>JAUIMM010001718.1:0-1468524 GCA_031769625.1 Taudactylus pleione
CCAGTACAGAGCGAGACGTTCTGTTCTTCCTGTCCTGCCCCCACTACACAAACAGAGGGGGCTCGTCAGGGCGGCATACGCACCCTCGTCATCAATCCTCTAACACACCTCACAATATTATCCTTTTACTTGGCAGGAGCACTAACCCTAAAATAGAAGTCGCCTTAGGCTTGTAAGCCAGCCTATTAAAGGGGCAGTAAGTCACCAATAAGAGCAGCTACAACCTGTATTTAAGGATGAACAATCCTGCAACTTTTTATTCCAAAGATCGGCAGCAGAGCATCGCCGCTAACGGCTCTGTCACAAACGACTCCTTAGTGATGATGCTCTGCAGGTTTGTGACAACACCACTAAAGCGACCGCCGAAATTCCGCATCTTACAGCGTTGCTCCTTTCAACCCCGGCCTATTGACCAGCCACGACCGCAGAGCATTGCCACGACTGCAGAGCATTGCTGCCCCAGCTCTTTCACATCACACTTCTACTTTTCTCAGACAACGACATTACGTAACCCTCCTCCCTAAAACAAACTTGCACAACTCCCTGTGAACCGTTGCACAGACACGCGAGGAGACCAGCGCGTACGTGACACCTTCCAGCCGCGCTCGCTCGTTTTCATGAGCCGTGTGGAGCCTAAGCTGGTGATACGCTCAGTGTCGAAATTGGCCTACGCCCTGGCCCCTTATTTTGAGAGGTAAACGCAGTGGTCGATGCCGCACACAGACGGGCGATGTTTCAAGTCAGCGCATGCAACCGAGTCGTATTGCTCATGCGCCGTGGCAGTGTGCGTACAGAGACGGCTGGCGACCCCATTGCTGCGGTATGCGGCAGGGGCCGATATATCGGGCGGTCGGGCACGGGATCGTCAAATGGCGACTAAGATTTTAGTCCTGGCGACCGGGATTTCCACATTACTACTGGGGGAACTATTTCAAGGGGCTTACTACTGGGGGCACTACTACAGGGGGCTTACTACTGGGGGCACTATTACAAGGGGCTTACTACTGGGGGCACTATTACAAGGGGCTTACTACTGGGGGCACTATTTCAAGGGGCTTATTACTGGGGCATTTTTACAAGGGCTTACTACTGGGGGCACTATTACAGGGAGCTTACTACTGGGGGCATTTTTACAGGGGGCTTACTACTGGGGGCACTATTACAGGGGGGCTTACTACTGGGGGCACTATTACATGGGGCTTACTACTGGGGGCACTATTACAGGGGGCTTACTACTGGGGGCACTATTACATGGGGCTTACTACTGGGGGCACTATTACAGGGGGGCTTACTACTGGGGGCACTATTACATGGGGCTTACTAATGGGGCATTTTTACAAGGGGCTTACTACTGGGGGCACTATTACAGGGGGCACTATTACTGGGGGCACTATTACTGGGGGCACTATTACTGGGGGCACTATTACTGGGGGCATTTTTACAGGGGGCTTACTACTGGGGGCACTATTACAGGGGGCTTACTACCAGGTTGAGGGGCACTGAAAGGGCATGTGTGGTGGTCTATACAAGCTTTCATATATTTTGTTAATGGATGATGGTCTGGCTCCTAAACTTTTAAGATGGCTCCTAGATTTTACAAAAATTTGTCGAGCCCCGGTCTAACGTGTACCCAGAGTTCGTCCATTTATTAGTTTACCCCAGGAAATTATAGGATAATGCAACTAAAAAAAGATGAAATGTTCAAGTTTTAGAGGCAGACTACAAAAGGCCAACTTTCCAGAGGCCCAGGGCTCGGCCTCCCCTGAAGTCTAGGTCGCCAGTGGCTACAGGCAGGAGTGAGCAGGACACCGAGGGGACCCCCCCTTCCTCCCAGAAAACCCAAACGCCGGACCCAGGTAAGTGATCTTGTGCCATCAGGTTTAATTTAGGATATTCCTTAGGGCCCAAATAAAGCTGGTGAAAATCTCGGGGGTCTCATAAAAATGGATGGGACCCCTAAGCCCAGCATCGTGGTATTGAGCAGGCTAGTAATGGAACGAACCAGCTACAGGTCTATACAAACTACACACGTGCCCGTTAAAACAAACTAATCCAGTAATACAGCAAACAAAAGCACAAATGCTACTTGAATAAGAACAATATATAAGCACCACAGATCTATGTGGACGGTCTTCCAGGCATAACACATTACAGAAAAACCAGACTCCTCTGGGTAGACTATAGCACATTACGGAGAAGCAGCCCCGATTGACGTGGAAATATCTTCGAGCTTGAACTTCCCAGGAATAAATGGCTGAGTACCCTATAGTGATTTATGATATATACTACTGAGCTGTCACAGGCAGGGAGCTTAGAATAACAGACACATAAATGCAATTTATTAATAAAGTGATTTACGGCAGATCTAAGCTTGCAAGCTCTTGTGGAAACGACAGGTACCAGCACCGCCTGCATGCTGGAACCTGTGGTGCCACAACCGCTGGGGAGTGGTATAGTGCCTTTGTCTGCCGCAGGAGGTGTAACACAATTGGGCGTCTATTTACCAAGAAGGAATCAGATTCCAGATATCATTTATCTGGTACAGACTAGAGGATGAGAGCTGCAACCTGATTGGCTGATATAGGCAGAACATCTGCTATGCTTTCTTAGGTGGGCAATTCAATCGTTTTCTCGCGCCCGCAGCTCAGACAATATTTCTATTGTGGGTGCCCATTATTTATTACTCATGTAGAGTTCCCACTAGCTTGTGGGCAGGGCAGGGTGCGGAGGGTCCGGACTGAGTATGTGCGCCCCAGAAAGGGGGGCGTGGTCGATCGGGGAGGGGGCGTGTCCTTGCGACACGCCCCAAAGTCATCACACATTTGGGGGAGTGCCCAGCACTTACGGGAGGTGCTGGGCTTCCCCCCAAGCTCACCCCCCTCACGGTGAATAGATGCCATGCACATCGTTCACCGCAACTTTTCCCACCCGCAGGATGGTAAAGGCAGAGGACAGGCTGTTCTAGCGGGGCGCCATTTAAAAGGGCAGGGCGCGTTTTTGCCCCTTTAAAATCGGGCAGGGCACATCTAAAACAGCCCAGCGGGAACACTACTCCTGTTGCGCCAAAATGCACCGGGTTTAGACCTCTAAAGCGGCTAAACCCAATGCGAATTACTGGGCGCGCTGCATTTGGGCATCGAAAAGCGCCGGGATTTCTGCTCGCCACCTCAGGAAGGTGTGAGCAGAAATAATGGGCGCCCGCGGCAAGAACAACTGAACAGCGCAACGGGAGCTGTGGGGGCGCGATAAACAATTGAATTAGACGTTACAGTATATCGGGTCATAAAATCGCTCGGTGACTTCTACTATCCACATGTATTTCTCTTTCATCCAACCGGGGGACACTGCGACCACGGGGGACAGAGGGCGACACAGGAGTTATGCTACCCCCTTCCATATACGCTCTCAGAAGGGGACTCCGTTTTTTTTAACTGGGAGCCCTAGGCACAGGGGTGCGTAGCTCTCTCTATCCTGCATACGGAGGTCTCTTTTCAAAGAAAAGTGATATTTCTCCTAAACCCGTTGCAAGACGACACAGGACAGAACCTCCGCTATTAGGCAAACAGATCACCTGCGTATTATAACAGGCTCCCAGCAGAGCAGATGGCCAGAGACTAATTAAACCTCTGGCAGATGGATCACTTCGGTTATCTGTCAGACCTACAGTATATACTGACTACAGAACCCGGTTCCTGGAAATAGCGAGGATCATTCTACGGTTTTACATTTTTTTTGCGTACAAAGTTTTTCACTCAACAAATTTACAGCGTCGCCCTCCGTCCCCTTCTCTGGGTCTTTGTAAAGTCATAACAGAGCTTCCCATGGGGGAGGGACCATAGAGTGGGACGCGGTACTTTTAAAGTTGCGCAGAATGCAAACCAGGTGCCTCACTCCTGGACCACCCACCATGGCCCCACGGTCACAGTGTCACCCCCCCCCCCCCCAGTGGATTTAACGCAAGTCCAAAAATCTTGCTTTGGACGATGTCGCTAACATTCACTTCCTATAAAAGCGTCTTTTGCGTTCCGCCCCAGAATACATGACGTTCCCAGTAAATCGCAGCGCCCCACACATCGCACTTACTGTGTCATCGAGGTCGGGCGGACGAGGTCACCTGGGGGGCCAGTGCCAGAATCACAGCGGAGCCTGCAAGCAACACAGACAGGATCAGAGCAGGAAGAGCAAAGGGGCGCAGTGTGTGCGGGTGAGAGAATGCGGGCGTTAAGAGGTGGGGGGGCCAGTGCTTGCTGTGTGCGGGTGTGAGAGGGGAGGGGGGACGGGACAGAGAGCCCAGAGATAGAGACGGGTCTCAGGTTATAGAGGAAAAAAAAAACAAACAAACAACAGAACATATAAAACTAAGCAATGCAGATAGAGAAATACATCTATAATAACAGTGTAAAGCATAGATAGGGCATGCTGGGACTTGTAGTTCTACAACAGCTGGAGAACCACATAGGCCCAACCTACTCAGTCTGTGCTTCATTGGCGTCTCGCTCACCGGGCGCCATGGACAATAGGAGGAAAGATTGGTATTCGGCATATTAAAATAAAAAACACATATTTGCACAGCGGAGCGACACACAGATTGAACCAAAGTTGCGTCAAATCAAGAACATTTTGCGTTAGGTTTGCACATGGATGTTTGTATGCTTTGCTGTGCGACTACACGACCACTACGACTATAACCCCCCCCAGCCCACCCCTTCCCACCCACCCACCCCCAAACATTCATTAAATCCCATTACACATCTGCTGGAAGCAGGTTTCAGTCACCCCTACAACAACTTCCTCTGAACTCGCGGTCTCACCCACTTACCACCACCGTTCTGATAGTGTGCCCCCTTGTGCTATTATCCAGGAATGAACCGGCCGGGTACTAGTAACTCGGTCCCTCCGAATTGCTGACACGCTATTTACTGCACTCGTCAGTCGGCCAAGCAATGTGTGAAACCCGCTACTCTCGGTGAAATGACGGCACTGGTGTGTTTTTTTTTTACGTGTAAGCTCGCACGGGGCCGGCCAGCGTGTATTGCATTGTGCACGGACAGCAGGGGGTCAGGGGGTAGTAATGTAAAGATCTCAGCTCAGTTTGAGGGTGAAGGGTGCTGCCAAGTCCCCTGAAGAGACCTGCAGATGACCGTCTCTTTTCCTCAGGGCTGGGTCGAGATGCAGAACATCGCGCTCACCACCCCTTTCTGGAAAGGACACCTGTAGGGTAACACTACATTAAGTCTTCTCCTGGAGGAGCATTATTTTCGTTAACAAGATCTGAAAAAAACATTTATTCTTCTCTTCTTAAAACATACTGAACACAATATTGGAAACATTAATAAACATGGCGGACTTCTCCTGGCGACGGACGGGCGGGCGGACGATCTCCACCCCACGGCTTCCCGCCCGCCAGTTTATATCCATATAAAAATTTCCGAACAACATTAGCCGGCATGTCATACATACATACATTCTAGATATTTACAGAACCATCTGCCGCAGATCGGCACGGCATATAGGCAATCACCCAACGATGGGGACAATTCCATTATTTGTTGGGCGCCTAAACGTAATGGGAGCCCCAATTGTTCCTCAGTTAGGGAGCGAGTGCCCAGAAGCACTGGGGTTTAGCCGCCCCGAAGTGGATAAACCCGTCTAAAGTACTGCTTTGGGCGCCGAAAGTGCTGACTTATCGCGCATTCCTGCTTGCCAGCAGAAATGTGTGCAATCCTGGATATTCGTGCCCGAATTCGCGCAATTCAATGCTACGTCGGGCGGCTAGAAAAAAATAGTTGCGGTTAAAAACAATTGAATCGCCGCCTGTCTCTGCTCTACGGATGTACGTAGACTACTCCAGAAGCGCGATCTCCAGCAAAGCAGCGTCCGAACACCTGCGCTGCCACTGTACGGGGGGGGGGGGGGGTTAGATGGCTTCAGCTGAGGGAGTCGTCCACCCACAACCAGCGGGTTGGTTCAGGACATCACTGGCCTAAATATTTTCCCCAGGGCACTATCATTCTGGTACTCTACATCAAAACTACTAAATTCACAACAATGACACCATTATACTGCCAGTCACGTGTTGGACAGTTTACCACATCTATTTGCTGAAGGTGCACCGGCAAAGCCGACCGAGCCACTGACGTCTCTTAACAAGCCATTTTGTGGGTTGAGCCATAACATACGACAGGGCGGCCGAACGCCTCATTACTGACCTCAGCCATCGCCGGGGAGGCTCACGGGGTTAATTAGAATCCAGCCCGAAGACGGCTTCTCTCCCGGTACGTCAGAGAGACCACCAGATTCTGGAGAGGAGGGTGAGATCCCATAGGGTGCTTACCGGCCTGCCTCGCCAACTCGAAGGAGCAAACGGCCTCTTAAAAAAGGGAGCGGACGCCATTAACGGCGTCATTTGTCTTTCTTGCAACCAGGTCTGGCCTCCGCAACTCCTGAATCTACCTATTATTGGTTTAGTCCACCCCTCATACGGGTACACTACAAATAGGTCTTATAGGACATGGGCACGGTCATTGTGGGACCATGAAGTAGATGTACTAATATAACGTGCCACCATAGCTCTTCCTGCTTCGCCTTTTATCGAGGTGAAGCAGGAAGCAATTACGCCAAGATGTATGAATAGCTCTGCAGCCGGAGTGGGGGGAGAACTAACTCCTCGACCCTCCCCCCCCCCCTCCTCCGGCGATCTGAGCAAAACACTCAGCGTATCAGCCTGGTGCTGTGTCGATTCGGAGTCGGATGCGCCTCCTGGCCGCTCCCATAGCTGTGGATAACCACCCACAGCTATAGCGAGCGGCCAGGAAGATGGTCGCGATGGGCAAGACTATCGCGACCATCGGGCTTGCGACGAGACCCTTGTGGTAGGGTCTCGTTGCCGCAAGCCCCAGAGAGATTTCGGCTCTAACAGAGACGGAATCTCTCCGCTGACATCACCTGGGGCCGCCCCCAGACGGTAGGCGTTCTCATGGGAACGCCTCCGTCTGGCCAGCCACGCCCCCGGCCCGCCCACCAAAGGGGGCGGGCTGTCAATCAACATCGACAGCTCGCCCCCTTTGGTGCTAGACCCGGAGTGACGGATTGCCCGTCGCTATCCGGGTCTCGCGCACGACGGAGCCGGCTCCGTCGTGCGCATGCGCTCTGGGCCACCATCGACCCGGTTGCAAGCGCTCAGTCCGGGTCTGAATCAGGGCCTCAGTGCGCATTCGTGATATATTGTAAACATCGTAAAATCTCACGCTAAGCCGGAGCCCCACGCTAGCCGCCGCAGGTTAGCACACGCGAACCAGCAGATAATCCACAAAACTGCCCTTATCGTTTTTTTTTCGTAACATCTCAAAGAACTTCCGTTGCCATACAACATTGTGGCGATGGCGAAATCGCTAGATGTCTGCAGATGTTATTTGCTATCATACATACCGAAGATCGATTTAAGTGTCAGATAGACCACCTCCTCTTACACCCCAATGTTTGTTAGGGCCTGATTCAGCAAGGAACGCAGTTGTTAATACGCACGCAATCGGCCGATTGTTGCGTACCGAGTATGCATCGCAGTGCGTGAACCAGCCATTGCGATTGGGACTTGTGGCTATGCAGACCCATCGCAGAGCGATTGAAAGCAAATGCAGTTTGTGGCCGGTAACTGGTCATCCGGACGCAGGCGTGCCAGTGCGTTTAGACGCCGTTGCAGGCGCGTGCGTAAATTATCCACTGCGATGCCATACGCAGCCCGAGGTCTCTTAGCATGCGTGGAAGTTAGTAATTCCTGAGTAAGGTCAGGGATTGTGCAAGTGTGTGTGAGGCTGCGATGGTACGCCATTGTACCGATGGTTTCGCAGTCCTGCTAAACATTAGGGATGTGTGTAAGGTAAAGTGAGCGTCCTGGTGTAGTGCTGAGATTGCATTGCAATGGATTAGCGTACTATCGCAGTGAGACTGCGTGCGTAATCACTATTGTATTCAGAGTTGCGTTCCTTGCTGAATCATTAGTCCCCAAAATGGGTGACGTCTGTACGGAACTAGTACACAGGCAGTTACTGTAGTTGACAGATAGAAAATTATACATATAACACACACATACATACACACTGTATATACACTATATATAATACACACTGTATATACACACACACTATATATAATACACACACTACATATAATACACACTGTATATAATACACACTGTATATACACACACACTATATATAATACACACTGTATATACACTATATATAATACACACTGTATATACACTATATATAATACACACTGTATATACACTATATATAATACACACTGTATATACACTATATATAATACACACTGTATATACACACACACACTGTATATACACACACACACTATATAATACACACACTATATAATACACACACTATATATAATACACACACACACACTATATATAATACACACTGTATATACACTATATATAATACACACACTATATATAATACACACACTATATATAATACACACTGTATATAATACACACTATATATAATACACACTGTATATACACACACTATATATAATACACACTGTATATACACACACTATATATAATACACACTGTATATACACACACTATATATAATACACACTGTATATACACTATATATAATACACACTGTATATACACACACACACTATATATAATACACACACACACTATATATAATACACACTGTATATACACTATATATAATACACACTGTATATACACACACTATATATAATACACACTGTATATACACTATATATAATACACACTGTATATACACACACACACTATATATAATACACACACACACTATATATAATACACACTGTATATACACTATATATAATACACACTGTATATACACACACTATATATAATACACACTATATATAATACACACACACACTATATATAATACACACACACACTATATATAATACACACTGTATATACACTATATATAATACACACTGTATATACACACACACACTATATATAATACACACACACACTATATATAATACACACTGTATATACACTATATATAATACACACTGTATATACACACACTATATTTAATACACACTGTATACACACACACTATATATAATACACACTGTATACACACACACTATATATAATACACACTGTATACACACATATACATACACACACACACAAACATACAGGTTGCAGCAACCTCTTGTGATGCAATAGACAGCAACCTGCTCAATTTGATGATGTAAAAGTGCCCCCGTGGGGAAGTTACAGGTGTGAGGGGATGTTTATCATTCAGTTACCTCTAGGGGCAACTGTGATGTTTTCTTACCAGATATATTACAGTAAGAGAAGAATGACCATACTCTTCTGCATCACCCTGCAGGGGGAGGGACAGTATCGTATCTCCCTTCTGTCTGTGTCACCCTGCAGGGGGAGGGACAGGCTCATAGTTCCCTTCTGTCTGTGTCACCCTGCAGGGGGAGGGACAGGCTCATAGCTCCATTCTGTCTGTGTCACCCTGCAGGGGGAGGGACAGGCTCATAGCTCCCTTCTGTCTGTGTCACCCTGCAGGGGGAGGGACAGGCTCATAGACAGAAGGGAGCTGTGTCACCCTGCAGGGGGAGGAACAGGATCGTAGCTCCCTTCTGTCTGTGTCACCCTGCAGGGGGAGGGACAGGATCGTATCTCCCTTCTGTCTGTGTCACCCTGCAGGGGGAGGGACAGGTTCATAGCTCCCTTTTATCTGTGTCACCTTACAGGGGGAGGGACAGGCTCATAGCTCCCTTCTGTCTGTGTCACCCTGCAGGGGGAGGGACAGGCTCATAGTTCCCTTCTGTCTGTGTCACCCTGCAGGGGGAGGGACAGGCTCATAGTTCCCTTCTGTCTGTGTCACCCTGCAGGGGGAGGGACAGGCTCATAGACAGAAGGGAGCTGTGTCACCCTGTAGGGGGAGGAACAGGATCGTAGCTCCCTTCTGTCTGTGTCACCCTGCAGGGGGAGGGACAGGATCGTATCTCCCTTCTGTCTGTGTCACCCTGCAGGGGGAGGGACAGGTTCATAGCTCCCTTCTGTCTGTGTCACCTTACAGGGGGAGGGACAGGCTCATAGCTCCCTTCTGTCTGTGTCACCCTGCAGGGGGAGGGACAGGCTCATAGTTCCCTTCTGTCTGTGTCACCCTGCAGGGGGAGGGACAGGCTCATAGACAGAAGGGAGCTGTGTCACCCTGCAGGGGGAGGAACAGGATCGTAGCTCCCTTCTGTCTGTGTCACCCTGCAGGGGGAGGGACAGGATCGTATCTCCCTTCTGTCTGTGTCACCCTGCAGGGGGAGGGACAGGTTCATAGCTCCCTTCTGTCTGTGTCACCTTACAGGGGGAGGGACAGGCTCATAGCTCCCTTCTGTCTGTGTCACCCTGCAGGGGGAGGGACAGGCTCATAGTTCCCTTCTGTCTGTGTCACCCTGCAGGGGGAGGGACAGGCTCATAGACAGAAGGGAGCTGTGTCACCCTGCAGGGGGAGGAACAGGATCGTAGCTCCCTTCTGTCTGTGTCACCCTGCAGGGGGAGGGACAGGATTGTATCTCCCTTCTGCCTGTGTCACCCTGCAGGGGGAGGGACAGGCTCATAGTTCCCTTCTGTCTGTGTCACCCTGCAGGGGGAGGGACAGGCTCATAGACAGAAGGGAGCTGTGTCACCCTGCAGGGGGAGGAACAGGATCGTAGCTCCCTTCTGTCTGTGTCACCCTGCAGGGGGAGGGACAGGATCGTATCTCCCTTCTGTCTGTGTCACCCTGCAGGGGGAGGGACAGGTTCATAGCTCCCTTCTGTCTGTGTCACCTTACAGGGGGAGGGACAGGCTCATAGCTCCCTTCTGTCTGTGTCACCCTGCAGGGGGAGGGACAGGCTCATAGTTCCCTTCTGTCTGTGTCACCCTGCAGGGGGAGGGACAGGCTCATAGACAGAAGGGAGCTGTGTCACCCTGCAGGGGGAGGAACAGGATCGTAGCTCCCTTCTGTCTGTGTCACCCTGCAGGGGGAGGGACAGGATCGTATCTCCCTTCTGTCTGTGTCACCCTGCAGGGGGAGGGACAGGTTCATAGCTCCCTTCTGTCTGTGTCACCTTACAGGGGGAGGGACAGGCTCATAGCTCCCTTCTGTCTGTGTCACCCTGCAGGGGGAGGGACAGGCTCATAGTTCCCTTCTGTCTGTGTCACCCTGCAGGGGGAGGGACAGGCTCATAGACAGAAGGGAGCTGTGTCACCCTGCAGGGGGAGGAACAGGATCGTAGCTCCCTTCTGTCTGTGTCACCCTGCAGGGGGAGGGACAGGATCGTATCTCCCTTCTGTCTGTGTCACCCTGCAGGGGGAGGGACAGGTTCATAGCTCCCTTCTGTCTGTGTCACCTTACAGGAGTAGGGACAGGCTCATAGCTCCCTTCTGTCTGTGTCACCCTGCAGGGGGAGGGACAGGCTCATAGTTCCCTTCTGTCTGTGTCACCCTGCAGGGGGAGGGACAGGCTCATAGACAGAAGGGAGCTGTGTCACCCTGCAGGGGGAGGAACAGGATCGTAGCTCCCTTCTGTCTGTGTCACCCTGCAGGGGGAGGGACAGGATCGTATCTCCCTTCTGTCTGTGTCACCCTGCAGGGGGAGGGACAGGCTCATAGCTCCCCTCTGTCTGTGTCACCCTGCAGGGGGAGGGACAGCCTCATAGCTCCCTTCTGTCTGTGTCACCCTGCAGGGGGAGGGACAGGTTCATAGCTCCCTTCTGTCTGTGTCACCCTGCAGGGGGAGGGACAGGCTCATAGCTCCCTTCTGTCTGTGTCACCCTGCAGGGGGAGGGACAGGCTCATAGCTCCCTTCTGTCTGTGTCACCCTGCAGGGGGAGGGACAGGCTCATAGCTCCCTTCTGTCTGTGTCACCCTGCAGGGGGGGGGGGGGAGGGACAGGCTCCTAGCTCCCTTCTGTCTGTGTCACCCTGCAGGGGGGGGGGACAGGCTCCTAGCTCCCTTCTGTCTGTGTCACCCTGCAGGGGGAGGGACAGGCTCCTAGCTGCCTTCTGTCTGTCACCCTGCAGAGGGAGGGACAGACTCCTGGCTCCCTTCTGTCTGTGTCACCCTGCAGGGGGAGGGACAGGCTCCTGGCTCCCTTCTGTCTGTGTCACCTTGCAGGGGGAGGGACAGGCTCCTGGCTCCCTTCTGTCTGTGTCACCCTGCAGGGGGAGGGACAGGCTCCTGGCTCCCTTCTGTCTGTGTCACCCTGCAGGGGGAGGGACAGGCTCCTGGCTCCCTTCTGTCTGTGTCACCCTGCAGGGGGAGGGACAGGCTCCTGGCTCCCTTCTGTCTGTGTCACCCTGCAGGGGGAGGGACAGGCTCCTGGCTCCCTTCTGTCTGTGTCACAGTGTCACCCTGCATGGGGAGGGACAGACTCCTGGCTCCCTTCTGTCTGTGTCACCCTGCAGGGGGAGGGACAGGCTCCTGGCTCCCTTCTGTCTGTGTCACTGTGTCACCCTGCAGGGGGAGGGACAGGCTCCTGGCTCCCTTCTGTCTGTGTCACCCTGCAGGGGGAGGGACAGGCTCCTGGCTCCCTTCTGTCTGTGTCACTGTGTCACCCTGCAGGGGGAGGGACAGGCTCCTGGCTCCCTTCTGTCTGTGTCACCCTGCAGGGGGAGGGACAGGCTCCTGGCTCCCTTCTGTCTGTGTCACTGTGTCACCCTGCAGGGGGAGGGACAGGCTCCTGGCTCCCTTCTGTCTGTGTCACCCTGCAGGGGGAGGGACAGGCTCCTGGCTCCCTTCTGTCTGTGTCACCCTGCAGGGGGAGGGACAGGCTCCTGGCTCCCTTCTGTCTGTGTCACCCTGCAGGGGGAGGGACAGGCTCCTGGCTCCCTTCTGTCTGTGTCACCCTGCAGGGGGAGGGACAGGCTCCTAGCTCCCTTCTGTCTGTGTCACCCTGCAGGGGGAGGGACAGGCTCCTAGCTCCCTTCTGTCTGTGTCACAGTGTCACCCTGCAGGGGGAGGGACAGGCTCCTGGCTCCCTTCTGTGTCACTGTGTCACCCTGCAGGGGGAGGGACAGGCTCCTGGCTCCCTTCTGTCTGTGTCACCCTGCAGGGGGAGGGACAGGCTCCTGGCTCCCTTCTGTCTGTGTCACCCTGCAGGGGGAGGGACAGGCTCCTGGCTCCCTTCTGTCTGTGTCACCCTGCAGGGGGAGGGACAGGCTCCTGGCTCCCTTCTGTCTGTGTCACCCTGCAGGGGGAGGGACAGGCTCCTAGCTTCCTTCTGTCTGTGTCAGCTTGCAGGGGGAGGGACAGGCTCCTAGCTCCCTTCTGTCTGTGTCACAGTGTCACCCTGCAGGGGGAGGGACAGGCTCCTGGCTCCCTTCTGTCTGTGTCACTGTGTCACCCTGCAGGGGGAGGGACAGGCTCCTGGCTCCCTTCTGTCTGTGTCACCCTGCAGGGGGAGGGACAGGCTCCTGGCTCCCTTCTGTCTGTGTCACCCTGCAGGGGGAGGGACAGGCTCCTGGCTCCCTTCTGTCTGTGTCACCCTGCAGGGGGAGGGACAGGCTCCTAGCTCCCTTCTGTCTGTGTCACCCTGCAGGGGGAGGGACAGGCTCCTAGCTCCCTTCTGTCTGTGTCACAGTGTCACCCTGCAGGGGGAGGGACAGGCTCCTGGCTCCATTCTGTCTGTGTCACTGTGTCACCCTGCAGGGGGAGGGACAGGCTCCTGGCTCCCTTCTGTCTGTGTCACCCTGCAGGGGGAGGGACAGGCTCCTGGCTCCCTTCTGTCTGTGTCACCCTGCAGGGGGAGGGACAGGCTCCTGGCTCCCTTCTGTCTGTGTCACCCTGCAGGGGGAGGGACAGGCTCCTGGCTCCCTTCTGTCTGTGTCACCCTGCAGGGGGAGGGACAGGCTCCTAGCTCCCTTCTGTCTGTGTCACAGTGTCACCCTGCAGGGGGAGGGACAGGCTCCTAGCTCCCTTCTGTCTGTGTCACAGTGTCACCCTGCAGGGGGAGGGACAGGCTCCTGGCTCCCTTCTGTCTGTGTCACCCTGCAGGGGGAGGGACAGGCTCCTGGCTCCCTTCTGTCTGTGTCACCCTGCAGGGGGAGGGACAGGCTCCTCGCTCCCTTCTGTCTGTGTCACCCTGCAGGGGGAGGGACAGGCTCCTAGCTCCCTTCTGTCTGTGTCACCCTGCAGGGGGAGGGACAGGCTCCTAGCTCCCTTCTGTCTGTGTCACAGTGTCACCCTGCAGGGGGAGGGACAGGCTCCTGGCTCCCTTCTGTCTGTGTCACTGTGTCACCCTGCAGGGGGAGGGACAGGCTCCTGGCTCCCTTCTGTCTGTGTCACCCTGCAGGGGGAGGGACAGGCTCCTGGCTCCCTTCTGTCTGTGTCACCCTGCAGGGGGAGGGACAGGCTCCTGGCTCCCTTCTGTCTGTGTCACCCTGCAGGGGGAGGGACAGGCTCCTGGCTCCCTTCTGTCTGTGTCACCCTGCAGGGGGAGGGACAGGCTCCTAGCTCCCTTCTGTCTGTGTCACCCTGCAGGGGGAGGGACAGGCTCCTAGCTCCCTTCTGTCTGTGTCACAGTGTCACCCTGCAGGGGGAGGGACAGGCTCCTGGCTCCCTTCTGTCTGTGTCACTGTGTCACCCTGCAGGGGGAGGGACAGGCTCCTGGCTCCCTTCTGTCTGTGTCACCCTGCAGGGGGAGGGACAGGCTCCTGGCTCCCTTCTGTCTGTGTCACCCTGCAGGGGGAGGGACAGGCCTCCTAGCTCCCTTCTGTCTGTGTCACCCTGCAGGGGGAGGGACAGGCTCCTAGCTCCCTTCTGTCTGTGTCACCCTGCAGGGGGAGGGACAGGCTCCTAGCTCCCTTCTGTCTGTGTCACAGTGTCACCCTGCAGGGGGAGGGACAGGCTCCTGGCTCCCTTCTGTCTGTGTCACTGTGTCACCCTGCAGGGGGAGGGACAGGCTCCTGGCTCCCTTCTGTCCGTGTCACCCTGCAGGGGGAGGGACAGGCTCCTGGCTCCCTTCTGTCTGTGTCACCCTGCAGGGGGAGGGACAGGCTCCTAGCTCCCTTCTGTCTGTGTCACCCTGCAGGGGGAGGGACAGGCTCCTAGCTCCCTTCTGTCTGTGTCACCCTGCAGGGGGAGGGACAGGCTCCTAGCTCCCTTCTGTCTGTGTCACAGTGTCACCCTGCAGGGGGAGGGACAGGCTCCTGGCTCCCTTCTGTCTGTGTCACTGTGTCACCCTGCAGGGGGAGGGACAGGCTCCTGGCTCCCTTCTGTCTGTGTCACCCTGCAGGGGGAGGGACAGGCTCCTGGCTCCCTTCTGTCTGTGTCACCCTGCAGGGGGAGGGACAGGCTCCTAGCTCCCTTCTGTCTGTGTCACCCTGCAGGGGGAGGGACAGGCTCCTAGCTCCCTTCTGTCTGTGTCACCCTGCAGGGGGAGGGACAGGCTCCTAGCTCCCTTCTGTCTGTGTCACCCTGCAGGGGGAGGGACAGGCTCCTGGCTCCCTTCTGTCTGTGTCACTGTGTCACCCTGCAGGGGGAGGGACAGGCTCCTGGCTCCCTTCTGTCTGTGTCACCCTGCAGGGGGAGGGACAGGCTCCTGGCTCCCTTCTGTCTGTGTCACCCTGCAGGGGGAGGGACAGGCTCCTGGCTCCCTTCTGTCTGTGTCACCCTGCAGGGGGAGGGACAGGCTCCTAGCTCCCTTCTGTCTGTGTCACCCTGCAGGGGGAGGGACAGGCTCCTAGCTCCCTTCTGTCTGTGTCACCCTGCAGGGGGAGGGACAGGCTCCTAGCTCCCTTCTGTCTGTGTCACCCTGCAGGGGGAGGGACAGGCTCCTAGCTCCCTTCTGTCTGTGTCACAGTGTCACCCTGCAGGGGGAGGGACAGGCTCCTGGCTCCCTTCTGTCTGTGTCACTGTGTCACCCTGCAGGGGGAGGGACAGGCTCCTGGCTCCCTTCTGTCTGTGTCACCCTGCAGGGGGAGGGACAGGCTCCTGGCTCCCTTCTGTCTGTGTCACCCTGCAGGGGGAGGGACAGGCTCCTAGCTCCCTTCTGTCTGTGTCACCCTGCAGGGGGAGGGACAGGCTCCTAGCTCCCTTCTGTCTGTGTCACCCTGCAGGGGGAGGGACAGGCTCCTAGCTCCCTTCTGTCTGTGTCACAGTGTCACCCTGCAGGGGGAGGGACAGGCTCCTGGCTCCCTTCTGTCTGTGTCACTGTGTCACCCTGCAGGGGGAGGGACAGGCTCCTGGCTCCCTTCTGTCTGTGTCACCCTGCAGGGGGAGGGACAGGCTCCTGGCTCCCTTCTGTCTGTGTCACCCTGCAGGGGGAGGGACAGGCTCCTAGCTCCCTTCTGTCTGTGTCACCCTGCAGGGGGAGGGACAGGCTCCTAGCTCCCTTCTGTCTGTGTCACCCTGCAGGGGGAGGGACAGGCTCCTAGCTCCCTTCTGTCTGTGTCACCCTGCAGGGGGAGGGACAGGCTCCTAGCTCCCTTCTGTCTGTGTCACCCTGCAGGGGGAGGGACAGGCTCCTAGCTCCCTTCTGTCTGTGTCACAGTGTCACCCTGCAGGGGGAGGGACAGGCTCCTGGCTCCCTTCTGTCTGTGTCACTGTGTCACCCTGCAGGGGGAGGGACAGGCTCCTGGCTCCCTTCTGTCTGTGTCACCCTGCAGGGGGAGGGACAGGCTCCTGGCTCCCTTCTGTCTGTGTCACCCTGCAGGGGGAGGGACAGGCTCCTAGCTCCCTTCTGTCTGTGTCACCCTGCAGGGGGAGGGACAGGCTCCTAGCTCCCTTCTGTCTGTGTCACCCTGCAGGGGGAGGGACAGGCTCCTAGCTCCCTTCTGTCTGTGTCACAGTGTCACCCTGCAGGGGGAGGGACAGGCTCCTGGCTCCCTTCTGTCTGTGTCACTGTGTCACCCTGCAGGGGGAGGGACAGGCTCCTGGCTCCCTTCTGTCTGTGTCACCCTGCAGGGGGAGGGACAGGCTCCTGGCTCCCTTCTGTCTGTGTCACCCTGCAGGGGGAGGGACAGGCTCCTGGCTCCCTTCTGTCTGTGTCACCCTGCAGGGGGAGGGACAGGCTCCTAGCTCCCTTCTGTCTGTGTCACCCTGCAGGGGGAGGGACAGGCTCCTAGCTCCCTTCTGTCTGTGTCACCCTGCAGGGGGAGGGACAGGCTCCTAGCTCCCTTCTGTCTGTGTCACAGTGTCACCCTGCAGGGGGAGGGACAGGCTCCTAGCTCCCTTCTGTCTGTGTCACTGTGTCACCCTGCAGGGGGAGGGACAGGCTCCTGGCTCCCTTCTGTCTGTGTCACCCTGCAGGGGGAGGGACAGGCTCCTGGCTCCCTTCTGTCTGTGTCACCCTGCAGGGGGAGGGACAGGCTCCTGGCTCCCTTCTGTCTGTGTCACCCTGCAGGGGGAGGGACAGGCTCCTAGCTCCCTTCTGTCTGTCTCACCCTGCAGGGGGAGGGACAGGCTCCTAGCTCCCTTCTGTCTGTGTCACCCTGCAGGGGGAGGGACAGGCTCCTAGCTCCCTTCTGTCTGTGTCACAGTGTCACCCTGCAGGGGGAGGGACAGGCTCCTGGCTCCCTTCTGTCTGTGTCACTGTGTCACCCTGCAGGGGGAGGGACAGGCTCCTGGCTCCCTTCTGTCTGTGTCACCCTGCAGGGGGAGGGACAGGCTCCTGGCTCCCTTCTGTCTGTGTCACCCTGCAGGGGGAGGGACAGGCTCCTAGCTCCCTTCTGTCTGTGTCACCCTGCAGGGGGAGGGACAGGCTCCTAGCTCCCTTCTGTCTGTGTCACCCTGCAGGGGGAGGGACAGGCTCCTAGCTCCCTTCTGTCTGTGTCACAGTGTCACCCTGCAGGGGGAGGGACAGGCTCCTGGCTCCCTTCTGTCTGTGTCACTGTGTCACCCTGCAGGGGGAGGGACAGGCTCCTGGCTCCCTTCTGTCTGTGTCACCCTGCAGGGGGAGGGACAGGCTCCTGGCTCCCTTCTGTCTGTCTCACCCTGCAGGGGGAGGGACAGGCTCCTAGCTCCCTTCTGTCTGTCTCACCCTGCAGGGGGAGGGACAGGCTCCTAGCTCCCTTCTGTCTGTGTCACAGTGTCACCCTGCAGGGGGAGGGACAGGCTCCTGGCTCCCTTCTGTCTGTGTCACTGTGTCACCCTGCAGGGGGAGGGACAGGCTCCTGGCTCCCTTCTGTCTGTGTCACCCTGCAGGGGGAGGGACAGGCTCCTGGCTCCCTTCTGTCTGTGTCACCCTGCAGGGGGAGGGACAGGCTCCTAGCTCCCTTCTGTCTGTGTCACCCTGCAGGGGGAGGGACAGGCTCCTAGCTCCCTTCTGTCTGTGTCACCCTGCAGGGGGAGGGACAGGCTCCTAGCTCCCTTCTGTCTGTGTCACAGTGTCACCCTGCAGGGGGAGGGACAGGCTCCTGGCTCCCTTCTGTCTGTGTCACTGTGTCACCCTGCAGGGGGAGGGACAGGCTCCTGGCTCCCTTCTGTCTGTGTCACCCTGCAGGGGGAGGGACAGGCTCCTGGCTCCCTTCTGTCTGTGTCACCCTGCAGGGGGAGGGACAGGCTCCTAGCTCCCTTCTGTCTGTGTCACCCTGCAGGGGGAGGGACAGGCTCCTAGCTCCCTTCTGTCTGTGTCACCCTGCAGGGGGAGGGACAGGCTCCTAGCTCCCTTCTGTCTGTGTCACAGTGTCACCCTGCAGGGGGAGGGACAGGCTCCTGGCTCCCTTCTGTCTGTGTCACTGTGTCACCCTGCAGGGGGAGGGACAGGCTCCTGGCTCCCTTCTGTCTGTGTCACCCTGCAGGGGGAGGGACAGGCTCCTGGCTCCCTTCTGTCTGTGTCACCCTGCAGGGGGAGGGACAGGCTCCTGGCTCCCTTCTGTCTGTGTTACAGGCTCGTAGCTCACGTATGAACTCCGCTCTCTTTTATCCCCGACATGAAACCAGCAAGTTAAAAATTCAGAATCTACAACCGTGACAAGCGTGCGCGGATTAAAGGTCCAGCGGCAGAGAGCCTGGATGGGAGCCAGCGCTGTATGAATGATTTATGAACAGCTGATAGAGAAGAGGAGGAGGGGGTTGGAAAATGTGGTGGGGAGGAGGAGGAGCGAGGAAGGGGGAGGCAAGGACTCTGTGTCAGCTGGGGTAAGGGCGAGGAGACAAAGAAAAGCAACTTAGGGAGCGTGGGGAAAGAGCAGCAGCAAGACAGCCAGACACCTCGTATTACTCAGACTCTCCCTTAGTAACTCATGAATACCAGGAGACTGGAAACTCATCTTCCTGGGGGTCTCCCACCCTCAGCCCCCCCCTACCCTGAGCAACAGTCATTCTGTGCAGACACTATTGTTATGGGTTACAATCTGCTCCTCTGGGCCTGTCCAGCCGTTCCGTCACCCGGGCCTCATTCACTCCCAGCAGTGACATCACCACCACCGGCCAGTCACCGCTGCTCGCCCACAAGTGGGCAGACACCCCCTTTCAGGCGAGGGACAGGTCACCTGTGGTTATCATGTGGCAGGGTGTATGGACATGCCAAATAGTGATCCTATGGATCAGAATCACAGTCCTGTTTGGGCCATACACAATTCCCTGATATCAGCTGTCATAGGGGGAAGGTTACACGCCAACAATTCAAAGGCAATAAGGTTACACTGCTACCAGTATACACATAAACCCAGCACCGAATACACTGTCAGCTTCCAGCATATACATTAACCAGGCACTGGATACATATTAGATCCCTGTATACAAATGTATTCGGCAATGGAAACACTGCCGGCTGTCTATATATACATAAACCCAGCACTGGATACACTGTCAGCTCCCTGTATACACATACACCCGGCACTGTATACACCATCAGGTCCCAGTATATACATACACCCGGTACTGTATACACCATCAGGTCCCAGTATATACATACACCCAGCACTGTATACACCATCAGGTCCCAGTATATACATACACCCGGCACTGTATACACCATCAGGTCCCTGTATACACATACACCCGGCACTGTATACACCATCAGGTCCCTGTATATACATACACTCGGTACTGTATACACCATCAGGTCCCTGTATACACATACACCCGGCACTGTATACACCATCAGGTCCCAGTATATACATACACCCGGCACTGTATACACCATCAGGTCCCAGTATACACATACACCCGGCACTGTATACACCATCAGGTCCCTGTATACACATACACCCGGCACTGTATACACCATCAGGTCCCTGTATATACATACACCCAGCACTGTATACACCATCAGGTCCCAGTATATACATACACCCAGCACTGTATACACCATCAGGTCCCAGTATATACATACACCCGGCACTGTATACACCATCAGGTCCCTGTATACACATACACCCGGCACTGTATACACCATCAGGTCCCAGTATATACATACACCCGGCACTGTATACACCATCAGGTCCCAGTATATACATACACCCGGCACTGTATACACCATCAGGTCCCAGTATATACATACACCCAGCACTGTATACACCATCAGGTCCCTGTATACACTTAGCACTAGAAACCCTGCCAGGGGTCGGTCTCTTATTGATGAAAATTCAGCCTATCAAATCCCTGGAAATCGCTAAGGCCCGTTACCAGGGGTCTGGGATGGCAGGATAAGAGCTCGGAGGGAGCACAAGAGGTCAGGTGTGTGGTTAGGAAAAAAGGAAATGACGGAGGCCGGTAGGAAGGAAAGTGCCGGAGGCTGGAAGGGAATGAGACAAGAGCACAGGAAGAGAGGAAAGGAGGGCAGGGGGAGGAAACCACGAGGGCAGGACACCCACATACGCCCATAAGCCAAAAGGGAAGTTAGGAAAGAAAAACGCAGGGTGCCGGAAAAGGACATATGGGCAGCTCAGTAATGCCTGGAGAAGCGTGGGAGGGGAGGGAAAGGCCAGGGGATAAGGGCATAAGGGAAAGGGAAGGCCGGAAGGGGTAAGGGCATAAGAGATGGGGTAAGGGCATAAGAGATAGGGAAAAGCCAGGGGATAAGGGCATAAGGGATAGGGAAGGCCCGGGGGTAAGGGAAAAGGAAGGCTGGAAGGGGTAAGGTCATACGGGAGAGGGAAAATGAAGGCCGGGGGTGAGGGAAAGGGAAGAGAAAACAGGGTTGGGGGGAGACAGGCATAAGGAAAAAAGGTCAGGGGATAAGGGCATAACGGAAAGGGTAGGCCGAGAAGGAGAGTGGCTAAGGGCATAAGCGAAAAGGAAGGCCGAGGGGTAAGGGAAAGGGAAGGCCGGAAGGGGTAAGGGCATATGGATGGGGTAAGGCATAAGAGATAGGGAATAGCCAGGGGATAAGGGCATAAGGGATAGGGAAGGTCCGGGGATAAGGGAAAAGGAAGGCCGGGGGGTAAGGAATAGGGAAGGCCGGTAGGGGTAAGGTCATACGGGATAGGGAAAAGCCAGGGGATAAGGGCATAAGGGATAGAGAAGGCCAGAAGGGGTAAGGGCATAAGGGATAGGGAAAAGCCAGGGGATAAGGGCATAAGGGATAGGGAAGGCCCGGGGATAAGGGAAAAGGAAGGCCGGGGGGTAAGGGATAGGGAAGACCGGAAGGAGTGAGGGCATAAGGGATAGGGAAAGGCCAAGAGATAAGGGATAGGGAAAAGCCAGGGGATAAGGGCATAAGGGATAGGGAAGGCCCGGGGATAAGGGAAAAGGAAGGCCGGGGGGGTAAAGGATAGGGAAGGCTGGAAGGAGTGAGGGCATAAGGCATAGGGCAAGGCCAAGAGATAAGGGATAGGGAAAAGCCAGGGGATAAGGGCATAAGGGATAGGGAAGGCCGGAAGGGGTAAGGGCTTAAGAGAATGAAAGGTCAAAAGGGGTAAGGTCATAAGGGATAGGGAAAGGCCAGGGGGAGAAGGGAAGGGAAGGCCGGGTGGGGTAAGAGCATAAGCTAAATAAAAGGCCGGGGGTAAGGGAAGGTTGAGGGATAAGGGCATAAGGGAAAATCTAGAGAAGACCAGGGGGGGGGGGGAATAAGGCCATAAGGGAAGTGAAAGCTAGGGGAGGGGGCACTAGTGGAAGGTCGGGGGGGCACTAGGGAAAGAGAAGGCAAGGGGAAGGGCATGTATACATTATAATACATGTCTGCGAGGAGAGATACTGAGAGACAGTCACTCATAAGTGCAATAATAATAACAATACATGTCTATAAAGGAGAGACACAGAGACAGTCATGTATACAATAACAATACATGTCTATAAGGAGAGATACTGAGAGACAGTCATGTATACAATAACAATACATGTCTATAAGGAGAGATACTGAGAGACAGTCATGTACTTACAATAATAACATGTCTATAATGAGAGATACTGAGAGACAGTCATGTATACAATAATAACATGTCTATAAGGAGAGATACTGAGAGACAGTCACAGAGAGACAATTGCAGACAGATTACAAACAGAAACACAGCTAAACCTGATTAGCACTCTAATCCTTTAATACTATAGCACAGGTTCTCAAACTCTGTCCTCAGGACCCCAAACAGTGCATGTTTTCCAGGTCTCCTCACAGAATCACAAGTGAAATAATTAGCTCCACCTGTGGCTCTTTTAATTGTCTCAGTAAGTAAAGAACACTCCTGTGCACCTGCTGGGTGACCTGGAAAACACGACCTGTGTGGGGTCCTGAGGACAGAGTTTGAGAACCACTGTACTAAAGGGCACAGTCTCCTGTACACTGTATGAGGTAATGCTCACTGGTGCTGTCACACTGCACATTACCCCTTCCCTGTACACTGTATGAGGTAATACTCACTGGTGCTGTCACACTGCACATTAACCCCTTAACAGTACACTGTATAAGGTAATGCTCACTGGTGCTGTCACACTGCACAATAACCCCTTCCCTGTACACTGTATGAGGTAATACTCACTGGTCCTACCACACTGCACATTACCCCTTCCCTGTACACTGTATGAGGTAATGCTCACTGGTCCTATCACACTGCACATTAACCCCTTCACAGTACACTGTATGAGGTAATGCTCACTGGTCCTATCACACTGCACATTAACCCATTCCCTGTACACTGTATGAGGTAATGGACACTGGTCCTGTCACACTGCACATTAACCCCTTCACAGTATACTATTTAATGAGGTAATACTCACTGGTGCTGTCACACTGCACATTAACCCCTTCACAGAACACTGTATGACGTAATACTCACTGGTGCTGTCATACGGCACAATAACACTGTATGAGGTAATACTCACTAGTGCTGTCACACTGCACACTTACCCCTTCCCTGTACACTGTATGAGGTAATACTCACTGGTGCTGTCACACTGCACATTAACCCCTTCCCTGTGCACTGAATGAGGTAATACTCACTGGTCCTGTCACACTGCACATTAACCCCTTCACAGTACACTGTATGGGGTAATGCTCACTGGGGCTGTCACACTGCACATTAACCCCTTCACAGTACCAGGTAATACTCACTGGTGCGGTCACACTGCACATTAACCCCTTCCCTGTGCACTGTATGAGGTAATACTCACTGGTCCTGTCACACTGCACATTAACCCCTTCATAGTACACAGTATGAGGTATTGCTCACTGGTGCTGTCACACGGCACATTAACCCCTTCACAGTACACTGTATGAGGTAATGCTCACTGGTCCTATCACACTGCACATTAACCCCTTCACAGTACACTGTATGAGGTAATGCTCACTGGTCCTATCACACTGCACATTAACCCCTTCCCTGTACACTGTATGAGGTAACACTCACTGGTCCTATCACACTGCACATTAACCCCTTCACAGTACACTGTATAAGGTAATGCTCACTGGTCCTGTCACACTCCACATTAACCCCTTCACAGTACACTGTATGAGGTAATACTCACTGGTGATGTCACACTGCACATTAACCCCTTCACAGAACACTGTATGGGGTAATGCCCACTGGGGCTGTCACACTGCACATTAACCCCTTCAAGTACCAGGTAATACTCACTGGTGCGGTCACACTGCACATTAACCCCTTCCCTGTACACTGTATGAGGTAATCCTCACTGGTCCTGTCACACTGCACATTAAGCCCTTCCCTGTACACTGTATGAGGTAATACTCACTGGTGCTGTCACACTGCACATTAACCCCTTCACAGCACACTGTATGAGGTAATGCTCACTGGTGCTGTCACACTGCACATTAACCCCTTCACAGTACACTGTATAAGGTAATGCTCACTGGTCCTATCACACTGCACATTAACCCCTTCACAGTACACTGTCTGAGGTAATACTCACTGGTCCTATCACACTGCACATTAACCCCTTCACAGTACACTGTATGGGGTAATGCTCACTGGGGCTGTCACACTGCACATTAACCCCTTCACAGTACCAGGTAATACTCACTGGTGCGGTCACACTGCACATTAACCCCTTCCCTGTACACTGTATGAGGTAATACTCACTGGTCCTGTCACACTGCACATTAACCCCTTCATAGTACACAGTATGAGGTAATGCTCACTGGTGCTGTCACACTGCACATTACCCCTTCACAGTACACTGTATGAGGTAATGCTCACTGGTCCTATCACACTGCACATTAACCCCTTCACAGTACACTGTATGAGGTAATGCTCACTGGTCCTATCACACTGCACATTAACCCCTTCACAGTACACTGTATGAGGTAATGCTCACTGGTGCCATCACACTGCACATTAACCCCTTCACAGTACACTGTATAAGGTAATGCTCACTGGTCCTGTCACACTCCACATTAACCCCTTCACAGTACACTGTATGAGGTAATACTCACTGGTGATGTCACACTGCACATTAACCCCTTCACAGTACACTGTATAAGGTAATGCTCACTGGTCCTATCACACTGCACATTACCCCTTCCCTGTACACTGTATGAGGTAATGCTCACTGGTGCTGTCACACTCTACATTAACCCCTTCCCTGTACACTGTATGAGGTAATACTCACTGGTCCTGTCACACTGCACATTAACCCCTTCATAGTACACAGTATGAGGTAATGCTCACTGGTGCTGTCACACTGCACATTACCCCTTCACAGTACACTGTATGAGGTAATGCTCACTGGTCCTATCACACTGCACATTAACCCCTTCACAGTACACTGTATGAGGTAATGCTCACTGGTGCCATCACACTGCACATTAACCCCTTCACAGTACACTGTATAAGGTAATGCTCACTGGTCCTGTCACACTCCACATTAACCCCTTCACAGTACACTGTATGAGGTAATACTCACTGGTGATGTCACACTGCACATTAACCCCTTCACAGTACACTGTATAAGGTAATGCTCACTGGTCCTATCACACTGCACATTACCCCTTCCCTGTACACTGTATGAGGTAATGCTCACTGGTGCTGTCACACTCTACATTAACCCCTTCCCTGTACACTGTATGAGGTAATACTCACTGGTCCTGTCACACTGCACATTAACCCCTTCATAGTACACAGTATGAGGTAATGCTCACTGGTGCTGTCACACTGCACATTACCCCTTCCCTGTACACTGTATGAGGTAATGCTCACTGGTGCTGTCACACTCTACATTAACCCCTTCCCTGTACACTGTATGAGGTAATACTCACTGGTGCTGTCACACTGCACATTAACCCCTTCACAGCACACTGTATGAGGTAATGCTCACTGGTGCTGTAACACTGTACATTAACCCCTTCACAGTACACTGTATGAGGTAATACTCACTGGTGCGGTCACACTGCACATTAACCCCTTCATGCTCCGCTACACAAACACTAACAAGACCTGTCACACTGGATACGCGCACAGCCTTTCACAGAGTACACTATACTATTTCCATATTCCTGCACACACTGCTTCCTCTGATTGCGTGTTAACCTTTTATTAGTATAATACTGCCCACCCCATTGCACTGCAAGCTTGCCCCTTCCCTGCTAACATTGCAAAATAAATGAATTTTCTTTAAAAAAAAAAAAGCACGTTTTCTGCTCTCTGTCACAGACATCAGGTCGCCACGTTATTAAACACTACAAGTACAAGGCAGCTCCATGCCTAATATTACTACAAACACAAGGCAGCTCCATGCCTAATATTACTACAAACACAAGGCAGCTCCATGCCTAATATAGTGTTCAGGATTTAGCAGCCAGAGGAGGAGATTGCAGGAAAAGGGGAGCACTTCGGATTAACAGAGGGCTGGGAGGGGGATTTGGGTGAGCAGTGGGACCCATTGGCCCTGTCACAAGGCATTTACTCCATCATAGTATACAGCACATGGAATTACCGGTTCTTTTACACCGTATGTCCGTCCCGCCTGTATCATCAGTGTCCTCAACTTACATTAGTGACTGTAAAAATCACTTTCACCACACTGATTACTGAGGGCACAGGAACAGCTGACACCCCCTTCATTTCACACAAACAGCACTATACACACTATCCCTATAAACACTGAGGAGTACACTGACAGTGATGTTTCCCTTCATTGTGCATAGCACTGCATGATAATATTACTGAGAACTTAATTTAATGTCCTGTACTCAAAACCCCAGTCACCAAATATGTGCTCCTATCTCTGACACTGCACCCCCACTCCCAACCCCGCGACCCCATTCACTGTACACCCACATCCGTCCCTGGCACCCCATTCACTGTATACCCACTCCCAACCATGGCACCCCATTCACTGTATACCCACATCAATCCCGGGCACCCCATTCACTGTATACCCACTCCCAACCCTGGCACCTCATTCACTGTATACCCACTCCCGTCCCTGGCACCCCATTCACTGTATACCCACTCCCCTCCCTGGCACCCCATTCACTGTATACCCACTCCCAACCATGGCACCCCATTCACTGTATACCCACATCAATCCCTGGCACCCCATTCACTGTACACCCACTCCTAACCCTGGCACCTCATTCACTGTATACCCACTCCCGTCCCTGGCACCCCATTCACTGTATACCCACTCCCGTCCCTGGCACCCCATTCACTGTATACCCACACCAATCCCTGGCACCCCATTCACTGTATTCCCACATCCGACCATGGCATCCCATTCACTGTATAACCACTCCAATCCCTGGCACTACAACCTATTCACTTTATAGCCCTCCTGTCGCTAACATTGCACCCCACTTACTGCATATTTCCTTCTGTCCCTGGCACTGCACTCACTGAATACCCCACTCCTGTCCGTGGAACTACAACCTACTCCTCTGTATACCTCTTACTGCTCTTATACACTACACATGCATTTTTGTCCCTGTAAACTACATTATAGTCCCTGATTATTTCACCTGCCCCTGTACAGTCACTACACAGTATTTATTTATAAAGAGCTTACATATTCTACAGCGCTGTACTGGTTAAATAATGCAGCCAGGTATTACAACAATGACATGATGATAATATTTACATAAAAAGATGACACAATATAAATGAAAACTCTGCTCAAAGAGCTTACAATCTAAAGATGCCTTGCTGTCACCTCTATAGCTGTGACTCCATCTACCTCCTGTCAATTTACACTGGTCACTATATATTCCTCCTGTATATGTACCCAGTCACTTCATGTACCCCATTTATACCCAGTTATTGCATGCAGCCCTGTGCCTGCACCCCAGACACTGCACGCACCCCTGTCCCTGCACGCACCCCTGTCCCTGCACCCCAGACACTGCACGCACCCCTGTCCATGCACCCCAGACACTGCACGCACACGTCCCCCAGACACTGCACGCACCCGTCCCTGCACCCCAGACACTGCACGCACCCCTATCCCTGCACCCCAGACACTGTACGCACCCCTGTCCATGCACCCCAGACACTGCACGCATCCGTCCTTGTACCCCAGACACGGCCGCACCCGTCCCTGCACCCCAGACACTGCACGCACCCGTCCCTGCACCCCAGACACTGCATGCACCCGTCCCTGCCCCCACCGCTGTCCCTGCATCCCAGACACTGCACACAGCCCAGTCCCTGTACCCTTGACACTGCATGCACCGCTGTTCTTGCACCCGTCACTGCATGCTGTCCCTGCACCCCCGACACTGCATGCACAGCTGTCCCTGCACCCCCGACACTGCATGCACCGCTGTCCCTGCACCCCCGACACTGCATGCACCGCTGTCCCTGCACCCCCGACACTGCATGCACCGCTGTCCCTGCACCCCTGACATTGCACCCCAGACACTGCACGCACCGCTATCCCTGCACCCCAGACACTGCACGCAGCCCAGTCCCTGCATCCCAGACACTGCACGCAGCCCAGTCCTTGTACCCATTTACTGTAAATAAGCATGTCCCTGCACCCCAGACACTGCGAGCACCGCTGTCTCTGCACCCCTGACACTGCATGCATTGCTGTCCCTGCACCCCTCACACTGCATGCACTGCTGTCCCTGCACCCCTGACACTGCATGCACTGCTGTCCCTGCACCCCTCACACTGCATGCACTGCTGTCCCTGCACCCCTCACACTGCATGCACTGCTGTCCCTGCACCCGACACTGCATGCACTGCTGTCCCTGCACCCCCGACACTGCATGCACTGCTGTCCTTGCACCCCCGACACTGCATGCACTGCTGTCCTTGCACCCCCGACACTGCATGCACTGCAGTCCTTGCACCCCCGACACTGCATGCACTGCTGTCCTTGCACCTCCGACACTGCATGCACCGCTGTCCTTGCACCCCACACAAAGATACACAACTTTCCCTACACCCCATTTACTGTAAATAAGCCCGCAAACACTGCATGTCAGTTGTCCTGTACCCCATACATTCCAGTCGCTGCATACACTGCTGTCCCAGCACACTGCATTAACCCAGGTCCTTGCTACAGCATCCAAGTCATTAAATATATTTCTGTCCCAACATACTGAACCCCAGACCCTGCATAGTCCTGTCCCTGCACCCCTGACACTGCACGCACCCGTCCCTGCACCCCAGACACTGCACACACCGCTATCCCTGCACCCGACACTGCACGCACCCCTGTCCCAGCACCCCAGACACTGCACGCACCACTATCCCTATACCACTGACACTGCACGCACCCCTGTCCCTGCACCCCAGACACTGCACGCAGCCCAGTCCCTGCACCCCAGACAATGCACGCAGCCCAGTCCCTGCACCCCAGACAATGCACGCAGCCCAGTCCCTGTACCCATTTACTGTAAATAAGCCTGTCCCTGCACCCTACACTGCATGCACTGCTGTCCCTGCACCCCTGACACTGCGTGCACCGCTGTCCCTGCACCCCTGACACTGCGTGCACCGCTGTCCCTGCACCCCTGACACTGCATGCACCGCTGTCCCTGCACCCCAGACACTGCATGCACCGCTGTTCTTGCACCAGTCACTGCATGCACTGCTGTCCCTGCACCCGACACTGCATGCACTGCTGTCCCCGCACCCCCGACACTGCATGCACTACTGTTCTTGCACCCCCGACACTGCGTGCACCGCTGTCCCTGTACCCCTGACACTGCATGCATTGCTGTTCTTGCACCCTTCACACTTCATGCACTGCTGTCCCTGCACCCCTGACACTGCATGCACCGCTGTTCTTGAACCCGACACTGCATGTACCGCTGTCTTTGCACCCCCGACACTGCATGCACTGCTGTCCTTGCACCCCACACAAAGCATACACTGCTGTCCTTGCACCCCACACACGGCATACACCACTTTCCCTGCACCCCATTTACTGTAAATAAGCCTGTCCCTGCACCCCAAACACGGCATACACCACAGTCGTAGTACCCCAGTCCATGCATATTCTTCCTGGACCTTTATATAACACCCCCACCCCACTGACTGGGGAAAAAAAACTGTCCTGCACCCCGTACACCTAAAATCACTGCACACACCTGTACCCAGTCACTACATACACTCCTCTTCCATCATACTGCCCCGCAGACACTGCATGTCAGTTGTCCTGTACCCCATACATTCCAGTCGCTGCATACACTGCTGTCCCAGCACACTGCATTTACCCTGGTCCTTGCTACAGCACCCAAGTCATTAAATGTATTTCTGTCCCAGCATACTGAACCCCAGACCCTGCATAGTCCTGTCCCTGCACCCTTGACACTGCATGCACAGCTATCCCTGCACCCCTGACACTGCAAGCACCCCTGTCTGTGCACCCCAGACACTGCACACACCACTATCCCTGCATCCCTGACACTGCACGCACCCCTGTCTCCGCTCCCAGATGCACCTCTGTCACTGCACCCCCGATTCTGCATGCACCACTGTCTCTTCACCCCCGATCCTGCATGCACCACTGTCCTTGCACTCCCCGATCCTGCATGCACCACTGTCACTGCACCCCCAGATCCTGCATGCACCACTGTCCCTGCACTCCCAGATCCTGCATGCACCACTGTCCCTGCACCCTCAGATCCTGCATGCACCACTGTCACTGCACCCCCAGATCCTGCATGCACCACTGTCACTGCACCCCCAGATCCTGCATGCACCACTGTCACTGCACCCCCAGATCCTGCATGCACCACTGTCACTGCACCCCCAGATCCTGCATGCACCACTGTCCCTGCACCCCCAGATCCTGCATGCACCCCTGACCCCGTAATCCAGACACTGCATGCACCACTGTCCCCGCACTCCAGACACTGCGTGCACCCCTGTCCCCGCACCCCAGACACTGCATGCACCACTGTCCCCGCACCCCAGATCCTGCATGCACCCCTGTCCCCGCACTCCAGACACTGCATGGATCACTGTCCCCGCACTCCAGACACTGATTGCACCCCTGTCCCTGCACCTAAGACACTGCACACAGCAATGTCCCTGCACAATACCGACATACAGCCAGGCAGGACACAAGGACACGTCCCAGGGAGCTAGGTCCGGGGGAAGAGCAGCCATTATTATATACAACTCAGCCCTTTGTGGAACAGACTTCATAAACTCCCCTCTCAAAATGTAAATCAGCAAGAAGTGACCCTACTATTCCCCCAGTTCCCCCTCCCAGTGCACAAGCGTCCGGCTGCTCCGACACTCAGCGCACGACACAGTCCCTTTAAATCAGACACCGGCCATTTAAATCTGCTCCAGTCCCTTTAACTCGCTCCCAGCGGCGGCAGCAGCCCGGTACTCTTCCCTCTGCCTGCACTGTCCCCTCACCCAGCGGGCACTGCCTAACTCTGCCAACACTGTCCCCTCACCCAGCCGGCACAGTACCTGTCCCTACGGGGCAGTTACCTGCATTGGGCTTAGCTGCTCCTCTATCAGGGACTGCTCATCCTCTGCCTCCTTCCAGCAACCCCAGCAATATAATCCCAGATCCGGCAGCGGCTCCCTCAGAGCCCGTGTGATTATCACATATATAATATTATCTCCCTCTCCGTCCTCTCTCTTCTCTCCAGTCTGTATTCAAACAAAGAAAGCTCAGCTCCCCTCCCCCCAGGTCTGTCTCCCCCTCCCCCCTCCGGAACACCAGCCTCGCTTTCACAGCCCTATCCCTCCTCCCTCACAGCCCCCCTTCCAGCCTGCCTGTCCCTGCTCCTTCCCTGCCCTCTCCCATCGCCATCTCCTCCGCCAGTGACACTGCCCTCCCCCTGCAGGGTGACACGGGGAGAAGAGGGGCTGTGCCAGTCTGCACTGTGCCAAAGGGACACTCTGCACCTCCTCTTGATAGGTGACACAGGGAGAAGGGGGCTGTCAGTCTGCACCTCCTCTTGCTGGGTGACACAGGGAGAAGGGGGCTGTCAGTCTGCACCTCCTCTTGCTGGGTGACACAGGGAGAAGGGGGCTGTCAGTCTGCACCTCCTCTTGCTGGGTGACACAGGGAGAAGGGGGCTGTCAGTCTGCACCTCCTCTTGCTGGGTGACACAGGGAGAAGGGGGCTGTCAGTCTGCACCTCCTCTTGCTGGGTGACACAGGGAGAAGGGGGCTGTCAGTCTGCACCTCCTCTTGCTGGGTGACACAGGGAGAAGGGGGCTGTCAGTCTGCACCTCCTCTTGCTGGGTGACACAGGGAGAAGGGGGCTGTCAGTCTGCACCTCCTCTTGCTGGGTGACACAGGGAGAAGGGGGCTGTCAGTCTGCACCTCCTCTTGCTGGGTGACATGAAGAAGGGGGCTGTCACTCTGCACCTCCTCTTGCTGGGTGACACAGGGAGAAGGGGGCTGTCAGTCTGCACCTCCTCTTGCTGGGTGACACAGGGAGAAGGGGGCTGTCAGTCTGCACCTCCTCTTGCTGGGTGACATGGAGAAGGGGGCTGTCACTCTGCACCTCCTCTTGCTGGGTGACACAGGGAGAAGGGGGCTGTCAGTCTGCACCTCCTCTTGCTGGGTGACACAGGGAGAAGGGGGCTGTCAGTCTGCACCTCCTCTTGCTGGGTGACATGAAGAAGGGGGCTGTCACTCTGCACCTCCTCTTGCTGGGTGACACAGGGAGAAGGGGGCTGTCAGTCTGCACCTCCTCTTGCTGGGTGACACAGGGAGAAGGGGGCTGTCAGTCTGCACCTCCTCTTGCTGGGTGACATGGAGAAGGGGGCTGTCACTCTGCACCTCCTCTTGCTGGGTGACACAGGGAGAAGGGAGCTGTCAGTCTGCACCTCCCCCTGCAGGGCGACACAGGGTGAAGAGAGGTCTGTTAGTCTGCACCTCCCCTTGCAGGGTGACATAGAGAGAAGGGGGCTGTCAGTCTGAACTGCCCCCTGCAGGGTGACATAGAGAGAAGGGGACTGTCAGTCTGCATCTCCTCTTGCTGGGTGACACAGGGAGAAGTGGGTTGTTGTCAGTATGTACTGAACCAAAAGGCAGAAGGGGGCTGTCAGTCTGCACCTCCCCCTGCAGGGTGACAAAGGGAGCTATGAGCCTGTCCCTCCCTCTGCACGGTGACACAGACAGAAGGAAGTTAAGAGCCTGTATCTACCCCGACAGGGTGACACATTGACACAGACAGAAGGGTGCTATGAGTCTGTCCGTCCCCCAACAGGGTGACACAGACAGAAGGGAGCTATGAGCCCGTCCCTCCCCCTGCAGGGTGACACAGACAGAAGGGAGCTATGAGCCTGTTCCTCCCCCTGCAGGCTGACACAGTGACACAGACAGAGGGGAGCTATGAGCCCGTCCCTCCCCCTGCAGGGTGACACAGACAGAAGGGAGCTATGAGCCTGTTCCTCCCCCCTGCAGGGTGACACAGTGTCACAGACAGAGGGGAGCTATGAGCCTGTCCCCCCCCCTGCAGGGTGACACAGACAGAAGGGAGCTATGAGCCTGTCCCTCCCCCTGCAGGGTGACACAGACAGAAGGGAGCTATGAGCCTGTTCCTCCCCCTGCAGGCTGACACAGTGACACAGACAGAGGGGAGCTATGAGCCCGTCCCTCCCCCTGCAGGGTGACACAGACAGAAGGGAGCTATGAGCCTGTTCCTCCCCCTGCAGGGTGACACAGTGTCACAGACAGAGGGGAGCTATGAGCCTGTCCCCCCCCCCTGCAGGGTGACACAGACAGAAGGGAGCTATGAGCCTGTCCCTCCCCCTGCAGGGTGACACAGACAGAAGGGAGCTATGAGCCTGTCCCTCCCTCTGCAGGGTGACACAGACAGAAGGGAGCTATGTCCTCTGTTACAACACCCCCCTTGCGTAGGTGTGTGATCATATCATCCGTGCAGCGTGACACACATAACCTGTCTGGTGTGTAACACACCTGTGTTTGGGGTGCGACCCATGAAAGGAGGGAATGAAGTTGTAGTGGCGGTAACACCTCCAGGATAAACACAACGCTGATTAAAGTGTACACATGATTACACAGCATCCTGACAACAGGTATGTGCACAGACGTGCTCATATGGGAACACACAAAGCACATACATCTCTCCGCACACACAGCTGTGTACAGGTTCTGGCACCGCGCCTAGTCCCCTCTATTCTGCTTATTACATAACATCTGGAATGTGTCCTCACCTCACCCTACATGCCCTCCCTCCCTCCCCAAAACTGACCTCCCCTCCAGAGAGAGAGGTGTGAGGGGAGGGAGAGCCAGAGGTGTGCAAGGGGGGAGAGGTACGGGCGCAGGGGGTGCACAGATGTGAGAGGGAACGTGCAGGGAGCCACCACCTTAAATACTCTCACTACAAGGAATAAGCGCAGGCTGCTGGTGTTCTGCTATAACCACTCACCATAGATAGATAGATAGATAGATAGATATGACAAAGATAGATAGATAGATAGATAGAAATTAGCTAGATAGATAGATAGATATGAAATAGATAGATAGATATTAGATAGACAGATAGATATGATATAGTTATAATTATAACATAGATAGTTATGACATAGATAGATAGATAGATAGATAGATATGAGATTGATAGATAGATTTGAGATAGGTAGATAGATAGATATGGGTTGGGTACGGAATGCCCGCTGCCGGGATCCCGGCATGCAGAATCCTGACGCTGGCATCCCAACAGGGTTAGGATACCGACACCTGTCCGTAGGTATCAAAACGCTACCCCTAACACTCCCTCCTTTCAGCCTAAACCTAACCCTCCCCCAGGGGTGTATCTAGGGATCCGAGCCCCCCTGGCAAACTAATGGACTGGCACCACCCTCCCCCCATAATTTCTGAATAATTATACTATACATTAAATAAGTACTTAAATTAATTCCCCAGCTACCCCCCTATGCAGTGCCCCCAGTAGTAGTCCCCACTATGCAGTGCCCCCAGTAGTAGTCCCACTATGCAGTGCCCCCAGTAGTGGCCACCCCCCATACAATACCCCCAGTAGTAGTCCCCACTATACAGTGCCCCCAGTAGTAGTCCCCCCTATACAGTACCCTCAGTAGTAGTCCCCTATGCTGCATTGCCTCCAGTAGTAGTCCCCCCTATACAGTGCCCCCAGTAGTAGTCCCCCTATACAGTGTCCCCAGTAGTAGTCCCCCCTATACAGTTCCCCAATAGTGGTCCCCCCTATGCTGCATTGCCTCCAGTAGTAGTCCCCCTATGCTGCATTGCCTCCAGTAGTAGTCCCCCCTATACAGTGCCCCCAGTAGTAGTCCCCTATGTTGCATTGCCTCCAGTAGTAGTCCCCCCTATACAGTGCCCCCAGTAGTAGTCCCCCTATACAGTGTCCCCAGTAGTAGTCCCCCCTATACAGTTCCCCAATAGTGGTCCCCCCTATGCTGCATTGCCTCCAGTAGTAGTCCCGCTATGCTGCATTGCCCCCAGTAGTAGTCCCCCCTATACAGTGCCCCCCTATGCTGCATTACCCCCAGTAGTAGTCACCCTATGCTGCATTGCCCCCAGTAGTAGTCCCCCCTATACAGTGCCCCCAGTAGTAGTCCCCCCTATGCTGCATTACCTCCAGTAGTAGTCCCCCCTATACAGTGCCCCCAGTAGTAGTCCTCCTATGCTGCATTGCCTCCAGTAGTAGTCCCCCCTATACAGTGCCCCCAGTAGTAGTCCCCATATGCTGCATTGCCTCCAGTAGTAGTCCCCCCAGTACTAGTTCCCCTATGCTGCATTGCCTCCAGTAGTAGTGCCCCCTATACAGTGCCCCCAGTAGTAGTCCCCCTATGCTGCATTGCCTCCAGTAGTAGTGCCCCCTATACAGTGCCCCCAGTAGTAGCCCCCCTATGCTGCATTGCCTCCAGTAGTAGTCCCCCTATACAGTGCCCCCAGTAGTAGTCCCCCTATACAGTGCCCCCAGTAATAGTCCCCCCTATGCTGCATTGCCTCCAGTAGTAGTCCCCCCTATACAGTGCCCTCAGTAGTAGTCCTCCCTATGCTGCATTGCCTCCAGTAGTAGTCCCCCCTAGACAGTGCCCCCAGTAGTAGTCCTCCTATGCTGCATTGCCTCCAGTAGTAGTCCCCCTATACAGTGCCCCCAGTAGTAGTCCCCCCTATGCTGCATTGCCTCCAGTAGTAGTCCCCCCTATACAGTGCCCCCAGTAGTAGTCCCCCTATGCTGCATTGCCTCCAGTAGTAGTGCCCCCTATACAGTGCCCCCAGTAGTAGCCCCCCTATGCTGCATTGCCTCCAGTAGTAGTCCTCCCTATACAGTGCCCCCAGTAGTAGTTGCATTGCCTCCAGTAGTAGTCCCCCTATACAGTGCCCCCAGTAGTAGTCCCCCTATACAGTGCCCCCAGTATTAGTCCACCCTATACAGTGCCCCCAATAGTAGTCCCCCTATACAGTGCCCCCAGTAGTAGTCCCCCCTATGCTGCATTGCCTCCAGTAGTAGTCCCCCCTATACAGTGCCCTCAGTAGTAGTCCCCCCTATGCTGCATTGCCTCCAGTAGTAGTCCCCCCTAGACAGTGCCCCCAGTAGTAGTCCCCTATGTTGCATTGCCTCCAGTAGTAGTCCCCCCTATACAGTGCTCCCAGTAGTAGTCCCCCTCTACAGTGCCCCCCGTAGTAGTCCCCCCTATACAGTGCCCCCAATAGTAGTCCCCCCTATGCTGCATTGCCTCCAGTAGTAGTCCTCCCTATACAGTGCCCCCAGTAGTATTCCCCCTATGCTGCATTGCCTCCAGTAGTAGTCCCCCCTATACATTACCCCCAGTAGTAGTCACCTATGCTGCATTGCCCCCAGTAGTAGACCCCCCTATACAGTGCCCCAGTAGTAGTCCCCCCTATGCTGCATTGCCTCCAGTAGTAGTCCCCCCTATACAGTGCCCCCAGTAGTAGTCCACCTATGCTGCATTACCTCCAGTAATAGTCCCCCCTATGCTGCATTGCCTCCAGTAGTAGTCCCCCCTATTCAGTGCCCCCAGCAGTAGTCCCCCCTATGCTGCATTGCCTCCAGTAGTAGTCCCCCCTATACAGTGACCCCAGTAGTAGTCCGCTATGTTGCATTGCCTCCAGTAGTAGTCCCCCCTATACAGTTCCCCAATAGTAGTCCCCCCTATGCTGCATTGCCTCCAGTAGTAGTCCCCCCTATACAGTGCCCCCAGTAGTATTCCCCCTATGCTGCATTGCCTCCAGTAGTAGTCCCCCCTATTTGGTGCCCCCAGTAGTAGTCCCCCCTATGCATTACCCCCAGTAGTAGTCACCCTATGCTGCATTGCCCCCAGTAGTAGTCCTCCCTATACAGTGCCCCCAGTAGTAGTCCCCCTATGCTGCATTACCTCCAGTAGTAGTCCCCATATGCTGCATTGCCTCCAGTAGTAGTCCCCCCAGTAGTAGTTCCCCTATGCTGCATTGCCTCCAGTAGTAGTCCACCCTATACAGTGCCCCCTGGAGAAGTCCCCCTATGCTGCATTACTTCCAGTAGTAGTCTCCCCTATTTAGTGCCCCCAGTAGTAATTCTCCTATGCTGCATTGCCTCCAGTAGTAGTCCCCCCAGTAGTAGTTCCCCTATGCTGCATTGCCTCCAGTAGTAGTACCCCCTATACAGTGCCCCCAGTAGTAGTCCCCATATGCTGCATGGCCTCCAGTAGTAGTCCCCCCAGTAGTAGTCCCCCTATGCTGCATTGCCTCCACTATACAGTGCCCCCAGTAGTAGTCCCCCTATGCTGCATTGCCTCCAGCAGTAGTCCTCCCTATACAGTGCCCCCAGTAGTAGTCCCCCTACACAGTGCCCCCAGTATTAGTCCACCCTATACAGTGCCCCCAATAGTAGTCCCCCTATACAGTGCCCCCAGTAGTAGTCCCCCCTATGCTGCATTGCCTCCAGTAGTAGTCCCCCCTATACAGTGCCCCCAGTAGTAGTCCCCCCTATACATTACCCCCAGTAGTAGTCACCCTATGCTGCATTGCCCCCAGTAGTAGTCCCCCCTATTTGGTGCCCCCAGTAGTGGCCACCCCCCCATAAAGTGCCCCCAGTAGCGGCCACCAGCTATACAGTGCCCCCAGTAGCGGCCCCCCTATTTGGTGCCCCCAGTAGCGGCCACCAGCTATACAGTGCCCCCTAGTTGCAGTTCCGCCCGGGCTAGGCTTACGCACACAGAAGAAAAAAAAATACATAACTTATCCCCGTTCTTGACGCGACCGCCGCTGTCCGCTCCTCCCGGCCCGCTCTGCAGTGCACTATGGGAGAGATGTCATGACGTCTCTCCCATCACTCGCTGCGGGGGGAGCCGAAGACGGAACTTATGTGTATGTTCCAGCCTGCTCCCTCCGTGGACGCAGCAGCCAGTGAGAGTCTGTCTGACTCTCATTGGCTGGCTGCTATAACAAACACACTGCTGCCACTGGCGGCTGTCTGTTTGTAAACTGTGTAGGGCAGACCGCTCTCACTGTGGTCTGCCCTACACTTGTGGGGCCCGGGGGATTAGCGGTGGTTGCACCGCCGCTAGTTCGGCCTCTGGGGTAGTCCACCCCTTGGCTGCTGGTGGCACTGCCGGATGGCGCCCCCCTTTGGCCTGCGCCCCTGGCGAGTGCCATCCAGGCCAATGGGTAGATACGTCCCTGCCCTCCCCTCCTAGTGCCTAAACCTAACCTTGCCCCCCCCTGCAGCTTAAACCCAACTCTCTCTCTAGTGCCTAACACTAACCCTCCCCCTAGTGCCTAACCCTCCCTAACGCTCCCCCTGACCCCACTACTTACGGGATTCTGACTGGTGTCGGGCCGGCATTCTGAGAGCATAGGCATCCCGTACGCCGGGATGACTACATCTCGTTATATAAACACCCACTTATAGACTGACACACCCCAAACCCTCCGAAAGTGGGAACTTTTACAGACCACAGATGCAACAGCGCACGTTTCATTGTAATCTGGCGCACTTAGGGCTCGTTCAGACCCGCTCGCTAGATACGTATGCAAATTCGGCATGGCATGCGATCGCACGGCAAGCCATTAGCACGCCCACTATGTCTTAGCGTGTGATCGCATTGTGTATGCAGGCGCCCACCAGCCGGTCTTGAGATGCCCACTTGCGCACATCATCTCCAGGAAGTGTATGCAACCATCGATAACATCGACAACCATCGGATGAGATCGCAGTACTTGTGATTGGACATACCCTACCACAAGCACTGCGAGCGCTTCAGTGTGAAATACAACCAGGTGACGTGTACTATGACGCGGTCTCTTAATTATGCACGCCTCTGAAACGGCGTTAGGACGCTCAGACACGCCTGCGTTCGCACCTCCACTCCCCCGTTTCTAGTGGCCAGCCCCTGTCACCACCCACAATTGGCTTCTCCTGTTACTCATTCAACTGGGATGTCTATGCGCAGCCAGCCAACGCTTCCCAATCGCTCGCTCTGGTTCGCGCACTGCGATGTGTACACATGCGCAGAATGCAAATAATCCGCTGGCTGCGCTCGGACGCATGGCGGGTCTGAATCAGGCCCGTAGGCCAAAGTCAGGTGCAGCGGATTTGGACGTTGGTACTGGTTGATTTTTAATTTTATTTTTTTTAAAAACACGGACACATGCACGCACGGACACACGCACGCACGGACACACGCACGCACGCACGCACGCACACACTCACACCAATTCAAAAAACTCAAAAAAAAGTTACATTTCCAGTGAAGCTGAGACAGAGGCCTTCATTCAGGGGCGGCCGTACGGTCTACGACCACACGGTCGCCTCAATGTTTGTCAAGTGCGCATGCGCACGAGGGAGCCGGCTCCTTCGTGCGCATGCGTGAGACCCGCTACGGCCGACAGCGCCGGTCGTAGCGGGTCTCTTTCCAAAGGGGGCGAGCTGTCGATGTTGATTGACAGCTCGCCCCGTTTGGAAGGCGGGCCGGGGGGGTGGCAGCCCAAACGGAGGCGTACCCATGGGAACGCCTGCCGTTTGGGGGAGGCCCCACTGACATCACTAGTGATGTCAGTGGAGAGCTTCCGGCTCTGACAGAGCCAGAAGCTCTCTGGGGCTTACGACAAGCGAGACCCTACCCTAGGGTCTCGTCGTAAGCCCCGATGGTCGCGATGGTCTCTGACCATCGTGACCATCACCCTAGCGGTCGTTAGAGCTGTGGGTGTAAACTCACAGCCTAACGACCGAAACAGTGGCGGGCGGTCAGGATGCAAGCGGCCGCCCAGTTTCTGAGCGACCGCTTGCATCCTCCGACCGCCTCTGAATGAGGCCCAGAGTGCCATATCGGCGATATAAATCACGATTAAATGGACATATTAAATCGCTTACTTTTATAGTAAATAACCAGAATTTACATTTGTTCTTGCCAGGATGACATTTTTTTTGAACACACTAATATACATATTTATCATGTTTATACCACTTTCAGACCAGAGACGGGGCTGCGACCCTGCTTTATCCAGGGATATTGAACACGGGTTGGACACACCCCTTTTACACTGCACCTTGGTTCTGGGTTAATCCCGGGTCGGTTCCTTTCACACAGAAGAACCTGCGTCAGCCCGGCCAAACAGTGTGTGTCATAAGAAACTGACTTTTTTGGGGCACACAATGTTAAGGTAATGAAAACTGGATGGTTAATGCTCCACAGCCACCAATCCGCTCATTTTAGGCATTACCTGGGCCGGGTTACACCATTTACACCACAGGCTAAGCGGTTGGTCCCAGGAATAACCCTAGTCGATGAAAGACCCAGCTTGCCCCAGAAAAATTCCTGGTCCAAATGTCTGGCCCTCATTCAGAGGCGGTCGCACGCGCAGAGGATAAACATCGGCCCGGTTGCGAGCGCTCAGCGCTTGCGACCGGGTCTGAATGAGGACCTCTGTGTGAAAGGGGCATTATGGGTCTATTTATCATGAAATATTTCCGGCATGTGCCCCGAGAACACCTGAAAATATTAAGGGGTCAATCCAATTAGGTACGAAGGGGCCCGATCTCACCCCGGACTCCCATATTTTTGCTCACGTCCTTATAATATCACCCCAATGTATGAAGGAGGGACCGCAGCTGATATCTCCTTTTCTGACAGCAAGCTGCAACACCCATGGGTTACCAAGCCCCACACAGCTAGCACCATATGAAGACGACATTAGCCGCTGTAGCCTACGGGCTATACTTTGCAAAACTGACCGAGTGAGTCAAAAAGTTGCGAACACGGATGCAATAGCGTGCACCGACCACTGCATCAGGACCACAGAGTACTATCTAATGCTGGAAACACGTGCGGCGATATAACTGCCACAGTATTATTGGTTAACGTTGATTTTTTTTATCGCGCAAGTACAGTACACTCCGCAGACGATTACAGTGGACAACAAAAAGTAGAACAAAACTAGCCACAATCTAAAAGACAACAGGAGTTTGGTGCCACATAAGTCGTATTGACGTCGCCAGGCTTAGATGCAGTGTGTCACAAGGGGGGTGCGGGCCGCACCCGGGTGTCACCCACCAACGGGTGACACCAAAGTGCCGACTCCTCCTCAGTGACAGGAGACGGGTCCTGCCCTGTAGCATTACGTCCACATCTCCGGCACCCCCCGGAGTAACTAAAACGGGGGTTCAGGCCGCGTGGCCACGTCCCCTAACCGTGATGCCACACCCACTTTTTTTTACTGGCGCACGGCTTAGCCGTTTGCACTACTCTCATGCCCGCACTGGGTGCCACCCAGGGGAGAGACGCCACTGGTTAAACGTTTGTGTAGATGTGTGTAGCTATGCTTCAGTGCACCGGGTAAAGGTGTTGTATTCAGATAAAATAAAGTGGTACGAGGATAGTTCTGGCGTTTGTTAAATTACCTGTATAGTTGTTTTTTTTTAAGGTTGAAGGCTTGGAGGCAGGAGAGAAAGTGTTGTATAACGGACTGAACTCCACCGAGTGGCTCCAGCCTTAAAAAAAAGTCAGGTCTAGGAGAATGGGAGTAGGTTATGAGTACGGGCGTTGAGTTGAATCAGATGGTACCGCAGCGTGTGTGGTCCTTTTACAATCCCCATACCTTACAATAAACCCATCGAATTCCCTCGGCCCATTAGCAGACATGTTGCTAAATGCAGAAGACAGCTTATGTGGTCTGGACGGCGGCAGCTGGCACTACTGGGCCACTAACGCCTGCGGCTAAATTAGTGATCTGACCTCAGTTACTTGTGCAAAAAAGAGTTGTACCCTGTGCAGCTGGCATAAGTCTGCCTGTGCCCTGACTACTTTGGGTTCAGGGCCTGATTCAGAGCTGAACGCTCTGACCAGAGCTCTCGCTCTGAATCAGGGCCCTCCTCCATGAAAATGGAGCAGCCTCCTGGCAGCTCGTAGAGCTGTGGGTGACCACCCACAGCATATGCGAGCTGCCAAAAAGATGGTCGCGATGGTCTTGACCATCACGACCATCGGACTTGCGACGGAGACCCTGCGGTAGGGTCTCCCTGCCACAAGCCCTGGAGTGATTTTGGCTCTATCAGAGCCAAAATCACTCCCACTGACATCACTAGTGATGTCAGTGGGGCCGGCTTCAGACGGTAGGCGTTCCCATGGGAACGCCTCCGTCTGGCAGGCATGCCCCCGGCACGCCCACCAAAGGGGGCATGCTGTCAATCAACAGCAACAGCACGCCCCCTTTGGTGCGAGACCCGGAGCGATGGAAAGCCCGTCGCTCCCCGGGTCTCGCGCATGTGCACGACGGAGCTCCCTCCGTCGTGCGCATGCGCAGTGGGGAACGTCGGCCCGCTTGCGAGCGTACTGCCGCTCGCGAGCGGGTCTGAATGACCCCCTCAGTCCCTTGTAAATAACTTGCCCGTTAATCTAAATTCATTTTAGAGCCCAAAGTTATCCAAGCCATCTTCTCGCTGGTGCATTCGTTTCCCACGATACGTGATGCGTGCCACCTGGGCTGGAACCCTTTATATATTGCGTTTGATTACAAATTCACCGCGTTTCAGACCCATCCCTTTCCCCCGGCTTTTTTTTAGCAGCCTCAGAATCGCGAGTTCTCGTCACCTGATGAGACCGTAATACTTTGCAGCTGTACATGGAAGACGAGGCGGCAAGTGAGCAAACCATGGGCGGGATGTACTAACATTGCACGGTACATTCCGCCAGTACTGATCGCGTATGTACAAACGTATGCCATCAGTACCGCAAAGGACAACTCTTCCGATAAGAGCTGTCCTTTGCGTTCAGCGCTGCGCCCTGGACTTTATGACCCAGGAGTCCATCAGCGCATGTGCAGGGTGACGCAGCAACCGCGGGACATGCTAAGATTGCATCCATCATACCAGCGCGATGCGGTAGAAGCCCATAAGCTTCTATAGAATATGGCGTTACCCTCCGCGACGGCGGCCACCCAATAGTACATATGGAAAATGGGGTAAAACCCCCGAAAACTGTTTTTTTATCGCATTTTCCATTTAGCACATCTCGCCCCATAACTAGAACAAGAGTATAGGCATCACGTGTGTGTTCCTCTAACATATTCCTAGTCAGATAGGTTTCACCCATGTAGGCGAGCGGCTCAGTATCGGGTTGTTGGGTCCTCATTCTTCTTCACGTGCCCAGCAGATGTCTCCTCGCCGGGCAAGGCTTGCAGTATGTCCGCAGCTTGTTGACACGTCTGAGTCTGTTTATGTTCGCAGAGGGCAGGAGAGGTGAGGTGTACAGACATTGGCCTCAGCTGATGAAACAGCCCCTGCATGGCCAGTGCTGCAAAGGATCACCCAGAGGACAAACTCTACTCTGGGGGCTGAGAAGGTATGTATGAACTTTTTAAGATTTCTTTTTTTTGGGGGGGGGGGAGGGGGGGCAGCAGGGGTAGGGTGTTATCACAGACTTGCATAGAAGGTGCGTTGATAGTAACCAATGACGGGTACAATGCAACTGCAGAAAAGACGAGGGGCTTTATTTATTGTAAAGGAGGGGCATCCACTACACGATTTTAGCAGGCGACTGAACGATAACGACGTGGTTATCGTTCAATCGTTTAAAAATCGTTTATGAATCGTGCAGTGTTTGGTCGTTCACGATCAACGATGCGCGCTCCCACTGGTCGTTTGATCGTCTCGTCAGCCGACTGAACATGCTGGTCAATTTCACTTCATCTATTGAAGATAGTTTGCAAATCGTTCAGACTGAAAGATAAAATTTCAAGGGAAAAAATCAAGGGAAAATCGTTTAGAGATTGGACAGGGAGTAGATCGTCTAGTGGATGGGCCCCTTGAGTCTAATACGGAGTTACACGCAGAATACCCCCACCTGCAGAATTTGATGTCCAGCAAATCGGGTTGGGTATAGGATCCCGGCGGTCAGGATGCTGGCAGACAGAATACCGACAGTGGCATCCCAACAGTCAGAATCCCAGGGCCTGCAGGTAAGTACCCTAACCCCAAACTCTCCAATACTCCCCTCCCACTGACTAACCCTCCCCTCCCACAGCCTAACCGTACCCTCCCATTCCCTTCCCACAACCTAAACCTCTACCCCCCCACCACAGCCTAACCCTCCCCTCCCACTACCTAACCCTCCTCCCACCCCCTTCCCACAGCCTAAAGCTCCTCCCACCCCCCTCCCAGCATAACCCTCCTCCCACCCCCCTCCCACAGCCTAACCCTCCTCCCACAGCCTAGCCCTCCTTCCACCCCCTTCCCACAGCCCAAACCTCCTCCCACCCCCCTTCCACAGCCTAACCCTCCCCTCCCACAGCCTAAACCTCCCACCCCCCTGCCACAGCCTAACCCTCCCCTCCCACAGCCTAAACCTCCTCCCACCCCCCTCCCACAGCCTAACCCTCCCCTCCCACAGCCTAACCCTCCTCCCACCCCCCTCCCACAGCCTAACCCTCCCCTCCCACAGCCTAACCCTCCTCCCACCCCCCTCCCACAGCCTAACCCTCCTCTCACCCCCTTCCCACAGCCTAACCATCCCTTCCCACAGCCTAAACCTCCTCCCACCCCCCTCCCACAGCCTAACGCACCCCTCCCACAGCCTAACCTTCCTCCCACCCCCCTCCCACAACCTAACGCTCCCCTCCCACAGCCTAACCTTCCTCTCACCCCCTTCCCACAGCCTAACCCTACCCTCCTACAGCCTAACCTTCCTCTCACCCCTCTCCCACAGCCTAACGCTCCTCCCACACCCCTCCCACAGCCTAACCATCCTCCCACCCCCCTCCCACAGTCTAGCCCTCCTCCCACCCCCTTCCCACAGCCTAACCCTCCCCTCCCACATCCTAACATTCCTCCAACCCCTTCCCACAGCCTAACCCTCTCCTCACACAGCCTAACCCTCCTCCTACACCTCTTCCACAGCCTAAACCTCCTCCCACCCCCCTCCCACAGCCTAACCCTCCCCTCCCACTACCGAACCCTCCTCCCACAGCCTAAACCTCCTCCCACCCCCCTCCCGCAGCCTACCCTCCCCTCCCACAGCCTAACCCTCCTCCCACCCCCTTCCCACAGCCCAAACCTCCTTCCACCCCCCTTCCACAGCCTAAACCTCCCACAGCCTAACCCTCCTCTCACCCCCCTCCCACAGCCTAAACCTCCTCCCACTCCCCTCCCACAGCCTAAACCTCCTCCCACCCCCTTCCCACAGTCTAAACCACCTCCCACCCCCCACCGGCAGCCTAACCATCCCTTCCCACAGCCTAACCCTCCTCCCACCTCCTTCCCACAGCCTAAACCTCCTCCCGTCCCCCTCCCACAGCCTAACCCTCCCCTCCCACAGAATAACCCTCCTCCCACCCCCTTCCCACAGCCTAAACCTCCTCTGACCCCCCTCCCGCGGCCTAACCTCCCCAAAGTACCTAACCCTAAGAGCAGGTTTTTAGAAGTGGAGATGTTGCCCATAGCAACTAATCAGATTCTAGCTATTATCTTCCAGTAGGTGCTAGATAAATAAGTAGAATCTGATTGGTTGCTATTGCTATGGACATCAACTCCAAATGTCTACCATTCCACAGCCACCCATTTCTTGAAATAGACTTTTCAGTCTGTCTCCTAAAATACTGCCGGGTTTGGCCCCCTTTTACGAGAGTAGGGACCATTTGGACTGTTGTTACAAGAATGTGTCCCTGCAATCCCTTGAAGTGCAAGTTTAGCCTGCAACAAACCCAAAAGGTGTCTCATCACCCGAATCTCAATGATCTCCTGCTTTCCTTTGGTAGAACTGGGCTGACCAGACACAAGGGTGTATCGCAAAAGTGGTGGAGGTCCCAGACACCAGAATCTAATGTAGGGGAAAAGAGGTTGTTACGAGACTACTTCTGGAGGGGTTTATTTAACTTGTGTATGTAAGTGGGGAGGCTCCAGCTCTTCAAGGTGCCATAACGAAAGGTCTTGTGGCCACCGCAACAGTAGCTAGAAATGAGAGTTCGAGCGACTGAAGAAGGTAGGTAGGTCCCTACACAGCACACGTGTGGTCCCTGCGAAACTGAGAAAAATATTTAGTCAGGAGTCAGAAAATATTACTACAAGAGAGGAGTCACTCACATGAAATCTTTGGTAGTCCTACTAAGAGAATGATAGTACATATGGGGGAAGATCTCATTGGACAACCCAGCAGGCAGGTCATCCAAGGGGCCTCACGACTGGCCGTTGACCAATTCGTAATACCTTAATGAGGTTTTGCATGGTCAAGTAGCAACGGATCTAATGGTTCTTTCAATTTTACAGCATCAACGGAGAGTCAGCCGCTATACATCATGGCAACTGCGAACAATAGTTTGATTTTGTAAGTGGAAGACTTAGCTGCTTTGACGTCAAATCAGTGAAAAAAAAAAAGCTTGTGAATGTATTTAGTATTTTTCCACACAAAGACTGCATTGAAGTAGACCTCCCTCATACATGGTGGCTTGTTTCTACACTATATTATCCCAATAAGAAATATAATTGAGTAAACAAAAGGGGCAGTATGTTGCATTTTCACACGAGCCCAGGAGGACAGTTTCAGAGATAAAGAGCAGAACAGGCCATGATTGTGGAATGAGCGGTCCAGATTTTGCAGCAAAAATAAAGTTGCCCCGAGACTATGGATTATTTTCAGAGATCATAAAGCGTGCTGGTGCGTTTCGTAGCGAACAGTTTCTCCTAAATCTACGGCTTGTGTTTAACTTGGGGCACACCCACATTACCTGCATTATGATTGCCCGGCTGTAATGGACAATGGTGGAAACAGTAAAACATCATGTTACTACAACTTTACAATCATCACACAATGAGTTTGGCCATTATATCCCATGTCTGCACAGAGTGAGATAGAATTGTATTATGGTCATGTACAGTGGTCAGGACATGTTGGGGGTGTAGTGTCCTATGTCTGTATACAGTGTAATAGATGTGTATTATGGTCATGTAGGGGGTGTAGTGTCCTATGTCTGTATACAGTGTAATAGATGTGTGTTATGATTATGTACAGCGGTCAAGTCATGTTGGGGGTGTAGTGTCCTATGTCTGTATACAGTGTAATAGATGTGTATTATGGTCATGTAGGGGGTGTAGTGTCCTATGTCTGTATACAGTGTAATAGATGTGTATTATGGTCATGTACAGTGGTCAGGTCATGTTGGGGGTGTAGTGTCCTATGTCTGTATACGGTGTAATAGATGTGTATTATGGTCATGTACAGCGGTCAGGACATGTTGGGTGTGTAGTGTCCTATGTCTGTATACAGTGTAATATATGTGTATTACGATCATGTACAGCGGTCAGGACATGTTGGGGGTGTAGTGTCCTATGTCTGTATACAGTGTAATAGATGTGTATTATGGTCATGTACAGCGGTCAGGTCATGTTGGGTGTGTAGTGTCCTATGTCTGTATACGGTGTAATAGATGTGTATTATGGTCATGTACAGCGGTCAGGACATGTTGGGGGTGTAGTGTCCTATGTCTGTATACAGTGTAATATATGTGTATTATGATCATGTACAGCGGTCAGGACATGTTGGGGGTGTAGTGTCCTATGTCTGTATACAGTGTAATAGATGTGTATTATGGTCATGTACAGCGGTCAGAACATGTTGGGGGTGTAGTGCCCTATGTCTGTATACAGTGTAATAGATGTGTATTATGGTCATGTGCAGCGGTCAGGACATGGTGGGGGTGTAGTGTCCTATGTCTGTATACAGTGTAATAGATGTGTATTATGGTCATGTGCAGCGGTCAGGTCATGTTGGGTGTGTAGTGTCCTATGTCTGTATAAAGTGTAATAGATGTGTATTATGATCATGTACAGTGGTCAGGACATGTTGGGGGTGTAGTGTCCTATGTCTGTATACAGTGTAATAGATGTGTATTATGATCATGTACAGCGGTCAGGACATGTGGGGGGTGTAGTGTCCTATGTCTGTATAGTATGTAATAGATGTGTATTATGGTCATGTACAGCGGTCAGGTCATGTTGGGGGTGTAGTGTCCTATGTCTGTATACAGTGTAATAGATGTGTATTATGGTCATGTACAGCGGTCAGGACATGTGGGGGGTGTAGTGTCCTATGTCTGTATAGTATGTAATAGATGTGTATTATGGTCATGTACAGCGGTCAGGACATGTTGGGGGTGTAGTGTCCTATGTCTGTATACAGTGTAATAGGTCTGTATTATGGTCATGTTGGGAGTGTAGGGTCCTATGTCTGTATACAGTGTAAGATGTGTATTATGGTCATGTACAGCGGTCAGGTCATGTTGGGGGTGTAGTGTCCTATGTCTGTATACAGTGTAATAGATGTGTATTATGATCATGTACAGCATAGTTGCCGACATTCAGCTCCCTCCTTCCGGGAGGGAGCTGAATGCCTGCATTGTGTGGGGGGCGTGGCCGGGCTATGATGCCGTTTTTGGGGCGGGGCCGGGGGCGTGACCGCACGATCGCGTCATCGTGGCCCCGCCCCCTCTTCACAATGCCGGAAAAAAAAACATTGTGAAGCAGGGGGCGGAGCCACGATGACGCGATTCAGCGCGAATCGCGTCATCGGGCCCCCCGCCAGCGGGGTTTTTTACTATTAGTCTGGGGGGGTAGGCGGCAGCCGGGAGGCTTGCCTGCCTTTCCGGGGGGTCGGGTGCGGCTCCCGACATTCGGGAGGCTCCCGACCAAATCGAGAGGGTAGGCAAGCCTGATGTACAGTGGTCAGGTCATGTTGGGGGTGTAGTGTCCTTTGTCTGTATACAGTGTAATAGATGTGTATTATGATCATGTACAGTGGTCAGGTCATGTTGGTGGTGTAGTGTCCTATGTCTGTATACAGTGTAATAGATGTGTATTATGGTCATGTACAGCGGTCAGGTCATGTTGGGGGTGTAGTGTCCTATGTCTGTATACAGTGTAATAGATGTGTATTATGGTCATGTACAGTGGTCAGGTCATGTTGGGAGTGTAGTGTCCTATGTCTGTATACAGTGTAATAGATGTGTATTATGATCATGTACAGCGGTCAGGTCATGTTGGGGGTGTAGTGTCCTATGTCTGTATAGAGTGTAATAGATGTGTATTATGGTCATGTACAGTGGTCAGGACATGTTGGGGGTGTAGTGTCCTATGTCTGTATACAGTGTAATAGGTGTGTATTATGGTCATGTTGCGGGGTGTAGTGTCCTATGTCTGTATACAGTGTAATAGATGTGTATTATGATCATGTACAGCGGTCAGGTCATGTTGGGGGTGTAGTGTCCTATGTCTGTATACAGTGTAATAGATGTGTATTATGATCATGTTCAGTGGTCAGGTCATGTTGGGGGTGTAGTGTCCTATGTCTGTATACAGTGTAATAGATGTGTATTATGATCATGTACAGCGGTCAGGACATGTTGGGGGTGTAGTGTCCTATGTCTGTCTGTATACAGTATAATAGATGTGTATTATGATCATGTACAGCGGTCAGGACATGTTGGGGGTGTAGTGTCCTATGTCTGTATAGGGTGTAATAGATGGGTATTATGATCATGTACAGCGGTCAGGACATGTTGGGGGTGTAGTGTCCTATGTCTGTATTCGGTGTAATAGATGTGTATTATGGTCATGTACAGCGGTCGGGACATGTTGGGGGTGTAGTGTCCTATGTCTGTATACGGTGTAATAGATGTGTATTATGGTCATGTACAGCGGTCGGGACATGTTGGGGGTGTAGTGTCCTATGTCTGTATACGGTGTAATAGATGTGTATTATGATCATGTACAGCGGTCAGGTCATGTTGGGTGTGTAGTGTCCTATGTCTATATACGGTGTAATAGATGTGTATTATGATCATGTACAGCGGTCAGGTCATGTTGGGTGTGTAGTGTCCTATGTCTGTAAACGGTGTAATAGATGTGTATTATGATCATGTACAGCGGTCAGGACATGTTGGGGGTGTAGTGTTCTATGTCTGTATACGGTGTAATAGATGTGTATTATGGTCATGTACAGCGGTCAGGACATGTTGGGGGTGTAGTGTCCTATGTCTGTATACGGTGTAATAGATGTGTATTATGGTCATGTACAGCGGTCAGGACATGTTGGGGGTGTAGTGTCCTATGTCTGTATAGGGTGTAATAGATGTGTATTATGATCATGTACAGCGGTCAGGACATGTTGGGGGTGTAGTGTCCTATGTCTGTATACAGTGTAATAGATGTGTATTATGGTCATGTACAGCGGTCAGGACATGTTGGGGGTGTAGTGTCCTATGTGACATGTTGGGGGTGTAATGTCCTATGTCTGTATACAGTGTAATAGATGTGTATTATGATCATGTACAGCGGTCAGGACATGTTGGGGGTGTAGTGTCCTATGTCTGTATACAGTGTAATAGATGTGTATTATGGTCATGTACAGTGGTCAGGTCATGTTGGGGGTGTAGTGTCCTATGTCTGTATACAGTGTAATAGATGTGTATAATGATCATTTTGGGGGGTGTAGTGTCCTATGTCTGTATACAGTGTCATAGATGTGTATTATGATCATGTACAGTGGTCAGGTCATGTTGGGGGTATAGTGTCCTATGTCTGTATACAGTGTAATAGGTGTGTATTATGGTCATGTACAGTGGTCAGGTCATGTTGGGGGTGTAGTGTCCTATGTCTGTATACAGTGTAATAGGTCTGTATTATGGTCATGTTGGGGGGTGTAGTGTCCTATGTCTGTATACAGTGTAATAGATGTGTATTATGATCATGTACAGTGGTCAGGACATGTTGGGGGTGTAGGGTCCTATGTCTGTATACAGTGTAATAGAAGTGTATTATGATCATGTACAGTGGTCAGGACATGTTGGGGGTGTAGTGTCCTATGTCTGTATAGAGTGTAATAGATGTGTAGTATGATCATGTACAGTGATCAGGTCATGTTGGGGGGTGTAGTGTCCTATGTCTGTATACAGTGTAATAGATGTGTATTATGATCATGTACAGTGGTCAGGACATGTTGGGGGTGTAGGGTCCTATGTCTGTATACAGTGTAATAGATGTGTATTATGATCATGTACAGCGGTCAGGACATGTTGGGGGTGTAGTGTCCTATGTCTGTCTGTATACAGTATAATAGATGTGTATTATGATCATGTACAGCGGTCAGGACATGTTGGGGGTGTAGTGTCCTATGTCTGTATAGGGTGTAATAGATGGGTATTATGATCATGTACAGCGGTCAGGACATGTTGGGGGTGTAGTGTCCTATGTCTGTATTCGGTGTAATAGATGTGTATTATGGTCATGTACAGCGGTCGGGACATGTTGGGGGTGTAGTGTCCTATGTCTGTATACGGTGTAATAGATGTGTATTATGGTCATGTACAGCGGTCGGGACATGTTGGGGGTGTAGTGTCCTATGTCTGTATACGGTGTAATAGATGTGTATTATGATCATGTACAGCGGTCAGGTCATGTTGGGTGTGTAGTGTCCTATGTCTATATACGGTGTAATAGATGTGTATTATGATCATGTACAGCGGTCAGGTCATGTTGGGTGTGTAGTGTCCTATGTCTGTAAACGGTGTAATAGATGTGTATTATGATCATGTACAGCGGTCAGGACATGTTGGGGGTGTAGTGTTCTATGTCTGTATACGGTGTAATAGATGTGTATTATGGTCATGTACAGCGGTCAGGACATGTTGGGGGTGTAGTGTCCTATGTCTGTATACGGTGTAATAGATGTGTATTATGGTCATGTACAGCGGTCAGGACATGTTGGGGGTGTAGTGTCCTATGTCTGTATAGGGTGTAATAGATGTGTATTATGATCATGTACAGCGGTCAGGACATGTTGGGGGTGTAGTGTCCTATGTCTGTATACAGTGTAATAGATGTGTATTATGGTCATGTACAGCGGTCAGGACATGTTGGGGGTGTAGTGTCCTATGTGACATGTTGGGGGTGTAATGTCCTATGTCTGTATACAGTGTAATAGATGTGTATTATGATCATGTACAGCGGTCAGGACATGTTGGGGGTGTAGTGTCCTATGTCTGTATACAGTGTAATAGATGTGTATTATGGTCATGTACAGTGGTCAGGTCATGTTGGGGGTGTAGTGTCCTATGTCTGTATACAGTGTAATAGATGTGTATAATGATCATTTTGGGGGGTGTAGTGTCCTATGTCTGTATACAGTGTCATAGATGTGTATTATGATCATGTACAGTGGTCAGGTCATGTTGGGGGTATAGTGTCCTATGTCTGTATACAGTGTAATAGGTGTGTATTATGGTCATGTACAGTGGTCAGGTCATGTTGGGGGTGTAGTGTCCTATGTCTGTATACAGTGTAATAGGTCTGTATTATGGTCATGTTGGGGGGTGTAGTGTCCTATGTCTGTATACAGTGTAATAGATGTGTATTATGATCATGTACAGTGGTCAGGACATGTTGGGGGTGTAGGGTCCTATGTCTGTATACAGTGTAATAGAAGTGTATTATGATCATGTACAGTGGTCAGGACATGTTGGGGGTGTAGTGTCCTATGTCTGTATAGAGTGTAATAGATGTGTAGTATGATCATGTACAGTGATCAGGTCATGTTGGGGGGTGTAGTGTCCTATGTCTGTATACAGTGTAATAGATGTGTATTATGATCATGTACAGTGGTCAGGACATGTTGGGGGTGTAGGGTCCTATGTCTGTATACAGTGTAATAGATGTGTATTATGATCATGTGCAGCGGTCAGGTCATGTTGGGGGTGTAGTGTCCTATGTCTGTATACAGTGTAATAGATGTGTATTATGATCATGTACAGCATAGTTGCCGACATTCAGCTCCCTCCTTCCGGGAGGGAGCTGAATGCCTGCATTGTGTGGGGGGCGTGGCCGGGCTATGATGCCGTTTTGGGGGCGTGACCGCACGATCACGTCATCGTGGCCCCGCCCCCTCTTCACAATGCAGGAAAAAAACATTGTGAAGCAGGGGGCGGAGCCACGATGACGCGATTCAGCGCGAATCACGTCATCGGGCCCCCCGCCAGCTGGGGTTTTTACTATTAGTCTGGGTGGGTAGGCGGCAGCCGGGAGGCTTGCCTGCCTTTCCGGGGGGTCGGGAGCGGCACCCGACATTCGGGAGGTTCCCGACCAAATCGGGAGGGTAGGCAAGCCTGATGTACAGTGGTCAGGTCATGTTGGGGGTGTAGTGTCCTATGTCTGTATACAGTGTAATAGATGTGTATTATGATCATGTACAGTGGTCAGGTCATGTTGGTGGTGTAGTGTCCTATGTCTGTATACAGTGTAATAGATGTGTATTATGGTCATGTACAGTGGTCAGGTCATGTTGGGGGTGTAGTGTCCTATGTCTGTGTACGGTGTAATATATGTGTATTATGATCATGTACAGTGGTCAGGTCATGTTGGGGGTGTAGTGTCCTATGTCTGTATACAGTGTAATAGATGTGTATTATGGTCATGTACAGCGGTCAGGTCATGTTGGGGGTGTAGTGTCCTATGTCTGTATACAGTGTAATAGGTCTGTATTATGGTCATGTTGGGGGGTGTAGTGTCCTATGTCTGTATACAGTGTAATAGATGTGTATTATGATCATGTACAGTGGTCAGGACATGTTGGGGGTGTAGGGTCCTATGTCTGTATACAGTGTAATAGAAGTGTATTATGATCATGTACAGTGGTCAGGACATGTTGGGGGTGTAGTGTCCTATGTCTGTATAGAGTGTAATAGATGTGTAGTATGATCATGTACAGTGATCAGGTCATGTTGGGGGGTGTAGTGTCCTATGTCTGTATACAGTGTAATAGATGTGTATTATGATCATGTACAGTGGTCAGGACATGTTGGGGGTGTAGGGTCCTATGTCTGTATACAGTGTAATAGATGTGTATTATGATCATGTGCAGCGGTCAGGTCATGTTGGGGGTGTAGTGTCCTATGTCTGTATACAGTGTAATAGATGTGTATTATGATCATGTACAGCATAGTTGCCGACATTCAGCTCCCTCCTTCCGGGAGGGAGCTGAATGCCTGCATTGTGTGGGGGGCGTGGCCGGGCTATGATGCCGTTTTGGGGGCGTGACCGCACGATCACGTCATCGTGGCCCCGCCCCCTCTTCACAATGCAGGAAAAAAACATTGTGAAGCAGGGGGCGGAGCCACGATGACGCGATTCAGCGCGAATCACGTCATCGGGCCCCCCGCCAGCTGGGGTTTTTACTATTAGTCTGGGTGGGTAGGCGGCAGCCGGGAGGCTTGCCTGCCTTTCCGGGGGGTCGGGAGCGGCACCCGACATTCGGGAGGTTCCCGACCAAATCGGGAGGGTAGGCAAGCCTGATGTACAGTGGTCAGGTCATGTTGGGGGTGTAGTGTCCTATGTCTGTATACAGTGTAATAGATGTGTATTATGATCATGTACAGTGGTCAGGTCATGTTGGTGGTGTAGTGTCCTATGTCTGTATACAGTGTAATAGATGTGTATTATGGTCATGTACAGTGGTCAGGTCATGTTGGGGGTGTAGTGTCCTATGTCTGTGTACGGTGTAATATATGTGTATTATGATCATGTACAGTGGTCAGGTCATGTTGGGGGTGTAGTGTCCTATGTCTGTATACAGTGTAATAGATGTGTATTATGGTCATGTACAGCGGTCAGGTCATGTTGGGGGTGTAGTGTCCTATGTCTGTATACAGTGTAATAGGTCTGTATTATGGTCATGTTGGGGGGTGTAGTATCCTATGTCTGTATACAGTGTAATAGATGTGTATTATGATCATGTACAGTGGTCAGGACATGTTGGGGGTGTAGGGTCCTATGTCTGTATACAGTGTAATAGAAGTGTATTATGATCATGTACAGTGGTCAGGACATGTTGGGGGTGTAGTGTCCTATGTCTGTATACAGTGTAATAGAAGTGTATTATGATCATGTACAGTGGTCAGGACATGTTGGGGGTGTAGTGTCCTATGTCTGTATACAGTGTAATAGATGTGTAGTATGATCATGTACAGTGATCAGGTCATGTTGGGGGTGTAGTGTCCTATGTCTGTATACAGTGTAATAGATGTGTATTATGGTCATGTACAGTGGTCAGGTCATGTTGGGGTGTAGTGTCCTATGTCTGTATACAGTGTAATAGATGTGTATTATGGTCATGTACAGTGGTCAGGTCATGTTGGGGGTGTAGTGTCCTATGTCTGTATACAGTGTAATAGATGTGTATTATGATCATGTACAGTGGTCAGGACATGTTGGGGGTGTAGTGTCCTATGTCTGTATACAGTGTAATAGATGTGTATTATGATCATGTACAGTGGTCAGGACATGTTGGGGGTGTAGTGTCCTATGTCTGTATACAGTGTAATAGATGTGTATTATGATCATGTACAGCGGTCAGGACATGTTGGGGGTGTAGTGTCCTATGTCTGTATACAGTGTAATAGATGTGTAGTATGATCATGTACAGCGGTCAGGACATGTTGGGGGTGTAGTGTCCTATGTCTGTATACAGTGTAATAGATATGTAGTATGATCATGTACAGCGGTCAGGACATGTTGGGGTAGTGTCCTATGTCTGTATACAGTGTAATAGATGTGTATTATGGTCATGTACAGCGGTCAGGTCATGTTGGTGTAGTGTCCTATGTCTGTATACAGTGTAATAGATGTGTATTATGGTCATGTACAGCGGTCAGGTCATGTTGGTGTAGTGTCCTATGTCTGTATACAGTGTAATAGATATGTAGTATGATCATGTACAGCGGTCAGGACATGTTGGGGGTGTAGTGTCCTATGTCTGTATACAGTGTAATAGATGTGTATTATGGTCATGTACAGCGGTCAGGTCATGTTGGGGGTGTAGTGTCCTATGTCTGTATACAGTGTAATAGATGTGTATTATGGTCATGTACAGCGGTCAGGTCATGTTGGGGGTGTAGTGTCCTATGTCTGTATACAGTGTAATAGATGTGTATTATGATCATGTACAGTGGTCAGGTCATGTTGGGGGTGTAGTGTCCTATGTCTGTATACAGTGTAATAGATGTGTATTATGATCATGTACAGTGGTCAAGTCATGTTGGGGGTGTAGTTTCCTATGTCTGTATACAGTGTAATAGATGTGTATTATGATCATGTACAGTGGTCAAGTCATGTTGGGGGTGTAGTTTCCTATGTCTGTATACAGTGTAATAGATGTGTTTTATGTTCATGTACAGTGGTCAGGTCATGTTGGGGGTGTAGTGTCCTATGTCTGTATACGGTGTAATAGATGTGTATTATGATCATGTACAGCGGTCAGGACATGTTGGGGGTGTAGTGTCCTATGTCTGTATACGGTGTAATAGATGTGTATTATGTTCATGTACAGCGGTCAGGTCATGTTGGGGGTGTAGTGTCCTATGTCTGTATACAGTGTAATAGATGTGTATTATGATCATGTACAGCGGTCAGGACATGTTGGGGGTGTAGTGTCCTATGTCTGTATACAGTGTAATAGAAGTGTATTATGATCATGTACAGCGGTCAGGACATGTTGGGGGTGTAGTGTCCTATGTCTGTATACAGTGTAATAGATGTGTAGTATGATCATGTACAGTGATCAGGTCATGTTGGGGGTGTAGTGTCCTATGTCTGTATACAGTGTAATAGATGTGTATTATGGTCATGTACAGTGGTCAGGTCATGTTGGGGTGTAGTGTCCTATGTCTGTATACAGTGTAATAGATGTGTATTATGGTCATGTACAGTGGTCAGGTCATGTTGGGGGTGTAGTGTCCTATGTCTGTATACAGTGTAATAGATGTGTATTATGATCATGTACAGTGGTCAGGACATGTTGGGGGTGTAGTGTCCTATGTCTGTATACAGTGTAATAGATGTGTATTATGATCATGTACAGTGGTCAGGACATGTTGGGGGTGTAGTGTCCTATGTCTGTATACAGTGTAATAGATGTGTATTATGATCATGTACAGCGGTCAGGACATGTTGGGGGTGTAGTGTCCTATGTCTGTATACAGTGTAATAGATGTGTAGTATGATCATGTACAGCGGTCAGGACATGTTGGGGGTGTAGTGTCCTATGTCTGTATACAGTGTAATAGATATGTAGTATGATCATGTACAGCGGTCAGGACATGTTGGGGTAGTGTCCTATGTCTGTATACAGTGTAATAGATGTGTATTATGGTCATGTACAGTGGTCAGGTCATGTTGGTGTAGTGTCCTATGTCTGTATACAGTGTAATAGATGTGTATTATGGTCATGTACAGTGGTCAGGTCATGTTGGTGTAGTGTCCTATGTCTGTATACAGTGTAATAGATATGTAGTATGATCATGTACAGCGGTCAGGACATGTTGGGGGTGTAGTGTCCTATGTCTGTATACAGTGTAATAGATGTGTATTATGGTCATGTACAGCGGTCAGGTCATGTTGGGGGTGTAGTGTCCTATGTCTGTATACAGTGTAATAGATGTGTATTATGGTCATGTACAGTGGTCAGGTCATGTTGGGGGTGTAGTGTCCTATGTCTGTATACAGTGTAATAGATGTGTATTATGATCATGTACAGTGGTCAGGTCATGTTGGGGGTGTAGTGTCCTATGTCTGTATACAGTGTAATAGATGTGTATTATGATCATGTACAGTGGTCAAGTCATGTTGGGGGTGTAGTTTCCTATGTCTGTATACAGTGTAATAGATGTGTATTATGATCATGTACAGTGGTCAAGTCATGTTGGGGGTGTAGTTTCCTATGTCTGTATACAGTGTAATAGATGTGTTTTATGTTCATGTACAGTGGTCAGGTCATGTTGGGGGTGTAGTGTCCTATGTCTGTATACGGTGTAATAGATGTGTATTATGATCATGTACAGCGGTCAGGACATGTTGGGGGTGTAGTGTCCTATGTCTGTATACGGTGTAATAGATGTGTATTATGTTCATGTACAGTGGTCAGGTCATGTTGGGGGTGTAGTGTCCTATGTCTGTATACAGTGTAATAGATGTGTATTATGATCATGTACAGCGGTCAGGACATGTTGGGGGTGTAGTGTCCTATGTCTGTATACAGTGTAATAGATGTGTATTATGGTCATGCACAGTGGTCAGGTCATGTTGGTGTAGTGTCCTATGTCTGTATACAGTGTAATAGATGTGTATTATGATCATGTACAGTGGTCAGGTCATGTTGGTGGTGTAGTGTCCTATGTCTGTATACACTGTAATAGATGTGTATTATGGTCATGTACAGTGGTCAGGTCGTGTTGGGGGTGTAGTGTCCTATGTCTGTATACAGTGTAATAGATGTGTGTTATGGTCATGTACAGTGGTCAGGACATGTTGGGGGTGTAGTGTCCTATGTCTGTATACAGTGTAATAGATGTGTATTATGGTCATGTACAGCGGTCAGGTCGTGTTGGGGGTGTAGTGTCCTATGTCTGTATACAGTGTAATAGATGTGTATTATGATCATGTACAGTGGATAGGTCATGTTGGGGGTGTAGTGTCCTATGTCTGTATACAGTGTAATAGATGTGTATTATGGTCATGTACAGTGGATAGGTCATGTTGGGGGTGTAGTGTCCTATGTCTGTATACAGTGTAATAGATGTGTATTATGATCATGTATAGTGATCAGGACATGTTGGGGGTGTAGTGTCCTATGTCTGTATACAGTGTATTATAATTGTATTATGGTCATGTACAGTGGTCAGGTCATGTGTTAAGGCTCGGACATGACTATAAGGAATTAGTCCCGCAACAGCCGGGATGGCTGGTATACCTTGGCTAGATGTGGCCGAGCAGCAGCCTTGAGGGCTGTTTGTGACTTTGCTGGCTTTGGCCTGTGGGCCAGTAAGATGAGATGTGGCCTTTCGGCTGGTAGCAGCCTCTGAGCTGTGTAGCAGCCTTGAGGGTTGGAAAACCTTGGCTTGATGCGGCCTTTGGGCCCGAATATTAGTCTCTGGGCAGAGTAGCAGCCTCTGGGCTGTGTAGCAGCTTTGAGGGCTGAAAGACTTAGCAAGATGACGCTGAGATGCGCTTGGTGCCGCCGGGATGACACTAGCGGTAGTACACAGGATTGTGTACACGGGATGCTGGGTTGCGCACTCTGGACACTGAGGCCCTGATTCAGCGCCGGACGCTCTGACAGAGTGCTCGCTCTGAATCAGGGCCGGGCTATTTTTTTTTTTGAACGGCCTCCTGCCCGCTCGCATAGCTGTGGGTGACCACCCACAGCTATAGCGAGCGGGCAGGAAGATGGTCGCGATGGTCAAGACCATCACGACCATCGGGCTTGCGACGAGACCCTTGTGGTAGGGTCTCGTTGCCGCAAGCCCTGGAGTGCTTTCGGCTCAAACAGAGCCGAAAGCACTCCCACTGACATCACTTGTAATGTCAGTGGGGCCGGCCCCAGATGGTAGGCGTTCCCATGGGAATGCCTCCGTCTGGGCAGCCACGCCCCCAGCATGCCCACCAAAGGGGGCATGCTGTCACTCACCATCGACAGCACGCCCCCTTTGGTACGAGACCCGGAGCCACGGCTTGCCCGTCGCTATCCGGGTCTCGCGCATGTGCACGACGGAGCCGGCTCCCTTGTGCGCAAGCGCACTGGGCCACCATCGACCCACTTGCGAGCACTCAGCGCTCGCGAGCGGGTCTGAATCAAGCCCTGAGTGCGGTCTATGCCGCCTGGATGACACAAGCGGCAGGTGGCAGAAATGCGGACTGTGCCGCCTCGATGGTACAAGCGGCAGGCAGGAAATAGGCTGACAGGAACACTGGTACTCGACTGGAAGAACAAAAAGAGACTAAACACTACTGGAATATGTGAAACGCTATAACCGGCAAGGCGGCAAAAGTTCAGAAAATACAAATAGGTGAGGGAGCCAATCAGCAGCATCTGAGACAATACGTCACTCCCTTCGGCATCCAGAGCGCCTAGCAACCAGCGGAGCAGAATCCAGTGTATTGCCAGTGAGAGGAAGCCCAGAGCCAGAAGGAGACAAGTCGCTACCACGGCTTATGACAGTACCCCCCCCCCCTTTGACGCGGGGGTTGAAGAACCCCTAGAGCTTGGTTTAAAGGGAAACTCCTGAAAACACATCTTCTTCAGCTTGGGAGCATGTAAGGCATCTTCCTGAATCCATGAACTTTCTTCTGGACCGTAGCCCTTCCAATGGACCAGAAACTGCAGCCATCCCTTAGAGCCTCTAGAGTCAAGAATCTTCTCCACCACAAACTCCTGTTGACCATGGATCACCACCGGAGCAGGCCTGGAAGAAACTCTATCCCCAAATTTATCTGACCTGTGCACTGGCTTCAATAAAGAAGTATGAAAGGTGTGGTTGATCCTCAACGAGTTCAGCAATTGGAGTTTGAAGGCCACTGGATTAACTTGGGAAATGATCCGAAATGGACCAATAAACCGAGGGCCCCAGGCTGCTGGAGTTTGATATTCCTAGTAGACAGTCAGACCAAGTCACCCCTCCTGAAGGTGCAAGTTCTTAGAAAGGAGAGAGGCCTTGAGGAGATTACGATGCACCTTGGCCCAAATTCCAGCGAGTCTGGAAACTGCCGATGAATCCGAAAAGAACGGAAAGACTGAAGATGCTGAGTGACAGGAATTGTTGAACGCAAATTCAGCCATGTGCAGATGGGACACCCAATCGTTCTGACACTTCGAGACGTAACAACGTAAATACTGCTCCAAGGTTTAATTAGCACGTTCCATCTGCCCATTGGACTACGCTCTGACAGAGCGCTCGCTCTGAATCAGGGCCGTCTTTTGTGATTTTTAGAGCGGCCTCCTGGTCACTTGTATAGCTGTGGGTGACCACGCACAGCTATAGCGAGTGGCCAGGAAGATGGTCGCGATGGTCAAGACCATTGCGACCATCGGGCTTGTGACGAGACCCTTGTGGTAGGGTCTCGTTGCCGCAAGCCCTGGAGTGCTTACGGCTCAAACAGAGCCGAAAGCACTCCCACTGACATCACTTGTAATGTCAGTGGGGCCGGCCCCAGACGGTAGGCGTTCCCATGGGAACGCCTCCGTCTGGGCAGCTACGCCCCTGGCACGCTCACCAAAGGGGGCGTGCTGTCACTCAACATCGACAGCACGCCTCCTTTGTTACGAGACCCGGAGCGACCGTTTGCCCGTCGCTATCCGGGTCTCGCGCATGCGCACGACGAAGCCGGCTCCGTCGTGCGCATACGCTCTGGGCCACCATTGACCCGCTTGCAAGTGATCAGTGCTCGCGAGCGGGTCTGAATCAGGCCCTGTGGGTGATATCTTGAAGACAAGCTGAGACTGATGTCCAATGAAGCGCAGAAACACCTCCAGAACTGCTCAACGAATTGTGTCCGAAGGTTGGAAATGATGTCATTAGGAAGTCCATGCAAATGAAAGATATGTTCCAAAAACAAGACAGAAAGTTCTTTGGCAGACGGCAATTTGGGCAGAGGAACAAAATGTGTCATCTTGCTGAAGCGGTCAACAATGGTCCAAATTACCGAGCAGCGAGCAGAGCGAGGTAGATCAACAATGAAGTCAATCGCAATGTGTGTCCAGGGTCTCCTAGGTGTAGAAAGAGGGAGCAGCATTCCTGAAGGTGGAGTCCGAGGGGTCTTATTTTGAGCACAAATCTCACATGCCAATACGAACTCCCGAACGTCCGAAGACAGGAACGGCCACCTGACAGCACAAGAAATTAATTCAGTGGTCTTATTGATGCCTGGATGTCCGAAAGTCCGCCGCACGTGGAAGTCCTGCAAGACAGCCTTCCTCATACTCTCAGGAACAAACAAGTGATTGGATGGTCTACCGGGAGGAGCATCTGCTTGAAATCCAGATAGATCCTCGACCAAATTCCGAGACAAAGCCACGTGAATACAGAAACTGGGAATGATGGAATGATGGATTCTTTAACCACAGTATTCTGCTGGACTGTGTCGAAGCTCCTGGACTGTGTCGAAGCTCCTGGACAGCCTTGATGTTTCTAGATCCAGGGCAAAAAGAGATGAGAAAGTTAAACCTGGTAAAAAATAATGCGCAACGTGCTTGCCTGGAGTTGAGTCTTTTGGCCGATTCGATGTACGGCAAATTTTTGTGATCAGTGAGGACGGAGATCTGGTGTTTGGCTCCCTCAAGCCAATGTCTCCAATTTTCAAAAGCCAATTTGATGGCAAGCAGTTCTCTGTTGCCAACGTTGTAATTACATTCAGCAGAAGAAAATTTGCGTGTGAAAAATGCACATGGATGAAGTTTGCCATCCAACGGATCTTTCTGAGAGAGTATAGCTCCAGGTCCAATCTCAGAGGTGTCTACCTCAATAACAAAAGGCTGACCTGGATCAGGATGTCTAAGGACTGGAGCGCTGGTGAAAGCAAGTTTAAGAAGTTCAAACGCCTGGACAGCCTGACAAGGCCAGTTGGAGGTGTCCGCACCTTTCCTGGTTAATTCCACTATGGGGGCAACAATGGTGGAAAAAGCCAATAAATCTCTGATAGTAATTGGAAAAACCAAGGAATCGCTGGATGCCTTTCAACATGGTTGGCTGGACCCACTCCATCACTGCTCTCACTTTCCCAGGATCCATGGAGAAGCCACGAGGAGAAATTACATAACCGAGAAAAGATACTTGCTCCACATGAAACTCACACTTCTCCAATTTGGCGAGAAAACACATTTTCTCTTAGTCTACGCAAGACCTGACTAACTTGCTGGACATGCTGGTGCATGGATTGAGGGTAAATGAACATGTCATCCACATAAACGACCACAAATTTGCCAAGGAACTCTCAGAGGACATCGTTAATCAGATCTTGGAACACTGCTGGGGCATAACTAAATATTCATAATGCCCCGTATGCATGCTGAACGCTGTCTTCCATTCATCTCCGACTTTAATCCGGATCAAATTGTAAGCTCCTCGACTCTTCGACCTGCTTAATATTGTGTACCTCCCCTTGTGCCACCAAAACAGCTATGACCCGCCGAGGCATGGACCCCACATTACCTCTGAAGGTGTCCTGTGTTATCTGGCACCAAGATGTTAGCATCAGCTGGGGCCTCCATGGCTCAAACGTGTTTTTCCAGCACATCCCACAGATGCTCGATCGGATTAAGATTTGGAGAATTTGGAGGCCAAGTAATCACATTGAACTCTTTGTCACGTTCCTCAAACCGTTCCTGAGCAATTATTGCAGTGTGTCAGCCGGGCGCATTATCCTGCTGACAGAGGCCACTGCTATCATGGAATATCGCTGACATGAAGGTGGGCATCTGGTCTGCAGCAGTGTTTAGGTAGGTGGTTTGTGTCAAAGTAACATCCACATGAATAGCAGGACCCAAGGTTTCCCAGCAGAACATTTCCCAGAGTGCCTCCACCATCTTGCCTTCTTGCCATAGAGCATCCTGGTGCCACGGCTCTTCCACGTGTAAATGACGCACCCGCACCCGGCCGTCCAGATGATGTAAGAGAGAACGTGATTTATCAGGCCACCTTATCACGTATCCATTGTAGGTGCTTTCGGCGGTGGACAGAGGTCAGCATGGGCACTCAGACTGGCCTGTGGCTACGCAGCCCCATACACAGCAAGCTGCGATGCTCTGTGTGTTCTGACACCTTCCTGTCATAGCCAGCATGAACCTTTTCAGCAATTTGTGCTACAGTGGATCTTCTATGGGATAGGACCAGACGGGCTAGCCTTCGCTCCCCACTCACATCAATGAGCCTAGGCCACCCATGATCCTGTTGCCGGTTACCGGTTGTCCTTCCTTGCAGCACTTTTGGTAGATACTAACAACTGAATACTGGGAACACCCCACAAGACCTGCCAGTTTGGAGATGCTGTGACCCAGTTGTCTAACCATCACAATTTGACCCTTGTCAAGGTCACTCAGATCCTTAGAACGTGCCCATTTTTTTCTGCTTCCAACACATCAACTTCAAGGGCGAGATGCATCAATGAGACATATTGCGGTCAAACCCTTATTTTCAGGGGTTTGACCGCATTTCTCATATGCACCCAGCCCCGGAGTGGATTGGTTGCGGTGGGTAACACCATCTTCCCAATGGCGTTCCCCACAGAAGCCTATGGGCTTCTATCGGGAGTGAGCTGAGAGAGGGAGCCAATCGGATCCCTCCCAGCACCCCCCTGCGACATGCGCAGAAGAACGCCAGAGGGGCTTCTAAGTCATAGACCCGGGAAGCTCTTCCACCGCAAAGGACCAGCTCTTACCGACAGAGCGGCCCTTTGCAGGGATCGTCATGCATACCAGCGTTATAAGCGCCGGTATGCATGCGATGACCGGCGGAATGCATCCCGTCCAATGTGTTCGCTTGCTGCCTAACATATCCCACCCCTTGTCAGGTGCCATTGTAACGAGATAATCACTGTTACAGTATTCACTTCACCTGTCAGTGGATCTAATGTTATGGCCGATGGGTGTATATTCTCTGTAAATCGCTGCGGTATAACTGTTAATAAATAAACAATAATCTCTGGAGCAGCTGGCGTACCCTATTAGAGCTGTTAGCGTGTGCTTAGATAGGAGACCATTACATGGCTTCATGGTGCTTTCTGATGATACACACATTGACGGCGGACAGAATATCGATGATGAGAATGGATGATGCATGGATTCACCCCGAAACCTGTCTTAGTGACGTGGCTGGTTCATGGTGATTAGGTCGATACTGGCTCAGCCTATGAAACGCCTGCGTTGATGGCAGACCGGTACAAGGCTAGGCTGTGGTGGTGCTTTGTGGTGCTAAGGACGATGGTATTGTCTGCATTTTTATGCCTGCATATAGTATATATGCCTATACACACCTATATATAACCGCTGGGCGCACGGAGCAAACTCAGGGCCTGATTCAGAGATTTATGGGCACCTACGGCCTCTGAGTCTCTGTACGCAGGCCGCTGTGTTAAAAGTTGCAAAAGCCGCAGGAGGCGTCTCAAGTATAAAATCGGCCACTGCCGGCTTCTCTGATCCACTCCTGCGCCCGCATCGGATCAACGGCATGAACATTGGTCATTGGTGGTTTATTCATTATATTACTGCCTTTCCGGAGCACATTGGCGCAGTCACATAGGCACATGGGGTCGTGTACAGATGCAGGTCTGTCCGCCGCACAACTTAACACTTGTTCAACCCTGCGTCAGCCTATTTTGACCTTCAGTATAACTCGCAGGTTCTGCACTGTGAGGATTCCAGTTTTGCCCCGTGTTGTAGATTTAGGTTACAGAGACGGATGTGTGTCTGGCTCAGCCGGCCAGGCAGCCGGCTTCTAACGCCCGACTCAATGAGGGCGCCAGTGTTTTGCGGAAATATAGGCCGAGCGTACCCAGAAAGAGTGGTAAAGAAAGCTAGCTGCTGGTGAGGGGAGGGAAGTCATGTCTATCTATCTCCTTGTGGTTTGTTTCTCGCCCTGAATGGGCGACCGCAACATGTGCCAAATATATGTTTTTTAACGGTTCACAGGTGGGAGTCGGGGGCAGGAAGAGGTGAGGCGGCGTACGGTTATGTGGTGGGCACATGTTTGTGTATACAAAGAGGTGGAAGCACAGAGAGGCTGGGGCATAAGGCAGAGAGCTCAGCACATGAATGAGGGAAATGAGAGATGGAAAATGCTGTATTATACAATTGCACTCTCAGTATTTTCCCTACAGCTACAGACATAGGGGCATTTAGTGTTCTTTGCACCACTAGAACAGAACGACACCAGATAGGAACACACGGATAGATCTTTAAACAAACATTGAAAAATAAAATAGATGATAAATAAAGCATATTGGATGACCGTCCTTTTTAGGGGTTAAATTTGCAGATTTTGCCCAGACGGTCTGTTTTCAGACACAACCCCAGTCGCATAGCTAAACGTTGGTTAGATACACTCTCGAGTAAGGTAAATCTAACCAGGACTTACTGGGCACAGGGCTTGATTCAGAGCCGGACGCTCTGAAGGAGCGCTCGCTATGAATCAGGGCTTTTTTTTTTTTTTGGAGCGGCATCCTGACCACCCACAGCTATAGCGAGCGGCCAGGTTGATGTTCTTGACCATCGCGACCATCGGGCTTGCGACAAGACCCTTGGCCTTGACTCTTGACTCGTGGCCGCAAGCCTCAGAGAGCTTCTGGCTCTAATAGAGCCGGAAGCTCTCCCACTGACATCACTGGTGATGTCAGTGGGGCCGCCCCCAAACGGCAGGCGTTCCTTCGGGAACGCCTCCGTTTGGCCAGCCTCCCCTCCTGCCCGCCTACCAAATGGGGCGAGTTGTCAATCGAGAGCTCGCCCCCTTTGGTGCGAGACCCGGAGCGACAGAGCACCTGTCGCTAGTCGGGCCTCACACATGCGCACGACGGAGCCGGCTCCGTCGTGCGCATGCTCGGTGGGCAAACATCGACCCGGGTGCGAGCGCTCATCACTTGCGACCGGGTCTGAATCAGGCCCTCAGTACGGATCGCAACTGCCATTGCAATAGCGATTATGCACGCAGTCTCACTGCGATGATATGCTAATCCATTGCGATCGTTATGCTGTCGCAGCACTACACAAGGATGCCCACTTTACCTTCCACACATCCGTAATACTTAGCAAGACTGCAAAACCATCGGTACCATCGCAGCCTCACTCACACTTGCACAAGCTCTGACCTTACTCAGTAATTGCTAACTTCATCGCACGCTGTGAGTACACAAGCTGCGTACGGCATCGCAGTAGATAATTTATGCACGCCCCTGCGATGGCGTTCAAACGCACTGACACGCCTGCGTTTCACAGACCACCTCCCCGTTACCACCCCCCAAACGCTACTTTCTGTCAATCACTCTGCGGTGGGTCTGCATAGTCACTGTGATCACAGGGCCTGATTCAGACCCGCTCGCGAGCCCAGGACGCTCGCAAGCGGGTCGATGGTGCCCTACTGCGCATGCGCACGACGGAGGGAGCTCCGTCGTGCGCATGCACGAGACCCGGCTAGCGACGGGGTAGCCGTCGCTCCGGGTCTCGCACCGAAGGGGGCGTGCTGTCGATGTTGATTGACAGCATGCCCCCTTTGGTGGGCGTGCCGGGGGCGTGGCTGCCAGATGGAGGCGTTCCCATCTGAAGCCGGCCCCACTGACATCAGTAGTGATGTCAGTGGGAGTGATTTTGGCTCTGATAGAGCCAAAATCACTCCAGGGCTTTGCGGCAGCGAGACCCTACCGCAGGGTCTCCATCGCAAGCCCGATGGTCAAGACCATCGCGACCATCATCATGGACGCTCGCTATAGCTGTGGGTGGTCACCCACAGCTATGCGAGCGTCCAAGAGGCCGCTCCATTTTCAAGTAGGAGGGCCCTGATTCAGAGTGAGCGCTCTGGTCAGAGCGTCCGGCTCTGAATCAGGCCCACAGTCCCGATTACAGTGGCTAGTTCGCGCACGGGCACTGCGACGCATACGCATGCGCAGAACGCAACAATCGCCCGATTGCGTGCGTAATCGCACTTGCCATCCTTGCTGAATCTTTTAGCGTTTGGGCGTCACCGGCGCGCCACAATTCCGTCGGCATCTAACTTGTACGAAACAATCCGTTCATACCGCCGACAGATTTGGGATATAATATTGCAACCCACCAAAGTCATTCCCTACAGTCACTGGGGCTCGGGTCCCACAGACCGGGCTCCTATGCTGGTGACATATTACTGGGTACTAAAGTTACAGATGCCATATTACTGGGCATTACTACTATTCGGGGCCTATAAGTCTCAATTCAGCGACCGTTGAGATATATGACCCACTGATTGATGCCCGTTCAATGTTGGGCATACCAGCGTATTTGGAGGGGTGTTTTAGGGGAGCGGAAGGGGTGTTGAGGGCAGATCAGCACTTCGGAAGCACTAGGGATTACTCCGAAGCTTTGGACACCTCTGTCCAGGTTCCAGAGGTGGTAAACGCTTGGCGCGGTCCGGCTCTCTCTACAACTCCGCCTCCAGTCCGTCCTGCTCTCACTGCTGCCAGTGCGGTGGCATGGCGTGGAGATGTGGACTATAGGAGCCACCCGAAGACAGGGAAACGGTTGACAGGAGGACTTTTCATTAAGGTAAATAACATGAGGATTGGGAGGGGAGGGGGCTCTGAGCTCTTATATAAGGACATGAGGGGACTCTGAGCTTCTATACAAGGACATTAGGGGGCGCTCTGGGGTAGAATATAAGGACACGAGGGGAGTATGTAATAGTATATAAGGACATGAGGGGGCTCTGAGCTGGTATATAACAGCATGAGTGATTGGGCTCTGTGGACGGAGACATATAGAGGGGCATGACTGTGGGGGCTCTGAGTAGCATGTTACTAGTTGGGGCAATACTGTGCAGCATAATATTAATTTGGAGGCATTACAGTGTGCCATATCAGGGCCGAAACTAAGATATCTGTCACCCGGTGCAAGGTAGCAATTTTGCGCCCCATCCCTTCCCGTACCTGGATTTTGTCCTTGCTCCTCCATAAGTCAGTGCACTAGTCAAAAGTCCCTGGTATAGTGACTTACATTATTCCACACACAATAATGCCCATTACACATTATGCCACACACTGTAATGCCTATTACCAAAGTGCCACTTACATATTTGCCCGACACCATTGTATGCCCCATAGTAAGGTTTCTAATTACTTTAAAATTACCTGCTCATTGTCGGGGGTTTCATGCTCGTTGCCATGGGGTTTATGCTCATTGCCAGGGGGTTTCATGCTCATTGCCATGGGGTTTATGCTCATTGCCAGGGGGTTTCATGCTCATTGCCAGGGGGTTTAATGCTCATTGCCAGGGGGTTTCACGGGAGAAGATGTAGCTTTCAGAATCTTCTCCCAGCGCTTGTGCTGGCCTAACACACTAGAGGTCCAGTAAGGACCTCTAGCATCTGTCTCCCCCTTGGCAGTGGCCATTTTTGGATGGCCATTTTCTGACTCTCCAGCCCCCAAGCCACCGGGAGTCATCACTTTTTCACCACTTGCATTCTGGCACCCGGTGCATGTGCACCTCTAGCCCCCCCTAGTTGCGGCCCTGGCCATATTATCAATTTGGAGGCATTACAGTGTGGCATATTATCAATATGGGGGCATTAAAGTGTGTAGTGGCGTCACTAGGGTTGGGGGTCACCGAGGTGCATATTATCTATTGGGGCATTACTGTGTGGTATATTATGAATTGGGGACACAGCTGAGCGCTCGCAACCGGGTCGATGTTTGCCCACTGGGCTTGCGCACGACGGAGCCGGCTCCGTCGTGCGCATGCGCGAGACCCAGCTAGCGACGCGTGCTCCGTCTCTCCGGGTCTCGCACCAAAGGGGGCGAGCTGCCGATGGTGATTGACAGCTCGCCCCGTTTGGTAGGCGAGGCCGGGGGGGTGGCTTCACAAACTGAGGCGTTCCCAAGCAAACGCCTGCCGTTTCTGGGCGGCCCCACTGACATCACCAGTGATGTCAGTGGGAGAGCTTCCAGCTCTATTAGAGCCAGAAGCTCTCTGGGGCTTGCGGCCACGAGACCCTACCACAAGGGTCTCGTCGCAAGCCCGATGGTCACGATGGTCTTGACCATCGCGACCATCAACCTAGCCGCTCGCTATAGCTGTGGGTGGTCACCCACAGCTATGCGAGCGGGCAGGAGGCCGCTCCAAAAAAAAAAACGCCCTGATTCAGAGCGTCCGTCTCTGAATCAGGCCCACTGTTATGAATTGAGAACAATTTAAATTTTAAGGTCAATTTTTTTAATAGGGCACTCCAGGGAAAAGGTCTGACGCCCCTGAGCTAGGCCCATCTCCGGGGGGGCTTGACACCCCGTGAGTGCATGCTCCACTGTGCGTTCTGTCCCTCGCCCACCATTGTAGATATTAGGAGGTACGCTGTTACAACTAACAAATTACTGAACATTGCTACTACTAGTGCTTCCGTTACTCAGGCCTCATAGCATTATTCCCTTTGCAGCTGCAGGTGGAGTATTAATGCCATGATCACATACTTAGGGGTAATATTTACTAAAGGTCGATTTTAATCGATCAACATCGATGTTGTATTTCTGGGGCTACGGGCTCTATTCTTAATGTTGCTTATCGAGGTACAAGCGGACCCCGATAATTAACATTTCAACTCGTGGCGAGCGCCCCGGAGCAATTAATAATTGCTTTGGCGCGGAGACAGCCGATCCAAAAATCTGCTGTCTCCCCGAATCTTTTCACTGCTCCGCACAAAAGCCCCGGCGTCCATGGCGGAAGGAGCCGGACAGGGGCGAGTTGGGGGAAGGAGCGAGTTGCAGGAGCAAACGCCATCTGAAGATGTCGAATGCTGCCGCAGTCAAGCGCCGAAAATATTGTATTTTCGGAGCTTGATGAATCTAGGTCCCCGGTAGATCCCATGGTGAGAGAATGAGGGGAGATTGTTTGGTACAGAGAAGTCCTGGCTTAGACAGAATTCCAGGAACATATGGCGACCCCCCCCCCACTGCATAATACGTGCACATATGTGCACAGTTACACGCACAGACACACACACACGCCTCACTGCTATCAGGCATGTTGCAGTCAGGCCGGGACACGGCCATTCATGCGGGATGTGAATTAGAGACATGTCATTGGGCAGGGCTGCTCATCATCTTGCACAGAGATAATAAATAAATATATTTATGTATACATTCACAGCCTCCCAATCCTGCCTAGCAACAGTCCCCCAGCTCTCCTCCCATTGGGCACCATCCCAGTGACGTCACCCACCCCAGGCCTGCGCTGATTGGCACTCCGGCTGGATTCCAGAGCCCCAGTAGCCACGGCAACAAGGGGAAGCGTTGCCCAGGCTACAAGCGATCCCGCCCCTGGTCAGAGAGGGCCTATCAGCGTGCAGGAGTTAACCAGTGACGTGCTGGGCGCATTTAGGAGGCCGAGCATGGAAAAGCTGGGGGTGGATTTGCAGCCATAAGGAGCAGTAATCCCTCGGGGAACTTGTTGCAGGGCAGAATGTCAGGATTATCCAAGTTGGAGTCAGCTAGTTAGTTAGCAACAGGAAGCGGTCTTTTGAGGGACAGCAAAATATAGGGAATTATTATTTGGAATTAAATGTATATATTATTATTCTTTATTTATATGGCGCCACAAGGGTTCCGCAGCGCCTTACAAAGTACGAAAACAAATGAGCACACAAGAAATAGTTATTAACAGTACAGACAATACAGGACAGATACATGATTTATAAACATTGCAGCATAACACTTAAATAAGCAGCAGGGTGTCAGCAACCAAGCGTTAGGTGCTGTTGTAAATTAAAGTATAAGTAAGGGAAGGAGAAGCACAGGAGGTAAGATTTATTGGAATTAAATGTATATATTATTATTATCCTTTATTGATATGGAGCCACGAGGGTTTCGCAGCGCCTCAAATTGTCCATACGCGGAAACAGTGCAAACGTAACAGGGAAAAAAAAGTGCAAAACATGGCAGGAATCACGGCAGAGCATGGGACAGGCGCCATATAAACATTGCTGCGGACGCTGTCGTGATTCCCACAAAAGCAGCGCCGCCTGGACCAAAAGGCAGCGTGCTGCTGTTTACACTGGGGAGGAGATGATGGCATATGTGAGGGTAGGAATAGCAGGTGAGAGCCTAAATGTGTGCATTCTGGTAGATATATCCTTTGCACTGACATTCTCCCCTTTACAATGCTCACGTGAGGTGACATTAGGAGGGGGCGATGTACCAACCGACCAACCCTACTAATTTCCATCATGGCGCCATCTTGTGGTCAAGAGGAAATCTGCAGCTGTTCATTCCTCAAACTGATCATGTTATTATCACCCCCTCCAGCCCAGGATCAGACGACATGACTGCACTGCAGAGTGTATCTAACCAGCGAGTGGACAGAGTGGACGCGTAGCTGCATACGTGTACGCATCCTTAATGTCTTAATGGGAGGGCAGGGATGAGCGGGAGATGAAGAAGGTGGGGCTATAATAAAACACAGCCAATCAGCGCGTTGCTAGGGATGTCCATCGAGGCACACACCATCGATTGTCGAAGGTTTTAAACCATCGGTAGGAAATCATCAATGGTTGAACCGTCAATGGTTGGGTGCTGTGCATGCACAGAACACGCTCACGGATGGGCGCACCTCAGCCATTGGACCTTGCTGTATCGGGCCTCCTCCGTCAATGGCAAAACCATTTGCTATTGGTCACAGTTCATCAATAGCTGAAAACCGCCGATGGTCATTGATACGAATTGCAACGTTAATGGCAGCTCGCTGGCTGCCGCAAATAAAGTTGAATTTGCATGTAGATGGCCCATGCATCTAAACATTAAAGGGGTCTGCTGCCTAAAAACGAAGAAACTAAAAACAACCTATATATACGCCCCTCTTGCTCACAAGCGGTTTTATCACGCCGCCCAAGTAAAACTATTTATTTTAGTTAAGGAAGAACATAAAAGAGGTCCAACAAAAAACACACAAATAAATTAAACAAAAGACAAAAACAAAGACAATCTAATCTATATATAATGCTTCTTTTATAGCAGTGGAACTGGAAACTCCAACTGAGGGCCTGATTCTGACCCGGTCGAGAGCGCTGTGCGCTCGCAACCGGGTCGATGGTGGGCCAGTGCGCATGTGTGAGACCCAGATAGCAACGGGCAATCCGTCGCTCCGGGTCTCATACCAAAGGGGGCGTGCTGTTGATGTTGAGTGACAGCACGTCCCCTTCGGTGGGCAGGCCCGGGCGAGTGGCTGCCCAAACGGAGGCGTTCCCATGTGAACTCCTCTGTTTGGGGGCAGCCCCACTGACATCGCAAGTGATGTCAGTGGGAGAGCTTTCGGCTCTGTTTGAGCCGAAAGCTCTCTTGGGCTTGCGGCAATGAGACCCTACCACAAGGGTCCCGTCGCAAGCCTGATGGTCGCGATGGTCTTGCCCATCGCGACCATCTTCCTGGCCGCTCGCTATAGCTGTGGGTGGTCACCCACAGCTATGCGAGTGGCCAGGAGGCCTTCTAAAAAAATAAATAGCCCGGCCCTGATTCAGGTTGAGCGCTCTGTCAGAGCGTCCGGCTCTGAATCAGGGCCTGAGCACCTCTTACCGCTGGTGCGTTTTTCAGTAAAGCAGAACGTGGGATACAGAAGCGATAAGTAACCCTCGCCGCGCTGGATTAATTTTCGCCGCAGAGTATCGCTCAGCTGCATCATCGATAAGTCAATGTTAGATTGCCACAAGTTTGACATATAGGCCCCTCAGTGTTTTACGCTGCCTGCTGTGCCCATAAACAGCTCGTGCGGCACCAGCCCTGACCCCACACCATGGATGGGACATGCAGCGGCACTGTGTCTGTACCACACTAGCCTGAAGCGAGGAGTGATGGGGGAGAGGGAATATGGATGTGGCTCACTTTGTGCATCCATATTCATATATGAAAGTTTCGGTTGTCCCCAATTTATGAGCTTATTCTTCAGCTCAAGGGCATACGTCTTCCCTGCAGTCACCATTTTGGTAGCTAACCGAGCGCAGCACACAAACAACTGCATCAGAAGCAGCACTTAAACCCCCTTTGTTTCTTACATGGGAATACTGCCAAGAGGACGGTTTCTGTGTAATGGCTACTGGAAGCAAACTAACTGGCTAGTGCCCTCTTGTGGCCGAGTCCTGACTTTACATTCACCAGCAGATCTGGCTGTGGTCACAATTTACTAACAGTCAATTATGAATCTATTTCTGGGGAAAAATATGTGAAACACATTAAACATAATAATAAACATTGAACATAGTGTACGCAAGACCTAAAGTTGTGTGACCAAGGGATAGCGACATAGTGAGAAAGTGTTACGTTGTTCACACAGCAGATAGCATTTTACGGGGTAATACAGATAATTAGTGTGGCAGTACAGTATAACAATAAATACAGAACACGTCAGGCCCAAATGTCCATCAATTGTGTAGTATGTACCTTATAGCAACAAACATGCCCAATGCCCACCATATACAATTACATAGCCAGTATATAGCGTACAGCAACATCAGGGCCGCAAATAGGGGGGGGTTAAGGGGGCACGTGCCCCGGGCGCTGGACTTGAGGGGGTGACGAGGAGAGGCTGCCAAGGTGGGGCGGCTCCAGGGAGTTGCACGTGTGGGTTTGGGCCCCATGCCAGGACCTCAGAGCTTGCGGGCTGGCAGCCAATCAGCAGTGGCTGCCGGTCCGCGAGCTCCAAACGGTTCGCGACCGGCGCCACATTAGAATGACAGTGGCGCTGACCGATCCCCGGCATGTGGCATCTCCACCCCGTCCCACGTTGCCCAAGCTTACCCACCACGCAGCCCCAGCACGTAAAAGGAGGGAGCTGGCTTACTGGGAGATCCCATTTTAATTAGGGATGTGCGCCGATCCCCGTATTTTGGTTTTGGATCTGTATCTCCTTGTGTTTTGGGTCTGTATTTGGTTTTGCCAAAACCGCCCCTTGCGTGTTTTGGTTTTAGAACTGTATTTTTTCTAAAAAAAATCATAAAAACAGTTAAAATCACATAATTTGGGCATGTTTTTGTTCCTACAGTATTATTAACCTCAATAACATTTATTTACAGTCATTTCCAGTCAATTTCGACCACCTCACAATATTGATTTAATCTTGTTTAGGCCAAAAGGTTGCATCCAGCCAGCTGGCTGACTAAGCTAAGCGAGAGCAGTGGGCGGCACTAACATGTGGCAGTTCAGCTTCAAACATGGCACAGAGTGGCACTGCAGTGGTAGACAGGTTGGCAGTTTCATAAACTATGTGACACCCAGGAAGTTTAAAAACCAAGAATGTTTTCCTTAACTAGGTCAGAGGCCCGACGGAGTTGGAATATGTTTATGGACTGAAGACAGGGAAAGGACGGAAGGATTGATTCGTTTTTAATTTATTTATTTTAATGTTTTGATTCTTAAAAAAAATTATGAGGGAAGATCAATCTAGGGTCAAGTTCTTCAGTTCCTAAAATACATATTTGATCTGGCGGAGGTTTTTTATTTTTTATACATCTAATAGAAATGAGGTGGCCTTGCTTGTGGAGGTGCTGCTAGAACACACTGTAAACAGACATTTACTAGTTTGTACTCAGGGAGGTTGTTAGGGATAATGGGACCAAGACTTGCTGTTTACATCAGAGGAAAGCAGCCTGTAGTTCTCCGGCTGAACTAGAACTCCCAGCATGTGATGTTTGCTGGGTCTGCTGGAAGTTATTTGTCAACAACAGGTGGCGTGCTTCAGGTTACCTCAGCCTGCTTTACGCACTGTATGTACCATGTAAATATATTTGTATGTGACCAATATACACAACTAATTTTGGTATTAAACGTATTTGCACTTTATTGCACACATCCTGGCAGGAAGATGCTCTGTGCTGCTGCTCATATTTGCCCACCCCATCAACTTGGTGGTTCATAATTTATTTATTTTTTTAAAATGAAAGGGGCGTACAGGAGATGCTGTCTGTGACCATTACAATTTCTGGACATTCATAAACCATAAAATTAAAAATGTCAGGCAGCAATGCCCCAAACAGCACATAATGCAAAGAAAAGAGGTGCAAGATGGAATTGTCCTTGGGCCCTTCAACCCACCCTTATGTTGTATATATGAAACAGGACATTCACAGTTTAACAAACCAATCACTTCAGCGACAGGGACTGCCACTTGTGGCTGAAATGATTGGTTTGTTTGGACACTCCACAAAACAAGCTGCCAATGTGCAGTGGACATTGGTGGCAATGATCCCATACACAAACTGGCTTTACAACATAGATAAGATCAGATGTCGTCATCATCATCCCCATCAGTGTGTACATCTTCTTCTTCACACAATATGAATTTGTCCCCGCTGGAATCCACCATTACAGGTGCCTCTGTATTTTTTTTACTTAATTGCTGGTAGAGGTCTTCCTCGTGGAATTTGTAATTCATTTTGATGAACATCATCTTTTCCACATTTTGGGAAACTAACCTCCTACGATGATCACTGACAAGGTTCCCGGCTGTGCTGGAAACTCTTTCAGAGTACACACTGGAGGGTGGGCAACTTAAGTAAATCAAAGCCAGTTTGTGTAAGGGACTCCAAATTGCCTCTTTTTCCTGCCAGTCTGACATACTTATTTCGAAGCTATCCCTATAATGATCATCCACCATTCTCTGAATGGTGACCGTATCAGACAAAGTCACGGTAGACATGTCACTAATTGTAGGCAGTTCTTTCAGACCCAACTAGATGTCATTAGGTTTTGCTGACTGATCTGCATCACCACCAGCAGTGGGTCTCTTAGGAAAATTTCGTTTTTTCCTGGCAGTCGCAGAACCTGAAGGAGGAGATGCTGCCGTGTCACGTGCCGCTTGAGCTGACAATTTTTTCACTAACAGCTCTTTGCATCTCTTCAGATTTGTGTCCGTCGGAAAGAAAGACACAATGTATAACTTCAACCCAGGATCAAGTATGACCGCCAAAATATAGTGATCTGATTTCAAGAGATTGATGACCCTTGGATCCTGGCAAAGCGAATGAAGGGCTTGATCTACAAGTCCCACATACTTAGCGGACTCACTCCTCCTTCAGTTTCTCCAGCTGCTTTTGTAAAAGTCTGATTAGGGGAATAACCTGACTCAAGCTGGCAGTGTCTGAACTAATATCACATGTGGCAAGTTCAAAGGGTTTGAGAACCTTGCACAACACAGAAATTATTCTCCACTGCGCTTGACTAAGGTGCATTCCAGCTCCTTTCCCTATGTCATAGGCCATTGTGTAGCCTTGGATATCCTTTTGCTGCTCCTCCATCTGCTGAAGCATATAGAGGGTAGAATTCCACCTAGTTACTACCTCTTGCTTCAGCTGATGGCAGGGCAAATTCAACAGTACTTGCTGGTGCTGCAATCTTCGACACACAATTGCGGAATATCGAAAATGTCCCAAAATCTTTCGGGCCACCGCGAGCATCTCCTGCACGCCCCTGTCATTGTTTTAAGAATTTTGCACCATCAAATTAATTGTGTGAGCAAAACATGGGTCGTGTTCGAATTTTCCCATACGTAATGCTCTCACAATATTGGTGGCATTTTCAGAAATCACAAATCCCGAGGAGAGTCCAAGTGAGGTAAGCCATTTTGCAATGATTTCCCCGAGTTTTTCTAAGAGGTTCTCAGCGGTATGCCTCTTACTGTAACCAGTGATGCACAGAGTAGCCTGCCTCTGAATCAGCTGGCATTTGTTAGATGATGCTGCTGCTGCTGTTTGCACTGTTGGAGGCAATACACCTACCCAGTGGGCTGTCAAAATCAGGTAATCTTTAGTTTGCCCTGTCCCACTTGTCCACATATCTGTGGTTAAGTGGACAGTGCATAGCTGTTATGGCATCAGTAATCCGCTGTGAAACTGGGTGACTGCTGTCATACTTCGTCCCCCTTGCAAAGGATTGTTTGACAGTCAATTGTTTTGTTAAACTACTAAAAGTAGTCTTCTTCCTAGTCCCCTTCTGGGATGAAGATCCACTCACAGCAGCAGAAGCAGCAACAACAGTCATAGCACTCAAGGATCCTTCTGAGGAATCACGTGTAGGAGAGGAGTCAGTCATGCTTATGAAATTGGATGCAGCAGGACTACTTCCGATCACAATTGAGGATGTTGATGATGATGCAGGTGTTGGTGGTGGAGATTGCAGGTGTTTGGATCTAACAGAGAGAAGGGAGCAGCTAGGTGACTGTCATGTCTGGTTGTGTGGAATCCTCTGCTGAGGGGATGAAAGCTGAGGTCCCGGGCTGAAGAAGGAATCGGAGGAGTGGGGCCTGTATGTAAGATCTCCTCATCCACGAATACCGGACGTTGATGAGACCTGAACAATGGTGTGGAGTCTAACCAGCTGGGAGGTGTTCACCAGTGACCCCTCCAAGCGGGATATGGGTTGAGCTGCACCCAGCTGGCAGGTCGCGGTCCTTTGGTCAGGTGTCCAGTACCCATGGGAATAGAGAAATTACAACAGTGGCCCCAGAGAACTACTTCTGCAAGACATAAACGGCACCAATGAGGAGATTGCAACTTGTACACTGGAAAGGTCTTTTGACGCACAGTTGCACAGAGAGGTGGCAATCGTAACAGTACATAAATGAAGGTGGTTAGATGCACCAAGGGGTGGCACTGGTGATCACGCACCGGTGTGGTGTCCTGAGGCACAATTGAGCACATGGATGTCCAAATGGCTCTTAGAATAATGCTCAGTGCGTCAACTGCCACTGCACCTGGCGTCTGACCACCAGCGGATCAGGGGAAGCTGGCACTGCGGTGAGTAACGGACGATCCTAGGCCGCAACCTGACAGTGACACTGGACTTTGTTACATTTGTAGCCAAAGTTTCTCAATTTTGCAAACACTTTGGAACTTGATGAATGCGCTGCAAATGATGTAACAGGGAGGAGGTTCCTAGATGGTTAAGGTCCTTACCTCTACTCACATCGGTTACAGATGGCTTGACTACTGTTGTCTGGATTTGGGTGGAAATAATTCCACACATGAGAAGTGGATTTTTTTGTCTTTTGCCTAGGCATGACAGCAATGGGCTTTTTCATACCATGGGCAACATGTAACGATTCCTGGAGGGAATCACCAAGGTTATGTAGAGTTACTAATGACAGCCTTGAGGGCTGGAATGTATAGTACTAGTCGTGGCCAAGGGTTAAGGATTTGGTTGCAGCCGTTGGGCTGTTGATGTCGCCTTGGGGCTGGTTTGCTTTGACTAGTTGTGCTGAGGGCAGGAGGTGTGATGCAGCCTTTGGGCTGCTGGAGTAGCCTTGGGGGCTGATTGCAGCCTTTATAGTCGTGGCCAAGGGACTAATGGAGTGAAGAAGCCTTTGGGCTGTTGCAGCATTCTTGAGGCCTGATAGTGACCTGGGGCCCCAGGACCGTTGCAGCCTTTGGGCTGATGAGACTCAGGTGAGGTATGCAAAAGAGAACGTGGGGCTGCTACCAGTGCCAACGAAATGACCCTGGTGACGGTGTGCTGGATTGCGCACCTGGAACGCAGAGCTGCTACCAGTGTCACCGGGATGACACTGGCGACGGCGTTCAGGATTGCGCACCTGGACCGCAGAACTGCGACTAGCACCGCCGGGTTGACACAAGCCGCTGAATGGTGACAGGCGCTTTGGAGGTAGGAAGCACTCCATGCTGCCCAAATGGTACAAGCAACATGCGTGGACGGAATACAGGTGGAGCCGCCTGAATGGAACAAACGGGACACACGGAGCACAGCAAGACTGACTCTGAACTCGACTGGCAAGCAGGATACTGGAAACCGGAAGTATGAAGAAACTATCACCGGAATGGAATGAAGGACTGGCTGGGTTTTAACAGGAACAGGCCCCAATCCGAGCAAGTCTCCCTTAACGATGCAGCTGTGCCGTGCACAAACAGGAGAATTAATTAGCGTGCACCTGACATTGCTCACAGACAGCCAATAATTAATGCAATGCCTCAGGCTGGAAGCTGCACACAATAAGATCTTCTTAACCGCAGATCCTGACACATCAGTATCCTTGGCATCAACACCCTCATCATCAACAAACTCATCATCCTTGTTAGCGCCAACTACAGAAATATCCTCCTCATCCTCCTGGTGCATTTCCACAGAAGCATCCTCAATATCGACATCAGCATGTTGACTTGTGCAGCTTATCCCCACATTTGCAGAGGGCACACAAATGGTGGAAGGAGGATCCTCTTCAAGTACAGTATTAGAAAGGTCAGACTCCCACATGGCAACCGCAGACACACGCACTGTGGGGCATGGGTATGGCAGTAGAATGTGTATGGACTGTGGGGCATGGGTATGACAGTAGAATGTGTGTGGACTGTGGGGCATGGGCATGGCAGGATAATGTGTGTGGACTGTGGGGCATGGGTATGGCAGTAGCATGTGTGTGGACTGTGGGGCATGGGTATGGCAGTAGAATGTGTGTGGACTGTAGGGCATGGGTATGGCAGTAGAATGTGTGTGGACTGTGGGGCATGGGTATGGTAGTAGAATGTGTGTGGACAGTGGGGCATGGGTATGGTAGAAGAATGTGTGCAGACTGTGGGGCATGGGTATGGCAGAAGAATGTGTGCAGACTGTGGGGCATGGGTATGGCAGAAGAATGTGTGCAGACTGTGGGGCATGGGTATGGTAGTAGAATGTGTGTGGACAGTGGGGCATGGGTATGGTAGAAGAATGTGTGCAGACTGTGGGGTATGGGTATGCAATAGAATGTGTGCAGACTGTGGGGCATGGGTATGGCAGAAGAATGTGTGCAGACTGTGGGGCATGGGTATGGCAGAAGAATGTGTGCAGACTGTGGGGCATGGGTATGGCAGTAGAATGTGTGTGGACTGTTGGGCATGGGTATGGCAGAAGAATGTGTGCGGACTGTGAGGAATGGGTATGGTAGTAGAATGTGTGCGGACTGTGGGGTATGGGTATGGCAGCAGAATGTGTGAGGACTGTGGGGCATGCATATGGCAGTAGAATGTGTGTGGACTGTGGGGCATGGGTATGGTAGTAGAATGTGTGCGGAATGTGGGGTATGGGTATGGCAGTAGAATGTGTGGGCACTGTGGGGCATGGGTATGGCAGTAGAATGTGTGCGGACTGTGGGGCATGGGTATGGCAGTAAAATGTGTGCGGAGTGTGGGGCACGGGTATGGCAGTAGAATGTATGAGGACTGAGGGGCATGGGTTTGGCAGTAGAATGTGTACGGACTGTCGGGCATGGGTATGGCAGTAGAATGTGTGCGGACTGTGGGGAATGGGTATGGCAGTAGAATGTGTTTGGACTGTGGGGCATGGGTATGGTAGTAGAATGTGTGTGGACTGTGGGGCATGGGTACGGTAGTAGAATGTGTGTGGACTGTGGGGCATGGGTTTGGCAGTAGAATGTGTGTGGACTGTGGGGCATGGGTATGGCAGTAGAATGTGTATGGACTGTGGGGCATGGGTCTGGCAGTAGAATGTGTTTGGACTGTGGGGTATGGGTATGGCAGTAGAATGTGTGCAGACTGTGGGGCACGGGTATGGCAGTAGAATGTGTGAGGACTGTGGGGCACGGGTATGTCAGTAGAATGTATGAGGACTGAGGGGCATGGGTATGGCAGTAGAATGTGTACGGACTGTCGGGCATGGGTATGGCAGTAGAATGTGTGCGAACTATGGGGAATGGGTATGGCAGTAGAATGTGTTTGGACTGTGGGGCATGGGTATGGTAGTAGAATGTGTGTGGACTGTGGGGCATGGGTTTGGCAGTAGAATGTGTGTGGACTGTGGGGCATGGGTATGGCAGTAGAATGTGTATGGACTGTGGGGCATGGGTATGGCAGTAGAATGTGTTTGGACTGTGGGGCATGGGTATGGCAGTAGAATGTGTGTGGGCTGTGTAGCATGGGTATGGCAGTAGAATGTGTGCGGACTGTGGGGCATGGGTATGGTAGTAGAATGTGTGCGGACTGTGGAGTATGGGTATGGCAGTAGAATGTGTTTGGACTGTGGGGTATGGGTATGGCAGTAGAATGTGTGTGGACTGTGGGGCACGGGTATGGCAGTAGAATGTGTGTGGACTGTGGGGCACGGGTATGGCAGTAGAATGTGTGAGGACTGTGGGGCACGGGTATGTCAGTAGAATGTGTACGGACTGTCGGGCATGGGTATGGCAGTAGAATGTGTGCGAACTGTGGGGAATGGGTATGTCAGTAGAATGTGTTTGGACTGTGGGGCATGGGTATGGTAGTAGAATGTGTGGACTGTGGGGCATGGGTTTGGCAGTAGAATGTGTGTGGACTGTGGGGCATGGGTATGGCAGTAGAATGTGTTTGGACTGTGGGGCATGGGTATGGCAGTAGAATGTGTGTGGACTGTGTGGCATGGGTATGGCAGTAGAATGTGTGCGGACTGTGGGACATGGGTATGGTAGTAGAATGTGTGTGGACTGTGGGGCATGGGTATAGCAGTAGAATGTGTAAGGACTGTGGGGCATGGGTATGGCAGTAGAATGTGTTTGGACTGTGGGGCATGGGTATGGCAGTAGAATGTGTGTGGACTGTGTAGCATGGGTATGGCAGTAGAATGTGTGCGGACTGTGGGGCATGGGTATGGTAGTAGAATGTGTGCGGACTGTGGAGTATGGGTATGGCAGTAGAATGTGTTTGGACTGTGGGGCATGGGTATGGCAGTAGAATGTGTGTGGACTGTGGGGCATGGGTATGGCAGTAGAATGTGTGTGGATTGTGGGGCACGGGTATGGCAGTAGAATGTGTGAGGACTGTGGGGCACGGGTATGTCAGTAGAATGTATGAGGACTGAGGGGCATGGGTATGGCAGTAGAATGTGTACGGACTGTCGGGCATGGGTATGGCAGTAGAATGTGTGCGAACTGTGGGGAATGGGTATGGCAGAAGAATGTGTTTGGACTGTGGGGCATGGGTATGGTAGTAGAATGTGTGTGGACTGTGGGGCATGGGTTTGGCAGTAGAATGTGTGTGGACTGTGGGGCATGGGTATGGCAGTAGAATGTGTTTGGACTGTGGGGCATGGGTATGGCAGTAGAATGTGTGTGGACTGTGTAGCATGGGTATGGCAGTAGAATGTGTGCGGACTGTGGGGCATGGGTATGGTAGTAGAATGTGTGTGGACTGTGGGGCATGGGTTTGGCAGTAGAATGTGTAAGGACTGTGGGGCATGGGTATGGTAGTAGAATGTGTGTGGACTGTGGGGCATGGGTTTGGCAGTAGAATGTGTGCGGACTGGGGCATGGGTTTGGCAGTAGAATGTGTGAGGACTGTTGGGCACGGGTATGGCAGTAGAATGTGTTTGGACTGTGGGGCATGGGTATGGCAGTAGAATGTGTGCGGAATGTGGAGTATGGGTATGGCAGTAGAATGTATATGGACTGTGGGGCATGGGTATAGCAGTAGAATGTGTTTGGACTGTGGGGCATGGGTATGGCAGTAGAATGTGTGCGGAATGTGGGGTATGGGTATGGCAGTATAATGTGTGAGGACTGTGGGGCACGGGTATGTCAGTAGAATGTATGAGGACTGAGGGGCATGGGTATGGCAGTAGAATGTGTACGGACTGTCGGGCATGGGTATGGCAGTAGAATGTGTGCGAACTGTGGGGAATGGGTATGGCAGTAGAATGTGTGCAGACTGTGGGGCATGGGTATGTTGGTAGAATGTGTGTGGACTGTGGGGCATGGGTATGGCAGTAGAATGTGTGTGGACTGTGGGGCCTGGGTATGGCAGTAGAATGTGTATGGACTGTGGGGCATGGGTATGGCAGTAGAATGTGTTTGGACTGTGGGGCATGGGTATGGCAGTAGAATGTGTGTGGACTGTGTAGCATGGGTATGGCAGTAGAATGTGTGCGGACTGTGCGGCATGGGTATGGTAGTAGAATGTGTGTGGACTGTGGGGCATGGGTTTGGCAGTAGAATGTGTAAGGACTGTGGGGCATGGGTATGGCAGTAGAATGTGTTTGGACTGTGGGGCATGGGTATGGCAGTAGAATGTGTGCGGAATGTGGAGTATGGGTATGGCAGTAGAATGTATATGGACTGTGGGGCATGGGTATAGCAGTAGAATGTGTTTGGACTGTGGGGCATGGGTATGGCAGTAGAATGTGTGCGGAATGTGGGGTATGGGTATGGCAGTATAATATATATGGACTGTGGGGCATGGGTATAGCAGTAGAATGTGTTTGGACTGGGGCATGGGTATGGCAGTAGAATGTGTGCGGAATGTGGGGTATGGGTATGGCAGTAGAATGTGTGGACTGTGGGACATGGGTATGGCAGTAGAATGTGTGAGGACTGTGGGGGATGGGTATGGTAGTAGAATGTGTGGACTGTGGGGCATGGTTATGGCAGTAGAATGTGTGACTGTGGGGCATGAGTATGGCAGTAGAATGTGTGAGGACTGTGGGGCATGGGTATGGCAGTAGAATGTATGAGGACTGTGGGGCATGGGTATGGCAGAAGAATGTGTGCAGACTGTGGGGCATGGGCCTGGCAGAAGAATGTGTGCAGACTGTGGGGCATGGGTATGGCAGTAGAATGTGTGTGGACTGTGGGGCATGGGTTTGGCAGTAGAATGTGTATGGACTGTGGGGCATGGGTATGGCAGTAGAATGTGTATGGACTGTGGGGCATGGGTATGGCAGTAGAATGTGTTTGGACTGTGGGGTATGGGTATGGTAGTAGAATGTGTGAGGACTGTGGGGCATGCGTATGGCAGTAGAATGTGTGTGGACTTTGGGGCATGCGTATGGCAGTAGAATGTGTGTGGAATGTGGGGCATGGGTTTGGCAGTAGAATGTGTATGGACTGTGGGGCATGGGTATGGCAGTAGAATGTGTATGGACTGTGGGGCATGGGTATAGCAGTATAATGTGTGCGGAATGTGGGGTATGGGTATGGCAGGGTGATATATGCTGCATGACAGGGGATGTGTAACCAATGATATATGCTGCACTACAGGGGATGTGTACCCTATGATATATGCTGCATTACAGGGGGGTGTGTACCCAATGATATATGCTGCATTACAGGGTATGTGTACCCAATCATATATGCTGCATTACAGGGGGTGTGTATCCAATGATATATGCTGCATTACAGGGGATGTGTACCCAATGATATATGCTGCATTACAGGGGGTTTGTACCCAATGATATATGCTGTATTACAGGGGGGTGGGATGCTGTGTTACAGGGGGTGGGGTGCTGTATTACAGGGGGGTGGGGTGGTGTATTACAGGGGGGTGGGGTGGTGTATTACAGGGGGGGTGCTGCATTACAGGGGGTGGGGTGCTGCATTATAGGGGGGTGGGGTGCTGTTTTTACAGGGGGGGTGCTGTATTACAGGGGGTGGGGTGGTGTATTACAGGGGGTGGGGTGCTGCATTACAGGGGGGTGGGGTGCTGTATTACAGGGGGGGGGGCTGCATTACAGGGGGGTGGGGTGCTGTATTACAGGGGGGTGGGGTGGTGTATTACAGGGGGGGTGCTGCATTACAGGGGGTGGGGTGCTGTATTTCAGGGGGGTGGGGAGCTGTATTACAGGGGGGGGTGCTGCGTTACAGGGGGTGGGGTGCTGTTTTACAGGGGGTGGGGTGCTGCATTACAGGGGGGTGGGGTGCTGTATTACAGTGGGTGGGGTGCTGTATTACAGGGGGTGGGGTGCTGCATTACAGGAGGGTGGGGTGCTGTATTACAGGGGGTGGGATGCTGTATTACAGGAGAGTGGGGTGCTGCATTACAGGGGGTGGGGTGCTGCATTACAGGGGGGTGGGGTGCTGTATTACAGGGGGTGGGGTGCTGCATTACAGGGGGGTGGGGTGCTGTATTACAGGGGGTGGGGTGCTGTATTACAGGAGAGTGGGGTGCTGTATTACAGGAGGGTGGGGTGCTGTATTACAGGGGGGTGGGATGCTGTATTACAGGGGGGTGGGGTGCTGTATTACAGGAGGGTGGGGTGCTGTGTTACAAGGGGGTGGGGTGCTGTGTTACAAGGGGGTGGGGTGCTGTATTACAGGGGGTAGGGTGCTGCATTACAGGGGGGTGGGGTGCTGTATTACAGGAGAGTGGGGTGGTGTATTACAGGGGGGGGTGCTGTATTACAGGGGGGTGGGGTGCTGTATTACAGGGGGGTGGGGTGCTGTATTACAGGGGGGTGGGATGCTGCATTACAGGGGGTGGGGTGCTGTATTACAGGGGGGGGTGCTGTATTACAGGGGGTAGGGTGCTGCATTACAGGGGGGTGGGGTGCTGTATTACAGGAGAGTGGGGTGGTGTATTACAGGGGGTGGGGTGCTGTATTACAGGGGGGTTGGGTACTGTATTACAGGAGAGTGGGGTGCTGTATTACAGGGGGTGGGGTGCTGTATTACAGGGGGGTGGGGAGCTGCATTACAGGAGGTGGGGTGCTGTATTACAGGGGGAGGGGTGCTGTATTACAGGGGGGTGGGATGCTGCATTACAGGGGGGGTGCTGTATTACAGGGGGGGGTGCTGTATTACAGGGGGTAGGGTGCTGCATTACAGGGGGGTGGGGTGCTGTATTACAGGAGAGTGGGGTGGTGTATTACAGGGGGGGGCTGTATTACAGGGGGGTGGGGTGCTGTATTACAGGGGGTGGGGTGCTGTATTACAGGGGGGTGGGGAGCTGCATTACAGGAGGTGGGGTGCTGTATTACAGGGGGAGGGGTGCTGTATTACAGGGGGGTGGGATGCTGCATTACAGGGGGGGTGCTGTATTACAGGGGGGTGGGGTGCTGTATTACAGGGGGAGCGAGGATGAGCACAGCGCATGCCCAACCAGCGGCCACTGGCAGCGCCCCCCCTCCCTCTGCCGACACTGAATCACTGGTGCATATTGGAAGTGACTGGGAGTGACAGGTTTGTGCAAAGTGCACTACTGATGTATTATAAAACTACCTCCCCCCCCCCTTCATGCCCATCTACCACTAACGGCTTTCCCTTTATCCCTATCAGCTGCTGTGACGGAGAAACCTCAATCACAACCAGCTATACTGTCATAGGGGCTGGGAGACTGTGCACTCAATAGCCTCTGAGTCACTGACTTTCCTCTATAATTACATTGCCCAACAGAATATTTAAAGCCGTTTGGTATAACGGGCATCGCTAACTCACGGGACTGAACACAATGGATGATGTATATTGATGTGACTGGTTGATGAACTTTACATTTAGAGATTTATTTCCACAGGAAGTTTTTTTTTTTCTTATATTTATTTAATCCAACTTTTATGTTTTTAAGACATTTTTTAATTTTTAATGTCTAATATGTGGCTTGTAAATTATAATTGCGCCCTCATCGGTGATCGTTTCATCATTACAACCGGGATGGCGAATTTGAATGCCCCCTCCCAGTTGCGATGTCTGGCCAGACTTATTGGTTAGTGCGTATGCTTTCCAAATCGGTTGCTCGGTCGGCGGGACGGTCGGCCAACTGCTGCGTCGGTCAGGAGTGTACCCAGAATTACTGCTTGTACTCTTAAGCTGGGTACATACTGGGCCTAATTCACATGTGGACGGAATTGCAGAGCCGCGATGGGCTGCGCAGTACCGTCCAACTAAAATGCTAACGCGGCAGGATACGTCTGTAGGAAATCTGCGATCGCAGTGCAGCGTCCGTAGATGCTGCTTCCGATCATTATGGCGACCTTGGCGCTCGCTGCTCCCGGCCAGGTGCAGATCCTGGGCTTGGCCCACCTAAAAAAAAAACAATGAGACACGCCCCCGTTTTATAGAATGTTCCCATTCGCCGCCCGCGCTGCAGCTGCCGGGAGACTGCGAGTGATCATGCAGGACCCGTTCTGCGCATGTGCAGACCACCAAACAAGCCATTGGGGTACGTATCTGAATCAGGCCCAATATATACGATCTATCATCCGATATATAGCGTTCCAATGCGGATCGGAACCATATATCGTACACAATCGTATAGTGTGTATGCACAATGCATCGTTCCCGGGCGTCACTCATTGGACAGTCCCATCGGCTGTGCTGCACATCAGATGGGACGGTTCCGCTGCTGAGGCGGTCGTGTTACATGCAGCATGTAACGATACATCGCGCCCTCCTAGTACGGCGGGTGGTGTAGTGTGTATGGTAACGTGATGCATCGTTAGATCATATCGCACTGCCGTAAGCTGTGTAGCCAACTTTACCCCTTGCCTGGTGATTGGCTGTCGTGTGGGGGGAGCTCACCTCTAGCAGGTCTCCCCAAAACTCCTCTATAACTGATACGGGCCCCCTCCCACACCGCTAGGGTTGCCAACTCATCCTATTAATTCAGGAGGAAGTGTGGCCACGCCCCCTTACGATAAAAAAATTAATAAAAGAAATCCCTTTTGCAGTGCAGCACGCTGGGGAGGGGGGCGCTGTGAGCCCCTCAGCCCGGAGCAAAGCCAGGAGGAGAATGGCGCGATCAGTGTGATCGATCCCCCCCTACAGGCCTAGGAGACTGCCGCGAGTGCTGGCCTGCCGTGTCTCCCATGCAAGCCCGGGCAACTAGTACTCGCTCCCCTCTTTACGCCACTGGACTTGGGAGCTGATTCAGACCCGTTCGCTATGATGCCAACGCTCGTAGCTGGCCGATAGTCTCTATCTGCGCCAATGTGTACGCTTCGCATTGCACGTGTGCGAACCAATGCGAGAGATCGGGTTGCGTTCGCTCGCTGCACATAGACTGCCCAGCAGAGCGTGTGACAGGAGAGGCCATTTGTGGGTGGTAACAGGGGGCTGACCACTGGAAACGGGAGAGTGGAGGTGTGAACGCAGTCATGCCTGAGCGTCTCAACGCCGTTTCAGAGGCGTGCATAAGGCAGCGTCACTGTACACTGTGCTTGCGGCAGGGTGTAGCAACCTTGAGCGCTGCGATCGCATCCGATGGTGCTCGATGTACCAATGTTTTCAAGCACTTCCAGGAGATGACGTGCGCAAGTGGGCATCTTAAGACTGGCTGGTGGGCGACTGCAGACACTAAGTGACCGCACGCCAAGACATAGTGGGCGTGCTAATGGCCTTGCCGTGCGATCGCCTGCCTCGCTGGGTGTGCGCTGGATTTGCATACACAGGGAGCAAGCGAACGCATCTAGCGAGCGGGTCTGGATGAGCTCCATGGGTCCCCATCCCCGAAATATCTCATTATTGTATGCAAATATTCCAAAATACTGAAAGATTCGATATTCAAAATACTTAGTCCCAAGCAATTTGGATACGGGAGACTCAACCTGAACATACAATGAGCATACGGCATCATCATCTCTTTACTGCCCCAAAACAGTGCTGGCCCCAGGCACCAGCCTAGTTTGCCCCTACGATAAATACATCCTTTCCCACAGTGCAGTATTATGCATTGGCAGAATAACAGTCTTATTATATACATGACGCTATACCAGCAGTACAATATGCATTAGGAGTAATGAGCCAGTGGATCATATATGCTACAAGACCCCGTTCTGCCCCTGTGCCCCAGGCTCACACACCTGTGTATCTGCCCTTCCTCGGAGTCCTGCGTGGCATCTTCAGGTGGGTGTGACTGTATACGGATATGTACGTGTATACCTGGGTGTAGGGAGAGATAAGAGGGGGTGATAATGATGGGTGAATAGGGGAATGATAAGAGGAGGGGAGCAGCATGGGTGGAAGTTGGATAAGGGGTATCTAGGGTAGGAGCAGGATGCCAGACAGGGGTACTTTGGATGACTACAGAAAGATGAGGGGTGGGTGGTAATGGGGGGGGGGGAGAGGTTTTGCAGAGCACAGGACAGTAGGAGGGGGGTGGGTATGTGGATAGGTGTCAGGGGGATCGAGAGGTTGGGGTGAGCACTACAGCTGGGGTCAGGGGGAGCAGGGATGGATGCAGGTTGGGTGCCAGGGGATGATTAGGGAGTCAGGAAGCAGTGGGGAGAGATAGGAGACATATAGGGTAGGGGGTGGTGGGAGCAGAGAAAAGTAGGAGAATGGGCTGGAGGAGAGAAGGGTTTCTCTGGAAATGTTGCTGCTTTATTTGAAGTGCGTAGTGAGCCTGACGTCATTTACCAGCCCTCAGCCCCCTCCTCTGCCTGCCCGCCTCCAGCCTATCACTACCTCCTTCCCCTGACACTCCTCCTGCCCACCCTGCCCGCCTCCAGCCTATCACTACCTCCTTCCCCTGACACTCCTCCTGCCCACCCTGCCTCTCCTCCACTGCCTGCCCACCTCCACCCCCTATCACTACCTCCTTCCCCTGACACTCCTCCTGCCCACCCTACCTCTCCTCCACTGCCTGCCCACCTCCAGCACGTATCACTACCTCCTTCCCCTGACTCTCCTACTGCCCACCCTGCCCGCCTCCAGCCTATCACTACCTCCTTCCCCTGACACTCCTCCTGCCCACCCTACCTCTCCTCCACTGCCTGCCCACCTCCAGCCCCCATCACTACCTCCTTCCTCTGACACTCCTCCTGCCAACCATGCCTCTCCTCCACTGCCTGCCCACCTCCAGCCCCTATCACTACCTCCTTCCCCTGACACTCCTCCTGCCCACCCTGCCTCTCCTCCTCTCTCTGCTGCTCCAGTGTGGTTTAGACTGCTAGCTCTTGGGAGTAGAGACACTACTGTATTGTACTTCTCTGATCTTTATAAAGCACCATAGGTCTGTTTCAGAGCCGCATGTAAGTGTATCTGCACGATGAAAGATGTGCCCTCATGCAACTTGGATCTGTATGTTTGCTGGCCCCTTTGCACAGCAGCACAGTGATGAGGCCAAGAAAGAAGTGAAGCCCCCCCCCTCTTATTTTGAGTTAAGATGGGTGCACACAATGCGATGTAACAATACATCACACTTGCTGTACAGATTGCACAATCCGGTTTATGCCAGCGCAAGGTCACATTTACCACATCATCCCATCTCACCCTGCTGCCCTCCTCATCCTTTCCTCTCATCCTGCTGCCCTCCTCATCCTCTATCCCTGCATCATCTCACCCTGCTGCCCTCCTCATCCTTTCCTCTCCTCTCACCCTGCTGCCCTCCTCATCCTTTCCTCTCCTCTCACCCTGGTGCCCTCCTCATCCTCTATCCCTGCATCATCTCACCCTGCTGCCCTCCTCATCCTCTCCTCTCACCCTGCTGCCCTCCTCATCCTTTCCTCTCCTCTCACCCTGCTGCCCTCCTCCTTTCCTCTCCTCTCACCCTGCTGCCCTCCTCATCCTCTCCTCTCGCCCTGCTGCCCTCCTCATCCTTTCCTCTCCTCTCACCCTGCTGCCCTCCTCATCCTTTCCTCTCCTCGCACCCTGCTGCCCTCCTCATCCTTTCCTCTCCTCGCACCCTGCTGCCCTCCTCATCCTTTCCTTTCCTCTCAATCTGCTGCCCTCCTCATCCTCTCCTCTCACCCTGCTGCCCTCCTCTTCCTCTATCCCTGCATCATCTCACCCTGCTGCCCTCCTCATCCTTTCCTTTCCTCTCAATCTGCTGCCCTCCTCATCCTCTCCTCTCACCCTGCTGCCCTCCTCTTCCTCTATCCCTGCATCATCTCACCCTGCTGCCCTCCTTATCCTTTCTTCTCACCCTGCTGCCCTCCTCATCCTTTCCTCTCCTCTCACCCTGCTGCCCTCCTCATCCTTTCCTCTCCTCTCACCCTGCTGCCCTCCTCATCCTTTCCTCTCCTCTCACCCTGCTGCCCTCCTCATCCTCTCCTCTCGCCCTGCTGCCCTCCTCATCCTTTCCTCTCCTCTCACCCTGCTGCCCTCCTCATCCTTTCCTCTCCTCTCACCCTGCTGCCCTCCTCATCCTTTCCTTTCCTCTCACCCTGCTGCCCTCCTCATCCTCTCCTCTCACCCTGCTGCCCTCCTCTTCTTCTATCCCTGCATCATCTCACCCTGCTGCCCTCCTCATCCTTTCCTCTCAACCTGCTGCCCTCCTTATCCTCTCCTCTCACTCTGCTGCCCTCCTCATCCTTTCCTCTCACCCTGCTGCCCTCCTCATCCTTTCCTCACACCCTGCTGTCCTCCTCATCCTTTCCTCACACCCTGCTGCCCTCCTCATCCTTTCCTCACACCCTGCTGCCCTCTTCATCCTCTCCTCTCACCCTGCTGCCCTCCTCATCCTTTCCTCTCCTCTCACCCTGCTGCCCTCCTCATCCTTTCCTCTCACCCTGCTGCCCTCCTCTATCCCTGCATCATCTCACTCTGTGCCCTCTTCTTCCTTTAATTTTGCACCATCTCACCCTGCTGCCCTCCTCTTCCTCTCATCCTGCACCATCTCACCCTGCTGCCCTCCTTTTCCTCTATCCCTGCATCATCTCACCCTGCTGCCCTCCTCATCCTTTCCTCTCAACCTGCTGCCCTCTTTATCCTCTCCTCTCACCCTGCTGCCCTCCTCATCCTTTCCTCTCAACCTGCTGCCCTCCTTATCCTTTCCTCTCACCCTGCTGCCCTCCTCATCCTTTCCTTTCCTCTCACCCTGCTGCCCTCCTCGTCCTCTCCTCTCACCCTGCTGCCCTCCTCTTCCTCTATCCCTGCATCATCTCACCCTGCTGCCCTCCTCATCTTTTCCTCTCAACCTGCTGCCCTCCTTATCCTTTCCTCTCACCCTGCTGCCCTCCTCATCCTTTCCTCTCCTCTCACCCTGCTGCCCTCCTCATCCTTTCCTCTCCTCTCACCCTGCTGCCCTCCTCATCCTTTCCTCTCACTCTGCTGTCCTCCTCATCCTTTCCTCTCACCCTGCTGCCCTCCTCATCCTTTCCTCTCACCCTGCTGCCCTCCTCATCCTTTCCTCACACCCTGCTGCCCTCCTCATCCTTTCCTCACACCCTGCTGCCCTCCTCATCCTCTCCTCTCACCCTGCTGCCCTCCTCATCCTTTCCTCTCTTCTCACCCTGCTGCCCTCCTCATCCTCTCCTCTCACCCTGCTGCCCTCCTCATCCTTTCCTCTCGCCCTGCTGCCCTCCTCATCCTTTCCTCTCCTCTCACCCTGCTGCCCTCCTCATCCTTTCCTCTCACCCTGCTGCCCTCCTCTTCCTCCAACCCTGCATCATTTCACCCTGCTGCCCTCCTCTTCCTCTATCTCTGCATCATCTCACCCTGCTGCCCTCCTCATCCTCTCCTCTCACCCTGCTGCCCTCCTCTATCCCTGCATCATCTCACTCTGCGACCTCTTCTTACTTTCATTTTGCATCATCTCACCCTGCTGCCCTCCTCTTCCTCTATCTCTGCATCATCTCACCCTGCTGCCCTCCTCATCTTCTCCCCCTGCTGCCCTCCTCTATCCCTGCATCATCTCACTCTGCGCCCTCTTCTTCCTTTCATTTTGTACCATCTCACCCTACTGCCCTCCTCTTCCTCTCACACTATTGTTTTCTCACTCTACTGCACTTCTCCTCATCTTCCCCTTCTGCCCTCCTGCTCTTCTCACCCTACTGCTGCCCTCCTCCTCCTCTCACCCTGCTGCCCTCCTCATCCGTTCCTCTCCTCTCACCCTGCTGCCCTCCTCATCCGTTCCTCTCCTCTCACCCTGCTGCCCTCCTCATCCTTTCCTCTCACCCTGCTGCCCTCTTCTTCCTCTATCCCTGCATCATCTAACCCTGCTGCCTTCTTCATCCTTTCCTCTCACCCTGCTGCCCTCCTCTTCCTTTCCTCTCCTCTCACCCTGCTGCCCTCCTCATCCGTTCCTCTCCTCACCCTGCTGCCCTCCTCATCCGTTCCTCTCCTCTCACCCTGCTGCCCTCCTCATCCTTTCCTCTCAACCTGCTGCCCTCCTTATCCTTTCCTCTCACCCTGCTTCCCTCCTCATCCTTTCCTCTCACCCTGCTGCCCTCCTCATCCTTTCCTCTCACCCTGCTGCCCTCCTCATCCTTTCCTCTCACCCTGCTGCCCTCCTCTTCGTCTATCCCTGCATCATCTCACCCTACTGCCCTCCTCTTCCTCTCATCCTGCACCATCTCACCCTGCTGCCCTCCTCTTCCTCTCACACTATTGTTTTCTCACTCTACTGCCCTATTCCTTTTCCCACTCCTCCTCTCACCCTGCTGCCCTCCTCTTCCTCCAACCCTGCATCATCTCACCCTGCTGCCCTCTTCTTCCTCTATCCCTGCATCATCTCACCCTGCTGCCCTCCTCATCCTTTCCTCTCACCCTGCTGCCCTCTTCTTCCTCTATCCCTGCATCATCTCACCCTGCTGCCCTCCTCTTCCTTTCCTCTCACCCTGCTGGCCTCCTCTTCCTTTCCTCTCACCCTGCTGCTCTCCTCATCCGTTCCTCTCCTCTCACCCTGCTGCCCTCCTCATCCGTTCCTCTCCTCTCACCCTTCTGCCCTCCTCATCCTTTCCTCTCACCCTGCTGCCCTCCTCATCCTTTCCTCTCACCCTGCTGCCCTCCTCATCCTTTCCTCTCACCCTGCTGCCCTCCTCTTCGTCTATCCCTGCATCATCTCACCCTACTGCCCTCCTCTTCCTCTCATCCTGCACCATCTCACCCTGCTGCCCTCCTCTTCCTCTCACACTATTGTTTTCTCACTCTACTGCCCTATTCCTTTTCCCACTCCTCCTCTCACCCTGCTGCCCTCCTCTTCCTCCAACCCTGCATCATCTCACCCTGCTGCCCTCCTCTTCCTCTATCTCTGCATCATCTTACCCTGCTGCCCTCCTCATCCTCTCCTCTCACCCTGCTGCCCTCCTCTATCCCTGCATCATCTCACTCTGCGCCCTCTTCTTCCTTTCATTTTGCACCATCTCACCCTGCTGCCCTCCTCTTCCTCTCATCCTGCACCATCTCACCCTACTGCCCTCCTCTTCCTCTCACACTATTGTTTTCTCACTCTACTGCACTTCTCCTCATCTTCCCCTTCTGTCCTCCTGCTCTTCTCACCCTACTGCTGCCCTCCTCCTCCTCTCACCGTGCTGCCCTCCTCATCCGTTCCTCTCCTCTCACCCTGCTGCCCTCCTCATCCGTTCCTCTCCTCACCCTGCTGCCCTCCTCATCCTTTCCTCTCACCCTGCTGCCCTCTTCTTCCTCTATCCCTGCATCATCTCACCCTGCTGCCCTCCTCATCCTTTCCTCTCACCCTGCTGCCCTCTTCTTCCTCTATCCCTGCATCATCTCACCCTGCTGCCCTCCTCTTCCTTTCCTCTCACCCTGCTGGCCTCCTCTTCCTTTCCTCTCACCCTGCTGCTCTCCTCATCCGTTCCTCTCCTCTCACCCTGCTGCCCTCCTCATCCGTTCCTCTCCTCTCACCCTTCTGCCCTCCTCATCCTTTCCTCTCACCCTGCTGCCCTCCTCATCCTTTCCTCTCACCCTGCTGCCCTCCTCATCCTTTCCTCTCACCCTGCTGCCCTCCTCTTCCTCTATCCCTGCATCATCTCACCCTGCTGCCCTCCTCTTCCTCTCACACTATTGTTTTCTCACTCTACTGCCCTCCTGCCCTATTCCTTTTCCCACTCCTCCTCTCACCCTGCTGCCCTTCTCATCATATCCTCTCACCTTGCTACCTTCCTCATCCTCTCAACCGGCACCATCTCACCCTGCTGCCCCTTCATTCTCTCATCCTGCACCCTCTCACTCTACTGCCCTCCTGCACTTTTCACCCAGCTTCTCTCACCCTGCTCTCCTCCTTTCACTCTGCACATCTCTTCCAATTGCCCTCCTGCTTTTCTCACCCTGGCACCACCTCACCCCGCACCACCTAATCCTACTGGCCTCCTCTCACCCTGCTGCCTTCCTCTCCCCTCACCCTGCTGTAGATGTGGCTATCGACCTAGATAGTCTGATAGTGAGTGGTTTAACTATCAATGGTGGCTGATCCTCGATGGCAAGCGTTGGCTCTGCTATGGGCACGTGCGGGTGCTGTCTGTGCATGTGTATAACCGAAGCAGCGACGGTTCATTACCGATGTTGAAAATCAACCCTTAATGGCAGAGCCGTCAACTGCCATCACTACAATCCTCTCACCCTGTTCTCCTCTTCCTCTTACCCTGCTGCCCTCCTCATCCTTTCCTCTCCTCTCACCCTGCTGCCCCCCTCCTCCTTTACTCTCACCCTAATGTCCCTTTAGAGCTGAAAAAAACGATAGACATTGATGTTGGGTTTCAATTCAACCTGAGACCCAACAGTTGATAAATCTACAATTTACAGACAGCAGCGCACTGTCGTTAGCAGACGGTTTCCGTTGGTTTTGAAACCGATGGCAAACTACCCTTTAGTAAATTTACCCCCTAGTCTCCTCTCACCCTGCTGCCCTCTTCCTCCTCTCATTCTGCTGCTCTGTCCTCTCTCTCCTCACCCTGCTGCCCTCCTCCTTCTCTCCTCTCACCCTGCTGCCCTCCTCCTTCTCTCCTCACCCTGCTGCCCTCCTTCTCTCTCCTCACCCTGCTGCCCTCCTCCTTCTCTCCTCACCCTGCTGCCCTCCTTCTCTCTCCTCACCCTGCTGCCCTCCTTCTCTCTCCTCACCCTGCTGCCCTCCTTCTCTCCTCTCACCCTGCTGCCCTCCTCTTTCTCTCCTTTCACCCTGCTGCCCTCCTCCTTCTCTCCTCTCACCCTGCTGCCCTCTTCCTCCTCTCATCCTGCTGCCCTCCTCCTTGTCTCCTCTCACCCTGCTGCCCTCCTTCTCTCTCCTCATCCTTCTGTCCTCTGACCCTGCTGCCCTCCTTCTGCTCTCCTCTCACCCTGCTGCCATCCACCTCTCTTCTCACCCTGCTGCCCTCCTCCTTCTCTCTTCTCACCCTGCTGCCCTCCTCCTGCTCTCCTTTCACCCTCCTGCCCTCCTCTCACCCTGCTGCCCTCCTCCTTCTCTCTTCTCACCCTGCTGCCTTCCTCCTTCTCTCCTTTCACCCTGCTGCCCTCCTCCTGCTCTCTTCTCACCCTGCTGCCCTCCTCCTGCTCTCTTCTCACCCTGCTGCCCTCCTCCTGCTCTCCTCTCACCCTGCTGCCCTCATCCTCTCCTCTTACCCTGCTGCCATCCTCCTTCTCTCTTCTCACCCTCCTGCCCTCCTCTCACCCTGCTGCCCTCCTCCTCTCTTCTCACCCTCCTGCCTTCCTCTCACCCTGCTGCCCTCCTCTCACCCTGCTGCCCTCCTCCTTCTCTCTTCTCACCCTGCTGCCCTCCTCCTGCTCTCCTTTCACCCTGCTGCCCTCCTCCTTCTCTCTTCTCACCCTGCTGCCCTCCTCCTTCTCTCTTCTCACCCTGCTGCCCTCCTCCTGCTCTCCTTTCACCCTGCTGCCCTCCTCCTTCTCTCTTCTCACCCTGCTGCCCTCCTCCTTCTCTCTTCTCACCCTGCTGCCCTCCTCTCACCCTGCTGCCCTCCTCCTGCTCTCCTTTCACCCTGCTGCCCTCCTCCTGCTTTCTTCTCACCCTGCTGCCCTCCTCCTTCTCTCCTGTCACTCTGCTGCCCTCATCCTCTCCTCTTACCCTGCTGCCATCCTCCTTCTCTCTTCTCACCCTGCTGCCCTCCTCTCACCCTGTTGCCCTCCTCCTTCTCTCCTCTCCCCCCTGCTACCCTCCTCCTTCTCTTGATCACCGTTACTGGCTGCTGGATGAATAAGTGGGGAAAGTTAAATATTGGGGCCACTTCTGGATTGTGCCTGTCTGGTCTAAAGTACCAGGACTGGATTTATTGGGCACCCGGATGATGCCCCTGCTCGGTAATGGCTCACAGTGTACAGTTTTGTGTTATTGTTTCCTGCGCTAGAACAGAAGGAGACTGATGGGGTATTACAGCCCTTTATCTTCCCATGCAACAGTTCTCAGAACTGCCCCCCTCCCTTACAATTTAGGACCAGTACCAACATCCCCCCTACTGTAAAATGTCAATAAATTTAGTTTAGCTGTGTCCAGGTGACACGAGGTCTGTCGTCCATCTCCTCTTTGCTGCTCAGATAAAGGTTCAAACCAAAGACTGACAACATAAACGATATAAACTCATCCCTTACTCAGAAAGGTTAGAGCATTTTATTGTACTGCAAAAGTCATTTACAGAAATAAATACATGTGAGCTAAACAAGGCACCAGGGTGAGAACAGGCACTGTGGTGATCTGAAGCCCTCAGCTGTCCAGGCTCATCAGCAGAGCGGTCCCCCTCTTGATCCAGTGCTCGGGAGGCGAAGACCCTGTCCGAAGATCTACACCAATCACAAAGGAGGCCCGGCCAGTGGCTCCAGAGCGGAGCGGGTAATAGTAACAGGGGCAGGAATACAGACCTGCAAGAAAGGAACAATGTACTGGATTGCATTGGCTCAGAGAGAAATATAGAGTTATGGTAGACTTACCTAGAGAACTCCTTTTCTTCGAGGTCCACAGGAATACCATGGGGATATTATGGTTGGAAGACCAGGCACCAAACAGTTAAAGCTTTGGCTCCCATAATGCCCTGGGTTCTCCTCCATATATACCCTGCCCCTAGCCATAGGACTTCAGTTTAGTTAACAAGCCTAAAGGCAGAAGAAGGAAAGAGAAGAAGAACAATCGTACACCAGAAGCACTCTTACAGAAGATGAGGGAATCTGTGACCGAAAGAAAATCACCCAATGAAGCCAGGTGCGTCAGGGTGGGTGCCCTGTGGACCCTATGGACCTCGAAGAAAAGGAGTTATCTAGGTAAGTCTACCGTTACTCTATATTTCTTCTTTGAGGTCCATAGGGATACCATGGGGATGTCCTAAAGCAGTTCCCCTAGGGCGGGGGACGCTCTTGAGCAGAATTAAGAACTTGTCGCCCAAAGGCAGCATCCTGAGAGGCAAAAGTATCAAAGGCATAAAACCTAAGAAAAGTGTGGACAGAAGACCACGTGGCAGCCCACAATTGTTCAGCAGAGGCACCACGACTGAATGCCATGATAGCCCTACAGACCATGCTTAGGACAGAGAGATCAGCCTGTGTGTACACCTGAGAGATAGTCACGCCTAGCCATCTCACCAGAGTCTGCTTATTAGCTGGCCATCCTCGTTTGTGAAAACCATATAATACAAAAAGAGAATCTGATTTTCTAACACCGTTTGTACGCTCCACATAAATACGGAGAGCACGAACTACAACCAGGGAGGATTCACCTACAGAAAGATCTGGAGCCTGAACAACAATTTCTTCATTAAAATGGGACACAACATTAGGAAGATAACCCTCACTTGTACGAAGAACAGCTTTATCCCGGTGAAAAATAAAAAATGGGGAGCGACAAGAGAGCGCTGCCAAATCCGAGACTCTGCGAGCAGAAGAAATAGCGTCTTTGCTGTCAACCACTTCAAATCTAAAGAGTTTAAAGGTTCAAATGGGGGAGCTTTTAACCCCTTAAGAACCAAAGATAAATCCCACGGTGCTACCGGTGGAACAAAAGGAGGCTGAACTCGCAGGACTCCTTGGAAAAAAATGATAACATTTGGTAATGAAGCAATCTTCCTCTGGAACCAGACTGACAGTGCAGAAACCTGCACTCTCAAAGTGGCCAGGCGGACACCCTTGTCTAACCTGGCCTGCAGAAAAGCCAGTATCCTGGAAATCCTAAACACCTTAGGATCATGGGGTTGATTCAGACCCAGACGCTAAGCTGCGCTCTCTCGCTGCCAAAAGGGGCCTGGTAAGCAAATTCTGCGCTCGCACTGTCTGGTGTAAGGACGACCCTCTTTGTCTTAGAGAGCGACGGCAGAGTGAACGCACGCCGGTATAAAGACGCCCACTTTTCTTGCTTAACACACGTCATCTCCAGGAAGTGTATGATTAATCAGAACCATCGAGAACCATCGGAGCTGCACGCAGGGCTTGAGGTAGACACTACCCCACCGCAAGCATTGCGATCACTGCAGGCTGAAATACAACCAAATGACGTGTACAATGACGCCTCCATGCTAATTATGCACACCCATAAAACTGAGTCCTGACACCCAGACACGCCTGCGTTCACAGCAGCACTCCCCCGTTCACAAGCACCTTCCCCTGTTACCACCCACAAACGGCGCTGTCACTCAAAGTAGCGCTCAGTCTGTGTACAAAGAGTGCACGATTCCCGATCGCAGTGACGGGTTCGCGCATGCGCACTGCGATGCATGCGCAGTCGGCCGACAATCGCCCATAGCGTGCTTCCGCGGCTTAGCGTCCGGGTCTGAATCGGGCCCCATATTCCTTATGAGAACACCAAAGACTAAAAGAATGGCAACTCTGTTATAGATGCGGGCAGAGGCAGGCTTCCGTGCCCTAAGCATCGTTTGAATTACAGAACTGAAAAATCCTTCGCTTTTATGATGGAAGATTCAAGAGCCACGCCGTCAAAACCATACGGGGCAAGTTCGGATGCCGGCAGAGACCCTGCGTTAGCAGATCCTGCCATAGAGGAAGAGGATACGGACTGTCTATGGACAGATTCTGTATGTCGGTGCCCATGACGTCTGGGCCAAGCCGGAGCCACCAGTATCACTGTTCCGCCTTCCTGCTTGAATTTCCTGAGAACTCTTGGGAGCAGGGAAATTGGAGGAAAAGAGATACGCCAACTTGAAGTCCCATCTTACTGCCAGTGCATCCACGAAGGCTGCTGATGGGTCTCTGGACCTGGCCCCGTACCTGGGGACCTTGTGGTTGTGGAGTGACGCCATGAGATCTATCTCTGGTAGACCCCATTTGTTTACCAGGAGCTGAAACACTCCTGGATGGAGAGACCACTCTCTAGCGTGTATGTCCTGGCGACTTAGGAAGTCTGCTTCCCAACGGAGTACCCCCGGAATGAATATTGCTGAGATGGCCGGAAGATGACGTTTTGACCAACTGAGAACTTTTGTCACTCCCTTCATGGCCGCATAACTCCTTGTGCCTCCCTGATCATTGAGGTAGGCCACTGTAGTTGCGTTGTCGGCCTGGATTTGGACAGGCCTGCCCAGGCCCGCCAAGAGACGCGGCGGGCTCAGGTAAAAAGGGGGCGTGACCTAATCGGGGGAGGCGTGACCACCCCCTCTCCGAGAAAAAAAAAAGTTTTGCGGCATGCGCACTGGCGAGGGGGGCGCTCTAGCCCCCTCAGCCCGGCTCATAATCAGTGGGGGGCGCGATCAGCTTGATCGCTCCCCCCACAGGCATAGGAGACTTCTGTGGCTGCTTCTTAGCAGCTGCGAGCAGTCTCCCAGTGCAGCGTGTGCTGGGCTGCTGTAATGTAGGAGGGGAGGGGGGGGGGGGGCGGTGCCGGACCCGGGCCCCTCCAGCAAGCCCGGGCCCGGGTAATTTGCACCCGCTCCCCCCCCCCCCCCCTCTTGGCACCCCTGCCTGTGCCCTGACAAGTGCTTTGTATACTGCTCGCAGTTCCAGAAAGTTTATTGGCAGACGACTTTCTTGATTTGACCATCGCCCCTGGAAGGTGAGATGACCTGTCAGTGCCCCCCATCCGCGAAGACTGGCGTCCGTGGTGAGAAGCACCCTTTGTTGAGATGCTCCTTTTTTTAGCCACCACAGAAGGAAGTGACAAAGCTCTTTAGTGAGAAAGATTGTCTGGGACCGTATTAAATGATGCTGTCTGTTCCACCTGGAGAGAGTCGACCTTTGCAGAGGCCTGGAATTGAACTGAGCATACCCCACCATGTCGAAGGTCGATACCATTGAGCCCAGCACCTGCATTGCTAACAGAATGGATACTCTTCGCTTGCATAGCAGCTTGTGTATCCGCTTTGATAAGGCCCCAATCTCTTGTCCTCTGGCAGAAACACCCTTTTGTGCCTGAGAATTTAGAAATGCTCCCAGATGTACCATCTGATGATCAATTGATGATCCAGCCGTGCCTTTGTAGGCAGGCTATGGGTCAGTTGGAGATGGTGTTGCAAAACCACCGGAGTCCGTGCCAATATCAGAAGGTCGTCCAGATATGGCAGAATTCTGACTCCCTGACGCCTGAGATAAGCCGTCATGACTGCCATTATTTTGGTAAACACCATAGATAGGCCAAAGGGTAGAGCCTGACATTGGTAATATTGCTGAAGGACAGCAAATCGTAAAATTGCTGGTGGGATGGGATAATTGGAATAACAAGAGATATGGTAAGAACTTACCTTTGTTATCTCTGTTTCTACGAAGTCCATAGGGTCCACAGGGTTGACCTTGGGTTATAGCTGGAACAGGATCCATGGGCACCACACAGTTAAGCTTTTAGCTCCCAGGATGCACTTGGGTCCTCCTCTATACCCCGCCCCCGAGCCAGAGGCACCTCAGTTGGTAAGCAGCCTAGGCCGGAGGAGAATATGGAACAGAGAGAAGGAAGACTGGAACACACAAGAAACCATACTCACAGCAATAGGAGACGGAAAACCGGTGACCAGCCACACAGCCCATTTGAAGCCAGGTGCGTCAGGGCGGGCGCCCTGTGGACCCTATGGACTTCGTAGAAACAGAGATAACAAAGGTAAGTTCTTACCATATCTCTTGTTTTCTACTTCAGGGTCCATAGGGGGTCCACAGGGTTGACCTTGGGGATGTCCCAAAGCAGTACAACTAAGGGCGGGGACGCTCCTGTGCTGAAAGGAGTACCCGGCGCCCAAAGGATGCATCCTGAGAGGCAAAGGTGTCAAACGCATAGAACCTCAAAAACGTTTGAATTGAAGACCAAGTGGCCGCCTTACACAGCTGAACAGCAGAAGCGCCACGTCTAGCAGCCCAAGAGGGACCCACAGAACGAGTGGAATGAGCCTTAACAGAGGCTGGCACAGGTAAGCCCTCCTGTGCATAAGCCTCACAAATAACGGAACGAAGCCAACGGGCTAACGTTTGTTTGTTGGCAGGCCAACCCCTCTTGTGAAAACCAAAGAGGATAAACAAGGAATCAGACTTCCTAACCGAAGCCGTCCGGTCTATATAAATTCTAAGCGCCCGGACCACATCTAAGGAAGTCTCACCAGCTGAAAGATCAGGGGACTGAAAAGCTGGCACAACAAGTTCCTGATTAATATGGAACTTCGAGACCACTTTGGGCAAAAACTCAGGACGAGTGCGGAGCACCGCTCTGTCCTGGTGAAAAATCAGGAAAGGAGGGCGACAGGAAAGCGCCCCCAATTCAGACACCCTCCTGGCCGAAGCAATTGCCAGGAGAAAAACCGTCTTAAATGTCAGCCACTTGAGCTCCACCGCCTCAAGAGGCTCAAACGGAGGACCCTGCAGGACCCGTAGCACCACCGCCAAGTCCCAAGGAGCCACAGGAGGCACAAAGGGAGGCTGGATCCTGAGAACACCTTGGAAAAAGGTGTGAACGTCTGGTAGTATTGCAATCCGCCGTTGAAACCACACGGACAAGGCGGACACATGAACCTTCAGAGATGCAAGGCGTAAGCCGAGATCCAATCCTGACTGAAGAAATTCCAAGATCCTAGAAACTCGGAACACCTGAGGATCATAAAGTCTGGACTCACACCACTGAAAGTAAGTGTGCCACACTCTGTGATAAATCCGTGCTGAAGCAGGCTTGCGTGCCCTGAGCATCGTACCAATAACCGAACTGGAGAAGCCCCGAGACCTCAAGACGGCTGTCTCAAGAGCCACGCCGTCAAAGACAGCCGACCCAGATCCGGGTAAAGGCAGGGCCCCTGAGACAACAGGTCCCGACGTTGAGGAAGAAGGTACGGAGCGTCGATGGAGAGGCTCCTCAGATCGGAGTACCAAGGACGTCTGGGCCACGCCGGAGCTACCAGCACGAGCATGCCGCCGTCCTGCTTGAATTTCCGCAGAACCCGAGGAAGCAGGGATATCGGAGGAAACAGATACGCCAGGTGAAACGTCCATGTCACCGACAGCGCGTCCACCAGACTTGCACCTGCGTCTCTTGTCCTTGACCCGTAAACGGGCAACTTGTGATTGTGACGGGAGGCCATCAAGTCCAGCTCCGGCAGTCCCCACCTGTCCACGAGTAGCTGAAACACCTCTGGGTGAAGCGACCATTCCCCGGGATGCACGTCGTGACGGCTGAGGAAGTCCGCCTCCCAATTGAGGACTCCGGGGATGAAGACCGCCGAGATCGCTGGAATGTGACCCTCCGCCCAAGACAGGATACGAGACACCTCCGACATCGCTGCCTGACTGCGAGTTCCGCCTTGGTGATTGATATACGCCACCGTGGTGGCGTTGTCGGACTGCACCTGTACCGCCCTTCCGTGAAGAGCGGGGCCGGACGACTGCAGGGCCTTGTATACTGCCCGCAGTTCCAGGATGTTGATGGGGAGAAGTGCTTCTTCCGCTGACCAACGACCCTGAAGCGACAAAGAGCCGGTCACTGCCCCCCAACCCCGGAGACTGGCATCCGTCGTGAGCAGGACCCAGTCCGGGATCCAAAATGGGCGCCCCTCGACCAGATGAGCTGTCTGAAGCCACCAAGCCAAAGATAGCCGAACGTCCGGAGACAACACCAGCACCTGAGAGCGGATCCGGTGAGGTAACCCGTTCCATTCTGATAGAATCAGCCCTTGCAGGGGCCGGGAATGGAACTGGGCAAATTCCACCATGTCGAATGTCGACACCATGGACCCCAGAACTCTCATAGCCGAATGGACCGACAGGCGGCAACGGCTCAGGCAACTGCGTATCCGCAGCTGTAGTGAGGCGACCTTCTCCGGAGTCAGGAAGATCCTTTGCTGATGCGAATCCAGCAGGGCTCCCAAATTAACCATCCGCTGTGATGGAATCAGGAGGACTTTTTCCAATTTATCAACCACCCGTGCGCTTGCAGGCAAGCGATCGTCAGGTGGAGATGTTGAAGCAGTACCTCCGGGGAGCTCGCCAGCAACAGGAGGTCGTCCAGGTACGGCAGCAGCCGTACATTCTGGTTCCGAAGATGTGCGGCCATGACCGCCATAATCTTCGTGAACACCCTCGGTGCCGTGGAGAGACCAAAGGGTAGCGCCTGGAACTGATAGTGGTGTTGAAGGATAGCGAACCTCAGATACCGCTGGTGTGAAGATGCTATCGGAACATGGAGGTAGGCGTCCTGGATGTCCAGGGACACCATGTAATCCCCCGGTTCCATCGCCAGAATGATGGAACGTAACGTTTCCATCCTGAACTTGGGAACTCTGAGGAATTTGTTCAGAGACTTCAAGTTGAGGATAGGGCGATGAGAACCATTGGGTTTCTGCACCAGAAACAGAGACGAATAATACCCCGTCCCTCGTTGTGATAGAGGAACGGGAACAATGACCCCTGCTTTCAGCAAGGACTCTATAGCCTCCTGAACCTGTAACGCCTTGGTCTTGTTCTGAGAAGGACTTATGCAGAAAAACTGGTGGAGTGGTCTGTGCCGAAAAGATAGGGCGTACCCCTGGGAGACCACTTCTCGAACCCAGGCATCCGTGGTGGTATTGTGCCAGCACTGGGCAAATAGAAGAAGTCGGCCTCCCACTCTGAGGTCCCCCAGAGGGAGGCCCGTCCCATCAGGCCGCAGGTTTATCTTCCTGCTTGGAAGAAGGCCGCCGAGCACTCCAGGCTTGCTTCTTGGGTTTAGAGGCCGTCTTACTCGCAGACTGTCTCGGGAAGGACTGACCTTTCGCCTTACCCTGAACCCGAAAGGAACGAAAAGCCGAACTCCGAACCTTAGCAGGCAGTGCCGCCGAAGGGAGGAAGGCCGACTTGGATTTAGCCAGGGTGTCCACTATTTTGTCCAAGTCCGGACCAAATAGTAATTCCCCATTGAAAGGTAAGGCCTCCAGACCTTTCTTTGAATCAGAGTCCGCTCTCCAGGACCGCAACCATAAGGATCGGCGGGCAGACACCGCTGCAGCCGATACCCGCGAGGTCAGCAGACTAGCATCTAAAGAAGCTTCTCCAATGTAAGAAGCGGCGTCCCTCATTTGTCCCAACAACGCCCGCTGGACATCCGGAGCGTCGTCCGGGAAGGTATCTTCCAATGCATTGGCCCACCCCTCAATGGCCTTGGCCACCCAGGAAATGGCCATGGACGGTCGGGCCACCGCCCCGGAGAGGGAGTAAATAGACTTTAAGCAAGTCTCAACTTTCCTGTCCGTGGGATCCTTCAGCGAGGATATCGACGGTAATGGTAAGGTGGCGCCCCGAGTTAAACGGGTGACATGGGAATCCACCGCCGGTGGAGTTTCCCATTTTTTACAATGTGCCTCAGGGAAGGGGTAATTAGAAGCCAACCGCTTCTGAGGAAGGAATCTCTTACTGGGCGCCTGCCAAGCTACCGCCATATGATCCGTCAACTGATCCGACAGGGGAAACACCGCAGAAGCCACCTTAGTTTTTTTGAAACTAGGAAACTTCGACCTAGGAACCGGTGCCTCATCCTCTATAAGAAGAATAGCTCGCACCGCCCTAACTAGTGCTCGCACATTAATGGACGACTTGGTATCCATTTCCTGGACCGAGGCGTCCGAGTCAGTGTCATCAGGGACCTCCCCATCATCTGAGGAACCCTCTGAGTCCGATACCTGAGCAGCCCGTGTCATGAGTGGGCGTTTAGAAATCCTAGAAGGCATGTCAGTCTGCAACATTGACTGAAAAGCCGAGGAAGCGGCCGCCAAATTTTGCACGGAGTTGGAGAGCACATCCACCCATGGTGGAGGCGTCGCCATAGGGGCCTGAAAAGGTACCACAGGCTGCTGCGGCACAGGGGAAGCCTGTATATACATAGGCAACCCCGCATAGGGACCAACTGATTGAGACCCAGGAGGACTCCGCAATAACTGCGGGACACCCGGGGAATGGGGGATGGTCGGCTGGGGCACCGCCCTAGTAGGGAGAGCAGTCGGGACCGACAGACGGTCCGCAATAGACACCAGCACTTGAGAAAACATCGCCCACGGTGGTTCCTGCACCAGAGAAGGTCTGGATGGGCCAGGAGCCACCTGGCATCGACTACACAGGCCATCCTGTGACAAATCCTCCCTATCTACTCCTGCAGAACAGCGTCCGCAGGAGGCCAACACCGGAGCCACTGAGCGCTCAACCTCCTCGTCTGACATGACAGAATATATTATATATCTGGCACCAGGGTAGAAGTGAAACGCACTCACCGGTGTGCTGAACAACAGCCCACAATATGGCACTGAGTAGCACACTACTGTATGTGACGGACCTCACAAATACGTGATCTATATAAGTGAGGTCAGTAGAAACGCCCCTCCCCCACACACCTGTAGGGCTTGTAGGAGAAGTAAAGGGATAGGTATAAGCTGACAGTAAGCGGAAAATAAGCACAGACAGGCAGCACTAGCAAAAAGTCACATACCATGCAGGAAGATATACTCACTGCACCTTTACACTACAATCAACCTGCCCAGATTCAGTGTCTGGGAGGGCTATAGTGCTGTGTACGCTGTCCTTAATCAGGGGAGAGGTACACAGGGGGACCGGTCCGCGTGCTCCCTGAGATCTGCGCTGCCACTGTGGGAAAATGGCCGCTGGAGACCTCAGAGGAGGAGTGGCCGAGGAATCTGCAGCTCAGCGACGCCAGACTGCGTGCTGAAAGGCGCGCTGAGCTGAGGGGAGGAGCCGCTGACAGGGAAGGCTTTCTCCCCTGGCTGGCCATAACCCCAGGGATGCTGGCTTCCCGCTTGCCGGTTATCCCTGGTGGTCTAGTGGTCCCACGGGTTATGGGGGGGGGGCCCGCCGCCACTGCCAGCAGCCTCCGGTCTGTCCCCAGGACCGGAGGCTAAAGGACTGCATTTAAGGCATTCCGCGCGCCGCCGCTAGCCAGCGACGCGCGGTTTACCTGCATCCCCGGCGACTCCGGCAGCAGTCCTGGGAGGTAGACAGAGTCCGGCTAGTACGGACTCTGTCCTCCCGCCGCGATCCCCAGATCAGTACTGGCGTCGCGGCGCCAGTCGGGGATCAGAGCGGCAGCGTGGGCGTCTGTACAGACAGCCCTTCGCTGCCGTCTGTAGTAAAAATAGATTAAAACTAAATAAAATTTAACTTAAAATAAAAAGCTTCTGGGGGCTGCTCCTGCAGCCCCCCTGCGCGGTGACCGACTCCGGCCGGGCACCAGCTTACACTGAGGTGCCTGTGGCTCGGGGGCGGGGTATAGAGGAGGACCCAAGTGCATCCTGGGAGCTAAAAGCTTAACTGTGTGGTGCCCATGGATCCTGTTCCAGCTATAACCCAAGGTCAACCCTGTGGACCCCCTATGGACCCTGAAGTAGAAATACAGATTTGCATCCTGAATATTCAGGGAAACCATGTAATCTCCCGGCTCCATAACCAAAATAATTGCCCGGAGAGTTTTCATGCGGAATTTGGGAACACGGATAAACCTGTTGAGGGTTTTTAGATTCAATATAGGGCGATAAGCCCCATTCTGCTTCTGGACCAGAAATAGATTTGAGTAATAATAACCCCTTCCTTGTTGGAACACAGGAACAGGAACGATTACCCCTGCCTGTAGCAGGGAATGAATGGTTTCCTGAAAAGCCAAGGCCTCGTCCACATCTGATGGAGGCTTTATGGCAAAAAAACTTCTGGCGGGGATGTCTCTTGAAAGTGAGGGCATACCCCTGAGAGACCACTACTCGGACCCAGGCATCTGTAGTTGTTTGATGCCAATAATCCGCAAACTGAAGAAATCGGCCTCCCACCCTCAGATCCCTCAGGAGGAGGCCCGCTCCGTCAGGCCGAAGGCTTGTGTTCCTGGTTAAAAAGATGAACATCTTGCATTAGTTTGTCGTTTTGACTTACGAAAACTAGTCGGCCTAGAAGAAGTCTGTACCTTACCTCTTCCCTGAGGACGGTAGGACTGAAAAGAAACCTGCCTAGCTCTACTATTTGACTTAGATGGCAGACCTGCTGACTTTGAAGCCGCCAGAGTAGAAATGATGTAATCCAACTCTGCTGCAATAAGTACCTTTCCATGAAAAGGGGTAAAACTTCCAGCGCCCTCTTTGATCCTGTATCAGCTTTCCGAGATCTTAACCAAAGGGCCCTGCGTGCTACTATTGAAGCTGCTGATGCCTTAGAAGCTAAAATTCCAGCATCCACTGCAGCTCCTCCCAGATAGGAAGCTGCTTCCCGTATATGGGAGATATTCATCATCTGTTCTCTGGTAGCATTTGGTAGAGAATTTTCCAGTGCCTCAACCCATTCTTCAACAGCTTTGGCTACCCAGGCTCCAGCCATAGCTGGACGAGTAACAACTCCAGATGATGAGAATATTGCCTTAAGACATGCTTCAATCATGTCATCTGTGGAATCCCTCATGGAAGATGCTGATGGAATAGGCAATGTAGTATTTCTGATTAAAGGCGTTACATGAGCATCTGCAGTAGGAGGAACCTCCCACATAACACATTTAGAAGGTGGGAACGGAAACAATGATTTTATCCTCCTACCTACATAAAATCGCTCATCAGGGTTACCCCATGCCTCCTCAATAAGCTCAGTGAGCTGTTCAGACACAGGGAACTCCATTTTGACCACCTTTCGGTGGTGATTAAACACCGGAGTCTTCTTTCTAGGAGCTGGTTCATCATCCTGAATATCTAAGACTGATTTAACCGCCCTCACCAAACTAGTAACATCCACAGTAGATGGATGATCCTCCTCCCCAGAAGTAGATCTTGGAGAGGAATCCTGTGCATCATCAGAGCGTCTCAATCCATATGTTGGGCAGACTGAGATAAAGACAACTTGTGTTTAGGCCCTTTAGTCACTACCGGTCTGTTATCAACGTTAGATGGTGCCACACTCTAGAATGGCCATCAACATCCCTTATTGCGGAATGCATATGAGGTGAAAACATATGTGGAGGACACCCCATCCAAGGAGGCATCATCGGAGTAGCCAAACGATCCACCACATGCATCATAACCTGGACAAAGCGGTAACCCAAGATGGCTCTGGTCCAACAACAGGTAACCCGGACTGGTAAGGTGCTACTTTATAATAGACAGCACACCACCCTCCTTTATGTCCTGTGAGGACACACAAGCCGTACATGACTTACATGAAACCAGCACAGGTGGCTCCCCCTCCTGTTTCCCTCTATCTTTTGCACAATCGCAAAGTTATGCGACAGCCTTCACAAAGTCTCAATGAATGTGAAGTATGACGGAAATAAATAACAGTGATGGTTATAATTGACAGAAATAAAGGACAGTATCAGTCAGCAGCCAGCAAACAGTCACATACAATGCACATGTAATATAATTACAACTGGCTCAGCTACAACAACACAAAGGAATGGAAGGACATAGAGCACCACATACCATAACCAAGGGAGAGGTATACAGGGAGACTAACCCAGACCCTCCTAAGACCACAGCTACCGGGTGCACTGCGTGGACCGTGAGCGTCTCATACACGTGAAGGGTAGGCGGAGCAACCCAGGCGCGCAAAACCCTCGTAGGGACTGCGTATGGGTCAGGGGAGGAGCTGCCGGGGGAGTGCCTACCTCCCCTAAGCTGTCTTAACCAACCGGACACGCTGGCCTCGTGGCCGCAGATTGCGTCTGCTGCCGATACCCGGCGTCAGACGATAGGGCCCTGGCTGGTGTAGTAAGGACGCGGACAATCCCTGGTACAAACAGCGGTGGCTTCTGGTGCGTCTCTGACACCAGAAGCAAGGACTGCCGCGCTCAATTCCCCGTAAGCGAGGAATCGCCTTAACTGGCATCTCCGAGCATCCGCTGCAGTCCAGGTCGCAGCCTCGCGGCTAGCTAAGCTCTGCAGCGACCCGCCGAAATCACCAGCACAATTACTGATGTTGTGGCCCCGTGGAGGTAGATGTAGTTGCAGTACATGCGTCTTAATACGCCCTGGTACTGCCAACCCAAAAAAACTTAAAATAAAATGAAACATAGAATAAAAGCTTAGGACTGCTGCACCAAACAACAAACTGAAGTCCTATGGTTAGGGGCGGGGTATATATGGAGGAGGACCCGGGGCATTCTGGGAGCCAAAGCTTTAACTGTTTGGTGCCTGGTCTTCCAACCATAATATCCCCATGGTATCCCTGTGGATCCCTATGGACCCCGAAGAAGAAAGGTGTGATTGCATAGGGAGAGGATACATAATGGGATAAGGCTGGAGGTAGAGGGTACAAATGACCTGGGCATCTATGGGGGAATATAAACCCCAAAGTAGCCACACCCTAGCATCTGGCCCACCTGTGCATGTATACACATACACCTAATTACATGATAACCGAGGGCCTGATTCAGTAACAAGTACGCAACAATCGGCTGTCTGTGTATGCTTTAGCAGTTGCGATCCTTAATGAATCAGGCCCTAAGTGCGCACACACACACGCACACACACACACACATCTCATGTACCTTTACTGCTCTTCTTCTTGCTCTCAGTGGGTCTGAAGTGAATTGTCGGAATAGGACACACAAGCTGCATCGGTAACGCCTCCATCAGACACGAGTTCTTCTTATCCCACCCGGCCCCCTCCAGATACAGACCCCGGATCCACACCCCATCCTACGGATCAATAATAATACACGCACAATCAGTACTATAGCCTCATTCTGTCCTATGTCACCCTGCAGGGGGAGGGACAGGCTCATAGCTCCCTTCTGTCTGTGTCACCCTGCAGGGGGAGGGACAGGCTCATAGCTCCCTTCTGTCTGTGTCACCCTGCAGGGGGAGGGACAGGCTCATAGCTCCCTTCTGTCTGTGTCACCCTGCAGGGGGAGGGACAGGCTCATAGCTCCCTTCTGTCTGTGTCACCCTGCAGGGGGAGGGACAGGCTCATAGCTCCCTTCTGTCTGTGTCACCCTGCAGGGGGAGGGACAGGCTCATAGCTCCCTTCTGTGTGTGTCACCCTGCAGGGGGAGGGACAGGCTCATAGCTCCCTTCTGTCTGTGTCACCCTGCAGGGGGAGGGACAGGCTCATAGCTCCCTTCTGTCTGTGTCACCCTGCAGGGGGAGGGACAGGCTCATAGCTCCCTTCTGTCTGTGTCACCCTGCAGGGGGAGGGACAGGCTCATAGCTCCCTTCTGTCTGTGTCACCGTGCAGGGGGAGGGACAGGCTCATAGCTCCCTTCTGTCTGTGTCACCCATCGTTCCCCTTTGTGAAATGTTGGGCTTCTCACCTTTGGAGGATACACCAGGTTATTATCATCTACAGTTGAGACAATGAATTCCCAGGACAGAGAGTCCACAGAGACCTGAGGAAGAGAGAGATTTATATAACGTCACTGTAGCCTCCAGTAAAGTATGAAGCTGGCACTATTTATGCCCTGAGATTTGTACAGTAACCTATAGATATTCTATAGTTCTACAGTGACCCTTTCCACCGCTCGCTCCCACCCTAGGTTCATGGTCTCACATTGTTTTGCCTGGCTGCACTCTGGAGTACGGCTGTCAGGAAACCAGTTGGGAAGGTGAATGCTGACAGCCAGTATAGAACTGGTGGATGTGCGGTCTCCGCCCAGTGAGCGAACATCTCTACTCGCAGCGCCAGGTCCCGAGTCCAGGCCGCCAGCGGCTTCAGTGAAGGGTAAGCCTGAAACCAGAAGACGAGGGTCACCATCTCTCCTCATCCTGCTCTCACACCATCTCTCCTCATCCTGCCCTCACACCATCTCTCCTCATCCTGCGCTCATACCATCTCTCCTCATCCTGCCCTCACACCATCTCTCCTCATCCTCCCTCACACCATCTCTCCTCATCCTGCCCTCACACCATCTCTCCTCATCCTGCTCTCACACCATCTCTCCTCATCCTGCCTTCACACAATCTCTCCTCATCCTGCTCTCACACCATCTCTCCTCATCCTGCCTTCACACCATCTCTCCTCATCCTGCCCTCACACCATATCTCCTCATCCTCCCTCACACCATCTCTCCTCATCCTGCCCTCACACCATCTCTCCTCATCCTGCTCTCACACCATTTCTCCTCATCTTGCCCTCACACCATATCTCCTCATCCTGCCCTCACACCATATCTCCTCATCCTCCCTCACACCATCTCTCCTCATCCTGCCCTCACACCATCTCTCCTCATCCTGCCCTCACACCATCTCTCCTCATCCTCACTCACACCATCTCTCCTCATCCTGCCCTCACACCATCTCTCCTCATCCTCCCTCACACCATCTCTCCTCATACTTCCTCACACCATCTCTCCTCATCCTTCCCTCACACCATCTCTCCTCATCCTGCCCTCACACCATCTCTCCTCATCCTGCCCTCACACCATATCTCCTCATCCTGCTCTCACACCATCTCTCCTCATCTTGCCCTCACACCATCTCTCCTCATCCTCCCTCACACCATCTCTCCTCATCCTGCCCTCACACCATCTCTCCTCATCCTGCCCTCACACCATCTCTCCTCATCCTCCCTCACACCATCTCTCCTCATCCTGCCCTCACACCATCTCTCCTCATCCTGCTCTCACACCATCTCTCCTCATCCTGCCTTCACACAATCTCTCCTCATCCTGCTCTCACACCATCTCTCCTCATCCTGCCCTCACACCATCTCTCCTCATCCTGCCCTCACACCATCTCTCCTCATCCTGCCCTCACACCATCTCTCCTCATCCTGCCCTCACACCATCTCTCCTCATCCTACCCTCACACCATATCTCCTCATCCTCCCTTACACCATCTCTCCTCATCCTGCCATCACACCATCTCTCCTCATCCTGCCCTCACATCATCTCTCCTCATCCTCCCTCACACCATCTCTCCTCATCCTGCCCTCACACCATCTCTCCTCATCCTGCCCTCACACCATCTCTCCTCATCCTCCCTCACACCATCTCTCCTCATCCTGCCCTCACACCATCTCTCCTCATCCTGCTCTCACACCATCTCTCCTCATCCTGCCTTCACACAATCTCTCCTCATTCTGCTCTCACACCATCTCTCCTCATCCTGCCCTCACACCATCTCTCCTCATCCTCCCTCACACCATCTCTCCTCATCCTGCCCTCACACCATCTCTCCTCATCCTGCCCTCACACCATCTCTCCTCATCCTGCCCTCACACCATATCTCCTCATCCTGTCCTCACACCATCTCTCCTCATCCTGCTCTCACACCATCTGTCCTCATCCTGCTCTCACACCATCTCTCCTCATCCTGCCCTCACACCATCTCTCCTCATCCTGCCCTCACACCATCTCTCCTAATCCTGCCCTCACACCATCTCTCCTGCCCTCGCACCATCTCTCCTCATCCTGCTCTCACACCATCTCTCCTGCCCTCACACCATCTCTCCTCATCCTGCTCTCACACCATCTCTCCTTATCCTGCTCTCACACCATCTCTCCTCATCCTGCTCTCACACCATCTCTCCTCATCCTCCCTCACACCATCTCTCCTCATCCTGTCCTCACACCATCTTTCCTCATCCTCCCTCACACCATCTCTCCTCATCCTGCCCTCACACCATCTCTCCTCATCCTCCCTCACACATCTCAAATCATCCTGCTCTCACACCATCTCTCCTGCCCTCACACCATCTCTCCTCATCCTGCCCTCACACCATCTCTCCTCATCCTGCTCTCACACCATCTCTCCTCATCCTCCCTCACACCATCTCTCCTCATCCTGCCCTCACACCATCTCTCATCCTCCCTCACACCATCTCTCCTCATCCTGCCCTCACACCATCTCTCCTCATCCTCCCTCACACCATGTCTCCTCATCCTGCCCTCACACCATCTCTCCTCATCCTCCCTCACACCATCTCTCCTCATCCTGCCCTCACACCATCTCTCCTCATCCTGCCCTCACACCATCTCTCCTCATCCTCCCTCACACATCTCAAATCATCCTGCTCTCACACCATCTCTCCTGCCCTCACACCATCTCTCCTCATCCTGCCCTCACACCATCTCTCCTCATCCTGCTCTCACACCATCTCTCCTCATCCTGCCTTCACACAATCTCTCCTCATCCTGCCCTCACACCATCTCTCCTCATCCTGCCCTCACACATCTCTCCTCATCCTCCCTCACACCATCTCTCCTCATCCTGCCCTCACACCATCTCTCCTCATCCTGCCTTCACACAATCTCTCCTCATCCTGCTCTCACACCATCTCTCCTCATCCTGCCCTCACACCATCTCTCCTCATCCTGCTCTCACACCATCTCTCCTCATCCTGCCTTCACACAATCTCTCCTCATCCTGCCCTCACACCATCTCTCCTCATCCTGCCCTCACACATCTCTCCTCATCCTCCCTCACACCATGTCTCCTCATCCTGCCCTCACACCATCTCTCCTCATCCTGCCCTCACACATCTCTCCTCATCCTGCCCTCACACCATCTCTCCTCATCCTGCCCTCACATCATCCTTAGCAGTTGCATATAATGTACTTCACACCAGTCAAACATTATACATTTACCTTTTCCCAGAGAGGGGGGACACGTGCATCATATATACATGTGAATATCTCCTCCAGTTCAGTTGACATAACCACCAAGCCCTGTATGCCATGCTCTAGGTCTAGCAGAGAAGATCTGGAGGCAAAAAAGCACACAACCTACTGAATGTCTATCAATATAAATATAATATAAATATAAATAGCTAAGATGACTTTGGTAATGCATCGTGTGTAGTAGTGTGACAGCTGCCTCGGGGATCCTGGTACCAGGTAATGGGCATCGTGTGTATTAGTGTAACAGCCGCCTTGGGGATCCTGCCACCAGGTAATGGGCATCGTGTGTACTAGTGTGACAGCCACCTTTGGGATCCTGCTACCAGGTAATGGGCATCGTGTGTACTAGTACGACAGCCACTTGGGAATCCTGCCACCAGGTAATGGGCATCATGTGTACTAGTGTGACAGCCGCCTTTGGAATTCTGCTACCAGGTAATGGGCATCGTGTGTACTAGTACGACAGCCGCTTGGGAATCCTGCCACCAGGTAATGGGCATCATGTGTACTAGTGTGACAGCCGTCTTGGGGATCCTGCTACCAGGTAATGGGCATCGTGTGTACTAGTGTGACAGCCTCCTTGAGAATCCTGCCACCAGGTAATGGGCATCGTGTGTACTAGTGTGACAGCTGCCTTTGGGATCCTGCTACCAGGTAATGGTCATTGTGTACTAGTATGACAGCCGCCTTGGGAATCCTGCCACTAGGTAATGGGAATCGTGTGTACTAGTGCGACAGCCGCCTTTGGGAACCTGCTACCAGGTAATGGGCATCGTGTGTACTAGTGTGACAGCCGCCTTGGGAAACCTGCCACCAGGTAATGGGCATCGTTTGTACTAGTGTGACAGCCGCCTTGGGAATCCTGCCACCAGGTAATGGGCATCGTTTTTGTACTAGTGTGACAGCCGCCTTTGGGAACCTGCTACCAGGTAATGGGCATCGTGTGTACTAGTGTGACAGCCGCCTTGGGAATCCTGCCACCAGGTAATGGGCATCGTTTGTACTAGTGTGACAGCCGCCTTGGGAATCCTGCCACCAGGTAATGGGCATCGTTTTTGTACTAGTGTGACAGCCGCCTTTGGGAACCTGCTACCAGGTAATGGGCATAGTGTACTAGTGCGACTTCCGCCTTGGGAATCCTGTCACCAGGTAATGGGCATGGTGTGTACTAGTGTGACAGCCACTTTTGGGAACCTGCTACCTTCTAATGGGCATCGTGTCTATTAGTGTAACAGCTGCCATGGGAATCCTGCCACCAGGTAAAGTGCGCCTTGTATCTTGCCTTATCAGTCTCCTGTATTGCGGCACACTGACCTGATTGTGCTCAGCAAGGTGTTGTATCTCTGGATCTCTTGTAATAACACAACATTGAGGGGGTTTGGATCGTCACTCAACACTTTCCTCGTTCCTTCATAATCAATTTCCTGGGGAATCTTCTGCCGAACATCAATCAATATCTCCAAGACCTAACAACGGAAGTGACCGCAGTGAGACACGGATGATACGTACGACTGAAGGGAAATGTAAGGAGAGAGAATGGGGAGAGAAGCCGTGAGAAGGAGGCATGAGGATACATGAAGGGGTCAGAATGGTAGGCTGTACCTTGTCTTCTCGGCTTTGTCCTCCTGCCACGCTCTGAGTGATCTGGGGTTGCAGAGACAGCAGAGTGTCAAAGAGGGTTCGTGCCTCAGTGATCTGACTGGCAATATCCGCGTTTGGGTGCTGCCCGAAGGCCTCTGGGTGATCCACAGTGGGCAGCAAACCAATAAACTCCTTGTATGACACCAGCGGCCCATCACGTGGGATGTAATACGTATCCAAAGAAGAAAGCCTTTAGAGAGAAGATATAACAAGTAACATTGCTGCATCAGGACTAATACATATAACACTACACCGTAACAGGTATACACACCGCCATCCTAGTACAGCCACTATTACACCGTGACAGGTATACACACCGCCATCCTAGTACAGGCACTATTACACCGTGACAGGTATACACAGCCATCCTAGTACAGGCACTATTACACCGTGACAGGATTACACCGCCATCCTAGTACAGGCACTATTACACCGTAACAGGTATGCACACCGCCATCCTAGTACAGGCACTATTACACTGTGACAGGTATACACAGCCATCCTAGTACAGGTACTATTACACCGTGACAGGTATACACCACCATCCTAGTACAGGCACTATTACACCGTGACAGGATTACACAGCCATCCTAGTACAGGCACTAATACACCGTGACAGGTATATACAGCCATCCTAGTACAGGCACTATTACACCGTGACAGGTATACACAGCCATCCTAGTACAGGCACTATTACACCGTGACAGGTATACAAAGCCATCCTAGTACAGGCACTATTACACCGTGACAGGTATACACAGCCATCCTAGTACAGGCACTATTACACCGTGACAGGTATACACAGCCATCCTAGTACAGGCACTATTACACCGTGACAGGTATATACAGCCATCCTAGTACAGGCACTATTACACCGTGACAGGTATACACAGCCATCTTAGTACAGGCGCTATTACACCGTGACAGGTATACACAGCCATCCTAGTACAGGCACTATTACACCGTAACAGGTATGCACACCGCCATCCTAGTACAGGCACTATTACACTGTGACAGGTATACACAGCCATCCTAGTACAGGTACTATTACACCGTGACAGGTATACACCACCATCCTAGTACAGGCACTATTACACCGTGACAGGATTACACAGCCATCCTAGTACAGGCACTATTACACCGTGATAGGTATATACCGCCATCCTAGTACAGGCACTATTACACCGTGACAGGTATACACAGCCATCCTAGTACAGGCACTATTACACCGTGACAGGTATACAAAGCCATCCTAGTACAGGCACTATTACACCGTGACAGGTATACACAGCCATCCTAGTACAGGCACTATTACACCGTGACAGGTATACACAGCCATCCTAGTACAGGCACTATTACACCGTGACAGGTATACACAGCCATCCTAGTACAGGTACTATTACACCGTGACAGGTATACATAGCCATCCTAGTACAGGCACTATTACACCGTGACAGGTATACACAGCCATCTTAGTACAGGCGCTATTACACCGTGACAGGTATACACAGCCATCCTAGTACAGGCACTATTACACTGTGACAGGTATACACAGCCATCCTAGTACAGGCACTATTACACCATGACAGGTATACACCGCCATCCTAGTACAGGCACTATTACACCGTGACAGGTATATACAGCCATCCTAGTACAGGCACTATTACACCGTGACATGCATATACAGCCATCCTAGTACAGGCACTATTACACTGTGACAGGTATACACAGCCATCCTAGTACAGGCACTATTACACCGTGACAGGTATATACAGCCATCCTAATACAGGCACTATTACACCGTGACAGGTATACACCGCCATCCTAGTACAGGCACTATTACACCGTGACAGGTATATACAGCCATCCTAGTATAGGCACTATTACACCGTGACAGGTATACACCGCCATCCTAGTACATGCACTATTACACCGTGACAGGTATACACAGCCATCCTAGTACAGGCACTATTACACCGTGACAGGTATACACCGCCATCCTAGTGCAGGCACTATTACACCGTGACAGGTATACACAGCCATCCTAGTACAGGCACTATTACACCGTGACAGGTATATACCGCCATCCTAGTACAGGCACTATTAGACCGTGACAGGTATACACAGCCATCCTAGTACAGGCACTATTACACCGTGACAGGATTACACCGCCATCCTAGTACAGGCACTATTACATCGTAACAGGTATGCACACCGCCATCCTAGTACAGGCACTATTACACTGTGACAGGTATACACAGCCATCCTAGTACAGGTACTATTACACCGTGACAGGTATACACCACCATCCTAGTACAGGCACTATTACACCGTGACAGGATTACACAGCCATCCTAGTACAGGCACTATTACACCGTGACAGGTATATACAGCCATCCTAGTACAGGCACTATTACACCGTGACAGGTATACACAGCCATCCTAGTACAGGCACTATTACACCGTGACAGGTATACAAAGCCATCCTAGTACAGGCACTATTACACTGTGACAGGTATACACAGCCATCCTAGTACAGGCACTATTACACCGTGACAGGTATACACAGCCATCCTAGTACAGGCACTATTACACCGTGACAGGTATATACAGCCATCCTAGTACAGGCACTATTACACCGTGACAGGTATACACAGCCATCTTAGTACAGGCGCTATTACACCGTGACAGGTATACACAGCCATCCTAGTACAGGCACTATTACACCGTAACAGGTATGCACACCGCCATCCTAGTACAGGCACTATTACACTGTGACAGGTATACACAGCCATCCTAGTACAGGTACTATTACACCGTGACAGGTATACACCACCATCCTAGTACAGGCACTATTACACCGTGACAGGATTACACAGCCATCCTAGTACAGGCACTATTACACCGTGACAGGTATATACCGCCATCCTAGTACAGGCACTATTACACCGTGACAGGTATACACAGCCATCCTAGTACAGGCACTATTACACCGTGACAGGTATACAAAGCCATCCTAGTACAGGCACTATTACACCGTGACAGGTATACACAGCCATCCTAGTACAGGCACTATTACACCGTGACAGGAATACACAGCCATCCTAGTACAGGCACTATTACACCGTGACAGGTATATACAGCCATCCTAGTACAGGCACTATTACACCGTGACAGGTATACATAGCCATCCTAGTACAGGCACTATTACACCGTGACAGGTATATACAGCCATCCTAGTACAGGCACTATTACACCGTGACAGGTATATACCGCCATCCTAGTACAGGCACTATTACACCGTGACAGGTATACACCGCCATCCTAGTACAGGCACTATTACACCGTGACAGGTATATACAGCCATCCTAGTACAGGCACTATTACACAGTGACAGGTATACACAGCCATCCTAGTACAGGCACTATTACACCGTGACATGCATATACAGCCATCCTAGTACAGGCACTATTACACTGTGACAGGTATACACAGCCATCCTAGTACAGGCACTATTACACCGTGACAGGTATATACAGCCATCCTAATACAGGCACTATTACACCGTGACAGGTATACACCGCCATCCTAGTACAGGCACTATTACACCGTGACAGGTATATACAGCCATCCTAGTATAGGCACTATTACACCGTGACAGATATACACCGCCATCCTAGTACATGCACTATTACACCGTGACAGGTATACACAGCCATCCTAGTACAGGCACTATTACACCGTGACAGGTATACACCGCCATCCTAGTGCAGGCACTATTACACCGTGACAGGTATACACAGCCATCCTAGTACAGGCACTATTACACCGTGACAGGTATATACCGCCATCCTAGTACAGGCACTATTACACCGTGACAGGTATACACCGCCATCCTAGTACAGGCACTATTACACCGTGACAGGTATATACAGCCATCCTAGTACAGGCACTATTACACCGTGACAGGTATACACAGCCATCCTAGTACAGGCACTATTACACCGTAACATGCATATACAGCCATCCTAGTACAGGCACTATTACACCGTGACAGGTATATACCGCCATCCTAGTACAGGCACTATTACACCGTGACAGGTATACACCGCCATCCTAGTACAGGCACTATTACACCGTGACAGGTATATACAGCCATCCTAGTACAGGCACTATTAGACAGTGACAGGTATACACAGCCATCCTAGTACAGGCACTATTACACCGTGACATGCATATACAGCCATCCTAGTACAGGCACTATTACACCGTGACAGGTATACACAGCCATCCTAGTACAGGCACTATTACACCGTGACAGGTATATACATCCATCCTAGTACAGGCACTACTACACCGTGACAATTATACACACACAGCCCAGTACAGACACTACTACACCATGTCATATATACACACACAGCCCAGTACAGACACTACTACACCATGTCATATATACACACACAGCCCAGTACATACACTACTACACCATGTCATATATGCACACACACAGCCCAGTACTGACACTATTACACCATGTCATACATACACATACACAGCCCAGTACATACACTACTACACCATGTCATATATACACACACAGCCCAGTACAGACACTACTACACCATGTCATATATATACACACAGCCCAGTACATACACTACTACACCATGTCATATACACACACAGCCCAGTACTGACACTACTACACCATGTCATATATACACACACACACAGCCCAGTACTGACACTACTACACCATGTCGTATATACACATAGCCCAGTACATACACTACTACAGCATGTCATATATACACACACAGCCCAGTACAGACACTACTACACCATGTCATATATACACACACAGCCCAGTACATACACTACTACACCATGCCATATATATACACACACAGCCCAGTACAGACACTATTACACCATGTCATATATACACACACAGCCCAGTACATGCACTACTACACCATGTCATATATACACACACAGCCCAGTACAGACACTACTACACCATGCCATATATATATATACACACAGCCCAGTATAGACACTACTACACCATGTTAAATATACACACACAGCCCAGTACAGACACTACTACACCATGTCATATATACACACAGGCCAGTACAGACACTACTACACCATGTCATATATACACATACACAGCCCAGTACAGACACTACTACACTATGTCATATATACACACACACAGCCCAGTACATACACTACTACACCATGTCATATATACACACAGCCCAGTACAGACACTATTACACCATGTCATATATGCACACACAGCTCAGTACAGACACTACTACACCATGTCATTATATATATATATATATATATATATATATACATAGCCCAGTACAGACACTACTACACCATTTCATATATACACACACAGCCCAGTACATACACTACTACACCATGTCATATATACACACACACAGCCCAGTACAGACACTACCTCACCATGTCATATATACACACACACACAGCCCAGTACAGACACTACTACGCCATGCCATATATACACACACAGCCCAGTACATACACTACTACACCATGCCATATATACACACACAGCCCAGTACAGACACTACTACACCATGTCATATATGCACACACAGCCCAGTACAGACACTACTACACCATGTCATATATACACACACAGCCCAGTACATACACTACTACACCATGTCATATATACACACACAGCCCAGTACAGACACTACTACACCATGTCATATATACACACACTGCCCAGTACATACACTACTACACCATGTCATATATACACACACACACAGCCCAGTACAGACAGTACTACACCATGTCATATATACACACACAGCCCAGTACATACACTACTACACCATGCCATATATACACACACAGCCCAGTACAGACACTACTACACCATGTCATATATACACACACAGCCCAGTACAGACACTACTACACCATTCCATATATACACACAGCCTAGTACATACACTACTACACCATGTCATATATACACACACACACAGCCCAGTACAGACACTACTACACCATGCCATATATACACACAGCCTAGTACATACACTACTACACCATGTCATATATATATATACACACAGCCCAGTACAGACACTACTACACCATGTCATATATACACACACACACAGCCCAGTACATACACTACTACACCATGTCATATATACACACACAGTCCAGTACATACACTACTACACCATGTCATATATACACACACAGCCCAGTACATACACTACTACACCATGTCATATATACACACACACAGCCCAGTACATACACTACTACACCATGTCATATATACACACACACAGCCCAGTACAGACACTACTACACTATGACATATATACACACACACAGCCTAGTACATACACTACTACACCATGTCATATATACACACACAACCCAGTACAGACACTACTACACCATGTCATATATACACACACAGCCCAGTAGAGACACTACTACACTATGACATGTACAGACACACCCAGCCCAGCTGCTATTACCTGTAGAATGGGATGGTCAGTACAGAGTCAGAGAAATAATCATTAATATAGGTTCCTAGTAGACGGCGATCCCAGTCATCAGTCACATGTCCCCCGTAATTGACTCCAGAGATGAGATATTTGAGGGCGTCCCATGGGGTTTCCTCATACTCATCCAGGTACAAGCTGAGCAGATTCTCAGAGACCTACAGTATTAGCGTAAGAGGAGATAGATGAAGGTGCAGATTACTGCTGGTACATTGTTGTTACAGAAAGACTGATTTTCTTTGTCACTGCACAGCTGTATTTAGAATGGGTAAAAGAGGCTATGTGGTTATACGGTTATATTTCACAGCGCAGACTGTGATGCTAATTCTAAATCGCAGGTTCTGTATTATTTCTGGGAGCAGGGGATGAAAACTGCGTTTCTGTAGATAAGTTCATCTTTTTCTCAGAATCCATTGGGGAACACTGGAGCCAAGTCTATAGAGGTCACAATGGAACCACGGCTATGGAGGTCACACTGGAGCTAAGTCTATAGAGGTCACACTGGAACCACGGCTATGGAGGTCACACTGGAACCACGGCTATGGAGGTCACACTGGAACCATGGCTATGGAAATCACACTGGAATCACGTTTATGGAGGTCACACTGGAATCACGTTTATGGAGGTCACACTGGAACCACGGCTATGGAGGTCACACTGGAACCACGGCTATGGAGGTCACACTGGAACCACGGCTGTGGAGATCACACTGGAACCACGGCTGTGAAGGTCACACTGGAACCACGTCTATAGAGGTCACACTGGAACCACAGCTATAGAGGTCACACTGGAACCACGTCTATAGAGGGTACACTGGAACCCACGGCTATAAAAGGGTACAATGGAACCACGTCTATAGAGGTCACACTGGAACCACGGCTATAGAGGTCACACTGGAAACACGGCTATAGAGGTCACAATGGAACTGCAGCTATACAGGTCACAATAGAACCACATTGTCACATCACTGGGGTTTTGTAGACTCGGATCGAGACCCCTTTGATTAGTCTTGTGGTTAGGAGAATAGAAGAAGCTTGAGGCCTTGATAAAGCTCTTTCTCATTTAGACCAGTTCTACACATGACTGTATGGATGTTATGGATGAGCAGATATAAATACAGTCTGATGAATACTTGGAATGCAGTGCTGGAAGGACGATAGGTATAGTCTCTAGAATTGTGGCACAGCATTCACAGGCTGTAGGCATGACAACAGTGAAGCGCCTGTAGTACCAGAGACAGCCTGTAGGAGATGTATATAATACATGTGGATGTACATTGCAGAGAGTAGAATATATAAATGCACCGGCGTATAGTGAGACACCTGCTGGAATAGGTGCAAATTGCAGATACTGGTAACTGCAGAGAGGTTCTAATGCACTTTGGAAATGCAGATAGTTAATGACTGCAGGCAGATCTGATGCACTTTGGAAATGCAGATAGAAAAGTGGAACAGAAGATGGAAGCCACCATAACCAGGAGCCAGTTGTCCACTCTCAGGAAGAAGAGTCTTGTTCTGGCAATGAGCATGCCAGCAGAGGAAGTTTAAACAGGGCGTTCTCAGCTCCTATTGGTCAGACAGGTCAAGTGAGCATGGCTGTAGGAATCTGGTAGGTCGATGTAGTCGCAAGAACAAATCCAAGATGGTGGCCCCCATGCTCGGCTGCCGCAGGTACTACCATAGGGGATTTGTCACGCTCCGATGGAGATGTGCCAACCAAGGCATGGAATAGGTATGGACCTGGGAAGCCTACCATCGAATGATAGCTGGGCTTCCGCCATCGAATCTAACCATCTCATCTAAAGAATTCAGTGAAAAAGAACATTCCGGTGTTTTGCACATTCACAAAAAAACATGTTTGTGCATTCGCAATAGCAACCCGCAGCTGTTCTCGATGTCAGGCACTTGAATTCAGCTGTATTTTAACATCGAATGGCCATCTCTTCCACACCATTCCATAGCGGCTACCATAGGAAAGCTGCCGTTGAATGGTGAATACACACCACGTTAAACCATCAGCAACCAATGGAAACCCTAGAATGGACGGTGACGACCTTGAGCGTGCGCAGCACACCTAGAGCGGGCTGCAACAAATTCTTTCACTTGAAGAAGCGTGGCCCACCAGTAATTCCGGAAAATGAAAACTTGTGTCTTACAAACTCCCGCGTGCCCAGCGATCTGACGACCATGAGGCCACGGAAGTTATTTTTTGTGCATAGTCTCAGGAATTAATGTTTTACGCTGATGGGCAGAGAAATGGCTACAATACATACCGGAGTGATGATGAGATGTTGCCCGAAGGTTGCAGAACCTTCATCCTCCATCATAGATTTTGAAGAGCGTCAGATGTACAATTCTTGGAACCCGGGTGAAATGTCACTTGCATGTCAACCCGTGAGGAGAACAATCACCACGGCCGTTCCATGGATTCATGCACTGAGCCGATATGAGATAGAGTAGATTTTTATGGTCTGTGTAAATGGTGATCAGATAACATACTCATTCCAACAAGGCCTCTTCAGCTGGCCGTACACGGAACGATTTTAACACGATTTTGGCAGTTTCTACAGGTTGGTCAGACCAATCGTTTGCAAATAGTTGTATTTTGAGTCTTCTGCAACCCCTATGCGCGTCCCCGCCGTCGTCTAGTTGGATCGCATATCAGATGGTTTTGCAGAGAGATCTCAACTGATCATGTACGATGTGATACACTTCTATGCATCTTATCTAATGATCTTAATGATCAATCGTACACCATGTGACCACATCTTATGAAGAATTTCAAGGGAAGAATTTCAAGGGAAATCGTACAACTAATCTTATCAACATTTGAATCTCACCATGTATGGGGGCCTAAACTACTGTAAATAATACCTGTATAAATATTGCATTATGATGTAATCACCTCATTAGGAAAGGCTGTGTATTATGGATGGTCATCGTTCATCGATACTTAGCAATCATCGATGGTTAACTGTCGATGGTTTTGCCATCGATAGAGAGCCAATGGTTCTCCTTCATTGATGGTCGAGCGGGAGCCGATGTTTGGTTTTTCTTGACGGGACGGAGCTTAGCCCCGCCCCCTGGTAGCCGCTAATCCCGCCCCAGTATCTGATGTTCCGCGTCCCGCTGTGCCCTCAGCAGCGGTGACCATCGAGGGGTGCAAACCATAGATGGTGTTTGTGGCATCGATGGTAATCACAGATGGACTCATCGATGGCTCCCCACTGATGGCCATCCCTACTGTGTATTAAAAGGAATGACATACAACTTACTGTAAAATATTATTTTGGGTATTAGAAGTCACTCAGATTTCAGTGACCTGTATGGAAGTGTTCAGCCTCGTCATTTTATGTGATCATTCTGCAGCCTCGTCCTTTTATGTGATCATTCTGCAGCCTCCTCCTTTTATGTGATCATTCTGCAGCCTCATCCTTTTATGTTATCGTTCGCAGCCTCATTCTTTTATATGATCATTCTGCAGCCTCGTCTTTTTATATGATCATTCTGCAGTTTCGTCCTTTTATGTGATCATTCTGCAGCCTCATCCTTTATGTGATCATTCTGCAGCCTCGTCCTTTTATGTGATCATTCTGCAGCCTCATCCTTTTATGTGATCATTCTGCAGCCTCGTCCTTTTATGTGATCATTCTGCAGCCTCATCCTTTTATGTGATCATTCTGCAGCCTCGTCCTTTTATGTGATCATTCTGCAGCCTCGTCCTTTTATGTGATCATTCTGCAGCCTCATCTTTTTATACGATCATTCTGCAGCCTCATCTTTTTATGTGATCATTCTGCAGCCTCGTCCTTTTATGTGATCATTCTGCAGCCTCGTCCTTTTATGTGATCATTCTGCAGCCTCGTCCTTTTATGTGATCATTCTGCAGCCTCGTCCTTTTATGTGATCATTCTGCAGCCTCGTCCTTTTATGTGATCATTCTGCAGCCTCATCTTTTTATACGATCATTCTGCAGCCTCATCTTTTTATGTGATCATTCTGCAGCCTCGTCCTTTTATGTGATCATTCTGCAGCCTCGTCCTTTTATGTGATCATTCTGCAGCCTCGTCCTTTTATGTGATCATTCTGCAGCCTCGTCCTTTTATGTGATCATTCTGCAGCCTCGTCCTTTTATGTGATCATTCTGCAGCCTCGTCCTTTTATGTGATCATTCTGCAGCCTCGTCCTTTTATGTGATCATTCTGCAGCCTCGTCCTTTTATGTGATCATTCTGCAGCCTCGTCCTTTTATGTGATCATTCTGCAGCCTCATCCTTTTATGTGATCATTCTGCAGCCTCGTCCTTTTATGTGATCATTCTGCAGCCTCATCTTTTTATACGATCATTCTGCAGCCTCATCTTTTTATGTGATCATTCTGCAGCCTCGTCCTTTTATGTGATCATTCTGCAGCCTCGTCCTTTTATGTGATCATTCTGCAGCCTCGTCCTTTTATGTGATCATTCTGCAGCCTCGTCCTTTTATGTGATCATTCTGCAGCCTCGTCCTTTTATGTGATCATTCTGCAGCCTCATCTTTTTATACGATCATTCTGCAGCCTCATCTTTTTATGTGATCATTCTGCAGCCTCGTCCTTTTATGTGATCATTCTGCAGCCTCGTCCTTTTATGTGATCATTCTGCAGCCTCGTCCTTTTATGTGATCATTCTGCAGCCTCGTCCTTTTATGTGATCATTCTGCAGCCTCGTCCTTTTATGTGATCATTCTGCAGCCTCGTCCTTTTATGTGATCATTCTGCAGCCTCGTCCTTTTATGTGATCATTCTGCAGCCTCGTCCTTTTATGTGATCATTCTGCAGCCTCGTCCTTTTATGTGATCATTCTGCAGCCTCATCCTTTTATGTGATCATTCTGCAGCCTCGTCCTTTTATGTGATCATTCTGCAGCCTCGTCCTTTTATGTGATCATTCTGCAGCCTCATCTTTTTATACGATCATTCTGCAGCCTCATCTTTTTATGTGATCATTCTGCAGCCTCGTCCTTTTATGTGATCATTCTGCAGCCTCGTCCTTTTATGTGATCATTCTGCAGCCTCGTCCTTTTATGTGATCATTCTGCAGCCTCGTCCTTTTATATGATCATTCTGCAGCCTCATCTTTTTATATGATCATTCTGCAGCCTCGTCCTTTTATGTGATCATTCTGCAGCCTCATCTTTTTATACGATGATTCTGCAGCCTCATCTTTTTATACGTTCATTCTGCAGCCTCGTCATTTTATGTTATCGTTCTGCAGCCTCGTCCTTTTATATGATCTCAGAACTCCTCAGTGGCTCTAAATATCCATGCAATATATAGTAGGGAGTGCATTATCCCATATATCAAAGTAATACAATAAATTTTTCTCCATAAGTCGCTTTTATACACTCAGATTAATCTTTGATTCATTCATACTATCTGCATGAATCTACGTTTAGGGCTTGGTTCAAGTAGTTGAGCAAATATTTTGCAGCTGCGTATGCTCAATAATTTCTAAAAACGTACAGAGTATGCTTGCGGTAGAGGTGGACAGTAACAGTGATTGGCTTTCCTGGGCAGAGGCTACAAGCGCACGCAAATATGTCCCATTCAGTTGGCGTATTATGGGAGTGTCCCAGGCGTGTCTATGCAAAAGGAGGCCGTGGTCATACGTAGACACTGCCGTAGGGGCTGTTGCAAGTTTCAATGGTGCAACCGATGGAGGCGTATTTTGACGCACCAATCGCTATTAGAGCGTGCGCGGGACGCAAACAGTGGGCATCTCAGTCCTTGCACATTTGGCCGCACGGGTTTACCCAAGGAAAAGAGTTTGTATAAGTGGATGTTCTAACTGTCCTCTATCTCACGCTCGGCAGCCTCACCTCAAAGTCGGAGTCGTTGAAGCCGTACACGATGTTCCAGCCAAGCTGGAGGAACTTCCTGCGCTCCAGGAGGACACTGTGGAAGAAGCAGAGGGAGAACAGCAGGCGCCGGTAGCTGGAGGTCTTGCTGCATCGGGAGAACTGGGGCTCGGTTATCAGCTGGTAAAGACGGGTTAGGTTGGCACGTAAGCCCTGGAGACAACAGGAGGACAGAGACGTTATATATGTACCTGTACGTTCCGAATCACTCTGTCACTTCTAGTCTTCTACTTATAAACCATTAGATATTGTCATGGTACTACAGAGTCACATCTCACCTTGGGGGGCTCGGTGGTCATCTTAATGCTAGCTTGTAGGATGGAGATGGGGAAATCAGGGTGGGGGCTCGAGCTCAGCCACAGTCTGAAGTTTGGATGCGGATCCTCCACCTGCAGCTGTTCCACCAACTTATCCAGCTGAGGCATCCAGGACAGGGACAGGTGACAATTGGCCAAGAAGACCCAGTGTCCTGAAATACGGATGGTGGGAAGTCAAAGCCTTGGTACCTTCCCTACACAAACCGGTCACCGCTCATTCCAAACACGACTGCTTGGATGTATGTACGTATCCGTTTATTCAAAGCGCGTGTCTTACACAATGACACGAGACACAGAATATATAAGGAAGGTAATATGCAAAAATACTCCAAAACACTGGTGGTTTATTATAAAGATGCAATGTTTCAGGTGCACAGGACCATTTTTCAAGCAATAAACACAGATTCTGAGATATACGTAATACCGATAATTACACAGATTTGAGCGATTATTATCCATTGCGCATGCGTGTAAGACGCACTAAGCATGTGCAGCAATTGCGCTAGCACAGATGATTCACTCGCTAAGTGAGTGACAGGTAATCGGTGTTTGGGGAGGTAACAGAGGGTTGGTGAAGGAAACGCAGGTGTGACTGACCAGAAAGATAAATTAGATGATAATTTAGTACTAGCAGTATGTTCCGCTACTAATCTAATCGTCTGAAGAGAGTGAGGCGGAAATCCTGGAATCACTAGTGTTCTAGGCTGTGGGCAACTGTGTTGGCAAAGTCTAACTTCCTCTCTGGTACTTACCATCCTTGACTCCTTCTTTGATCATGCGGGTGGCAATAGGTGCCTGACCTTGTCCAAGGGACAGCGCCTGGAAAAACTGGGACATCCGGCACTGCTCTGCCAGCTGCAGGAGGGCACCTGTAGGATCCACCCCCGGGGAAAGCACGAAAACCAGCGGGGAGCGTGGAAGAGAGTCCTCAACCACCTGAGGAAGAGTCCAGGGATGTTATAAGCATGATTGTGAGAGAAGGATGAATGCTGGATTAGTAGGAGTGTGAGACATGATGGGCACTGGATTAGTGGGAGTATGATGGGCACTGGATTAGTGGGAGTATGATGGGCACTGGATTAGTGGGAGTATGATGGGCACTGGATTAGTGGGAGTGTGATGGGCACTGGATTAGTGGGAGTGTGATGGGGACTGGATTAGTGGGAGTGTGATGGGCACTGGATTAGTGGGAGTGTGATGGGCACTGGATTAGTGGGAGTGTGATGGGCACTGGATTAGTGGGAGTGTGATGGGCACTGGATTAGTGGGAGTGTGATGGGCACTGGATTAGTGGGAGTGTGATGGGCACTGGATTAGTGGGAGTGTGATGGGCACTGGATTAGTGGGAGTGTGATGGGCACTGGATTAGTGGGAGTATGATGGCCACTGGATTAGTGGGAGTATGATGGGCACTGGATTAGTGGGAGAATGATGGGCACTGAATTAATGGGAGTATGATGGGCACTGGATTAGTGGGAGTATGATGGGCACTGAATTAATGGGAGTATGATGGGCACTGAATTAATGGGAGTATGATGGGCACTGAATTAATGGGAGTATGATGGGCACTGGATTAGTGGGCGTATGATGGGCACTGGATTAGTGGGAGTATGATGGGCACTGGATTAGTGGGAGTATGATGGGCACTGGATTAGTGGGAGTGTGATGGGCACTGGATTAGTGGGAGTGTGATGGGCACTGGATTAGTGGGAGTATGATGGGCACTGGATTAGTGGGCGTATGATGGGCACTGGATTAGTGGGCGTATGATGGGCACTGGATTAGTGGGCGTATGATGGGCACTGGATTAGTGGGAGTATGATGGGCACTGGATTAGTGGGAATATGATGGGCACTGGATTAGTGGGAGTATGATGGGCACTGGATTAGTGGGCGTATGATGGGCACTGGATTAGTGGGAGTATGATGGGCACTGGATTAGTGGGAATATGATGGGCACTGGATTAGTGGGAGTATGATGGGCACTGGATTAGTGGGCGTATGATGGGCACTGGATTAGTGGGAGTATGATGGGCACTGGATTAGTGGGAGTATGATGGGCACTGGATTAGTGGGCGTATGATGGGCACTGGATTAGTGGGAGTATGATGGGCACTGGATTAGTGGGAGAATGATGGGCACTGGATTAGTGGGAGTGTGATGGGCACTGGATTAGTGGGAGTGTGATGGGCACTGGATTAGTGGGAGTGTGATGGGCACTGGATTAGTGGGTGTATGATGGGCACTGGATTAGTGGGTGTATGATGGGCACTGGATTAGTGGGAGTATGATGGGCACTGGATTAGTGGGCGTATGATGGGCACTGGATTAGTGGGCGTATGATGGGCACTGGATTAGTGGGCGTATGATGGGCACTGGATTAGTGGGCGTATGATGGGCACTGGATTAGTGGGAGTATGATGGGCACTGGATTAGTGGGAGTATGATGGGCACTGGATTAGTGGGCGTATGATGGGCACTGGATTAGTGGGCGTATGATGGCACTGGATTAGTGGGAGTGTGATGGGCACTGGATTAGTGGGAGTGTGATGGGCACTGGATTAGTGGGAGTGTGATGGGCACTGGATTAGTGGGTGTATGATGGGCACTGGATTAGTGGGTGTATGATGGGCACTGGATTAGTGGGAGTATGATGGGCACTGGATTAGTGGGCGTATGATGGGCACTGGATTAGTGGGAGTATGATGGGCACTGGATTAGTGGGAGTATGATGGGCACTGGATTAGTGGGCGTATGATGGGCACTGGATTAGTGGGAGTATGATGGGCATTCCTACTCAGTGTTATGATTTTATAGAAGAAACGCAGTGAGTTGCGGGATACAAGACAGACACTAAAGCGTTAGCTCTTATTCCCATTCCCGCTGCTCACCACTTTCATGTCCAGCACCGGCGGCTCTGTAAACTTCGACCCCAGATTGTTGATGATATAAGCGGTGACGCAGAAGGCCACGCGGTCCTGTCGCAGGGAGCGGACGATCAGCATCCTCTGCACCTCACTGCAGACATTCTCCCATTCCCCTGCAAAGTGCATCACACGCTGTCACAGCAGCGCTAATACAGGGCAAATGCTGATGTTCTTGCTCTACCCAGGTGGCAGGGTGCAAACTACCATGTGCAAAGTACATAGGATATGAATACAACTGTATATGTGGGCAGTATACCCAGGAGCCGTTATTTTGGACTACGTTCCTGCACTTTGTAAATGAAACATTAGACAGTACAGGATCTCAGGATTTCCTCTGAACCAGCCGGTGGTATTTTTTATAACCCGGTTAAGGGTAATATGGGAATTGCATTAAGTTTAGATGACACTACTAAATCATCTGTTCTCCTGCTATAGGTGCCAATTATTGTTCATATATACAGATGTATCAGTCACTATACATTTTCCCATGCAATATCAATACCTGGCAGGGAGGCATTTTCAGGCTCGGCGCTGGTATACCATTGGTGCCAGTCTCGGGGATACTGCTCAAACGAGTTCATGATGCCGTGAAAGTTTGCCAGCTTGTCCAGCTCTGTGATATTATCCCAGTTGGCATCAGAAAGCCATCCTGGGCAGGGATTGTCCATCTGTTCTTCTCGGTCCAGGACCTGCGGTAGGTACAGAGGGCGTCAGCCACACTAGTAACGCGCCACGAGACGTATAAAGTATTCGCAAAAAACAGCTGGAATCCGCCTTTTACGCTACAGCGCATGCCCAGTCTGCCTAATCTCCCTAGATGTGGCGGCACTCAGACCGGAAATGCCCAATCGCTAGTAAGCTCCCTTGCGGTACTCACCAGGCCTCCGCGCAGGAAGAAGTTGTATTCGTCCATGTTGAGCTTTCCTGCCACCTCCAGGATCTTGGCACACATCTGGAAAGTGAACAGCAATTTGTGCTTTTCGAAGAGGGCGCGGCAGGTGTACCTGAGGATGAGAGTGTGGCACTGATATAGGCTGTCCTCACCCACTCTCACCTACCTGCAGCTTCTAACTCGCTTCCACATTTCCCTCCCAAGCTGGTACTGGCAGAAACCGCAGACAATTAAGCCGCTCGTGGCCTGGTGGAACTTTTGCTGACTGAGGTCCAGAATTCTCTACACTGTCGCTATCCCAAGTGGGGGTCTCAGCTTTAGGTATGCAGCACCCCCGGAACTAGCGCAACTAGATATAGGCAGCATAAGATGTGAAGCAATGAGGCGAGCTGAGGTCAGGGCAGGAAACAAACAGAAATGGCCGGAGCAGAGCAAACCAAATCCATGTAGTATCTGGAGCCCAGGGGGTAGATTTACTAAAGGGAGAGTTTTTAGAATTGGAGATGTTGCCCTTAGCAACCAGTTGGATTCTACTTATCATTTATCTAGCACCTTCTAGAAGATAATAGGTGGAATACTGATTGGTTGCTATGGGCAACATCTCCCCGCACTTTAGTAAATTTACCCCCAGGAGTGAGAATCACCGGAGCATGCGCAGGGGACAGGTCCAGGGGTCTGATTCAGAGATGGACGCAATGCACGTGTCACGTTTCATTACCGTCAGCGGTTGCAGTGAGGATAGTGACTGACAGTCAGGGAGCATTTGGGGCAGGTAACGGGGGAGTAGGGATGAAAACGCAGGTGTGACGTGCACATTTCGGGGGGGGGGGGTCTCAGCCTGTGACTACGATCCCGTAAGCAGTAAAAATGTCTCCGGCGTCTCAGATCCGGCAGCCATTCTGCGCAACTCCGATAATCAGCTGATCTGCAGACGATGCTGAGTTTTTGTACGCAGTCGCTTCGATATGTGAAGCCGCCCGTGGGCGCCTCAATACAAGCCCCCGGGGGGCTGCGGCATTTGCAAATTTTTTTCTTAGCCGTAGCGTACAAATTCACAGCGGCGGTGGCATACGTACATCTCTGACCCTAAGTACAGCGCCAAGGAGAGGCCAAGGCGCCCTGTTTATGTGCATGGTCATCTGATAATGCTCTGGGGCTGCCCTAAAATGCCCTCAGGCACTTGGCAGGAAAATGGCAGCTTGAGACGGTCACCTTGTGTTTACCTGCTGCGGTTCTCCTAGCCCTGGCACAGTGGGCACACTGACTGTGGCCTCTGCAAACCCTTGTGACATCAGTCTACGGTCGTGCCCACATCCCCCCCATGTTATTATTTTCAGATGGCGCTAACTGGGACTCTAAATCAACCCATTACACGGTCTCTGCCCTGGCACGATTCCACGCACTCCTCACCGGTAGACAGCATACGTGTGATACTCATTGAGGTTCGTGATCCTTTCCTCCAGGTTGGCGCTACGCTTGCTCCTGTCGATACTTAGGTGGAAGAGATCGATGTAGGAGTCCAGAGAGAACTGATACATTGGGTCGATTCGCCCAAGGTCATTCAAGACGAAGAAGAGGAGTGAGGCGCGCTGGGCACAAGGGCGGTATGCCTAGGATGAGAGAGGAAGACAGGTTGATACTGACAGGTGGGCAATGTCGCCCTCCGTAGGTAGGGTAGATATTACAGACAGAACAAGGCTGAACGTCACATGCAGAACAGAACACATAACGTGGATTAAGCCTGACCAGTGGTCATCTCCCACCTCTCTGGCCAGGTCTATCATCTCCTCGGTCTCCTCGCTGCTCTCCAGCTGCTCACTCACTTCACTGGCCGTAACCTTTGATGTCTGAAGTGTGTTCACCAGCTGTACGTCATCCAGAAGAGACCCCGTCGCCTCATTCAGGAGCCTGGGCAAGTCACGGAGATGGAAGTTAGGGACGTACAACAAAGGCCATAAACACAATTACAGTACAACCAGGAAGGACACTGGTTTAGTCTTCATGGCACATAAAGACTATAAACACATAATATAAATGAGTACGGACTCGTGTGCGTAATCTGACAGTGGTAAATACCAGATTAATCTTCTACGACTCCACCTTCCTGCAACTGTTGCCAATGCTTGCCGTGCTCACTTGTGGCTGGATAGCAGTATATGACTTTCCTGTCGTCCGACTATGGCTGAAGAAGTGTCAGAAGTGGAAATCTGACAGTTATGTGATTTATAGAACTGTAAGTTCCTGAAATCGTCTCAGCCCTGTGGTTGTTGTTCTTCTGAGTCCACGCTTCCACCAACCAGGAGCGGGTATGGATCGTGCCAACACAGAAGTGAGAGGGGGCGGAGTGTGATAGGTCTGCCCGTATATACTACACACTGTAACCTGCCATGCGGGGACCCTGTATAACCCCAAAGAGGCGTCACGGGGCCCTGCCAGAGTAATAAAATAGCCAGGTCCATGCGTGTCCACCTACCTGAGAATCTCATCCTCTAGCTCCTGTAGCTTACGTTTCCCAGCTGCGATGTTTAGGACCAAAGACTGTTTCTGTTCTTCTAGCTCTGGACGTTCCTTCCGCACGACGATGGCCAACAACTGCGCCTCCAAACCCTGCACAGATAGAGAGAGAGCAGTCCCTGATACAAGCATGTGTCTGGATTACACAGGTCTCAGGAGAAACCCTTAAGCAAGATTGCTTTATCAGAGTCTTCTATTGTGATTGCAGACACCTGCAGACCAGGCTTTCAGCACCGGGAAGTATAGACGCATTAGTCAACTGAATTACTTCAAACAGGCAATGACCATATGTCAGATACACAGGAAATTTGCTGGTGCCTACACAAATCAACTAGAAGTTCTTAAAGGTCTTAAGCAAGTAGGTTGGAAAAACATGATGATGGAGTGGGATGAGAATCTGAAATAGAGTGGGGTGAGGATCCAGGGTACAGTGGGATGAAGATCTGAAGTGAAGTGGGATGAAGATATGAAGTGGAGTTGGATGAAGAACTGAAGTGGAGTGCCGAGAAGATCTGAAGTGGAGTGGGGAGAAGATCTGAAGTGAAGTGGGATGAAGATATGAAGTGGAGTTGGATGAAGAACTGAAGTGGAGTGAGATGAAGATATGAAGTGGAGTGGGATGAAGATCTTAAATAGAATTGGATGAAGATACTGTATGAAGTGAAGTGGTTAGTGGGTTGAGGATCTGAAGTGAGTGGTATGAAGATCTGAATAGAGTGGGGTGAAGATATGAACTGGGATGAAGATCTGACATGGAGTGGGATAAAAATCTGAAGTGGAGTGGGAAGAAGATCAGAAGTGGAGTGGGAAGAAGTTCGGAAGTGGAATGGGAAGAAGATCTGACATTGAGTGTGAAGAAGATCTGAAGTGGAGTGGGAAAAAGTTCTGAAGTGGAGTGGGAAGAAGATCAGAAGTGGAGTGGGAAGAAGTTCTGAAGTAGAGTGGTGAGAAGTTCTGAAGTGGAGTGGGGAGAAGATCTGAAGTGGAGTGGAATGAAAATCTGAAGTTAAGTGGGAAATGGGTTGATAATCTGAGGTGGACTGGGATGAAGATATGAAGTGGAGTGGTATGAAGATCTAAAATAAGAGTGGGATGAAGATATGAAGTGAAGTGGGAAGAAGATCTCTAATAGAATAGGATGAAGATCTGAAATAGAATGGGATGAAGATATGAAGTGGAGTGGGATGAAGATCTTAAATAGAATTGGATGATGATACTGTATGAAGTGAAGTGGGTAGTGGGTTGAGGATCTGAAGTGAGTGGTATGAAGATCTGAATAGAGTGGGGTGAAGATATGAACTGGGATGAAGATCTGACATGGAGTGGGATAAAAATCTGAAGTGGAGTGGGAAGAAGATCAGAAGTGGAGTGGGAAGAAGTTCGGAAGTGGAATGGGAAGAAAATCAGAATTGGAGTGGGAAAAAGTTCTGAAGTGGAGTGGTGAGAAGTTCTGAAGTGGAGTGGTGAGAAGTTCTGAAGTGGAGTGGGGAGAAGATCTGAAGTGGAGTGGAATGAAAATCTGAAGTTAAGTGGGAAGTGGGTTGATAATCTGAGGTGGACTGGGATGAAGATATGAAGTGGAGTGGTATGAAGATCTAAAATAAGAGTGGGATGAAGATATGAAGTGAAGTGGGAAGAAGATCTCTAATAGAATAGGATGAAGATCTGAAATAGAATGGGATGAAGATATGAAGTGGAGTGGGATGAAGATACTGTATGAAGTGAAGTGGGTAGTGGGTTGAGGATCTGAAGTGAGTGGTATGAAGATCTGAATAGAGTGGGGTGAAGATATGAACTGGGATGAAGATCTGACATGGAGTGGATAAAAATCTGAAGTGGAGTGGGAAGAAGATCAGAAGTGGAGTGGGAAGAAGTTCGGAAGTGGAATGGGAAGAAGATCTGACATGGAATGGGAAGAAGATCGGAAGTGGAGTGGGAAGAAAATCAGAAGTGGAGTGGGAAGAAAATCAGAAGTATAGTGGGAAGAAGCTCAGAATTGGAGTGGGAAGAAGGTTTGAAGTGGAGTGGGGAGAAGGTCTGAAGTGGAGTGGTTAGAAGGTTGGAAGTGGAGTGGGAAGAAGATCGGAAGTGGAGCTGAATGAAAATTTAGTGGGTTACTTGAAAGAAACTTTCTGGAAGTCGGTGTAAAGAGACCTTAGTATGTATTGTGAAGGAGCACATTAGCCATGAAATGTAAAAAAAAAGTCAGCACAATCCCAGAGGAATAGAATGACTCTGCCCCCTTGTGGGGATGAACAAGATAACCTGCACCTACAGCAATTTAAGAAATATATCCAGGACACCCCTGAAGAGTGACTCTGAATGTGTATCCTTCTGGCAAAGAGATGTATATAATTGTACAGCATACACTGTACAAGTGTGGTGTGTTACCTGCTCCTTTACAGCGAAGTTGACAATGGTGGCCTGCGAGCTGATCTCCGGAGTATAATGGGGGTTGGAAAGTTTTGTTGTGATGTAGAAGCGGAACTCAGGATTGTATGTGACATCTTTATCACCCAGACGGATCTGCAGCATCCCCCCTGCGGGACAGACAGAATCCCGGTATGTAACTGCAGCATACAACTCTTACCCACTATAATACAGTGCTGTCATTATCACTGCTACCCCTAGAGGTCATTATACGTAGGTAACATTGTATTAACGCTCTTAGGTACACTGTACAAATACTGCACCTCATCTGTTCCACTATCTACTTATATTGTAGTCACACACTTACATCCTGTCCTGTCTGTGCTGCTTCTCTCATCATTTGTACCTGTATGTGGCTAAGGTGTACTGTACAGTCACTGCACCTCATCAGTTACATTACCTACTTATAGTCACACACTTACATCCTGTCCTGTCTGTGCTGCTTCTCTCATCATTTGTACCTGTACATGGCAGCTGTCAGTAGGCCCCTAAGGTGTACTGTACAGTTACTGCACCTCATCAGTTACATTACCTACTTATAGTCACACACTTACATCCTGTCCTGTCTGTGCTGCTTCTCTCATCATCTGTACCTGTACATGGCAGCTGTCAGTAACCCCCTAAGGTGTACTGTGCAGTCACTGCACCTCATCAGTTACATTACCTACTTATAGTCACACACTTACATCCTGTCCTGTCTGTGCTGCTTCTCTCATCATTTGTACCTGTACATGGCAGCTGTCGGTAACCCCCTAAGGTGTACTGTACAGTTACTGCACCTCATCAGTTACATTACCTACTTATAGTCACACACTTACATCCTGTCCTGTCTGTGCTGCTTCTCTCATCATTTGTACCTGTACATGGCAGCTGTCAGTAACCCCCTAAGGTGTACTGTACAGTCACTGCACCTCATCAGTTACATTACCTACTTATAGTCACACACTTACATCCTGTCCTGTCTGTGCTGCTTCTCTCATCATTTGTACCTGTACATGGCAGCTGTCAGTAACCCCCTAAGGTGTACTGTACAGTCACTGCACCTAATAAGTTACATTACCTACTTATAGTCACACACTTACATCCTGTCCTGTCTGTGCTGCTTCTCTCATCATTTGTACCTGTACATGACAGCTGTCAGTAACCCCCTAAGGTGTACTGTACAGTTACTGCACCTCATCAGTTACATTACCTACTTATAGTCACACACTTATATCCTGTCCTGTCTGTGCTGCTTCTCTCATCATTTGTACCTGTACATGGCAGCTGTCAGTAACCCCCTAAGGTGTACTGTACAGTTACTGCACCTCATCAGTTACATTACCTTCTTATAGTCACACACTTACATCCTGTCCAGTCTGTGCTGCTTCTCTCATCATTTGTACCTGTTCATGGCAGCTGTCAGTAACCCCCTAAGGTGTACTGTACAGTCACTGCACCTCATCAGTTATATTACCTACTTATAGTCACACACTTACATCCTGTCCTGTCTGTGCTGCTTCTCTCATCATTTGTACCTGTACATGGCAGCTGTCGGTAACCCCCTAAGGTGTACTGTACAGTTACTGCACCTCATCAGTTACATTACCTACTTATAGTCACACACTTACATCCTGTCCTGTCTGTGCTGCTTCTCTCATCATTTGTACCTGTACATGGCAGCTGTCAGTAACCCCCTAAGGTGTACTGTACAGTCACTGCACCTCATCAGTTACATTACCTACTTATAGTCACACACTTACATCCTGTCCTGTCTGTGCTGCTTCTCTCATCATTTGTACCTGTACATGGCAGCTGTCAGTAACCCCCTAAGGTGTACTGTACAGTTACTGCACCTCATCAGTTACATTACCTACTTATAGTCACACACTTATATCCTGTCCTGTCTGTGCTGCTTCTCTCATCATTTGTACCTGTACATGGCAGCTGTCGGTAACCCCCTAAGGTGTACTGTACAGTTACTGCACCTCATCAGTTACATTACCTACTTATAGTCACACACTTACATCCTGTCCTGTCTGTGCTGCTTCTCTCATCATTTGTACCTGTACATGGCAGCTGTCAGTAACCCCCTAAGGTGTACTGTACAGTCACTGCACCTCATCAGTTACATTACCTACTTATAGTCACACACTTACATCCTGTCCTGTCTGTGCTGCTTCTCTCATCATTTGTACCTGTACATGGCAGCTGTCAGTAACCCCCTAAGGTGTACTGTACAGTCACTGCACCTCATCAGTTACATTACCTACTTATAGTCACACACTTACATCCTGTCCTGTCTGTGCTGCTTCTCTCATCATTTGTACCTGTACATGGCAGCTGTCAGTAACCCCCTAAGGTGTACTGTACAGTCACTGCACCTAATAAGTTACAATACCTACTTATAGTCACCCACTTACATCCTGTCCTGTCTGTGCTGCTTCTCTCATCATTTGTACCTGTACATGGCAGCTGTCAGTAACCCCCTAAGGTGTACTGTACAGTTACTGCACCTCATCAGTTACATTACCTACTTATAGTCACACACTTACATCCTGTCCTGTCTGTGCTGCTTCTCTCATCATTTGTACCTGTACATGGCAGCTGTCAGTAACCCCCTAAGGTGTACTGTACAGTTACTGCACCTCATCAGTTACATTACCTACTTATAGTCACACACTTATATCCTGTCCTGTCTGTGCTGCTTCTCTCATCATTTGTACCTGTACATGGCAGCTGTCAGTAACCCCCTAAGGTGTACTGTACAGTTACTGCACCTCATCAGTTACATTACCTTCTTATAGTCACACACTTACATCCTGTCCAGTCTGTGCTGCTTCTCTCATCATTTGTACCTGTACATGGTAGCTGTCAGTAGGCCCCTAAGGTGTACTGTACAGTTACTGCACCTCATCAGTTACATTATATACTTATAGTCACACACTTATATCCTGTCCTGTCTGCGCTGCTTCTCTCATCATTTGTACCTGTACATGGCAGCTGTCAGTAGGCCCCTAAGGTGTACTGTACAGTTACTGCACCTCATCAGTTACATTACCTACTTATAGTCACACACTTACATCCTGTCCTGTCTGTGCTGCTTCTCTCATAATTTGTACCTGTTCATGGCAGCTGTCAGTAACCCCCTAAGGTGTACTGTACAGTTACTGCACCTCATCAGTTACATTACCTACTTATAGTCACACACTTACATCCTGTCCTGTCTGTGCTGATTCTCTCATCATTTGTACCTGTACATGGCAGCTGTCAGTAACCCCCTAAGGTGTACTGTACAGTCACTGCACCTCATCAGTTACATTACCTACTTATAGTCACACACTTACATCCTGTCCTGTCTGTGCTGATTCTCTCATCATTTGTACCTGTACATGGCAGCTGTCAGTAGGCCCCTAAGGTGTACTGTACAGTTACTGCACCTCATCAGTTACATTACCTACTTATAGTCACACACTTATATCCTGTCCTGTCTGTGCTGCTTCTCTCATCATTTGTACCTGTACATGGCAGCTGTCAGTAACCCCCTAAGGTGTACTGTACAGTCACTGCACCTCATCAGTTACATTACCTACTTATAGTCACACACTTACATCCTGTCCAGTCTGTGCTGCTTCTCTCATCATTTGTACCTGTACATGGCAGCTGTCAGTAACCCCCTAAGGTGTACTGTACAGTTACTGCACCTCATCAGTTACATTACCTTCTTATAGTCACACACTTACATCCTGTCCTGTCTGTGCTGCTTCTCTCATCATTTGTACCTGTACATGGCAGCTGTCAGTAACCCCCTAAGGTGTACTGTACAGTTACTGCACCTCATCAGTTACATTACCTACTTATAGTCACACACTTACATCCTGTCCTGTCTGCGCTGATTCTCTCATCATTTGTACCTGTACATGGCAGCTGTCAGTAACCCCCTAAGGTGTACTGTACAGTTACTGCACCTCATCAGTTACATTACCTACTTATAGTCACACACTTACATCCTGTCCTGTCTGTGCTGCTTCTCTCATCATTTGTACCTGTACATGGCAGCTGTCAGTAGGCCCCTAAGGTGTACTGTGCAGTCACTGCACCTCATCAGTTACATTACCTACTTATAGTCACACACTTACATCCTGTCCTGTCTGTGCTGCTTCTCTCATCATTTGTACCTGTACATGGCAGCTGTCGGTAACCCCCTAAGGTGTACTGTGCAGTCACTGCACCTCATCAGTTACATTATCTACTTATAGTCACACAGTTATATCCTGTCCTGTCTGCGCTGCTTCTCTCATCATTTGTACCTGTACATGGCAGCTGTCAGTAACCCCCTAAGGTGTACTGTACAGTCACTGCACCTCATCAGTTACATTACCTTCTTATAGTCACACACTTACATCCTGTCCTGTCTGTGCTGCTTCTCTCATCATTTGTACCTGTACATGGCAGCTGTCAGTAACCCCCTAAGGTGTACTGTACAGTTACTGCACCTCATCAGTTACATTACCTTCTTATAGTCACACACTTACATCCTGTCCTGTCTGTGCTGCTTCTCTCATCATTTGTACCTGTACATGGCAGCTGTCAGTAACCCCCTAAGGTGTACTGTACAGTCACTGCACCTCATCAGTTACATTACCTACTTATAGTCACACACTTACATCCTGTCCAGTCTGTGCTGCTTCTCTCATCATCTGTACCTGTACATGGCAGCTGTCAGTAACCCCCTAAGGTGTACTGTACAGTCACTGCACCTCATCAGTTACATTACCTTCTTATAGTCACACACTTATATCCTGTCCTGTCTGTGCTGCTTCTCTCATCATTTGTACCTGTACATGGCAGCTGTCAGTAACCCCCTAAGGTGTACTGTACAGTCACTGCACCTCATCAGTTACATTACCTTCTTATAGTCACACACTTACATCCTGTCCTGTCTGTGCTGCTTCTCTCATCATTTGTACCTGTACATGGCAGCTGTCAGTAACCCCCTAACGTGTACTGTACGGGATGCAGTCAGGAAGCCAACGGTCAAAATCCCGATGCCTATCATTATCCCTACGTCGGGAGCCCGACGCCCGGCATACCGAACGAAGGTATGCCAGGCGGCGGGTGCGGGCAGCCGAGGGGGTATGAGGGTTAGGTTATGGGCTCTTGTTGGGGACTTAGGGTTAGGCATCCCACCGGGAGAGTTAGGGCTAGGCTGGGGGAGAGGGGGGTAGGTTTAGGCACTTACCGGGTGGAGGGGGGGTTAGGGTTAGGCACTAGGGAGGGAGGTTAGAATTAGGCACCCCTAAAGGTGGGTTAGGGTTAGGGGGAGGGAAAGGTTAGGGATAGTTAGTTACTTACCTTGTCGGCATCTTCACTGCTGCCGGTCTTCCGGTGACGGGATTTGGACCGCCGGACATAGGTCCGGTGGTCATTCATACCGCTCCCCTGTATGAGTTGCTCTCATATACCCTGTTTAGCCATCCTGTGGATGATCCATATCACTTACACTCTGTAGTAGCAGCCTGTATTACTTCCTGTGGATGATCCATATCACTTACACTCTGTAGTAGCAGCCTGTATTACTTCCTGTGGATGATCCCTATCACTTACCCTCTGAAGTAGCAGCCTGTATTACTTCCTGTGGATGATCCCTATCACTTACCCTCTGTAGTAGCAGCCTGTATTACTTCCTGTGGATGATCCCTATCACTTACCCTCTGAAGTAGCAGCCTGTATTACTTCCTGTGGATGATCCCTATCACTTACCCTCTGTAGTAGCAGCCTGTATTACTTCCTGTGGATGATCCCTATCACTACTCACCCACTTTTGTGACAGACTTGTTCAGGATTGGTGCCAATGATGGATCAAGTTCCTCCTGGACGTTCTGTAGAAGTGCTGGGGTCCCAAACTGGATGGCTTGTTCCAGCGTACGCATGAAATCTGGCGTCTGGAGGTCAATTACTTTCAGCCCCTACATGAAACAAAATACAAAAGGACAGTTGGTCAATGATGTCCACACGATGACCCAACCAGGACGGGTGAGGAACGGCCAGCCTTACCTGGGCAGACTCCATGCTTTTAATCCATTTGGTGGCTTGTCCCTGTGGGTCTACCATCAGTGGCCACCTAAACAAAGTGGCATTGTGTGTCACACAGTATAAGCAATGTATTGCTCACAGTGACTAAAGACAGGCACAAAGAATGAATATTGACTAAAGACAGACAGAAAGCTGGCAGTGTGACTGAGCATTTACTAAAGACAGGCAGAAAGCTGGCAGTGTGACCGAGCATTTACTAAAGACAGGCAGAAAGCTGGCAGTGTGACCGAGCATTTACTAAAGACAGGCAGAAAGCTGGCAGTGTGACCGAGCATTTACTAAAGACAGGCAGAAAGCTGGCAGTGTGACTGAGCATTTACTATAGACAGGCAGAAAGCTGGCAGTGTGACTGAGCATTTACTATAGACAGGCAGAAAGCTGGCAGTGTGACTGAGCATTTACTATAGACAGGCAGAAAGCTGGCAGTGTGACTGAGCATTTACTATAGACAGGCAGAAAGCTGGCAGTGTGACCGAGCATTTACTATAGACAGGCAGAAAGCCGGCAGTGTGACTGAGCATTTATTAGGGACAGGCAGAAAGCTGGCAGTGTGACCGAGCATTTACTATAGACAGGTAGAAAGCTGGCCGTGTGACTGAGCATTTATTATAGACAGGCAGAAAGCTGGCCGTGTGACTGAGCATTTACTATAGACAGGCAGAAAGCTGGCAGTGTGACTGAGCATTTACTATAGACAGGCAGAAAGCTGGCAGTGTGACTGAGCATTTACTATAGACAGGCAGAGAGCCGGCAGTGTGACTGAGCATTTACTATAGACAGGCAGAAAGCTGGCAGTGTGACTGAGCATTTACTATAGACAGGCAGAGAGCCGGCAGTGTGACTGAGCATTTACTATAGACAGGCAGAAAGCTGGCAGTGTGACTGAGCATTTACTATAGACAGGCAGAAAGCTGGCAGTGTGACTGAGCATTTACTATAGACAGGCAGAAAGCTGGCAGTGTGACTGAGCATTTACTATAGACAGGCAGAAAGCTGGCAGTGTGACCGAGCATTTACTAGGGACAGGCAGAAAGCTGGCAGTGTGACTGAGCATTTACTATAGACAGGCAGAAAGCTGGCAGTGTGACCGAGCATTTACTAGGGACAGGCAGAAAGCTGGCAGTGTGACTGAGCATTTACTATAGACAGGCAGAAAGCTGGCCGTGTGACTTAGCATTTACTAGGGACAGGCAGAAAGCTGGCAGTGTGACTGAGCATTTACTATAGACAGGCAGAAAGCTGGCAGTGTGACTGAGCATTTACTATAGACAGGCAGAAAGCTGGCAGTGTGACTGAGCATTTACTATAGACAGGCAGAAAGCTGGCAGTGTGACTGAGCATTTACTATAGACAGGCAGAAAGCTGGCAGTGTGACTGAGCATTTACTATAGACAGGCAGAAAGCTGGCAGTGTGACTGAGCATTTACTATAGACAGGCAGAAAGCTGGCAGTGTGACTGAGCATTTACTATAGACAGGCAGAAAGCTGGCAGTGTGACTGAGCATTTACTATAGACAGGCAGAAAGCTGGCAGTGTGACTGAGCATTTACTATAGACAGGCAGAAAGCTGGCAGTGTGACTGAGCATTTACTATAGACAGGCAGAAAGCTGGCAGTGTGACTGAGCATTTACTAGGGACAGGCAGAAAGCTGGCAGTGTGACTGAGCATTTACTATAGACAGGCAGAAAGCTGGCAGTGTGACTGAGCATTTACTATAGACAGGCAGAAAGCTGGCAGTGTGACTGAGCATTTACTAGGGACAGGCAGAAAGCTGGCAGTGTGACTGAGCATTTACTATAGACAGGCAGAAAGCTGGCAGTGTGACCGAGCATTTACTAGGGACAGGCAGAAAGCTGGCAGTGTGACCGAGCATTTACTAGGGACAGGCAGAAAGCTGGCAGTGTGACCGAGCATTTGCTAGGGATAGGCAGAAAGCTGGCAGTGTGACTGAGCATTTACTAGAGATACAGGTAGAAAATTGGTAGTCTATGAATGAATGTTATGGGATACAGGTGGGAAGCCAGAAGTATGAATGAACCGGGAGTAGATACAGGAAGAAAGCTGTCAGTGTGTGAATGAACAGCAACTACACACAAGTGTAATTTGGAAAAGTGAATTTACAGCAACTACATACAGGCTGTCACTAGAGACAAATAGTGGGCCTGATACATTACGGAACAGAGGGCCTGATTCAGACCCGCTCGCAAGCAAAAAGCACTCGCTCCGGCGCACGCATCCAAAAGGGGCGGCTGTCGATGTTGACGGCCAAGAGGCCGCTCCAAAAAAAAAAAAAGCCCGGCCCTGATTCAGAGCGAGCGCTCTGTCAGAACGTCCGGGTCTGAATCAGGCCCTTAGTCCCTTGCTATAGATGGATATCTACACATAAAATGAGTGAAAAATATGGACTGCACATAAAAACCATGAAAAGTGATATTTTTGAAAGACAAATACTTTTACTAATAGAATAAAAATACAGTATATACAATATGTACCAGAACTAGATACTACCATTATAATGCAGTTCACAATACCATACATGTATTAAAAAAAGGAAATACAATGCAATTCAATATAATTTAGTTGGTAATAGAGGGTCTGATCCAGACCCGCCCGCGAGCACTATGACCTCGCAAGCGGGTCGATGGTGGCCCAGTGCGCATGCGCACGACGGAGCAGGCTCTGTCGTGCACATGCACGAGACCCGGATAGCGACGGGCAAACTGTCGCTCCGGGTCTCGTACCAAAGGGGGCATGCTGTCGATGTTGAGTGACAGCAGTCCCCATTTGGTGGCTGCCCAGACGGAGGCGTTCCCATGGGAACGCCTACCGTCTGGGGCCGGCCCCACTGACATCACAAGCGATGTCAGTGGGAGTGCTTTCGGCACTGTTAGAGCCGAAAGCACTCTGGGGCTTGCGGCAACGAGACCCTACCACAATCTCGTCGCAAGCCCGATGGTCTTGACCATCGCGACCATCTTCCTGGCCGCTCGCTATAGCTGTGGGTGGTCACCCACAGCTATGCGAGCGGCCGGGAGGCGCCGCTCTAAAAAAAAAGAAGGCTGGCCCTGATTCAGAGCGAGCGCTCTGTCAGAGCGTCCGGCTCTGAATCAGGCCCAGAGAACGGTCTTCTGGTATGTCAAAAAAGTGATGAGTTCTTATATGTGCTAATAAGCACTGCATGTGGATCTCCAATTGCGAATGGGCATTTAAAAGGCTTCTAGTGTGGATTTCCAAATATGCTTTTAGATGTATTTGCACTTGATATAAATATCTCCACAAAAAATGTCAATTTTTAACAAGTAATAGCAGCAGCAGTCTTGGGATAATAGTACCTGTATATGAGGTGAAGCCTGGTACCTGTGCTGGCGTCCTAGTATAGGAATCAAATTTCTCACTCAGTCTCACTTAGAAGATCCCGAAAACTCACTTGTTATTTCATATGTATGAGTGTAAGTTCCAGCGGCACAATACTTGGTCCAGCGGCTGATGGAATAATAGCTTACCAGAGTAGATACCGGGCTTGTGGTGCCGCTGCAGCTGTGTTTAGCTCTATGCGTCTCGAGCTCAATATTTAGTCAAACGGCTGGTATAACAGGAATAATGCGGCGTAGTTCGGAGCTAGCCGTGCCGCTGAGAATAAATTCACCTCCGTGCGTCTCAGTCTCCGTTCTCTGGGCACAGAAGCATTTATACTAAATATGACTAAATATTGCGCTCGAGACGCATATTGAGCTTGAGACGCATAGAGCTAAATACAGCTATAGTGGCACCACGAGCTTCACCTCATATACAGGTACTATTATTACAAGACTGCTGCTGCTATTACTTGTTAAAAACTGTTATTTTTTTTTTTGTGGAGATATTTATATCTAGTGCAAATACATCTAAAAGCATATTTGGAAATCCCCACTAGAAGCCCTTTAAATGCCCATTCGCAATTGAAGAGCCACATGTAGTACTTATTAGCACATATAAGAACTCATCACTTTTTTTTACATACCAGAAGACCGTTCTCTATTACCAACTAAATTGTATTGTATTTTATTTTATTTCCTTTTTTAATATGTGTATGGTATTGTGAACTGCATTATAATGGTAGTACCTAGTTCTGGTACATTTTAAATATATTTCTATTCTATTAGTAAAAGTATTTGTCTTTCAAAAATATAATTGTTCTTGGTTTTTATGTGCAGTCCATGTTTTTCACTCATTTTATGTGTAGATATCCATCTATAGCAAGGGACTAAGGGCCTGATTCAGAGGCGCACGCTATTTGCGTGCGCTCGCTATGAATCAGGGCGTCCCTATTTTTTTCCTTTACCGGCCTCCAGGCCGCTCGTACAGCTATGGGTGACCACCCACAGCGTGTGCGTGCGGCCTGGCGATGGTCGCGATTATCGCGACCATTGGGCTTGCGAGGAGACCCTGTGGTAGGGTCTCAGGTCTCAGAAGCCCGAGTGGACTTCCTGCTCTAATAGAGCAGGAAGTCCACTACTGACATCACTAGCGATGTCAGTAGGGCCACCCGCAAACGGCAGGCGTGCCTTCGGGAACGCCTCCGTTTGTGCAGCCACTCCCCCTCCCCGCCTACAAAAAGGGGCAAGCTGTCGATCAACATCGACAGCCGTCCCGTCTTGTAGCGAGCCCCGGAGCGAGCGGGTCTGAATCCTGCCCTAAGCGCAGTCTATGTCCTTTCTAGTTTTACAATGCGATTGCACTGCGATTACGCAGAGCATGGTAAGCCATCGCAAAGTGAGTGACAGGTAGTCAGCATTTTGGGGCATAGTTGGAGAAACGCAGGCGCATCTGTTCGCCTGAATGCCGTTAAATGGGCGTGCATAAATTAGCCACTGCGACGGCATACGCAGCTTGTATACTTACTGTGTGCAATGAGGTTAGCAATTTCTAAGTAAGGTGAAAGCTGCTGTAATTGTGCGTGAGGGGCCGATGGTAATCGATGTTTCCGATGTGTACGCTGGACTGCAAGGTATTACGGATGTGAGATAGCGGTAGTGGGAGGCAGTGGGCGTCTCTATGCTGTCAGTGCGACGGCATTGCGATAACATTCATTAGCATTTTTTCGCAGCAGACCTGCGTGCCATTACTGAGCTGCGATCGCAATAGTGATCTGTAATGAATCAGGACCAGTATGCAGGAAGTGTGAATGAACACGGACTAGACATAAGTAGGAAACTGGCAATGTGAATGTATGAGGACTAGATATAAGTAGGAAACTGGCAGTGTGAATGTACGAGGACTAGATATAAGTAGGAAACTGGCAGTGTGAATGAACGAGGACTAGACATACATAAGTAGGAAACTGGCAGTGTGAATGAATGAGGACTAGACATAAGTAGGAAACTGACAGTGTGAATGTACGAGGACTAGACATAAGTAGAAAACTGGCAGTGTGAATGAACAAGGACTAGACATAAGTAGGAAACTTGCAATGTGAATGTACGAGGACTAGATATAAGTAGGAAACTGGCAGTGTGAATGTACGAGGACTAGATATAAGTAGGAAACTGGCAGTGTGAATGAACGAGACTAGACATAAGTAGGAAACTGGCAGTGTGAATGAATGAGGACTAGACATAAGTAGGAAACTGGCAGTGTGAATGAACAAGGACTAGACATAAGTAGAAAACTGGCAGTGTGAATGAACAAGGACTAGACATAAGTAGAAAACTGGCAGTGTGAATGAACGAGGACTAGATATAAGTAGAAAACTGGTAGTGTGAATTAATAGGGACTAGACATAAGTAGGAAACTGGCAGTGTGAATGAACTAGGACTAGATATAAGTAAGAAACTGGCAGTGTGAATGAACGAGGACTAGACATAAGTAGGAACCTGGCAGTGTGAATGAATAGGGACTAGACATAAGTAGGAAACTGGCAGTGTGAATGAACAAGGACTAGACATAAGTAGAAAACTGGCAGTGTGAATGAACGAGGACTAGATATAAGTAGAAAACTGGTAGTGTGAATTAATAGGGACTAGACATAAGTAGGAAACTGGCAGTGTGAATGAACTAGGACTAGATATAAGTACGAAACTGGCAGTGTGAATTTACGAGGACTAGACATAAGTAGGAAACTGACAGTGTGAATGAACAATGACTAGACATCAGTAGGAAACTGGCAGTGTGAATGAACAAGGACTAGACATAAGTAGGAAACTGGCTGTGTGAATGAACGAGGACTAGACATCAGTAGGAAACTGGCAGTGTGAATGAACATGGACTAGACATAAGTAGGAAACTGGCAGTGTGAATGAATAGGGACTAGACATAAGTAGGAAACTGGCAGTGTGAATGAACAAGGACTAGACATAAGTAGGACACTGGCAGTGCGAATTAATAGGGACTAGACATAAGTAGGACACTGGCAGTGTGAATGAATAAGGAGTAGATATAAGTAGGAAAGTGGCAGTGTGAATGTACGAGGACTAGACATAAGTAGGAAACTGGCAGTGTGAATGAACGAGGACTACACATAAGTAGGTACCTGCAGTGTGAATGAACGAGGACTAAACATAAGTAGGAAACTGGCAGTGTGGATGAACGAAGACTACACATAAGTAAGAAACTGGCAGTGTGAATGAACGAGGACTAGACATAAGTAGGAACCTGGGAGTGTGAATGAACAGGGACTAGACATAAGTAGGACACTGGCAGTGTGAATAAACGAGGACTAAACATAAGTAGGAAACTGGCAGTGTGAATGTACGAGGACTAGACATAAGTAGAACCTGGCAGTGTGAATAAATAGGGACTAGACATAAGTAGCAAACTGGCAGTGTGAATGAACAAGGACTAGACATAAGTAGGAAACTGGCAGTGTGAATGAACAAGGACTAGACATAAGTAGGAAACTGGCAGTGTGAATGAACGAGGACTAGACATAAGTAGGAACCTGGCAGTGTGAATGAACAGGGACTAGACATAAGTAGGACACTGGCAGTGTGAATAAACGAGGACTAGACATAAGTAGGAAACTGGCAGTGTGAATGAATAGGGACTAGACAAGGACTAGAAGCAAGTAGTCAGATGATGACTCCCATTTCCTCCAGTAATGTGATGGCTGTATACAGTGTGTGAGAGGACTGCGGGTAAGGGATGGTATTACCTGTTCCCCCGTGTGACAATGACCCCATTGTCACTGGAAAAGCCGTCAGAGGGAAGGCCCTGTAGGTTCCACTCTCGTACCATGGTGGGGCTGGATAGGAAGGTGGTCAGAGAAAACTGGGGAGAGCAGGGAACCAACATCTCTCGCACCTGGAGCCGGAGGATTACAGCAGAAAGGTCATGTGTTATACTCATTACATAGATTATGTAGGTGGGATAGTGATAAATTCACCAGTGGATTTGTGGCAGTGATCACAAAAGAAAGCATGTGATAGGGAAAATACAGTATACATCAATTGTTTTCTGGCACACACTAGACACAGTGCAGTGTCTATGGGGTGTGCTGGGCTCCTATTCATTTTCAGTATTGGATCAGTGGAATAGTTCACCAATGGGTATGTGTTAGTGGGGGCGGGGGACAGTGGATGAAATCCCCAGTGTTTTTGGGTAAGCGATAGAAAATAAAGAAATGTATCTGTGGGGTGTACTGGACAGTGGATGAAATCCCCAGTGGATCTGTAAGTGGGGTGGGGGGAGGTGTTGGACAGTGGATGAAATCCCCAGTGGATCTGTAAGTGGGGTGGGGGGAGGTGTTGGACAGTGGATGAAATCCCCAGTGGATCTGTAAGTGGGGTGGTGGGAGGTGTTGGACAGTGGATGAAATCCCCAGTGGATCTGTAAGTGGGGTGGGGGGAGGTGTTGGGGTGGGGGGAGGTGTTGGACAGTGGATGAAATCCCCAGTGGATCTGTAAGTGGGGTGGGGGGAGGTGTTGGACAGTGGATGAAATCCCCAGTGGATCTGTAAGTGGGGTGGGGGGAGGTGTTGGACAGTGGATGAAATCCCCAGTGGATCTGTAAGTGGGGTGGGGGGAGGTGTTGGACAGTGGATGAAATCCCCAGTGGATCTGTAAGTGGGGTGGGGGGAGGTGTTGGACAGTGGATGAAATCCCCAGTGGATCTGTAAGTGGGGTGGGGGGAGGTGTTGGACAGTGGATGAAATCCCCAGTGGATCTGTAAGTGGGGTGGGGGGAGGTGTTGGACAGTGGATTAAATCCCCAGTGGATCTGTAAGTGGGGTGGGGGGAGGTGTTGGACAGTGGATGAAATCCCCAGTGGATCTGTAAGTGGGGTGGGGGGAGGTGTTGGACAGTGGATAAAATCCCCAGTGGATCTGTAAGTGGGGTGGGAGGAGGTGTTGGACAGTGGATGAAATCCCCAGTGGATCTGTAAGTGGGGTGGGGGGAGGTGTTGGACAGTGGATGAAATCCCCAGTGGATCTGTAAGTGGGGTGGGGGGAGGTGTTGGACAGTGGATGAAATCCCCAGTGGATCTGTAAGTGGGGTGGGGGGAGGTGTTGGACAGTGGATGAATTCACCAGTGGATTTGTAGCACGGCAGTGTGAAGGTCTTTACCATAACCGTCTATATAGGCACAAATCACCTCGTTGGTCCAGATGGTAAGAATTCCCTTACGGTAGCTGGAGAGGAAAGGGCCCATATACGACAGGAAGGCCGAGGCAAGAAGACAGTCACCAACTAGGAAGCCCAGATCTTGCTCCAGACCCTGCACAGGAGAAGCGGTGAGTCATACATATGGGAAAAGCCAGACACATTAACCAGCAGCATACATTAGGGAGATATATGAAGGTCTATACTGACCTTAACCGTTTCCTCCCAGCGAGATTTCTCCCCGGCCAGTCCGGTCACCAGTGTCCCCGCTCTCTGCAGCTTCACCTCCATCAGTTCAGCCTCTTCCCGGAGCTGCTCCTTCTGTGCCAGCTTCTCATCGTACTGTAACTTCAACTGCTCCAGCCGCTCACCCACCTGTCATACGCACAGCCAGGTAAGTACAGGATTACACAACCTGGTGCTCACCCACCTGTCATACGCACAGCCAGGTAAGTACATGACTAGTGCAGGATTACACAACCTGGTGCTCACCCACCTGTCATACGCACAGCCAGGTAAGTACATGGCTAGTGCAGGATTACACAACCTGGTGCTCACCCACCCGTCATACGCACAGCCAGGTAAGTACATGACTAGTGTAGGATTACACAACCTGGTGCTCACCCACCTGTCATATGCACAGCCAGGTAAGTACATGACTAGTGCCGAATTACACAACCTGGTGCTCACCCACCTGTCATACGCACAGCCAGGTAAGTACAGGATTACACAACCTAGTGCTCACCCACCTGTCATACACACAGTCAGGTAAGTACATGACTAGTGCCGAATTACACAACCTGGTGCTCACCCACCTGTCATACGCACAGCCAGGTAAGTACAGGATTACACAACCTGGTGCTAACCCACCTGTCATACACACAGCCAGGTAAGTACATGACTAGTGCAGGATTACACAAACTGGTGCTCACCCACCTGTCATACGCACAGCCAGGTAAGTACATGACTAGTGCAGGATTACACAACCTGGTACTCACCCACCTGTCATACGCACAGCCAGGTAAGTACATGACCAGTGCAGGATTACACAACCTGGTGCTCACCCACCTGTCATACGCACAGCCAGGTAAGTACATGACTAGAGCAGGATTACACAACCTGGTGCTCAACCACCTGTCCTACGCACAGCCAGGTAAGTACAGGATTACACAACCTGGTGCTCACCCACCTGTCATACGCACAGCCAGGTAAGTACATGACTAGTGCAGGATTACACAACCTGGTGCTCACCCACCTGTCATATGCACAGCCAGGTAAGTACATGACTAGTGCAGGATTACACAACCTGGTGCTCACCCACCTGTCATATGCACAGCCAGGTAAGTACATGACTAGTGCAGGATTACACAACCTGGTGCTCACCCACCTGTCATATGCACAGCCAGGTAAGTACATGACTAGTGCAGGATAACACAACCTGGTGCTCAACCACCTGTCATACGCACAGCCAGGTAAGTACATGACTAGTGCAGGATTACACAACCTGGTGCTCACCCACCTGTCATATGCACAGCCAGGTAAGTACATGACTAGTGCAGGATTACACAACCTGGTGCTCACCCACCTGTCATATGCACAGCCAGGTAAGTACATGACTAGTGCAGGATAACACAACCTGGTGCTCACCCACCTGTCATACGCACAGCCAGGTAAGTACATGACTAGTGCAGGATTACACAACCTGGTGCTCACCCACCTGTCATACGCACAGCCAGGTAAGTACATGACTAGCGCAGGATTACACAACCTGGTGCTCACCCACCTGTTATACGCACAGCCAGGTAAGTACATGACTAGTGCAGGATTACACAACCTGGTGCTCACCCACCTGTCATACGCACAGCCAGGTAAGTACATGACTAGTGCAGGATTACACAACCTGGTGCTCACCCACCTGTTATATGCACAGCCAGGTAAGTACATGACTAGTGCAGGATTACACAACCTGGTGCTCACCCACCTGTCATATGCACAGCCAGGTAAGTACATGACTAGTGCAGGATTACACAACCTGGCGCTCACCCACCTGTCATACGCACAGCCGGTAAGTACATGACTAGTGCAGGATTACACAACCTGGTGCTCACCCACCTGTCATACACACAGCCAGGTAAGTACATGACTAGTGCAGGATTACACAACCTGGTGCTCACCCACCTGTCATACACACAGCCAGGTAAGTACATGACTAGTGCAGGATTACACAACCTGGTGCTCACCCACCTGTCATATGCACAGCCAGGTAAGTACATGACAAGTGCAGGATTACACAACCTGGTGCTCACCCACCTGTCACACGCACAGCCAGGTAAGTACATGACTAGTGCAGGATTACACAACCAGGTGCTCACCCACCTGTCACACGCACAGACAGGTAAGTACATGACTAGTGCAGGATTACACAACCTGGTGCTCACCCACCTGTCATACGCACAGCCAGGTAAGTACAGGATTACACAACTTGGTGCTCACCCACCTGTCATACGCACAGCCAGGTAAGTACATGACTAGTGCAGGATTACACGACCTGGTGCTCACCCACCTGTCATACGCACAGCCAGGTAAGTACAGGATTACACAACCTGGTGCTCACCCACCTGTCATACGCACAGCCAGGTAAGTACATGACTAGTGCAGGATTACACAACCTGGTGCTCACCCACCTGTCACACGCACAGCCAGGTAAGTACATGACTAATGCAGGATTACACAACCTGGTGCTCACCCACCTGTCACACGCACAGCCAGGTAAGTACATGACTAGTGCAGGATTACACAACCTGGTGCTCACCCACCTGTCATACGCACAGCCAGGTAAATACAGGATTACACAACCTGGTGCTCACCCACCTGTCATACGCACAGCCAGGTAAGTACATGACTAGTGCAGGATTACACGACCTGGTGCTCACCCACCTGTCATACGCACAGCCAGGTAAGTACAGGATTACACAACCTGGTGCTCACCCACCTGTCATACACACAGCCAGGTAAGTACATGACTAGTGCAGGATTACACAACCTGGTGCTCACCCACCTGTCATACGCACAGTCAGGTAAGTACATGACTAGTGCAGAATTACACAACCTGGTGCTCACCCACCTGTCATACGCACAGCCAGGTAAGTACAGGATTACACAACCTGGTGCTCACCCACCTGTCATACGCACAGCCAGGTAAGTACATGACTAGTGCAGGATTACACAACCTGGTGCTCACCCACCTGTCATACGGACACTCAGGTAAGTACATGACTAGTGCAGAATTACACAACCTGGTGCTCACCCACCTGTCATACGCACAGCCAGGTAAGTACAGGATTACACAACCTGGTGCTCACCCACCTGTCATACACACAGCCAGGTAAGTACATGACTAGTGCAGGATTACACAACCTGGTGCTCACCCACCTGTCATACGCACAGTCAGGTAAGTACATGACTAGTGTAGAATTACACAACCTGGTGCTCACCCACCTGTCATACGCACAGCCAGGTAAGTACAGGATTACACAACCTGGTGCTCACCCACCTGTCATACGCACAGCCAGGTAAGTACATGACTAGTGCAGGATTACACAACCTGGTGCTCACCCACCTGTCATACGCACACTCAGGTAAGTACAGGATTACACAACCTGGTGCTCACCCACCTGTCATACGCACAGCCAGGTAAGTACAGGATTACACAACCTGGTGCTCACCCACCTGTCATATGCACAGCCAGGTAAGTACATGACTAGTGCAGGATTACACAACCTGGTGCTCACCCACCTGTCATACGCACAGTCAGGTAAGTACATGACTAGTGCAGAATTACACAACCTGGTGCTCACCCACCTGTCATACGCACAGTCAGGTAAGTACATGACTAGTGCAGAATTACACAACCTGGTGCTCAAATCAGCAGGTACAGGCGATACATAGACTGGTGACTACTCACACAGCACATGGAGTGCACAGCCTGACACTACAGACAGCTGATACAGGGGATACACAGCCTGATCCTACAAGGCAGCTGGTACAGGAGACACTGCCCATCCAGCACATGTAGTACTACTTACCCAGCATGAAGTGCACAGCCTGGCACTGGAGGCAGCTGGTACAGGCGATACATAGCCTGGTGATTACTCATCGAGCACATGGAGTGCACATCCTGACCCTACAGGCAGCTGGTACAGGAGATACATAGACTGGTGAGTACTCATCCAGCACATGTAGTGACTACTTACCCAGCATGAAGTGCACAGCCTGGCACTAAAGGCAGCTGGTACAGGAGATACATAGACTGGTGACTACTCACCCAGCACATGGAATGCACAGCCTGACACTACAGGCAGCTGGCACAGAATATACATAGACTGGTGACTACTCACACAGCACATGGAGGGCACAGCCTGGCACTACAGGCAGCTGGTACAGAATATACACAGACTGGTGACTACTCACACAGCACATGGAGGGCACAGCCTGGCACTACAGGCAGCTGGAACAAGGAAAGAAGTCCGTGGCCGCACAGGTACAACAATGCAAAAATATTTCTAATATAACAAATTGTGACTAAAAAACTAGTAGTATAGTATAGATTATTGTGGTGTATTATACTAGAAAACCCTGTGTATCTGTATTCAAAAGGGAAACAGTATTAGCCTACTAGTGGTGCACCCCAGAGTCAGATATAGGTAACTTGAAAAAGTATCCAAGAGAGGAAAAGGATCACAAAGGACTCCTGGTAGGGTGCACGCTTGAATAGTCACAGTATAGTTAAATAATATACGTTATAAGAGAATAATAGGTATGCAGTAGCTATATGGGTGCTCAGGTACTCCCAAAAGAAATATATATAAAACTTAACTTTTAATTAAGATATAAATAAAAATGTATACACTAACAATATTAATAATCACGCACATAAACAAATATACATTCATAGAATGCCGATGATATCATGCATGCGTGTGTCATCGTTCTCCAGCGTGTGGCTCCAGCGTGCGCATGCGCGAGACCCGGCTAGCGACGGGCGCTTCGTCGGTCCGGTCTCGCACCAAGAGGGGGCGGCTGTCGATTTTGATCGACAGCTCGCACCGTTTTGGAGGTGGGCAGGGGGGGGGGTGGCTGGCCAAACGGAGGCATTCCCGATGGAACGCCTGCCGTTTGGGGGCGGCCCCCACTGACATCACTCTATTAAGAGCCAGAAGCTCACTGGGGCTTGCGGGAACGAGACTCTAAAGCAAAGGGTCTCGTCGCAAGCCCTGATGGTCGCGATGGTCGAGACCATCGCGACCATCACCTGGCCGCTCGCAATAGCTGTGGGTGGTCACCACAGCTATGCGAGCGGCCCGGAGGCCGCACCAAAAAAAACAAAAAACGCCCTGGTTCAGAGCAAGCGCTCTTTCAGAACATCCGGCTCTGAATCAGGCCCACAGACTGGTGACTACTTACACAGCACATGGAGGGCACATCCTGACACTAAAGGCAGATGATGCAGGAGATAGACTGGTGAATCCAAAATGGACGACCTTTGTCTAAATGAGATCCCTGGAGCCACCATGCGAGGGAGAGACAGATCTCCTGAGATAGGATGAATGTCTGCAGTTTGATCTGGTGATGGGATCTGTTCCAGCGAGTCAGAATCTCCACCTCAAGTGGATGGGAGTGAAACTGAGCGTACTCCACCATGTGGAAGGTGGAGAGCAGCGAACCCAGGATCCACATGTAGGAGTGCCATTTACACCCGGCGATGACGTATGAACCTGCGAATCCTGTCCTGCAGTTCCCGAATCTTGTCCATGGGGAGGAAGACCCACTGAACCCTGGAATCCAACAAGGCCCCCAGATGGAGCATCTCCTGGGATAGAGTCAAGGAGGACTTCTTCCAATTGATGATCCATCCGTGAGATTGGAGAAGATCTATTGTGACACATAAGTAAACTGCCAGGACCGCCATGACTATTGTGAAGACATCACGAGCCATGGAAAGGCCAATAAGTAATGCCCAAAATTGGTAGTGTTCCTCCCGGACCGCACACCAGAGGAAGCGCTGGTGACTGAGCTGGAAAATAGGTAAATATGTAAATAGGCGTCCTGGATGTCCAAGGAGGCTATGAGAGGTTTTAGCGCCAGAATGATGGACAAGTTCTACATGTACGCAGCAAAGGAGCCTCCACCTCCACATGGCTGCCTTGCAAAGCTGCTCCGCAGAGTAGCTGCCCAAGGGGTACCACCCGACCTCGTGGAATGAGCAGTCACCACGGCCAGTGCCAAAAGGTTCACCGTCACGTACACGTGGCGAATGGTTAAGGGAGCCACCTGGCTAAGGTCTGCTTTGTAGCCAGCCAACCTCGCTTGTGGAAACCACAGAGAATGAAAAGGGAATCCGAGTTCCGGATATCCCTGGTACGATCAACATAGATGTGGAGGGCCCGTACAACATCCAAAGAGGCCTCATCCGCCGAACCTCCAGAGACTGAAAAGCCAGGACAACGATCTCCTTATTGAGGTGGAATCCGGAAAAAACCTTCAGAAGGTAGCCTAGTTGAGTCCGAAGAACGTCCCGGTCCGAGTGAAAGACTAGAAAAGGAGAGCCCACAGAAACCAAAGAGTCAAAGGGAGGTGCCTGAAGAGCCCGAAGCACCAGGGACAAGTCCCACAAAGCCACCGAAGAAACAAACTGGAGGCTGGACATGGAGCATTCCCTGAATGAAGATACGAATATCCGGTATCAAGGCAATCTGTCTCTGAAAGAGAACCAAAAGGGCCGAAACCTGTACCTTTAAGGAAGACAGACGCAGACCCAAATCCAGACTGGCCTGTATGCACATTAAATCCGATGATAAGCTCTAGCAGAGGAAGGATTCCACGCATTCAACATGGTGCGAAAGGCTAACCGCGAAAAACCTTTGTCTCAAGAGCCACCACATCAAAGTGAGGCGAGTCATGGGCCCTGAGAAAGAAGATCCGGCCATGGAAGAAGACACAGTGAAGCGTCGATGGAGAGGCACAGAAGGTCTGCTTACCAAGCCCTCCACGGCCGATCAGGAGCTACCAGAATCACGACGCCACCTTCCAACTTGAACATGAACGGAGAACCCTCGACAGAAGTGAGATCGGAGGGAAAATGTACATGAGATTGAAAGTCCACCGAACCGCCAAGGTGTCCACCAGAAGTGCCCCCGGGTCTTTGGTACCTTGTGGTTGTACCGAGACACCATCAGATAGATGTCCAGCAGGCCCCAATGATGAACTAGAATCTGAAAGACTTCTGGATGAAGGGCCCACTCACCTGAGTGGACATCCTGGCGACTTAGGAAGTTCACCTCCCAATTTTGGACCCCAGGAATGAAAACCGTGAACAGAGCTGGAACATGACGCTTTGTCCAACTGAGAATGTGACTCACCTCTGTCATGGCGCCGCGACTGCGAGTGCCGCCCTGATGGTTTTTGTGAGCGATGGCCAACGCATTGTCTGATTGTACCTGGACTGAGCGATGCTGAAGGAATTGCTGAGCCTGACAGAGAGGCTGAAGACAGCTTGAAGTTCCAGGATATTGATCAGGAGACGGCTTTCCTGATCCGTCCATCAAACCTAGAAGGACTGCTGGCAGGTCACAGCTCCCCACCAACGAAGACTGGCATCCATGCTGAGAAGGACCCAGTCCAGAATCCAGAAGGGGCAACCCTTGACCAAGTGGGAGCTCTGGAGCCACCAAGCAAGGGAGAGACGAACCTCCCGAGATAGGACGATTGTCTGCAGCTTGATCTGGAGATGGGATCCGTTCCAGCGAGCCAGAATTTCCTCCTGGAGAGGCCGGGAGTTAAACTGGGCGTACTCCACCATACTGAAGGTGGAGACCAGAAACCCCAGGATAGACATACAGGTGTGAATTCACACCCGGCGATGAAGTAAGAACCTTCGATTCATGTCTTGCAGGTCCCGAATTTTGTCCACTAGGAGAAACACTCTGTGAACCCGCAAATCCAACAGGGCCCCCAGACGGAGCATCTCTTGGGACGGAGTCAGGGAGGACCCAACCGTGAGATTGGAGAAGATCTATTATAAGGCGAAAGTGCTCCATGATCATGTCCGGAGAACTGGCTGGGATAAGTAGATCATCCAGGTAAGGAAGAATTCTGATACCCTTGCACCGCAAGTGCGCAGCCATGACCTTCGTGAACACACGAGGAGCCGTGGAAAGACCAAAGGGCAAGGCCCGAAACTAGTAGTGCTTCTCCTTGACTGCAAACCGGAGGAAATGCTGGTGACTGAGTCGTATAGGCACATGTAAATAAGCATCCTGGCTGTCCAAGGAGGCCATGAAATCTCCCATTTCCAACGCCAAAATGATGGAGCGCAAAGACTCCATACAGAACCTGGGAACCCGCAAATACTTGTTGAGGAACTTGGGGTTGATGATTGGGCGGAAGGAACCGTTCGGCTTCTGTACCAAGAAGAGATTGGGGTAGAAGCCAGAGAGAACTATTACCTTGGAGGCTAGTAGAGAGTGAATTGACTCCCGCAGCACTTTTGCTTTTCCCGGATCCCCCAAAAGGGATGTGGTAAAAAAACGGGTCAGAGGATGCCTCCTGAAAGTCAGAACGTAGCCCTGCAAGACTATGCCCCGAACCCAGGCGTCCGACATGGTCGCCATCCAGACGTCGGAGAAAAGCCTCCCACACTGGGGTCCCCCCACGGAGAGGTCCACCCAGTCAATCGGAAGGCCTGTCGGCTGGTTTAGCAGCTGGACATCTGGTAGGCCAGGATTGCTTGCTTCTGGGTTTGGAGGTTTGGAGCGGAAGAAGTCTGGGACCTAGGAAAGGACTGTCCCTTGGTCTTCCCTTACGGGCGAAAGGAAGACGCTCGTGCCGTAAGGGCTGCCGCCAAAGCCAGTAACGCTGTCTTGGAAGCCGCCACCGGGGCCACTATTTTGCTCAATTCCGGCCCAAAGAGAACATCGGCGGAATAAGGAAGGGCCTTCATAGAGTCAGCGCGCCAGGAGCGCAGCCAGAGGGCCCTTATGGCCGATGAAGCTGACACCTTGGTGGTTAAGATGCCGGTGTCAAGAGCTGCTTCATCAAGATTGGAAGCAGCCTGCTTAATATGCGCCACCAGAGGTAATAGCTGGTTGCAATGGGCCCCCGACGTAAGGCCCTCCTCCAGGGCACCCACCCAAGCGCCAATCGCCTTGGCCACCCATGCAGACACCATAGCCGGACTTGCGATAGCACCTGCATAAGCATAAATTCCCTTAAGGAAATTTTCCAACTTCCTGTTTGTCGGATCCTTAAGGGAAGCCGTATTCGATATAGGGAGGGTAGAACTCTTGATAAGACAGACAATGTGTGCATCAACAGGAGGGGGAGACACCCATTTGCTAAGCTCCTCGGCAGGGAGTGGGTAAACGAACACAATGCACTTGGAGACCTAAAACCGCCTGTTAGGTGCGATCCAAGCCTCCGCTAGCATTTCCTCAAGCTGTCCAAATTTAGGAAACTCCACTGAAACTTTTTTCTGATGCTTGAAAACCGGGGCCTTTGGTCTAGGAGCCATTCCCTCGTCCTCAATAGAAAGGACCAATCTGACTGCCCTAACTAAGGCAACAACATCTACTTTAGGGATAGGCTCCTCCTGAATAGACGAGGTCTCATCCTCAGAAGCACCGGCAAATTCCTCCTCCTGGTCTGAGGAGAGGTCCGAATCAGAAACATCAACCGTCTCGGGGACAGAGTTACGCCTGGACGGTCTGCATCCAGAAATACGGTCCCTATCCATCATCTGCTGAAAGGAGGAAGACACCTGTGCTAAGCCCTGCACTGACTGTGAGAAGGTGCTCATCTATGTGGGTTCCAGCGCAGGCAGCTGCAAATGAGGCTGCATAATAAGGGCGGCTTGGACCCCCAAAGTAGGAAGGACAGGCACGGGAGCAGTTACCTGTGACAAGTTGGTCGCCCATGTCGGGTCCTGGCTGGAAGCAGTAGATGGGATGTCTCTGCCTGAGTAACACCGGATACAGAGACCATCCCGGACCGCATCCTGTGAAGAAAGACCAGCAGAACAAGATCTACATATACAAAAGAGCCTCCTCCTCCTTGGGCGCATTGTTCTTGGAAGACATGTTACCGTATTCCAAGAAAAGTATCACACACCATGTTATATAACAGAGGTGGGCAATAGGGAACAATGCACTGAATGTAGGGCCACACATATTTAAGAATGAGTGGACAGAGGGGGGAGTTACACCCTTTCACAGCTATAAGAGTGATAGACAGAAAATAGTGAGAACAAGCACACAGTCACATTCAATGCAATAATAGTAGGCAGATAATGCTCAACAAACCAACCCCAGTCGGCTGATTGGAGCTAAACTGTATAACCAAACCTGAGGGGAGGTATACAGGGAGACAGGTGCCAAACCTCTCTGGAGACTAAATGTAGCCAGCACCATCCATGCAAGGGAGTAGAGAGGAGGAGGAGTAAGCCCTGGGATCATACCAAGGGCCGGGGGAGGGGCTAACGGGGAGAGCCTACCTCCCCCTGCTGACAGAGATCCTCCGGGCAATGGCCACCAACAGATCCCTGGCACTCACACAATACTCAGTGATGGGTCTCTTGAGCTCTGCAGAACCCCCCCACTGCCTAAGTGCCCTGGTGAGCTAGGGGGGGTGCAACTGACCCGATTTCCCGCTTGTCAGCACCCCTAGTGGTTTCCACAGCGGCAGTGACAGCCACGCTGGTGTGGCTCCTTGCAAGCAGGAAGCAGTCTTACCTCATCCTTGCCCCAGGTGTCGAGCTGTGCTGTGAGGAACCGACCGAGGTACCCAACCCAACGGCGGCGGGGGGTGGTGGAGTGGAAGCGCAGGTGTCCTATAGGAAGCCTGGTGCTACCTGCTCAAAAAAATAAAAAATAAAACTAAAGAAAAAATTAGGCTGCATTAGCAGCAGCCCCGCTGTTATAGGTGCACGCTCCTGCGGCACCAAACTTAGACTGGCCTGCCTAGCATGGGGGTGGGGTATAGGGGAGGAGGAGCCTGGCCTGCGCATTACCGAAGAAATGAACTGTTTGGTGCCCAGACTCCATCTGCCAGCCTATACCCCCAGCATAGTCCCTGTGTCCCCTATGGAAGGTGCAGAAGAAACCCTTTTAAGGCTTAAGTAATGTAACAGGGAAATACTATTGCAATGGAAATGGTCTTTAAATTGAACACACGAGAAGTACCCCTTTGGCTACATGTACCAAAAGTCGAGTAAATCAGCAGTACATTGATATTCCTACATTTATATACAGACACCAAGAAACACCCCCATTGTATTTTATGCTTCAAGCCTTACACTAGCAGCACTGTACACACTAGTACCAGCCAGGTGAAGACTAACACACGTTATACTACAGCTCACAAATCCTGCATTTCCCCAGAATGCCCCTAGAACAGGGGTGTTTTCTGCCAAGGGCCATTTTGATATGTATAACATTATTCGCAGGCTGGGTGCAGGCCACACCCCTCCGTGTGATGTCATAAGGGGGTGTGGCCACAATTGCCGGTGATCACAGCAATGCCTGGAGCATCCTGAGGATGCTCCGGGGAGCTGTAAGGGCAGCGGTGTGACAGTCTGAAGCGTTCTAAGGACGTTCCAGGTGGCACTGCTGCATAGATTCTGGCTGCAGTGTGGTATTATAGGCACCCTGCAAGCCAGATGAGGATAGCAGAAAAAAGCTCAGAGGGCCAGACCAAATGATTCTGCGGGCCTTATACTGCCCCCGGGTCTGAGGCTCCCCATGCTTGTCCTAGAGGAAGATGGACTTTACCTCTGTACCACCTGTAGTGCACTTCCCGCAAGCTGTCATGGCTTCTCACTGTCCATAGTGTAAACCTCTCTCTGCATTATGCCATCAGGTATATTCCTCATCTGCGCGTTTATAAGCCCAGCAACTACCAAATTATTATGCTAGTAATAACAAGGCCACTCTTACTAGTCTCAAGTGTCTGGGATAAATGGCTTGATGGTTTGACCCCACTGTCTCTTAGGCACACTCCGCAGGCATTACTGTACCTCTCTTAGTTTATTCTTCGCCTCTTCCAGAGACGCCTGTTTCTCTGCCAGCTGAGCCTTTGCTGCATTCATGCGAGCTCGCTTAGGTTCCACCACACGGAATAAACGACCGTACATCTATTAAGAGGGAAAAATCAAGACTCATGAGGTGTCACTAGCGAATCTATGTACACTGATAGGCATAAAGGCCTGAACCATGAGATCAAGGGTCTACCTCCATAGCCCGCACCCACATGCAGAGAGAACGGGCAGCCAGAGACACTCGGCCAACAATGTCTGGAAAGAAGTCTGGCAGCACACAGTATTGTCCGGTCTTCTTCAGGGTCCTCTCCGAGATATTGTCCTTGTCAAAGTTAATGAGCTGTTTGATGAAGTTGGGATCTCCTGGGAATATACGGAAGACACAAATGTTGAACAATTGACATACTAATCTTCACTCTCCCTTGCACAGCGTTTGTCTTCTCTATAGCTCTGAATATCTTCACGCCAAGCCCCCCTGATGCCACTTCTCCCCAGACTCCCTGTCTCACCTAGCTGTCTCTTGGCCTCGGCCCAGGTGGGCTCACTTCCTCTCAGGATCATGACGGCCTGCATTACAGTCTCAACTAGAGGTGGAGGGCGTCCGTAAGCCTTGACCTCACTCAGGTCCTGCCTGTTCAGTGTCTCCAGGGCCTATGGGGAGGATGTACAGAGTGTTATCAAACGCACAGTTTCCCATACACTAGGCAATGGATTACCCGATCCTGCGTTCGGATCGGAAACGCTGATCCGTCGGCAAATCAGTGAAATCCAACATGTTGGATTTCAGCGATCCAGAGATGCTGGGCTGCAGGATCGCAGGAAAGCGTCGCTCCGTCGCCTGTGTATGGTCCCCTTAAGAGTGAAGGTGGAATTTCTTGTGGAGATCTTTCGATGTCCAGGACGGTGGGAGAAGGAGAAAAAGGAAACAGAAAAGGGATATAGGAAACAGAAAAAGGAAACAGAGACCGGAAACAAACAAAAAAAAGGAAACAAAAAAAGAAACAGAAACAGGAAACAGAAAAAAAAAAATCGGAAACGGTAAAAGGAAACAAACAGGTTACAGAAATAGAAAAAGGTAACAGAAAAAGGAAACAAGAAACAAAGGAAAAGGCAGGAGGAGGAGGAGGAGAAGAAGGAGAAGAAGGAGGAGGAGGAGGAGGTAGAATAATTAGGTCTCCTACCTTCATGGCCTCCTCCAGGGCAGGAAGAGCTTCCTCCAGGTCTTTCTGAGCATTATCTGCCAGAGCTTTGCACTTTATCTCCTCGGCTCCGATCTTCTCACTGTGAGCCGTCACTGTCTGATAAAGAGAGAAATTGACAATTAAAGAAAGTAATTTGGTATTTTAAAGCCACAGAAGAGAAAAAGTGAGGGATAACAATCACAGGTAACAACTGATGATACTTCTGCCAGGAAAGAGTTCCTTAGTTGGAAAGACATGGATAAAGTAGAACAATGGTCGGTGCTGTCCCCTGGACCACTCATGAAGACATGGCAGGCCAAAACAAACCTTCTGCTGCTCATCGGCTTCTCTTCGCTGGTGGACGATAATGACCAGGTACTCCTCACACTGCTTCTGGAATTCGGCCACCTTACTTCTTGCGATGGCAAGCTGCTCAGACATCTTCTCCACCTTCTCTCGAGTCTCGTCAATCTTAAAGAGCCCATTGCGCAACTTGGAGGCCTTCTCGCCCAACTCTGAGCGTTTCTCATTCAGGAGCCTGGAAATGGACACAGAACACATATGTACACTACTATACCACGGTTACCCAGAGACTAATGCTGACGTGTTAGAACATACCTTCTGTATCGGGATACCACCTCCAGGTAGCTGGTTGGCGTGATATAATTCTGCCTCCTTAGTTCCATTTTCATCTTGCGTGAATATTCTGCTACAGAGCGGTGCATCGTGACAAAGATTCGGGCCACTTTTCCATGGATCTGTGGGGGTGGGGGTGGGGGGTGGGGACGAGTACAGGAGTCAGGACATAGAATAGAATACAGGAAGCAAGACACAGGGACAGGTGGTCAGAGACTGAAGCAGCAGAACCCTCCATGGATGGAGGAAGAGCAGAGGGTAAGGGAGAACATACGGATGATGTGAGAGAGCTTTCTGGAGATGTACAATAGTTGGTGCAGGGCGAGCCCGTGGGATCTCGCATTGGCCGAGGCACCAGACTCACCCCTTCCAAGCTTCCGAGTTCAGCTCCCTCCAAATATCTCTCCGCAACCTCCAGCAGGGCCTCTTGGGGCCACTCAGAAAACCAGTCAATGGTCGTGCAGTTAACCAGAGCTGGGTATTGGCGGATACGATTCCTGCAGCAAATTGAAATGAAGGCGTGAAATAGAATTTGGAAGGCATGGGGCAAGCAGCTCCCCCGCTGTGGAGACGGGTTTTCCCAGGATAAAAAAAACATTTCCTAATGGCAGTGAATTATAATGATTACTGGGCAGAGAGTAGACATTTTGAAGTGGACCTTCAATTATTGGGGACAGCCCGCATCCATCTCTATGTGCACTTGTACTCTCCTCCTCCACAAATTACTGACGTAAGGTGGGCAGGGTGGTAAAAAACAACTATTGAGGCACAATGGGTACACATCATGTGATATGTCAGCCGAACCCTGCGGATTGGAGCGCCATACCGTACTCATCGTCTGATGTGTAACCATAATTACTCGCTCCCGGCCTCCTACATCAGCGACGTCACATCTGCTGCTCTGTGACGACCCAGGCGGCCGATGCATGCTCCTGATTGCAGCCACTGAACGATATAGTGCGCAGTCACGCACTATATCATTCTGTGGGCCTGATTCAGACGACAGCTCCCGAGCGCACAGCGCTCGCAAGCGGGTCGATAGTCCCCCACTGCGCATGCGCACGCCGGAGCCGGTATGCGCATGCGCGAGAACCGGCCAGCAACGGGCGCTCCGTAGTTACGGGTCTCGCACAAAAGCGGGGCAGCTGTCGATTGTATTTGGAAGCGGGCAGGGGGGGTGGCTGGCCCAACGGAGGCGTTCCCGAAGGAACGCCTGCCGTTTGGGGGCGGCCCCACTGACATCACGAGTGATGTCAGTGGGTGAGGTTTCGGCTCTATTAGAGCCGAAAGCTCACTGGGGCTTGCGGGAACGAGACCCTACCACAAGGGTCTCGTCGCAAGCCCCGATGGTCACCCACAGCTAAGCGAGCGGCCAGGAGGCCGTCTTTTAAAAAAAAAACAGGGACGCCCTAATTCAGGGCGTCCGGCTGTAAATCAGGCCCCTGTCTGTATGGACGACCAATGCATCGTTATATCGGTCGTCGGCCACGATTCAATATCGTCTGATGTGTACCCACACTGAGTATCACATGAAAGTCCAACCTCCGACCCCTGTACAGTCACTGCTTTCTACGAAAATGCTACTATATTGTTTTTAAAGTACTAATCAGTTTATGGCTTAAATGAATCAAGAGAATGAGGAGACGTCAGGGCGGATTTTATTACGCCTCGCTTCTGTGTGTATGTGATGTTTTTTATCACATAGTGTGGTACCCACCTGATAAAAATGTGTCCCATTAATATGACAGGTGACAAATTCAGTCCGATTTGCAAAAAGATCCATAAATAAGCACCATTTCCACCCTTTTATCTCATTTGAATAATCTCACTCCACTAAAGGATACCATGCACCCGCTCCCGATGGAGAATATTAGCAGCGGAAGGGTGTACACGACGCGTTTTACCTTACACACCACTTCTTCCTGTTACCCAGCAGTGCGACTTTCAGCCTCTGAGTTAATACATTAAAGCTGCTCACCTGAAGGGGTTACCCACGGGACTCATGCAGAGCACGATGTGCAGGTTGCTCCTCACCCTCTCGACCAGGAAGTTGAAAAGGCTCTCCGGAGTGTCCGGGACATTTTCCTCTCGACATTTTTCCTGTAATATGTTCCTGATCTACATCACAGGAGAATGGAGAGATGAACAGAGCTTGTGGGGTAAAAGGGTGTTGTGGAGGGTCATATAGCGCATATTACCTCTTCAAACTCATCAGCCTTATACAGATTGGGGACCTCCCCGGAACTTAATATATTGTTCACATCCTCCAGGAAAGACTCGTCGGTGATCTGAGTATCCGTCAGGAGGAAGACGGTGGGGCGGCCATCTACTCCAGCCAGTCGGTACAGTCTCTTAATGTCTGGAAAAGGGAGATGGGACATAGGGAGAAGATGGTGGCCTTGGTGAAACGCAAGACACAAGTGAAACGCAGTGAAGACAAGGCGCAGAGCTGAGACGTTATAAGGAGAGGTTTGATCGAATGCAGTGGTCATAACGTGACTTCCAAAAAAATGTCACCCCTTGCTCTGAGTGTCTCTCACCGCCTCACCTTCTCTGAACTCCTGCCTGCGGTACCCGCGGGTCACCTCCAGCTGGAAGACCTTATAGTCACAAATAAAGGCCGCGAGCCGTGCCAGGCTCTGCCGTCCGCTGCCTCCAATGCCAATGAGCAACATGTTTCCACGTGGCTGCCCGATCACACGCACGATGCGGGTCACTGGGGAGGAAAAGGTTAATATGAGAGTCCACTGGACGGCACAAGTAGACCAATCTCTGCCACAAGTAGCAGATCAGTCTAACCCAAAAGAGTTCACAGTCTACCCCCATGTTATTCTGCACATTGTCACGGAATGGATCGGAAGGGACATACCATGCTGGATAGCGTCGGTGAACAGGACAAGCGTCTTAGTAGCGGCCCCGGGCTGCCGGCTCTGCTCCTGTAGTTGAGTCGTCATAAAGGTTTTCAGAGCTTTGAAGTCTGTAATGTCCTCGTACACTGGGGGCTCATGCATGAAGTCACCTGGAGAAGGACAGGCAGGGGACAGCTACAGATTGTCTACTGTCCTGAGTACATATATTACACACAGATAGGGCCTTGGAGAGAACTCGACTCATGGCCGCCGGACAGTAAGGGCTTAGTTCTGAGATTTACGCAATGTTCATAATTACGCAGATCTAGCATTTGTTTGCAATTGCGCACGAGCAGCGATTGTATTGCGATCACGCTCACACAGAGGATTCACTCGCAAAGTAAGTGACAGGTCATTAGCATTTGGGGGAGGTAGGAATCCATCGCAGAGTGAGTGACAGGCCAAGAGCGTTTGGGGGTGGTGACGGGGGAGTGGTTGGAGAAACGAAGGCGTGCCTGTCCATATGAGCGCCTTCACAATGGGCGTGCATAAATTAGCCACTGCGATTGCCTATGCAGCGTGAGAGCTCTCTGCGTGCGGCGAGACTTGGAGATTCTGCGACGGGTCAGACCTGCTGTAATTGTGTGTGCTGGGGCCGATGTGCTTCGATGTTACCGATGAATACGCAGGATGGTGAGGTATTAAGTATACGAGAAGGTAGAATTGGGCATCTCTATGCTGGTTGAGCTGTGGCAGCCATTAGCAGATTTCGAAGTTGCATTGCGTGCGATTACGCAGCTGTGGTCACAATTGCCATCCATAGTGAATCAGGCCCAAAGAGCACTGGAGAATTTCTGTCTCACAGAATCACACCCTTAGCTAATGGGAAAACAGCCAATGATGGCAATCAAAAATCACAAATAGCAAAGCAAATAAGGAGAGTTATTGTAGACTTAACTTTGTTAACTCTCTTTCTTCGAAGTCCATAGGGTCCACAGTGGAGACAATGGGGTAAAGGTGGTGGTTAGGAGGACTGGACACCAACAGTTAAAACTCTTCTGTCCCAGGGTGCTCCAGTCCTCCCCCCTTTCCCCCCTGTACCCCTGCCCACAGCCTGAGGTAATTCAGTTTTGTCAACAAGCTCAAGGCAGGAGCAAGATAGGAGATATGGAAGACTGGTACACTTAAGAATCACACTCTCACACAATAGAGAAGGAATCCGGTGACCAAGACAAGAAACCCATAGAAGTCAGGTGCGTCAGGGCGGACTTCGAAGAGAGTTAACAAAGGTAAGTCTACCATAACTCTCCTTTTCTTCTTCAGGGTCTATAGGGCTCCACAGGGGAGACATTGGGGATGTCCCAAAGCAGTTGTTCAAAGGTGGGGATGCTCCTGTGCTGAGAGGAGACTGACGCCCAAATGAAGCATCCTGAGAGCCAAAGGTATCAAAGGCATAGAACCTAAGAAAGGTGTGAACAGAAGACCAGGTATTCGGCAGAAGCTCCAGGACGTTGATTGGTAGGACCCCCCCCGGTGGGAGTCAAACGACCCTGGAAGGAGAGCTGGCCGGTCACTGTGCCCCAACCGCAGCAACTTGCATCCATGGTGAGGAGCACCCAATTCGGGTTTCAGAGGGGGCGACCTATGTTTAGGTGGGAAGTCTGTAACCACCAGGATAGGGATAGACGAACTTCCGGAGAGAGGACCATCATCTGGGATCTGCTCATCGGGGGCAACCCATTCCACCTGGAGGGGAACTGAGCGAACTCCACCATGTCGAAGGTGGATACCATGGACCCCAAGATCTGCATTGCCGATTGAATGTACGCTCGGCGGCTGTGGAGAAACCTGCGCACTCGTTGCTGCAGTGCGGAGATTTTGTCTGCTGTCAGGAACATTTTCGGAACCTGAGAATCCAGAAAGGCTCCCAGATGTACCATCCTCTGAGAAGGGGTCAGGGAAGACTTTTTCCAGTTGATCAACCAGCCGTGTTTTTGTCGAAAGGCCATGGTTATCTGAAGATGGCGGTGAAAGACCTCTGGAGAGTGTGCTAACAGTAAGAGGTCATCCAAGTATGGGAGTAGTCTGACCCCGACGGTCAGACTGCCATGATCTTTGCAAAGACCCGTGGAGTTGTAGAAAGCCCAAAAGGCAGTGCTTGAAATTGGAAATGTTGCTGTAGGACAGCAACCCAGAGATATCGCTGATGAGAGGGCGCTATAGGTACATGTAGGTAAGCGTCCTGAATGTCCAGAGACACCATAAAGTCCCCAGATTACATAGCTAGGACAATAGAGTGGTGGGTTTCCATACGAAACCTGGGCACTCAATTAAACTTTTTCAGAAACTTGAGATTGAAGATAAGCTGATGAGACCCATTGGGCTTCTGAACCAAGAAAAGGGTAGCGTAATACCAGGTCCCTCACTGTGATAACAGGACCGGAATTATCTCCCCCGAGTGCAGCAAGGACTGAATGGCCGTCTGGAGGAGCAGGGCTTTCCTTGGGTCTGATGGAGGGTCTGTGTAAAAGAACTGCTGGGAGGGGCCAACTCAGGAATGAGGGGACGTACCCATTAGAGACCACTTCTTGTACTCAGGCGTTTATGATGGTCTGACGAAAGAACTGGGTGAACTGAAGAAGTCGGCCTTCAAGGCTGAAGGCTTGTCCTCGGATTTGGCAGCTGATCGTCTAGCAGCCCAGTCCTGCTTAGTCCTGGGCTTGGAGGCCATTGTGGAAGCCGACTGCCGTGGAAAGGACCGACCTTTAGCTTTTCCCTGGGGACGAAAGGACTTAAAGGATTACATCCGAGGCCTTGGCGTAGATGCTGAGGGCAGGAAAGCCGTCTTAGAAGCTGCCAAGGTAGCCACAATCTTGTCCAACTCTGGGCCAAACAGGATCTCCCCAGCATAAGGCAGTGATTCCAAGGCCTTCTTAAGAGCCCGTGTTGGCTTTCCACGAATTAAGCCAAATGATACGGCGGGCTACTTCCAAAGTAGCAGATGTCTTGTAAGCCAGGAGACCAGTATCCAAAGCTGCTTTGCCTAAATAGGAGGCTGCATCCCTGATGTGCGAGATGTAGGACAGCTGTTCCCGAGAAGCATCAGAGGGAAATGTGTCCTCTAGAGCATCTGCTCAGCTCTCAGTGGCTTTGGCCACACAGGCAGTAGCCACGGCTGGACGAGTAATAGCTCCTGTAAGAGAATACACAGATTTAAGGCAAGCTTCAATCTGCCTATCCATCAAGTCCTTTAAGGAGAATGCTGTAGGTATAGGTAAAGTAGTGCTTTTAACTAGACGTTTCACGTGGAAATCCATCACTGGGGAAACTTCCCATTTAGCGCAATCAGCTGCTGGAATAGGATAAAAAGAAACCAGGCGTTTTGGCAACTGGATCTTTTTACTTGGTGTATTCCATGCCTCGCTCATGAGTTCAGAAAGCTGATGAGTGAGGACCACTTTCTGACGCTTAAAGAGTGGCTCTTTTGCCTTAGGAATGGGCTCTGCATCTTCTATTTGAATAATTGATTTGACAGCCCTCACTAGTGCAGGTACGTTCAATTTAGGCGGAAGCTCCTCCTCCGCAGTGCTATCGCAGTGATGCCTATTTTGCTCACGTGCATACACATGAGCAGTATGCAACAATCGGCCGTCTGTGTGCGTAATCGCCATTGCGATCTGTAATGAATCAGGCCCTAAGTCCTCTAACTAAAAAAGTGAAGTTGAAGTAAATCAACAAGGTCTTCTTCTTATAAACAGAGTACTGCCAGGCTCCGCCAACGCCTTGCTGTCTTGAATGTTTATTGCTTGACGCACAGTCATCCACACCCAGCCTTCTAGTGAGCTCCTCATCAAACTTCGAGGAACCACCCATTTCTAAATCCTCAAGCATGTCCCCCTCCTACTGAGATAAGTACTCGGAGTCTGACTCCTCACCAGACACGACTACAGCGGGAATCTGACGTGTCAGTGTCCTAACTATGGAGATAGGCTCTCAAATCCCTTCTGCAGATGAGGTAACCTCTAATGACGCTATGGACTGGCCGCGCTAGGCTTCAGGTACAAATTGGCATGTAGCAATGAGCATGGCGGAGTATGCACTTACTCCCGCTTAGACTATCTGGAAATGCATGTAATGGAACGGAAAATAAAAACATTTATCAATTAGACACATTAATTTATAAGTCTTCTAAAATATTGCTCGTCTTAGCCTCGGTCAAGACTTTAGCCAATCATGGCAGTGAGGAGACACCAGGACTCTCTGTATTACATTCAGCACTTTTGTTTATTTGTAGTCTTCTATTACAGGTGTCTAGACAGGAGCAAAAGGCATCCCATTTGAAACGATATATGGGGGTCTGGCATCGTCTGAGAAGGTGTGTTGCATCACTGTCATGGTAGCACAACTCAAATTATTGAATCGCCATGGCAGCAGAAACCGTATTCTTTCTTTAGAAAGATCTAAAATAAGTGTCGGAAGATGAACAGTAATTATTTATAGAAACAAAATAGTCGAGGGCGTACGGGAAAGCCTGGGTATACACAAACACATGGATATCTGATATACATAAGAGACTGCAACTTACCAAAAATAGGTGGGTGTTTACTGGGACACAAATTGTGGTAGTTGAGGTCAAAGAGAGAACCCAACTTTTCGCTCAGAATCCCTACAAAGGTTTCAGTGTCCGAAGTGTCCACCAGGCGGTCTGAGAAGACTCTGCAGGAGAGACAGGAACAATGACGTACTCTAAGTGAAATAATCTGACTTATTCAGACGCTGCTATGAATATCTCTGCATGAAGGACTCCACGTCAGTATCTCAAAATAATTCAACTATCTCAGATCTTCCTGCAACATCTACCAGGTCATGCAGCATGCAGCAATCCAACTGCTGTGGAACTAAACATCCCAGCATGCCCTGCTTATGTTTTATCATGCCCTTACAGAAGAACTGTAGCAGGACATGCTGGGATGTGTAATTCTACAGCAGCTAATGTGCCGGATACTGTCAACCTTGTTCCAGTTGATGGCGCTACTAGTTCAGTCTTCGAGTCTCTTTACCTGGACGGTGGTAAAGTTTGATTGTCCCATATGTGTTTATATGTGCGTATGTTACCTGAAACACTCGTGTACCCATAGTCTGGTGATGCTCTGCTTTGTATCGTGGAGGTCACGGTGGGCTCGTAACATGCCCTGGAATACCTGTAGCAAAGAGGAGAGATGGAGGTTTATTTCACTTATCTCTCGTCAATATCTCACTGACCTCTCTGTTCACGCACACTTTGTCCACCCCAGTTCGTGTTGATCCTCTTCTTCCCACTACCATGCCTAGTCTGTCTACTAAAGTCTCCCCCTCTCCCTCTCTATGTTCCTTGTGCCCCTCTCTTTCCTAATCTAAATGTTCCCAAGACGCATTATTCTCCGCAATAATTTCACAACCAACTCTCTTCCCTGTACTCAGTGTCAACCACACTCTCTTTCCGGGAACTTATTGACCACCACAATTTCTTCCCTGTGCTCAATATTTATCGGACACTCTTCTATGCATTAAACGTTCCTCAGACTCTTTTCCCTCTACTGGACATTTTTCCTGCCACTAAATGTCCACCAAACTCTTTTTCCTGTCCGCCAGACTCAACTTTCCTGCACTCAATGTCTACCCAACTCTCTTCCCTGCACCTAATGGCCACCAGACTCGCTATTCTCGAACTCAATGGCCACCAGACTCTCTTCCCTGAACGCAATGGCCACCAGACTCCCTTTCCAAAGCTCATTGGCCACCGTAATCTCTTTACTGAACTCAGTGGCCACCATATTCTCCTTCCTGAACTCAATGGCCACAAACTTCTCTTTCCTGTACTCAATAGCCACCAGACTCTCTTTTCAAAACTCAATGGCCACCAGACTGTCGTTCCTGAACTCAGTGGCCACCATATTCTGTTAGCGGATTCCCTACGCTAAATGTTCACAATGCTATTACTTTTTTACACAACGTCTGTCCCTTTTTCTTCCCAGTACACAAAATCCAATTTCCCATGTTAATGCTGTATTCTTCACCTCTCACTCTAGGCTCCTCACCTTAGAAATATCACGGAGGTTGAACAGATAATGAATCTTGGCAGGTGTTGGAAGGAATCTTTGAGTGACTGCATTATACAGTTCCACGGTCGCCTGAGTGATCACTTCTCCAACTGGCTTTATCTCCTCCTCAAAGTCCTGCAGCTTCTGACTCATCATTGTCCCAAAAATGCGATGAATCTGAGACTCCTGGGAGAGGATGAGAAAACTCAGTAGCATGTCTAATAAGTCGCTCACAATCAGCTGGAGCAAATTCATTCAAAAGTTGCAAATCTGAACCTATGCAAATCATGTTGCGACGCAAAGTGTGCAAATGCAGTTCTTTATTGCAATGTAGGCACAACACCGGATGTTTTTGTATTTAGCAAACAAAATGAAAGATATGGTAAGAACTTACCTTTGTTATCTCTCTTTCTTCGAAGTCCATAGGGTCCACAGGGAGACCTTGGGGTTTAGGTGATGGCAAGTACATCTGAGCACCACGCAGTTAATTTTTCACTCCCAGGATGCACTGGGCCTCTCCCTATACCCAGCCCCGGGCCAGAGGCACCTCAGTTCGCAACAAGCCAAAGGCCAGAGGAGGGTAAAAGAGAGAGAGAGAAGAAAGTCTGGAACACTCAACAATCACATTCTCACAGGAGACGGAAAAAAACGGTGACCAGAGCGAAGCCCATCTGAAGACAGGTGGGTCATGGTGGGTGCCCTGTAGACCCTATGGACTTCAAAGAAAGAGAGTTAACAAAGGTAAGTTCTTACCATATCTCTCATTTTATTCTTCAGGGCCCATAGGCTCCACAGGGAGACCTTGGGGATGTCCCAAAGTAGTCCTTTTAAGGATGGGACCCTCCTGTGCTGAGAGGAGAACCCGCCGCCCAAAGGAAGCATCCTGAGAGGCAAAGGTATCAAATGCATAGAACATTAAAAAGGTCTGGACAGAAGACCACGTAGCAGCCTTACAAAGCTGAAAAGCCGAAGCGCCACAGCAAGCTGCCCATGAGGGACCCACAGACCGAGTAGAATGAGCAGTAAAAGAGAGTGGAACAAGAAGGCCCTCCTGAGTGTAAGCCTCAGAGACCGTCATACCCAGCCATCTAGCCAATGTCTGCTTATTGGGTGGCCATCCCTACTTGTGAAATCCGAGAAGACAAACAAGGAGTCTGACTTCCGAAGGGAACTGGTATGCTCCACATAAATTTTGAGGGCCCGCACCACATCCAAAGAGGCCTCACCTGCCGAGAGGTCTGGAGACTGAAAGGCTGGTACAACAATTTCAAGTCTGACAGTCTTCTGGCGGAAGCTATGGCCAGAAGAAAAACAGTCTTTGCTGTAAGCCATTTGAGATCCACTGAAGACAGGAGTTCAAATGGAGGGCCCCTAAGTACAACAGCCAAATCCCAAGGAGCCACAGGAGGGACAAAGGGAGGCTGAATCCGGAGGACACCCAGGAGGAAGGTGTGGATACCGGGCAGAGGAGCAATCCTCCTCTGGAACCATACAGACAGAGCCGGGACATGAACCTTCAGCGATGCCAAATGGAGACCAAGATCCAAACTCGCTTGAAGGAAGGCCAACACTCTGGAAATCCAAAATGTCCGGGGACACACTCTGTGGTAAACCCTGGCAGAGGCTGGTTTTCGTGCTCTGATCATAGTATCTACAACAGAGCTAGAAACACCCTTAGACCTTAGGAGGGATGTCTCAAGAGCCACCCCGTCAAAGACAGACAACCCAGGTCCAGGTAAAGGCAAGGACCTTGAGACAACTGGTCCGGACATTGAGGCAAGAGCAATGGAGTGTCGATGGAGAGACCAGTACCAGTGCCGTTTGGGCCACGCTGGAGCCACCAGCAGGACTGAGCCTCCTTGTTGTTTGACTTCTGAATTACTGGAGGAAACAGGGAGAATGGAGGGAACAGGTACGCAAACTGGAAGGACCACTGTGCCGACAGAGCGTCCACTAGGATCGCCTCAGCATCTCTTGTTCTTGACCCGTACACTGGCAGTGTGTGATTGTGTCGGGAGGCCATGAGGTCCACGTCTGGAAGGCCCCACTTGTCCACTAGGAGCTGAAACACCTCTTGGTGAAGAGACCATTCCCCTGGATGCACGTCGTGATGACTGATGACGTCCACTTCCCAACTGAGAATTCCTGGAATGAACACTGCCGATTTGGCTGGGAGATGACCTTCCGCCCATGTTAGAATGCGTGACACCTCTGCCATAGCCGCCTGACTTCGAGTTCCTCCTTGGTGATTAATGTAAGTCACAGTCGTGGCATTGTCTGACTGAACTTGCACGGGCTTTCCGTGAAGTAGGAGTTTGGCTTGCTGTAGGGTCCTGAAGACCGCCCAAAGCTCCAATATGTTTATTGGTAGAGCCAACTCCTCTGCTGTCCACCGCCCCTGAAATGAGTGTGGACCTGTCACTGCGCCCCTGGCATCCGTCGTCCGGAGGACCCATTCCAGAAAAATGGGCGCCCCTTGGGGAGGGCAAGAGACAGCTGCACCTCCGTTTTAAAGCACCCTCGTTTGTGCTTTTATCCGATGGGGTAATCCATTCCACCTGGAGAGGATCACTTTCTGTAGAGGTCTGGAATGAAACTGGGCATATTCCACCATGTCGAATGTCGATACCATGGACCCCAGTACTGGCATTGCTGAGTGGATTGACACTCGGCGACTGTGGAGGTATCTGCGCACTCGCGTCTGCAAAGTGGAGATCTTTTCTGTGTTAGAAAGATTTTCTGCTGTTGGGAATCCAACAGAGCTCCCAGATGGAGCATCCTCTGGGATGAAGTCAAGGAGGACTTTGTCCAATTTATCAACCACCCGTGAGAGTCTGAAGCACAGAAATTGTCAGCTGTAGATGGTGGTGAAGTACTTCTGGAGACCCTGCCAACAATAAGAGGTCGTCCAGGTAAGGCAACAGTTGAACCCCCTGATGCCGTAGATGGGCTGCCATATCAGCCATAACTTTGGTAAACCCTCTCGGAGCTGTTGAGAGACCAAAAGGTTGAGCCCGAAACTGGAAATGTTGTTGCTGTATAGCAAAACGGAGGAAACGCTGGTGAGATGAAGCAATTGGAATATGCAGGTATGCATCCTGAATATCCAGCGATAACATAAAATCCTCCGGTTCCATAGCCAGTATAATTGAGCGGAGGGTTTCCATCCTCTCTGAGGAACTGGGACCAAGATGACAACTCCTGCTTGAAGCAAGGATTGTATGGCTTTTTGGATTCGTAATGCCTAATCTTTGTCTGACAGAAGGCTTGTGCAGAAGAATTGCTGGGGAGGCTTTCTGTGGAAGGCAAGGGCGCACCCGTGAGAAACCACTTTTCTTAACCAAGTGTCTGCGGTGGCCTGACACCAGCACTGGGCGAATTGAAGTAGTCGGCTTCCCACCTTGGGATCCCCCAAGGGGAGGCCCGTCCTGTGAGGCTGAAGACTTGTCATCGGACTTGGCCGCCGGAAAGCTGGTACTCCAGGCCTGTTTCTTGGGCTTGGTAGTCTTTTTGAGGGCTGACTGTAGGCTTACCTTGGGGCCGAAAGGACTGAAAGGACGAGGTCCGGGATCCTGAATAAGTAGATGCTGAAGGCAGACACACAGACTTAGCTGCTGCCAACGTATCCACAATCTTGTCCAGGTCAGGACCAAACAAGATCTTACCATTGTATGGTAAGCAAGCTGACACCGCAGCAGCCGAAATCCTAGAGGATAAGACGGTGACATCCAAAGCAGCCTCGTTGATACATGTAGCTGAATCACGGAGGTTACCCACCAGAGCCACTTGATCTGTGGTAGCATCTGAAGGAAAAGACTCCTCTAGAGAGTCTGCCCAGAACTCCATAGCCTTGGCCACCTTGGAGACTGCCCCTGAAAGAGAATACATTGACTTTAAACACACCTCTACCTTCCTATCCGTGGTATCCTTTAGGGAAGAAATGGATAGCATAGACAGAGTAGCACATTTGATTAAGCTGGTCACATGACAGTCCACCGCAGGAGGTGATTCCCATTTAGTACAATGTTCCTCAGGAAAGGGATAGGCATAAGCCAGGCATCTCTGAGGATGAAATCGCTTCCCAGGCGATTTCCACGCCACCTCCATGTGCTCCACTAACTGATCAGATAAAGGAAATATTGCAGAAGTAGTCCTTATTTCTCTGAACAGAGCATGTATGGACCGGGGAGCTGGTGGTTCGTCCTCCTCTATGACTAGAGCCGAACGGACAGCACGTAACAGAGCTGGGACATTGATCTTAGGCTGAGACTCCTCCTCTCGCTGAGAGGGCTCAGAGTCATCTTCCTCTACCATCTCCCCGGGGAGAGGACTGCACAAAGCGGATCACCGCAAGCAGTGGTCCGTGTTCTTACCTGTCTCCCCGTGAATCCGGCTACAGTCCAGGGAGTCCCGTGGGGTCTGACTAGCACAAACCTCGGGCTCCCGTCGCGATCCCCGCATCAGTACCAGCGTCGGTGGGGTGATGGAGCGGCAGCGTGGACATCCACTGGACTGTCCAACGCTGTCCGCTAGTAGATTCCAACTTGAAAATCTTCTGGGGCTGTAAAACAGCCCCACTGCGCTACAGTGACCCGACTCCGGCCGGACACAAAACAAATCTGAGGTGCCTCTGGGGTGGGGTGCGGGGTATAGGGAGAGGCCCAGTGCATCCTGGGAGAATTAACTGCGTGGTGCCTGGATGTCCTTGCCATCTCCTAAACCCCTGTGGAGCCTATGGACCCTGAAGAAGAAATACTAGATAGCTTTATTTTAACATTAAAGGGCAGTGTTGTCCTATCCCAATACCATATCGTTTAACACATTTTAGCTTTGCCCAAAATGCTGCTCCTAATGTACAAAATTCAAATCAGGCCCACGGTGCTCTATCCCCAATAACCCAATAATCTCTCTATGGTTCAACTGTACTGGAACAAACAACTCCCATATCTAGATTAAACTCTCTAGGTAGTATATTTACTAAAGTGAGTTTTTAGAATTGGAACTGTTGCCCATAGCAACCAATCAGATTCTAGCTATTAACTTCTAGATAAATGTTAAGTAGAATCTAATTGGTTGCTCTGGGCAACATCTCCATTTCTAAAAACTCTCACTTTAGTAAATATACTCCCTAGGTACCAGTATATTCCGACAAGGGTGCAAATCCCAGATTACCCTCACTAGGTAATCAGTTAATGCAGTTAATTACTCACCGAAGGAAACGTCATGTTAATAAGGTTAAACCTGCTCTTGAGTCGATCAGATATAGCCGTGCGGCCTCCACCAGGAGGACCCATTGCTGCCATAATGAACATGTCCTGGATGGGGAGGATGGGATAAGTTAAATGGAGATCAAGAAACTGTCACGGGATGAAGAACATATGTGAATTAAAACTGTCAGAAAGATATAGTCAAAGCGGAAAATAAGTGCAAAAGTCTAAGGCTCACATAATGCCCAAGCAAAGAAGTAAAATATCAGAGCAGAGGGTGTGAGGTGACATGGTCAGAGCAGGGAAGTAAAGTAGAGGGTGTGAGGTCACAATGTCAGAGCAGGGAAGTAGAGTAAAGGGTGTGAGGTCACAATGTCAGAGCAAGGAAGTAGAGTAGAGGGTGTGAGGTCACAATGTCAGAGCAGGGAAGTAGAGTAGAGGGTGTGAGGTCACAATGTCAGAGCAGGGAAGTAGTGTAGAGGGTGTGAGGTCACAATGTCAGAGCAGGAAAGTAGAGTAGACGGTGTGAGGTCACAATGTCAGAGCTGGGAAGTAGAGTAGAGGGTGTGAGGTGACAATGTCAGAGCTGGGAAGTAGAGTAGAGGGTGTGAGGTCACAATGTCAGAGCTGGGAAGTAGAGTAAAGGGTGTGAGGTGACAATGTCAGAGCAGGGAAGTAGAGTGGAGGGTGTGAGGTCACGATGTGAGAGCAGGGAAGTAGAGGGTGTGAGGTCACAATGTCAGAGCAGGGAAGTAGAGGGTGTGAGGTCACAATGTCAGAGCTGGGAAGTAGAGTAGAGGGTGTGAGGTGACAATGTCAGAGCAGGGAAGTAGAGTGGAGGGTGTGAGGTCACGATGTCAGAGCTGGGAAGTAGAGTAGAGGGTGTGAGGTGACAATGTCAGAGCAGGGAAGTAGAGTAGAGGGTGTGAGGTCACGATGTGAGAGCAGGGAAGTAGAGGGTGTGAGGTCACAATGTCAGAGCTGGGAAGTAGAGGGTGTGAGGTCACAATGTCAGAGCTGGGAAGTAGAGTAGAGGGTGTGAGGTGACAATGTCAGAGCAGGGAAGTAGAGTAGAGGGTGTGATGTCACAATGTCAGGGCAGGAAAGGGAAAGGTATGAGGCTATATCAGGGCAGGAAAGAGGATGACTGAGTTTCTCAATGTGGGAGCAGTAAATAACCTGAGTTCTCAGCACCATATGTACACATGAGAACAGTCGTGAGTCTGACCTTTACGTATTTGATGCTCTGATTGTGACGGTCATACCAGAAGCCATAGTCAATCCAGAGCCGAAGTAGTTCAAGAGGGGGTTGTGATCCGAATGTGTCCTTAGCCGGCATATTGAGGTCATCCATGAAGGTTATCAGCTGTTTGCCTCCGGCAGGCACATAGACGCCCTTGGTTCTCTTCTCCACACGACTCTCAATAATATTCTGCACATTGTTTGAGCTTGTCTAGGGAAGTAGGAGAAGGTGATATTGCACACTGGTACCACAAGGCTCTGCTGGGATAAATCTCCTGTAATGTGGTTACCTGGGCAGACATGTTTACGGTCAGCAGTGCCCACTTGTTAGCATCTAGTGACTGCAGAACGCTTTGGGCGATGGAGGTCTTCCCAGTACCCACTGGCCCCACAAGCAGGACTGGGCTCTGGTGGGCAACCAAGGCACTGACGATGAACTGATAGCGCACAGTGTCTACTGTTGGCACCATGATCTTATAGAATGGGGCACTGTGAGGAGACACAAGAGGACCATCACAGACTGGCACTAGTTACAGGGTGCAGTAGATACCATGGAGCACAGAAGAGATTAGTAATACTATGCTAAGGAATAAGCACTGTGAAGGTCGGTGAATACAGGGGTTTGCGCTCTAGAACGTACTTGGAAGGAATTCTCCAACCCTTTGGCAGCTTCTCCTCAAAATTGAGCCAATTCTTCGATTTAGGATCCACAAAATATTCATACACGGTGTCCTGACGGGAGACAAATACATTACTCATAGAGGCGATTCAGATAAATAGAGCAGCTCACTGAGTATCACCTGCATGAAGTAGCCGAGTCCCAGCTCGTCCGGTATGCTGCCTCAACATTTGTAGAGTTGCAGGTACCGGATGCCGAAGCTCGGGATCCCGGGCCTGAAAGTTAGCATCCTGACACCACCATCCCGACAGGGTTAGAATATACTACCCCTTCCCCTACCTTCCTGCACCCCTAATCCATAACCCTCCTCCTAGTGCTTAACCCTAACCCCCTCCTTATCCCCTCTACTTATCCTCGGGACACTGGTGGTCTAGAACCCTCATGCTACACCTCCAGCCATTGTGCTATGTTCTTATCACCTTGCTAGGGAAGCTTCCTTCCAGCTCTCTCATATAGTTGTCAATCTTTCTTCTCCCGTCTTCGTCCACAGAAGCACAGACTGACCAGATCAGACAGAAGAGGAACCAGAGCTCCACCATGCGGCTGTAATTGTCAGCATCCGCCGGATTAACCTGTGACGGCAACGCAGAATAAGTGGCGGAGGTCGGAAAGACGGGATTACAGAAAACACAGAGGCGCGTTTCCAGCAGTATACTCACCCCGTTTTCAGGTGTAGCAAGAGAGTCGTACAACTTGCACAGTGAGATGACCCCGCTGGTGTCCTCCTGTGGTACGAGGTCCTTGCAGTTTTGTTGTTTGTACTCGAGAATTCGCCCAACGTACTTATCGAACATACGCTGGAGGGTCTCTGTTTCTGCCTGCACAAAGGGGGAAACGCTTAGCGGCTGATTGTGAGTGGGCGTCCGTGTGTGCATCATGATGCCTGCGACTTTATGCTGATACTAGTATAATAAGCCCTTCGCTGATGTACATCCTGGTGTCTGATTGTGCAAGGGCTGAGACGCCCACTCTGAGTCTTTAGACACAACTATCAGATGCGCCATCGGAACGTGCACCAACCCCATGTTAGGTGAGGAATCTCCTCCTGAGTCTGGCCTTCTATGTGAGCAATTACGCCTCTTAGCTTACAACCACTTCAGTGACAGGCCTGCGACCCTCCCATAACGCGCCCATGAGACCACGAATCTCCGTGCGTCTATATAGCCACCTCCCAGGAACTCCGAATACATTACTGATAACATGCCTCTCAATCGCTACTGCGCCTCTGGGCCACATTCCAATATGCACGCAATGCCGATATTGACGCAGTTGAGCGATTATCGGAGGACTGCGCGTGCGTCTTGGCTGCAATGCACGCCAGTAGTGAATGAATTGCGATAACGCAATGCAGTGTAATAGGCGAAAAAATTTAGACTATGAAGACCTGGCGGAAAAAAGTGCAGAATTGGGGTCTTGGGGTGCAAGCTTTCAGAAACCACCCTGCACCCTTTTGACACTCCCCCCTGACGCAAACTGTGTCAAAAAACGCCAAAAAAACCACAAAGGACACTCCAAAAAAGCACTTTGAAAAAATGGGCGAAAAAAAAAAAGAAAAAAAGTTGGGTTACAAATTCAAACACTAGCGAAATAGCCTCTGGGGGGGTCTGGAAGTATGGGGGAGGGGTTTTTTTTAATTGCAGGTACTTGCTGAAGGTGCATTTTTTGGTGCACTTTAAAGCCTTATTTTAGTGATTTAGAACTATGCTTGTACCTATTTTCTTGTACCCCAAATTTGATGGAACTACTTAATTTCCCCCCCAAAAAATTGCAAAATGCTCTTCTTCAGCACTTGCTCAAAGACGCAAAATAGCGACTATTGAGACCATTTAAAAACCCCAAATACCTTTAGCAGGGCTATTCGGGGTGTACTTATAGTGATCCCCCATGTCAGAGCATCTTTAGGGGGGTGTCAGGGTGATTTCTCCAAAACTGCCAGAACTTTTTCGCCGATTTCCAATTAGCTGGGTCCCGTTTTCGCACATTTACAATTGAATACGGGGATACGCGGGGACGCGTGCGATACATTTTCACCGGCAAAACCTCTGACGACGGTGAATAGTCCGGACTCAGGCCCTCATTCAGAGCCGCTCGTAAGCGGCCGTTCGCTCGTTCCGAGCGATGTTCACACATCTGCGCATGCGTACGGTTTGTAATGCGCATGCGCGAACCAGTTAGTGCGGCCGAAAAACGTTTGTTCGCTATATAGCAAGTGCCTGCTATTTTGAGTGACAGGATGAGGTGTATGTGGGTGGTAACAGGGGAAGGTGCTTGAAAACAGGGAGTGGAGATCCGAATGCAGGCGTGCTTAAAGGTCAAAACGGGCGTTTTATGGGTGTGCATAATTAATACAGCAGCGTCATTGACCACGTCACTGGGTTATTTTATAGTCAGAACTGCTCGCAAGATTGTGGTAGCAAAAACCAACCACAAGAATAGCGAGCAGTTCATACGCTGGTCGATGTACTCGATTAATCTAATAAATAGCGGACATGACGTATGGTGCGAGCGGCCAGGGGGCGTCTTTTTCAAAATTACGACCGCAAGTTTTGTTCGCTCGTTCAGACTTATAGGCGTGAACAGACCGCAAAGAGCGAACAGTTCATTTGAATAGCCACCCCTTTTTTGTGAACGAACGACCGCAAATAGCGTCCGGCTCTGAATCAGGGCCTCAGACTTTTCGCTTCAAATTGAATATGGCCCATAGGGGTAAGATTTACTAAGGAGCGGATTGCCAAAGCGGCATTGACTAATGGCATTAGGAGTAAATGCTAAACAAGCCATTGTGGGTTAAAAACCTATCGGTGAAAGTTGGCGATGATTGGCCTCTAGACAAACGGCTCCTTAGTAGATCTACCTCTGTATGTTAGTCCCGCAATCCGACATTTAATTCTTTTCTGACCCACCGACTCCCATCTACTCATTCTCTCTCTCTTCATTCACGCTGTCCCAGGGAGAAATGCGCAGTCCGATATCAGCCCTTTGATTTGCTGCCTCTGTCTTACCTGGGATCTCTTCTCCAGCCATGACTGGACAAAGGGCTTCCAGCCCAGGCTGGTATGGTCGGTGTACACCATGCCGCAACGAGATACGGTGGCCGGAGAGGCTACGGCGAGATCTGCAACCTCAAACAGCAGCGACACCTGGGGAAACAGGAGCAGCTCAGCGACAGATCCATGGCCCAGCCCAGATACTAGCGGACTGTATCCTATTTGTCTCAGGATTATTGTTACCTAACACGATTTCTCTACTAGTCGCACAGGTCTCTGTCCACAGCGCAGAGATGATCTCTGGCTCGTTACTCAGAAATAATGACCTTACTTCTATGATAGTAACAGTGAGAGTGTTAGCTCACTTGCTCAGACATGCCAGTTCTATAGTCTATTATCACAGGGCTCATTTGATTGCTAGCTCACCTGCTCAGGCATTGCGATCCTCTCCCCATTAATGAGAGTTAGGACTTTGTTATCGTCCATCACAGAATTCATGCTTTCAATCCACAGAGTGTCCACCGGTCCATCAAACACGATCCACTTCTCATCCGGCCGCTCATCTATAAGAGAAAAATATATATGTACAGTATTCACCCCTGCAGGAGAGAAAGTAACGGACTAACTGTATTATACAGCCACCAGCTGTCCTCTCTCTGTATTACACAGCACATCCCTGTATTATACAGCCCATCATCCCTTTCTATCCTTTATCTGTATTATACAGCCCATCATCCCTCTCTCTGTATTATACAGCCCCTGCCTGTCCTCTCTCTGTATTATACAGCCCCTGCCTGTCCTATCTCTGTATTATACAGCCCCTGCCTGTCCTCTCTCTGTATTATATAGCCCCTGGCTGTCCTCTCTCTGTATTATACAGCCCATCCTCCCTCTCTCTCTGTATTATACAGCCCCTGCCTGTCCTCTTTCTGTATTATACAGCCCATCCTCCCTCTCTCTGTATTATACAGCCCCTGCCTGTCCTCTCTCAGTATTATACAGCCCCTGCCTGTCCTCTCTCTGTATTATACAGACCATCCTCCCTCTCTCTGTATTATACAGCCCCTGCCTGTCCTCTCTCTGTATTATATAGCCCCTGCCTGTCCTATCTCTGTATTATACAGCCCCTGCCTGTCCTCTCTCTGTATTATATAGCCCCTGGCTGTCCTCTCTCTGTATTATACAGCCCCTGCCTGTCCTCTCTCTGTATTATACAGCCCCTGCCTGCCCTCTCTATCCACTCTCTGTATTATACAGCCCATCTACCCTCTCTCTGTATTATACAGCCAATGTCATCCCTCTCTATCCTCTCTCTGTATTATACAGCCCCTGTCTGTCCTATCTCTGTATTATACAGCCCCTGTCATCCCTCTCTATTCTCTCTCTGTATTATACAGCCCCTGTCTGTCCTATCTCTGTATTATACAGCCCCTGTCATCCCTCTCTCTGTATTATACAGCCCGTCTGTCCTCGCTCTGTATTATACAGCCACTGGCTGTTCTCTCTCTGTATTATACAGCCCCTGTCTGTCCTATCTCTGTATTATACAGCCCCTGTCATCCCTCTATCTGTATTATACAGCCTCTGTCATCCCTCTCTCTGTATTATACAGCCCGTCTGTCCTCGCTCTGTATTATACAGCCACTGGCTGTTCTCTCTCTGTATTATACAGCCTCTGTCTGTCCTCTCTCTGTATTATACAGCCTCTGTCTGTCCTCTCTCTGTATTATACAGCCCCTGTCTGTCCTCTCTCTGTATTATATAGCCCCTGGCTGTCCTCTCTCTATATTACACAGCACCTCCCTGTATTACACAGCTCTCTGTGATCAGCACATACCGGCACACGCTGTCCTCTCTCTGTATTATACAGCCCCTGGCTGTCCTCTGTATTATATAGCCCCTGGCTGTCCTCTCTCTATATTACACAGCACCTCCCTGTATTACACAGCTGTCTGTGATCAGCACATACCGGCACACGCTGTCCTCATGAGACTGGAGAGAACGCCATCTGTCCACTCGTTGGTAGTCAGGTCATACTCTCCATACAGCTCACCCAGAGACACAGCCTTGGGGTTCAGCGGGAAATCCTGCGCACAGGACACAATGAACAATCATCCCAGTGTCTGTCTTATACTCATGCGAACACCTGTGGGCAAGGTAACGGCTCATATAGATCTGCTAGCATCCCTGTAAGGAGCCTATAGCTCTATCCCCGTGGTGCTCTGTGACGTGGCCGCGCTCTCATACAGTCACAGGTGAGATGTCTCGCTACAGAACCTCACAGGCGCTCTATTCCTGTGCTACGTCTTCTGGAATACATGATGTCTTGGTGTAAAACTGACTGTACATAAAAAAAGATACTGTAAATCTTACATATAGCCCTAAGTCAGTCAGATGATAAGACCCACACAAGTACAATAACACAGAATAAATGCTCATTCTCACGGAGGGCAAAGACACTGAGATTGTCTCTTTGGGCGCCTGACATTCAACATTACAAGCCAAAATCATTTCTGGATTGCACCATCATTACAACATATATAAACCTAAATGGGTACTTAAGGTGCGTATACAATAGACGATTTGCTCTATGAGCGACATTGTACCGTGTGTTCCCGGAAGGGGTGTGCGCGGTGTCGTTAACGACACTGAGCACAAACACTGAACGATATCATGAACGATATCGCTCAGTGCCGGGCTCCCTCCCTCATCCCCGAACATGCAACAGCCTGATAATATCGTCAGGTTGGCCCGCATGTTCAGGCGATGAACGTCAAAGACCAACGACCAGTGGGAGTGCGCATCGCTGGTCGTTATCGTTGCTCGTTTTTGCGCAAAAAGTGAACGATATTTTGGACGACTGAACGATAACGATATCGGCCGGTATCGCACATTAACATGTTCGTTCCAGGTCCTTCCTTGCTGGAAGCTAGCTTGCTCAGGTTAGCCTGAGACTCTGTAGTCTGGACATGAAGACAAGCTTCTGAAGATCGTACAGTTATTCCACGTGAGCAGGACTAACGGTGGCAGGGTTCACTCGCCAGAGCCCCAGGGTACGCTAGGTATGCAGGCCACGGAGAGGGTCTATTGCTCCAAAAATAATTCTCCTCTGTGGGGGGAAGGAGAGGAGCAAAGCGACTAGTAGTCCCCTAAGTCAGTGGCCATGACGGTGCTGGGTAATAAATGTGCACTACAGCTGTCCTCTACCTGATGATTATCTGTAATGTTGGATTAAGATGCCAGTGTGTGGCGCAGTCAATCTGGCAGAACCAGCCTACGCTAAATCTGTAGGTCATCTATTGCCGAGATTACGGAGCTTGCAGCACATCCCAGGAGAGACATTGGGCCTGATTCAGACCCACTTGCGAGCGGCTGTCCGCTCGCAAGTGGGTCGATGTTATGCACTGAGCATGCGCACGACGGAGGGAGCTCCGTCGTGTGCATGCGCCAGACGCGACGAGCGAAGGAAAGTCCTTCGCTCGTTGTGTCCGATCAAAGGGGGCGTGCTGTCAATGTTGATTGACAGCACGCCCCCTTTGGTGGGCGTGCCGGGGGCGTGCCTCCCTGATGGGGGCGTTCCCAAGGGAACGCCTACCGTCTGAAGCCGGCCCACTGACATCACTAGTGATGTCAGTGGGAGTGATTTTGGCTCTGATAGAGCCAAAATCACTCCGGAGCTTGCGGTTGAAAACCTCAACCGCAGGCTCCGGCTCGCAAATTCGATGGTCGCGATGGTCTCGACCATCGCGGCCATCACAAAGCACGCTCGTATAGCCTGTGGGTGGTGACCCACAGCTATACGAGCGTCCAGAAGGACGCTCCATGAAAATGGAGCCCGGCCCTCATTCAGAGCGTGCGCTCTGCTCAGAGCGTACGGCTCTGAATGAGGGCCATTGTCCTCTCTGCATCTCCCGCCTCACAACTTCCGGTAAGGAGCCTGCTCAAAGGAGAGAGTTTGGCCGCTTATTCTGAGTCCCTCCGAGGAGCCGGCTTGGATTAAAAGCCTGACTAAATAAGCTCAGTGAGGGTCTACTCAGTGAGACCCCACAAACGCCAGTGTCCTGCAGTGGTCCTGGGAGGGATCAGACTCTCAGGAGGAAGGTGAAGGCACTGATACCTGGGACCTTGAGGAATCCTCATTTTTGCACAAGGACGCCTTTAGAAGAAGACAACAACTATTCTGATTCCCAAGGCTGTATATATATATATATATATATATATATATAATATATATATATATATATAGCCGCTGGGGACTCTTATGCTGGCCACACACATGGCGATATTTTACCTGATCTGGCCGATCCCGACACATTGGAACGACAGATCGTGTAAAATATGGCCAAATTGAGAGTAAATCATGAGTCCCCACTCACGATCACGATGTGATGCGTCAGGGCCGTAGCTAGGGTAGTGCGGCCGGTGCCATCGCACAGGGCACCACAGGTCAGGGGGCGCTGTTTGGGCCTGTCAAATTTCTGTTTATCATCATTCTCACTTGTAGCTTCCTCTTATTTCATCCCCAACATCTCCTGGCCTATCCTATCTCTTCCCTGGCCCTTCCCCATGAAGCCATGGCCCTTTTTTGGGTGCATTATGTCCCTTTGAAAAATGAGGGGGGCGCCAATGCTCTTTCTGGCACAGGGCACCAAAAAGTCTAGTTACGGCTCTGCGATGCGTGTCCCCCTCTGGTCGCACATCTTCAGATCTGCCGTGCGGTAGGGCAGCTCTGACAATCTAGGACCCGATGCACTGTAAACAGTCTGGATGCAGGAGAGATCGTTTGAAGATTGGACACCAAATCGTGTGCTGAGCTACCGGGGAGAGTTTCAAGGGAAATCGTACACATCGGCTCATCTTGAGCACATCGCTATGTCTGTGGGCACCTTTAGACCAAGCTTAGCATCAGCGTGGGTTACCAAGGTGATGGAAAAGTGGTCGGGGAAGCTTTCAGGAGGTCTTCAGTCTGATAAGTCAAGTCCACTGGCCCGTTTTGCCTGACATTTATCCACATTAATAGAAAAAAACATGGATTTATGGGCCACATGGAGGTGTGGGGGTGGGGGGGGAGGACCAGCGGCATTTCTGAGTGTCTCTAATTTTGCACGGGTTTTGTGAGACAGGATTATTTAAAGGAGTTAAAGGCACGGAGAGGGGGACTTACAGGGGTGCCAGTAGTATTTTAGGAGAAAAGTGGAGGGTTTTTTTCAATGAAGTGACTGTAAGTTAGACTTTTATTGCATTTGCAATATACAGATTTAATTTAATAGTGGTAGTGGGAGTACAGCCTGAAACGCGTCAGCCGGCGGAGATGGTGCACACATAGAGATGCATCTCAGGTCTGGACTTTCGGTGGTCCATAAATGAGTTACTCTGCCCATCATCACTCACCCGCACAAGGTTGTAGGTCGTGTCACCGGCGCGGTTGAGAGCAGACAACGTCGCCTGGAGGCAGCACCAGGTGGTGGACTTCCCGCTGCAGGTCCTCCCCACGATCATGCAGGAGTGGCGCGAGGTCTTGGTTTCGTACAGCTGGATGACTTTGGCGACGGTGAAAGGCGTGACTTGCAGGCCGGAGAGGCGAAGTTCATGCTCAATCTGTTCCCGCAGCTGGGGGGGCGTACAATGGGCGCAGAGAGGAAAATATAACAGCGCAGGTTCCAAGCACTAACATATTCCATTCAGAAACACATATAACACACAGGCGAGCCGACCGCACTTCTAATGCAGGAACAAATGGGCTGATTTGTACGCGTTTCGCCGTATTGTCAGCCTTCATCTGTAATGTTCATTTATGCTCTTTGCTACTTTTCCACTAATATGAGGCTAAGTTTCCCTTATTACTATGCTATGTTTTTATGCTAATATTATGCTACTTTTACGCAAGTATTTCAGCAATTGAAAGTGCTATGCTAGGTATACTACAGTAGTGACAGCGGGATACGTTCAGTATCCCGACAGCGGGGGTTCCGGCGGTCAGAATGCCGACAACGGAATCCTGACACTTATTGGAATACTGGCACCAGCATCCCAACTGCCGGAATACTGAAGGTAAGTATTGGGGTTGGGGGATGGCTTAGGGGTTAGGCCATAGGGGGAGGCTTAGGGTTATCCACTAATGGGGAAGGATTAGGGTTAGAGTGCGGGGAGGGGGAGTTTAGGTTTAGGCACTAGGAGAGGTTAGGTTTAGGCACCGGGGAGCGAAGGTTAGGGTTAGGGGTTAGGTTAGGATACTTACCTACAGCCGTCAGGATGGTACCATAGTCGGGATGCCAGCGTCGGGATTCTGACCGCCAGGATCCTGAACGCCAGCATCCAGTACCCAACCTGTGACAGAAGTGCAAAATACAGTAAACTCGATAAACCTAGGCGCGAGATTTGGTGTCACTCTACTGCAGTGGTTCTCAAACTCGGTCCTGACACAGGTCACGTTTCCCAGGTCACCCAGCAGAAGCACAGGTGTATTCACTACTCACTGACACATTTTAAAAAGATCCACAGGTGGTTATAATTATTTTACTTTTGATTTTGTGAAGAGACCCGGAAAACATGCACGGTGTGGAGTCCTGAGGACTGAGTTTGAGAACCTGTGCTCTAGTGAATATGTGTCACGCTGACAGCAATGCTGAGTATGCTGTAAAAGTTGTTTAGTACTCACGATTATGCTCGCACGCACGCACGCACTAGTGTCTACGGTTACAGACAGACGCACATGCAAAGATTTGCACATGGGAGTTCAATAGCATTTGTGCGCTCACCTTGCCGTAATCCACAGATGGCGTGTCGATGCCTGGGAAGAGATCCTGCATGATTCCATTAAACAGGGGAAGGTCCACGGAGGTGAGCTTTGCAATATTCATATCTTTCATGGACATGAGCAGAATCTGTGGAAAGGACAATAACAGGATAGAGACAGGAGAAAGCTGAAGGTCCATATACTCTCCTGACAGGTCCTTCACTCACCTCCTCGTCAGATAGGTCAGGCCGCACTCTGCGTTTCCTCCCAGCGTAGCGCAGCAATGAGGTCAGAGCTCTCAGTCCGAAGTCGTAGTGGTCCTGCTTGGAGAGCTGCTGTACGGCCAGTGAGTACAAGGTGTAGACCTTCTTAGCCAGGAGCTACGAGACAAGACCAACATGTGACCACACGCCCTGTAGGGTCTTGTATGGATGTGACCACTCGTACAACACAGACGTGTGTGTTATCATGTAGTGCTGTTACCTTGCAGTTACTGAACCCCTCGCCAAACAAAATTATCTCTGCAATGAGCGTCGAGTCTGGGACCACCATGGAAATGGGCCTGAACATGGACTTGAGGTTGTCGGGGAGCTCGGTGCGGCCAGCGTAGCCTGTAAACCACAAGGACGTGTCAAGGACAAGGATACAAAGGAAGAGGAGTTCATGGTCTGGTTGTCCAGCGTTCAAGCGGAGGGTTCTCACCTGGATTCATGGTGATGAAAATTCCGCAAGACCACACCAAGTTGATTTCTCTTCCTTCAAATATGAATCGGTTCAGGTTAGCAGAGAGCGCAGACAGGATAGAAAGGATCTGCTGGGCGACCACCGACAGCACTTCAATGTTGATGCGGTTAAACTCGTCAAAACAGCCCCAGGCACCAGTCTGGAGCAGAGAGAGAGAGAGATTAGAGTGCACTTCAATACATGGATGCAAGACACTGATAATGAAACTGAAGTGAGAGATGAAACGTGCGGTTCAGTTGTAGTCTGATTAGAATTTGTCAGAGGAAAAGAGCTGATTAGGTTGGTTTACAGGAAGGGCAGGTGGTGGAGCACTCATGGTATGAGATAGAGGTTAGGTAGTGATAAAGAAATGATGTAAGAGAAGGCACTGGTGGACTAGTCAGGGCCTGAGATTGAGGCTAGGTAGTGATAATGAGAGTTATGGTGAAACATACCTTTGTTAACTCTCTTTCTTCTAAGTCCATAGGGTCCACAGGGATACCATGGGGTGTAGGTGGTGGATAACCAAACAGTTAGAGTGCAACGGTACCTCCCCCCTAAACCCCGCCCCTGAGCCTGAGCAAATCAGTTTGTTGACAAGCCCAAGGCAGGAGGAGGAGAGGAGAGAAGGAAGACTGGCACACAGAAGAATCATACTCTCACATCAAAGAGACGGGAAACCGGTGACCAGGAAACCCAACCCAGAGAAGTGGACCCTATGGACTTTGAAGAAAGAGAGTTAACAAAGGTAAGTTTTACCATAACGCTCCTTTTCTTCTATAGGGTCCATAGGGATCCACATGGATACCATGGGTTTGTCCCATATCAGTATTCAAGGGTGGGGAACTGAGAGGAGTATCCTGCGTCCAAATGAAGCATCCTGTAAGGAGTAGCCAAAGGGGCGACCCTTGGCTAGGTTGTACATCTGTAACCACCAGGAGGGGGACAGACGAACCTCTGGAGAGAGAATCATTGTCTGGGATCTGATCCGATAGGGTGACCCGTTCCATCTGGAGAGCGTTAGGTGTCGCCTTGCATGTCCATAGCCAAAGAGTGCGGCGGACAGACACTGACGTAGCCGATGCTCTAGAGGCCAGGAGACTAGCATCCAAGGACGCTTCTCTGATATAGGAAAGCTGCATCTCTTATGTGAGCTCTATAAGACATCGGACCTCTAGGGAGAAAAGACTCTTCTAGGGTATTTGCCCAGCTCTCAGTTGTTTTCGCCACCCAGGCAATAGCCATGGTTGGGCGAGCAATGGCTCCTGAAAGGGAATACACAGATTTAATGCCAGTTTCAATCTTTCTATCCGTAAGGGTCCTTTAATGAGGAAGGTGTAGGGATAGGTTAAGTGGAGCTCTTATTCAATAGCATAACATGGGAACCTACTGCTGGGGGAGCCTCCCATTTTGCACAATGAGCTGCAGGAAAAGGGTAACAATAGGTCAGGCGTTTTTGGAGCTGAAACCTCTTACCAGGCATCTGCCAAGCTGCTGCCATGTGTTCGGCTAGCTGATCAGAGAGCGGAAACTCGGCTGAAGCCACTTTTTGTTGTTTAAATAGTGGGTGCTTTAATTTGGGGGTGGGCTCCTCGTCTTCTATTTGGAGGAAAGATCTGACAGCTCGCACCAAAGCAGATATATTAATGTTAGATTGATGCTTTCCTTCCCCTGAGGGAGATTCAGTTTCTGAAAGTTGCGTAGACAACACAATACGCTTGGTAGGTTACTGGGTAGGGGATTCTCACCTTGCAACATATTATGAAAGGCTGTAGAGGGAGCTGCTAGACTCTGTACTGAAGTAGAGAGGACATCTACCCATGGAGGTACCGGTACTGCCTGTACCTGTTGAGGCAACCCCATAGGGGTAATTACTGCCGGGACTGTCAGGCGGTCTACAATAGCAGCTAGCACCTGAGTCAGGGACGCCCAAGGAGGCTCCCGGGCAAGAGCAGAAGACGTATCTGGTTTAATATAACACGTTGTACATAGTCCGTCCTGGACAACATCTTCCTCATTCAAGCTTGCTGCACAGTATTTCCATGACAGCAATGTAGGTGCAGTCGCTTGCTTGCTACTTTTGCCTTTGTTAGACACAGTCGCAGAGTATACACTAATATGCAACAGAATACACCAAATACAAATGGGTATGCAGACGCTATTATGCGACAGTGTATACAAATGGGTATGCACTATAGTGATCCTGCCTATGCTTAAATAAGCTGCAGGAGAGCACAGCACAGGATATGGTACCGTGTAGAGTGCAACCAAACAGTATGTGATAGCCTTCACATTTATAAGTAAAAGTGAAGTATAGTAGACCCTGAATACACACCGGTATGATAGGGTTATAGTGAGAGAAAAGGGAAAGGCATAGGCTGACAGATTAGAAAAATCATACAGACAGACAGCGCTAGCAAAAGTCACATACTATGCAGAAAAACACTAACTGCAAAAGGGCGCTACATTCAACGATGTCTGGGAGGCTATTGCGCTACATAACCGGACTCCTGGGAGAGGTGTGTAGGGGGACCGGACCCAGCGTTTTCCAGAGAGAGCTGTGGCTGAGCCAGCAGAAAATGGCCGCTGGTGACCTCTGATGGGGCGGGGTCTGAGGAGGAGAGCAGCTCAGAGCGTCCAGACCGCGGTGGAATGGCGCCTTGAGCTGGGGGAGGGGCCACTGTAATAGGGAAAGCTGACCTCCCCTGGCTGATTTTTGACCACCGAGACGCTGGATTCCCGCACCATATGTACCCTGGTGGTCTAGTGGATCATGCGGTCGAGGCCGGTGTTCACTCTCAGCACCTCCGGTCTGTCCCGAGACCGGAGGTAAGACTGCCCGGCCGCGAGCTACCGCAAGCTGTAACCCGCCTTACCTGTCCACTGTGTCCGACTTGCAGTCTGTGGTCCTTTGTGGGGCCGGCTAGCAATGTCCCCGGGAGCCCCGCCGAAAGTACCAATCGACGCTATGGAGTTGCGGTGCCCGGAGGGGTGATGGAGCGGCAGCGCAGACGTAATTAGTACAGTGATGCTGCGCACGCAGAAATATATATAAATAAAATTAGAAATCATAAATATAAAGCTTTGGGCTGCATAAGGCACCTGCCACTGTTATACAAGGGGATCCCAGCTCCTGCCGGACACCAAGCAAACTGATTGGCCTCAGGCTCAGGGGCGGGGTTTAGGGGGGAGGGACCGTTGCATCCTGGCAGTTGAAAGCTTAACGGTTTGGTGTCCGGTCCTTATCCACCACCTACACCCCATGGTATCCCTGTGGATCCCTATGGACCCTGAAGAAGAAAAAGATTTGAAGTAAGAGAAGACACAGATGAAGTCTCAGAGGAAAAGCATGAGGTGGACCAGTCATGGTCTGAGATGGAGAATAGGCAGTGATAACAAGAGATATGGTAAGAACTTACCTTTGTTATCTCTGTTTCTACGAAGTCCATAGGGTCCACAGGGTTGACCTTGGGGTATAGGTTGGGAACCAAATCCGGGCACCACGCAGTTAAAGCTTTCAGCTCCCAGGATGCACTTGGTCCACTCTCCCTATAACCCCGCCCCCAAGCCAGAGGCTCCTCAGTTTGTAAGTAGCCAAAGGCCGGAGGAGGAAAGAAAGAGAGACAAGACTGGGACACTCAATAACCATACTCACAGAGAAGGAGACGGGAAACCGGTGACCAGTAACACAGCCCATATGAAGCCAGGTGCGTCATGGCGGGTGCCCTGTGGACCCTATGGACTTCGTAGAAACAGAGATAACAAAGGTAAGTTCTTACCATATCTCTTGTTTTCTACTTCAGGGTCCATAGGGGGTCCACATGGTTGACCTTGGGGATGTCCCAAAGCAGTCCTTATAAGGGCGGGGACGCTCCTGTGCTGAGAGGAGAATCCGTCGCCCAAAGGAAGTATCCTGAGAGGCAAAGGAAACCAATGCATAGAACCTTAAAAAAAAAAGGTGTGGACAGAAGACCATGTGGCCACCTAGCAAGGCAGAACAGCCGAGGCGCCACAGCCCGAGTAGAATAAGTATCAACCAAAACAGAAAGGCCTAACCTATTTGTAGGCCCCTGAGATAGTCATACGAAGTCATCTAGCCAATGTCAATTTATTTGCCGGCCATCTTTTCCTGTGAAATCCAAAAGACCACAACTAAGGAGTCTGATTTCCTGAAGGAACTTGAATGGAACACATAAATCCGGAGAGGCCGGACCCCAGTCAAGGAGGCCACACCAGCCAAGAGGACTGGTGACTGAAATGTCAGTACTATAAGTTCCGGAATAATATGGAACTTAAAAATCACTTTAGGAAGAGACACAGGGCGAGTGTAACTCACAACCCTGACATGGTGGACTAACCAGAAGAGAGAGCCACCTGAGAACACTCCCAATTCCGACACTCTCCTGGCGGATGCATACGTCATGAGAGAGAGAGAGAGAGAGAGAGAGCCTAAGCAATAGACCAAGTAATGGCCATCACAGCCAGTGGTTCAACTGAAAGTCCCAGGAGGGCACGAAGAACCGCCACTAAATCCCAAGGAGCCCCTAGGGGGGAGAAAGGGAGGCATAATCCAGAAAACACCCTGAAGGATGTACCGGATACCAGAGAGTGGAGCAAATCCACATCCGAACCACACTGACAGTGTAGAGATCCGCACTGTCAGGAAGGTCAAACGGAGGGTGAGACCCAAGCCAGCTGGAAGGAATGCCAGAATTTCTGGAAATCCTAAACACCGGAGGATCGAAGCGACAGGTATGATATTATAAGAATTATGTATGCCACAGTCTGTGGTAGATCCCAGCAAAAGCTGGTCTTTGTGCTCTTAAACATCTCAATTATGACAGAGCCAGGGAAGCCTTAGGACCATAGTAGGGACGCAGCCAAAGACGAACGATCCAGGTCCAGGGCAAAACAAGGACCCTGAGACAACAGGTCCGGATAGTGAAGCAGCAGGAATGGAGTATCGATAGGGAGACTCCGAAAATCTAAGTACCCGCGATGTCTGGGGCAATAAGGAGCCACCAGCAAGACCGCACCTCTGTCTCGATTGAAAAACTTCCGAAGACCTCGAGGAAGAAGGAAGACCGGAGGAACCAGTACACAAAGTGGAAGGACCACTTCACTGACAATACGTCACCGAAGGTTGCTTCAGTACCTCAAGAGTTGGACTGGGAGGCCCCCTCTGCTCACTAGGAGTTGAAACCTCTCTTAGAGAAGAGACCAGTCCCCGGGATGCACGTCGTGACGGCTCCCAATGGAGAACTCCCGGAATGAACACTGCAGAGATGGCCGGTAGGAGACTCTCGGAATATGTCAGAATGTGTGACACTCCCGTCATAGCTACACCACGACCAGTGTCTCCTAGATAGAAGCCACTGTTGTGACATTGTCGGACTGAACCGTTTCAGGTTCACCATGAAGCCTGTGTTAGGCCATACTGAGGGCCCAAGACAGCTTAAAGTTAATTGGCAGGGCGGAAGCAACAGACATCCAACAACCCCGAAAGGGGTACGGACCGGTCACAGCACCTCAGAGACTGGCGTCCGTAGTAAGGATTACCCTAGATGAGATGGCTATAACCACCCTGATAGAGACAAACATCTCCAGAGAGAACATCTCTAACCCGTGATCCGATGGAGAAAACCGTTCCATCTGGAGAGGATCAGTCTTTGCAAAGGCCTGGAATGGAACTGAGCATATACCACCCTTCTGAAGGTAGACACCCTGGATTCCAGAACCCCCATGACAGAGTGTATAGACACTTGTCAACTGTGGAGGCATCTGCGCGCTCATAGTTAGAGTGGAGATCTTGTCTGATGTTAGAAAAGATTCCCCCATTCTGAGAATCCAGCAGGACTCCCAGATTATAGCCTGTGAGGAATTCAGGGAGGACATTTTCCCAGTTGTTTAACCCTTCATGCTAGTGAAGGGAAGCAATGGATAAATGGAAATGCCTTCAAAGAATCCTGGTGATCCTGTAAAGAACAGGAGGTCGCCCGTATACAGGAGCAGTCGGATACCCTTAACAGGTGGATTGTCATAAAAGCCACAAATCTGGTAAACCCCGGTGGGACTGTGGACAGTACAAAGGGCAGAACCTGAAAAATGGAAGAGTTGCTGTGGCACAGCAAACCTGAACTATCGTGGATGAGAGGACTCTATAGGTACCCGTAGGTATGTTTCCTGAACAACCAGCGATACCATAAAGTCCCCAGGATCCATAGCTTGGATGATGGAGCATAGGGGTTCCCTCCTGAACCTAGGCCCCTTTAGGAATTGGGTCAGGGATTGCAGATAGAGGATAGGCCAATGAGGACCTTTCGGCCTCTGCATCAGAAAGAAAGGTAGAATAACCAGTCCCTCACTGAGATAGCGGGGCTGGCATAACTACCCCTGCTTAACGCAAAGACTGTACAGCTTTCTGGACTTGTAAGGCCTTGTTCGGGTCTGAAGAAAGGCCTGTGTAGCAAATTTTGTGGGGAGGCCGCCTGAGCAATGAGAGGACGCCACCGTGAGAGACTTCACCTCTTACCCAAACGTCCATGGTGACCTGACACCAGCACTGGACGAACTGAGAAAGTCTGAATCTCACTCTGGGAACCCCCAGATGAAGACCTGTCCAGTCAGGCTGAAGATACTTCCTTCAAATTTATAAGCAGGGCATCTGGATGACCAGGTCTGCTCGGTACCGGGTATGGCGGCCCTTGTGGAGACGAACAGCCTAGGAATATACTGGCATTTAGGCTGTCCCTGAGGACAAAAAGACTCAACAGATGTAGTCCGAAGCCTCGTAGTGGGAGTAGCTGAAGGCGGAAATTTGCCGATTGAAACTGCCAACATTGCTACAATCTTGTCAAGGTCAGGACCAAACAAGATCTCCCCAAAAATAGTCCATTTTAAGGCCTACCATGGAGATTAACTCTGCCGTCCACGAGCACAGTCATAGGGTATGGTGGCGGATACAGTCGCAGCCGAAACCCTGAAGAGGAGGAGACCGGCATGAAACGTGCAATGACCGGCTCCAACATATGACACTGCATTTTTAAATGTGAGCGACAAAATGCGTCTGATCCCCTGAAGCCTTTTTTTTTTAAAGAGAGAAAAGCTCTACAAATGCAGCGGCCCAGCACTCAATAGCATTAGCCACCCCTGCATTAGCCATGGTTGGATGGGCAACAGCCTCTGAAAATGTGTAAATTGATTTCAGGCAAAGTCACCACCTACGGTTCCGTAGAAACCGTCCGGGCAAGGATGGAAGGCGTAGTAGCGCTCTTAATCAGACAAATAGCAAGAGGATCCACCCCAGGAGGCGATTCCTATTATTTGCAATGACCCTCAGGGAATGGGAAACATGAGGCCCAACGCTCTTGTGATACCTCCTATCCGCCCATTGCCCTACCTCCGCCATGTGATCCACCCGCTGGTCAGAGAGGGGGAAAACAGCCGAAGACATTTTAATTGCTTAAACTGAGGGTGTTTTGATTTTAGGTACAGGTTCAACATCCTCTATAACCAGGATGCACATGACCACCAGCATCAAGGCAGGGATAAAAAATACATGATTTAGGCCCCACCTCGTGTGAAGCAGTCCGACACCTCATCCAGTGCACCCTTTGCTGACGATCTATGTTAGACAGCAGTGCAAACTGGGCAGTAACCACCGGGCGTTTAATACGCCATTTTGTGTACTGCAGAAACGGCATCCACCCAGTGTGGCTGTTGTGGTAATCCCTGCCAGGAAAATGACAGACTGTTACCTGAGGGAATTTTAAAAACCCCGGTAGGGAGCGGTAGTCTGTGTTGCAGGGGTAATTGCAAGAACTGCGAGACACCCTGAGAGGGAAGGGTAGCATGCTGAAGCAACCCAAAGTGGGTAGCAACTAAGGGGGCCGCCAGGCGATCCGCAAGGGAGGTCAGTGTCTAGAGAAACAAACTTCCCCAGGGGGATTCTGTAAGAAGCCCGGCACCTCATACATAACCCTTTCCGAGACAAATCCTCCGCAGTCACACCTGCAACCATGACAGGCAGGATAGCAAGAATGGGTGTAGTATCGTGCTCTATTTCCTAGTCAGATATATCTGACTAACACGCCATCGTGGAAATTCAAGCAGCGCTATACTGGTACTGACTAACTCTAAGATTAGCTGCATGTACCCATTATCAGTGTATGCAACACACAGTTCCATCTAAAATATGGCAACGTGCAGCACGCAACAGTATGTGACAAACCTCAGAAATATTGACAAGTATATATATGTGAGGTCTCAGAACCACCCTAGATACACCTGTATCTGGGCAGATTGTAAAGAAAAGGGATAGATATACACTGACAGGTGAGAGAAAAAGCACAGACAGTCAGCACTAACATAAGTCACATACAATGCAGACATATATATATATATACAATTATACATACATAAGCATGACATAATATACTGCACATTGTCGCTACATTCAACTGCCCAGATTCAGTGTCTGGGAAGGGCTACAGCGCTGTGTACACTGACCTGATGGTGAGGTACGCAGGGGGACTGGACTCACTGCCATCTCCAGAGATTTCTGCTGCACCACAAAGATAAAATGGCCGCTGGAGACCTCAGAGGAAGCGTGGCCCGCGGAGGAAGCAGCTCAGCGACGCCAGACTATAGATACTGAAAGGCGCGCTGAGCTGAGCGGAGTAGCCGCTACAACAGGGAAGGCTGCCTCCCTTGGCCGGCTATTAACCCCCCGGGACGCCGGCTCCCAGCGCCGATCGTTAAGTCCCTGGTGGGCTAGTGGACACACGGGGTAGGCCTCCATGGAGGGGGAGCCCGCCACCACTGCCAGTGCCTCCGGTCTGTCCCCAGAGACCGGAGGCACAGGACTGCATATTAAATGCGCGGATCACCGCAAATGGTGACCCGCGACCTTACCTGCTCCCCGTGGATCCGGCAGCAGTCCTGGGTGCCCGCAGAGTCCGGCTAGTACAGACTCTGGGGTCCCGCTGAGATCCCCAGATCTGTACTGGCGTCTCAGCGCCGGCGAGGTGACGGAGCAGCAGCTTGGACGTCCTATGGACAGTCCGGCGCTGCAGCTCTGAAGAGTCTAAAAGTAAAATCAAAAACCTTTAAACTCATAAAATAAAAGTAAACATAGGGGCCGCTAATCAGCCCCCCTGCGATAACGGTGACCCGACTCCGGCCGGGCACCAACTGAAACTGAGGAGCCTCTGGCTTGGGGGCGGGGTTATAGGGAGAGTGGACCCAGTGCATCCTGGGAGCTGAAAGCTTTAACTGCGTGGTGCCCGGATTTGGTTCCCAACCTATACCCCAAGGTCAATCCTGTGGACCCCCTATGGACCCTGAAGTAGAAACAGAAGTAATAGAAGATACTGGTGGACCAGTTATGGTCTGAGATGGAGACTAGGCAGTGATACAGAAGTAATAGAAGATACTGGAGGACCAGTTATGGTCTGAGATAGAGGCAAGGCAGCAATAAAGAAGTTATAGAATATACTGAAGGACCAGATATGGTCTGAGGTGGTAGCAAGTCAGTTATACAGGAGTGAAGTAACAGAAGATACTGATGGACCAGTTATGGTCTGAGGTGGAGGCTAGTCAGTTATAAAGGAGCGAAGTAATAGAAGATACTGGTGGACAGGTTATGGTCTAAGACGGAGGCTAGTCAGTGATAAGAGTGAAGTTACAGAAGATAGTGGTGGACCAGTTATGGTCTGAGATGGAGGTTAGGCAATGATACATAAGTAATAGAAAATACTGGTAGACCAATTATGGTCTGAGATGGAAGACAGTAATACAGAAGTAATAGAAGTTAGAGGTGGAACAGTTAAGATCTGAGGTAGAGGCTAGGCAGTGATTATAGGAGTGAAGTAATAGAAGATAGTGGTGGACCAGTTATGGTCTGAGATGGAGGCTAGTCAGTTATAAAGGAGTGAAGTAATAGAAGATACTGGTGGACAGGTTATGGTCTACGATGGAGGCTAGTCAGTGATAAGAGTGAAGTTACAGAAGATAGTGGTGGACCAGTTATGGTCTGAGATGGAGGTTAAGCAATGATACATAAGTAATAGAAAATACTGGTAGAACAATTATGGTCTGAGATGGAAGCTAGACAGTAATACAGAAGAAATAGAAGTTAGAGGTGGACCAGTTATGATCTGAGGTAGAGGCTAGGCAGTGATTAAAGGAGTGAAGTAATAGAATATACTGAAGGACCAGTTATGGTCTGAGATGGAGGCTAGTCAGTTATACAGGAGTGAAGTAATAGAAGATACTGGTGGATAGGTTATGGTCTACGATGGAGGCTAGTCAGTGATAGAGTGAAGTTACAGAAGATAGTGGTGGACCAGTTATGTTCTGAGATAGAGGCATGGCAACAATAAAGAAGTAATAGAATATACTGAAGGACCAGTTATGATCTGAGGTAGAGGCTAGGCAGTGATTAAAGGAGTGAAGTAATAGAAGATACTGGTGGACCAGTTATGGTCTGAGATGGAGGCTAGGCAGCAATAAAGAAGTGGTATAATAGAAGACATGACGCACAAATGCAGAATAGGTTCCTCCTCCTCCTCACCTGAGCTAAGCCAGAATACATCCTCCCCATGGACTTATAGTCCAGGCCCTCAGAGCAGTTCACCACAATCACGTACATTCCCAGTGCCTTTCCCAAGTCTTTCACAGTCTCTGTCTTTCCAGTACCAGCTGGGCCTTTTGGTGAGCCCCCTCGATGAAGGTGCAGAGCGGTGGTGAGGGTCATGTAGCATCTGAGGGAACAGGCTATGTTACTTTGTGTAATGACAGATCCATTGCTACCTGCGATGGAGCCGGGTAAACTATCCCGCCATGGTTTTGGTAGAAAGTTCCAGGTATAGCACAGACTCATTTCTCCAGCAAGGATACAGATAAATATTAGTCACCTCCAAAAAATGTTCCCCCCAATTGCCCAATTCTCCATGACCATCTCAGTCCAGAATGCGCTGGGTCTTAATGAGGCCACAGGCAGGAAAGTAGCATGCAGATACACCCGCAGTGGCACACACAGAATACACCCGCAGTGGCACACAGAATACACCCGCACTGGCACACAGAATACACCCGCACTGGCACACACAGAATACACCCGCAGTGGCACACACAGAATACACCCGCAGTGGCACACAGAATACACCCGCACTGGCACACAGAATACACCCGCACTGGCACACACAGAATACACCCGCAGTGGCACACACAGAATACACCCGAAGTGGCACACACAGAATACACCCGCAGTGGCACACAGAATACACCCGCACTGGCACACAGAATACACCCGCACTGGCACACACAGAATACACCCGCAGTGGCACACACAGAATACACCCGCAGTGGCACACAGAATACACCCGCACTGGCACACAGAATACACCCGCACTGGCACACAGAATACACCCGCACTGGCACACACAGAATACACCCGCAGTGGCACACAGAATACACACGCACTGGCACACAGAATACACCCGCACTGGAACACAGGATACACACGCACTGGCACACAGAATACACCCGCACTGGCACACAGAATACACCCGCCCTGGCACACAGAATACAGGCATGCCACATATCCGCTTGTGCGTCCTATTCACATCGCTTTGCAAATAAGACGCATTTGAAGTTAAAAAGTTGCATGAAAAGACGCTCGGCGCTACCGACTCGTACGGCGCTCACGTGTTATGTTTAAAGTGACTTGTAGCACATGGAGGTGAGATGTATGTGGACACATCTGAAGGTGGACGTTCTCTATATTCTGTACAGTGGGGTCTGTGGTTCTCTATCCCATTGTCATTGTCCCTCAATGGACTCAGAGAAAACGTAAGTACTACATTCCCAATGTACACAGGGGAAGATGAGGGTAATAGTACCTGTCAGTTAGAGGAGTGATCACCAGGCGGCCTGAATTTCCAAGATACTCATATCCATACTGGAACTGCGTGTTGGTCTGTCTAATGAGACAGTCATCAATATCCTGCAAGGATAGAGAATACTAATTATGTACAATTGATCCTGTCTTCATGCTGCCACCAAGCCCTCTTCTGTCTGTGTCACCCTGCAGGGAGAGGGACAGGCTCATAGCTCCCTTCTGTCTGTGTCACCCTGCAGGGGGAGGGACAGGCTCATAGCTCCCTTCTGTCTGTGTCACCCTGCAGGGGGAGGGACAGGCTCATAGCTCCCTTCTGTCTGTGTCACCCTGCAGGGGGAGGGACAGGCTCATAGCTCCCTTCTGTCTGTGTCACCCTGCAGGGGGAGGGACAGGCTCATAGCTCCCTTCTGTCTGTGTCACCCTGCAGGGGGAGGGACAGGCTCATAGCTCCCTTCTGTCTGTGTCACCCTGCAGGGGGAGGGACAGGCTCATAGCCCCCTTCTGTCTGTGTCACCCTGCAGGGGGAGGGACAGGCTCATAGCTCCCTTCTGTCTGTGTCACCCTGCAGGGGGAGGGACAGGCTCATAGCTCCCTTCTGTCTGTGTCACCCTGCAGGGGGAGGGACAGGCTCATAGCTCCCTTCTGTCTGTGTCACCCTGCAGGGGGAGGGACAGGCTCATAGCCCTCTTCTGTCTGTGTCACCCTGCAGGGGGAGGGACAGGCTCATAGCTCCCTTCTGTCTGTGTCACCCTGCAGGGGGAGGGACAGGCTCATAGCTCCCTTCTGTCTGTGTCACCCTGCAGGGGGAGGGACAGACTCATAGCTCCCTTCTGTCTGTGTCACCCTGCAGGGGGAGGGACAGGCTCATAGCTCCCTTCTGTCTGTGTCACCCTGCAGGGGGAGGGACAGGCTCATAGCTCCCTTCTGTCTGTGTCACCCTGCAGGGGGAGGGACAGGCTCATAGCTCCCATCTGTCTGTGTCACCCTGCAGGGGGAGGGACAGGCTCATAGCTCCCTTCTGTCTGTGTCACCCTGCAGGGGGAGGGACAGGCTCATAGCTCCCTTCTGTCTGTGTCACCCTGCAGGGGGAGGGACAGGCTCATAGCTCCCTTCTGTCTGTGTCACCCTGCAGGGGGAGGGACAGGCTCATAGCTCCCTTCTGTCTGTGTCACCCTGCAGGGGGAGGGACAGGCTCATAGCCCTCTTCTGTCTGTGTCACCCTGCAGGGGGAGGGACAGGCTCATAGCCCTCTTCTGTCTGTGTCACCCTGCAGGGGGAGGGACAGGCTCATAGCTCCCTTCTGTCTGTGTCACCCTGCAGGGAGAGGGACAGGCTCATAGCTCCCTTCTGTCTGTGTCACCCTGCAGGGGGAGGGACAGGCTCATAGCTCCCTTCTGTCTGTGTCACCCTGCAGGGGGAGGGACAGGCTCATAGCTCCCTTCTGTCTGTGTCACCCTGCAGGGGGAGGGACAGGCTCATAGCTCCCTTCTGTCTGTGTCACCCTGCAGGGGGAGGGACAGGCTCATAGCTCCCTTCTGTCTGTGTCACCCTGCAGGGGGAGGGACAGGCTCATAGCTCCCTTCTGTCTGTGTCACCCTGCAGGGGGAGGGACAGGCTCATAGCCCTCTTCTGTCTGTGTCACCCTGCAGGGGGAGGGACAGGCTCATAGCTCCCTTCTGTCTGTGTCACCCTGCAGGGGGAGGGACAGGCTCATAGCTCCCTTCTGTCTGTGTCACCCTGCAGGGGGAGGGACAGGCTCATAGCTCCCTTCTGTCTGTGTCACCCTGCAGGGGGAGGGACAGGCTCATAGCCCTCTTCTGTCTGTGTCACCCTGCAGGGGGAGGGACAGGCTCATAGCTCCCTTCTGTCTGTGTCACCCTGCAGGGGGAGGGACAGGCTCATAGCTCCCTTCTGTCTGTGTCACCCTGCAGGGGGAGGGACAGACTCATAGCTCCCTTCTGTCTGTGTCACCCTGCAGGGGGAGGGACAGGCTCATAGCTCCCTTCTGTCTGTGTCACCCTGCAGGGGGAGGGACAGGCTCATAGCTCCCTTCTGTCTGTGTCACCCTGCAGGGGGAGGGACAGGCTCATAGCTCCCATCTGTCTGTGTCACCCTGCAGGGGGAGGGACAGGCTCATAGCTCCCTTCTGTCTGTGTCACCCTGCAGGGGGAGGGACAGGCTCATAGCTCCCTTCTGTCTGTGTCACCCTGCAGGGGGAGGGACAGGCTCATAGCTCCCTTCTGTCTGTGTCACCCTGCAGGGGGAGGGACAGGCTCATAGCTCCCTTCTGTCTGTGTCACCCTGCAGGGGGAGGGACAGGCTCATAGCCCTCTTCTGTCTGTGTCACCCTGCAGGGGGAGGGACAGGCTCATAGCCCTCTTCTGTCTGTGTCACCCTGCAGGGGGAGGGACAGGCTCATAGCTCCCTTCTGTCTGTGTCACCCTGCAGGGGGAAGGACAGGCTCATAGCTCCCTTCTGTCTGTGTCACCCTGCAGGGGGAGGGACAGACTCATAGCTCCCTTCTGTCTGTGTCACCCTGCAGGGGGAGGGACAGGCTCATAGCTCCCTTCTGTCTGTGTCACTGTGTCACCCTGCAGAGGGAGGGACAGGCTCATAGCTCCCTTCTGTTTATATCACTGGTACACCCCGCAGGGTGAGTGACAGGCTCATAGCCCCGTGTGTGACTCTGTATGACCCTGGTACCTTTCTATACTTGTTGTCACGTTGGTGGATAGATAACATTACCTTATCCCAGTAGAGTCGAAGTTGACTCAACCATTCAAAAGAAGTGACATCGATGCAGCCGCTCTTGAGCATCTTATCGATGACGTCTCTGGCGTGGACCTCCACCGTGACCAAGGCCACCAGTTTGAGCCGCAGAATCTTGGTCAGGTTTCCCCGGATGGCGTCAGAGTACTTGTTCAGCATAGAGACCTGAGGATACATATTCTGCTGCGTCAGCCGATGCTCGGGTACCGTTGCTTTTTTGCTGACCCTCCCCTTACCTCCCCCAAACTCACCCCGACTGTCAATCCTCAATGTGAGCGACATCGGTAATGACAAGTGAGGTGTGTGACTTAGATGCATTTGCAGTTTACCAATAATTGCTTAACTTTGTAAATTTCGGCATAGCGTTCATCTCTGACCCAGGCTCATCGTCTAGAAATGGGAAGCTCTCTATAGTGATGGCCATCGGGGGTTGTCCCTTGCCACAGAACCTTATTGATGGTTTAGGCATCTATGGCTGTGCCTGCATGACCTCACCATTGGAGTGATGGCGCTGATCTTTTCTGAACATTGGGTGCCACCATCGATGGTTTGGCATTGGTGCCACACCATTGATGGCGAAAAATCACTTGCCATCGGCCATAGACCATCGTTGGCCACTCAGAGCTCTCCATCTTTTCATGTTGGGAGTATAGTCTGATTTATGACCTAATTAATAATGGATGATTTTTAGTGGCCGTTACTGGGAGGTAACTGGGAGGGGGGCTAGTCAGACATGTGGGGTGTCACAGCCAGCAACTGCGTCCAAACATTGCCGCGTTGGCGGCCATGTTCCCATGGACATTCTGAGCAACCATAGGGCTGGTGTGACCGATGTGCGCTCGATGGTGCGTTCTTTTTTACGCACGACAGCGGCTTTGAGACGCAGCTAGTCGGTATCCCAGTAAGAAGCCCATCGGCTGCGGTATTTGCATAACTACGCAGTCGCGCTGCGCAAAAAAAGATGCATTGGCGGCTGCCACAGCCTCCGCCTCGGAACCAGGCCCTCAGTCGCCCTGACTGCGCCATTCTCTGCCAGCTTTGCGGCTTATTGAGCACATTGGACATTTGGCTGGTCACCTGCTTCTTCTTCATGGTCTTGAGAAACTTCTTGTCTGCGCGTTCCTTGGCTGTCACCAGAGACTTGGTCACGTCCGTCGTCCACTGTATCTGGCTGGAAGTGATCAGCATCTGTGTGGGGGGGAGAGAGGGAGAGACGAGGGGGGACTCATTAGCCACACGCACAGAATGGCTTCCGCCTAGATGTCCGCCCCGCGCATCTACAGTAACAGCGCTCAGCTAGTCTCCTCTTTCCGGGGATGCCGCCACAGCCTAGGAGAGCGTGTAGATGGGCGGAGAGGTGGAGAAATCGCCAGCGTTCCAGCCTCTTATCAGCGCCAATTCCGCTGAATAAACTTTTCAGCCTTTCTACGAAAAACAATGTCCATTTGCAGGACCGGAAGACGGGCTACTTGAGCCTGGGGATAAAAGTGATCAAGGGCCTATTGCGAGAAGCATCGGAGGTGTGGCCATTGATGTGTGGGTGTGGCCAGTGCCATGTGGGCGTGTACCGCCTTACACTATCAGCCCCAATCTCTCTCTCTAGATGAGTCAAATCATTTATGGGGAAAACAGAAATACAATCTTAATACCTATGACCGGAATCGGTAAGATTTACCGCTGGACGCAAGTCCGGCGGTTAGAATCCTGACAGCGGCTGCCCGACATGGGTGAAAATCCTGATCGTCCCTAAGGTATGTATAGACTAACCTAATTACCTCCCCTAACCCTCCTTAGGGGTGCCTAACCCTAACCTTCCCCCCCAGTGCCTAACCCTAATCCCCCCTCTAAGTGCCTAAACCTAACCCTCCCTCCCCCAGCCTAACCCTATCCTCCCGGGGGGGGGTGCCTAACCCTAAGTCCCCCCCGGGAGCCCTAAACCTAATGCGGCTGTCCACGCCTGGCACCAAGCATCCCTTCGATCGTCTACATTTAGACGCCTGTCATTTAACCCTCGCCGGGGTAAAGCAGTCGGGAAGCCGGCTGTCGGGATTAGGTCCGCCAACTTCCCGACTGCATACCCTAAGATCTAAGGCTGACCGTGTGGCCAGCTGCTCATCATCGTTCTGCCATGGAGTTGGGCCTATATTTATGTGGAGGCCATTGTTAATGTGGCCCTGACCATTTGATCCTCATTCATGGCTTGGATTAATCATGTGAGCGAGGGGACACTCGGACGATTTATTACAAATGCACTTTCGCGTGTGTGAAGCGTAATTTTTTTTTTGCATCAAGCAAATCGCAGCCTAAAAAACCGTTGTAATACGAATAAAACCAAGGAGAGGATTCAGACCCAGACGCTAAGCTGCGCTCTCTCGCTGCCAAAAGGGGCCGGGTATGCAGATTCCAGGATCGCACTGTCCGGTGTAAGGACGCCCTCTATGTCTTAGAGAGCGACGACAGAGCGAGCGCACTCCGGTATAAAGACGCCCGCTTTTCTTAATACACGTCATCTCCAGGAAGTGTAGGATTAATCAGAACCATCGAGAGCCATCGGAGCTGCACGCAGCGCTTGAGGTAGACCCTACCCCTCCGCAAGCGCTGCAATCACTGCAGGCTGAATTACAACCAAGTGACGTGTACAATGACGCCTCCATGCTAATTATGCACGCCCATAAAACACCGTTATGACGCCCAGACACGCCTGCGTTCACAGCACCACTCCCCCGTTCACAAGCACCTTCCCCCGTTACCACCCACAAACGGCGCTATCTGTCACTCAAAGTAGCGTCCAGTTTGCGTACTACGAGCGCACGATTCCCGTACGCAGTTACCGGTTCGCGCACACGTAATTTTGACGCATGCGCAGACGGACGACGATCGCCCATAGCGTGCGTCCGCGGCTTAGCGTCCGGGTCTGAATCAGGCCCCAAGTCTTTTTTTTGCAGAGTGGAAACGGAGATGAATCCTACGACGGCTTTATATCTCACCTTACAGGCCGTAACGCGCGGCACCGCCAGGCAGGAGGTTTTGCTGCACCTAGGCCACTATTACCTTCAGGAGGTAAGCTGGGTGACAGAGAAAGTCCACCTTTTATTTGCTACCAGTTTTTGGTCTACGCACCTGTCCTGCCCACTCCTTCACCCACTTGTCCCGTTTGGTTGTCATTTTCTTCAGCGCCAGTCGGCAGTTCCTCAGAAGGTCCTTCAGGGTCCACCGCATGGTCCGCTCGATGTCACACAGCCAGGCCTGCCATGCAAGTAGGAGAGATATATAAATGGTGGGTGCTGCAGGAAGGGGCGGCTCCTAACATCAAGGTTTTATTTCATGTGAGGGTTATTTCACGGCTTTAATCAGCATCGGAATAAAACTGGTCTTACCTCCACGGGACCCTCTAATAGCACGGGGTGTGTGAATTCTACGTACTCCCCCTCTGCGGAGAACATCCCAGCAGCTTCGGACTTAATGCTTGCGCCAACCTGCATCATTGGAGATCATGAGAAGACACAGACGGTATATTCGACGTCACGCAGTCTAATGTAACTGGGTGGTAAGGTTAGGCATATTGCATTTTTCCATTCTAGCTACAGTCTCCTGAAATGCCTCCTCTTGATGACATAGTAACTATTTAGCAACATATAATTATCTAATGCCTCAATATTCTACAGCACTTTACAACTGAAAGATGTAAGAAGACCCTGCTCATAAGCTTACGATCTATAGGGAGTACAGGAGTTCGCAACATGAGGTTACATGACACATAGGCGCTGATTCAGACCCGCTCGCTGCCGGAGGAAGCTCGCAGGTCTGAAGGGCGTTTTGTTTTGTTTTTTGGTTCGGCCTTCTGGCCGCTCGTTAGGCTGTGGGTGACCACCCACAGCTTTAGCGAGCGGCCAGGTAATGGTTGCAATGGTCGCGACCATCGGGGCTTGCGACGAGACCCTTCTGGTAGGGTTTCGTCTGCAGTGAGCCAGTGAGCTTCCGGCTCTAATAGAGCCGGAAGCTCACCACTGACATCACTTGTGATGTCAGTGGGGCCACCCCCAAACGGCAGGTGTTTCTTCGGGAACGCCTTCGTTTGGCCAGCCACGCCCCCCCCCCCCCCGACCTGCCTACCCAACGGGGCGAGCTGTCGAGCAACATCGACAGCCGCCCCTTTTGGATGCGAGCGCCGGAGCGAGTGATTTCTCGCTCGCTCGTGCGCACTGCCCGGCCATCGACCTGCTTGCGAGCGGGTCTGAATCAGGCCCATATTGCATATTGGTCCCATCAGAATGCAAATAGAAAAAAAAGAGGTTAGTGGGGCTATGTCTACCCAACCCATGGAGATCAAAGGACCCGACCGTTACCTATAATGATCCATCAGTATTCAGTACGGCCCCTCTGACTGCTGGGATAGAGGGGAGAGGTGATTTTTCAACTGGGAATCCTTAAAGACCTATACCTGTGTATTGTAGGCACTATCTGATTGGACAGGAGACATGGCTAAACTGATCAGATGCCCCATGCAGACTACAACTTACCCAACCAGATCGTTAGATAAAGGAGGGAGGTGTTAATAACTAAAGACATTAGGCCAAAAACGGTCAACCTCTAGTATCTGCCGCTTATTTTGATTACCTTCTGGATCTTAAGTGACGTGATGTTGTCAAAGCACTTTTTGAGATGGGGCTTGACGGCTTCAGGGTTACGGGACTGTCCGAGGATCTCCAGCAGGTCGTCATTGGACAAGAAGTAGAATCGCGGGAAGATCTGTCGCTTGGTCTCCAGGTACAGGTCCAGGGACTTCTGAATTCCTTCCAGAACTTCATTCATCTTTCCCAACTTCTCCAGGAGGCCTGACCAAAGGAGAGAAACCAGCTGCGGTTAGGCGAAACCCAGGTCTACCTTCAGGAAAGTCCTCCAGGAGTCCTCAACTTTTTGCCACCCTGCATACCGGGGTGGTGGGTTCCACGCAGGGCATTGCTATCCTTATTCAATCGTTCCATGATGGTCTTCCAGCTGGCATTGATGGCATCAAACTCAGCTGACTCCTGGGGCAGCTGCTTCCTGATGTCCTCACCCGTGAAGATATTCTGTATAGTAGGGGAGACCGAGATAATGTGAAAACGTCAAATGGTGATGGTCCAAAATATATTGACGAGCAGTACCCAGCTCAGCTAGATGGAATATGTGTTCAGACAGGTGGTAGAGAACACAGGATGGGTAAAACCCTCTGAGATCTCTAAAAGTAACGGCAAAAAGTGTGTTATGAAGACTGCAGAAAAGGGGAATTTTTGGTTACTTACCGTTGAATCCTTCTCTCTGAATCAGGCTGGGGGACACTGGAGGAGCTTAGGCTTTAAAGCTATAGGTTTGGTTTAAGTGTCAGCTCCTGCAGTACCAACCTACAACCCATGGTCCGATGTCCCCCAGCCTTGATGAAGGAGAAATTAAAAAAATTGTAATGAAATATGAGACTGAAACATGTGTGGTATAAAAACGGCGACAGTCCTAAGTGCAATTTGCTCCTCAATAGTTACGACAGCAAAAAGGTGCATGAGATGATAAATCGCACATGTAAATATAAAGCACATAGAAAGTGAGACTACCCAGGATCCATTGTGTGCTTTCATCTTTCTTAAAAAGAAAAAAAAACAACAACACTACAGACAATGTGGAAAATATTTGATGCTGTTATACTGCAGAATGCCACAGGAGGGCGCTGTGTACTGAAAACAGAATATCAGGCTGTTACAAAAGCCAAACTGTACAATCTAAGCTTCGCACCCTTGCAGCGTAATGCTTTGTGGGTGTCATTTTGGCCCCGCCCACTCATATACATATACACACACATTATGGCCTTCATTCAAAGGCGGCCTCGATGTTTGTCAAGTGCGCATGCGCACGAGAGAGCCGGCTCCTTCGTGCGCATGCGTGAGACCCGCTACGACCGACAGCGCCGGTCGTAGCGGGTCTCTTCCCAAAGGGGGCGAGCTGTCGATGTTGATTGACAGCTCGCCCCGTTTGGAAGGCGGGCCGAGGGGGGGGTGGCAGCCCAAACGGAGGTGTTCTCGTGGGAACGCCTACCTTTGGGGGAGGCCCCACTGACATCACTAGTGATGTCAGTGGAGAGCTTCCGGCTCTGACCAGAAGCTCTCCGGGGCTTACGACAAGTGAGACCCTACCCTAGGGTCTCGTCGTAAGCCCCGATGGTCGCGATGGTCTCTGACCATCGCGACCATCACCCTAGCGGTCGTTAGAGCTGTGGGTGTAAACCCACAGCCTAACGACCGAAACAGAGGCGGGCGGTCAGGATGCAAGCGGCCGCCCAGTTTCTGAGCGACCGCTTGCATCCTCCGACCGCCTCTGAATGAGACCCTATATGTGGACCCCCCCTCCCCGACCTTCACCTTGCACATCCTGCTATGGATCAGATGAGCAGAAAAGCTGGTTCTGCTAATTACTCTTTCAGTGAGTAGCAAGTCGCTGTCTTGAGCTTAAATATCTAATTAAAACGGCTAGTTTAAAACATCGTGGAAATCTTCCAACAACTGCTTTTGGGGCAGAGATTTAAGGGGAAATTACGTGAAATGAGTCTGATTCGGCCCAAGGTTCCCAAAGGGGAACAGGGTGTATCTTCACGTTTCATCTGTATGAGAAGAAGACCCACCTCCAAATATAGCCACTGCCTCTGTACGGTGAGAATCATCTCAATGACCTCCAGGATGTGAGACAGACAACGCTCCCAACGGTCCACGTCTTTTTCGAAAGCTTTCACGAATGGGGAGGCCTTCATGGTGGCTAGGCTGACCTGGTTGTCTTCTAAAGCCTGGAATACCTCATCGGTCCCCCTGGTGGGAAAAAAAAAGCATTGGTCACACAGGTTTGGCCCGCCGGTAATGCTGAGCTTAACTCTGGATCAAAGACATGACAGTGATGATGATATATTTGTTCTAGGTCGTCTGCGGCAAATTCCTCACTGGTGGAATGCTGTGACCGTATCTTAATGAGGACGCAGAGAGAAGAACGGCCATGGACGACTCACCTCAGACGATAGTGGCCTTTATCTTTGTAGGACACAATGTCCAGCAGCACCTCCTCCCAGGTCTGTGAGATACTCTCCAGAGACTATATAGTAGAAGAAGAGAAGAGGCTTCAGCCTTCGATGGTACACGGGATTGCTGGAACCAAACTACATGGCTCTCACACTTTGGTAACTAAGTTTAGACTTTGGCTACTTTACAAAATGGCAGAAGACCGCATCGGTGCAATGTTGGCATTACTTGCTCAATGAACAGCTCCTTTGTGGCCGCTGTGGAGATCTCGTTGATCTTCTCCACGTGCTGGTCTAGCCCTAGCTGCACTATTTTCTCCAAGGTGAAGTCATCAGCTCTCTGGTCAAAGGTGCTCTGGACCTCCTGCTTCACTTGTGTCCAGTGCCTGTGGAAAGGGGAATGTAGTCATATGGGGTCATCTGTTAATAGAATAGTTTGTGTTTTCTTGTTTTTCCTTTATTATTTTATTATGCCTACAGAGCACCCAAGCCGTTCCACCTAAATATATGACCACGTCCAGCCATTACCTGTCCCGCAGTGCCGGGTTACGTAGGTCTGCGATAAGAGGGATGGTTCTCTTGAACTGGTCAATACGGAGCCTCGATGCCTCCACCACCTCCCACTTCTTATCCTGTTAAAGGAAAGTAAATTAGTAAAAGGGCCGGTGTTATTAAGTGGTGCCCCTGGATGAAACTAAGGGCCTGGCAGAGGTGGACGCAGCGCCTACGTGCGCAGTTAAGCGATTATCTGCAACTGCGTATGCGCGAAAAGCTCTAGAGACCCCTACGGCACATGCGTACCAATATGTGTACACAGAGACTGCTGCTTCGTACGTGATCGCTCCTATATGACCTGCGCCAGAAAGCCATGGGTGTTGCTGGTAGGCTGCTTGAAGTGATCGCAAATAAAGGCCATCTCATGTACGCGTTATGGAAGTGCCACGTGAATGTGGCTGTGTTCTCAAACGCAGAACTGCGGCTACAGAGGCCATGATTAGAGAACGTTCAGAAGGAGAGACTGCGCCAGCAATAGGACGTCATAAGTGTCGATGGTGGTAGCAATGGTGCTCCGATGATGGAGTGTTTGATTTCACCGGCGGATTTCCACTGTCCATGTACATTGAAAGTGGGCGTTTCAGGGCTTGCAATGTAAGGAGCTTGCACTTACAGAACGGGAGGGCAGAGACTATCATTTGCATATTATCGCAGCTGCGAATCCAAAAAGAAATCGCAGCCGCGCATACATTAGTGCCCACCTCTAAATCAGTCCTTAAGCTACTAAGGTGGGTTCTAATAACCTGAAACTACAGAGGTCTGAAACAGGTGTCGCAGTTGCAAAGTTATTGCCCTCAATCCCTTGTACAATGTCTGCATAGAAAGTCATATTATGGCCTGTGTCGTCCCATCCACACCATAGTACTTAGTAACACAGAGTACACCCCACCTTCAGCTCTCGGCTCAGCTTGGTCAGCCTCTTGTAAAGACCCTGTGCTGTGGTTTCCATCAGCTCTGTCTGGAGAGTAAGGAAGCGGCCAGACTTCCAGTCTTGCCAGTTCTGTTCCCACTCTTTAGTGGCTTCCCACACCAGCTGTAGAGAGTCCAGGTCCTGTCGAGAGGGAGGAGAGAGTAATATGGTGGTAGAAGATCTAGCTATAGAGAAAGTATAGCTGCGTAACTCTTTCATCCTGTGACTTCTTCATCTTCTATCATGTCCCTCCTCACTCACCTTCTCCAGGGCCTGGATGTCTTTGGAGATCGGCTGTTCTATCTTGAACATGCTCAGCCCAGAGCGAATGGTATTCTCCTCCTCCTTCAAGACGTTCATCATCTGACGGTTTGCAGCTATCAGCTCCAGAGCTGGGTCAGATCCCACCGAGCTGGTGAAGGGACCTGCAGGAACATCAGGTGGTTCAGGGATCACAGGTCCTACTACCAAGTGAGAAAGACATGGCACAGTTGAGGCCTCACCTTTACCAGCGAAATCCTCCAGCAGGGACCGTGCTTTCTTTTTGAAATCCTCGGCAGTGTGGATAAGGCCACTCTTGAACTTCTCTTTAGACTTCTTCAGCATGGACTCGCTGTCTATGAGACTCTGCTGGAAGGATAGCCACGCTTTGTTCATGGAGTCCAACGTCTGCAGCACCTGCGAGGATCAGAGTATGTTGGGAAACATCTTATTTCAATAGGCTTAAGGCCTGCACCTCTAGTTTCCAGCTGCTCAGGGACATCTGAACATGAGAGACAGCATACACTGGAAACAAAAGTTATTCTTCATTAGTCCAAGATCTAAGATCACATGACTGCGCTCTACAATGACTCACCGACTCCTCCACAACAACCTCGTATTTCTTCAGGATTTCAAACTGGTCATGGATGGGCATTATCTGACCCTCCACCTTAGAGAGCTCACTCTGGAGTGTGTCATACAGGGTCAGGCTCTGGGCCAGCTCCTCCAAAGTCTGGGGAAGCTTCATCACTCTGGCGGAGAGAATGAGAAAGATATGTGGATAAAGGAGTTTGGAAAGTAACTGGGTGGTAGGGCAGAAAGAAGATAGAGACAAGCAAAGTGTGGATCTAGAAGAAGGCTAGACCATAGCAGATGGTCAATTCAGGAATACATCGTATTTCCAATAACATCTTTCTTCTCCTCTCCTCCTCCTCTTCCCAGACAAGCTCACCTTTCTGCATTGTCCCTCAGGTAGGCGTGTAGTTCCATCAGCTTCTCGGTCGCCATGTGCCTCAGCAGGCCAGTGAACTTGTTCTGCCACTCATTGCAGTGTTGGACCAGAGCAAACTTAAGGTGACTGCAGTCCAACATCACAAACTGGATGTTCTGCACCGTCTCCTGCTTCTGAACATTGTTAGCCAGCTCGGTGTACCTACGAGATCAACCGATTGTCAAGGAGCAGCGGATAAGGTTCCTCTAAGGCACCGGTTCCCAGACTGGGTGCCTTGAGGACCCTGGGGTTCGGGGCACCTGCAGGGATGCCACGGGTCGGTGGTCCAGAACCAGAATTAAATTATGTATGGTCAATGTGCAAAACCAGAGCTGGTGGCTGCCAATCATAAACTATGTGGACAAACAGAAATGTAACCCTGTGCCGTGAAGAGATCACGATTCTCTAGGGCACCGTGTTTCAAGAAAGTTTGGCAACCACCACTCTAAGGGGAGGAATGATGCTGAATGGGGGGAGACGATTAGCAACTCATTCGCTGGCTTGAATGAACAAACCTGGAGCTTAGTGGAGCTCAATAGATGAACTTATGGCAGAACAGAAAAGTAGGTATTCTCACCGAGCAATGTCGGCATCAAATGCAGACACGATGGGGTTGAGGCGCTGATAGCGTCGTATCAAAGTGTCTTTCTGGGGTTCCCAGATCATCCGGAACGAGTCCCAAGTCTTCAAGTAGGCCTGGAGGAGAGAAGCGTTGGTGGCCATACCACCGCTGATCTGAGCCTGTATCTTCTTGATCTCCTCATCACGCTCTGGAAGGTACGGACAGACTGGTCTCCTCAAAATCAGATAGTATGGTCCTCTTCTCATCCCTGCCTATGTGACCTGGCCTCCCCCATCCCAAATCACTATTATATTTCAATTCTTATGTATTGGTATCTGCTCACAAACTATGGATGAAGCTACTGCCAGTTAACACTCGATATAAATATCTGAAGATACCAGGTTGGTATCTCTCACCCAGAATGAGGTGTATGGGATCCCTCTGAGATTTCTTCTTGGTCAGTATGTCGGGAAGTCTTCTGAAACTGGACACGGTGACGAGGATTTCCGAGCACACGCTATTTACGATGTTTGCCAGTTGTAAGAGTGTGGGAGAGAATTCCACCTACGAAAGGGAGTAATATAATGGAAATGTCCTCCGACTGGAAAGGAATATATTATCATCCCTTTACCTACTAAGTGTCGGACGATCACCTATAGAAGTTAACCGAAAAAGTAAAAGCAGCAAAGTCTGGTCTCCCCAATGAGACATTGGGGTATACTCGTATTACTAAAGATCGTTTTTTCAAAGTCGCTGACTCCTGGTGGCTTTGAGAGCTGGATTTAAAAGCGCAATAGTAATAAATGCAAAATCAGCCTTGCTCTGTGTGTATTACTATCACCCTTTTAAATCCAACCCTCAAAGCTGCTGGGAATCGGTGGCTTTGAACTAAAACACTCTTTAGCAAATAAACCCCATTAAGGGCCTGATTCAGGGGTGGGCACAGTGTCAGTGTCACGCGCAGTGGAGTATTTTCTGGCAACTGGGCAGTCGTCAAACCTGCACTGTGCGAGCAGCGATGGGTTCGAGACAGTGGTCGCACCGAGGATTTTTTTCGCAAAGTGAGTGAAAGGTAGTCAGTGTTTGCTAGAGGTAATGGGGGTTGTCTACAAAAACGCAGGCATGTTGGGAGTGTTTTCTGGGTGTGCCCTAGTGAGCCTCTGCAAATTCGTATGCGGCTGCAGCGGCTCTGCCATCTTTGGGGTGACAAACATTTTGAGACGGCATAGGGTCCTCAGATGCTTGATGTGTGACCGATGTTCCCAATGTTTCGTCTTGTGTACGCATGCGGCCGACGTGGGATGCTGGAGGCGGGCGTCTGAGCACAAGACATCAGCTAGAATCATTAGCATGTTTTCGTAGAACCGCTGCGTACGGAATCGCAGCCGTGACATGATTTGCGTCCACCACTGAATCATATAAATCCACAAGAAAAAAAACTATAATTAGTAAGTAAATGTGTATATTTTAAACATGATTCAACAGAATTGAGTAGAGCCACAATGTTTTATTCCCAACGTTAGCAAACATAGGATTGGAAGCCTGCAAACACAACGCCTTGTCTTCTTGTCCCGTACCTCAGCCGTGGACCCGGGGAAGTCTTGTAGGACCACCATGACCCGGAATATGGGGCTCTGGGCGGTTTTGCTATCCCCATTGATGGCCTTTGACAACTCCTGAAGTGACCACTTAATGTTGAGTCTGAAGGCCTCTTCGATCAGAAGGTCCATCTTCTCCGTGTAGTTCATCCAGTGATGCTGGACCTGCAGGTGGAAAGATCCACGATGCCATACATTCATTCATATAACCTTAACAAAGGGAAGCTTACGTGATACTACCATCTATTGCTGGGCAGGACAGGTGCCAAGAATAAAATGGCATATGCATCAATTTAATCATCAGTGCCAGATATAACTAAAGTAATATACATTGCTGTATCATAATTCCAGATTCATAAAGATATAATGTTTTATGAATAATATACGGTCATGTGGCAGACTCCCATAATGCACTCTGACAGTTCACCTGACTTATAGCATGGCCGATGGAGGACTGACTGAAGGAAGAGTTAGTATAGTGACCTATGTCTTAGCCCATTCTATAGATACGAGTGGCAGCTATTAGGCAATATCTGAGAGTACCTCAGGTCCGTCTGTCCTGAATACTTCATAGGTGGTCCTCATGAGGCTGCAAATCTCATCATGGAGGGTCAGCTGACGGCCCTGAACAATCCTCCGATGTTCCTCCTGCACCTCCTGGAACTCCAGATCTCGGAAGACTCGTTTCCCGTCAATGTGAAGCAGCAATGTCTCGCTTATCATCTTGGCGCAGTGGGAGATATTCAAGTTGGAAGCTTTGTAGTTATCCACAATTTGTTGGATCTGCATAATGTGAGAATATAGTTACTTTTCTGACTATTTTTTTTAGAAAGGAGTCCAGACTCTTCTCCCTGACTGCTCTCTTACTTATACCTGGCTGCTCATTTATACCGGGTGGGCTCACTTATACCTTACTGCTCTCTTATACCGGGTGGGCTTACTTCTACCTTGTCGAAGTTAAATAATTGGTTATGATCGTTTGTAATTATTATCTGACGATCTAGTCGTCTGTGGGCTGGTAAAGAGTAGATCGGACGCTACTCTGCATCGGCGAAATCCGATTCGCACAAATGCATATATGTATATTTATATATATGCAAGGTTTAGTCAGTGATGAGAAACAGGTTCTGGGAACATGTCTGTGACTAGTAATTAAAATACACAAAGATACTGTGAGGTGTTTAGGAATATTTAAATTGCAAAGTTAGAAACAATTGTCAGAAGTTTGACTATCGTTAGCAATTGTATGCCTTGTGTTCAATGCTAATGCTTGCTATGTCACCTGTGAGCAGAACAACTTCATTGTATATGACTCCTTGGAATTAGATTCAGACAGCTATAATATCAAAAATGCCAGTTAATGGAGATATATATATATATATATATATATATATATATATATATATATATATTAATCTATGACACATACAATGATGCACATTTGCACACATATATATATACCTGCATACACATAGACCTTTACATGCATACTCACATACGTATACATAGTTGCTATTTCAATATACAGACGCTCAACGCATACAGATGAATTCCTGTAAATATCTCACATTCACTTATGCAAGCACATATATAAAAGGTTCCCTAGCTTTGAGCGTAATATTAGAGGTATTGGGGTAGATGTATGAAGCCCAGAAACGGTATCGGCGCACGTTATGTGCGCTGATACCACTTCTCCCCGATGTATGATCGGGGTCTGGGCGGTAAATGACAGGGGTGCCATGCGCCCCTGTCATTATCGGCGCTGCTATCTACAAGATAGCAGCGCTGATAGCCTGGGCTATGTACGAACGGCCAGATCGTCTGACCGTTCGGCCGGCTGTAGCTGTTGTTATCGACAGCTACAGCCTGGCGCTAGCCTATCCCCACAGCAGGGACAGCGCTGTCCCTGCTGTGGCGGCTACCGGCTCCAGGGCTCCACACGGGGATTTCGCGATACTTGCGAGATCCCGCGCATGCTCAGTGGAGCCGGCGGGTAGCGGCGGAGGGGGGAGTTAACGCTCCCCCTCTCCGGCCGATGAGATGTTTATACATCTCATCGGTAGTGCTTCCTGCTTCGCCTCGGTAAAGAGGAGAAGCGGGAAGCGTTATAGCGGCACGTTAAGTGCCGCTATAATGCATCTACCCCAATGTTAGCTAATCATTATGGTGTAAAATGTACATATATGATATGTAAGGTATAGAACTTAGTAGACATGCCATGTTTGGCATCATACTGACACCCTGTTTTATTCCAGATATCCGAATCTATCGGCGAAGGAGTCGCATCTTGCGTTCGGTGATTATGGATTATGGGGAATTACTGGTTAGAATGTGTACTCTGTATGTAGTGTCTTAGCCAGTTTTAACTCGTTTGGAGGGATGGACCATATTCCTGTTGTCACCATATGAGCTGTCCTATGACCTGCATCGTACCAGAATGACAAGAATCAAGAACCAATGAAATCACGTATGCTTGTCTCTATTGTTGGTGTAACACTCTGGAGGGTATATAGGCTTGTGCTTTTGGGGCTAGATCTCAGTCATACCCATTTGATGACCGCAGACATCAGGATTGATGACTGGCACCTGGCTTCGGGGTGCATGCGTATGTATTGGCTGTACCTTTTGTATTTAATTGTCTTTGCGCTAATTGTGATAGATCAAAGCGTGTAACTTACTTTTTATTGCAATAAGAACTATTTGTGCTTTGGAACCACAATCGAAGTCTGGAAAGCTATTATTTCATGTTTAGCGATATTGGGGTATTCATAACCTGGCTGCTCATTTATACAGGGTGGGCTCCCTTATACCTTACTGCTCTCTTATACCGGGTGGGCTTACTTATACCTGGCTGCTCTATTATACTGGGTGGGCTTCCTTATACCTGGCTGCTCTCTTATACTGGGTGGGCTCCCTTATACCTAGCTGCTCTATTATACCGGGTGGGCTTACTTATACCTGGCTGCTCTATTATACTGGGTGGGCTTACTTATACCTGGCTGCTCTATTATACCCGGTGGGCTCTCTTATACCTTACTGCTCTCTTATACCGGGTGGGCTTACTTATACCTGGCTGCTCTATTATACTGGGTGGGCTTCCTTATACCTGTCTGCTCTCTTATATAGGGTGGGCTCCCTTATACCTAGCTGCTCTATTATACCAGGTGGGCTTACTTATACCTGGCTGCTCTCTTATACCGGGTGGGCTCCCTTATACCTAGCTGCTCTATTATACTGGGTGGGCTTCCTTATACCTGGCTGCTCTCTTATACCGGGTGGGCTCCCTTATACCTAGCTGCTCTATTATACCGGGTGGGCTTACTTATACCTGGCTGCTCTATTATACTGGGTGGGCTTACTTATACCTGTCTGCTCTCTTATACCGGGTGGGCTCCCTTATACCTAGCTGCTCTATTATTCCGGGTGGGCTTACTTATACCTGGCTGCTCTATTATACTGGGTGGGCTTACTTATACCTGGCTGCTCTATTATACCCGGTGGGCTCTCTTATACCTTACTGCTCTCTTATACCGGGTGGGCTTACTTATACCTGGCTGCTCTATTATACTGGGTGGGCTTCCTTATACCTGTCTGCTCTCTTATATAGGGTGGGCTCCCTTATACCTAGCTGCTCTATTATACCAGGTGGGCTTACTTATACCTGGCTGCTCTCTTATACCGGGTGGGCTCCCTTATACCTAGCTGCTCTATTATACTGGGTGGGCTTCCTTATACCTGGCTGCTCTCTTATACCGGGTGGGCTCCCTTATACCTAGCTGCTCTATTATACCGGGTGGGCTTACTTATACCTGGCTGCTCTATTATACTGGGTGGGCTTACTTATACCTGTCTGCTCTCTTATACCGGGTGGGCTCCCTTATACCTAGCTGCTCTATTATTCCGGGTGGGCTTACTTATACCTGGCTGCTCTATTATACTGTGTGGGCTTACTTATACCTGTCTGCTCTCTTATACCGGGTGGGCTTACTTATACCTGGCTGCTCTATTATACTGGGTGGGCTCCCTTATACCTTACTACTCTATTATACCAGGTGGGCTTACTTATACCTGGCTGCTCTATTATACTGGGTGGGCTCCCTTATACCTAGCTGCTCTATTATACCTGGTGGATTTCCCTTATACCTTACTGCTCTATTATACCGGGTGGGCTTCCTTATACCTGTCTGCTCTCTTATACCAGGTGAGCTTCCCTATACCTGTCTGCTATACTGGTCCTTCTCCCTGGCTGCTCTCTTATACCAGGTGGGCTTTCTTATACAGGGTGGGCTTTCTTATACCTGGCTGCTCTCTTATACCGGGTGGGCTTCCTTATACCCAGCTGCTCTATTTATTCCGGGTTGGCTTACTTATACCTTACTGCTCTATTATACCGGGTGGGCTTCCCTATACCTGTCTGCTATACTGGGCCTTCTCCCTGGCTGCTCTCTTATACCAGGTGGGCTTTCTTATACCTGGCTGCTCTCTTATACTGGGTGGGCTCCCTTATACCTTACTACTCTCTTATACCGGGTGGGCTCCCCTCTTCCTGGCTGCTCGCTTATACCGGGTGGGCTCCCCCCTTCCTGGCTGCTCTCTTATACTGGGTGGGCTTACTTATACCTGGCTGCTCATTTATACAGGGTGGGCTCCCTTATACCTTACTGCTCTCTTATACCGGGTGGGCTTACTTATACCTGGCTGCTCTATTATACTGGGTGGGCTTCCTTATACCTGTCTGCTCTCTTATACCGGGTGGGCTCCCTTATACCTAGCTGCTCTATTATACCGGGTGGGCTTACTTATACCTGGCTGCTCTATTATACCCGGTGGGCTCTCTTATACCTTACTACTCTATTATACCAGGTGGGCTTACTTATACCTGGCTGCTCTATTATACTGGGTGGGCTTACTTATACCTGGCTGCTCTATTATACCAGGTGGGCTCCCTTATACCTAGCTGCTCTATTATACCGGGTGGGCTTCCTTATACCTGTCTGCTCTCTTATACCAGGTGAGCTTCCCTATACCTGTCTGCTATACTGGTCCTTCTCCCTGGCTGCTCTCTTATACCAGGTGGGCTTTCTTATACAGGGTGGGCTTTCTTATACCTGGCTGCTCTCTTATACCGGGTGGGCTTCCTTATACCCAGCTGCTCTATTTATTCCGGGTTGGCTTACTTATACCTTACTGCTCTATTATACCGGGTAGGCTTACTTATACCTGGCTGCTCTCTTATACCAGGTGAGCTTCCCTATACCTGTCTGCTATACTGGGCCTTCTCCCTGGCTGCTCTCTTATACCAGGTGGGCTTTCTTATACCTGGCTGCTCTCTTATACTGGGTGGGCTCCCTTATACCTTACTACTCTCTTATACCGGGTGGGCTCCCCTCTTCCTGGCTGCTCGCTTATACCGGGTGGGCTCCCCCCTTCCTGGCTGCTCTCTTATACTGGGTGGGCTTACTTATACCTGGCTGCTCATTTATACAGGGTGGGCTCCCTTATACCTTACTGCTCTCTTATACCGGGTGGGCTTACTTATACCTGGCTGCTCTATTATACTGGGTGGGCTTCCTTATACCTGTCTGCTCTCTTATACCGGGTGGGCTCCCTTATACCTAGCTGCTCTATTATACCGGGTGGGCTTACTTATACCTGGCTGCTCTATTATACCCGGTGGGCTCTCTTATACCTTACTACTCTATTATACCAGGTGGGCTTACTTATACCTGGCTGCTCTATTATACTGGGTGGGCTTACTTATACCTGGCTGCTCTATTATACCAGGTGGGCTCCCTTATACCTAGCTGCTCTATTATACCGGGTGGGCTTCCTTATACCTGTCTGCTCTCTTATACCAGGTGAGCTTCCCTATACCTGTCTGCTATACTGGTCCTTCTCCCTGGCTGCTCTCTTATACCAGGTGGGCTTTCTTATACAGGGTGGGCTTTCTTATACCTGGCTGCTCTCTTATACCGGGTGGGCTTCCTTATACCCAGCTGCTCTATTTATTCCGGGTTGGCTTACTTATACCTTACTGCTCTATTATACCGGGTAGGCTTACTTATACCTGGCTGCTCTATTATACTGGGTGGGCTTCCCTATACCTGTCTGCTATACTGGGCCTTCTCCCTGGCTGCTCTCTTATACCAGGTGGGCTTTCTTATACCTGGCTGCTCTCTTATACTGGGTGGGCTCCCTTATACCTTACTACTCTCTTATACCGGGTGGGCTCCCCTCTTCCTGGCTGCTCGCTTATACCGGGTGGGCTCCCCCCTTCCTGGCTGCTCTCTTATACTGGGTGGGCTTACTTATACCTGGCTGCTCATTTATACAGGGTGGGCTCCCTTATACCTTACTGCTCTCTTATACCGGGTGGGCTTACTTATACCTGGCTGCTCTATTATACTGGGTGGGCTTCCTTATACCTGTCTGCTCTCTTATACCGGGTGGGCTCCCTTATACCTAGCTGCTCTATTATACCGGGTGGGCTTACTTATACCTGGCTGCTCTATTATACCCGGTGGGCTCTCTTATACCTTACTACTCTATTATACCAGGTGGGCTTACTTATACCTGGCTGCTCTATTATACTGGGTGGGCTTACTTATACCTGGCTGCTCTATTATACCAGGTGGGCTCCCTTATACCTAGCTGCTCTATTATAACGGGTGGGCTTACTTATACCTAGCTGCTCTATTATACCGGGTGGATTTCCCTTATACCTTACTGCTCTCTTATACCTGGCTGCTCTATTATACCGGGTGGATTTCCCTTATACCTTACTGCTCTATTATACCGGGTGGGCTTCCTTATACCTGTCTGCTCTCTTATACCAGGTGAGCTTCCCTATACCTGTCTGCTATACTGGTCCTTCTCCCTGGCTGCTCTCTTATACCAGGTGGGCTTTCTTATACAGGGTGGGCTTTCTTATACCTGGCTGCTCTCTTATACCGGGTGGGCTTCCTTATACCCAGCTGCTCTATTTATTCCGGGTTGGCTTACTTATACCTTACTGCTCTATTATACCGGGTAGGCTTACTTATACCTGGCTGCTCTCTTATACCAGGTGAGCTTCCCTATACCTGTCTGCTATACTGGGCCTTCTCCCTGGCTGCTCTCTTATACCAGGTGGGCTTTCTTATACCTGGCTGCTCTCTTATACTGGGTGGGCTTACTTATACCTGGCTGCTCTTTTATACAGGGTGGGCTCCCTTATACCTTACTGCTCTCTTACCCCGGATGGGCTCCCCTCTTCCTGGCTGCTCGCTTATACCGGGTGGGCTCCCCCCTTCCTGGCTGCTCGCTTATACCGGGTGGGCTCCCCCCTTCCTGGCTGCTCGCTTATACCGGGTGGGCTCCCCCCTTCCTGGCTGCTCGCTTATACCGGGTGGGCTCCCCTCTTCCTGGCTGCTCGCTTATACCGGGTGGGCTCTCCTCTTCCTGACTGCTCTCTTATACCAGGTGGGCTTCCTTATACCTAGCTGCTCTCTTACACTGGGTGTGCTAACTTTGCCCTGGTAGCTTTCTTCTTCACTGGTCCATAGGGGACACAGGGACTACGTTGGGGTATAGGCTGTCAGGTGGAGCCCGGGCACCAAACAGTTAAATTCTTTAGTAACGTGCAGCCCAGGCTCCTCCCCACCCCAGCCCAGGCTTCTCCCCACCCCCAGCCCAGGCAGGTCAGTCTAAGTTCGGTGCCGCAGGAGCATGAACCTATAACAGCGGGGCTGCTAATGTAGCTTCATATTTTCTTCAGTTTTACTTTAAATTTTTTTGAGCAGGCTGCGCCGGGCATCCTATAGGATGCCTGCGCTGCCGCTCCACCAACCCGACATCTGTGGCCGCGGTGCTGCCGAGTAAGTCGGCAAACCTTGGCCGAGTCCTCACAGCATATGGAGGACCCCAGCCGGATGCCGGGGGCATCGTTAAAGTAGCACGGATCCCTGCTTGCAGGGAGCCGCATCAGCGTGACTGTCACTGCCGGCGTGGAGACCACCAGCATTGCTGACAAAGCGGGAGGCCGGGACGCCCGCACCCCCACTGCTATATTATAGTGACCGCCAGCGGAACTGTAGGCGGCCATTGCCCTGGAAGGCTCAATGTCAAAGGGGGGAGGTAGGCTCTCCCTGTTAGCCCCTCCCCCGGCTCTTGGTGTGATCCCTCAAGGAGGCTTCCTGACACCAGGTTTCTCCTCCTCCTCTTTCACTTGTACAGACGCTGAGCAGCCATTTTACAGAGGTGCTGGCTACAGTTTGTCTTCAGAGAGGTTTGGCCCCCGGTCTCCCCTCAGGTCAGGTTATACAGTCTAGCTCCATCCAGCCGACTGGGATTGGATTGTTGAGCATTATCTGCCTATTATTATTGCATTGAATGTGACTATATGCTTGTTCAGTGCACTGTTCCCTACTGCGCACCCCTGTTAGATAAATAGGTGTGTGGGACATTTTTCTTGGAACATGGTAACATGTCTTCCAAATACAAAACGCCCAAGGGGAAGGAGGCTCCTTTGCTTTAGATGTAGATCTTGTTCTGCTGGTCTTTCCCCACAAGATGCAGTCCAGGATGGTCTCTGTATCTGGTGTTACTCCGGGATAGACAGTGAGACGGCATTTCTCTTGCTTCAAAACAGGAACCGACATGGGTGGCCAACTTGTCGCAGGTAATGTCGCACTTGGTGGATCGCCTTACAGCTCCAGCATCTGTCCTTCCCACTTTGGGGGTCCAAGCAGCCCCAATTATTCAGCTGCCTGCACCGAAACCCCCATGGATGAGCACCTTCTCAAAATCAGTACAGGGCTTAACACAGGTGTCTGCCTCCTTTCAGCAAATGCTGGATAGGGACCGTACTTCTGGACGCAGACCGTCCAGGCATGAGAGCTCTGTCCCCCAGACGGTTGAGGTTTCTGATTATGACCTCTCCTCGAACCAAGAGGAGGATTTTTCCGGTGCTTCTGAGGATGAAGCCTTGTCTGTTCAGGAGAAGCCTCACCCTCAAGTAGATATTGTTGCCTTAGTTAGGGCAGTCAGATCAGTCCTTTCTATTTAGGATGAGGAACTGGCTCCTAGACCAAAGGTGCCAGTTTTCAAACGTCAGAAAAAGGTCTCAGTGGAGTTTCCTAAATTTGAACAGCTTGAGGAAATACTAGCGGAGGACCTCTCCTAACAGGCAGTTTCAGGTTTCCAAGTGCATTGCGTCCTTTTACCAGCTCCCTGCCGAGGAGCGTAGCAAATGGGAGTCTCCTCCTCCTGTGGGCGCGCACATTGCCCGGCTTCTCTCAAGGATCAGACGGACAGGAAGTTAGAAAATATCCTTAGGGGAATTTATTCAAATGCAGGTGCTATCACACGTCGGGCCAAGGCGTCTGCATGGGTGGCTAAGGCGCTTGGGCGAATGCCCTGGAGGAGAGCCTTATGTCAGGGGCCCATGGCAACTAGCTATTACATCTGGTGGTGCATATCAAGCAGGCTGCTTCCTATCTGGATGAAGTGGCTCTTGACACCGGCGTCTTAACTTCCAGGGTGTTAGCTTCTTGTGCGTCGGCCAGAAGGGCCCTCTGGTGCGCTCCGGGCTCGCTGACTCGGACTCTAAGAAGGCCATTGAGGCCCTTCCTTATTCCCGTGATGTTCTATTTGAGCCAGAATTGGATAAAATAGTGGCTACGATGGCGGCTTCCAAGACAGAGTTTCTGCCTTCAGCTGCAGCCCCTAAAGCTCGAACATCCTCCTTTCGCCCACAAGGGAAGGCCAAGGGGCAGTGTTTTGCTAGGTTCCAGACTTCTTCTGCTAAGACCTCCAAGCCCAGAAGCAAGCAGTCCTGGCCAACCAGACGCCAAATCAGCCAACAAGCCTACCGATTGACGGGGCAGGCCTCTCCCTGGGGGACCTCAATATGGGAGGCTGGCTTCTGCTTTTCTGGATGACAACCATGTTGGACGCCTGGGTTCGCGGCGTAGTCTCGTAGGGCTATGCTCTGACTTTCAGGAGGAATCCACCAGCACAGTTTTTTTACCACAGGCCTTCCGAGAAATCCGGGAAAAGCAAAATCGCTGTGGGAGTCTATTCACTCTCTACTGGCCTCCAAGGTAATAGTTCCTGTCCCTCAGGATTAGAGGGGCTCTAGCTTCTACGCCAATTTCTTTCCACCCAATTCTCAACAAGTATTTGCGGGTCCCCAAGTTCTGTATGGAGGCTTTGCGCTCCATCATTTTGACCTTAGAACCAGGGGATTTCATGGCCTCCTTAGATATCTAAGATGCTTATTTACATGTGCCTATCCGACTAAGTCATCAGCGCTTCCTCCGGTTTACAGGCAAGGAGCAGCACTACCAGTTTTAGGCCTTGCCCTTTGGTCTTTCCTCGTCTGTTCACGAAGGCCATGGCAGCTCACTTGCGGCACAGGGGTATCAGAATTCTCCCTTACCTGGATGATCTTCTTATCCTAGCCAGTTCTCCAGATATGCTCAGGGAGCACCTTTGCCTCACAATAGATCTTCTACAGTCACACGGATGAGTCATCAATTGGAATACGTCCTCCTTGACTCTAGCCCAGAAGATGCTCTACCTGGGGGCCCTGTTGGATTCACGGGTTCAAAAAGTGTTTCTCCCAGTGGACAAGATTTAGGATCTGCAGGACAGGATACGAGGGTTCTTACTTCATCGCGGGGTGTCAATTCACACCTGTATGCGTATCCTGGGATCTCTAGTCTCCACCGTCTACATGTCGGCGTATGCCCAGTTTCGCTCCCGGCCTCTCCAGGAGGAAATTGTGACTTGTTGGAACGGATCCCATCTCCAGATCAAGCTGCAGACAATCGTCCTATCTCGGGAGGTTCGTCTCTCCCTCGCGTGGTGGCTCCAGAGCTCCCACTTGGACAAGGGTCGCCTCTTCTGGATTCTGTACTGGGTCCTTCTCACCATGGATGCCAGTCTTCACGGGGAGGCAGCTGTAAACTGCCAGCAGGCCTGATTCACTACTTAACGCAACTGTGATTATGCACGCAATCGGCCGATTGTTTCGTTGTGCGTATGCATCACAGTGTGCGTGGGGGTGGTCGGAGAAACGCAGGCGTGCCAAGGCATTTGAACGCAGTTGCAGGGGTGTGCATAAATTATCCACTGTGATGCCTTACACACTCTGAGCACTCATAGCGTTCGATGAAGTTAGCAATTCCTGAGTAAGGTCAGAGCGTGTGCAAGTGTGCGTGAGGCTGCTATGGTACTCGATAGTACCGATGCTTTTGCAGTCTTCCTAAACATTACGGATGTGTGTAAGGTACGGTGGGCATTCTTATGTTGTGCTGTGACGGCTTAGCGATTGCAACGGATTAGCATACTATCGCAGTTGAACTGCGTGCGTAATCGCTATTGCAATCGACGTTGGGATCGGTAGTGAATCAGGCCCTCTTTCGGCAGTTTTCATTCCGGGGGGTCCAAAATTGGGAAGCGTACTTTCAAAGTCATCAAGACGTCCACTCCGGTGAGTGGGCCCTTCATTTGGACATCTTTCAGCTTCCAGTTCATAATTGGGGCCTGCCGGAAGTCGATCCGATGGTGTCTCGGTACAACCACAAGGTGCCAAAGTACGGATCTCGCACCAGAGACCCGGGGGCTCTTCTGGTGGACGCCTTGGCGGTTCGGTGGACTTTCAGCCTCATGTACAAATTCCCTCCGATCTCACTTCTGTTGAGAGTTCTTAGCAAGTTCAAGTTGGAAGGAGGCACCGTGATTCTGGTAGCCCCTGATTGGAAGCAGAGGCCTTGGTATGCAGATCTTCTGGGCCTCTCCATCGACGCTCCGCTGCATCTTCCTCCACGGCCGGATCTTCTGTCTCAGGGCCTGTGCTTCCACCCTGATCTGACTCGCCTCGCTTTGAAGAGGTGGCTCTTGAGATATCTAATTATATCCCCTTTCACAATCCACACATAACCTCACACATTGTCTTTCACATCCCCCTTACCTTTGGCCAACATTCCTGTGTGACTGGCTCATACAGCCCACCAAGAAACTCTGCAATCTGGCTGGACCCAAATGCAATATATAGCACCTATCCTTGTGTATCAATGTCTATTTCCCTATAGATTGTAAGCTTGTGAGCAGGGCCCTCATACCTTATGGCCCTGATTCAGAGCCGGACGCTCTGACCAGAGCGCTCGCTCTGAATCAGGGCCCACCTCCATAAATATGGAGCGTCCTCCTGGACGCTCGTATAGCTGTGGGTCACTACCCACAGCATATACGAGCGTGCAGGATGATGGTCGCGATGGTCGCGACCATCGCCACTGCGAGCAGAAGCCTGCGGTTGAGTTTCTCAACCGCAAGGCCTGGAGTGATTTTGGCTCTATCAGTGGGGCCAGCTTCTGACGGTAGGCGTTCCCTTGGGAACGCCTCCGTCTGGGAGGCACGCCCACCAAAGGGGGCGTGCTGTCAATCAACATCGACAGCACGTCCCCTTTGATCAGACACTACGAGCGAAGGAAAGTCCTTCGCTCGTCGCGTCTCGCGCACGACGGAGCTCCCTTCGTCGTGCGCATGCGCAGTGCAGACCATCGACCCACTTGCGAGCGGGCAGCCGCTCGCGAGTGGGTCTGAACCAGGCCCTATGTCTGTCTGTTATTACCCAGTTTTGTTCTAATAATGTTTCCAATTGTGAAGCGCAACGGAACATGTTGGGATATGCATAGGAAATAGACACCTCCTGCATACATCTGTGATCCGAGTGAAGCGTCTGTAGACGCTGCCTCGGATTACCATCACTCAGCCTGGTTGGTTCCTGGCTGCTTGCGAGGCCAGGAAATCTGCGTCCTACGAAGCAGACCCCGGCCTCGACAGTCCCAGGAAACTGGAGGACACCCCCATTTCCAGGAACTCAGGGCCTGATTCAGACCCGGACGCTATTTGCGGACAGTCGTTCCAAAAAAGGGGCCGGCTATTTAAATTGAGCGCTCGCTCTTTGCGGTTTGTTGACGCCTCTATGTCTGAGCGAACGAACGAAAAATGCGCTCGCTATTTTGTAAAGACGCCCCTTTGCCGTTCACATCACACGTCATCTCCGGTATTTATTAGATTAATCGGGTACATCGAAAGGCATCTGAACTGCTCGCAGTGCTTGTGGTAGCTTTTTCCTACCGCTATCACTGTGAGCAGTTCAGGCTAAAAGACAACCAAGTGACGTGGTCGATGACGCTCCATTACTAATTATGCACTCCCATTAAACGCCCTTTTGTCCGTTTGGCACGCCTGCGTTCGGATCTCCACTCCCCCGTTTTCAAGCACCTTCCCCTGTTACCACCCACAAACGGCACGATTTCCGACCGCAATGACTGTTTTGTGCATGCGCATTACGACCCATACGCATGCGCAGTTGTGCAAACATCACTCAGAGCGAACGCGCGGCCGCTTACGAGCGGCTCTGAATCAGGCCCTCAGTCCGGTACTGCCCCTGCCCGTCCCCAATCAGCCGTAGCCTGTCAATCAGCATGTGCAGTTCACCCGACACCGGGTAAGTATGTAAACCATCTGGTTTACGTACTAACATGAATCAGGGCCTGAGTGCGCTCCACTCTACCTGGTTATCCTTGGTGTGCTACCTTCTTAATGAATTTCTATCTTATACTGGGGGTGCTTCTCTCTCCCCAGCTGAACACTTTTACTGGGTTGTGCTCCCTTCTATATAGCTGCTCTAATATGTTAGGTACGCTCCCCTCTCCCTGACTGCTCTCTTTTACAGCATGTGCTCCCCTCTCCCTGGCTGCTCTCTTATACTGAGTGCGCTCCCCTCTCCCTAGCTGCTCTCTTATACTTGGTGTGCTCCCCTCTCCCTGGCTGCTCTCTTATACTGGGTGTGCTCCCCTCTCCCTGGCTGCTCTCTTATACTGGGTGTGCTCCCCTCTCCCTGGCTGCTCTCTTATACTGGGTGTGCTCCCCTCTCCCTGGCTGCTCTCTTATACTGGGTGTGCTCCCCTCTCCCTGGCTGCTCTCTTATACTGGGTGTGCTCCCCTCTCCCTGGCTGCTCTCTTATACTGGGTGTGCTCCCCTCTCCCTGGCTGCTCTCTTATACTGGGTGTGCTCCCCTCTCCCTGGCTGCTCTCTTATACTGGGTGTGCTCCCCTCTCCCTGGCTGCTCTCTTATACTGGGTGTGCTCCCCTCTCCCTGGCTGCTCTCTTATACTGGGTGTGCTCCCCTCTCCCTGGCTGCTCTCTTATACTGGGTGTAGTACTTCCTTCTCCCTAGATGCTCACTTATACTAGAGGTGCTGCCTTCCTCCTAGCAGGTCTCTTATACTGGTGGTGCTCCCCTCTGTCTGGTGTGCTACCCTCTCCCTAGCTGCTTTCTTTTACTGGGTGTGCTCCCTTCTTTCCAGCTGCTCTCTTATACTGTTGGTAATGCCTTTTCTTTAGCTGCTCTCTTAGGGCCTAATTCAGATATGGAAGCTGCTGCTTCCGCTCTTGCGTCTGTTGCTGGGGTTGCTGCTGTGACTATGTGCAAATGCTAGTATCAGTATAAGTATGCTCTCTTATACCATGTGTGCTCTCTTGTCCCTGAGTGTTATCTTATACCATATGTGCTCCTTTTTTCCTGAGTGCTCTCTTATACCATGTGTGCTCCCTCCTCCCTGAATGCTCTCTTATACCATGTGTGCTCCCTCCTCCCTGAATGCTCTCTTATACCATGTGTACTCTATTCTCCATGTGTGCTCCTTTCTTTCAAGAGTGCTCTTTTACACCATGTGTGTTACCTTGTCCCTGAGTCTTCCCTTATACCATGTGTGCTCCCTTGTCCCGGAGTCTTCTCTTATACCATGTGTGCTCCCTTGTCCCGGAGTCTTCTCTTATACCATGTGTGCTCCCTTGTCCCTGAGTCTTCTCTTATACCATGTGTGCTCCCTTGTCCCGGAGTCTTCTCTTATACCATGTGTGCTCCTTTGTCCCTGGGTCTTCTCTTATACCATGTGTGCTCCCTTGTCCCTGAGTCTTCTCTTATACCATGTGTGCTCCCTTGTCCCTGAGTCTTCTCTTATACCATGTGTGCTCCCTTGTCCCAGAGTCTTCTCTTATACCATGTGTGCTCCTTTGTCCCTGGGTCTTCCCTTATACCATGTGTGCTCCCTTGTCCCGGAGTCTTCTCTTATACCATGTGTGCTCCCTTGTCCCGGAGTCTTCTCTTATACCATGTGTGCTCCCTTGTCCCTGAGTCTTCTCTTATACCATGTGTGCTCCCTTGTCCCTGAGTCTTCTCTTATACCATGTGTGCTCCCTTGTCCCAGAGTCTACTCTTATACCATGTGTGCTCCTTTGTCCCTGGGTCTTCTCTTATACCATGTGTGCTCCCTTGTCCCAGAGTCTTCTCTTATACCATGTGTGCTTCTTTGTCCCTGAGTCTTCCCTTATACCATGTGTGCTCCCTTGTCCCGGAGTCTTCTCTTATACCATGTGTGCTCCCTTGTCCCGGAGTCTTCTCTTATACCATGTGTGCTCCCTTGTCCCTGAGTCTTCTCTTATACCATGTGTGCTCCCTTGTCCCTGAGTCTTCTCTTATACCATGTGTGCTCCCTTGTCCCAGAGTCTACTCTTATACCATGTGTGCTCCTTTGTCCCTGGGTCTTCTCTTATACCATGTGTGCTCCCTTGTCCCTGAGTCTTCTCTTATACCATGTGTGCTCCTTTGTCCCTGGGTCTTCTCTTATACCATGTGTGCTCCCTTGTCCCTGAGTCTTCTCTTATACCATGTGTGCTCCCTTGTCCCAGAGTCTTCTCTTATACCATGTGCGCTCCCTTGTCCCTGAGTCTTCTCTTACACCATGTGTGCTCCCTTGTCCCTGAGTCTTCTCTTATACCATGTGTGCTCCCTTGTCCCTGAGTCTTCTCTTATACCATGTGTGCTCCCTTGTCCCAGAGTCTTCTCTTATACCATGTGTGCTCCATTGTCCCAGAGTCTTCTCTTATACCATGTGTGCTCCCTTGTCCCAGAGTCTTCTCTTATACCATGTGTGCTCCCTTATCCCTGAGTCTTCTCTTATACCATGTGTGCTCCCTTGTCCCAGAGTCTTCTCTTATACCACGTGTGCTCCTTTCTTCCTGAGTGCTCTCTTACACCATGTGTGCTCCCTTGTCCCAGAGTCTTCTCTTATACTATGTGTGCTCCCTTGTCCCTGAGTGCTCTCTTACACCATGTGTGCTCCCTTGTCCCAGAGTCTTCTCTTATACCATGTGTGCTCCTTTCTTCCTGGGTGCTCTCTTATACCATGTGTGCTCCCTTGTCCCAGAGTCCTCTCTTATCCCATGTGTGCTCTCTCTCCCTGACTGCTGGCGGCTGTCAGAGGAGGTTAGTGAGACGCTCTCACCTTGCTTGCGTGCAGCAGACAATCATTGATGAAGGCACTTGATGCTCCCTTAGATGACCAATGTAGCTTGGTAAGGCCAGGTTGGATCTTTTTATCCAAAAAGCGTATTCTTTCTCGGAACAAACCCCGTTCTTCTAGGGAAAGAGCTGCTATAATCCTGGGGGACAATAAAGTGACAGAGACAGTCAGTATGGGTGAAGTAAAAATAACTCTGTCCCTCTGCAAGATGGCGCAATGGCACATCTCACCTGTTATATGCCCGTACCACCAGTAGAACATTCTCTCGTAGGTTTCTGAGGTCCTCCCGTCTCTGGTAAATGTCCACCAGGTAGTGTGGGATCTCAAACGAAAGCCGCTCCCAGTAGTTGATCTCCACAAACATTTTGAGCAGGTTCCTGTAAGTGAAGCACTGTTCGGCAGATGGTCACAGACACACTGACTCCCATGCTATAAACCCCAGGTCACTTACTTATCAAAGTTTACATCCAGCATGCCAACCTTCTCCTGGCTGCGGACCATAAGTGGGATATCCAGCCGCTTCATGGCCTGTTTGTCAGCTGACTGAGACCATTCGCTGAAGATCTTCCTCACCAGCTCATCAAGCTTCTGAGCCAGTTGCTGGTACTCTTGGATACTTTCCTCCCCTATTCCAATGCGGGGAATGAAATGGGATTTAGCCAGGATCTACAGATGAAAGACAATGGAGGTTAGAGAGCTTAATATCTCTCATCCAAGTTCTTACTCATATTATTCACATTATACAAAACAATATGTCCATAACACGTGTTATACCAGTCCATAACTTCCTCTAAACCTATCATTCGCTCTCTGCCTCATGTCCAATACTTGCTAATTCCCTGTTAGGGCCCGATTCAGAACCGGATGCAAAGCCACGGACGCACCCTATGGGCGATTGTCGCCCGTCTGCGCATGCGAATGCATCGCAGTGTGTGTGCGCGAACTTGTCATTGAGAACGGGAATCGTGCGCTATTAACACAAAGACTGGGCGCTACTTTGAGTGACAGATCGTGCAGTTTGTGGGTGGTGACAGGGTAAGGTGCTTGTGAACGGGGGAGTGGTGCTGCGAACGCAGGCGTGTCTGGCCGTCAAAACGGCGTTCTTTGGGCGTGGATAATTAGCATGCAAGCGTCATTGTACACGTCACTTGGTTGTATTTCTGCCTGCAGTGATCACAGCGCTTGCGGTGGGGTAGGGTCTACCTCAAGTGCTGCGTGCAGCTCCGATGTCTCTCGATGGTTCTGATTAATCATACACTTCCTGGAGATGACGTGTATTAAGAAAAGCGGGCGTCTTTACACCGGCGCGCGCTCACTCTGCCGTCGCTCTCTAAGACATAGAGGGCGTCCTTACACCAGACAGTGCGATCGCGGAATTTGCATACCAGGCCCCTTTTGGCAGCGAGAGAGCGCAGCTTAGCGTCCGGGTCTAAATTGACCCCTTAGTTTCTTCTTTCACAGATTTTCTTTATCCAGTTTTAACTTTGGACTGTGGGCCTGATTCAGACCCATTCGCTAGCAAGCGATCGCTCGGAGCGAGCGATATTTTTCAATGTGCGCATGCGTACGCTTCGGATTGCGCGTGCGCGAACTAGTACGAGCGTTGGGGAAACTCTCGCTCGCCAAGCATAGACAGCCTAGCTGAATGAGTAACAGGGGAAGCCATTTGTGGGTGGTAACAGGGGCAGGCCACTGGAAACGGGGGAGTGGAGGTGCGAACGCAGGTGTGCCTGTGAATTTCAACGCCGTTTCAGAGGCGTGCATAACTAACAGCCAGCGTCATAGGATACATCACATGGTTGAAATATACCCTGAAGTGATCGCAGTGCTTGCAGCAGGGTATAGTCAACCTCAAACGCTGCGTTCGCATCCGATGCTGCTCGGTGTACCAATGGTTTCATGCACTTCCTGGAGATGACGTGCGCAAGTGGGCATCTTAAGACAGGCTGGTGGGCGTCTATAAACACAAATTGATCGCACACCAAGACATAGTAGGCATGCTTATGACTTGCCCTGCGAGCGGCTGCCTTGACGTCACTTAGCCGAATTTCCATACGCTGGGAACGAGTGAGCGCATCTAGCGAACGGGTCTGAATCAGGCCCTGTGTCAGGCCCACTTCCCATTTCCCTCTCCTAATCCTACACTATCAACCTCCGCATCTACTCTCTACTCCTCAGTGCTGTCCTCCATCTTCCTCTCCATCGTTCTACTAATCCCACATTCTATCTACCACGCCTCTACTCTCCTCCAATCTCCAATTCTGTCCTCCATCGCTCTACTTATTCCAGGTTATATCTGTCTACCTCGCCACTATTCTCCTCTACTCTCCAATTCTGTCCCCCATCCCCCACTCCTCTCCATCACTCTACTAATCCTACATTATATTTATCTTACATCTGCTCTCCTCCAATCCCCAATTCTGTCCTCCATCCCCCTCCCCATCACTCTACTAATCCCACATTATATTTACCTTACACCTGCTCGCCTCCAATCCCCAATTATCTCCTCCATCCCTCTCTCCATCACTCTACTAATCCCACATTATATTTACCTCATATCTGCTCTCCTCCAATCCCCAATTCTGTCCTCCATCACTCTACTAACCCCACATTATAATTACCTCATATCTGCTCTCCTCCAATCCCCAATTCTGTCCTCCATCCTCCTCTCCCCTTATATTTCTACTAACCCCACATTCCAGCTACCTCACATCTACTCTACTCCAATCCCCTCTCCTCTCCTTCTTCTAAACCCACATTCCATCTACCTCACATCTACTCTCCTCTAAACCCCAAATTCTCACCTCCATCCCCCTCTCCTCTCCTTCTACTAACCCCACATTACCTCACATCTACTTTCCTCCACCATCCAATTCTGTCCTCTATCCCTCCCCTCTCCATCACTCTACTAATCCCACTCTCTAACACTCTATCTATATCACATCCCACTCTCTAACACTCTATCTATATCACCTCTACACTCCTCCAATCCACAATTATGTCCTCTATCCCCCTCTCTATCCCCCTCTCCTCTCCTTCTACTAAACCCACATTCCATCTATCTCACATCTACTCTCCTCCAATCCCCAATTCTCTCCTGCATCCCCCTCTCCTCTCCTTCTACTACCCCACATTCTATTTACCTCACCTCTACTCTCCTCCATTCCCCAATTCTCTCCTCCATCCCCCTCTCCTTCTACTAACCCCACATTCTATCTATCATACCACTACTCTCCTCCAGTTCCCAATTCTGTCCTCCATTCCCCTTTCCTCTCCTTCTACTAACCCCCATTCTATCTATCTCACCTCTACTCTCCTCCAATCCCCAATTCTCTCCTCCATCCCTCTCTCCTCTCTTTCTACTAACCCGCATTCTATCTATCTATCCCACCTCTACTCTCCTCCATTTCCCAATGCTGTCCTACATACCTCTCTCCTTCTACTAACCCCACATTCTACAGTATACAGCTCACATCTACTCTCCTCCATTCCCTAATTCTGTGCTACATACCTCTCTCCTCTCCTTCTACTAACCCCACATTCCAACTACCTCTAATCTACTCTCCTCCAAACCCCAATTCTCTCCTCCATCCCCCTCTCCTCTCCTTCTACTAACCCCACATTCCATCTACCTCACATCTACTCTCCTCCATTCCCTAATTCTGTCCTACATACCTCTCTCCTCTCCTTCTACTAACTTCGCATTCTACAGTATATACCTCACCTCTACTCTCCTCCATTCCCCAATTCTGTCCTACATACCTCTCTCCTCTCCTTCTACTAACCCCACATTCTACAGTATATACCTCACCTCTACTCTCCTCCATTCCCCAATTCTGTCCTATATACCTCTTTCCTCTCCTTCTACCAACCCCACATTCCAACTACCTCTCATCTACTCTCCTCCATTCCCCAATTCTCTCCTCCATCCCCATCTCCTCTCCTTCTACTAACCCCACATTCATTCTATCTACCTCACATCTACTCTCCTCCATTCCCCAATTCTCTCCTCTATCCCCCTCTCCTCTCCTTCTACTACCCCCACATTCTATCTATCTATCTCACCTCTACTCTCCTCCATTCCACAATTATCTCCTCCATCCCCCTCCCCTCTTTCTACTAACCCCACATTCCATCTACCTCACCTCTACTCTCCTCCAATCCCCAATTCTCTCCTCCATCCCTCTCTCCTCTCCTTCTACTAACCCCACATTCCATCTACCTCGCATCTACTCTCCTACAGTCCCCAATTTTCTCCTCCATCCCCCTCTCCTCTCCTTCTACTAACCCCACATTCCATCTACCTCTCATCTACTCTCCTCCAATCCCCAATTCTCGCCTCCATCCCCCTCTCCTCTCCTTCTAATAATCCCACATTCTATCTATCTATCTCACCTCTACTCTCCTCCATTCCCCAATTCTCTCCTCCATCCCCCTCTCCTCTCCTTACCCCACATTCTATCTATCTCACCTCTACTCTCATCCATCCCCAATTCTCTCCTCTATCTCTCTCTCCTCTCCTTCTACTAACCCCACATTCTATCTATATCACCTCTACTCTCCTCCATTCCCCAATTCTGTCCTACATACCTCTCTCCTCTCCTTCTACTAACCCCCCATTCTATATACCTCTCATCTACTCTCCTCCATTCCCCAATTCTGTCCTATATACCTCTCTCCTCTCCTACTAACCCCACATTCCATCTACCTCTCATCTACTCTCCTCCAATCCCCAATTCTCTCCTCCATCCCCCTCTCCTCTTTCTACTAACCCCACATTCCATCTACCTCTCATCTACTCTCCTCCAATCCCCAATTCTCTCCTCCATCCCCTCTCCTCTCCTTCTACTAACCCCACATTCTATCTATCTCACCTCTACTCTCCTCCATTCCCCAATTCTCTCCTTCTACTAACCCCACATTCTATCTATCTCACCTCTACTCTCCTCCATTCCCCAATTCTCTCCTCCATCCCCCTCTCCTCTCCTTACCCCACATTCTATCTATCTCACCTCTACACTCCTCCATTCCCCAATTCTGTCCTACATACATCTCTCCTCTCCTTCTACTAACCCCACATTCTATCTATCTCATCTCTACTCTCCTCCAGTCCCCAATTCTCTCCTTCTACTAACCCCACATTCTATCTATCTCACCTCTACTCTCCTCCATTCCCCAATTCTCTCCTCCATCCCCCTCTCCTCTCCTTACCCCACATTCTATCTATCTCACCTCTACTCTCCTCCATTCCCTAATTCTGTCCTACATACCTCTCTCCTCTCCTTCTACTAACCCCACATTCTACAGTATATACCTCACCTCTACTCTCCTCCAATCCCTAATTCTGTCCTATATACCTCTCTTCTCTCCTTCTACTAACCCCACATTCTATCTACCTCACCTCTATTCTCCTCCAGTCCCCAATTCTCTCCTCTATCCCTCTCTCCTCTCCTTCTACTAACCCCACATTCTATCTATATCACCTCTACTCTCCTCCATTCCCCATTTCTGTCCTACATACCTCTCTTCTCTCCTTCTACTAACCCCCCATTCTATATACCTCTCATCTACTCTCCTCCATTCCCCAATTCTGTCCTATATACCTCTCTCCTCTCATTCTACTAACCCCACATTCCATCTATCTCACCTCTACTATCCTCCATTCCCCAATTATCTCCTCCATCCCCCTCTACTCTCCTTCTACTAACCCCACATTCCATCTACCTCTCATCTACTCTCCTCCAATCCCCAATTCTCTCCTCCATCCCTCTCTCCTCTCCTTCTACTAACCCCACATTCCATCTACATCAAATCTACTCTCCTCCAGTCCCCAATTCTCTCCTCCATCCCCCTCTCCTCTCCTTCTACTAACCCCACATTCCATCTACCTCAAATCTACTCTCCTCCAGTCCCCAATTCTCTCCTCCATCCCCCTCTCCTCTCCTTCTACTAACCCCACATTCCATCTACCTCTCATCTACTCTCCTCCAATCCCCAATTCTCTCCTCCATCCCCCTCTCCTCTCCTTCTATTAACCCCACATTCTATCTATCTCACCTCTACACTCCTCCATTCCCCAATTCTGTCCTCCATCCCCTTCTCCTTCTACTAACCTCCCATTCTATATACCTCTCATCTACTCTCCTCCATTCCCCAATTCTGTCCTATATACCTCTCTCCTCTCCTTCTACTAACCCCACATTCATTCTATCTACCTCACATCTACTCTCCTCCATTCCCCAATTGTCTCCTCTATCCCTCTCTCCTCTCCTTCTACTAACCCCACATGCTATCGATCTCACCTCTACTCCACTCCATTCCCTAATTCTGTCCTACATACCCCTCTCCTCTCCTTCTACTAACCCCCCATTCTATATACCTCTCATCTACTCTCCTCCATTCCCCAATTCTCTCCTCTATCCCTCTCTCCTCTCCTTCTACTAACCCCACATTCTATCTATCTCACCTCTACTCTCCTCCATTCCCCAATTCTCTCCTCCATCCCCCTCTCCTCTCCTTACCCCACATTCTATCTATCTCACCTCTACACTCCTCCATTCCCCAATTCTGTCCTACATACCTCTCTACTCTCCTTCTACTAACCCCACATTCTATCTATCTCACCTCTACTCTCCTCCAGTCCCCAATTCTCTCCTCCATCCCCCTCTCCTCTCCTTCTACTAACCCCACATTCTATCTATCTCACCTCTACACTCCTCCATTCCCCAATTCTGTCCTACATACCTCTCTCCTCTCCTTCTACTAACCCCACATTCCATCTACCTCTCATCTACTCTCCTCCATTCCCCAATTCTCTCCTCCATCCCCCTCTCCTCTCCTTCTACTAACCCCACATTCATTCTATCTACCTCACATCTACTCTCCTCCATTCCCCAATTGTCTCCTCTATCCCCCTCTACTTCCACTAACCCCACATTCTATCTATCTATCTCACCTCTACTCTCCTGCTTTCCCCAATTCTCTCCTCCATCCCCCTCTCCTCTCCTTCTACTAACCCCACATTCTACAGTATATACCTCACCTCTACTCTCCTCCAATCCCCAATTCTGTCCTATATACCTCTCTCCTCTCCTTCTACTAACCCCACATTCTATCTACCTCACCTCTATTCTCCTCCAGTCCCCAATTCTCTCCTCTATCCCTCTCTCCTCTCCTTCTACTAACCCCACATTCTATCTTTCTCACCTCTACTCTCCTCCAATCCCCAATTCTCTCCTCTATCCTCTCCTTCTACTAACCCCACATTGCATCTGTCTACCTCAGCTCTAGTCCCCATCATTCCCTAATCCTGTCCTCCATCATCCTCTCCTCACCATTGCTTTATTATCACATTGTACCTATCTAACCTCACATGTGCTCTCCTCCACTCCCCAATTCTGTCCTCCATCCTCCCATCCTCTCTTTAAATTCCCGCATCCTTTTCTCTCTTCCAACCTCTGCCCCTCCACTAATCGTAAATTCCGTCTTCCTCCCTCCCTCTCTTGGCTTCACTGCCCCGTCGTCTTTCTTAAATCTTTCATTTGCATAGATTTCTTATTCTCCATCTCCTCTCCGCAGGACTGACAGTGAAAAAAAGGAGCCCAAGACAGACAGGGACCACCAGGAACGCACATTGTGTAGTACAAGCACAGTACATAGCAGTACATCACTTGGCTGTGGGCTCGGGAGAGATCTGCTGTCACTGTCAATTCACATTTACATGTATCGTATGCTAATCCCATACACAAATGAGTGGGCTGGGAATCCCAGCAGCATTATTTATACAGGGGGAAGTCTCCTGTCAGTGTGCATTCTTCTCCACGCTACCCGTGTCTGACAGATCCCTGCACATGCTACACACCGCTAGTCGAGTGTTTCACATGTATAGTAGAATACACGTGTGCAGCGCATTACCATTGCCGCCTTTCCGACTGGGTTTAACTCTCTCATTGCCGCTTATGTAAGGGATAACTGGTAGGTGCCTGCTTTCCTGGACCACAATGCTGTGACATCATAAAGTAACACTGCGCGATGCAGATAGCCCTACCATCCATAACGGGTCGCCAACGCTTCCCGCCACTCTGCGCTCATCTGTTCTCTGATCTCTGCCTATAACTTCCCGCATATACACTGTGCCCAATGCTATTCCCTTCTAATACGGATTTTGGACCTGATCCAGAGTCACGTGCAAAACGGGCGCATCTAAGTCTTTTGGCGCTGCGCGACGCGCCGGAGGAGTACTTAGGCGTCTTCGCAAATCTATGGTTGGCAACTGGGTTCGTGAGTTTGTCTCCAGAATTGCTAAATTATCCAGACTTGTGTGTATGCAGAGATAGCTCCGATTTCTTCTTCAGGGTCCATAGGGATCCACAGGGATACTTTGGGGGTTTAGGTGGAGGTTAGGACCAGACACCAGACAGTTTAAGCTGTTGACTCCCAGGATGCACTGGTCTTTCCCCCTATACCCCACCCCCATTCCCCAGTCCCTCCAGTTAGTCCTGGTGTCTGCAAGAGTCAGATCACCAGTTAGACAGTCGGCTGACCAGACGGATCTCTGCGGGTCTAGAGTAGGTGCAAGCCTGTAGATCAGTTGACGTCAAGGGGACCCAGAAGATGAGGCCAGGAGCAGGAGGTGGGTATGACCTAAGGCTGCACCCGGCGCCTCTCTAGGCAGAGAAGTGCCTCTCCATGAGCTGGAGACAATGCCGCCAGAACACCGTCTATGCCTCCCCTGAGCCTTGCCCATCAGCCGCACCTTCCTCTGTACAGCCCCGCTATCACTTAGGCTAATGCCGGCCATACATTGTCAGATAAAATGTCTGACAACTTGGAAGGAACAGGGGAAACATCAGACGGTCGGCCGCGGTAGGGCATACACTGCCAAATGCGGCCGACCAATGATCGGATCCGTCGGGCATGTCGGAAGATATTTCTTGCCCGACTGTCAGATTATTGCTGCTCGGTTGCGGCCGTACACTATGCAATTATCTGCCCGATCCGCCAATAATCAGCGCGTTGGGCCAACATTTGCATGATGTATGCCCGGCTTAACGCTTCAATGCCAGTACATTTTGCAGCTGCTATCCTTCCTGTAATACATTCGCAATACATAAGCACTAATCCTTTAATATAATTCATATTTAGCCTATTAGTGGCCCAGCCGTTCTGCCTTGCACAATGCCAATATGTAATCACACAGGGCCCTGGGGCACATAGACCCTTACGCTGGGATTACGTGTGTCACGCGCTCTGTAGCTTTACTCTATGGCAGAGCCCTATAGAATACGACACAAGTACAATAAGAATACAACAGTGATTTAATGTCGCTAATAAGCCTTTACATTGAACGTCTATGGAAACAACATTGTGACTGGCAGTGTAATTACTACATACTGTGCTCGGTGCAGGTGTAAGGTGGTAACACAATGGGCCTGATTCAGAGCCGTTCGCTATTTGCGGTCGTTCGTTCAAAAACAAGGGGTGGCTATTCAAATGATCCGTTCGCAAATTGTAGTCTGTTCACGCCTCTAAGTCTGAACGAGCGAGCAAAACATACGCTCGTTTATTTGTTAAAAACGCCCCCTGGTCGCTCGCATCCTACGTCATGTCCGCTATTTATTAGATTAATCGAGTACATCGACCAGCGTATGAACTGCTCGCTATTCTTGTGGTTGGTGTTTGCTACCACAAATTTGCGAGCAGTTCTGGCTATAAAATAACCCAGTGACGTGGTCAATGACGCTGCTGAATTAATTATGCACACCCATAATACGCCCGTTTTGACCTTTAAGCACGCCTGCGTTCGGATCTCCACTCCCCATTTTCAAGCACCTTCCCCTGTTACCACCCACATACGCCTCATTCTGTCACTCAAAATAGCAGGCACTCGCTATATAGCGTACAAACGATTTTTGGCCGCACTGACTAGTTCGCGCATGCGTACTAAAAACCGTACGCATGCGCAGATGTGCAAACATCGCTCGGAACGAGCGTACTGCCGCTAACGAGCGGCTCTGAATGAGGGCCAATATCCGCAGCATTTATATGTATTTTTCTATACATATATATATATATATATATATATATATATATATGGCATGACTTTACCTCCAAGTACAAACATTACAACATCCTGTTGTATGTAGTGCTGCTACCATCTGCCGTTATATGTACAGTAAGGGGTATATTTACTAAAGTGAGAGTTTTTTTAGAAGTGAGTTTTAAAAGCGATGTTGGCCATAGCAACCAATCAGATTCTAGCTATTAACATTTAACTAGCACCTTCTAGAAGATAAGTATGATCTGATTGGTTGCTATAGGCAACATCACTTTTAAAACTCATTTCTAAAAACTCTCACTTTAGTACATTTACCCCTAAGAGTCACATATTGTACATCAAAATTGCTGACGTGTATGAGCCTGATTGTTAGTATAATGTAATATAATATTTGAAAACCTAACCTAACGTACTGAATATAGAGCCTCATTCATAGTTGTACGCAAATAGCAGCGTCGCTGCGCCTTTGTACGGGCGTCTCCTGCCGGCTTCTCTCATCCGTTGCTGTGTCCGAGGACGCATCATCGGATCAACTGCGTGACCATGGACATCTTAGTAACTCTCAGGTTACCCAGAAGGGTCCAGGAAAAAATCACGCTGCTGGGGCGAGTGAAGCTGCGTCCGAGGAAACAGCCGCTGGCTTTGGCACGCCCACCGTGGAGCACTCGCCGTCGCCGCCCCAAAAGGCGGACAGCATATCAATCACGCTGAAGCTTTGGGGCGCTGCGAGCGTCATGGCAGGACCAGATCTGCGGCTCCTGCCCTGAATCGGCCCCGTAGGTGCCCTGTTCGCTCTCTCGCTAAGAATCTCGTTTCAGGATCATTGCCGGGGATTTCCTGCACTGTTACTATAACGTACAGAGTTTAGACAACACTCTAACTCCTTAATCATTAGATAATTGCGTTATTACTCCGGCTGTCATTTCTATATAATAGTACAATAAATAAACCAGTTTAAAGTGAAGCTGAAACACTCTGCTCTACCATGGACCCACCTCCATAGGTCTGTCAATGCGGCGTTTTAGGGCCCGCACCCAGTGCGCCTGGCCGGCACAGGGACACATGTGAGAGGGCACCGTGGGGACTTTCCTCCCCAGCTCCTTGTTCACCAGATCGAGCTCGGTCCTTAATAACTCGTACACCTGCACCGTCTTCTTATCAAACATGCGCTTTATGGCCTGGAAGAAGATGAAGCCAATAAAGTTGAATATCCGCATTTAGTTACGGTGCATGCAGTGCAAGTGCAATCATGGCTGACTGGCATGCAACTCTGAATAAAACCCCACATATCTCCCCATCATAAGTAAGTCCGGGTGTATCCCTTCCTCCTGGCCTCACCTCTCGTGCTGACAAATGGTGAAATATGTCCAGCAACTCCACGCCCTGCTCCACCCCCCGCACCGTCTCAAAGGCCGTCGTGATGAGATTTTGCATCATCACTTCCAAATCCTTCACCCCAGCGCGGAATCTGCAGAGAGAGAGAGAGAGAGAGAGAGAGTGTGAGCGGTAATGGGGGGGGGGGGGGACTGATAGCTGGCGGGATGATCATAGCAATAAGTCACTGGGTTCCAGAGTGAGCAAAGGGGGAACACTGGGGAGAAATGAGCTGAAGAGCAGGGAAAGGGCTGTCTGAGGTGGCAGGGGGTAAGGGTTGCCGGGAGCAGCGGGAAACAGTCATATGGAGACTTAGGGGAAAGTTTCCTGAGCAGCAGGCGAGAGGGGTAACCTGTAGCTGGTGGGTCACCTGGAGCAACAACAAGGTGGAAGGGTGACGATGAGCATTCGCGTAGCTGTGGGGGGGGATACAGTTGTCTGGAGCAGCAGGTGCAAGGGTCATCAGAGCATTCAGGGGTTGCCAGGAGCATCTGTAAGAATGGTCACCTTAAGAAGCAGGGTGAAGGTCATCTTTATAAGCTAGGGGAATTTTTGCTTGGATCAGTGGGTAAGAGTTATCTGTAGAAACAGGGAGAAGGGTCACATGAAGAGTCATATGGAGCAGCAGGTTGGGCGTCTGGAGCAGAAATTTGGAAGAGCAGCGAGGGGGGAAAGGTCGGCTTAAGAAGCAGAGGGACGGGGTGCCTTGAGCAGCATGGGAAGGGTCATCTAAAACACCTGTTGGGGTGGTGTCACATGTTGTAGTAGGGGAAAGTCATGTGGCGCAGCAGGGAGGGCTGACTGGTCACCATAACCACCTGTTATAGTCATCATGCCAAAACGTGTTCTTCACATCGAGTATGGTCTTCTTCGACTTCAGAACCAATAAGTTCTTGTGAAACGTCTCCTCGATCTCCAGCAAGTTGCGGGTGATCTGGGGGCCGGTCTGCCCTGGGAAGCAGGGTAACGGGGTCTGCTGTCCATCCTCCCAGCGCCTGAACTGCTGTTGACACAAGCACACCTAGAAGACACGTACAGCCCTCGCTCATCACAACAGCCCGCAATCAAGAGCGGCACCTGAACCGAACCAGAGACAGACTGTATGCGGTGACCGTCCCCAACCAGCAGATACAGAGGACAGTTGTACATCCATAGAGGGAGGAGAAATGGTTTTTTTGAAGGACCTACTATTTGCATCTACCACTGTTTCTTCTAGAAATATATGTCATAATTTTTGGTGCATCCTTTGCAGTGTGGGGGGCACATGGCCTTTGCCACGCTATGGAAGGACTTTTTACAGTAGCGTTTTACCAACATTTAATGTGACGCGTTTTACACTTTGGTGGAGAAACGCATCACAAAACCCAATGTTGAGAAAAAGCTTCGAAACACAATAAAAGTGTCACATGTAATAAAACAGTCCCAATAGTCCCATCCTCATGATCCATGCAAGGCATTAATGAGTCTCGCCCACGCAGTAATATAGGGGAAAAACATAACATGGGGATTTGATGACGGGCCACTAAAACGCATATGCAGATTGGCATTTAATGTAGTGATTCATGACTGAGGACCTAAAATCGCACCACCTGGCCACCCCGGCCTTACCCATGCCCCCTTCGCTAAAACACTGAATAACTGCTATCCAAGTGAAAGAAGAAATCTACAGGAATAAAATAAAATCTGGATACCGGTGACTTAAGCGTTACAGAAAAATCCGTGTATAGAACGTCACTGAAGTCATTTCCAAAAACCTGTTCCCCTTCTATTATTTACACAGTGTGAGCGCAAACTGCCCCAAATCGCTTCCCTGCTGGAAACAGTCAGAAGAAAATAGGGATAATAAAGGAGGTGTTTCATATGTTCTGTGTCACATTTTACGGCCTGTCCATTAAAGGAAACGCTAGAGGAGCGGAGAGGAATAAGTCCAGGCTGCAGATCACTTTCATGTGGTTCCACTAACTCCACCGCACGTGGCTGTGTGTGTGTGTGCAGCGCAGGCCTAATGCAGTCACCCCCCCGGCCGGGTGTGCTTACCGTGAGTAGTGCTGGGGCTATTACCATTACAGGGGGTGCTGGGACTTCTGGTTACTCAAACCCTAAACTCAGCTATACATGTGCTATACAAAAAAAACAAATAAAGCCTTCCTGTCTGTGGCACCTGGGGGTGTCATCTGTGTCCCCTGGGGGGGGGGTAAGATTCATTTCTACTATATCACCTGTTAGAGGAGTGTGGGAGAGAAAGGGTTACTCCGGCCTCCAGCTCTCCCCGACTCCCCGTCACTCGGCAGGAATAGCTCATATATAGTCTGTTACACACTTTATTACCATAGCAACATACCACGAGTACGGCCACTAGCAGCTCCCCGCGGCAGGGCTGAATAGGGGTTTATAATAGGGACGGAGGCAGGATGCACCAAGACCCAGCTCTACACTGATTAACTGCCAGCAACATACATAATGCATCACCCTGTTACCTTCACACCGCTCCCCTGCACAGGGAGAGACAGACTCAGTGCTCCAGGCTATCTGTGTCACCCTGCAGGGGGAGGGACAGACATATAGCTCCAGGCTATCTGTGTCACCCTGCAGGGGGAGGGACAGGCTCATAGCTCCCTTCTGTCTGTGTCACCCTGCAGGGGGAGGGACAGGCTCATAGCTCCCTTCTGTGTCACTGTGTCACCCTGCAGGGGGAGGGACAGGCTCATAGCTCCCTTCTGTCTGTGTCACCTTGCAGGGGGAGGAACAGGCTCATAGCTCCCTTCTGTCTGTGTCACCCTGCAGGGGGAGGGACAGGCTCATAGCTCCCTTCTGTCTGTGTCACCCTGCAGGGGGAGGGACAGGCTCATAGCTCCCTTCTGTCTGTGTCACCCTGCAGGGGGAGGGACAGGCTCATAGCTCCCTTCTGTCTGTGTCACCCTGCAGGGGGAGGGACAGGCTCATAGCTCCCTTCTGTCTGTGTCACCCTGCAGGGGGAGGGACAGGCTCATAGCTCCCTTCTGTCTGTCTCACCCTGCAGGGGGAGGGACAGACACATAGCTCCCGTCTATCTGGGTCACTGTGGGTGACTGATGCGGGAGAGAACTGATAATTAATGTGACATTTGTGCTGTACCTCTAGGAGATCCTTGCAGCGCTGTATAAAGGCATCCACTTGAGCAAAGATACTGGTTTGATCCAAAACCCATCCGACTTTGGAAAACCTGAAGAATGAGACAACTGTCAATGAGTGGGAATGATCAGCGTGATGCACCTGGCACACGTAACCTAATGACACGCTTACATGGCATAACAGCATACATGAAGCTGATCTCACATATAAAGGACACTGCACATCCAGCATGCTCAGGAGTTCCCTAGGCCACCGTTACCGGCTGCAATGTGGGAGATCTGATCTGTCAGGTTTATATCCTGGGGGTGGGAACCTCGGGAGAAGTATAAGGGGGGGTCCATCACGGCTAGCACTTTTGCAGGCCCGACAAGTGAAGAAGCCAGTCCTGTGACCAATGGCCTCATCTGGCTTATTTTATATTTTTTATATCTGGCGAGATAGTTACTGGATTTAAACCAGCAATTAGTTTAATAACAAAACCCTTTGGCCCTATGGGTTGATTCTAAATTGGACATGTGCGTCAAATGAGACCATCTAAAAAGCCGCACATAATAATGGCGTAATTTATGCGTCAGCGGCTTTTTAAGATGCTTCCGGCCCAGGACCAGTGGTACTATATGCGCCAGAATGACGTCGGGCGTAGTTACACTGACACCCACGCAGGTGATAAGCACAAGGAAAGCTTGGTAAGAGCAGGTATAACCTTCCTTCTGCATAAAAGGAGCAAAAAATAACATTTTAGAAAACACCACCATAAATCATATATGAGGAATATAGGCACCAGCAAGAAAAAAAAAAGCACCAATCACCTTCAGATGAATCCTCAATCAGCCAATCAGAAACATCATCATCAGGCTGTACCTCCCCCAGCCACCAGACACAAGTGCTATGGGTACTGCGTATACCGCCGTTTTACCATACACGCCCTTAATATACTTGGGCTCTGTATTCACGCTCCTTCCCTCCCCCGTTCCGTACTTTGTTGCAAATGCCAAACCTGTATATACGGATATAGGTCTACGCCTTTCATTATGGGTAAGTGCAGAACAAATTTGCATATTTTGCGCTAAATGAACAGTTCCACATCATGTGATTCTTTTGTCATTTCCTCTGCCACTTTATTTTTTTTTTTACGCTAGTTAATAAATATATCTTTATTTATAATGTGGCCCCTGCTCCGTCCCTGGGATGCAGTCATAATCCCGACCGAAGGGACTCAGAATGCGGATGCTGGGAAACCCGGGTCCCTAAGGTAAGTAGTGGGGTTAGGGGGAGGGTTAGGGTTAGGCACTAGGGAGAGAATTAGGATTAGGCACTAAGGGGGGAGGGTTATATTTAGGGTGTATGGAGGGGGGCGGTTAGGGTTAGGCACTAGGGAGAGGATTAGGCACTAAGGGAGGAGGGTTAGGTTTAGGGTGTGAGGAGGGGGGTAGCGGTTAGGGTTAGGCACTAGTGAGAGGATTAGGCACTAGGGGGGGTTAGGTTTAGGGTGTGGGGAGGGGGGCGGTTAGGTTTAGGCACTAGTGAAAGGATTAGGCACTAAGGGGGGAGGGTTAGGTTTAGGGTGTGGGGAGGGGGGAGGGTTAGGTTTAGGCCCTAGTGAGAGGATTAGGCACTAAAGGGGGAGGGTTAGGTTTAGGGTGTGGGGAGGGGGCAGTTAGGTTTAGGCACTAGGGGGGGAAGGTTAGGTTAAGGGACCGGGGAGGGAGGGTTAAGGTTAGGGGGAGGCAGAGGTTTAGGTTACTGACTGACAGGTGTCGTATCCTAACCCTGTCGGGGTTAGCGTTGGAATTCTGACCGCCGGTATGCCGAGTGCCAGCATCCGGGACCCAACTCCCGACCCCGTGCTCTGCCGCTTACCTCTGGTGAACCTGCGCTGCGCTCACGTACTGCTCCTTCCACGCCGTGCAGCACCAGATGCAGTCTTTTAACACCTCACGACTTGAGGTGATGAAGCCGTCGAAGATGCGGTCTAGGGAGATTTCTCGGCTGCAGAGTCGGATGACTTCATTACTTATCTGAAAAAAAGAGTCTGGCGGTCAGGTTTCCAAGTAGGGAAGCGATGGGAGGGATTCTGGCTGGTAACATATTATTGGATTCAGATTCCCGAGTACACATCCCGAACACGAGTGAGACAGGAGAGCGGAGGCTGGTATAGTGCTGGGGATGGAGCCCCCCTTGGTAATAGGGTCGAAGACGTGAAAGTGGTTTGAAGCTGATCAAAAAAGTATTCACATCTCAATCCCAGTTTCCTGCTCATTGCACTGATGGAATGAGACCATACGCCGAGCATGGGGACCTGATGCCTGCGGTTACTCACCTTACGGAAAAGTGAGGTGAGGCATTCGCGGGTGTTGTAGTAGGGGGAGTTGACCCAGATGACGCGGACGAGGCGGAGGAGACGTGGAAGCTTGTCAGGAATCTGCTTTAGCGTCAAGGACGTCAGCTCTTCAAACGCTTCTTTCAGCACAGACAGGAAACTCAGGTTGGACTGAGCTTGGAGAGACCCGTCCTGTGAGAGGGGAAGAGACAAATTAGACATAGGGGTTGGTTCTGAAATGTCAGCGATCCGCACACAGCGCCGATATTCACGTAGATGAGCGAATATTGGCAACTGCGCAAAAAAAAAACCTAAAAACTCCTACAGCGTGTGCCTTGCGCGGAGTGTACGGAAAAGGTGACGCTGTGATTGGGACAGACGGTATCAGAAACATGGCAGCAAAGCAAAGGGGGTGACTGGGATGTGGCCGAAGGTGAACGCAAAGATAGTCTGTCTCGTAGGCGTGTTATGGGAGTGTGGCGGCAGTGTCAGCAAGAGTGGCTGAGTTCCTATACGCACAGCTGCAGCCACTGAAGCCATAGTGAGACGGAGTAACTGTGCACGCCACAGGGATGGCGCACGTGTCGATGCTGCAAGCGATGCGGTGTTACAGCGCGCAGAGGCGCTAATAGTGGGCGTCCTTGTAGTCCTTGTACATTCAGTGATAGCATCTCTTACGGATCGCAATTGCAAAAATATGCTAATGACTTCACCTGTCGGCCAGCGCTTAGAGACCCCCACTGACAAGCGTCTCACACCCGCCGCTCACGCATATAACCGGAAACGTGGAACGCAGATCAGGCGGCCATCATGCTTCCAAGTAAATCTAAGCTGCCGCAGACATGGTGGGTCTCCAGACGCGCAGGGGGCTCTCCTGCTGTGAGCAAGGACGCAGGGCCTATTTATGCATGCCCGGGAAACAGTGTTTAAACGGTCCGACACACCTGCGTTTCTCTAACAACCCCCCCCCCCGTTACCTCCCCCAAACGCTGACTACGTTAGCATAATCGCGATCTAATCGCTTAGAGCGCACAATGTGGCTTACACGAATGCGCAATGGCTAACAATCGCTCAATCTGCAAAAATATCGGCGCTGAGTCCATCTCTGATTCAGGCCCTCAGACGCAGGCTGCGACATCGGGGAAAGGCGGATACCAGTATCTGCATGTTATCGCAGCCGCAAGAACGGACACAGCAGCGTCCAGCTAGAACTTGGGGCATTATGACAGGTAACGATGAAGATAGCAGAGAGCATAGATCGCCAGATGCTGTTCTGGAGAGAGCCCTCCCAGGCCAGTCCGTGTGATACGTTATTACACCGACAGAGCCGGAAAGGAGACCCTCCCTCCTTCTCCCACCTGGATCTGCTTGGACAATTTCTTGAATGGCCCCACATAGGAAGACTTCGCCATCTCAAGAATGAGTTCGATATGTTTGACCCCAGGCTTGTCCAGTTGTGTGCTGATGCCCGATAGATCGGTGCACCTGTCTCTCCAAAACTCAATCTCCTCCAGAGGTCCCGAGCTCTCTCCCATCTCCAGTGCCTCCTGTGCACTTAGGACCTCCTTGATTTGACGGGTCCAGTGAACCATGGCAGCTGTGACGGGACAAGACACAGATATCTACACATTAGAACAATAACCCCTCATGCCTCTTTTATCTCTTATGTGATGCAGCATAATGTTACTAAACAAAAGAAAAAGGAAAAAATAATGACATAGAACGGGGTGGAGGATGTGGACCTCCCTAGGAGAGAACTGTTCCTCTCAGTCCACCTCCCTCAATTCAGAACTTCAGGACATTTGCTGAGATGTCCACACAGGATCTTCAGTGTATGCAACTAGTTTTCTCAATTAATTATTGATTTATTTTTTCTCAACTGTTCCCTCTGAGAAAATTAAACCATGTCCTCGACTTGCTTAGACTACTGGCCTTAGTGCCTAGTCATCTTCTTGTTCTCGCCATACAATGGTTACACCACAACCTCTGCTTGCTTGTGAGTGCCTGTATCCCTCCCCAAGGGCCTTGGCCACAACATTTACAGTTTCTAGGCATTTGCTTAGGCTGACATGTGGACAGTCTAATGTCACGTCTGCCAGAAACCAACTGATGCCTTCAGGAGGACCGACCACCATACGGAAGGTGAGTAAACCCAGAATTTGCCCAGGAATCTAGTCACGGGTCTCGCAATTGTCTAGCTGGAGAAACTATGGAAATGGTTTCTGATATTTAAGAAAACACTCACTCTCCAGCCTCTGAACCATCTCTTTGTCCTTTACAGCAACCTCAGCATCTAAGTTCATGGCCTCGATGGGAATATAGAGGACGGTATGACCCTGCAGCTTGTACCGGACATCTGCAGGTAGAAGAGGAGGCAGGTTATGAATAACATAAATACAATGCAACATCTGCGGGTGTTATGTAAACACAATGCAACGTGTGTAGGTGTTCTGTAAACACATTGCAACGTCTGTGGGTGTTCTGTAAACACAATGCAACGTCTGCGGGTGTTCTGTAAACACAATGCAACGTCTGCGGGTGTTCTGTAAACACAATGCAACATCTGCGGGTGTTACGTAAACACACTGCAACGTCTGTGGGTGTTCTGTAAACACAATGCAACGTCTGTGGGTGTTCTGTAAACACAATGCAACGTGTGTAGGTGTTCTGTAAACACATTGCAACGTCTGTGGGTGTTCTGTAAACACAATGCAACGTGTGTAGGTGTTCTGTAAACACATTGCAACGTCTGTGGGTGTTCTGTAAACACAATGCAACGTCTGCGGGTGTTACGTAAACACAATGCAACGTCTGTGGGTGTTCTGTTAACACAATGCAACGTCTGTGGGTGTTCTGTAAACACATTGCAATGTCTGTGGGTGTTCTGTAAACATAATGCAACGTCTGCGGGTGTTACGTAAACACAATGCGACATCTGAGGGTGTTCCGTAAACACATTGCAACGTCTGTGGATGTTCTGTAAACCCACTGCAACGTCTGTGGGTGTTCTGTAAACATAATGCAACGTCTGCGGGTGTTACGTAAACACAATGCAACGTCTGTGGGTGTTCTGTTAACACAATGCAACGTCTGTGGGTGTTCTGTAAACACATTGCAACGTCTGTGGGTGTTCTGTAAACACAATGCAACGTGTGTAGGTGTTCTGTAAACACATTGCAACGTCTGTGGGTGTTCTGTAAACACAATGCAACGTCTGCGGGTGTTACGTAAACACAATGCAACGTCTGTGGGTGTTCTGTTAACACAATGCAACGTCTGTGGGTGTTATGTAAAATCAATGTAACGTCTGCGGGTGTTCCGTAAACACAATGCAACGTCTGCGGGTGTTATGTAAAAACAGGATTTTGGTACTTACCGATAAATCCCTTTCTCCGATTCCACAGGGGACACTGGAGTTCAAGACAGTGGGGTATAGACGGTGGTAGAGTAGAGCCTGGCACTTTAAATAATTTTGAAGTGTGACTGGCTCCTCCCCCTCTATGCCTCATCAGGCCCAGTTTAAGAACTGAGCCCGAGAGGAGACGGAGGACAACAGGAAAACGAGGAGAAGGAGAAGACCACAGAACGGAACAATACCGACTGAAGGAGAACAGAGGAAACCACTGCAGGGAACACATGCAGTCACACAACTATATAAAGACCCACAACAGGCAGGTACGCCGCGCCGGGCGGGCGTCCAGTGTCCCCTGTGGAATCGGAGAAAGGGATTTATCGGTAAGTACCAAAATCCTGTTTTCTCCTTCATCCACTAGGGGACACTGGAGTTCAAGACAGTGGGGACGTCCCAAAGCCAACCTCCCGGGTGGGAAGCGCGGAGAACATGCCGACCCTTCGGGCAACCGAACAGGGACCGCATAGAACCGGAGGTTCAACGGAAGGCAAGAGCTGAGAATCAAGTGTCGTGAGCCAGGAGACAACCAGAACTCCGTGCGGAACAGACACAGAATACCACAACGTACAGTAATCGAATGGAATAAGCGGCTAGCGAGAAAACACCCTCAGATGAGAAGCATCAGAACACTGTAAACTCAGCTGAAAACAGACCAAGCCAGACTGTTGGGAGCAGAGAACTCATACCCGAATCCATAGGAGAAGGGCAGTAACCCGAGAAGAAACCTCGAGGAAACCGTACCAGATTCGGAAACAGGAAGCTGCCACATTTTGCAGATAGCAGAATACCAGCACTGCTGGACATAACTCATATAGATAGAAGTATAACGATACCAATCTACAAAAACAGAGAGTCCACAGACTCCTCACAGAGAGTACAAGGTAAAAGTCAAGGCCGCACAGTCGCCCTGAACCCTTCTGAAAGTCCAACTACTACAAAGTTGTGAACCAGCGGAAGGATGAGACCATAGAAATCTCCAACGAGTGGAGATCACCCTGGGCATGAGGCCGAGGCGGCTTCGAGAAGATTGAGATTACAATACCTTCCAGAGGGTCAGACCGCAGTACAACCCATTCTGAGAACAGGAATAAACCAGCAACTGAAACCCTGACGCTAAACAGAAAACAACGGACAACTTCCAACATGATGGAAGTGCATAGGTAGTAGTAATTGCTGGCCTGAACATAGCATGAAAACAACCAGGAAGATACCAGTCAGGTACCCACCAGGCCCCCTGAGTGGAACATAGTGACTGTCACACTTCTATGTAAAGATGTGCACTAGCCCAGAGATGTGCTTTGGTCCATAACGCCAACAGATTCTAGTAGAATTGGGTCTCAATGTTGTAACTATGCACCCACACTCCAGGAAAATTCTAAAGTGTAGAGCCAACTGATTAAAAGAGCGGATGGCTGCTAGGAGGCGGTAAGGGAGAAGAACTCTATGTATGTCAGTTTACATGAAATAGGAGCCTCTACCGAGGCATTAGTGGGTAAGCTCTCACCTGTGAGCGACCAGAAGCCCTCTGGCCCGAAATGTAGAATGTCACTGACCTGTTGTATCGCAAAGCAACCCGCCACATTAGGAATAGAGAGTAGCTTCAGTGGGCTAAGGCCAATGCCCTACAGCACGTACTTCAGTCTGGAGATGTGCAGTAGAAAATACTGTGGAAACTAGCAGAATGTTAGTGGAGACAAGAAGGTCGTAAAACAGGACTCTATACCTGAGCCTGTTCCATTAGAGACGTGTATCTGAAGATTATACTTATACCCCAAAAACGGTCTGCTAGTTTAAGTATCCTTACATAAATATTTACAATGTGTATTATGCCCACCAATCTAATATAACCCAGGTCTGTCCCTGCCTAAATCGGTAGGTGGCCCTAGGCCTTCAAGATATGAATTGTACCTAAGGGCCCTTTAGACTCAATCTATTGAGATATACGACAATAATATGGAGTATCGGAATCGATACTGAGAAGGGTACCTGTACTTAGACATAGAACTCGTTAGTTATCCCAAGCAAAGAAGGGAGATAGCAGTAGTGATAACCCCAGTAGGGTTAAACAGAAAACAGGTTTTTGTTTCCCAATTATTAGGAAATATACATACAAGGAATGGGCGTCTTACCAGTTTGCTACCAAGTGCATCACTGTAATGAGAATAGGTCCCCCGAAACGGGGCGCCATAGATATAGACTAACATGAACCGAGCTATATAAGTATATATCCTTATATACATGTGACATGGCTAGGGTCCATACTAGAAGCAATGCCTTAGGGAATTGTGACTATCACTATGTAAGCTGCAGCACATGACTTTAGATTATAGAGTCACCATATAATATGTATGGATATAGCCTACAGCTTCTGGTAATCCCTGGCGGCTTCCCATGCGTGGTATTATAGGTAACCTAATGCTTGTAGAAGTATAGGCCTCCTACACATATACATGTATATACACACAACCCAATCCCCCGGGAGAGATCGTGTTAAGCGGAGTTATTGTACCATCTACCGCATCAGGAGTCCAGCCTCCAATCGCAGCCTTCTATCAATATGCTAGGTATCAGACATAAAACTGATAACAACAGATCCTACCCCTGCTCTTATGGTAAGGATAAGAAGCGATATCCACATATGCATATGCATACCTACATACAAATTTAGTAGGTGACAATAATATTGTAAAATTAGAACATGAGCAAAAATTAAAGCCATGGAAGGAACTGAGCCCAAGGACAAAATTCACTCCAGCATGTATATGTTCTACTGCAGGGCTAGTATAAAATACAATATACATATTACATATATATACACACACACATATACATACCATACACGTGGCTTACCCCCACGCAGGGGGACTGCTCATGTACCGCGTGTGGCCGTCACTCTGTTACTGCGCAGGGGCAGGGTATGTTAGCTGCGTGCTGTCCCAGACTGGTTTCAATCCTGGGACCCTTCTGTTACAGGTGTACTCGCCTTAGCAGGTGAGCCATTTTAGCGCCAGATTAACCCATTTTTCGAAGTGGGAATCAAAAAGACCACCTCAGTGCTGTGAGGCCGCACTGCCACGTTACTAACCTCTTCCTGTATGTGCTGCCGAAGGGAACACATGAGAAATAAATACATGCACATATGCATACCTTCTAAGGTAAGCACAGAAAGCTGGTGAAAGGTTTTAAGACCAGCCTATAATGTAGTATATGTAGTAATGTAGTATATGTGCTGCCACATATATGCATGGGAAGATACTGCCCCTCTTTAAGGCGAGCCCATGTGAGGCATAAGCCTGGGGATGGGACGCCAAAATGTGCTAACCCTGGGTGAAGGGTATGCTATAACCATAAGTTCTGGCAGCAGCACCAGAACAGTAGAGCTAGTACACCATGAGGCTATGATACTTCACAAGCTAAGATACCAAGCCATTAGATTAAGCTAGGCGCCCTTTGTTATAGAACGAAGGGAAGCCTGCCAAGCGGCGCTGAATTGGCGGGACTGTCTCGTCAACCCCTCGCTTCTAGCTGTGATGCATCGACTGAACTGGCCTCTTTCAGAACCGCCTAACGTGGTGTTATGGTGCAAAAGGGAATTGGGCTAGTTCCCATACAGCTAGCAACCAGCTATGCACTGTAGCTAGCACTAAACTCCCGTCATACAAGGACAGGGCCTCCCCTACCTTTTGCGCTGAAGCACACCCAGTGTGGTAGGCGTAAGAGACCCACGCTAAAGCACTCCCTGCTGCAGGTAGTGCACTGAGCTATCATGCTTGTGTGCAGTAGTAACTACAGTCCTTAAAAGGGAAACAGGGGGCGCTGTTTGTACATGAATACCGCGCTGTACGTGTGCAAACTGCTACACTCCAGTTAGCACAGCGCTGCTAGCCCCCTTAATAGTATAAAGCGGTGATGCTGTCCTGCTGTGACAGGAGTGTGATGGTCATACAGCACTGCATCGGGGAGCCGCATTGTGCTGGTATAACGTAAGGCTATTAGCCCTATGTTATAGCTAACAGGGAAGCCTGCTCAGCCCAGCCAGGAGCTGCGGGACGCGGCATCTCCTCCTGAGATCTAGATGAGGAGCGTTGCTAATTTTTTAAAACCAGCCTAAGCAAAGACAGTGCTGCCTGCACCGGGAGAACATACAAACTCCACACAGCAAGAGCCGTGGAGAGATCCGAGCCCTGCGCTGATACTTATTTGTAGCCAGCCCTATACTCCTATCTCTACTTTTGTGCTAGCAGCACTCCCAGCGTGGGAGAAGGAGGGAGTCGCGTAGGATACCCACGCTAATTAACCCTGTTGCAGGAGTTAGGAGGCAGCCGCGCTCTTCAGGCGCTGGTCTGCACTGCACCTTTAACCAGCGGCAGGCAGTGGTACAGATGGCGCGGCTATTATGCATGACGCGCCCTTCCCTAAAATCCTGGCTATCAGTGTGTGAGCGCGCGCGTGCACTGTAAGGCTCGCCTCTGCCCACTTACTAGGAAAGAGTGGGCTGGGCGTAATGTAGGGAAGACAACCTTCCTCCCGGCCCTTCTGAGCGGGGTGCGGGAGTCATCAGCAGATACATTTATAAGGCTGGGCCGCTCAATAAGGGAAGCCTCTTTACGCGGGTACTCCTTACCAAGGATCGCGCTGCTTGTCAGCGCTGCACCTGCCTCTCTAGAGGGACGCGTCTGGCCTCCTGAAGCCGGCCATTACACCAGATGGCAGGACCTCGCCTGTGCTGCACTATTTAGTGAGCAGCGGTGCGGCGTCTGTCTTACTCACACCTGGCTGCCCCGCTGGTTGGGCTGTTGTGCGCCCGCAATTAGGGCCGCGAAGGGGGCGTGGCTTTGCCCCGAGTGCGGCCGCCATTTTAATAATGGGGGGGCTGCTGCTGCCCGCTCTAGACGCGGCAGGATGCCCTCCCAGGTACCTCTGAGGTCCCTTCCCGGGGGGACTAATGCAGACTATGTCAGCGCAGCAGCGCTAACGGACCGGCAGACCGCGCTGCTCTCAGATGAGGGCTTAGAGCACGAGCCCGACTCCATCCCCTCGTTAATAGGAGGGGGATGGCTAGGAATAAGTCAGTCAGCAGCTCCGACACTACCACTTTCACTGGCAGGGGGAAGGAGCAGTGTGTGACAGCCATGCAGTGTGCGCTGTCCCTGAGCCCAGCGTTTTGGCCCACCACTCCAGCTAGTCAGGAGTAGTGGGATATACTTACGGACTGCTGCGGCCGGGTTGCTGGGCTGGGGGGCAAATGAGGAAACCCGGACACGAACCGGTTTCAGTTGTGGCGGGCCCTCATGGAGTCCGATGACTCTGTTTAAAGTCCCCCCTCAGGGTCACCGGACACAGACTGCAGTAGCCGTGTGGTGCCCTCCCGGCGGCTCCCACGTAGCAGGCAGACTGCCACAGTAAGCAGCCTGCCTGTCCTCAGTGCTTGTATAAAAGCTTAAAATATAATTATATGAGAAAGGCTGGAGACAGCCTGATGTGCGACCGGCTCTCTCGGGCACATTCTAAAAACTGAGGCTGATGGGGCATAGAGGGGGAGGAGCCAGTCACACTTCTAAATTATTTAAAGTGCCAGGCTCTACTCTACCACCGTCTATACCCCACTGTCTTGAACTCCAGTGTCCCCTAGTGGATGAAGGAGAAATCAATGTAACGTCTGCGGGTGTTCCGTAAACACAATGCAACGTCTGCGGGTGTTACGTAAAAACAAAGCAACGTCTGCGGGTGTTATGTAAACACACTGCAACATCTGTGGGTGTTCCGTAAACACATTGCAACGTCTGTGGATGTTCTGTAAACACACTGTAACGTCTGCGGGTGTTCTGTAAACACAATGCAACGTCTGCGGGTGTTCCGTAAAAACAACGCAACGTCTGCGGGTGTTACGTAAAAACAACGCAACGTCTGCGGGTGTTACGTAAAAACAATGCAACGTCTGTGGGTGGTCCCGTAAACACAATGCAACGTCTGCGGGTGTTCCGTAAACACAATGTAACGTCTGCGGGTGTTCCGTAAACACAATGTAACGTCTGCGGGTGTTATGTAAACACAATGCAACGTCTGCGGGTGTTACGCAAACATTCTACTAATATAAAAACAATCATTAACAAAGACTATTCTCACCGGTGAGCGCTGCCAGGAAGCGGTGGGCATGAGCGGAGAAGTTGTTACGGATACTCTCCGGCCAGCTGGTGTTGCTGAAGATGTAGGGAGCGTAGACCCCGTTCATGAGTCTTAGCAGTGCTACAATGTAGGAACCTCGCACAGATCCAAACTGCAGGTTCTCCTCCAAGTTCTCAGGAGCTAGCGCGGCCTGCTCCTTCCTGACGAAATAGATTAACTGCTCCACATTCTGTCAGAGAACATACAATTAGTATTTGAGTTCATGGATCCAAAGGGCAGCAGATGCTGGTGGACATTACCCACCTGTCCCGGCATGTTAGGCTCCGCATGCAGTCCGGAGTGGGTGTCAAAGTACACAGACAGGGCCTCCTGTGTGATGTCTGAAACAAAGCGGTCCAAGGCGGCATCGAGCTCGGGGGTCCACATCTCGGGTGGGAGGTGGCGGAGAACAATCCTCTGCTTTAAGTTCGGTTTCTGGGAAGAGACACAAGCCCGTCTCACCAGTAACCACTACTAGCGCTTACCATTAACAAGTAGAACGGTGACCATCAGGGGGAAGAGGGATATAATGACCTAGCAGGGGGAAGAGGGATATAATGAGCCAGCAGGGGGAAGAGGGATATAATGAGCCAGCAGGGGGAAGAGGGATATAATGAGCCAGCAGGGGGAAGAGGGATATAATGAGCCAGCAGGGGGAAGAGGGGTATAATGAGCCAGCAGGGGGAAGAGGGATATAATGACCCAGCAGGGGGAAGAGGGGTATAATGACCTAGCAGGGGGAAGAGGGATATAATGACCCAGCAGGGGGAAGAGGGATATAATGAGCCAGCAGAGGGAAGAGGGATATAATGAGGCAGCAGGGGGAAGAGGGGTATAATGAGCTAGCAGGGGGAAGAGTGATATAATGAGCCAGCAGGGGGAAGAGGGATATAATGAGCCAGCAGGGGGAAGATATAATGAGCCAGCAGGGGGAAGAGGGACATAATGAGCCAGCAGGGGGAAGTGGGGTATAATGAGCCAGCAGGGGGAAGAGGGGTATAATGACCTAGCAGGGGGAAGAGGGGTATAATGAGCCAGCAGAGGGAAGAGGGACATAATGAGCCAGCAGGGGGAAGAGGGGTATAATGACCTAGCAGGGGGAAGAGGGATATAATGAGCCAGCAGGGGGAAGAGGGATATGATGAGCCAGCAGGGGGAAGAGGTGTATAATGAGCCAGCAGGGGGAAGAGGGGTATAATGAGCCAGCAGGGATAAGGGGGATATAATGAGCCAGCAGGGGGAAGAGGTGTATAATGAGCCAGCAGGGGGAAGAGGGTATAATGAGCCAGCAGGGATAAGGGGGATATAATGAGCCAGCAGGGGGAAGAGGGGTATAATGAGCCAGCAGAGGGAAGAGGGGTATAATGAGCCAGCAGGGGGAAGAGGTGTATAATGACCTAGCAGGGGGAAGAGGGATATAATGAGCCAGCAGGGGGAAGAGGTGTATAATGAGCCAGCAGGGGGAAGAGGGATATAATGAGCCAGCAGAGGAAGAGGGATATAATGGCTTCGCTGGGCTTGTATGCATCCTCCTGCTTTGCATTCAGTAAGAGGACACTTACCCTACTCATTACCCCAATTCTCTACATAGAAAAGTATATAACTGTATTTAAATAATGAATTAAATGTGATTACATAAAGTGAATGTGGTGCAGCGGGGATCTGGGATGGGGCTGCTCTGGGCAGTGTTTAGCTGCAGCCCTGGTTCCCATTGAGCCAGAGCATTGAGCTGCCAAACGGGGTGTCCCTTCCCTGGTGGACCTGTTAGAGCGGTCCCTGAGGCATGGCATGGCATGTGGCTGCTGCTCATTAGACCTGCCAGCAGCTGCAGTACATCAGCAGCTGTAGGGATTTCACCATGACCTCCCTATGACTGACCCAATCTGACTGGCCCTAGTAGCCACAACTTAGGTGAGAGAGAAGCCATGGAAGCTCAGCCCACCGACTCCTCTATGAATGTCATGAGGTGCCAAACTGGCATTGGCATTTCAGGGATGGAGGTTTGGAGTGTGACCTGGCAGTAAGGGTTAATCTACAGGGATGTCGAGAAGGTGGAAGGGGATAGGACTATCAAGTAACAAGATCAACTGGTGGTCTTGTGGAGCTTTCATTTGCACCTGTCAGTGGCCCTCAAAATGATGGGACACAGGGGTTGGGAACGAACACTGAACGGTCTAACAGTTTTCTGCCCTGGAATGACAAAAGTGGTCCAGACCGTCTGCAAATCCTGAGACTTTGTTAACATCTTGGGAACCCCAGTGTTCATGTTCCCTCTAAGGTCTTTGCCAAAAGTTGTCGATCTCACCAGACCAAGGGACGTGTGATCTATTTTTTCTGTGTAAAGTTGACAAACCCCATACTGCCCCTACCATCCTCAGACTAAAGACTGTGTGATTGGTCCAACGAGAATCTGAAGCAAACTCTAGGGGCTTCTGCGACTTGCTACATGTCACACCCGTGTTGCCTTATCGAGTGGTGCCACAGGAGTCTAGTGATATCTGGCCCTTCTAATTGCTGTATGGATGCAGAGTCTGAGGAACTCCGGGCATGTTCTGAGAGACTTGTTATGGAAGCTGCCTAACAAGATGTCTCTGTGATGGAGTAGGTGTTAAGGTAAAGAGATACTGGTTAGTGAAACGCATGTGGCTTGTGCAAGTTAGCCTTGCAGAAGAGCAGACCATGTGGAAGACTATTCCTCCTTGCAGATCACAAAGATGAAGGTGGTGTCAAGGAAGTATGCTGGGGGAAGTTACAAAGTGCCCATACAATGGAGCAGATGGTATCAGTGATGCAGTCCCTTGAGGTTCTGTTCAGTAGAAAGCCCTGACGGTCTTCCCTGGTGATGCTCCATGTGAAAACTGTTGAACATAGGCTAACTGGAAAATCTGTTTAGCTGGTATCACCAGAGGCAAAGGAGAACATATACAACAATATTCTGGAGCTAGGGGTGATCTGACAATGGTGCAGTCCATGGACATTCGTAGAAGGACAAGGCAATCCAGTTTTGATGAACAACATGATGTCATGTGTGATGCTAATCCTTTTTACCTACCCTATTGATGAGTTGGTTGGAGAAAATTTTATTGCAACTCTTAACTTGAGTAAGAGATATTGGCATTTACCACTGTATTATAGGCTCAAGAAAGGACAGCGTTCATCACCCCATTCGGTCTGTTAAAGGTCATGCCATTTAGGATGAAGAACATGCCAGCCAGCTTCCAGTGTGTCATCAATGACCTACTGAAAGTGTGTGAAGGGCTTGTTCAGGCCTATTTGGATGACATTATCAGTAAGAAATGGGAAGGTCATCTAGAGCATGTAGGGCTGGTGTTATTGATGATTTGGTGGGCAAGTCTGACATTTAGGGGCTGATTCAGACCCGCTAGATGCGTACACTCGCTCCCAGCGTATGCAAATTCGGCTAAGTGATGGCATGGCAGGCGATCGCATGGCAAGGCATAAGCACACCCACTATGTCTTGGCGTGCGATCGCTTTGTGTATGTAGACGCCCACCAGCCATCCCAAAGACGCCCACTTGCGCACGTCATCTCCTGGAAGTGCTTGTAACCATTGGTACAACGAGCACCATCGGATGCGATTGCAGCGCTCAAGGTTGTCTTTACCCTGCAGCAAGCACTGCGATCACTACAGCGGGAAACCCCACCAAGTGACGTGTACTATGACGCTGACTTTTAATTATGTACGCCTCTGTAACGGCGTTGAGGCACACCTGCGTTCGCACCTCCACTCCCCCATTTCCAGTGGTCAGCCCCTGTCACCACCCACAAACGGCCTCTCCTGTCAATCACTCTACTGGGCAGTCTATATGGAGCAAGCGAAAGCATCCCGATCTCTTGCATTGATTTGCCCATGAGCATTGCGATGCGTACGCATGCGCAGTTAGCGACTATCGGCCAGCTACGAGTGTTCGCATCATAGCGAAAGGGTCTGAATCAGCCCCTTAGTGCAGAAAAGTGCCAGATGGAGATGTCTGAGGTACAGAACCTAGAACAACGTGTGGGGGGCCAGAACCAGCACTCCAAGGCTGGCCTCTTTCCATTGCTCAGAGTGAGTGACAGGTGGACAGCGTTTGGGGGTGGTAACAGGGGGTTGGTCAGAAAAATGCAGGCGTGTCTGACAGTTTTAACTGGGAGATAAATTAGCCCTCGAGATCCCTCTGCGAGTCAGACCTTCCACAAGGGCAAGATGGCCGCTGGATGTGAGTCGATGTTACCGATATTTACGCAGGCAAGCGACGTCGTACGCATGTAAGAAGCATTAGCTTCCATCTCTGAATTAGGCCTACTGTACAAACTGATGTGTCACAGTGCAGACCTGGAGCGGTACTCAGCTGGAAGGGGCCAGATGGACAGTTCCCAGTCACAAATCAGGAGTACGTGCCAGTTCTGTTGGCCCCGAGGAAAGCATCAGCCATTTTTGTATGGCTGGAATTTTGTGGTGGGGACTTATCACAACCCTTTATAGTTGAGAGGAGTGTGGCAGACCGTTGCGATGGAGCCTTGCACTTCACATTTATCAAATTGTTAGCAAGCAATGTGGCCTGCATTGACTGGGTCTCCTAGGTAATCTCCTGATAACCCTAGAAAATGGAGGTCCATGGGATAATATTCTGTTGGTGCTGGAATGGGGAAACGGTGGAGAAATATGGACGGGTCTCCCCTCGTGTGTTGAAAATAGCTGGCACCGCAACACCAGGAGTGATTATGTCCGGCTCTGAGGACTAAATGGTTTAACGCGTTTTACCATCCGCCTGAGGAATGAATGGGGGTTACGGTTACACTGGCAGTGTTCAGTTCTAATTCCTGTCCATGAGGACTGGAGCACTGTGGTACCAGGGGAGTACCGCATCCCATGTGGTCCCATGTGTGACTGCAGGATGCAAGGAGGGGCAGGTAACTATGTAGTATTTTAGGTGGGAAAGTTAAGAGATGAAATACCGCAGCCCAGATTAATGGTGCCAGGGTGGAGAGAGGGCTGAGTCTCACTTTACCCTGACAGTACGTGGGCAGGGGCAAGAAACACACTGTTAAACCATGCAGGGCTGGGCTAGTGAAGGGACTTGTCTCTGTCAGGATGTAGTGTAATAAGAATTTGAGAATGACAGCAGACACTATTGTCATCCCTACCACAGGAAGGGGTTGGGTGTAACAGTCCTTGCAAGGACTCTTTAAGAGCAATAAACACTATTCTGCTTCCAGGTTCCTGCAGTAATCCTGTAATCTGCAGATAAAAGATAACTGTCTAAACCATTCACTGACTGTCTATTACTGCTACCCTCTAGTACGGAACCAAAGTATGTGATCAGGGTGAACAAGTCTAAGCCACCAGCTAAGAGGTGCTGCAGCAGCTACACACACCACCAAGAAGTGGAACCAGGTCTCAGTGAAGGAGCAGAACCCTAACCCTATCAGTTGGCATTTGCTGGTCAGTGAGTGTCTGATGGCACCACCATCAGGAAGGGTCAATACCGGCAGGATACTGGGGGTAAAGAGAATCCCAAACACAAATAAAATGAGGGGGGAAAAGACAGGGAGGCGGCATATTACCATCCTGTCACTACAGGCTTTTATTTATACAGACCAATAGGGGATATAGGGAGAGGTCATATGGAAGCTGTATACATGACGTAACACTGGGAGTTATAATGAGGCGTAACGTGGAGTAATACGGGGAGTTATAATGAGGAGTTACATGAAGTAACACTGGGAGTTATAATGAGGAGTTACATGAAGTAATACGGGGAGCTATAATGAGGCGTTACGTGAAGTAATACGGGGAGTTATAATGAGGCGTTACGTGAAGTAATACAGGGAGTTATAATGAGGCGTTACGTGAAGTAATACGGGGAGTTATAATGTGGCTTTACGTGAAGTAATACGGGGGGTTATAATGTGGCGTTACGAGAAGTAATACAGGGAGTTATAATGAGGCATTACATGAAGTAATACGGGGAGTTATAATGAGGAGTTACCTGAAGTAATACGGGGAGTTATAGTAAGGCATTACGTGAAGTAATACGGGGAGTTATAGTAAGGCATTACGTGAAGTAATACGGGGAGTTATAATGTGGCGTTACGTGAAGTTATACAGGGAGTTATAATGAGGCGTTACGTGAAGTAATACAGGGAGTTATAATGTGGCATTGTAATAGGGGGAGTTATAATGAGGCATTACATGTAGTAATACGGGGAGTTAGAATGTGGCATTACGTGAAGTAATACGGGGAGTTAAAATGTGGCGTTAAGTCAGTAATAGGGGGAGTTATAATGCGACGTTACCTGAAGTCATACGAGGAGTTATAATGAGACGTTACCTGAAGTAATACGGGGAGTTATAATGAGGCGTTACGTGAAGTAATATGGGAAGTTATAATGTGGCGTTACGTGAAGTAATACAGGGAGTTATAATGTGGCCTTACGTGAAGTAATACGGGGAGTTATAATGAGGCATTACCTGAAGTAATATGGGGAGTTATAATGTGTCATTACGTGAAGTTATACAGGGAGTTATAATGTGTCGTTACGTGAAGTTATACGGGGAGATATAATGAGGCGTTACGTGAAGTAATACGGGGAGTTATAATGTGGCGCTGTAATACTGGGAGTTATAATGTGGCTTTACGTGAAGTAATACGGGGAGTTATAATGTGGCGTTACGTGAAGTAATACAGGGAGTTATAATGTGGCGTTACGTGAAGTAATACAGGGAGTTATAATGAGACATTACATGAAGTAATACGGGGAGTTATAATGAGGTGTTACATGATGTCATACGAGGAGTTATAATGAGACGTTACCTGAAGTAATACGGGGAGTTATAATGTGGCATTACGTGAAGTAATACGGGGAGTTATAATGTGTCGTTACGTGAAGTTATATGGGGAGTTATAATGTGTCGTTACGTGAAGATATACGGGGAGTTATAATGAGGCGTTACGTGAAGTAATACAGGGAGTTATAATGAGGCATTGTAATACGGGGAGTTATAATGAGGAGTTACATGAAGTAATACGGGGAGTTATAATGAGGCGTTACATGATGTCATACGAGGAGTTATAATGAGACGTTACCTGAAGTAATACAGGGAGTTATAATGTGGCGTTACGTGAAGTAATACGGGGAGTTATAATGTGGCGTTACGTGAAGTAATACGGGGAGTTATAATGTGGCGTTACGTAAAGTAATACGGGGAGTTATAATGAGGCGTTACGAGAAGTAATACAGGGAGTTATAATGTGGCGTTACGTGAAGTAATACGGGGAGTTATAATGTGGCGTTACGTAAAGTAATACGGGGAGTTATAATGAGGCGTTACGAGAAGTAATACAGGGAGTTATAATGAGGCGTTACGAGAAGTAATACGGGGAGTTATAATGAGGCGTTGCGTGAAGTAATACGGGGAGTTATAATGAGGCGTTGCGTGAAGTAATACGGGGAGTTATAATGAGGCGTTGCGTGAAGTAATACGGGGAGTTATAATGAGGCGTTACGAGAAGTAATACGGGGAGTTATAATGAGGTGTTGCGTGAAGTAATACGGGGAGTTATAATGAGGCGTTGCGTGAAGTAATACGGGGAGTTATAATGAGGCGTTACGAGAAGTAATACGGGGAGTTATAATGAGGTGTTGCGTGAAGTAATACGGGGAGTTAATGGTGTATACAGAGGAGCACTTGTGAAACGTCACATAATGGGATTACATGAAATAAGAGGACCTTTTTGCACAGTTGTAGAGGCAGTAAGGAGACAGTACGCAGAGATATCACAGGACACAGAGGGGGCTGATGGAGAATTAGGTTTGCAGAATTGTCTTTCTTGCCTCCCGGCGAGAACATTTGCAGACTAATGACTTCACGTCGCTCACATCTGCTGTGCAAAGAGGAAAACAGGAGCCAGATGCTGCTCACAATCCCTCCCTCCCCTCCGCTCGCAGCCCAGAACAAACCCTGCTTCAGCAGGAGCAGCCGGGCGGCACACCCCACAGCTCCTGTAAGGACATTGTATACAGAGGCACTGCCTCCGGCCGTCAGTGATCAGAACGCTACACACATATAGGACATATATATGTATACATTTATAATACACAAAGGCATATTCTGTGAATATTTGATGGATAGTGACTATATTTGGTCAGAGGTTATGTCACTCCTGTCAAATATAACATATCGGGAGAATAGTGATGTCACTCCTGTATAACTTCTATTGAGAGATTAGTGATGTCGCTTCTGTCTAATATAACAAAAAGGGAGAGTACTGATGTCACTACTGGCGTATATAACTTTATGTATGATGGGAGAGACTGATGTCACTCCTGTATAATGTAGCTTATAATAGGAGAGTAGTGATGTCGCTCCTGTATAATATAACTGATATTGTCAGAGAACTGATGTCATTCCTGTATAATGTAACTTATATTGGGAGAGTAGTGATGTCATTCCTGTATAATGTAACTTATATTGGGATAGTAGTGATGTCACTTCTGTATAATATAACTTATATTATGAGTAGTGATGTCACTCCTGTATAATATAACTTATATTGGGGGAGGAGTGAGGGCACTCCAGTCTAATATCACTTACTGTATATGGGGAGAGTAGTGATGTCATTCTTGTATAATGTAGTTTATATTGGGAGAGTAGTGATGTCATTCCTGTATAATGTAGCCTATATTGGGAGAGTAGTGATGTCACTCCTGTATAATGTAGCTTATATTGGGAGAGTAGTGATTTCACGCCTGTATAATGTAGCTTATATTGGGAGAGTAGTGATGTAATTCCTGTATAATGTATCTTATATTGGAAGAGTAGTGATGTCATTCTTGTATAATGTAGTTTATATTGGGAGAGTAGTAATGTAATTCCTGTATAATGTAGCTTATATTGGGAGAGTAGTAATGTAATTCCTGTATAATGTAGCCTATATGGGGAGAGTAGTGATGTCACTCCTGTATAATGTAGCTTATATTGGGAGAGTAGTGATGTAACTCCTATATAATGTAGCCTATATTGGGAGAGTAGTGATGTCACTCCTGTATAATGTAGCTTAAATTGGGAGAGTAGTGATGTCATTCCTGCATAATTTAACTTATATTGGGAGAGTAGTGATGTCGCTCCTGTATAATGTAGTTTATATTGGGAGAGTAGTGATGTCATTCCTGTATAATTTAACTTATATTGGGAGAGTAGTGATGTCGCTCCTGTATAATGTAGCTTATACTGGGAGAGTAGTGATGTCATTCCTGTATAATGTAGCTTATATTGGGAGAGTAGTGATGTCATTCCTGTATAATGTAGCTTATATTGGGGGAGTAGTGATGTCATTCCTGTATAATGTAGTTTATATTGGGAGAGTAGTGATGTCACTCATGTATAATGTAGCTTATATTGGGAGAGTATTGATGTCACTCCTGTATAATGTAGCTAAAATTGGGAGAGTAGTGATGTCACTCCTGTATAATGTAACTTATATTGGGAGAGTAGTGATGTAACTCCTATATAATGTAGCTTGTATTGGGAGAGTAGTGATGTAACTCCTGTATAATGTAGCTTATATTGGGAGAGTAGTGATGTCACTCCTGTATAATGTAGCTTATATTGGGAGAGTAGTGATGTCACTCCTGTATAATGTAACTTATATTGGGAGAGTAGTGATGTAACTCCTGTATAATGTAGCCTATATTGGGAGAGTAGTGATGTCACTCCTGTATAATGTAACATATATTGGGAGAGTAGTGATGTCATTCCTGTATAATGTAGCTTATATTGGGAGATTAGTGATGTCATTCCTGTATAATTTAACTTAGATTGGGAGTAGTGATGTCGCTCCTGTATAATGTAGTTTATATTGGGAGAGTAGTGATGTCATTTGTGTATAATTTAACTTATATTGGGAGAGTAGTGATGTCGCTCCTGTATAATGTAGTTTATATTGGGAGAGTAGTGATGTCACTCCTGTATAATGTAGCCTATATTGGGAGAGTAGTGATGTAACTCCTGTATAATGTAGCTTATATTGGGAGAGTAGTGATGTCACTCCTGTATAATGTAGCTTATATTGGGAGAGTAGTGATGTCACTCCTGTATAATGTAACTTATATTGGGAGAGTAGTGATGTAACTCCTGTATAATGTAGCCTATATTGGGAGAGTAGTAATGTCACTCCTGTATAATGTAACTTATATTGGGAGAGTAGTGATGTAACTCCTGTATAATGTAGCCTATATTGGGAGAGTAGTAATGTCACTCCTGTATAATGTAACTTATATTGGGAGAGTACTGATGTCACTCCTGTATAATGTAGCTTATATTGGGAGAGTAGTGATGTCATTCCTGTATAATGTAGTCTTTATTGGGAGGGTAGTGATGTCACTCCTGTATAATGTAACTTATATTGGGAGAGTAGTGAAGTAACTCCTGTATAATGTAGCTTGTATTGGGAGAGTAGTGATGTAACTCCTGTATAATGTAGCTTATATTGGGAGAGCAGTGATGTCACTCCTGTATAATGTAGCTTATATTGGGAGAGTAGTGATGTAATTCCTCTATAATGTAGTCTTTATTGGGAGGGTAGTGATGTCACTCCTGTATAATGTAACTTATATTGGGAGAGTAGTGAAGTAACTCCTGTATAATGTAGCTTGTATTGGGAGAGTAGTGATGTAACTCCTGTATAATGTAGCTTATATTGGGAGAGCAGTGATGTCACTCCTGTATAATGTAGCTTATATTGGAAGAGTAGTGATGTCACTCCTGTATAATGTAACTTATATTGGGAGAGTAGTGATGTCACTCCTGTATAATGTAGCCTATATTGGGAGAGTAGTGATGTCACTCCTGTATAATGTAGCTTGTATTGGGAGAGAAGTGATGTCACTCCTGTATAATGTAGCTTAAATTGGGAGAGTAGTGATGTCATTCCTGTATAATTTAACTTATATTGGGAGAGTAGTGATGTCGCTCCTGTATAATGTAGTTTATATTGGGAGAGTAGTGATGTCATTCCTGTATAATTTAACTTATATTGGGAGAGTAGTGATGTCGCTCCTGTATAATGTAGCTTATATTGGGAGAGTAGTGATGTCATTCCTGTATAATGTAGTTTATATTGGGAGAGTAGTGATGTCACTCCTGTATAATGTAGTTTATATTGGGAGAGTAGTGATGTCACTCCTGTATAATGTAGCTTATATTGGGAGAGTATTGATGTCACTCCTGTATAATGTAGCTAAAATTGGGAGAGTAGTGATGTAACTCCTGTATAATGTAACTTATATTGGGAGAGTAGTGATGTAACTCCTGAATAATGTAGCTTGTATTGGGAGAGTAGTGATGTAACTCCTGTATAATGTAGCTTATATTGGGAGAGTAGTGATGTCACTCCTGTATAATGTAGCTTATATTGGGAGAGTAGTGATGTCACTCCTGTATAATGTAACTTATATTGGGAGAGTAGTGATGTAACTCCTGTATAATGTAGCCTATATTGGGAGAGTAGTGATGTCACTCCTGTATAATGTAGCTTATATTGGGAGAGTAGTGATGTCACTCCTGTATAATGTAGCTTATATTGGGAGAGTAGTGATGTCACTCCTGTATAATGTAACTTATATTGGGAGAGTAGTGATGTCACTCCTGTATAATGTAGCTTATATTGGGAGAGTAGTGATGTCACTCCTGTATAATGTAGCTTATATTGGGAGAGTAGTGATGTCACTCCTGTATAATGTAACTTATATTGGGAGAGTAGTGATGTCACTCCTGTATAATGTAGCCTATATTGGGAGAGTAGTGATGTCACTCCTGTATAATGTAGCTTATATTGGGAGAGTAGTGATGTCACTCCTGTATAATGTAGCTTATATTGGGAGAGTAGTGATGTCACTCCTGTATAATGTAACTTATATTGGGAGAGTAGTGATGTCACTCCTGTATAATGTAGTTTATATTGGGAGAGTAGTGATGTAACTCCTGTATAATGTAGCTTGTATTGGGAGTGTAGTGATGTAACTCCTGTATAATGTAGCTTATATTGGGAGAGTAGTGATGTCACTCCTGTATAATGTAGCTTATATTGGGAGAGTAGTGATGTCACTCCTGTATAATGTAGCTTATATTGGGAGAGTAGTGATGTCACTCCTGTATAATGTAACTTATATTGGGAGAGTAGTGATGTCACTCCTGTATAATGTAGCCTATATTGGGAGAGTAGTGATGTCACTCCTGTATAATGTAGCTTATATTGGGAGAGTAGTGATGTCACTCCTGTATAATATAAGTTATATCAAGTGTTCTGTAATGGAACGTGTGTCAGTGAAGGTAAAACATTCCTGGATATCAAGAAGCACGTGTACTATAAAGGAATAACACGTCAGAACATGTTAAATATCCCGGCAATGGAAGACACCGCAGACAACATGGCAGAATTTCGCCAGTCTCCAGCTGCGCACAGCGCCACAGACTGTGCTGATGATATATGCGTGACGAGGGTCGGCCACAGTCATCAATCAAAACTCAGAGGAACATGCTCATGGCGGCAGAACACAGGACACGTTTGGGGGAGCACACAGCCTGACGGGCTGGCATGCATTACTTACAGGAGGGGAGGTGGGAAGGAAAAGGAGGGATTTACGGACTGAAAGATCAGGGAAAGATAATTGGGCTTTATGGATTACAGAACCTAATCCACTTCTGATAACGTAGTGTTAGTTCATGCTGTATGCAGACTACGCAATACCTCCCGGTAATGGGGTTGCTGCCATCTCCTTACCAAATCTAAATGTTCCTCAACAAGAGCAGAGGAGGGAGATTGGTCCTGTTCAGTCTCTTCTGTGACAAACAAGAAACAAACAGCAATTACTGGATTAAACGGAGCAATTTCATAGCAGCCGAGGCTGCGTCATTCACTACAAGGCTGATGGAATCACCCCCTTTCCACGGATATATCTATTGCTACGTCCTGGTCACAACACTGCCAGTTTCTAGTTACCGTATGGCAGCTGTGATAAGTATTATGAGCCATACACGGGCATGCGAGAGGCGGATCATCGCCGAATGTGGCCTCGCTGATACAAGATGGGACTGATTGGCTCACGGCGCGAGCTATAGGCGGGGGGAGGCAGTTCTTATTCCCAGAGCCCCGCCTCCTAGGGGTGAAGCACCGCCCACTGTCTATATACCCTATGACCAGAGCCGGCCCTGACCGATTTAGCGCCCTAGGCCATATTTTAGCTGTTGTGGCTTAAATTGCAGCCAAACTTGTGGGGGCAGACTGCCAAGCCTTCTGGATGCCCCCCTGGAGTAAAGGACTCCTATAGATCGTGCTAGGTTAATTGGCTCCCAACCGAAATTAACCTTAATGTGTATGTGTGTGTACATGTGACAGGGGATATAGATTGTAAGCTCCACTGTGGCAGGGATCAATGTGATTGACCAATATTCTCTGTAAGAGCGCTGCGGGATACGTGTGCGCTATATACGTAACTGGTAGTAACTAATAATAATGCCCAGGGCCGGCTCTGCCTATTGCAGTCCTGTCAGTCTTACATACAGTAGGGTTAGAAGCAGTGGCGGGCTGGGCCAGGGGTCAGGGTTCCATGTGCCCCCCGGGCCGCAGCGTCATTCAGGCCGCGGGCCGCGGGCAGTCTGTGTCACTGTGACACAGACTGCACCGCGTGTGTAGCGCTGACCGGACGGAGTTCGGTCAGCGATACACAAGTGACAAACACACAGCCGCCGGCTCCGCCAGCTGTATGTTTGTTGTAAGCAGCAGCCAATGAGAGTCTGTCAGACTCTCATTAGCTGCTGCTGCGCCAACTGCAGGAGCCGCTCCATCTTCCGGCTCCCGCAGTGGGCAATGGGAGAGGCGTCATGACGTCATATGACGTCTCTCCCATAATGCCCGGGAAGGACAGGCGGAGGAGCGGATGGCGTCGGCGGGAGCGGGGATTCAGGTAAGTGTTTTGTTTTTTTTACTACGTGTGTCTACTGGGGGGGTGGGGGCACTACAAGGGGGAGACCACTACTGGGGGCACCACAAGGGGGCAACCACTACTGGAGGCACTGCAAGGGGGGGACTACTACTAATGGGGGCAATACAAGGGGGGACTACTACTACTGGGGGCACTACAAGGGGGGGGACTACTGAGGGCACTACAAAGGGTGAACCACTACTGGGGGCACTACAAGAGGGAGGGACTACTACTGGGGGTTATAACTGGGGGCACTTCAAGGGAGGGGCTACAACTGGGGGCACTACAAGGGGGGGACTACTACTACAAGGGGGGACTACTACTGGGGCACTACAAGAGGGAGACCACTACTGGGGGTACTACAAGGGGGGAGCACTACTGGGGATTATAACTGGGGCACTTCAAGGGGGGGCTATAACTGGGGGGGATTACTACTGGGGGCACTACAAGGGGGGAGGACTACTACTACAAGGGGGGACTACTACTGGGGCACTACAAGGGGAGGGGACAACTACTAGGGGCACTGCATAGGGGGAGGGGACTACTACTAGGGGCACTACATAGGGGGGAGGGGACTACTACTAGGGGCACTACATAGGGGGGAGGGGACTACCACTGGGGGCACTGCATCGAGGGACCACTGCTGGGGGCTCTATAAAAAGGCCAATACTGGGGTACTGCATAGGGGGGAGACTACAACTGGGGCCACTATTTGAGGGTTACCACTATTGGGGGCACTGCATGGGGGAGGACTGCTACTGGGGGCACTATATAAGGAGCACTGCATAGGGGGTAACACTACTGGGGGCACTATATAAGGGGCTTACTACTGGGGGCACTGTATAAGGGGCACTGCATAGGAGGGATCACTACTGGGGGCACTACTGGAGGCCTGCATAAGGGGGTCCTCTCCTGGGGCACAGGGGGCACTGCATATGGGCAACACGACGGGGCTGTCCCTAATCTTTATTTTTCCTTTACATTAATCCCATATGGACCCGCCTCCTCCCTGGAACACTTGGGGGGGGGGGGGCGCCGTAGCACGCACGTTCTTTGGGCACCCTGGCTACACGCTACTCCTCTGCCAGGGCCGCCTGCATGCATTTGCCCCCCAGGCTAAAAGTTGCCAGCCAGCCCCTGGTTAGATGGCCGAGGACTTACCATGTTCTACACGTTTGTTGCTGGCACATTGGCTTTCCACATCTCTTATTCTCTCTTGGTCTGATGAGCTCGGAGGACGCCGCTCAGGTGATACGGGGAGAATCTCAGTGGCCGACATAGTTCATGCACTGGCCCTAGAGACATCAATGCAGTTATATATTGTCAATCATAATGTCATCTGGGAATCTCTCCCTCCTACCCCGCCCCCCCCCCCAGGGTGACATAGACAGACAGGAGCTGTGAGACTGTCCCTCCCCCTGCAGGGTGACACAAACAGAAGGGAGCTATGAGCCTGTCCCTCCCCCTGCAGGGTGACACAGACAGAAGGGAGCTATGAGCCTGTCCCTCCCCCTGCAGGGTGACACAGACAGAAGGGAGCTATGAGCCTGTCCCTCCCCCTGCAGGGTGACACAGACAGAAGGGAGCTATGAGCCTGTCCCTCCCCCTGCAGGGTGACACAGATAGAAGGGAGCTATGAGCCTGACCCTCCCCCTGCAGGGTGACACAGACAAGAGAGAGCTATGAGCCTGTCCCTCCCCCTGCAGGATGACACAGACAGACGGGAGCTATGAGCCTGTCCCTCCCCCTGTAGGGTGACACAGACAGAAGGGAGCTATGAGCCTGTCCCTCCCCCTGTAGGGTGACACAGACAGAAGGGAGCTATGAGTTGGTCTCTCCCCCTGCAGGGTGACACAGTGACACAGACAGTAGGGAGCTATGTGTCTGTCCCTCCCACTGTTGACGCTGAATAATTGGCTGAGACAAGTTCAGGTTAAAATTTAATCGCAGCGACGCCATCTTGCGACTGGCCGCAAGACGCCATCTTGAAAATGAGATCGCAAGACGCCATTTTCCGAATGGCCGCCTAAGCGCCATTTTAGATAAACTCACATTTTAGTACATGTGGCGATAATACTAATAGCACCATGCGTTTGCATCTTTCACCATTTCTCATTCACACATTAATACACACAATTGCGCTGTTAACTAGTCGCATATTAGCGAATGCATAGGACTTTTGGGGAGATGTATTAACGGCAAAACGCGGTAAAACCCCCGAAAATGCAGTGGGTTTTACCGCATTCCCCGTATATATTAAGCAGCAGAATGCAGTTCGCGTTGCTAGGTAACGCCACCTTCAGGCCTATGGGCTTCTTAGCGCGACGCTCGGGGCTGGGAGGGATCCGAACGCTGGTTCTGAGTCTTCGTGCTGAATACTGAATGACGAGGGGTCTCTTGCTGATGCCTATCTCTGGGTCCGGAAGCGCCTGCGTACGTATACTGTACTTGCGGTCTGTATAATTTCCATTTGCGCCTAAATTGTGTCTTGATCAATTGCGTGTAACTGTCTGAACTTTTACCTGAATATCACTTGTGTTTTGAAACCACAGATTCCACGTCTAAGTCTATATTTATGGTGTGACTGCGTACGCAAACTAGCGTCATCCTTAGAAGGTATAGGCAGGACATTAGAGGGTATAGGCAGGACATTAGAAGGTATAGGAAGGTGTGTATAGAGGTTCTGATCCAGTATTGTTACCACTACAGGGTGACACAGTGACACAAACAGAAGGGCGCAATGAATCTGTCCCTTCCCCTGCAGGGTGACACAGACAGAAGGGAGCTATGAGCCTGTCCCTCCCCCTGCAGGGTGACACAGACAGAAGGGAACTATGAGCCTGTCCCTCCCCCTGCAGGGTGACACAGACAGAAGGGAACTATGAGCCTGTCCCTCCCCCTGCAGGGTGACACAGACAGAAGGGAACTATGAGCTTGTCCCTCCCCCTGCAGGGTGACACAGACAGAAGGGAGCTATGAGCCTGTCCCTCCCTCTGCAGGGTGACACAGACAGAAGGGAGCTATGAGCCTGTCCCTCCCCCTGTAGGGTGACACAGACAGAAGGGAGCTATGAGCCTGTCCCTCCCCCTGCAGGGTGACTCAGACAGAAGGGAGCTATGAGCCTGTCCCTCCCCCTGCAGGGTGACACAGACAGAAGGGAGCTATGAGCCTGTCCCTCCCCCTGCAGGGTGACACAGACAGAAGGGAGCTATGAGCCTGTCCCTCCCCCTGCAGTGAAATACATGGTAAAATATAATAACAGTATTACCAGTTATTTTGGAAGTAAATGGGTTAATCATTAAAACTGAACACAAAACGTGCGCCCACGGGAAGAACAAGAGGTGAATAAGCCCCCATAATTGGCTCAGCTCTGATTCATAGTCCTGCAGGCAGCTGCCACAATTCCCCCATCAGCCCACAGTCAGCGTCTCCGCTGATTACCCCCTGATGGTCGCTGAGATTATGCAGATAGAAGGCATTTCTAGGTGTAATAATATATGCACACATGCAAAACCGCCAAGTGTAAGAAAGACAGATATCACTAATTATACTGCTCCTCCCTCCCACTCTGTGCTTCGTCTTTTAGCCATGTCGCTATATCATCAGGCACAGGCTGATGATAACAGACATCACTGAAAAACACAAAGGGAAGCTGGAAAGATTTAACCAATGAATTGAAAATCATTTGGACGCAAAAAAAAAATCCTTTATGGAAATAATTTTAAATATAGACGGAAACCTACTAATTAGGTCGGTGAAAAACCTGAGGATCCTCCTTTATGGAACTACAAACCCCAGCATGCCTGGCCACCTAGAGGCCTTTCTCTGACTCAGAGGCTTGTTGCAATCCAGCTCAGCGCAGATTCACGCACTACCACACGCTGCTAGCGTTTAGCATAGAGTCCTTTTATGATTGCTCTTTGAATAATAGGCAAAATCCAAATGGAAATGTAAGAAAAGACTCTAAAAACATCATTTTTCCAACCTGAAAGTGTAGTGCAATGCTCCTGCGAATTACAGGCAAGATATCGCGCCCGCTCTGTGCGCAGCTGGGGGATAAGCGGCAGTAATTGCTGGAATGGTGAGTACCGGCTACTTATACAGCCAGCACACTCTGAGCCCATTATCCTCCTGGCAGACTAATGACCACTGCGGCTGGGGCTGGGAGTCCTGAGCACGGTGGTTATGGAGGCGCTGACAGGAATAAGCATGATACAGGCAATGCCTTAGCATGGCCATAGCAGGACTTGCTCAATGGACTTTGTTTATCATTTACATATTATAAATGGAATGAAACTAATTACATATGGACGCACAAGTCAGGTTTTCTGATTTCACTGCATGATCCAACATGGCCAGGAGAAGCGGTGACGCTACTCTTACTGCCGCCAGCCGGTATCGGCGCTCAGCTGCAACGCCGATATACTAATACTACATTGTGGTGATAATGTCGCTGATATAAGGAGAAATAGAAATTTGTTTTATGGCCACAGAATAATAAATAGGGACCTATATATTATTACACACATGATTCCACCTCTCCTTATATTACACACATGCAGTATATATTCTGTTATATTATTACACACATGGGATACTATCCCCCTCTCATTATATTACACACATGCAGTATATATTCTGTTATATTATTACACGCATGGGATACTCTCCCCCTCTCCTTATATTACACACATGCAGTATATATTCTGTTATATTATTACACACATGGGATACTCTCCCCCTCTCCTTATATTACACACAACACTCTATTAAACTATATTATTACACACACATAATATATAATACTCACCCCTATATGTTATATTATTACACACATATATAATACTTACCTCCTCTCCTTATACTACACAAAGCACTATTATATACCCCTCTCTCTATATTATAACAGCACTGAATTTGTTCTATACTTGCACCCTCTGTATATTACAGACAACACTATGGGACAAATGGGGTAGAGGGTGCGGAGGGTGCGCTCGCCCTATGGGTGTAATGCTGGAGTAATAGTGTGTTGTGGTCTTTTGTGTTCGATGTTGTTTGTGGAGTGATGGGGTGTAGGGAGGGAAGGGGGTCTAATGGACTGGAGGTGGTGGGTGAGGAAATGAAGACAGAGGCAGAAATGGGGGCCAAAGGGTTTATTGGAAAAAACAGTACTAATCCTGTTTGGTCCCAGGCACCCAGGTGGGGTGAGCGATCCACTTGGGGGTGTGTGTGGGTGGAGGTACTTCCTTGAAGAAGGCAGAGCCCCTGCCGAAACGCGTTGGAGACCCCCTACATTCTGACACCACAGCCAGCTTACACCAGAGCTCTTCATTCCTGCGGAGAACTCGGTCGAGCCTTGCTGCTTCCAGAACCCTCTCTACCCACCACCCGCAGGGCCGCGCTGGGCATCACACCTAGCAAAGCCCTTCGCACCCCTCTTGATCACCACTCCACCTGCTAGACCCAGGCGACCACGCACCGCCCCCTGGGAGCAACCAACACCAGCTCCACTCACAGCTGTTCGTCCAGCAGCAATCCCTAAGCGATCCACACCAGCAGGCACCCACCAGGCAGCGGGAACAGAACGCCAGCAACGCGGTGCACCAAGCCCCACAGTGCACCAGCAAGCCACTACCACACACAGAGCTTCCTCCAACCGCTGACACCGCAACAGCCATCCAACACCGCATCTGCAAAAGGAAACTAACACCAGCTACCAGCAGCCCAAGCCCTTTTCACCAACAAATCCTACCGGTAGGTAAGTGACTCCGAGACTTATACCCCTGCGCGGGACGCCGCCAGGGTGTACATCCACAACCGCCAGACCCGCTGCCAACCCACCACTCCCCTCCCCCCGAGACATCCTAAGACTGTTGACCAAAGGTCCAGCAGGGGTAACGTGCCTTTCTATTGAACTGCACGGAAAGGAGCCCCCTAAAAGGGTCCACTCACCTCCCCAGTCTCCACCCACACACACCCCCAAGTGGATCGCTCACCCCACCTGGGTGCCTGGGACCAAATAGGATTAGTACTGTTTTTTTCCAATAAACCCTTTGGCCCCCATTTCTGCCTCTGTCTTCATTTCCTCACCCACCACCTCCAGTCCATTAGACCCCCTTCCCTCCCTACACCCCATCACTCCACAAACAACATCGAACACAAAAGACCACAACACACTATTACTCCAGCATCACACCCATAGGGCGAGCGCACCCTCCGCACCCTCTACCCCATTATATCGTTACACAGGACCCGGTACTCCTGCTTTTAGGAAGGTGCAGCACCCCGACACAAACAATACATCTCACATCCCATCTGCCCATACAGCAGAGCGCAGTTCTAACCCATCATTTGCAACTATGGGACAAATGTAATAGGGTGTCTGTTTTGGTAAATTGTGAGTTTTGTGGTAAACTCGCACTTTTCCACAACTCTCCCATGTAATAGGCTGTCAGTTCAATAGAACTCGCATTTTTTCAGAGTTTTCTAAAATTCGCCATTTTAAAATTCGAAATCCAGATGTTTTTCCATTTAAAACAATCTACTTGCCCAATGTAAAAGGGTGCGAGTTTCAAACATCCTCAGCAGGTCACAGTTACATAGAAACATGCACATATCCAAACGTTTCTATAGTTAACAAAAAATGATGTGCATAACAAACCCTGGGATTTGCCCAGCCTGTTCTGGTTAAAAAACAGGGGCCAAAATTGCACAGGGGGCCCCTGTATATCAAGAACCAGCACAGGGCTGATTGGCTGGTGTGTGTGTTGTGTTTTTGTAAGTATTTTTTGGGCTGGGGAACTACATGTACCAGCGGGACCGTAATGCCCCGCATGCTGGTACTTGTGGTTCTCCAAGTACCAGCATGCGGGAGAGGCTTGCTGGAACTTGTAGTACCACAGCTAAAGACAATATTTACACCTCTATTTTACACTACACTTTGACACTATCAACCCGGCACCCACCGCCCACGGGTGACGGGGATAGCCCCGGGTTATCAGCCTAGGTCTGGGGTGCCCTGGAGATGGTGACCACTTTATTGGGGGGGGGGGTACCCACCTCCCCAGGGATCCCTGGCCTGGGCTGACTAGCAGTCAAGGGTAATGTTTTGGCCGGGGAAACCGGTGAAAGGTTTTCCCTGGCTGTGGCATTACTTCCCTGCTAGAAAGAGTCCGGTGCTGGTTGTGGAGATTACAGGGGACCCTACTCGTTTTGTCCCCTGTATTTCCAGCTCAGCAAAGCGCTGTGCTGGTTCTTAATATACAGGGGCCTTATACGCATTTTGGCCCCTATATTTTTAGAACCAGGACAGGCTGGACAAAGCCCGGGGCTGGTTATGCTTTTGGGTGGGAGGGCTGCACGTCATTTTTTTTTTTTTTAAACACACACAGAAGCCCTCACGGATCTCACTGATCGGTGATGGCTTCTGTATAACTCGCACCTTGTCGCATTAAAAGGTGTCAGTTTACATAGTCCTAAACTCACCTAAAATCGCATATGTACTAGGCTCAAGCAGAAAAGTTCGCAGCTAATACATTTGTGGGTTGCAGGACAAACTCACACTTTTTAAACGTGGAAGAAAGTGCGAGTTTGTACTGTTCCAAAATAGACAACCTATTACACTTGGCCCTATATTATATTATAAACCCCTCCCTCTATATTACAGACAGCACTGTATATACCATACACACATCACCTCCCTGTATATTACACACAGTACTCTATATACCATACTCACACCCTCCCTGTATATTACACACAGTACAGTATAAACCATACTCACACCCTCCCTCTATATTACACACAGCACTATATATATTATACGCTCACCCCCTCCCTGTATATACCATATGTTCACCCCCTCCCTGTATATTACACACAGCACTGTATATACCATATGCACACCCCTTCCCTGCATATTACACACAGCACTGTATATACCATACGCTCACCCCCTCCCTGTATATTACACACAGCACTGTATATACCATACACTCATCCCCTCCCTGTATATTACACACAGCACTGTATATACCATACGCTCACCCCCTCCCTGTATATTACACACAGCACTGTATATACCATATGCTCACCCCTTCCCAGTATATTACATCATTGTATAGATTATATACTCTACACCTCTCACAATATTATACACAGCACTGTATATGTCATATATGTTTCCCTATATACTGTATATTACACATTTATTGTACATTCACCCCCCTCCCTGTATATAACACACAACACTGTATATACTATACACTTACCAACTCCCTGTATAATACAAACATCACTGTATGTGTGATATACTCCCCTATATATTGTATATTGCACACAGTACTGTACATATTATATACTCCCGTATATACTGTATATTGCACACAGCACTGTAAATATTATATACTCCCCTATATACTGTATATTGCACACAGCACTGTACATATTATATACTCCCCTATATACTGTATATTGCACACAGCACTGTACATATTATATACTCCCCTATATACTGTATATTGCACACAGCACTGTACATATTATATACTCCCCTATATACTGTATATTGCACACAGCACTGTACATATTATATACTCCCCTATATACTGTATATTGCACACAGCACTGTACATATTATATACTCCCCTATATACTATACATTGCACACAGCACTGTACATATTATATACTCACCTATATACAGTATATTGCACACAGCACTGTACATATTATATACTCCCCTATATACTGTATATTGCACACAGCACTGTACATATTATATACTCCCCTATATACTGTATATTGCACACAGCACTGTACATATTATATACTCCCCTATATAGTATATATTGCACACAGCACTGTACATATTATATACTCCCCTATATACTGTATATAGCACACAGCACTGTACATATTATATACTCCCCTATATACTGTATATTGCACACAGCACTGTACCTATTATATACTCCCCTATATACTGTATATTGCACACAGCACTGTACCTATTATATACTCCCCTATATACTGTATATTGCACACAGCACTGTACATATTATATACTCCCCTATATACTGTATATTGCACACAGCACTGTACATATTATATACTCCCCTATACTGTATATTGCACACAGCACTGTACATATTATATACTCCCCTATATACCGTATATTGCACACAGCACTGTACATATTATATACTCCCCTATATACTATACATTGCACACAGCACTGTACATATTATATACTCACCTATATACAGTATATTGCACAGCACTGTACATATTATATACTCCCCTATATACTGTATATTGCACACAGCACTGTACATATTATATACTCCACGATATACTGTATATTGCACACAGCACTGTACATATTATATACTCCCTTATATACTGTATATTGCACACAGCATTGTACGTATTATATACTCCCCTATATACTGTATATTGCACACAGCACTGTACATATTATATAGACACCTATATACTGTATATTGCACACAGCACTGTACATATTATATACTCACCTATATACTGTATATTGCACACAGCACTGTACATATTATATACTCCCCTATATACTGTATATTGCACACAGCACGGTACATATTATATAGACACCTATATACTGTATATTGCACACAGCACTGTACATATTATATAGACACCTATATACTGTATATTGCACACAGCACTGTACATATTATATACTCCCCTATATACTGTATATTGCACACAGCACTGTACATATTATATACTCCCCTATATACTGTATATTGCACACAGCACTGTACATATTATATACTCCCCTATATACTGTATATTGCACACAGCACTGTACATATTATATACTCCCCTATATACTGTATATTGCACACAGCACTGTACATATTATATACTCCCCTATATACTGTATATTGCACACAGCACTGTACATATTATATACTCCCCTATATACTGTATATTGCACACAGCACTGTACATATTATATACTCCCCTATATACTGTATATTGCACACAGCACTGTACATATTATATACTCCCCTATATACTGTATATTGCACACAGCACTGTACATATTATATACTCCCCTATATACTGTATATTGCACACAGCACTGTACATATTATATACTCCCCTATATACTGTATATTGCACACAGCACTGTACATATTATATACTCCCCTATATACTGTATATTGCACACAGCACTGTACATATTATATACTCACCTATATACTGTATATGGGAATACACTGGAGCAGGCTGTTGCCCTGGACGCGTCTCCTAGGTAACGGTGTGAGCAGGGACGGTCACATGACATGAGTTGAGCGGTTGCTTCAGCCCAGTCAACCATTGGACGACTCCAAGCGGCGGATATTATGCAGTGACGTCTTCCAATTAGAGAAGTCGTCTGACGAATGGCAGACATAGCAGCCAATCACGTCTTAGTATTTGGTAAGAGCCCGGCAAATATACATAAATGTGTACAGCAGTCAGATATTAGTGAACATGAACAATTGTGTTTGTGTGTAGTGTGTACCTATATATACATATATACATACATACAGGGGCAAATCTGAGGGCTGTGCTATAGCAGGAGCTGCTATCACCCTGTATAGTACGCCCATCCCCCAGTGCTGCGGTCACCCTGTATAGTACGCCCATCCCCCAGTGCTGCGGTCCCCCTGTATAGTACGCCCATCCCCCAGTGCTGCGGTCCCCCTGTATAGTACGCCCATCCCCCAGTGCTGCGGTCCCCCTGTATAGTACGCCCATCCCCCAGTGCTGCGGTCCCCCTGTATAGTACGCCCATCCCCCAGTGCTGCTGTCACCCTGTATAGTACGCCCATCCCCCAGTGCTGCGGTCCCCCTGTATAGTACGCCCATCCCCCAGTGCTGCGGTCACCCTGTATAGTACGCCCATCCCCCAGTGCTGCGGTCCCCCTGTATAGTATGCCCATCCCCCAGTGCTGCTGTCACCCTGTATAGTACGCCCATCCCCCAGTGGTGCGGTCACCCTGTATAGTACGCCCATCCCCCAGTGCTGCGGTCACCCTGTATAGTACGCCCATCCCCCAGTGCTGCGGTCCCCCTGTATAGTACGCCCATCCCCCAGTGCTGCTGTCACCCTGTATTTGGGCGTGTGGGTGTATAGGCACTACTGGCCACACATTACACATAGTGACCAGGGCCGGTGCTACCATTAGACAACCTTAGGCAGCAGCCTAAGGGCATCGGCCACTGGAGGGCGACACTGAGTCCACAAAAAAAAATGAGTGGCATAATTCACCTCTGAGTGGCATATCATGAATTTGCAGCAGGGTTATGAGGTACATTATGATTTTGGCGCTCTGCTGTGTGTAATATTCTATTTAGTATATTAAGAATTTGGGACACTGCTGTGTGGCATGTTATTTAACTGGGGAGGCTGACGCGTGGCATATTATGAATTGGACGGAGCAGGTGTAGTTAGTGAAATGTTGCCTAGGGCGCCCGTAAACCTTGCACCGGCCCTGATAGTGACTGAGCCCTAGAGGTGACCGCACATTACACATAGTGACTGAGCCCTAGAGGTGACCGCGCATTACACATAGGGACTGAGCCCTAGAGGTGACCGCGCATTACACATAGGGACTGAGCCCTAGAGGTGAGCGCGCATTACACATAGGGACTGAGCCCTAGAGGTGACCGCACATTACACATAGGGACTGAGCCCTAGAGGTGACCGCACATTACACATAGGGACTGAGCCCTAGAGGTGACCGCGCATTACACATAGGGACTGAGCCCTAGAGGTGACCGCGCATTACGCATAGTGACTGAGCCCTAGAGGTGACCGCGCATTACGCATAGGGACTGAGCCCTAGAGGTGACCGCACATTACTTAGATCACTTAGTCAGAACATAAGAAGAATCTCAATATGTACATTGGTTTGTTTCTATACGCTACTATTAATAATTTATAATTCTTCACAGCGTCAAAAATCAAAAACACCATTATAGGAAATTTTTCATTTATTGCAAATTATTTTTGAAAATACGGTGGTTTCATATTTAAATTCATGTACCCATAGTCATAACAGGGCACTCAGCGCGCAACATCATTGCATCATTGCGTCGTGCAAAAGGAGGCATGACCGGCAGGTCCGAAAAGTGCAGCACTGACACTCAAATGGTTGCACATACTATGCAGGGTGCCCATCTGGAGCGTCCAAAGCAATCCCGTCTGCAGGGTACCGTTTCAGGCACCCTGCTAGCCAGGAGCAAAGGTGCTGCCCACACTCCAGTTTAGGGAAGACAGAATGATTGATTGATTTCTGCATGTTGTTTCAACAGCTCATGGCCGTCCACGTTCCCAACCCGCCTGTCCTGCTAGAGGCCCAGAGAACTGGCACAAGAGTGTTCAGCGGTCTGGAAGAGTGTGCTCTCCGCCATGCATCAGCCCTCACCAAGCTTGCCCATTGCCTACGCTCGTGCTACGGACCTGCCGGAAACCTAAAGCTGCTGGTCACTCGCTTGGGCAGTACCCTGATCAGTGGAAACGCCCTAGCCATCCTTTCAGAGCTGGAGATAGAACATCCCGCTGGGAATCTGGTGCGCCAGGGCTGTCAAACGCAAGCCCAGGAGTGCGGCGATGGCACCGCCACTGTGCTGCTGCTGGCCTGGGCTCTCATGTCTGAAGCCGAGATCCTGCTAAGAGCCGGTATGCCGGCCACTGAGCTGTGCTGTGGATATAGGTTAGCATGTACCCACGCCTGCCAGGAGCTAGTGGCACAGAGCTTCTATCCGTGGGCCGTAGATGGAAAGCTTCCAATCCCTTATGGCATAACATCTGCTGATGAGTTATCCGGCATAATGTGTCAGCAAAAGTACCTTCACCATCCTATGCCATCTGCTCATCCTGGATGCTTGCCATTACATCTTTCCAAGGGTCATTTTCCGGGCCACCCACTGCCATCTGGAGGGTTTCAGGAGGCCCACCTTCTGAGATGCACATTAGCGCAAGCCGCCAACACTGCACTGACCTTCCCGCTCTTGAAGGGCACAACCTTTAATGAACTAGTGGAGCAGGCATGCTCGGTGCCATTAGCTGACGATCCCGAGTCTCTTCAAGTGTTGGGATTCCCCGGAGGCAGTATGGACAATTCCTGGGTAATAAAGGGTGCGGTGTTGCAACTGGAGCCACTAGGGTCAACTAGAAGGGTGGACCGCTCAAGACTGGCACTATACATGTGCCCATTTGGTGAACAGAAGCCAAAGGTAACTGCCACCAACCTGATTGAGCTGGCGCAGGCACTGGAAGAACTGGGAGCTGGGAGAGAGCACATGGAGAAAAATCGGGTGGAGTCACTCTCCCGAGCTGGAGTAACGGTGTTGGCAGTGGCAGGGCCAGTAAGTGAGCTGGCACTTCACTTCTGCAATCAGGCTGGGATCTTGGTGGTGAAACTTGAACGGCGCAGCCAGGCCCGCCAGTTGGCGCTGTCAACCGGAGCTCAGGTACTCGCCACAGATCAACGAGCCCCTGAGCCCGAAGAGATGGGACATTGCCAAAGAGTTTACCCAACTGAAATTGGGGAGGAACAGGTGCTAGTGTTTGAATCAGGCTCCAAGGTGAGCAGGGGCCAAGTTACAGCGGTGGTGAGGGCGGCCACTCCACATCTGGTGGAGGCTTGTAAAGAAGTCATAAGGTCAGCAGTCCAGTGCTACAGGGCTATGAGAGAGGAACCGAGGGTGGTGGTTGGAGCCGGGGCTGTAGAGATGGAGCTCAGCCAACATCTGGAGAAGCTGGGAAAGCATCATCCTGGTCTAGATCAGCAAGGGTTATTGGCCTTCTCCCGCGCACTGGCAGTTCTCCCCCGTACACTGGCTCATAACTGGGGTCTAGATGAAATGAAGGTAATGGGTGAACTCAGAGTTAGGCACGAGATGGGAGAGGCAGAAGCGGGCATAGGAGAAGATGGGGTGGTGGCATCTAAAGTGCTGGACCCACTCATCGTCAAGAGAAGAGCTCTGGAGATGGCCACAGATGTAGCAGTCACTCTCATCGGCTGTGGAGAGGTGATCGTTGCAAAGAAGAGTGGAGGTCCAAAGTTCCGAAAAGAGAACAGCAACTGGGACCTGGAGCCTGACCTCATAGACTGAAGAACCGGATTTTACACACACTCCAATTTTTAGAGACCAAATTCACATATACACATCTAGTTATTCTTTCATCTCAGCAAGTTGTTATAATTCCCTTTTTGTGCACAACAGACCACCAACCTACAGGAGTTCTTGTGGATTTTAAGCTAACTGGAGCTGTAATTTCTGCATTTCACCACATGAGGGCAACAGTGAGCTAAACGCCTGGAATCTGCTTTTCTATCATTCTCTGTAAGATGGACGTTTTGTGCCATGTGTGTCCTCCCTATCGACCAATAAAATACTTTCCTGCAGAATAAATGGACCTGGCGTCACTTGACTGACAGTGCGCGTTTCTATGTTCTAATACGGAGAGGGCACAGCGTCAAGAAAATGTCAATTTAATTATTATGCGCTGCCCAATCTAAAAAAAAAAAAAATCATTTTTCGCCTGCATTTTTCTTGTGATCGGCATTTTCGAAAACGTCCCTTAGTGTAAGCTCCGATCACTCACTTGTAATTGTGTTACCCTTTATAACGTCACACAACAATATATATAATTCCCCTTATACAGCACTATAAGGTCACATTCCCAATTAGAGGACCTACCTTGCAGCTAGAAGCCAGCTCTGCCTGTCCTGGGGCCCACCGGAGGTAATGGGTCTTACTATTGGTGGCCCACAGGTCACGGCCCCTTGGTTAGCCCCATTTGGCAGTAGCCAACATTCCCTGGACCGAGGGTCTGGGGGAGCAGCCCTGATTTGTAGACAGGATACTGAGCCAATGTCAGGGAAGCCAGCAGGCTGGGACAGTGAGGCCGTATATAGAGAGAGAAAGGAACCAAGTAAAATTTAGGAAGAGAAATTAGCCCCTCTCATGTGTCCAGGCCACTAAATGGCATTAGATGTAGCTACGCGGTGGAGGAAAATTGGTTTGATCGCATTGATTATAGACTTTTGTATAGGAGATTCCTAGATACACAGTGGATATGAGCAATAAAAAAATCAAGCTTTGATTGGGAGAACAGGCCAATCAGATCCCACTTCTCTTTCCTGCGAAACGCGTCATCAGGCAGCAGTGGATGGAGTCAGCGCAATTCGCTTAATCTATCACAGCCGTGCACCGCCCGCCAGCCCTCCCTGAGCATAGACCACTTGGGAGATCCACAACGATCCATAACCACAACGTAGGCAATTTTCAGGTGAAGTGCCAATGTTATTTGAGTGGCCATTTATTTTTGTATACCCGGAAAGTGACCCACACGCACTACGGACCTCATTCAGAGCCGCTCGCAAAAAGCGAGCCCTCGCTCTGAATGAGGGCGGACGATTTTGCGAGCGGCCAGGCATTGGTCGCGACCATCGGGCTTGTGACGAGACCCTTGTGGTAGGGTCTCGTCTGCCGCAAGCCCCAGTGAGCTTCCAGCTCTAATAGAGCAGGAAGTGCTCACTACTGACATCACGAGTGATGTCAGTAGGGCCGCCCACAAATGGCTGGCGTTCCAGGAACACCTCCGTTTGTCCAGCCACCCCCCCTCCCCGCCTACAAAACGAGCCCCATAACGAGTGATGTAGGTAGGGCCACCCCCAAACGGCAGGCGTTCCTTCAGGAACGCCTACGTTTGTCCAGCCACCCCTTCTCCCCGCCTACAAAACGGGGCGAGCTGGCAATCAACATCGACAGCCACCCCGTTAGTAGGGAGCCCCGGAGCGAGTGAATTTCTCACTCGCTACGGGGCTTGCACACACGCGCGGCACATGCGCAGTGCCCCACCATCGACCCGCTTGCGAGCGGGTCTGAATGAGGGCCAATGTTCATGTAATACATCTGTGAGGGGAACCTGTGGATTGGTAAGGATTAGGGGAACAGCATTGGGAAATGTCGAGATTTTATATTGGAGGGGTTAGACGCTTGCCTTGAAGGGATAAAGCCCGCGTGGTAGGTGGGTAAGGTGTCCGACAGGCAAGGGTTATTTCTGTTGGCTGGTATTTTGAGTTTAAGGTTGTGTCCCAGAGATAAATGGTAAGGCCCGTTTCTCTATGGAACACAACCTTAAACTTTGACTGCCCAGCTTGAGGACTCTTGTCAGGCCTGGGAATTACTAATAATTTGAGGTTGTGTTGGCGAAGGATGATTTGGATTCCACCAACACAGGCTTCTTTCTGTTCATTCCCTTAGTAGAGGCACCACGGGGTACTGCCTCTTCAGCCGGCTGCTCCAATGCATGGAAACCTCTCAGCAGCCATACGGGTGGTGTACTGCAGTCATGTGATCACACTGTAGCAAATCAGGGCATGGGGGCATGCCTCTGTAGGGGCATTCTAATAAGTTGCCTGTGCTTTATGGTGCAGGAAGCCTCATGCTGCACAGTCCGTGATGGGTGCACTAACCTTGGTCTGCTTGGCTCTGCTTGCTGTAAGTTCTTCTCTGGTCCCAGTTCTGGTTCTGGCCTTGCTTAGATACTGATCGCTTCTCTGGACAGCCACCCACCCAAACCCCTTCTGCCTGGACTCTCGATCAATGCACTCAGCTCTCAGGTACAGAGGGAAACATCCAGACCAGGGCTGGCTTGTGACCGCTGCACCCAACTAGGCCTCATGTAGCTATGATCGAAAGCAGCCATGATAATAACTCGCCCACCTTTATACAACAACATGTCAGCAAATCCAGAATCACATAGAAAGAGATCAGTTCCTCATGAAGGACTCCTGTTGGTTAGTTCTGTAGCAGGCGGTGAGTGACTGACTGTTGGACAGTCCTGACCACAGAACATAGACAGGAAGGGGGGTCGAGAACCTTGATGCAAGGACCCGTCACCCTACCAGTGCCATGGTACTCTGGACCTGATTCTCAGAGACGCTCGTAAGCGGCCACTCGTTCGCTCTGAGCGATGTTCGCACAACTGCACATGCGTATGGGTTGTAATACGCATGCGCCAACCAGTCATTGCGTTCGGAAATTGTGTGCTCGCAAAATAGCGAACGCCTGCTAATTTAGGTGACAGAATGAGGCATTTGTGGGTGGTAACAGGGGAGGGTGCTTGAAAACGGGGGAGTGGAGATCCGAACGCAGGCGTGCCAAAGGGTGTGCATAATTAACAAAGCAGCGTCATCGACCACGTCACTTGGTTGTTTCTTAGCCTGAACTGGTCGCATGATTGCGGTAGGAAAATCCAACCACAAGCACCGCGAGCAGTTCAGACGCCTTTCGATGTACTCGATTAATCTAATAAATAGCGGAGATGACGTAGTTCGCTCGCTCAGACATAGAGGCGTCAATAGACCGCAAAGAGCGAGCGCTCAATTTAAATAGCCGGCCCCTTTTTCTAAACGAGCGAGCGCAAATAGCGTCCGGCTCTGAATCAGGCCCTCTGTATCTACCACCCAGGTATATACTTGGGCAACACACTACAGGGGCTGTATATACTGCATGCATGCGTCTGTCTGTACAGTAAATATAGACGCTCGTCTGCTTTGTGGTGTCAGTCTCATCTCTCGCCCTCTTCCTCATTCCCTCTCCCCCTGTATGGAGCCGCTACAGACATTTATATATAGACAGCGGGATCAGGAGCCTCGTTAGCGTCTCATGCATAAGAATGAGGTGACGAGCAGCTAATCAGGGCTAATTACAGCAGCATGAGACCCTGAGATCTGATCAGGGCTGCGTGTGCAGGCGCGGCACCTCTAGGACAGAAGGCACCTTGTCACAGCAGACAGCAGCACCGGCGTAGGCCTCGAGGTTTACCTGATATCTGATCGCATTAGGGCTCATTGACAAACATCACAGTGACCGGTAATGAGGCGACACAGCCAAGCCGCGCTCCTCTAATCGCATGGAGGCCGTGTGCAATAGCAACAGACGGATCGCAGCAGCTGCCTCGACCTCACACACCAGCGATGGCGTGTCACGCTATACTCTAATCACACCCCAGTCAGTGATGTATAGGGGCCTGCTTCGGCAGGGATCGCTGTTCTGCTATACACACGCAGCGCAGTTGCTAATATCAGCGGTGACATGTAAATGTTAGCATTCGCATTGTGATCGCAGCCTGACGTAAGGACGCCCATTTCCCCATTCGCACATCCATATACATTCAGTAACATGGGGTAACATCGGACCCATACGCACAGGTAAGGCAGGGTCAGACCTCACTCAGGAACTGCTCACTTCAGCGCACTCTATGAGGCCTCAGGCTGCGCACGGTATCGCAGTGACTAATTAGCCATTGGCTGCGGGGGTCAACGTCCAGAACGCATCGCATTACGATTGTGGGTAAATTTGGCAGCATCGCATCCCCCCACAGTCTTTGGATTGTGGGCCTGACTCAGCAAGGATCGTAGTTGCTTATACGCACGCAATCAGCCGATTATTTCGCACAGCGCATGCGTAAGCATTTCAGTGCGTGTGTGCGAACCAGCCACTGCGATCGGAAATGCGATCACAGTAACTGCGCAAACCCAAGAGTGCCTCTTGCAATGCTAAGCCCCACTCACTGCATTGCTCCAACCCTGACATTACACACAGCCCAGTACATACACTACTACACCATGTCATATATACACACACAGCCCAGTACATACACTACTACACCATGTCATATATACACACACACAGCCCAGTACATACACTACTACACCATGTCATATATATACACACAGCCCAGTACATACACTACTACACCATGTCATATATATACACACAGCCCAGTACATACACTACTACACCATGTCATATATACACACACAGCCCAGTACATACACTACTACACCATGTCATATATATACACACAGCCCAGTACAGACACTACTACACCATGTCATATATACACACAGCCCAGTACATACACTACTACACCATGTCATATATACACACACAGCCCAGTACAGACACTACTACACCATGTCATATATACACACACAGCCCAGTACAGACACTACTACACCATATCATCTATACACACAGCCCAGTACATACACTACTACACCATGTCATATATACACACAGCCCAGTACATACACTACTACACCATGTCATATATACACACACACAGCCCAGTACAGACACTACTACACCATGTCATATATACACACTCACAGCCCATTACAGACACTACTACACCATGCCATATATACACACACACAGCCCAGTACATACACTACTACACCATGTCATATATACACACACACAGCCCAGTACAGACACTACTACACCATGTCATATATACACACTCACAGCCCATTACAGACACTACTACACCATGCCATATATACACACTCACAGCCCATTACAGACACTACTACACCATGTCATATATACACACACAGCCCAGTACAGACACTACTACACCATCTCATATATACACACACACAGCCCAGTACATACACTACTACACCATGCCATATATACACACACACAGCCCAGTACATACACTACTACACCATGTCATATATACACACACACAGCCCAGTACAGACACTACTACCCCATGCCATATATACACACAGCCCAGTACATACACTACTACACCATGTCATATATACACACACACAGCCCAGTACATACACTACTACACCATGTCATATATACACACACACAGCCCAGTACAGACACTACTACACAATGCCATATATACACCCACACAGCCCAGTACTGACACTACTACACCATGTCATATATACACACACAGCCCAGTACATACACTACTACACCATGTCATATATACACACACACAGCCCAGTACAAACACTACTACACCATGTCATATATACACACACAGCCCAGTACTGACACTACTACACCATGCCATATATACACACACAGCCCAGTACAGACACTACTACACCATGTCATATATACACACAGCCCAGTACATACACTACTACACCATGTCATATATACACACACAGCCCAGTACATACACTACTACACCATGTCATATATACACACACAGCCCACTACAGACACTACTACAACATGTCATATATACACACACACAGCCCAGTACAGACACTACTACACCATGTCATATACAAACACACATCCCAGTACAGACACTACTACACCATGTCATATATATACACACAGCCCAGTACACACTACTACACCATGTCATATATATATTACACACACAGCCCAGTACAGACACTACTACACCATGTCATATATACACACAACCCAGTACAGACACTACTACACCATGTCATAAATATACACACACAGCCCAGTACAGACACTACTACACCATCTCATATATACACATACACAGCCCAGTACATACACTACTACACCATGTCATATATATACACACACAGCCCAGTACACACTACTACACCATGTCATAGATACACACACAGCCAAGTACAGACACTACTACACCATGTCATATATACACACACACAGCCCAGTACATACACTACTACACCATGTCATATATACACACACACAGCCCAGTACATACACTACTACACCATGTCATATATACACATACAGCCCAGTACAGACACTACTACACCATGTCATATATACACACACTGCCCAGTACATACACTACTACACCATGTCATATATACACACACACAGCCCAGTACATACACTACTACACCATGTCATATATACACACACACAGCCCAGTACATACACTACTACACCATGTCATATATACACACACTGCCCAGTACAGACACTACTACACCATGTCATATATACACACACACAGCCCAGTACAGACACTACTACACCATGTCATATATATACACACACACAGCCCAGTACTGACACTACTACACCATGTCATATATATACACACACAGCCCAGTACACACTACTACACCATGTCATATATACACACACAGCCCAGTACATACACTACTACACCATGTCATATATACACACACACAGCCCAGTACATACACTACTACACCATGTCATATATACACACACACAGCCCAGTACAGACACTACTACACCATGTCATATATACACACACACAGCCCAGTACAGACACTACTACACCATGTCATATATACACACTCACAGCCCATTACAGACACTACTACAACATGCCATATATACACACACAGCCCAGTACAGACACTACTACACCATGTCATATATACACACAGCCCAGTACATACACTACTACACCATGTCATATATACACACACAGCCCACTACAGACACTACTACACCATGTCATATATACACACACACAGCCCAGTACAGACACTACTACACCATGTCATATATACACACACAGCCCAGTACACACTACTACACCATGTCATATATACACACAGCCCAGTACAGACACTACTACACCATGTCATATATATACACACAGCCCAGTACACACTACTACACCATGTCATATATATATTACACACACAGCCCAGTACATACACTACTACACCATGTCATATATATACACACACAGCCCAGTACACACTACTACACCATGTCATAGATACACACACAGCCCAGTACAGACACTACTACACCATGTCATATATACACACACACAGCCCAGTACATACACTACTACACCATGTCATATATACACACACACAGCCCAGTACAGACACTACTACACCATGTCATATATACACACACAGCCCAGTACAGACACTACTACACCATGTCATATATACACACACTGCCCAGTACATACACTACTACACCATGTCATATATACACACACACAGCCCAGTACATACACTACTACACCATGTCATATATACACACACAGCCCAGTACAGACACTACTACACCATGTCATATATACACACACACAGCCCAGTACAGACACTACTACACCATGTCATATATACACACTCACAGCCCATTACAGACACTACTACACCATGCCATATATACACACACAGCCCAGTACAGACACTACTACACCATGTCATATATACACACAGCCCAGTACATACACTACTACACCATGTCATATATACACACACAGCCCAGTACATACACTACTACACCATGTCATATATACACACACAGCCCACTACAGACACTACTACAACATGTCATATATACACACACACAGCCCAGTACAGACACTACTACACCATGTCATATACAAACACACATCCCAGTACAGACACTACTACACCATGTCATATATATACACACAGCCCAGTACACACTACTACACCATGTCATATATACACACAGCCTAGTACATACACTACTACACCATGTCATATATATACACACACAGCCCAGTACACACTACTACACCATGTCATAGATACACACACAGCCCAGTACAGACACTACTACACCATGTCATATATACACACACACAGCCCAGTACATACACTACTACACCATGTCATATATACACACACACAGCCCAGTACATACACTACTACACCATGTCATATATACACACACAGCCCAGTACAGACACTACTACACCATGTCATATATACACACACTGCCCAGTACATACACTACTACACCATGTCATATATACACACACACAGCCCAGTACATACACTACTACACCATGTCATATATACACACACACAGCCCAGTACAGACACTACTACACCATGTCATATATATACACACACACACACAGCCCAGTACTGACACTACTACACCATGTCATATATATACACACACAGCCCAGTACACACTACTACACCATGTCATATATACACACACAGCCCAGTACATACACTACTACACCATGTCATATATACACACACACAGCCCAGTACATACACTACTACACCATGTCATATATACACAGCCCAGTACAGACACTACTACACCATGTCATATATACACACACACAGCCCAGTACAGACACTACTACACCATGTCATATATACACACACACAGCCCAGTACAGACACTACTACACCATGTCATATATATATACACACACAGCCCAGTACATACACTACTACACCATGTCATATATACACACAGAGCCCAGTACAGACACTACTACACCATGTCATATATACACACTCACAGCCCATTACAGACACTACTACACCATGCCATATATACACACACAGCCCAGTACATACACTACTACATCATGTCATATATACACACACAGCCCCGTACATACACTACTACACCATGTCATATATACACACACACAGCCCAGTACATACACTACTACACCATGTCATATATACACACACACAGCCCAGTACAGACACTACTACACCATGTCATATATACACACAGCCCAGTACATACACTACTACACCATGTCATATATACACACACACAGCCCAGTACATACACTACTACACCATGTCATATATACACACACACAGCCCAGTACATACACTACTACACCATGTCATATATACACACACACAGCCCAGTACAGACACTACTACACAATGCCATATATACACACACAGCCCAGTACAGACACTACTACACCATGTCATATATACACATAGCCCAGTACATACACTACTACACCATGTCATATATACACCCACACAGCCCAGTACTGACACTACTATACCATGTCATATATACACACTCACAGCCCATTACAGACACTACTACACCATGCCATATATACACACACAGCCCAGTACAGACACTACTACACCATGTCATATATACACACAGCCCAGTACATACACTACTACACCATGTCATATATACACACACAGCCCAGTACATACACTACTACACCATGTCATATATACACACACAGCCCACTACAGACACTACTACAACATGTCATATATACACACACACAGCCCAGTACAGACACTACTACACCATGTCATATACAAACACACATCCCAGTACAGACACTACTACACCATGTCATATATATACACACAGCCCAGTACACACTACTACACCATGTCATATATATACACACACAGCCCAGTACATACACTACTACACCATGTCATATATACACACACTGCCCAGTACATACACTACTACACCATGTCATATATATACACACACAGCCCAGTACATACACTACTACACCATGTCATATATACACACACACAGCCCAGTACATACACTACTACACCATGTCATATATACACACACACAGCCCAGTACAGACACTACTACCCCATGTCATATATACACACAGCCCAGTACATACACTACTACACCATGTCATATATACACACACACAGCACAGTACATACACTACTACACCATGTCATATATACACACACACAGCCCAGTACAGACACTACTACACAATGCCATATATACACCCACACAGCCCAGTACTGACACTACTACACCATGTAATATATACACACACAGCCCAGTACAGACACTACTACACCATGTCATATATACACACAGCCCAGTACATACACTACTACACCATGTCATATATACACACACACAGCCCAGTACAGACACTACTACACCATGTCATATATACACACAGCCCAGTACATACACTACTACACCATGTCATATATACACACAGCCCAGTACACACTACTACACCATGTCATATATATACACACACAGCCCAGTACATACACTACTACACCATGTCATATATATATACACACACAGCCCAGTACACACTACTACACCATGTCATAGATACACACACAGCCCAGTACAGACACTACTACACCATGTCATATATACACACACACAGCCCAGTACATACACTACTACACCATGTCATATATACACACACAGCCCAGTACAGACACTACTACACCATGTCATATATACACACACTGCCCAGTACATACACTACTACACCATGTCATATATACACACACACAGCCCAGTACTGACACTACTACACCATGTCATATATATACACACACAGCCCAGTACACACTACTACACCATGTCATATATACACACACAGCCCAGTACATACACTACTACACCATGTCATATATACACACACACAGCCCAGTACAGACACTACTACACCATGTCATATATACACACACAGCCCAGTACTGACACTACTACACCATGTCATATATACACACACACAGCCCAGTACATACACTACTACACCATGTCATATATACACACACAGCCCAGTACAGACACTACTACACCATGTCATATATACACACACTGCCCAGTACATACACTACTACACCATGTCATATATACACACACACAGCCCAGTACTGACACTACTACACCATGTCATATATATACACACACAGCCCAGTACACACTACTACACCATGTCATATATACACACACAGCCCAGTACATACACTACTACACCATGTCATATATACACACACACAGCCCAGTACAGACACTACTACACCATGTCATATATACACACAGCCCAGTACATACACTACTACACCATGTCATATATACACACAGCCCAGTACACACTACTACACCATGTCATATATATACACACACAGCCCAGTACATACACTACTACACCATGTCATATATATATACACACACAGCCCAGTACACACTACTACACCATGTCATAGATACACACACAGCCCAGTACAGACACTACTACACCATGTCATATATACACACACACAGCCCAGTACATACACTACTACACCATGTCATATATACACACACAGCCCAGTACAGACACTACTACACCATGTCATATATACACACACTGCCCAGTACATACACTACTACACCATGTCATATATACACACACACAGCCCAGTACTGACACTACTACACCATGTCATATATATACACACACAGCCCAGTACACACTACTACACCATGTCATATATACACACACAGCCCAGTACATACACTACTACACCATGTCATATATACACAGGCACAGCCCAGTACATACACTACTACACCATGTCATATATACACACACAGCCCAGTACAGACACTACTACACCATGTCATATATACACATACACAGCCCAGTACATACAGTACTACACCATGTCATATATACACACATAGCCTACACCATGTCATATATACACACACACAGCCCAGTACAGACACTACTACACCATGTCATATATACACACACACAGACCAGTACATACACTACTACATCATGTCATATATACACACACAGCCCCGTACATACACTACTACACCATGTCATATATACACACACACAGCCCAGTACATACACTACTACACCATGTCATATATACACACACACAGCCCAGTACTGACACTACTACACCATGTCATATATATACACACACAGCCCAGTACACACTACTACACCATGTCATATATATACACACACAGCCCAGTACATACACTACTACACCATGTCATATATACACACACACAGCCCAGTACAGACACTACTACACCATGTCATATATACACACACAGCCCAGTACACACTACTACACCATGTCATATATATACACACACAGCCCAGTACACACTACTACACCATGTCATATATATACACACACAGCCCAGTACATACACTACTACACCATGTCATATATATACACACACAGCCCAGTACATACACTACTACACCATGTCATATATACACACACAGCCCAGTACACACTACTACACCATGTCATATATACACACACAGCCCAGTACAGACACTACTGCACCATGTCATATATACACACACACAGCCCAGTACATACACTACTACACCATGTCATATATACACACACACAGCCCAGTACATACACTACTACACCATGTCATATATTCACACACACAGCCCAGTACATACACTACTACACCATGTCATATATATACACACAGCCCAGTACATACACTACTACACCATGTCATATATACACACACAGCCCAGTACAGACACTACTACACCATGTCATATATACACCCAGCCCAGTACATACACTACTACACCATGTCATATATACACACACACAGCCCAGTACATACACTACTACACCATGTCATATATACACACACTGCCCAGTACATACACTACTACACCATGTCATATATACACACACAGCCCAGTACAGACACTACTACACCATGTCATATATACACACACACAGCCCAGTACATACACTACTACACCATGTCATATATACACACACACAGCCCAGTACAGACACTACTACACCATGTCATATATACACACACACAGCCCAGTACAGACACTACTACACCATGTCATATATATACACACACACAGCCCAGTACTGACACTACTACACCATGTCATATATATACACACACAGCCCAGTAGACACTACTACACCATGTCATATATATACACACACAGCCCAGTACATACACTACTACACCATGTCATATATATACACACACAGCCCAGTACACACTACTACACCATGTCATATATACACACACAGCCCAGTACATACACTACTAAACCATGTCATACATACACACACAGCCCAGTACATACACTACTACACCATGTCATATATACACACACAGCCCAGTACATACACTACTACACCATGTCATATATACACACACACAGCCCAGTACAGACACTACTACACCATGTCATATATACACACATAGCCCAGTACATACACTACTACACCATGTCATATATACACACAAACAGCCCAGTACTGACACTACTACACCATGTCATATATATATACACACACAGCCCAGTACACACTACTACACCATGTCATATATATACACACACAGCCCAGTACATACACTACTACACCATGTCATATATACACACACAGCCCAGTACAGACACTACTACACCATGTCATATATACACACACAGCCCAGTACACACTACTACACCATGTCATATATACACACACACAGCCCAGTACATACACTACTACACCATGTCATATATATACACACACAGCCCAGTACACACTACTACACCATGTCATATATATACACACACAGCCCAGTACAGACACTACTACACCATGTCATATATATACACACACAGCCCAGTACATACACTACTACACCATGTCATATATATATACACACACAGCCCAGTACATACACTACTACACCATGTCATATATACACACACACAGCCCAGTACATACACTACTACACCATGTCATATATTCACACACACAGCCCAGTACATACACTACTACACCATGTCATATATATACACACAGCCCAGTACATACACTACTACACCATGTCATATATACACACACAGCCCAGTACAGACACTACTACACCATGTCATATATACACCCAGCCCAGTACATACACTACCACACCATGTCATATATACACACACACAGCCCAGTACATACACTACTACACCATGTCATATATACACACACTGCCCAGTACATACACTACTACACCATGTCATATATACACACACAGCCCAGTACAGACACTACTACACCATGTCATATATACACACAAACAGCCCAGTACATACACTACTACACCATGTCATATATACACACACACAGCCCAGTACAGACACTACTACACCATGTCATATATATACACACACACAGCCCAGTACTGACACTACTACACCATGTCATATATATACACACACAGCCCAGTACACACTACTACACCATGTCATATATATACACACACAGCCCAGTACATACACTACTACACCATGTCATATATATACACACACAGCCCAGTACACACTACTACACCATGTCATATATACACACACAGCCCAGTACATACACTACTACACCATGTCATACATACACACACAGCCCAGTACAAACACTACTACACCATGTCATATATACACACACAGCCCAGTACATACACTACTACACCATGTCATATATATATACACAGCCCACTACATACACTACTACACCATGTCATATATACACACACACAGCCCGGTACATACACTACTACACCATGTCATATATACACACACACAGCCCAGTACATACACTACTACACCATGTCATATATACACACACAGCCCAGTACAGACACTACTACACCATGTCATATATACACACAGCCCAGTACATACACTACTACACCATGTCATATATACACACACACAGCCCAGTACATACACTACTACACTATGTCATATATACACACACAGCCCAGTACATACACTACTACACCATGTCATATATACACACACAGCCCAGTACATACACTACTACACCATGTCATATATACACACACTGCCCAGTACAGACACTACTACACCATGTCATATATATACACACAGCCCAGAACATACACTACTACACCATGTCATATATACACACACAGCCCAGTACATACTACACCATGTCATATATACACACACACAGCCCAGTACAGACACTACTACACCATGTCATATATATACACACACACACAGCCCAGTACTGAAACTACTACACCATGTCATATATATACACACACAGCCCAGTACACACTACTACACCATGTCATATATATACACACACAGCCCAGTACACACTACTACACCATGTCATATATATACACACACAGCCCAGTACATACACTACTACACCATGTCATATATACACACACACAGCCCAGTACACACTACTACACCATGTCATATATACACACACAGCCCAGTACAGACACTACTACACCATGTCACATATACACACACACAGCCCAGTACATACACTACTACACCATGTCATATATACACACACACAGCCCAGTACATACACTACTACACCATGTCATATATACACACACAGCCCAGTACAGACACTACTACACCATGTCATATATACACACACAGCCCAGTACATACACTACTACACCATGTCATATATACACACACACAGCCCAGTACATACACTACTACACCATGTCATATATATACACACAGCCCAGTACATACACTACTACACCATGTCATATATACACACACAGCCCAGTACAGACACTACTACACCATGTCATATATACACACACACAGCCCAGTACATACACTACTACACCATGTCATATATATACACACAGCCCAGTACATACACTACTACACCATGTCATATATACACACACAGCCCAGTACAGACACTACTACACCATGTCATATATACACACAGCCCAGTACATACACTACTACACCATGTCATATATACACACACACAGCCCAGTACATACACTACTACACTATGTCATATATACACACACACAGCCCAGTACAGACACTACTACACCATGTCATATATAGACACACACAGCCCAGTACAGACACTACTACACCATGTCATATATATACACACAGCCCAGTACATACACTACTACACCATGTCATATATACACACACAGCCCAGTACAGACACTACAACACCATGTCATATATACACACAGCCCAGTACATACACTACTACACCATGTCATATATACACACAGCCCAGTACAGACACTACTACACCATGTCATATATACACACACACACAGCCCAGTACAGACACTACTACACCATGTCATATATACACACGCAGCCCAGTACAGACACTACTACACCATGTCATATATACACACACAGCCCAGTACAGACACTACTACACCATATCATATATACACACACAGCCCAGTACAGACACTACTACACCATGTCATATATACACACACAGCCCAGTACATACACTACTACACCATGTCATATATATACACACACAGCCCAGTACAGACACTACTACACCATGTCATATATACACACACACACAGCCCAGTGCATACACTACTACACCATGTCATATATACACACAGCCCAGTACATACACTACTACACCGTGTCATATATACACACAGCTCAGTACATACACTACTACACCATGTCATATATACACACAGCCCAGTACAGACACTTCTACACCATGTCATATATACACAGACAGCCCAGTACATACACTACTACACCATGTCATATATACACACAGCCCAGTACTGAGACTACTACACCATGCCATATATGCACACACAGCCCAGTACATACACTACTACACCATGTCATATATATACACACACAGCCCAGTACAGACACTACTACACCATGTCATATATACACACACACACAGCCCAGTGCATACACTACTACACTATGTCATATATACACACACACAGCCCAGTACAGACACTACTACACCATGTCATATATAGACACACCCAGCCCAGTACAGACACTACTACACCATGTCATATATACACACACAGCCCAGCACATATACTAATACACCATGTCATATATACACAAACAGCCCAGTACACAGACTACTACACCATGTCATATATGCACACACAGCCCAGTACATACACTACTACACCATATCATATATACACACACACAGCCCAGTACATACACTACTACACCATGTCATATATACACAGACAGTCCAGTACATACAATACTACACCATGACATATATACACACACAGCCCAGTACATACACTACTACACCATGTCATATATACACACACAGCCCAGTACAGACACTACTACACAATGCCATATATACACACACACAGCCCAGTACAGACATTACTACACCATGTCATATATACACAGACAGCCCAGTACATACACTACTACACCATGTCATACACACAGCCCAGTACAGACACTACTACACCATGTCATATATATACACACACAGCCCAGTACAGACACTACTACACCATGCCATATATACACAATCACAGCCCAGTACAGACACTACTACACCATGTCATATATACACACACAGCCCAGTACATACACTACTACACCATGTCATATATACACACACAGCCCAGTACAGACACTACTTCACCATGTCATATATACACACACAGCCCAGTACATACACTACTACACCATGTCATATATACACATACAGGCCAGTACAGACACTACTACACCATGTCATATATACACATACAGCCGAGTACAGACACTACTACACCTTGCCATATATACACACACACAGCCCAGTACAGACACTACTACACCATGTCATATATAAACACACAGCCCAGTACATACACTACTACACCATGTCATATATACACACACAGCCCAGTACATACACTACTACACCATGTCATATATACACATACAGGCCAGTACAGACACTACTACACCATGTCATATATACACATACAGCCGAGTACAGACACTACTACACCATGTCATTTATATACACACAGCCCAGTACAGACACTACTACACCATGTCATATATACACACACAGCCCAGTACAGACACTACTACACCATGTCATATATACACACACACAGCCCAGTACTGACACTACTACACCATGTCATATATACACACACACAGCCCTGTACAGACACTACTACACCATGTCATATATACACACACAGCCCAGTACAGACACTACTACACCATGTCATATATACACACACACAGCCCAGTACATACACTACTACACCATGTCATATATACACACACACAGCCCAGTACAGACACTACTACATTATGTCATATATATACACACACAGCCCAGTACACACTACTACACCTTGTCATATATATACACACACAGACCAGTACACACTACTACACCATGTCATATATATACACACACAGCCCAGTACATACACTACTACACCATGTCATATATATACACACAGAGCCCAGTACACACTACTACACCATGTCATATATACACACACAGCCCAGTACAGACACTACTACACCATGTCATATATACACACACACAGCCCAGTACATACACTACTACACCATGTCATATATACACACACAGCCCAGTACTGAAACTACTACACCATGTCATATATACACACTCACAGCCCAGTACATACACTACTACACCATGTCATATATATACACACAGCCCAGTACATACACTACTACACCATGTCATATATATACACACAGCCCAGTACAGACACTACTACACCATGTCATATATACACCCAGCCCAGTACATACACTACTACACCATGTCATATATACACACACACAGCCCAGTACATACACTACTACACCATGTCATATATACACACACTGCCCAGTACATACACTACTACACCATGTCATATATACACACACAGCCCAGTACATACACTACTACACCATGTCATATATACACACACACAGCCCAGTACATACACTACTACACCATGTCATATATACACACACACAGCCCAGTACAGACACTACTACACCCTGTCATATATACACACACAGCCCAGTACAGACACTACTACACCATGTCATATATATACACATAGCCCAGTACATACACTACTACACCATGTGATATATACACACACACAGCCCAGTACATACACTACTACACCATGTCATATATACACACACAGCCCAGTACATACACTACTACACCATGTCATATATACACACACACAGCCCAGTACACACTACTACACCATGTCATATATATACACACACAGCCCAGTACACACTACTACACCATGTCATATATATACACACACAGCCCAGTACATACACTACTACACCATGTCATATATATATACACACAGCCCAGTACATACACTACTACACCATGTCATATATATATATACACACACAGCCCAGTACATACACTACTACACCATGTCATATATATACACACACAGCCCAGTACACACTACTACACCATGTCATATATACACACACAGCCCAGTACAGACACTACTACACCATGTCACATATACACACACACAGCCCAGTACATACACTACTACACCATGTAATATATACACACACAGCCCAGTACATACACTACTACACCATGTCATATATACACACACACAGCCCAGTACATACACTACTACACCATGTCATATATATACACACAGCCCAGTACATACACTACTACACCATGTCATATATACACACACAGCCCAGAACAGACACTACTACACCATGTCATATATACACCCAGCCCAGTACATACACTACTACACCATGCCATATATACACACACACAGCCCAGTACATACACTACTACACCATGTCATATATACACACACACAGCCCAGTACATACAGTACTACACCATGTCATATATACACACACAGCCCAGTACATACAGTACTACACCATGCCATATATACACACACAGCCCAGTACAGACACTACTACACCATGTCATATATACACACAGCCCAGTACATACACTACTACACCATGTCATATATACACACACACAGCCCAGTACATACACTACTACACCATGTCATAAATACACACACTGCCCAGTACATACACTACTACACCATGTCATATATACACACACAGCCCAGTACATACACTACTACACCATGTCATATATACACACACAGCCCAGTACTGACACTAATACACCATGTCATATATACACACACAGCCCAGTATAGACACTACTACACCATGTCATATATACACACAGCCCAGTACATACACTACTACACCATGTCATAAATACACACACTGCCCAGTACATACACTACTACACCATGTCATATACACACACACAGCTCAGTACATACACTACTACACCATGTCATATATACACACACACAGCCCAGTACAGACACTACTACACCATGTCATATATACACACACAGCCCAGTACAGACACTACTACACCATGTCATATATATACACACACAGCCCAGTACACACTACTACACCATGTCATATATATACACACACAGCCCAGTACATACTACACCATGTCATATATACACACACACAGCCCAGTACAGACACTACTACACCATGTCATATATATACACACACACAGCCCAGTACTGAAACTACTACACCATGTCATATATATACACACACAGCCCAGTACACACTACTACACCATGTCATATATATACACACACAGCCCAGTACACACTACTACACCATGTCATATATATACACACACAGCCCAGTACATACACTACTACACCATGTCATATATATACACACACAGCCCAGTACACACTACTACACCATGTCATATATACACACACAGCCCAGTACAGACACTACTACACCATGTCACATATACACACACACAGCCCAGTACATATACTACTACACCATGTCATATATACACACACACAGCCCAGTACATACACTACTACACCATGTCATATATACACACACAGCCCAGTGCAGACACTACTACACCATCTCATATATACACACACACAGCCCTGTACAAAGACTACTACACCATCTCATATATATACACACACAGCCCTGTACAAACACTACTACACCATGTCATATATACACACACAGCCCAGTACTGACACTACTACACCATGTCATATATACACATACACAGCCCAGTACTGACACTACTACACCATGTCATATATATACACACACACAGCCCAGTACACACTACTACACCATGTCATATATACACACACACAGCCCAGTACATACACTACTACACCATGTCATATATATACACACAGCCCAGTACATACACTACTACACCATGTCATATATACACACACAGCCCAGTACATACACTACTACACCATGTCATATATACACACACACAGCCCAGTACATACACTACTACACCATGTCATATATACACACACAGCCCAGTACAGACACTACTACACCATGTCATATATACACACACACAGCCCAGTACATACACTACTACACCATGTCATATATATACACACAGCCCAGTACATACACTACTACACCATGTCATATATACACACACAGCCCAGTACAGACACTACTACACCATGTCATATATACACACAGCCCAGTACATACACTACTACACCATGTCATATATACACACACACAGCCCAGTACATACACTACTACACCATGTCATATATACACACACACAGCCCAGTACAGACACTACTACACCATGTCATATATAGACACACACAGCCCAGTACAGACACTACTACACCATGTCATATATATACACACAGCCCAGTACATACACTACTACACCATGTCATATATATACACACACAGCCCAGTACAGACACTACAACACCATGTCATATATACACACAGCCCAGTACATACACTACTACACCATGTCATATATACACACAGCCCAGTACATACACTACTACACCATGTCATATATACACACACAGACACACAGCCCAGTACAGACACTACTACACCATGTCATATATACACACACAGCCCAGTACAGACACTACTACACCATGTCATATATACACACACAGCCCAGTACAGACACTACTACACCATGTCATATATACACACACAGCCCAGTACAGACACTACTACACCATGTCATATATACACACACAGCCCAGTACATACACTACTACACCATGTCATATATATACACACACAGCCCAGTACAGACACTACTACACCATGTCATATATACACACACACACAGCCCAGTGCATACACTACTACACCATGTCATATATACACACAGCCCAGTACATACACTACTACACCGTGTCATATATACACACAGCTCAGTACATACACTACTATACCATGTCATATATACACACAGCCCAGTACAGACACTTCTACACCATGTCATATATACACAGACAGCCCAGTACATACACTACTACACCATGTCATATATACACACAGCCCAGTACTGAGACTACTACACCATGCCATATATACACACACAGCCCAGTACAGACACTGCTACACCATGTCATATATACACACACAGCCCAGCACATATACTAATACACCATGTCTTATATACACAGACAGCCCAGTACACAGACTACTACACCATATCATATATACACACACAGCCCAGTACAGACACTACTACACAATGCCATATATACACACACACAGCCCAGTACAGACATTACTACACCATGTCATATATACACACACAGCCCAGTAAATACACTACTACACCATGTCATATATACACACACAGCCCAGTACAGACACTACTACACAATGCCATATATACACACACACAGCCCAGTACAGACATTACTACACCATGTCATATATACACAGACAGCCCAGTACATACACTACTACACCATGTCATACACACAGCCCAGTACAGACACTACTACACCATGTCATATATATACACACACAGCCCAGTACAGACACTACTACACCATGCCATATATACACACACACAGCCCAGTACAGACACTACTACACCATGTCATATATACACACACAGCCCAGTACAGACACTACTACACCATGTCATATATACACACACAGCCCAGTACAGACACTACTACACCATGTCATATATACACACACAGCCCAGTACATACACTACTACACCATGTCATATATACACATACAGGCCAGTACAGACACTACTACACCATGTCATATATACACATACAGCCGAGTACAGACACTACTACACCATGCCATATATACACACACACAGCCCAGTACAGACACTACTACACCATGTCATATATACACACACAGCCCAGTACAGACACTACTACACCATGTCATATATACACACACAGCCCAGTACATACACTACTACACCATGTCATATATACACACACAGCCCAGTACATACACTACTACACCATGTCATATATACACACACACAGCCCAGTACATACACTACTACACCATGTCATATATACACATACAGGCCAGTACAGACACTACTACACCATGTCATATATACACATACAGCCGAGTACAGACACTACTACACCATGTCATTTATATACACACAGCCCAGTACAGACACTACTACACCATGTCATATATACACACACAGCCCAGTACTGACACTACTACACCATGTCATATATACACACACACAGCCCTGTACAGACACTACTACACCATGTCATATATACACACACAGCCCAGTACAGACACTACTACACCATGTCATATATACACACACACAGCCCAGTACTGACACTACTACACCATGTCATATATACACACACACACAGCCCAGTGCATACACTACTACACCATGTCATATATACACACAGCCCAGTACATACACTACTACACCGTGTCATATATACACACAGCTCAGTACATACACTACTATACCATGTCATATATACACACAGCCCAGTACAGACACTTCTACACCATGTCATATATACACAGACAGCCCAGTACATACACTACTACACCATGTCATATATACACACAGCCCAGTACTGAGACTACTACACCATGTCATATATACACACAGCCCAGTACTGACACTACTACACCATGTCATATATATACACACACAGCCCAGTACACACTACTACACCTTGTCATATATATACACACACAGACCAGTACACACTACTACACCATGTCATATATATATACACACACAGCCCAGTACATACACTACTACACCATGTCATATATATACACACACAGCCCAGTACACACTACTACACCATGTCATATATACACACACAGCCCAGTACAGACACTACTACACCATGTCATATATACACACACACAGCCCAGTACATACACTACTACACCATGTCATATATACACACACAGCCCAGTACTGACACTACTACACCATGTCATATATACACACTCACAGCCCAGTACATACACTACTACACCATGTCATATATATACACACAGCCCAGTACATACACTACTACACCATGTCATATATACACACACAGCCCAGTACAGACACTACTACACCATGTCATATATACACACAGCCCAGTACATACACTACTACACCATGTCATATATACACACACACAGCCCAGTACATACACTACTACACCATGTCATATATACACACACTGCCCAGTACATACACTACTACACCATGTCATATATACACACACAGCCCAGTACATACACAACTACACCATGTCATATATACACACACACAGCCCAGTACATACACTACTACACCATGTCATATATACACACACACAGCCCAGTACAGACACTACTACACCATGTCATATATATACACACACAGCCCAGTACTGACACTACTACACCATGTCATATATATACACATAGCCCAGTACATACACTACTACACCATGTCATATATACACACACACAGCCCAGTACATACACTACTACACCATGTCATATATACACACACACAGCCCAGTACAGACACTACTACACCATGTCATGTATACACACACACAGCCCAGTACTGACACTACTACACCATGTCATATATATACACACACAGCCCAGTACACACTACTACACCATGTCATATATATATACACACAGCCCAGTACACACAACTACACCATGTCATATATATACACACACAGCCCAGTACATACACTACTACACCATGTCATATATATAACACACAGCCCAGTACATACACTACTACACCATGTCATATATATACACACACAGCCCAGTACACACTACTACACCATGTCATATATACACACACAGCCCAGTATAGACACTACTACACCATGTCACATATACACACACACAGCCCAGTACATACACTACTACACCATGTCATATATACACACACAGCCCAGTACATACACTACTACACCATGTCATATATACACACAGCCCAGTACTGACACTACTACACCATGTCATATATATACACACACAGCCCAGTACACACTACTACACCTTGTCATATATATACACACACAGACCAGTACACACTACTACACCAAGTCATATATATACACACACAGCCCAGTACATACACTACTACACCATGTCATATATATACACACACAGCCCAGTACACACTACTACACCATGTCATATATACACACACAGCCCAGTACAGACACTACTACACCATGTCATATATACACACAGCCCAGTACATACACTACTACACCATGTCATATATACACACACAGCCCAGTACAGACACTACTACCCCATGATAGATATATATACACACACACAGCCCAGTACATACACTTCTACACCATGTCATATATACACACACACAGCCCAGTACAGACACTATTACACCATGTCATATATAGACACACACAGCCCAGTACAGACACTACTACACCATGTCATATATACACACACAGCCCAGTACATACACTACTACACCATTTCATATATATACACACAGCCCAGTACATACACTACTACACCATGTCATATATACACACACAGCCCAGTACAGACACTACTACACCATGTCATATATACACACAGCCCAGTACATACACTACTACACCATGTCATATATACACACAGCCCAGTACAGACATTACTACACCATGTCATATATACACACACACAGCCCAGTACATACACTTCTACACCATGTCATATATACACACACACAGCCCAGTACAGACACTATTACACCATGTCATATATACACACACAGCCCAGTACATACACTACTACACCATTTCATATATAAACACACACAGCTCAGTACATACACTACTACACCATGTCATATATACACACACACAGCCCAGTACATACACTACTACACCATGTCATATATACACACACACAGCTCAGTACATACACTACTACACCATGTCATATATACACACACACAGCCCAGTACATACACTACTACACCATGTCATATATAGACACACACAGCCCAGTACAGACACTACTACACCATGTCATATATACACACACAGCCCAGTACAGACACTACTACACCATGTCATATATACACACACAGCCCAGTACATACACTACTACACCATGTCATATATACACACACAGCCCAGTACATACACTACTACACCATGTCATATATACACACACACAGCCCAGTACAGACACTACTACACCATGTCATATATACACACAGCCCAGTACTGAGACTACTACACCATGTCATATATACACACAGCCCAGTACTGACACTACTACACCATGTCATATATATACACACACAGCCCAGTACACACTACTACACCTTGTCATATATATACACACACAGACCAGTACACACTACTACACCATGTCATATATATATACACACACAGCCCAGTACATACACTACTACACCATGTCATATATATACACACACAGCCCAGTACACACTACTACACCATGTCATATATACACACACAGCCCAGTACAGACACTACTACACCATGTCATATATACACACACACAGCCCAGTACATACACTACTACACCATGTCATATATACACACACAGCCCAGTACTGACACTACTACACCATGTCATATATACACACTCACAGCCCAGTACATACACTACTACACCATGTCATATATATACACACAGCCCAGTACATACACTACTACACCATGTCATATATACACACACAGCCCAGTACAGACACTACTACACCATGTCATATATACACACAGCCCAGTACATACACTACTACACCATGTCATATATACACACACACAGCCCAGTACATACACTACTACACCATGTCATATATACACACACTGCCCAGTACATACACTACTACACCATGTCATATATACACACACAGCCCAGTACATACACAACTACACCATGTCATATATACACACACACAGCCCAGTACATACACTACTACACCATGTCATATATACACACACACAGCCCAGTACAGACACTACTACACTATGTCATATATATACACACACAGCCCAGTACTGACACTACTACACCATGTCATATATATACACATAGCCCAGTACATACACTACTACACCATGTCATATATACACACACACAGCCCAGTACATACACTACTACACCATGTCATATATACACACACACAGCCCAGTACAGACACTACTACACCATGTCATGTATACACACACACAGCCCAGTACTGACACTACTACACCATGTCATATATATACACACACAGCCCAGTACACACTACTACACCATGTCATATATATATACACACAGCCCAGTACACACAACTACACCATGTCATATATATACACACACAGCCCAGTACATACACTACTACACCATGTCATATATATAACACACAGCCCAGTACATACACTACTACACCATGTCATATATATACACACACAGCCCAGTACACACTACTACACCATGTCATATATACACACACAGCCCAGTATAGACACTACTACACCATGTCACATATACACACACACAGCCCAGTACATACACTACTACACCATGTCATATATACACACACAGCCCAGTACATACACTACTACACCATGTCATATATACACACAGCCCAGTACTGACACTACTACACCATGTCATATATATACACACACAGCCCAGTACACACTACTACACCTTGTCATATATATACACACACAGACCAGTACACACTACTACACCATGTCATATATATACACACACAGCCCAGTACATACACTACTACACCATGTCATATATATACACACACAGCCCAGTACACACTACTACACCATGTCATATATACACACACAGCCCAGTACAGACACTACTACACCATGTCATATATACACACAGCCCAGTACATACACTACTACACCATGTCATATATACACACACAGCCCAGTACAGACACTACTACCCCATGATAGATATATATACACACACACAGCCCAGTACATACACTTCTACACCATGTCATATATACACACACACAGCCCAGTACAGACACTATTACACCATGTCATATATAGACACACACAGCCCAGTACAGACACTACTACACCATGTCATATATACACACACAGCCCAGTACATACACTACTACACCATTTCATATATATACACACAGCCCAGTACATACACTACTACACCATGTCATATATACACACACAGCCCAGTACAGACACTACTACACCATGTCATATATACACACAGCCCAGTACATACACTACTACACCATGTCATATATACACACAGCCCAGTACAGACATTACTACACCATGTCATATATACACACACACAGCCCAGTACATACACTTCTACACCATGTCATATATACACACACACAGCCCAGTACAGACACTATTACACCATGTCATATATACACACACAGCCCAGTACATACACTACTACACCATTTCATATATAAACACACACAGCTCAGTACATACACTACTACACCATGTCATATATACACACACACAGCCCAGTACATACACTACTACACCATGTCATATATACACACACACAGCTCAGTACATACACTACTACACCATGTCATATATACACACACACAGCCCAGTACATACACTACTACACCATGTCATATATAGACACACACAGCCCAGTACAGACACTACTACACCATGTCATATATACACACACAGCCCAGTACAGACACTACTACACCATGTCATATATACACACACAGCCCAGTACATACACTACTACACCATGTCATATATACACACACAGCCCAGTACATACACTACTACACCATGTCATATATACACACACACAGCCCAGTACAGACACTACTACACCATGTCATATATACACACACACAGCCTAGTACATACACCACTACACCATGTCATATATACACACACACAGCCCAGTACAGACACTACTACACCATGTCATATATACACACAGCCCAGTACATACACTACTACACCATGTCATATATACACACAGCCCAGTACAGTCACTACTACACCATGTCATATATACACACACACACAGCCCAGTACAGACACTACTACACCATGTCATATATACACACAGCCCAGTACTGACACTACTACACCATGTCATATATACACACACAGCCCAGTACATACACTACTACACCATTTCATATATATACACACAGCCCAGTACATACACTACTACACCATGTCATATATACACACACAGCCCAGTACAGACACTACTACACCATGTCATATATACACACAGCCCAGTACATACACTACTACACCATGTCATATATACACACAGCCCAGTACAGACACTACTACACCATGTCATATATACACACACACACAGCCCAGTACAGACACTACTACACCATGTCATATATACACACACAGCCCAGTACAGACACTACTACACCATGTCATATATACACACACAGCCCAGTACAGACACTACTACACCATGTCATATATACACACACAGCCCAGTACAGACACTACTACACCATGTCATATATACACACACAGCCCAGTACATACACTACTACACCATGTCATATATATACACACACAGCCCAGTACAGACACTACTACACCATGTCATATATACACACACACACAGTCCAGTGCATACACTACTACACCATGTCATATATACACACAGCCCAGTGCATACACTTTTACACCGTGTCATATATACACACAGCTCAGTATATACACTACTACACCATGTCATATATACACACAGCCCAGTACAGACACTACTACACCATGTCATATATACACACACAGCCCAGTACATACACTACTACACCATGTCATATATACACACAGCCCAGTACTGACACTACTACACCATGCCATATAAACACACACAGCCCAGTACAGACACTACTACACCATGTCATATATACACACACAGCCTAGTACAGACACTACTACACCATGTCATATATACACACAGCCCAGTACATACACTACTACACCATGTCATATATACACACACAGCCCAGTACATACACTACTACACCATGTCATATATACACACACAGCCCAGTACAGACACTACTACACCATGTCATATGTACACACACACAGCCCAGTACATACACTACTACACCATGTCATATATACACACACACAGCCCAGTACAGACACTACTACACCATGTCATATATACACACACAGCCCAGTACATACACTACTACACCATGTCATATATATATACACAGCCCAGTACATACACTACTACACCATGTCATATATACACACAGCCCAGTACAGACACTACTACACCATGTCATATATATACACACAGCCCAGTACAGACACTACTACACTATGTCATATATACACACACACACATCCCAGTACATACACTACTACACCATGTCATATATACACACACATCCCAGTACGGACACTACTACACCATGTCATATACACACACACACATCCCAGTACATACACTACTACACCATGTCATATATACACACATCCCAGTACAGACACTACTACACCATGTCATATATACACACACACAGCCCAGTACATACACAACTACACCATGTCATATATACACACACAGCCCAGTACAGACACTACTACACCATGTCATTTATATACACACAGCCCAGTACATACACTACTACACCATGTCATATATACACATACAGGCCAGTACAGACACTACTACACCATGTCATATATACACACACAGCCCAGTACAGACACTACTACACCATGTCATATATACACACACAGCCCAGTACATACACTACTACACCATGTCATATATACACACACAGCCCAGTACTGACACTACTACACCATGCCATATAAACACACACAGCCCAGTACAGACACTACTACACCATGTCATATATACACACACAGCCTAGTACAGACACTACTACACCATGTCATATATACACACAGCCCAGTACATACACTACTACACCATGTCATATATACACACACAGCCCAGTACAGACACTACTACACCATGTCATATATACACACACAGCCCAGTACATACACTACTACACCATGTCATATATACACACACAGCCCAGTACAGACACTACTACACCATGTCATATATACACACACACACACAGCCCAGTACATACACTACTACACCATGTCATACACACACACAGCCCAGTACAGACACTACTACACCATGTCATAAACAAACACACATCCCAGTACAGACACTACTACACCATGTCATATATATACACACAGCCCAGTACATACACTACTACACCATGTCATACACACACACACACACAGCCCAGTACAGACACTACTACACCATGTCATATACAAACACACATCCCAGTACAGACACTACTACACCATGTCATATATATATACACACAGCCCAGTACATACACTACTACACCATGTCATATATACACACACAGCCCAGTACAGACACTACTACACCATGTCATATATACACACACAGCCCAGTACAGACACTTCTACACCATACCATATATACACACACAGCCCAGTACAGACACCACTACACCATGTCATATATACACACACAGCCCTGTACAGACACTACTACACCATGTCATATATACACACAGCCCAGTACATACACTACTACACCATGTCATATATACACACACAGCCCAGTACAGACACTATTACACCATGTCATATATACACACACTGCCCAGTACATACACTACTACACCATGTCATATATACACACACAGCCCAGTACATACACTACTACACCATGTCATATATACACACACACAGCCCAGTACATACACTACTACACCATGTCATATATACACACACAGCCCAGTACATACACTACTACACCATGTCATATATATACACACAGCCCAGTACACACTACTACACCATGTCATATATACACACACAGCCCAGTACATACACTACTACACCATGTCATATATATACACACACAGCCCAGTACATACACTACTACACCATGTCATATATATACACACACAGCCCAGTACTCACTACTACACCATGTCATATATACACACACAGCCCAGTACAGACACTACTACACCATGTCATATATATACACACACACAGCCCAGTACATACAATACTACACCATGCCATATATATATACACACACAGCCCAGTACACACTACTACACCATGTCATATATATACACACACAGCCCAGTACACACTACTACACCATGTCATATATATACACACACAGCCCAGTACATACACTACTACACCATGTCATATATATACACACACAGCCCAGTACACACTACTACACCATGTCATATATACACACACAGCCCAGTACATACACTACTACACCATGTCATATATATACACACACAGCCCAGTACACACTACTACACCATGTCATATATACACACACAGCCCAGTACACACACTACTACACCATGTCATATATACACACACAGACCAGTACATACACTACTACACCATGTCATATATACACACTCACAGCCCAGTACATACACTACTACACCATGTCATCTATACACACACACAGCCCAGTGCAGACACTACTACACCATCTCATATATACACACACAGCCCAGTACTGACACTACTACACCATGTCATATATACACACACACAGCCCAGTACATACACTACTACACCATGTCATATATATACACACAGCCCAGTACATACACTACTACACCATGTCATATATACACACACACAGCCGAGTACATACACTACTACACCATGTCATATATATACACACAGCCCAGTACATACACTACTACACCATGTCATATATACACACACAGCCCAGTACATACACTACTACACCATGTCATATATACACACACTGCCCAGTACATACACTACTACACCATGACATATATACACAGACAGCCCAGTACATACACTACTACACCATGTCATATACACACACACACAGCCCAGTACATACACTACTACACCATGTCATATATATACACACACAGCCCAGTACACACTACTACACCATGTCATATATATACACACAAACAGCCCAGTACTGACACTACTACACCATGTCATATATATACACACACAGCCCAGTACACACTACTACACCATGTCATATATACACACACAGCCCAGTACTGACACTACTACACCATGCCATATATACACACACAGCCCAGTACATACACTACTACACCATGTCATATATATACACACACACAGCCCAGTACTGACACTACTACACCATGTCATATATATACACACACAGCCCAGTACACACTACTACACCATGTCATATATATACACACACACAGCCCAGTACTGACACTACTACACCATGTCATATATATACACACACAGCCCAGTACACACTACTACACCATGTCATATATATACACACACAGCCCAGTACACACTACTACACCATGTCATATATATACACACACAGCCCAGTACATACACTACTACACCATGTCATATATATACACACACAGCCCGGTACACACTACTACACCATGTCATATATACACACACAGCCCAGTACAGACACTACTACACCATGTCATATATACACACACACAGCCCAGTACATACACTACTACACCATGTCATATATACACACACAGCCCAGTACTGACACTACTACACCATGTCATATATACACACACACAGCCCAGTACATACACTACTACACCATGTAATATATACACACACAGCCCAGTACATACACTACTACACCATGTCATATATACACACACACAGCCCAGTACATACACTACTACACCATGTCATATATATACACACAGCCCAGTACATACACTACTACACCATGTCATATATACACACACAGCCCAGTACAGACACTACTACACCATGTCATATATACACCCAGCCCAGTACATGCACTACTACACCATGCCATATATACACACACACAGCCCAGTACATACACTACTACACCATGTCATATATACACACACACAGCCCAGTACATACAGTACTACACCATGTCATATATACACACACAGCCCAGTACATACAGTACTACACCATGCCATATATACACACACAGCCCAGTACAGACACTACTACACCATGTCATATATACACACAGCCCAGTACATACACTACTACACCATGTCATATATACACACACACAGCCCAGTACATACACTACTACACCATGTCATAAATACACACACTGCCCAGTACATACACTACTACACCATGTCATATATACACACACAGCCCAGTACATACACTACTACACCATGTCATATATACACACACAGCCCAGTACTGACACTAATACACCATGTCATATATACACACACAGCCCAGTATAGACACTACTACACCATGTCATATATACACACAGCCCAGTACATACACTACTACACCATGTCATAAATACACACACTGCCCAGTACATACACTACTACACCATGTCATATACACACACACAGCCCAGTACATACACTACTACACCATGTCATATATACACACACACAGCCCAGTACAGACACTACTACACCATGTCATATATACACACACAGCCCAGTACAGACACTACTACACCATGTCATATATATACACACAGCCCAGTACATACACTACTACACCATGTCATATATACACACACAGCCCAGTACATACACTACTACACCATGTCATATATACACACACACAGCCCAGTACATACTACACCATGTCATATATACACACACACAGCCCAGTACAGACACTACTACACCATGTCATATATATACACACACACACAGCCCAGTACTGAAACTACTACACCATGTCATATATATACACACACAGCCCAGTACACACTACTACACCATGTCATATATATACACACACAGCCCAGTACACACTACTACACCATGTCATATATATACACACACAGCCCAGTACATACACTACTACACCATGTCATATATATACACACACAGCCCAGTACACACTACTACACCATGTCATATATACACACACAGCCCAGTACAGACACTACTACACCATGTCACATATACACACACACAGCCCAGTACATACACTACTACACCATGTCATATATACACACACACAGCCCAGTACATACACTACTACACCATGTCATATATACACACACAGCCCAGTGCAGACACTACTACACCATCTCATATATACACACACACAGCCCTGTACAAAGACTACTACACCATCTCATATATATACACACACAGCCCTGTACAAACACTACTACACCATGTCATATATACACACACAGCCCAGTACTGACACTACTACACCATGTCATATATACACATACACAGCCCAGTACTGACACTACTACACCATGTCATATATATACACACACACAGCCCAGTACACACTACTACACCATGTCATATATACACACACACAGCCCAGTACATACACTACTACACCATGTCATATATATACACACAGCCCAGTACATACACTACTACACCATGTCATATATACACACACAGCCCAGTACATACACTACTACACCATGTCATATATACACACACACAGCCCAGTACATACACTACTACACCATGTCATATATACACACACAGCCCAGTACAGACACTACTACACCATGTCATATATACACACACAGCCCAGTACATACACTACTACACCATGTCATATATATACACACAGCCCAGTACATACACTACTACACCATGTCATATATACACACACAGCCCAGTACAGACACTACTACACCATGTCATATATACACACAGCCCAGTACATACACTACTACACCATGTCATATATACACACACACAGCCCAGTACATACACTACTACACCATGTCATATATACACACACACAGCCCAGTACAGACACTACTACACCATGTCATATATAGACACACACAGCCCAGTACAGACACTACTACACCATGTCATATATATACACACAGCCCAGTACATACACTACTACACCATGTCATATATATACACACACAGCCCAGTACAGACACTACAACACCATGTCATATATACACACAGCCCAGTACATACACTACTACACCATGTCATATATACACACAGCCCAGTACATACACTACTACACCATGTCATATATACACACACACACACACAGCCCAGTACAGACACTACTACACCATGTCATATATACACACACAGCCCAGTACAGACACTACTACACCATGTCATATATACACACACAGCCCAGTACAGACACTACTACACCATGTCATATATACACACACAGCCCAGTACAGACACTACTACACCATGTCATATATACACACACAGCCCAGTACATACACTACTACACCATGTCATATATATACACACACAGCCCAGTACAGACACTACTACACCATGTCATATATACACACACACACAGCCCAGTGCATACACTACTACACCATGTCATATATACACACAGCCCAGTACATACACTACTACACCGTGTCATATATACACACAGCTCAGTACATACACTACTATACCATGTCATATATACACACAGCCCAGTACAGACACTTCTACACCATGTCATATATACACAGACAGCCCAGTACATACACTACTACACCATGTCATATATACACACAGCCCAGTACTGAGACTACTACACCATGCCATATATACACACACAGCCCAGTACAGACACTGCTACACCATGTCATATATACACACACAGCCCAGCACATATACTAATACACCATGTCTTATATACACAGACAGCCCAGTACACAGACTACTACACCATATCATATATACACACAGCTCAGTACATACACTATTATACCATGTCATATATACACACAGCCCAGTACAGACACTTCTACACCATGTCATATATACACAGACAGCCCAGTACATACACTACTACACCATGTCATATATACACACAGCCCAGTACTGAGACTACTACACCATGCCATATATACACACACAGCCCAGTACAGACACTGCTACACCATGTCATATATACACACACAGCCCAGCACATATACTAATACACCATGTCTTATATACACAGACAGCCCAGTACACAGACTACTACACCATATCATATATACACACACAGCCCAGTACAGACACTACTACACAATGCCATATATACACACACACAGCCCAGTACAGACATTACTACACCATGTCATATATACACACACAGCCCAGTAAATACACTACTACACCATGTCATATATACACACACAGCCCAGTACAGACACTACTACACCATGTCATATATACACACACAGCCCAGTACACACTACTACACCATGTCATATATACACACACAGCCCAGTACTGACACTAATACACCATGTCATATATACACACACACAGCCCAGTACATACACTACTACACCATGTCATATATACACACACACAGCCCAGTACATACACTACTACACCATGTCATATATACACACACAGCCCAGTACTGACACTACTACACCATGTCATATATACACACACACAGCCCAGTACATACACTACTACACCATGTCATATATATACACACAACCCAGTACATACACTACTACACCATGTCATATATACACACACAGCCCAGTACAGACACTACTACACCATGTCATATATACACACAGCCCAGTACAGACACTACTACACCATGTCATAAATATATACACAGCCCAGTACATACACTACTACACCATGTCATATATACACACACACAGCCCAGTACATACACTACTACACCATGTCATATATATACACACAGACCAGTACAGACACTACTACACCATGTCATATATACACATACAGCCCAGTACAGACATTACTACACCATGTCATATATACACACACAGCCCAGTAAATACACTACTACACCATGTCATATATACACACACAGCCCAGTACAGACACTACTACACCATGTCATATATACACACACACAGCCCAGTACATACACTACTACACCATATCATATATACACACACACAGCCCAGTACAGACACTACTACACCATGTCATATACACACACAGCCCAGTACAGACACTACTACACCATGTCATATATATACACACAGCCCAGTACAGACACTACTACACCATGTCATATATACACACACACAGCCCAGTACATACACTACTACACCATGTCATATATACACACACAGCCCAGTACAGACACTACTACACCATGTCATATGTACACACACACAGCCCAGTACATACACTACTACACCATGTCATATATACACACACACAGCCCAGTACAGACACTACTACACCATGTCATATATACACACACAGCCCAGTACATACACTACTACACCATGTCATATATATATACACAGCCCAGTACATACACTACTACACCATGTCATATATACACACAGCCCAGTACAGACACTACTACACCATGTCATATATACACACACACACATCCCAGTACATACACTACTACACCATGTCATATATACACACACATCCCAGTACATACACTACTACACCATGTCATATATACACACACATCCCAGTACGGACACTACTACACCATGTCATATACACACACACACACATCCCAGTACATACACTACTACACCATGTCATATATACACACATCCCAGTACAGACACTACTACACCATGTCATATATACACACACACAGCCCAGTACATACACAACTACACCATGTCATATATACACACACAGCCCAGTACAGACACTACTACACCATGTCATTTATATACACACAGCCCAGTACATACACTACTACACCATGTCATATATACACATACAGGCCAGTACAGACACTACTACACCATGTCATATATACACACACAGCCCAGTACAGAAACTAATACACCATGTCATTTATATACACACAGCCCAGTACAGACACTACTACACCATGTCATATATACACACACAGCCCAGTACTGACACTACTACACCATGTCATATATACACACACACAGCCCAGTACAGACACTACTACACCATGTCATATATAGACACACAGCCCAGTACAGACACTACTACACCATGTCATATATACACACACAGCCCAGTACAGACACTACTACACCATGTCATATATACACACACAGCCCAGTACAGACACTACTACACCATGTCATATATACACACACACAGCCCAGTACAGACACTACTACACCATGTCATTTATACACACACAGCCCAGTACATACACTACTACACCATGTCATATATATACACACAGCCCAGTACAGACTCTACTACACCATGTCATATATACACGCACACATCCCAGTACATACTCTACTACACCATGTCATATATACACACATCCCAGTACGGACACTACTACACCATGTCATATATACACACACAGCCCAGTACATACACAACTACACCATGTCATATATACACACACAGCCCAGTACAGACACTACTACACCATGTCATTTATATACACACAGCCCAGTACATACACTACTACACCATGTCATATATACACATACAGGCCAGTACAGACACTACTACACCATGTCATATATACACATACAGCCCAGTACAGACACTACTACACCATGTCATATATACACACACAGCCCAGTACAGACACTACTACACCATGTCATTTATATACACACAGCCCAGTACAGACACTACTACACCATGTCATATATACACACACAGCCCAGTACTGACACTACTACACCATGTCATATACACACACACAGCCCAGTACAGACACTACTACACCATGTCATATATACACACACAGCCCAGTACATACACTACTACACCATGTCATATATACACACACAGCCCAGTACAGACACTACTACACCATTTCATATATACACACACAGCCCAGTACAGACACTACTACACCATGTCATATATACACACACACAGCCCAGTACAGACACTACTACACCATGTCATTTATACACACACAGCCCAGTATAGACACTACTACACCATGTCATATATACACACACAGCCCAGTACATACACTACTACACCATGTCATATACAGTCAGGTCCATAAATATTGGGACATTGACAGAATTTTCAGATTTTGGCCTCTATTCACCACCACAATGGTTTTGAAATGAAACAAACAAGATGTGCTTTAACTGCAGACTTTCAGATTTAATTTGAGGGTAATTACATCCAAATCGGGTGAACGGTGTAGGAATTACAACAGTTTCAATATGTGCCTCCCACTTTTTAAGGGGCCAAAAGTAATGGGAATATCAACTCAAAAGCTATTTCATGGACAGGTGTGGGCTATTCCCTCATTGTTTCATTATCAATTAAGCAGGTAAAAGGTCTGGAGTTGATTCTAGGTGTGACATTTGCATTTGGAATCAGTTGCTGTCAACTCTCAATATGAGATCCAAAGAGCTGTCACTATCAGTGAAGCAAGCCATCATTAGGCTGAAAAATGAAAACAAACCCATCAGAGAGATTGCAAAAACATTAGGTGTGGCCAAATCAACTGTTTGGAACATTCTTAAAAAGAAAGAACGCACCGAAGAGCTCAGCAACACCAAAAGACCCAGAAGACTACGGAAAACAACTGTGGTGGATGACAAAAGAATTATTTCCCTGGTGAAGAAAAACCCCTTCACAACAGTTGGCCAAATCAAGAACACTCTCCAGGAGGTAGATGTATATGTGTCAAAGTCAACAATCAAGAGAAGACTTCACAAGAGTGAATATAGAGGGTTCACCACAAGATGCAAACCATTGGTGAGCCACAAAAACAGGAAGACCAGATTAGAGTTTGCCAAACAACATCTCAAAAAGCCATTACAGATCTGGAACAACATCCTATTGACAGATGAGACAAAGATCAACTTGTACCAGAGTGATGGGAAGAGAAGAGAAGGAAAGGAACTGCTCATGATCCAAAACATACCACCTCATCAGTGAAGCATGGTGGTGGTAGTGTCGTGGCGTGGGCATGTATGGCTGCCAATGGAACTGGTTCCCTTGTATTTATTGATGATGTGACTGCTGACAAAAGCAGCAGAATGAATTCTGAAGTGTTTTGGGCAATATTATATGCTCATATTCAGTCAAATGCTTCAGAACTCATTGGACAGCGCTTCACAGTGCAAATGGACAATGACCCGAAGCATACTGCAAAAGCAACCAAAGAGTTTTTTAAGGCTAAAAAGTGGAATGTTATGCAATGGCCAAGTCAATCCCCTGACCTGAATCCGATTGAGCATGCATTTCACTTGATGAAGACAAAACTGAAGGGAAAATGCTCCAAGAACAAGCAGGAACTAAAGACATTTGCAGTAGAGGCCTGGCAGAGCATCACCAGGGATGAAACCCAGCGTCTGGTGATGTCTATGCGTTCCAGACTTCAGGCTGTAATTGCCTGCAAAGGATTTGCAACAAAGTATTAAAAAGTGAAAGTTAGATTTAGGATTGTTTAGGTTGTCCCTTTACTTTTGGCCCCTTAAAAAGTGGGAGGCACATATAGAAACCGTTGTAATTCCTACACCGTTCACCTGATTTGGATGTAATTACCCTCAAATTAAATCTGAAAGTCTGCAGTTAAAGCACATCTTGTTTGTTTCATTTCAAAGCCGTTGTGGTGGTGAATAGAGGCCAAAATATGAAAATTCTGTCAATGTCCCAATATTTATGGACCTGACTGTATACACACACAGCCCAGTACATACACTACTACACCATGTCATATATACACATACACAGCCCAGTACAGACACTACTACACCATGTCATATATACACACACACAGCCCAGTACAGACACTACTACACCATGTCATATATACACACACAGCCCAGTACATACACTACTACACCATGTCATATATACACACACACAGCCCAGTACATACACTACTACACCATGTCATACACACAGAGCCCAGTACAGACACTACTACACCATGTCATATATACACACACAGCCTAGTACATACACTACTACACCATGTCATATGTATACACACAGCCCAGTACAGACACTACTACACCATGTCATATATACACACAACCCAGTACATACCCTACTACACCATGTCATATATACACACACACAGCCCAGTACAGACACTACTACACCATGTCATATACACACACACAGCCCAGTACAGACACTACTACACCATGTCATATATATACACACAGACCAGTACAGACACTACTACACCATGTCATATATACACACACAGCCCAGTACAGACACTACTACACCATGTCATATATACACATACACAGCCCAGTACTGACACTACTACACCATGTCATATATACACACACACAGCCCAGTACATACACTACTACACCATGTCATATGTACACACACACACAGCCCAGTACATACACTACTACACCATGTCATATATACACACACACAGCCCAGTACAGACACTACTACACCATGTCATATATACACACACAGCCCAGTACATACACTACTACACCATGTCATATATATATACACAGCCCACTACATACACTACTACACCATGTCATATATACACACAGCCCAGTACAGACACTACTACACACACACAGCCCAGTACTGACACTACTACACCATGTCATATATATACACACAGCCCAGTACAGACACTACTACACTATGTCATATATACACACACATCCCAGTACATACACTACTACACCATGTCATATATACACACATCCCAGTACGGACACTACTACACCATGTCATATACACACACACACATCCCAGTACATACACTACTACACCATGTCATATATACACACATCCCAGTACAGACACTACTACACCATGTCATATATACACACACACAGCCCAGTACATACACAACTACACCATGTCATATATACACACACAGCCCAGTACAGACACTACTACACCTTGTCATTTATATACACACAGCCCAGTACATACACTACTACACCATGTCATATATACACATACAGGCCAGTACAGACACTACTACACCATGTCATATATACACATACAGCCCAGTAGAGACACTACTACACCATGTCATATATACACACACAGCCCAGTACAGACACTACTACACCATGTCATTTATATACACACAGCCCAGTACAGACACTACTACACCATGTCATATATACACACACAGCCCAGTACTGACACTACTACACCATGTCATATATACACACACACAGCCCAGTACAGACACTACTACACCATGTCATATATACACACACAGCCCAGTACAGACACTACTACACCATGTCATATATACACACACAGCCCAGTACAGACACTACTACACCATGTCATATATACACACACACAGCCCAGTACAGACACTACTACACCATGTCATATATACACACACAGCCCAGTACAGACACTACTACACCATGTCATATATACACACACAGCCCAGTACATACACTACTACACCATGTCATATATACACACACAGCCCAGTACACACTACTACACCATGTCATATATACACACACACAGCCCAGTACATACTACTACACCATGTCATATATACACACACACAGCCCAGTACATACACTACTACACCATGTCATATACACACACAGCCCAGTACACACTACTACACCATGTCATATATATACACACACACAGCCCAGTACAGACACTACTACACCATGTCATATACACACACAGCCCAGTACATACACTACTACACCATGTCATATATACACATACACAGCCCAGTACAGACACTACTACACCATGTCATATATACACACACAGCCCAGTACATACACTACTACACCATGTCATATACACACACAGCCCACTACATACACTACTACACCATGTCATATATACACATACACAGCCCAGTACAGACACTACTACACCATGTCATATATACACACACAGCCCAGTACAGACACTACTACACCATGTCATATATACACACAGCCCAGTACATACACTACTACACCATGTCATATATATACACACAGCCCAGTACTGACACTACTACACCATGTCATATATACACACACAGCCCAGTACAAACACTACTACACCATGTCATATATACACACACAGCCCAGTACATACACTACTACACCATGTCATATATACACATACACAGCCCAGTACAGACACTACTACACCATGTCATATATACACACACAGCCCAGTACAGACACTACTACACCATGTCATATATACACACAGCCCAGTACATACACTACTACACCATGTCATATATACATACACAGCCCGGTACTGACACTACTACACCATGTCATATATACACACACAGCCCAGTACAAACACTACAACACCATGTCATATATACACACACAGCCCAGTACTGACACTACTACAGAATGACATTTATATACACACAGCCCAGTACAGACACTACTACAGAATGACATTTATATACACACAGCCCAGTACAGACACTACTACACCATGTCATATATACACACACACAGCCCAGTACAGACACTACTACACCATGTCATATATACACACACAGCCCAGTACATACACTACTACACCATGTCATATATACACACACACAGCCCAGTACTGACACTACTACACCATGTCATATATACACACACACAGCCCAGTACATACACTAGTACACCATGTCATATATACACACACACTGCCCAGTACCGACACTACTACACCATGTCATATATACACACACACAGCCCAGTACATACACTACTACACCATGTCATATATACACACACACAGCCCAGTACTGACACTACTACACCATGTCATATATACACACACACAGCCCAGTACTGACACTACTACACCATGTCATATATATACACACACAGCCCAGTACATACACTACTACACCATATCATATATACACACACACAGCCCAGTACTGACACTACTACAGAATGACATTTATACACACACAGCCCAGGTGCAACTTATTTCGGTTAGTAACTTTGTAGCTGTGTAATTGTGAGCTGGCTGCGGCTGATTGTATATTCCGTCCTCATTCCCCTGCACACTCCTCTATCGCAGCTTCTTGTCTGCGTGCCAGCAGGAGCCAATCAGGACCCAGCAGGACGTTGCGCTGAACTGCGATATTCTACATCTTATTTCCAAGTTCATGGTTATTTTAGTACAGAATCTGCATTTATTTAATTTTATCCAGTGTGGTCATTATTGTTCCTGCAGCCTCTGCTAATCCATATTCTGTTTTTATACACTGTATATATTCTTTCTCCAATCCCGGATACAAGCTGCCATCCTGCTTAAATTATGATATAATTAGCCATCACGGTTGTTATGGGGCAACAACACACACACAGAAATACTGGGCCGATGGGCTGTTACCGCAATGTGCATTACTATTATTAGTTGGTTGGCTAGCGGCTGAGGAAACAGACACAGCCACCCTAATTCCTGGTATATTTGTAATCCAAGCAGGCTGGCTCTACCACTAGCCGAATCTGGGCGAACCCCAGGGCTTAGAGGGCACTTATACAGTGTTGGTAATGGGCTGGGAGTGTGGAGCTAGGCTATGAGCCTGATTCAGAGCCGGACGCAATTAGCGCTCGCTCGTCCAGAAAATAGGGGTGGCTATTCAAATGAACCGTTCGCTCTTTGCGGTCTGTTCACGCATCTAGGTCAAAACGAGCGAACAAAACTGGCCGCTCGCATCCTACGTCATGTCCGCTATTTATTAGATTAATCGAGTACATCGACCAGGGTATGAACTGCTCGCTATTCTTGGCGTTGTTTTTTGCTACCACTATATTGCGAGCAGTTCTGGCTATAAAATAACCCAGTGACGTGGTCAATGACGCTGCTGTTTTAATTATGCACACCAATAAAACGCCTGTTTTGACCTTTAAGCACGCCAGCGTTTGGATCTCCACTCCCCGTTTTCAAGCACCTTCCCCTGTTACCACCCACATACGCCTCCTCCTGTCACTCAAAATAGCAGGCATTCGCTATTTTGCGAACACATGAATTTCGACCGCACTGACTGGTTCGCGCATGCGTATAACGATCCGTACGCATGCGCAGTTGGGCAAACATCGCTCGGAGCGAACGAGCGTCCGCTTACGAGCGACTCTGAATCAGGCCCTATGTTCGTGATACTCTGAAGATAAGATGCCCCCATGCCCCACACAAGGTAAGGAGTAATGGAATAGCGGCACACATATGGGGTTCCAAATAAATGTATAATTGAGTCGTTGTACAAATGGCCCCTCCGTCTAGAAACATAAGTGCCCTCAAGGTATGCCAAGATGGCTAGGCAGGCGGCACTCGGGTACATACCATGCGATGGTGCGACCCAGCGATGGTACGATGCGATGTAACTACACATCGTGCGTGCCGCACACACTGCGCGGTCCAGCGTACTCCGGCGCGATGTGCCGTTACATGCTGCAAGTAACTGCTCCACGTCATACATTGCATCGTGCAGAACAGCCGATGGGACGATGTGATGAGCGCCGAATCGGGGGCGTACACAATATACCATGTGTACAAGGTGTGGAGACTGTCACCTGGGCGGTACACCTACCAAGCCATAACGCGGGCGCACGAAGGCGAGTCCACAATTTACGGACTCTGTGGAAGTTGTAATAAATTTGCAAATGTTCCCATTTATTCTGCAATCTAAAAACTGATTTGTTCCCCCAGGAGCTTCTCATTCCATGCGAGCTTATTTCATAGAACGCCAGAACTCGCCCATCATCACCATCATCTAAGACTATTTACATGGCGCCACAAGTTGTGCAGCTGTCGCTGGACTGGCAAACTGATATCAGCTGTGTTCACAGTCAGTATTGTAATCATTAAGGGCCTGCTTCTGAGTTGGTCGCAGCCCAGGCCCAAATGCTGCTACGAAAGCCCTTCCGCTGGTCCTAATGTGCAAGGACTGAGACGCCCGCTGTCATTTTCCTTAGGCGCTAAAATACCGATTGGTGCGTCACTATCCATCTGAGTATGGCCTCCTTTGTTACCGTTTTTGCGTCTCTGAATCTAACCACTATGGGTGACATGCACAATTACTATTTATTACTTAACAGGTGGAGAAAAATACAACTGTTAAGGGGGTAAATTTATTAAAGTGAGAGTTTATAGATGTGGAGATGTTGCCTATAGCAACCAATCAGATTCTACTTAACATTTAACTAGCACCTTCTAGAAGATAATAGCTAGAATCTGGTTGCTATGGGCAACATCTCCACATCTAAACTCTCCCTTTTTGTAAATGTTTAATGTACCCCTAAGAGTGGTGCGTAAAGGCAGCCTGTCAGTCATTACTCGGTCACAACTGCTTCACAAAGTTCACAACGCTGATAATCTGTGTATTGTGTAGCAGGGGGTGGGGCCACGATGACACAATTGTGTGGCGACGCCTCCCCTCCACCCTCAATTCCGCATCATGTCCCCCGTTACGCCCCCTTACACCGCGCCACCTCGATATGCCGGAATGGTCGGCAAGTGTGATGTCAATTCCCACGTCCATTCTGCGGGACCGCAGACCCGCTCTGTACTGCAGCAATCGACTGATCTGTGCACCATGCCGCGCTGTTGTACGCAGGTGCTTGGTGTCTCAATACATCACCCGGCGGCTGCAACATTTGCGGAATTTCATATCGCAGCTGCATACACATACGCAGCAGCGATGGCATTAGCATATGCTAATCACGCCCAAAGTTCACTCGCATGCAAATGAGACATATTTGCATCACATTGGTAGTGTATACTAATCGATTGGCAGTTGATAGCTGCGTCCATATTTGCACGCTAATTTATACGCCTTTCCGCCCCGATGTTCCTATGAGAACGTCTGCCTATGGTCCTTATTCTCTTTATTTCATTACAAGCTGCTCTCTTGACTCTCCGTATACTTAATTACATGACTGTGCCCCCCGCCCCCCCCTCTCCCTCAGCTCTCGTTACCAGCACCGAGGGTCAACACTGGGGCCCCCCAGCATGTGTGTTTAGTAGCTGTACTTGACCCTTCTGTCCTCCGCCCCCCCCTCAAAATACACAAACACAGAGACACACACGCTTGGGCCTACGTGGCTGCTCGGAGCCTATTGTTGGGTTTCCATGGAGATAGGTTGCCATCGTTACCCCACTGATAACACAGCGGCCATTAATCACTGTGGCATTGTGGCACTATTGCGCGCAAAAAAAACAGACGGGCAGTGGAGGCTTCGGATACAAAAATATTGTGAGCGTAATAAAATATAAGATAATAAAAAATGTCACGAGACAAACATTGGGTTAATAGTAACCACGGCGTTTGCTTTATATCATGAAACCGAGCTGTGCACAAAATGGTCCGCAGGTGCATAACACATTATGAGCCCTGTAGGTGTCAGAGACCGGCATAAGAACAGATTATGGCGCCGCGCAATTACAGACGGAGGACTGCGGAAACACAAATATTGTGTCTTGTTTGTGGTATGCTGGGACACCAAATATATCATGTAAACAGGCACCTGAATTATGTTTTATCGTTAATAACATATATATATATATATATATATATATATATATATACACAGCATGCATATATATTTAAATATAAATCCATGAAAGTGAATTGCTATAATAATGAATATAAGTCTGTTAAGTAATACATTATTTGTATTCCATATTTCAAATGCAGACGTATCGTGACCGTTTTCAGGGCGTCTCAACCTGTGGCTGCAATCCCATACACAGTACAAATCGCTCCAGCGTTTCAGCTTCAGCTGCCATTTTGGGCGATCATAGGGTTACTCAGGAGTCCGATTATCGACTGATCTACGACCAATGTTGAGTCTTTTGTACGCAGTTGCTTGGATTTGCAAAGCCGCCTGTGGGCATCTCAATACAAATCATGGCGGCTGCTATATTTACATATTTTTCGCACAGCCGCTGCGTACAAATTTTGCAGCTGCGGTGGCATTAGCGATCAGGCCCTATGATTCCTGTTACAAATATTTCATATGTGCATGGAAATAGATTTTTGCCACCACAATAGACATAGCTGCCAGGAAGAGAGTGTTTTCCACAGAGGGACGTAGAAATATTTTGGATGAAATTTACAAAAAAAGAGTAAAAAATGGGCTCATTGGCTAAATTTACCTAGTTACCATTTCTTTTTCTTAAATAAAAGACAACACAGGTTATTGTTTTATTTTTATTTTTTATGAAACTTTTAATTCATTTACCACAAAGAAGCAAAGAAAAAAAAAGAAAAAATTCCCCTTCAAAAGGAGCCATGTGCTAATTACAATTCCAAGGCGCTAACAATAGTCTAATTAGTTCATAAATTATCTCTAATGACAACTTTTTCTTTTACAAAAGGATCGCCATACTAAATTAAAATTGTACAAAAAAAACTATTTTTGTTTTTGCATTTTTTTTAACAAAAAAATTCTACAAAAAAAAAATAAAAAACAAATGTGTAAAATATTTACAATTTTTTTTTAATCTTTTTGCGAAGGGGGTTGGTCAAGGCAACGAGAACACTGTTTTCATATGATCACAATATTTAATTAGGAATCATGGAGTCCAACTTTCACTTAATGAACACATCACAAACCTCCTGACAATTGCGGATGCTAGAAATAAAATGAAGTTAATGACACTTGATGTGAGGGCAGCCATTTTGAAAGTAATGGAATTCACGGTTGACAATCATCTATATGACACTGGTAGAACCTCTGCCAAGGTAGGTGATTTTCCCCCGGCAGAAAGACCTGAGCGTCTAATGCATGTTACAAAATGGAGACATGTCAGCTGTGCTCTGATATGTAGGCTCTTAAGGGGGATAAGGCAAAAGAGACATTATATATGGACACAAGCCCAATATAGCTACGTTGAAGCCTGAGATTACAAAATAGAAAGGGAGACAGACAGCCGCGTTTGGCATTGGCCTGATTATTTGCACAAAATAAGACATTTAACTTACAGCCAGACCCAAAACTCAATGGAAGCGCCCATGTTGTTGAAAACTTGATGTTCAAGGTAATGTTGCCTATCAATTCATTAGGAACTAGAGACATCAGTGAGGCACGCGTCATCTTAATGATGTCACTAATCCCAGTTGGGTCGATTGGTTGCAATTGTAAGTTAAATATTAAGAGGCATTACCATGAATATTAGTGCAGGGCACAAAATGGCTGCCATTTGGTTTAGGGGGATAGCTGTAAGATAAAGCAAAAATATACTAGATGGAAACAATAATATGTGAGAAATGGTTATTTGAAAAATTCACCTTAGTAATGACAAGCAAGAATTCTATAATTTGGTAAGGTCATTTCACCCCGGCATGGAACGGATTATTTGGTCTCTGTGGGGGTGATTCAATTAAGCTTGAGGTCCCACAGAAGTTTTGGTGGTACAAAGCATTGCACGATACTCCTGTGATGCCTCATGCTAATGGATTCTGCCCCTATAAGTATCTCTTTATTTTACCTTAGCACAGAGAAAAGCAATATGGAGGTTTTCACACCTTTAAACCTGGTGAGAAACGACTTTCTTTGTCCAGAATAATTCACCCAAATATTGTATGAATATTCAGGAAAAAAAAAATTCAAGCAAAATAACTATATATACATAGGATGTATTTCTAAATTTAGGCTCAAAATTTTATATTCTTCCAAATACATAAAAATAGATTTAAAAATAAAACAAAACAAAAAACAACAGCTGATATGGTATGAAATTTTTTGAATATAACCAAAAAAATATAATCTGAGCACTAAGGTAGGATTTATTAAAAAACAAATCAAGTTACAAAAGTAAAGAAACCGTTTAGTCTCCACTCTAATAAAAGGAAAAATTAATAAGATGTAAAAAATATATACGGTCAGTGTATATAAAAATAATCCACCGAAACAAATATTGTTTCCCATGGGGTCATACAGATACGATTGCTGCGTTCCCGACATTTGTGGCACATTAGAAGTCGACGTCGACAAATATACAAGAAAATATGCAACGCAGACCTTTCCTGTGTTTTTGTCTATGCCGCGTCTGTAATTAATGCACGTGTGAACTTAACACATTTTTTTGGCTTAGGAATCAGAAGGCAGTGGATGTCTACGGCGCTACTCTCATATAAGCGCTACAAGGCAGGTCGTCTGAAAGAGCATTAGCTCTTCCTTATGAGGGAGGAAAATGAAACTATATTACAGTAGAGGTGAATGGGGCCTATTTAATAATAATGCTTCTAAGAGTAATAATACGGCGTAAACCACCGTAACAAGCCAGTTATTATTATTTATATGGCGCCACAGTTGTCAGATTTAATTTGTGTGATAAAATAGTGGATTGGTTGCTATGCTGTCGGCCCCACATTATTAAATAAACCCCATAATAAACCCCACAAAAAGTCCCTCTAACTGCATAAAAATTTTTTTTTCCAGTTTCTCGTCTATAAACTGAACTTTTATGCGCGATTTTCTTTTATAATTTTATGGTAATTTTATACTAAGTCACTTAGTCTAAGTGTATAGCAATTAAACGATAACCAAAATAATGCAATAAATCAAACCACAGGAGGTTTGTACCCATGCCAACGTAACTTTGCGAAGAGTATAAAAATCAGATCGTATTAATGGCAGGAGCAGGGTCTGTGGCCCTGTAAATAAGGAGCGCACAGAGGAGACTAGATGGATTTTCCCATATATAAGAGTGGGATTCATTAACAGGATTTAAAGCCGGGCATGACACCTTACCCCTGGTAACAAGAACTGAGCGGCAATATCCCGACCTGAACCAAACCTGTCACTTCCTATCACAGTCGTACATACGACCGCGGACAAAAGAACCTTTATTTGGTAAATGTAACATCCCTTTAATATGTCTTCACAATAGCGTGAGGGTCTCAGGTTGGCATGGGAGATGGAGCCTGCTTCATTTTCACAGGGCTATGATTTCAACTGGGGAGTTGAAGGCGGGGGGCTGTGTGAGTGGGGGGTTAGGAGACCGTCGTCAGGTCTAAAAATGGACCCCCCGCCCTGGCGGGCCCATCTTTTATCAAGTGTATTTACTTGTGAAGCTGACATCTTCAAATATCCGTCTAATGTTGAGCTGTAAAACTACATCAACCCCCTCCTCTTTTTTTTTTTTTATCGCTCATTTTCGTTCCCTGTCTCCCTGGCGACCGACATTTTAATGCCGTAGCAGAGAGAGAGAGAGAGAGAGAGACACAGACACGGAGGGGGAGACTCTGAGGAGCGACTAGTCCCCATGCGTCTCCATGGATACCGGGCCTAGCTTAATTACGCTCCGTTCTCTCCCCCCCACCACCCCCTGCTTTCCTCTCCCATGCTCCCAGCAGAGGTGCAATATTTCAACATGTCCCAGCGTGCAGACACAGCCGGTGCACACATCTCTATGTATAGCTGGGGGGGGGGGGGGGGGTGTTTATGTCTCCCCCCCCTCCCTGCCTTAGAACCAGGTTATTTTATTTATTTGGGAAAATAAACGGCAGAAAGGACTCCTGGCCTCCTACGGTGACATGAGACGTAACCCGTGGCAATTCAAAATTAGAGGTATAAACAGCCGGACGCTTCTTTTTCCTATATTCCGAAAGGCACCAGAGGGAATGACAACAAATGGGGCTGAATCTTAGATGGAAACCATATTTTAAAAAAAAGGTGACTTAACTTTTGTGCAAATATCAGTAGAAGGAAGGAACGGAGATGGTCTAGGCTATTATTTAAGGCTTTGGGCTGGAGAGTAATAATAATAATAATAAAAAAAAAATATATATATATATATTCATATATATATCTTGGAGAACTGCCGCCATTTTGGTTCAGTGACAGCTGACTTTTTTATTTTTTTTTGTAGTTTGCTCGTCTCTATTACTCAAGTTGACTCCAGCGAGTTACATCCTCAGAATGGCCAATCTGCTCACGTCCCCCCTCCCCCGCCCCGGCAGGGAGATACTACGTAGAGACAGGCGCCCTGGACCTTCTCATCGACCATCTCCAGCCTTCGGTGGAGTAATCTTTTTTTTTTGACAATAGCTGCTGGTCAGACATAGGATTCTAGAAGCCTCCACTCTTTTTGTCAGCGCCTCGCGTCTTGGGGAGGCCGAGTAAGGCGGGCGGGGTGGAGGTGCACACACATGGGGAGGGGCTTTGCAATGAAACCTTTACTTTCATAATGTCCTCCGCCCCTCTTTCACATATCCTACAATAAGCCCCCCCGCCCTCCGAAAAGGAACAGAGGGGGAAAAAAAAAAAAAGCCAAAGACGGCGTCTCTTTCATACTTTGTAATAGATATTGGCCGGGCTCTGGCTCGCCATGTCTTGTACAATGTAAACAGGGTGTCCATAGTCCCCACTGACTTTCTCATAATGGGGGCAGAAGGCACCTCCTTCAGAAGGCCTCAAGGGCATTATAATGTCGCTGGGCTCGTGGCCGTTGTTGTTGCCCCCTCCTCGCTTTGGGGAAGTAATAGAGCCCAGCGAGAGGGGAGGATGTCTGGTGTCGCTGTGCTTGGCTTGCCGGCGTTTGTGGCAGGCCCATCCCACCACGCCAAACACCAAAAGGAGAAGGACGGCTCCCCCAACCGCCCCGGCGACTAGAGGTACATGGGAATTAGGGAGTGGCCCGTTCTCTCCAGTCTTGGTGGCATTACCGGATGTATCTCCTAAGGAAAAAAAGAAAATGTGTTAAGATTTACTATAAAAGTACTATGCCAAGCACAAAAGAGGTGTCAATATCAAGACTTTTGTGGGTGATGTGACATCAATGCTGATAAGAGGCTGCGTCATTGTACTACGGGTCACATCTGTGCTCGTCCTCTCATAGACAGAAGGGAGCTATGAGCCTGTCCCTCCCCCTGCAGGGTGACACAGACAGAAGGGAGCTATGAGCCTGTCCCTCCCCCTGCAGGGTGACACAGACAGAAGGGAGCTATGAGCCTGTCCCTCCCCCTGCAGGGTGACACAGACAGAAGGGAGCAATGAGCCTGTCCCTCCCCATACAGGGTGACACAGACAGAAGGGAGCTATGAGCCTGTCCCTCCCCCTGCAGGGTGACACAGACAGAAGGGAGCAATGAGCCTGTCCCTCCCCATACAGGGTGACACAGACAGAAGGGAGCTATGAGCCTGTCCCTCCCCCTGCAGGGTGACACAGACAGAAGGGAGCTATGAGCCTGTCCCTCCCCCTGCAGGGTGACACAGACAGAAGGGAGCTATGAGCCTGTCCCTCCCCCTGCAGGGTGACACAGACAGAAGGGAGCAATGAGCCTGTCCCTCCCCATACAGGGTGACACAGACAGAAGGGAGCTATGAGCCTGTCCCTCCCCCTGCAGGGTGACACAGACAGAAGGGAGATACGATCCTGTCCCTCCCCCTGCAGGGTGACACAGACAGAAGGGAGCTATGAGCCTGTCCCTCCCCCTGCAGGGTGACACAGACAGAAGGGAGCTATGAGCCTGTCCCTCCCCCTGCAGGGTGACACAGACAGAAGGGAGCAATGAGCCTGTCCCTCCCCATACAGGGTGACACAGACAGAAGGGAGCTATGAGCCTGTCCCTCCCCCTGCAGGGTGACACAGACAGAAGGGAGCTATGAGCCTGTCCCTCCCCCTGCAGAGTGACACAGACAGAAGGGAGCTATGAGACTGTCCCTCCCCCTGCAGGGTGACACAGACAGAAGGGAGCAATGAGCCTGTCCCTCCCCATACAGGGTGACACAGACAGAAGGGAGCTATGAGCCTGTCCCTCCCCCTGCAGGGTGACACAGACAGAAGGGAGCAATGAGCCTGTCCCTCCCCATACAGGGTGACACAGACAGAAGGGAGCTATGAGCCTGTCCCTCCCCCTGCAGGGTGACACAGACAGAAGGGAGCTATGAGCCTGTCCCTCCCCCTGCAGGGTGACACAGACAGAAGGGAGCTATGAGCCTGTCCCTCCCCCTGCAGGGTGACACAGACAGAAGGGAGCAATGAGCCTGTCCCTCCCCATACAGGGTGACACAGACAGAAGGGAGCTATGAGCCTGTCCCTCCCCCTGCAGGGTGACACAGACAGAAGGGAGCTATGAGCCTGTCCCTCCTCCTGCAGGGTGACACAGACAGAAGGGAGCTATGAGCCTGTCCCTCCCCCTGCAGGGTGACACAGACAGAAGGGAGCTATGAGCCTGTCCCTCCCCCTGCAGGGTGACACAGACAGAAGGGAGCAATGAGCCTGTCCCTCCCCATACAGGGTGACACAGACAGAAGGGAGCTATGAGCCTGTCCCTCCCCCTGCAGGGTGACACAGACAGAAGGGAGCTATGAGCCTGTCCCTCCCCCTGCAGGGTGACACAGACAGAAGGGAGCTATGAGCCTGTCCCTCCCCCTGCAGGGTGACACAGACAGAAGGGAGCAATGAGCCTGTCCCTCCCCCTACAGGGTGACACAGACAGAAGGGAGCTATGAGCCTGTCCCTCCCCCTGCAGGGTGACACAGACAGAAGGGAGCTATGAGCCTGTCCCTCCTCCTGCAGGGTGACACAGACAGAAGGGAGCTATGAGCCTGTCCCTCCCCCTGCAGGGTGACACAGACAGAAGGGAGCTATGAGCCTGTCCCTCCCCCTGCAGGGTGACACAGACAGAAGGGAGCAATGAGCCTGTCCCTCCCCATACAGGGTGACACAGACAGAAGGGAGCTATGAGCCTGTCCCTCCCCCTGCAGGGTGACACAGACAGAAGGGAGCTATGAGCCTGTCCCTCCTCCTGCAGGGTGACACAGACAGAAGGGAGCTATGAGCCTGTCCCTCCCCCTGCAGGGTGACACAGACAGAAGGGAGCTATGAGCCTGTCCCTCCCCCTGCAGGGTGACACAGACAGAAGGGAGCAATGAGCCTGTCCCTCCCCATACAGGGTGACACAGACAGAAGGGAGCTATGAGCCTGTCCCTCCCCCTGCAGGGTGACACAGACAGAAGGGAGCTATGAGCCTGTCCCTCCTCCTGCAGGGTGACACAGACAGAAGGGAGCTATGAGCCTGTCCCTCCCCCTGCAGGGTGACACAGACAGAAGGGAGCTATGAGCCTGTCCCTCCCCCTGCAGGGTGACACAGACAGAAGGGAGCTATGAGCCTGTCCCTCCCCCTGCAGGGTGACACAGACAGAAGGGAGCAATGAGCCTGTCCCTCCCCATACAGGGTGACACAGACAGAAGGGAGCTATGAGCCTGTCCCTCCCCCTGCAGGGTGACACAGACAGAAGGGAGCTATGAGCCTGTCCCTCCTCCTGCAGGGTGACACAGACAGAAGGGAGCTATGAGCCTGTCCCTCCCCCTGCAGGGTGACACAGACAGAAGGGAGCTATGAGCCTGTCCCTCCCCCTGCAGGGTGACACAGACAGAAGGGAGCAATGAGCCTGTCCCTCCCCATACAGGGTGACACAGACAGAAGGGAGCTATGAGCCTGTCCCTCCCCCTGCAGGGTGACACAGACAGAAGGGAGCTATGAGCCTGTCCCTCCTCCTGCAGGGTGACACAGACAGAAGGGAGCTATGAGCCTGTCCCTCCCCCTGCAGGGTGACACAGACAGAAGGGAGCTATGAGCCTGTCCCTCCTCATACAGGGTGACACAGACAGAAGGGAGCTATGAGCCTGTCCCTCCCCCTGCAGGGTGACACAGACAGAAGGGAGCTATGAGCCTGTCCCTCCCCATACAGGGTGACACAGACAGAAGGGAGCTATGAGCCTGTCCCTCCCCCTGCAGGGTGACACAGACAGAAGGGAGCTATGAGCCTGTCCCTCCCCCTGCAGGGTGACAGACAGAAGGGAGCTATGAGCCTGTCCCTCCCCATACAGGGTGACACAGACAGAAGGGAGCTATGAGCCTGTCCCTCCCCCTGCAGGATGACACAGACAGAAGGGAGCTATGAGCCTGTCCCTCCCCATACAGGGTGACACAGACAGAAGGGAGCTATGAGCCTGTCCCTCCCCCTGCAAGGTGACACAGACAGAAGGGAGCTATGAGCCTGTCCCTCCCCCTGCAGGGTGACACAGACAGAAGGGAGCTATGAGCCTGCCCCTCCCCCTGCAGAGTGACACAGACAGAAGGGAGCTATGAGCCTGTCCCTCTCCCTGCAGGGTGACACAGACAGAAGGGAGCTATGAGCCTGCCCCTCCCCCTGCAGGGTGACACAGACAGAAGGGAGCTATGAGCCTGTCCCTCCCCCTGCAGGGTGACACAGACAGAAGGGAGCTATGAGCCTGTCCCTCCCCCTGCAGGGTGACACAGACAGAAGGGAGCTATGAGCCTGTGCCTCCCCCTGCAGGGTGACACAGTGACACAGACAGAAGGGAGCTTTGAGCCTGTCCCTCCCCCTGCAGGGTGACACAGACAGAAGGGAGCTATGAGCCTGTCCCTCCCCCTGCAGGGTGACACAGACAGAAGAGAGCTATGAGCCTGTCCCTCCCCCTGCAGGGTGACACAGACAGAAGGGAGCTATGAGCCTGTCCCTCCCCCTACAGGGTGACACAGACAGAAGGGAGCTATGAGCCTGTCCCTCCCCCTGCAGGGTGACACAGACAGAAGGGAGCTATGAGCCTGTCCCTCCTCCTGCAGGGTGACACAGACAGAAGGGAGCTATGAGCCTGTCCCTCCCCCTGCAGGGTGACACAGACAGAAGGGAGCTATGAGCCTGTCCCTCCCCATACAGGGTGACACAGACAGAAGGGAGCTATGAGCCTGTCCCTCCCCCTGCAGGGTGACACAGACAGAAGGGAGCTATGAGCCTGTCCCTCCCCCTGCAGGGTGACACAGACAGAAGGGAGCTATGAGCCTGTGCCTCCCCCTGCAGGGTGACACAGTGACACAGACAGAAGGGAGCTTTGAGCCTGTCCCTCCCCCTGCAGGGTGACACAGACAGAAGGGAGCTATGAGCCTGTCCCTCCCCCTGCAGGGTGACACAGACAGAAGAGAGCTATGAGCCTGTCCCTCCCCCTGCAGGGTGACACAGACAGAAGGGAGCTTTGAGCCTGTCCCTCCCCCTGCAGGGTGACACAGACAGAAGGGAGCTATGAGCCTGTCCCTCCCCCTGCAGGGTGACACAGACAGAAGGGAGCTATGAGCCTGTCCCTCCCCCTGCAGGGTGACACAGACAGAAGGGAGCTATGAGCCTGTCCCTCCCCCTGCAGAGTGACACAGACAGAAGGGAGCTATGAGCCTGTCCCACCCCCTGCAGGGTGACACAGACAGAAGGGAGCTATGAGCCTGTGCCTCCCCCTGCAGGGTGACACAGTGACACAGACAGAAGGGAGCTTTGAGCCTGTCCCTCCCCCTGCAGGGTGACACAGACAGAAGGGAGCTATGAGCCTGTCCCTCCCCCTGCAGGGTGACACAGACAGAAGGGAGCTATGAGCCTGTCCCTCCCCATACAGGGTGACACAGACAGAAGGGAGCTATGAGCCTGTCCCTCCCCCTGCAGGGTGACACAGACAGAAGGGAGCTATGAGCCTGTCCCTCCTCCTGCAGGGTGACACAGACAGAAGGGAGCTATGAGCCTGTCCCTCCCCCTGCAGGGTGACACAGACAGAAGGGAGCTATGAGCCTGTCCCTCCCCATACAGGGTGACACAGACAGAAGGGAGCTATGAGCCTGTCCCTCCCCCTGCAGGGTGACACAGACAGAAGGGAGCTATGAGCCTGTCCCTCCCCCTGCAGGGTGACACAGACAGAAGGGAGCTATGAGCCTGTCCCTCCCCCTGCAGGGTGACACAGACAGAAGGGAGCAATGAGCCTGTCCCTCCTCCTGCAGGGTGACACAGACAGAAGGGAGCTATGAGCCTGTCCCTCCCCCTGCAGGGTGACACAGACAGAAGGGAGCTATGAGCCTGTCCCTCCCCCTGCAGGGTGACACAGACAGAAGGGAGCAATGAGCCTGTCCCTCCCCATACAGGGTGACACAGACAGAAGGGAGCTATGAGCCTGTCCCTCCCCCTGCAGGGTGACACAGACAGAAGGGAGCTATGAGCCTGTCCCTCCTCCTGCAGGGTGACACAGACAGAAGGGAGCTATGAGCCTGTCCCTCCCCCTGCAGGGTGACACAGACAGAAGGGAGCTATGAGCCTGTCCCTCCCCCTGCAGGGTGACACAGACAGAAGGGAGCAATGAGCCTGTCCCTCCCCATACAGGGTGACACAGACAGAAGGGAGCTATGAGCCTGTCCCTCCCCCTGCAGGGTGACACAGACAGAAGGGAGCTATGAGCCTGTCCCTCCTCCTGCAGGGTGACACAGACAGAAGGGAGCTATGAGCCTGTCCCTCCCCCTGCAGGGTGACACAGACAGAAGGGAGCTATGAGCCTGTCCCTCCCCCTGCAGGGTGACACAGACAGAAGGGAGCAATGAGCCTGTCCCTCCCCATACAGGGTGACACAGACAGAAGGGAGCTATGAGCCTGTCCCTCCCCCTGCAGGGTGACACAGACAGAAGGGAGCTATGAGCCTGTCCCTCCTCCTGCAGGGTGACACAGACAGAAGGGAGCTATGAGCCTGTCCCTCCCCCTGCAGGGTGACACAGACAGAAGGGAGCTATGAGCCTGTCCCTCCCCCTGCAGGGTGACACAGACAGAAGGGAGCAATGAGCCTGTCCCTCCCCATACAGGGTGACACAGACAGAAGGGAGCTATGAGCCTGTCCCTCCCCCTGCAGGGTGACACAGACAGAAGGGAGCTATGAGCCTGTCCCTCCTCCAGCAGGGTGACACAGACAGAAGGGAGCTATGAGCCTGTCCCTCCCCCTGCAGGGTGACACAGACAGAAGGGAGCTATGAGCCTGTCCCTCCCCATACAGGGTGACACAGACAGAAGGGAGCTATGAGCCTGTCCCTCCCCCTGCAGGGTGACACAGACAGAAGGGAGCTATGAGCCTGTCCCTCCCCATACAGGGTGACACAGACAGAAGGGAGCTATGAGCCTGTCCCTCCCCCTGCAGGGTGACACAGACAGAAGGGAGCTATGAGCCTGTCCCTCCCCCTGCAGGGTGACACAGACAGAAGGGAGCTATGAGCCTGTCCCTCCCCCTACAGGGTGACACAGACAGAAGGGAGCTATGAGCCTGTCCCTCCCCCTGCAGGATGACACAGACAGAAGGGAGCTATGAGCCTGTCCCTCCCCATACAGGGTGACACAGACAGAAGGGAGCTATGAGCCTGTCCCTCCCCCTGCAAGGTGACACAGACAGAAGGGAGCTATGAGCCTGTCCCTCCCCCTGCAGGGTGACACAGACAGAAGGGAGCTATGAGCCTGCCCCTCCCCCTGCAGAGTGACACAGACAGAAGGGAGCTATGAGCCTGTCCCTCCCCCTGCAGGGTGACACAGACAGAAGGGAGCTATGAGCCTGTCCCTCCTCCTGCAGGGTGACACAGACAGAAGGGAGCTATGAGCCTGTCCCTCCCCCTGCAGGGTGACACAGACAGAAGGGAGCTATGAGCCTGTCCCTCCCCATACAGGGTGACACAGACAGAAGGGAGCTATGAGCCTGTCCCTCCCCCTGCAGGGTGACACAGACAGAAGGGAGCTATGAGCCTGTCCCTCCCCATACAGGGTGACACAGACAGAAGGGAGCTATGAGCCTGTCCCTCCCCCTGCAGGGTGACACAGACAGAAGGGAGCTATGAGCCTGTCCCTCCCCCTGCAGGGTGACACAGACAGAAGGGAGCTATGAGCCTGTCCCTCCCCATACAGGGTGACACAGACAGAAGGGAGCTATGAGCCTGTCCCTCCCCCTGCAGGATGACACAGACAGAAGGGAGCTATGAGCCTGTCCCTCCCCATACAGGGTGACACAGACAGAAGGGAGCTATGAGCCTGTCCCTCCCCCTGCAAGGTGACACAGACAGAAGGGAGCTATGAGCCTGTCCCTCCCCCTGCAGGGTGACACAGACAGAAGGGAGCTATGAGCCTGCCCCTCCCCCTGCAGAGTGACACAGACAGAAGGGAGCTATGAGCCTGTCCCTCTCCCTGCAGGGTGACACAGACAGAAGGGAGCTATGAGCCTGCCCCTCCCCCTGCAGGGTGACACAGACAGAAGGGAGCTATGAGCCTGTCCCTCCCCCTGCAGGGTGACACAGACAGAAGGGAGCTATGAGCCTGTCCCTCCCCCTGCAGGGTGACACAGACAGAAGGGAGCTATGAGCCTGTGCCTCCCCCTGCAGGGTGACACAGTGACACAGACAGAAGGGAGCTTTGAGCCTGTCCCTCCCCCTGCAGGGTGACACAGACAGAAGGGAGCTATGAGCCTGTCCCTCCCCCTGCAGGGTGACACAGACAGAAGAGAGCTATGAGCCTGTCCCTCCCCCTGCAGGGTGACACAGACAGAAGGGAGCTATGAGCCTGTCCCTCCCCCTACAGGGTGACACAGACAGAAGGGAGCTATGAGCCTGTCCCTCCCCCTGCAGGGTGACACAGACAGAAGGGAGCTATGAGCCTGTCCCTCCTCCTGCAGGGTGACACAGACAGAAGGGAGCTATGAGCCTGTCCATCCCCCTGCAGGGTGACACAGACAGAAGGGAGCTATGAGCCTGTCCCTCCCCATACAGGGTGACACAGACAGAAGGGAGCTATGAGCCTGTCCCTCCCCCTGCAGGGTGACACAGACAGAAGGGAGCTATGAGCCTGTCCCTCCCCCTGCAGGGTGACACAGACAGAAGGGAGCTATGAGCCTGTGCCTCCCCCTGCAGGGTGACACAGTGACACAGACAGAAGGGAGCTTTGAGCCTGTCCCTCCCCCTGCAGGGTGACACAGACAGAAGGGAGCTATGAGCCTGTCCCTCCCCCTGCAGGGTGACACAGACAGAAGGGAGCTATGAGCCTGTCCCTCCCCCTGCAGGGTGACACAGACAGAAGGGAGCTATGAGCCTGTCCCTCCCCCTGCAGAGTGACACAGACAGAAGGGAGCTATGAGCCTGTCCCTCCCCCTGCAGGGTGACACAGACAGAAGGGAGCTATGAGCCTGTGCCTCCCCCTGCAGGGTGACACAGTGACACAGACAGAAGGGAGCTTTGAGCCTGTCCCTCCCCCTGCAGGGTGACACAGACAGAAGGGAGCTATGAGCCTGTCCCTCCCCCTGCAGGGTGACACAGACAGAAGGGAGCTATGAGCCTGTCCCTCCCCATACAGGGTGACACAGACAGAAGGGAGCTATGAGCCTGTCCCTCCCCCTGCAGGGTGACACAGACAGAAGGGAGCTATGAGCCTGTCCCTCCTCCTGCAGGGTGACACAGACAGAAGGGAGCTATGAGCCTGTCCCTCCCCCTGCAGGGTGACACAGACAGAAGGGAGCTATGAGCCTGTCCCTCCCCATACAGGGTGACACAGACAGAAGGGAGCTATGAGCCTGTCCCTCCCCCTGCAGGGTGACACAGACAGAAGGGAGCTATGAGCCTGTCCCTCCCCCTGCAGGGTGACACAGACAGAAGGGAGCTATGAGCCTGTCCCTCCCCATACAGGGTGACACAGACAGAAGGGAGCTATGAGCCTGTCCCTCCCCCTGCAGGGTGACACAGACAGAAGGGAGATATGAGCCTGTCCCTCCCCCTACAGGGTGACACAGACAGAAGGGAGCTATGAGCCTGTCCCTCCCCCTGCAGGGTGACACAGACAGAAGGGAGCTATGAGCCTGTCCCTCCCCCTGCAGGGTGACACAGACAGAAGGGAGCTATGAGCCTGTCCCTCCTCCTGCAGGGTGACACAGACAGAAGGGAGCTATGAGCCTGCCCCTCCCCCTGCAGAGTGACACAGACAGAAGGGAGCTATGAGCCTGTCCCTCTCCCTGCAGGGTGACACAGACAGAAGGGAGCTATGAGCCTGTCCCTCCCCCTGCAGGGTGACACAGACAGAAGGGAGCTATGAGCCTGTCCCTCCCCCTGCAGGGTGACACAGACAGAAGGGAGCTATGAGCCTGTCCCTCCCCCTGCAGGGTGACACAGACAGAAGGGAGCTATGAGCCTGTCCCTCCCCCTGCAGGGTGACACAGACAGAAGGGAGCTATGAGCCTGTGCCTCCCCCTGCAGGGTGACACAGACAGAAGGGAGCTTTGAGCCTGTCCCTCCCCCTGCAGGGTGACACAGACAGAAGGGAGCTATGAGCCTGTCCCTCCCCCTGCAGGGTGACACAGACAGAAGGGAGCTATGAGCCTGTCCCTCCCCCTGCATGGTGACACAGACAGAAGGGAGCTATGAGCCTGTCCCTCCCCCTGCTGGGTGACACAGACAGAAGGGAGCTATGAGCCTGTCCCTCCCCCTGCAGGGTGACACAGACAGAAGGGAGCTATGAGCCTGTCCCTCCCCCTACAGGGTGACACAGACAGAAGGGAGCTATGAGCCTGTCCCTCCCCCTGCAGGGTGACACAGACAGAAGGGAGCTATGAGCCTGTGCCTCCCCCTGCAGGGTGACACAGTGACACAGACAGAAGGGAGCTTTGAGCCTGTCCCTCCCCCTGCAGGGTGACATAGACAGAAGGGAGCTATGAGCCTGTCCCTCCCCCTGCAGGGTGACACAGACAGAAGGGAGCTATGAGCCTGTCCCTCCCCCTGCAGGGTGACACAGACAGAAGGGAGCTATGAGCCTGTCCCTCCCCATACAGGGTGACACAGACAGAAGGGAGCTATGAGCCTGTCCCTCCCCCTGCAGGGTGACACAGACAGAAGGGAGCTATGAGCCTGTCCCTCCTCCTGCAGGGTGACACAGACAGAAGGGAGCTATGAGCCTGTCCCTCCCCCTGCAGGGTGACACAGACAGAAGGGAGCTATGAGCCTGTCCCTCCCCATACAGGGTGACACAGACAGAAGGGAGCTATGAGCCTGTCCCTCCCCCTGCAGGGTGACACAGACAGAAGGGAGCTATGAGCCTGTCCCTCCCCCTGCAGGGTGACACAGACAGAAGGGAGCTATGAGCCTGTCCCTCCCCATACAGGGTGACACAGACAGAAGGGAGCTATGAGCCTGTCCCTCCCCCTGCAGGGTGACACAGACAGAAGGGAGCTATGAGCCTGTCCCTCCCCATACAGGGTGACACAGACAGAAGGGAGCTATGAACCTGTCCCTCCCCCTGCAAGGTGACACAGACAGAAGGGAGCTATGAGCCTGTCCCTCCTCCTGCAGGGTGACACAGACAGAAGGGAGCTATGAGCCTGTCCCTCCCCCTGCAGGGTGACACAGACAGAAGGGAGCTATGAGCCTGCCCCTCCCCCTGCAGGGTGACACAGACAGAAGGGAGCTATGAGCCTGTCCCTCTCCCTGCAGGGTGACACAGACAGAAGGGAGCTATGAGCCTGTCCCTCCCCCTGCAGGGTGACACAGACAGAAGGGAGCTATGAGCCTGTCCCTCCCCCTGCAGGGTGACACAGACAGAAGGGAGCTATGAGCCTGTCCCTCCCCCTGCAGGGTGACACAGACAGAAGGGAGCTATGAGCCTGTGCCTCCCCCTGCAGGGTGACACAGACAGAAGGGAGCTATGAGCCTGTCCCTCCCCCTGCAGGGTGACACAGACAGACGGGAGCTATGAGCCTGTCCCTCCCCCTGCAGGGTGACAAAGTGACACAGACAGAAGGGAGCTATGAGCCTGTCTCTCCCCCTGCTGGGTGACACAGACAGAAGGGAGCTATGAGCCTGTCCCTCCTCCTGCAGGGTGACACAGATAGAAGGGAGCTATGAGCCTGTCCCTCCCCCTGCAGGGTGAGACAAACAGAAGGGAGCTATGAGCCTGTCCCTCCCCTTGCTGGGTGACACAGACAGAAGGGAGCTATGAGCCTGTCCCTCCCCCTGCAGGGTGACACAGTGACACAGACAGAAGGGAGCTATGAGCCTGTCCCTCCCCCTGCAGGGTGACACAGACAGAAGGGAGCTATGAGCCTGTCCCTCCCCCTGCTGGGTGACACAGACAGAAGGGAGCTATGAGCCTGTCCCTCCCCCTGCAGGGTGACACAGACAGAAGGGAGCTATGAGCCTGTCCCTCCCCCTGCAGGGTGACACAGACAGAAGGGAGCTATGAGCCTGTCCCTCCCCCTGCAGGGTGACACAGACAGAAGGGAGCTATGAGCCTGTCCCTCCCCCTGCAGGGTGACACAGACAGAAGGGAGCTATGACCCTGTCCCTCCCCCTGCAGGGTGACATAGACAGAAGGGAGCTATGAGCCTGTCCCTCCCCCTGCAGTGACACAGACAGAAGGGAGCTATGAGCCTGTCCCTCCCCCTGCAGGGTGACACAGACAGAAGGGAGCTATGAGCCTGTCCCTCCCCCTGCAGGGTGACACAGACAGAAGGGAGCTATGAGCCTGTCCCTCCCCCTGCAGGGTGACACAGACAGAAGGGAGCTATGAGCCTGTCCCTCCCCCTGCAGGGTGACACTGACAGAAGGGAGCTATGAGCCTGTCCCTCCCCCTGCAGGGTGACACAGACAGAAGGGAGCTATGAGCCTGTCCCTCCCCCTGCAGGGTGACTTAGACAGAAGGGAGCTATGAGCCTGTCCCTCCCCCTGCAGTGACACAGACAGAAGGGAGCTATGAGCCTGTCCCTCCCCCTGCAGGGTGACATAGACAGAAGGGGTCTATCTGCTCATTTTCCTGTAGGGTGACACCGCAAGTTCCCTGAGGATTCTAGTGCAATGCCTTCAGAGTGCTGTTACCTTGCGGTGGTCTTTTTTTGTGTCCCCCCTCTCTCTGTTACCTCTAGGCTATATTAGCTGCATTTAAATAAACAGCCTTAATTAAGTCTAATTAAAATGATGGAATCTGCACTTTAAGTGGCGGAACGCATTAAATCAGGGAGACGCGGAGGGTGGTGAGAGGATGGGGTGGAGAGGTTGCGCTGTCCTAGAGGTTCCAGACATAATACGTTCATCTCATCTCATCCTCTTTCAGCCGCGCTGTCTCCCTTCTGTCTGGACTGTCGGCTTTATTAAAGGATATCTTTCATAGTGACAGCTCAGTAACTCGCCGTCCCGCGGTGACAGGACCACGAGGCGGTCTCACCCGCTCTAACCCTCACCTTTAAAGAGCAATGTTAACCCTCTGCACCCCACAAGGGTCTCCCGCTCTGAAAGAACTCGCAGCGCTTCCCAGCAATCTGCAGAGACGCTGACTGCCCTGCCATTCCCACACCGGAGAACGCCGCGTTTCCGACAGCTCAGTACCTGCAAATATAGAGGAGTCTGGGTTTGGTACAGATGGAGAGAGTCCGGATTCTCTATCCCTCACTGAGGGTCTGCGGGGTGGAATAACTCCGTCCGGGCCTAGGAGAATGGGAGAGAGAGGGGTAAACGCAGGCAGCAAACACTCTATTCCCTGCGTCCCATTCAATAGCGGAGCTAAGGAAGCGTAAACTGTCAAGTTATATAGGATTACTCCCAAACATACATCAGTACGATGGTCAGGGAATACCGCTGTGTATAAACAGGGGTACAGGGAGCCATACTGGATGTGGTGACGGAAACCAGTTTATTTTTCCCACTGGTTCATTAAATTAAATCATCATGCGACAAAATCTGACACCAGTAACCCCTCGTACCCCCCTCCACCCTCACCCCATGCCATACACCCTGAGACTACTGGGACATCCTGAGAATCTGGCCTGTTGCTAATACTGGAAGGAGAAGATTTACAAGCTGCAGTATAAAAGATAATGGCCCTCATTCAGAGCCGCTCATAAGCGGCCGCTCGTTCGTTATGAGCGATGTTCGCTCATCTGCGCATGCGTACGGATTTTAATACGCATGCGCGAACCAGTCAGTGCGGCCGAAAATCGTTTGTTCGCAAAATAGCGAATGCCTGCTACTTTGAGTGACAGGAGGAGGCGTATGTGGGTGGTAACAGGGGAAGGCGCTTGAAAACGGGGAGTGGAGATCCGAACGCAGGCGTGCTTAAAGGTCAAAACGGAAGTTTTAAGGGAGTGCATAATTAATCCAGCAGCGTCATTGACCACGTCACTGGGTTATTTTTAACTCAGAACTGCTCGCAAAATAGTGGTTGAAAAAACCAACCACAAGAATAGCGAGCAGGTAATACGCTGTTCGATGTACTCGATTAATCTAATAGCGGACATGACGTAGGATGCGAGCGGACAGGGGGCGTATTTTTCAAATTTACGTGCGCATGTTTTGCTCGCTCGTTCAGACTTAGAGGCGTGAACAGACCGCAAAGTGCGAACGGTTCATTTGAATAGCTACCCCTTTTTAGAAACGAACGACCGCAAATAGCGAGCGGCTCTGAATGAGGGCCAATTATCCACAAAGTACCCACCCAGTGGCCAATAATAGTACTACACCACATTGGAGCCCAAGGATCTTATAAGATATCTCCTTTCTGCCAATGCTCCATGAAGGCTACTCCATTTACTACCACTGTGCCCTGTCCCTCTTCCCCTCTCTGCCATACCTCTGTTACCTGCTGTCATACTCTCCTTCCTCTCTGCCTTACTACCACTGTACCCTGTCCCTCTTCCCCTCTCTGCCATACCTCTGTTACCTGCTGTCACACTCTCCTTCCTCTCTGCCTTACTACCACTGTGACCTGTCCCTCTTCCCTTCTCTGCCATACCTCTGTTACCTGCTGTCACACTCTCCTTCCTCTCTGCCTTACTACCACTGTGCCCTGTCCCTCTTCCCTTCTCTGCCGTACCTCTGTTACCTGCTGTCATACTCTCCTTCCTCTCTGCCTTACTACCACTGTGCCCTGTCCCTCTTCCCTTCTCTGCCGTACCTCTGTTACCTGCTGTCATACTCTCCTTCCTCTTTGCCTTACTACCACTGTACCCTGTCCCCCTACCCTTCTCTGCCATACCTCTGTTACCTGCTGTCATACTCTCCTTCCTCTTTGCCTTACTACCACTGTGCCCTGTCCCTCTACCCTTCTCTGCCATACCTCTGTTACCTGCGGACATACTCTCCTTCCTCTCTGCCTTACTAACACTGTACCCTGTCCCTCTACCCTTCTCTGCCATACCTCTGTTACCTGCGGACATACTCTCCTTCCTCTCTGCCTTACTACCACTGTGCCCTGTCCCTCTTCCCTTCTCTGCCATACCTCTGTTACCTGCTGTCATACGCTCCTTCCTCTCTGCCTTACTACCACTGTGCCCTGTCCCTCTTCCCTTCTCTGCCATACCTCTGTTACCTGCTGTCATACTCTCCTTCCTCTCTGCCTTACTACCACTGTGCCCTGTCCCTCTTCCCTTCTCTGCCATACCTCTGTTACCTGCGGTCATACTCCCCTTCCTCTCTGCCTTACTACCACTGTGCCCTGTCCCTCTTCCCTTCTCTGCCGTACCTCTGTTACCTGCTGTCATACTCTCCTTCCTCTCTGCCTTACTACCACTGTACCCTGTCCCCCTACCCTTCTCTGCCGTACCTCTGTTACCTGCGGACATACTCTCCTTCCTCTCTGCCTTACTACCACTGTGCCCTGTCCCTCTTCCCTTCTCTGCCATACCTCTGTTACCTGCTGTCATCCGCTCCTTCCTCTCTGCCTTACTACCACTGTGCCCTGTCCCTCTTCCCTTCTCTGCCATACCTCTCTTACCTGCTGTCATACTCTCCTTCATCTCTGCCTTACTACCACTGTGCCCTGTCCCTCTTCCCTTCTCTGCCATACCTCTGTTACCTGCTCTCATACTCTCCTTCCTCTCTGCCTTACTACCACTGTACCCTGTCCCTCTTCCCCTCTCTGCCATACCTCTGTTACCTGCTGTCATACTCTCCTTCCTCTCTGCCTTACTACCACTGTACCCTGTCCTTCTTCCCTTCTCTGCCATACCTCTGTTACCTGCTGTCATACTCTCCTTCCTCTCTGCCTTACTATCACTGTGCCCTGTCCCTCTTCCCTTCTCTGCCATACCTCTGTTACCTGCTCTCATAGTATCCTTCCTCTCTGCCTTACTATCACTGTGCCCTGTACCTCTTCCCTTCTCTGCCATACCTCTGTTACCTGCTGTCATACTCTCCTTCCTCTCTGCCTTACTACCACTGTGCCCTGTCCCTCTTCCCTTCTCTGCCATACCTCTGTTACCTGCTGTCACACTCTCCTTCCTCTCTGCCTTACTACCACTGTGCCCTGTCCCTCTTCCCTTCTCTGCCGTACCTCTGTTACCTGCTGTCATACTCTCCTTCCTCTCTGCCTTACTACCACTGTGCCCTGTCCCTCTTCCCTTCTCTGCCGTACCTCTGTTACCTGCTGTCATACTCTCCTTCCTCTTTGCCTTACTACCACTGTACCCTGTCCCCCTACCCTTCTCTGCCATACCTCTGTTACCTGCTGTCATACTCTCCTTCCTCTTTGCCTTACTACCACTGTGCCCTGTCCCTCTACCCTTCTCTGCCATACCTCTGTTACCTGCGGACATACTCTCCTTCCTCTCTGCCTTACTAACACTGTACCCTGTCCCTCTACCCTTCTCTGCCATACCTCTGTTACCTGCGGACATACTCTCCTTCCTCTCTGCCTTACTACCACTGTGCCCTGTCCCTCTTCCCTTCTCTGCCATACCTCTGTTACCTGCTGTCATACGCTCCTTCCTCTCTGCCTTACTACCACTGTGCCCTGTCACTCTTCCCTTCTCTGCCATACCTCTGTTACCTGCTGTCATACTCTCCTTCCTCTCTGCCTTACTACCACTGTACCCTGTCCCTCTTCCCTTCTCTGCCATACCTCTGTTACCTGCTGTCATACTCTCCTTCCTCTCTGCCTTACTACCACTGTGCCCTGTCCCTCTTCCCTTCTCTGCCATACCTCTGTTACCTGCGGTCATACTCCCCTTCCTCTCTGCCTTACTACCACTGTGCCCTGTCCCTCTTCCCTTCTCTGCCGTACCTCTGTTACCTGCTGTCATACTCTCCTTCCTCTCTGCCTTACTACCACTGTACCCTGTCCCCCTACCCTTCTCTGCCGTACCTCTGTTACCTGCGGACATACTCTCCTTCCTCTCTGCCTTACTACCACTGTGCCCTGTCCCTCTTCCCTTCTCTGCCATACCTCTGTTACCTGCTGTCATCCGCTCCTTCCTCTCTGCCTTACTACCACTGTGCCCTGTCCCTCTTCCCTTCTCTGCCATACCTCTCTTACCTGCTGTCATACTCTCCTTCATCTCTGCCTTACTACCACTGTGCCCTGTCCCTCTTCCCTTCTCTGCCATACCTCTGTTACCTGCTGTCATACTCTCCTTCCTCTCTGCCTTACTACCACTGTGCCCTGTCCCTCTTCCCTTCTCTGCCACACCTCTGTTACCTGCTGTCATACTGTCCTTCCTCTCTGCCTTACTACCACTGTGCCCAGTCCCTCTTCCCTTCTCTGCCATACCTCTGTTACCTGCTGTCATACTCTCCTTCCTCTCTGCCATACTACCACTGTGCCCTGTCCCTCTTCCCTTCTCTGCCATACCTGTGTTACCTGCTGTCATACTCTCCTTCCTCTCTGCCTTACTACCACTGTGCCCTGTCCCTCTTCCCTTCTCTGCCATACCTCTGTTACCTGCTGTCATACTCACCTTCCTCTCTGCCTTACTACCACTGTACCCTGTCCATCTACCCTTCTCTGCCATACCTGTGTTACCTGCTGTCATACTCTCCTTCCTCTCTGCCTTACTATCACTGTGCCCTGTCCCTCTTCCCTTCTCTGCCATACCTCTGTTACCTGCTGTCATACTCTCCTTCCTCTCTGCCTTACTACCACTGTGCCCTGTCCCTCTTCCCCTCTCTGCCATACCTGTTACCTGCTGTCATACTCTCCTTCCTCTCTGCCTTACTATCACTGTGCCCTGTCCCTCTTCCCTTCTCTGCCATACCTCTGTTACCTGCTCTCATAGTCTCCTTCCTCTCTGCCTTACTACCACTGTGCCCTGTCCTCTTCCCTTCTCTGCCATACCTCTGTTACCTGCTATCATACTCTCCTTCCTCTCTGCCTAACTACCACTGTACCCTGTCCCTCTTCCCTTCTCTGCCATACCTCTGTTACCTGCTGTCATACTCTCCTTCCTCTCTGCCTTACTACCACTGTGCCCTGTCCCTCTTCCCTTCTCTGCCATACCTCTGTTACCTGCTGTCATACTCTCCTTCCTCTCTGCCTTACTACCACTGTACCCTGTCCCTCTTCCCTTCTCTGCCATACCTCTGTTACCTGCTGTCATACTCTCCTTCCTCTCTGCCTTACTACCACTGTGACCTGTCCCTCTTCCCTTCTCTGCCATACCTGTGTTACCTGCTCTCATACTCTCCTTCCTCTCTGCCTTACTAACACTGTACCCTGTCCCTCTTCCCTTCTCTGCCATACCTCTGTTACCTGCTGTCATACTCTCCTTCCTCTCTGCCTTACTAACACTGTACCCTGTCCCTCTTCCCTTCTCTGCCATACCTCTGTTACCTGCTGTCATACTCTCCTTCCTCTCTGCCTTACTAACACTGTACCCTGTCCCTCTTCCCTTCTCTGCCATACCTCTGTTACCTGCTGTCATACTCTCCTTCCTCTCTGCCTTACTACCACTGTGCACTGTCCCTCTTCACCTCTCTGCCATACCTCTGTTACCTGCGGTCATACTCCCCTTCCTCTCTGCCTTACTACCACTGTGCCCTGTCCCTCTTCCCTTCTCTGCCATACCTCTGTTATCTGCTGTCATACTCTCCTTCCTCTGTGCCTTACTACCACTGTGCCCTGTCCCTCTTCCGATCTCTGCCATACCTCTGTTACCTGCTGTCATACTCTCCTTCCTCTCTGCCTTACTACCACTGTACCCTGTCCCTCTTCCCTTGTCTGGCATACCTCTGTTACCTGCTGTCATACTCCCCTTCCTCTCTGCATTACTACCACTGTACCCTGTCCCTCTTCCCTTCTCTGCCATACCTCTGTTACCTGCTGTCATACTCTCCTTCCTCTCTGCCTTACTACCACTGTACCCTGTCCCTCTTCCCTTCTCTGCCATACCTGTTACCTGCAGCCATACTCTCCTTCCTCTCTGCCTTACTTCCACTGTGCCCTGTCTCTCTTCCCTTCTCTGCCATACCTCTGTTACCTGCTGTCATACTCTCCTTCCTCTCTGCCTTACTTCCACTGTGCCCTGTCCCTCTTCCCTTCTCTGCCATACCTGTTATCTGCAGCCATACTCTCCTTCCTCTCTGCCTTACTTCCACTGTGCCCTGTCTCTCTTCCCTTCTCTGCCATACCTGTTACCTGCTGTCATACTCTCCTCCCTCTCTGCCTTACTATCACTGTGCCCTGTCCCTCTTCCCTTCTCTGCCATACCTCTGTTACCTGCTCTCATAGTCTCCTTCCTCTCTGCCTTACTACCACTGTGCCCTGTCCCTCTTCCCTTCTCTGCCATACCTCTGTTACCTGCTGTCATACTCTCCTTCCTCTCTGCCTTACTACCACTGTGCCCTGTCCCTCTTCCCTTCTCTGCCATACCTCTGTTACCTGCTGTCATACTCTCCTTCCTCTCTGCCTTACTACCACTGTGCCCTGTCCCTCTTCCCGTCTCTGCCATACCTCTGTTACCTGCTGTCATACTCCCCTTCCTCTCTGCCTTACTACCACTGTGCCCTGTCCCTCTTCCCTTCTCTGCCATACCTCTGTTACCTGCTGTCATACTCTCCTTCCTCTCTGCCTTACTATCACTGTGCCCTGTCCCTCTTCCCTTCTCTGCCATACCTCTGTTACCTGCTCTCATAGTCTCCTTCCTCTCTGCCTTACTACCACTGTGCCCTGTCCCTCTTCCCTTCTCTGCCATACCTCTGTTACCTGCAGCCATACTCCCCTTCCTCTCTGCCTTACTACCACTGTGCCCTGTCTCTCTTCCCTTCTCTGCCATACCTGTTACCTGCTGTCATACTCTCCTCCCTCTCTGCCTTACTATCACTGTGCCCTGTCCCTCTTCCCTTCTCTGCCATACCTCTGTTACCTGCTGTCATACTCTCCTTCCTCTCTGCCTTACTACCACTGTACCCTGTCCCTCTTCCCTTCTCTGCCATACCTCTGTTACCTGCTCTCATAGTTTCCTTCCTCTCTGCCTTACTACCACTGTGCCCTGTCCCTCTTCCCTTCTCTGCCATACCTCTGTTACCTGCTGTCATACTCTCCTTCCTCTCTGCCTTACTACCACTGTGCCCTGTCCCTCTTCCCTTCTCTGCCATACCTCTGTTACCTGCTGTCATACTCCTGTTCCTCTCTGCCTTACTACCACTGTGCCCTGTCCCTCTTCCCTTCTCTGCCATACCTCTGTTACCTGCTGTGATACTCTCCTTCCTCTCTGCCTTACTACCACTGTATCCTGTCCCTCTTCCCTTCTCTGCCATACCTCTGTTACCTGCTGTCATACTCTCCTTCCTCTCTGCCTTACTACCACTGTACCCTGTCCCTCTTCCCTTCTCTGCCATACCTCTGTTACCTGCTGTCATACTCTCCTTCCTCTCTGCCTTACTATCACTGTGCCCTGTCCCTCTTCCCTTCTCTGCCATACCTCTGTTACCTGCTGTCATACTCTCCTTCCTCTCTGCCTTACTACCACTGTGCCCTGTCCCTCTTCCCTTCTCTGCCATACCTCTGTTACCTGCTGTCATACTCTCCTTCCTCTCTGCCTTACTACCACTGTGCCCTGTCCCTCTTCCCTTCTCTGCCATACCTCTGTTACCTGCTGTCATACTCTCCTTCCTCTCTGCCTTACTACCACTGTGCCCTGTCCCTCTACCCTTCTCTGCCATACCTCTGTTACCTGCTGTCATACTCTCCTTCCTCTCTTCCTTACTACCACTGTAACCTGTCCTTCTTCCCTTCTCTGCCATACCTCTGTTACCTGATGTGATACTCTCCTTCCTCTCTGCCTTACTACCACTGTACCCTGTCCCTCTTCCCTTCTCTGCCCCATACCTCTGTTACCTGCTGTCATACTGTCCTTCCTCTCTGCCTTACTACCACTGTACCCTGTTCCTCTACCCTTCTCTGCCATACCTCTGTTACCTGCTGTGATACTCTCCTTCCTCTCTGCCTTACTACCACTGTGCCCTGTCCCTCTTCCCTTCTCTGCCACACCTCTGTTACCTGCTGTCATACTCTCCTTCCTCTCTGCCTTACTACCACTGTACCCTGTCCCTCTTCCCTTCTCTGCCATACCTCTGTTACCTGCTGTCATACTCTCCTTCCTCTCTGCCTTACTACCACTGTGCCCTGTCCCTCTTCCCTTCTCTGCCATACCTCTGTTACCTGCTGTCATACTCTCCTTCCTCTCTGCCTTACTACCACTGTGCCCTGTCCCTCTACCCTTCTCTGCCATACCTCTGTTACCTGCTGTCATACTCTCCTTCCTCTCTTCCTTACTACCACTGTGCCCTGTCCCTCTACCCTTCTCTGCCATACCTCTGTTACCTGATGTGATACTCTCCTTCCTCTCTGCCTTACTACCACTGTACCCTGTCCCTCTTCCCTTCTCTGCCCCATACCTCTGTTACCTGCTGTCATACTGTCCTTCCTCTCTGCCTTACTACCACTGTACCCTGTTCCTCTACCCTTCTCTGCCATACCTCTGTTACCTGCTGTGATACTCTCCTTCCTCTCTGCCTTACTACCACTGTGCCCTGTCCCTCTTCCCTTCTCTGCCACACCTCTGTTACCTGCTGTCATACTCTCCTTCCTCTCTGCCTTACTACCACTGTACCCTGTCCCTCTTCCCTTCTCTGCCATACCTCTGTTACCTGCGGTCATACTCCCCTTCCTCTCTGCCTTACTACCACTGTGCCCTGTCCCTCTTCCCTTCTCTGCCATACCTCTGTTACCTGCGGTCATACTCTCCTTCCTCTCTGCCTTACTACCACTGTGCCCTGTCCCTCTTCCCTTCACTGCCATAACTCTTTTACCTGCTGTCATACTCTCTTTCCTCTCTGCCATACTACCACTGTACCCTGTCCCTCTTCCCTTCTCTGCCCCATACCTCTGTAACCTGCTGTCATACTGTCCTTCCTCTCTGCCTTACTACCACTGTACCCTGTCCCTCTTCCCTTCTCTGCCATACCTCTGTTACCTGCGGTCATACTCCCCTTCCTCTCTGCCTTACTACCACTGTGCCCTGTCCCTCTTCCCTTCTCTGCCATACCTCTGTTACCTGCGGTCATTCTCTCCTTCCTCTCTGCCTTACTACCACTGTGCCCTGTCCCTCATCCCTTCACTGCCATAACTCTTTTACCTGCTGTCATACTCTCCTTCCTCTCTGCCATACTACCACTGTACCCTGTCCCTCTTCCCTTCTCTGCCCCATACCTCTGTAACCTGCTGTCATACTGTCCTTCCTCTCTGCCTTACTACCACTGTGCCCTGTCCCTCTTCCCTTCTCTGCCATACCTTTGTTACCTGCTGTTATACTCTCCTTCCTCTCTGCCATACTACCACTGTACCCTGTTCCTCTTCCCTTCTCTGCCCCATACCTCTGTAACCTGCTGTCATACTGTCCTTCCTCTCTGCCTTACTACCACTGTGCCCTGTCCCTCTTCCCTTCTCTGCCATACCTCTGTTACCTGCTGTGATACTCTCCTTCCTCTCTGCCTTACTACCACTGTGCCCTGTCCCTCTTCCCTTCTCTGCCATTCCTCTGTTACCTGCTGTCATACTCTCCTTCCTCTCTGCCTTACTACCACTGTGCCCTGTCCCTCTTCCCCTCTGTGCCATACCTCTGTTACCTGCTGTCATACTCTCCTTCCTCTCTGCCTTACTACCACTGTGCCCTGTCCCTCTTCCCCTCTGTGCCATACCTCTGTTACCTGCAGCCATACTCTCCTTCCTCTCTGCCTTACTTCCACTGTGCCTTGTCTCTCTTCCCTTCTCTGCCATACCTGTTACCTGCTGTCATACTCTCCTTCCTCTCTGCCTTACTAACACTGTACCCTGTCACTCTTCCCTTCTCTGTCATACCTCTGTGACCTGCTCTCATAGTCTCCTTCCTCTCTGCCTTACTACCACTGTGCCCTGTCCCTCTTCCCTTCTCTGCCATACCTCTGTTACCTGCTGTCATACTCTCCTTCCTCTCTGCCTTACTAACACTGTACCCTGTCCCTCTTCCCCTCTCTGCCATACCTCTGTTACCTGCTCTCATAGTCTCATTCCTCTCTGCCTTACTACCACTGTGACCTGTCCCTCTTCCCTTCTCTGCCATACCTCTGTTACCTGCTGTCATACTCTCCTTCCTCTCTGCCTTACTAACACTGTACCCTGTCCCTCTTCCCCTCTCTGCCATACCTCTGTTACCTGCTCTCATAGTCTCCTTCCTCTCTGCCTTACTACCACTGTACCCTGTCCCCCTACCCTTCTCTGCCGTACCTCTGTTACCTGCGGACATACTCTCCTTCCTCTCTGCCTTACTACCACTGTGCCCTGTCCCTCTTCCCTTCTCTGCCATACCTCTGTTACCTGCTGTCATACGCTCCTTCCTCTCTGCCTTACTACCACTGTGCCCTGTCCCTCTTCCCTTCTCTGCCCCATACCTGTGTTACCTGCTGTCATACTCTCCTTCCTCTCTGCCTTACTACCACTGTGCCCTGTCCCTCTTCCCTTCTCTGCCATACCTCTGTTACCTGCTATCATACTCTCTTTCCTCTCTGCCTTACTATCACTGTGCCCTTTACCACTTCCCTTCTCTGCCCCATACCTCTGTTACCTGCTGTCATACTCTCCTTCCTCTCTGCCTTACTATCACTGTGCCCTGTACCACTTCCCTTCTCTGCCATACCTCTGTTACCTGCTATCATACTCTCCTTCCTCTCTGCCTAACTACCACTGTACCCTGTTCCCCTTCCCTTCTCTGCCATACCTCTGTTACCTGCTGTCATACTCTCCTTCCTCTCTGCCATACTACCACTGTGCCCTGTCCCTCTTCCCTTCTCTGCCATACCTGTGTTACCTGCTGTCATACTCTCCTTCCTCTCTGCCTTTACTACCACTGTGCCCTGTCCCTCTTCCCTTCTCTGCCATACCTCTGTTACCTGCTGTCATACTGTCCTTCCTCTCTGCCTTACTACCACTGTGCCCTGTCCCTCTTCCCTTCTCTGCCATACCTTTGTTACCTGCTATCATACTCTCCTTCCTCTCTGCCTTACTACCACTGTGCCCTGTCCCTCTTCCCTTCTCTGCCATACCTCTGTTACCTGCTGTGATACTCTCCTTCCTCTCTGCCTTACTACCACTGTACCCTGTCCCTCTTCCCTTCTCTGCCATTCCTCTGTTACCTGCTGTCATACTCTCCTTCCTCTCTGCCTTACTACCACTGCGCCCTGTCCCTCTTCCCCTCTGTGCCATACCTCTGTTACCTGCTGTCATACTCTCCTTCCTCTCTGCCTTACTACCACTGTGCCCTGTCCCTCTTCCCCTCTGTGCCATACCTCTGTTACCTGCGTCATACTCTCCTTCCTCTCTGCCTTACTACCACTGTGCCCTGTGCCTCTTCCCTTCTCTGCCATACCTCTGTTACCTGCTATCATACTCTCCTTCCTCTCTGCCTAACTACCACTGTACCCTGTCCCTCTTCCCTTCTCTGCCATACCTCTGTTACCTGCTGTCATACTCTCCTTCCTCTCTGCCTTAGTACCACTGTGCCCTGTCCCTCTTCCCTTCTCTGCCATACCTCTGTTACCTGCTGTCATACTCTCCTTCCTCTCTGCCTTACTAACACTGTACCCTGTCCCTCTTCCCTTCTCTGCCATACCTTTGTTACCTGCTGTCATACTCTCCTTCCTCTGTGCCTTACTACCACTGTGCCCTGTCCCTCTTCCGTTCTCTGCCATACCTCTGTTACCTGCTGTCATACTCTCCTTCCTCTCTGCCTTAGTACCACTGTGCCCTGTCCCTCTTCCCTTCTCTGCCATACCTCTGTTACCTGCTGTCATACTCTCCTTCCTCTCTGCCTTACTAACACTGTACCCTGTCCCTCTTCCCTTCTCTGCCATACCTTTGTTACCTGCTGTCATACTCTCCTTCCTCTGTGCCTTACTACCACTGTGCCCTGTCCCTCTTCCGTTCTCTGCCATACCTCTGTTACCTGCTGTCATACTCCCCTTCCTCTCTGCATTACTACCACTGTACCCTGTCCCTCTTCCCTTCGCTGCCATACCTCTGTTACCTGCTGTCATACTCTCCTTCCTCTCTGCCTTACTACCACTGTACCCTGTCCCTCTTCCCTTGTCTGGCATACCTCTGTTACCTGCTGTCATACTCCCCTTCCTCTCTGCATTACTACCACTGTACCCTGTCCCTCTTCCCTTCGCTGCCATACCTCTGTTACCTGCTGTCATACTCTCCTTCCTCTCTGCCTTACTACCACTGTACCCTGTCCCTCTTCCCTTCTCTGCCATACCTGTTACCTGCAGCCATACTCTCCTTCCTCTCTGCCTTACTACCACTGTACCCTATCCCTCTACCCTTCTCTGCCGTACCTCTGTTACTTGCTGTCATACTCTCCTTCCTCTCTGCCTTACTACCACTGTGCCCTGTCCCTCTTCCCTTCTCTGCCATACCTCTGATACCTGCTGTCATACTGTCCTTCCTCTCTGCCTTACTACCACTGTACCCTGTCCCTCTACCCTTCTCTGCCATACCTCTGTTACCTGCTGTGATACTCTCCTTCCTCTCTGCCTTACTACCACTGTGCCCTGTCCCTCTTCCCTTCTCTGCCATACCTCTGTTACCTGCAGCCATACTCTCCTTCCTCTCTGCCTTACTACCACTGTGCCCTGTCCCTCTTCCCTTCTCTGCCATACCTGTTACCTGCTGTCATACTCTCCTTCCTCTCTGCCTTACTAACACTGTACCCTGTCCCTCTTCCCTTCTCTGCCATACCTCTGTTACCTGCTGTCATACTCTCCTTCCTCTCTGCCTTACTACCACTGTATCCTGTCCCTCTTCCCCTCTCTGCCATACCTCTGTTACCTGCTGTCATACTCTCCTTCCTCTCTGCCTTACTATCACTGTGCCCTGTCCGTCTTCCCTTCTCTGCCATACCTCTGTTACCTGCTCTCATAGTCTCCTTCCTCTCTGCCTTACTACCACTGTGCCCTGTCCCTCTTCCCTTCTCTGCCATACCTCTGTTACCTGCTGTCATACTCTCCTTCCTCTCTGCCTTACTACCACTGTGCCCTGTCCCTCCTCCCTTCTCTGCCATACCTCTGTTACCTGCTGTCATACTCTCCTTCCTCTCTGCCTTACTACCACTGTGCCCTGTCCCTCTTCCCGTCTCTGCCATACCTCTGTTACATGCTGCCATACTTCCCTTCCTCTCTGCAATACTACCACTGTGCCCTGTCCCTCTTCCCTTCTCTGCCATACCTCTGTTACCTGCTGTCATACTCTCCTTCCTCTCTGCCTTACTACCACTGTGTCCTGTCCCTCTTCCCTTCTCTGCCATACCTCTGTTACCTGCTGTCACACTCTCCTTCCTCTCTGCCTTACTACCACTGTATCCTGTCCCTCTTCCCTTCTCTGCCATACCTCTGTTACCTGCTGTCACACTCTCCTTCCTCTCTGCCTTACTACCACTGTATCCTGTCCCTCTTCCCTTCTCTGCCATACCTCTGTTACCTGCTGTCATACTCTCCTTCCTCTCTGCCTTACTATCACTGTGCCCTGTCCCTCTTCCCTTCTCTGCCATACCTCTGTTACCTGCTGTCATACTCCCCTTCCTCTCTGCCTTACTACCACTGTGCCCTGTCCCTCTTCCCTTCTCTGCCACACCTCTGTTACCTGCTGTCATACTCTCCTTCCTCTCTGCCTTACTACCACTGTACCCTGTCCCTCTTCCCTTCTCTGCAATACCTCTGTTACCTGCGGTCATACTCCCCTTCCTCTCTGCCTTACTACCACTGTGCCCTGTCCCTATTCCCTTCTCTGCCATACCTCTGTTACCTGCGGTCATACTCTCCTTCCTCTCTGCATTACTACCACTGTGCCCTGTCCCTCTTCCCTTCACTGCCATAACTCTTTTACCTGCTGTCATACTCTCCTTCCTCTCTGCCATACTACCACTGTACCCTGTCCCTCTTCCCTTCTCTGCCCCATACCTCTGTTACCTGCTGTCATACTGTCCTTCCTCTCTGCCTTACTACCACTGTGCCCTGTCCTTCTTCCCTTCTCTGCCATACCTCTGTTACCTGCAGCCATACTCTCCTTCCTCTCTGCCTTACTACCACTGTGCCCTGTCTCTCTTCCCTTCTCTGCCATACCTGTTACCTGCTGTCATACTCTCCTTCCTCTCTGCCTTACTAACACTGTACCCTGTCCCTCTTCCCCTCTCTGCCATACCTCTGTTACCTGCTGTCATACTCTCCTTCCTCTCTGCTTTACTACCACTGTGACCTGTCCCTCTTCCCCTCTCTGCCATACCTCTGTTACCTGCTGTCATACTCTCCTTCCTCTCTGCCTTACTATCACTGTGCCCTGTCCCTCTTCCCTTCTCTGCCATACCTCTGTTACCTGCTCTCATAGTATCCTTCCTCTCTGCCTTACTATCACTGTGCCCTGTACCTCTTCCCTTCTCTGCCATACCTCTGTTACCTGCTGTCATACTCTCCTTCCTCTCTGCCATACTACCACTGTGCCCTGTCCCTCTTCTCTTCTCTGCCACACCTCTGTTACCTGCTGTCATACTGTCCTTCCTCTCTGCCTTACTACCACTGTGCCCAGTCCCTCTTCCCTTCTCTGCCATACCTCTGTTACCTGCTGTCATACTCTCCTTCCTCTCTGCCATACTACCACTGTGCCCTGTCCCTCTTCCCTTCTCTGCCATACCTGTGTTACCTGCTGTCATACTCTCCTTCCTCTCTGCCTTACTATCACTGTGCCCTGTACCTCTTCCCTTCTCTGCCATACCTCTGTTACCAGCTGTCATACTCTCCTTCCTCTCTGCCTTACTACCACTGTGCCCTGTCCCTCTTCCCTTCTCTGCCATACCTGTTACCTGCTGTCATACTCTCCTTCCTCTCTGCCTTACTATCACTGTGCCCTGTCCCTCTTCCCTTCTCTGCCATACCTCTGTTACCTGCTCTCATAGTCTCCTTCCTCTCTGCCTTACTACCACTGTGCCCTGTCCCTCTTCCCTTCTCTGCCATACCTCTGTTACCTGCTGTCATACTCTCCTTCCTCTCTGCCTTACTACCACTGTACACTGTCCCTCTTCCCTTCTCTGCCATACCTCTGTTACCTGCTGTCATACTCCTGTTCATCTCTGCCTTACTAACACTGTACCCTGTCCCTCTTCCCTTCTCTGCCATACCTCTGTTACCTGCTGTCATACTCTCCTTCCTCTCTGCCTTACTAACACTGTACCCTGTCCCTCTTCCCTTCTCTGCCATACCTCTGTTACCTGCTGTCATACTCTCCTTCCTCTCTGCCTTACTACCACTGTGCCCTGTCCCTCTTCCCTTCTCTGCCATACCTCTGTTACCTGCTGTCATACTCTCCTTCCTCTCTGCCTTACTACCACTGTGCCCTGTCCCTCTTCCCTTTTCTGCCATACCTCTGTTACCTGCTGTCATACTCTCCTTCCTCTCTGCCTTACTAACACTGTGCCCTGTCCCTCTTCCCCTCTCTGCCATACCTCTGTTACCTGCGGTCATACTCTCCTTCCTCTCTGCCTTACTACCACTGTGCCCTGTCCCTCTTCCCTTCTCTGCCATACCTCTGTTACCTGCTGTCATACTCTCCTTCCTCTCTGCCTTACTACCACTGTGCCCTGTCCCTCTTCCCTTTTCTGCCATACCTCTGTTACCTGCTGTCATACTCTCCTTCCTCTCTGCCTTACTAACACTGTGCCCTGTCCCTCTTCCCCTGTCTGCCATACCTCTGTTACCTGCAGCCATACTCTCCTTCCTCTCTGCCTTACTACCACTGTACCCTGTCCCTCTTCCCTTCTCTGCCATACCTGTTATCTGCAGCCATACTCTCCTTCCTCTCTGCCTTACTAACACTGTGCCCTGTCCCTCTTCCCCTCTCTGCCATACCTCTGTTACATGCTGTCATACTCTCCTTCCTCTCTGCCTTACTACCACTGTGCCCTGTCCCTCTTCCCTTCTCTGCCATACCTCTGTTATCTGCTGTCATACTCTCCTTCCTCTCTGCCTTACTACCACTGTGCCCTGTCCCTCTTCCCTTTTCTGCCATACCTCTGTTACCTGCTGTCATACTCTCCTTCCTCTCTGCCTTACTAACACTGTGCCCTGTCCCTCTTCCCCTCTCTGCCATACCTCTGTTACCTGCGGTCATACTCCCCTTCCTCTCTGCCTTACTACCACTGTGCCCTGTCCCTCTTCCCTTCTCTGCCATACCTCTGTTACCTGCAGCCATACTCTCATTCCTCTCTGCCTTACTACCACTGTACCCTGTCCCTCTTCCCTTCTCTGCCATACCTGTTATCTGCAGCCATACTCTCCTTCCTCTCTGCCTTACTTCCACTGTGCCCTGTCTCTCTTCCCTTCTCTGCCATACCTGTTACCTGCTGTCATACTCTCCTTCCTCTCTGCCTTACTAACACTGTACCCTGTCCCTCTTCCCTTCTCTGCCATACCTCTGTTACCTGCTGTCATACTCTCCTTCCTCTCTGCCTTACTACCACTGTGCCCTGTCCCTCTTCCCCTCACTGCCATACCTCTGTTACCTGCTGTCATACTCTCCTTCCTCTCTGCCTTACTACCACTGTACCCTGTCCCTCTTCCCTTCTCTGCCATACCTCTGTTACCTGCTCTCATAGTCTCCTTCCTCTCTGCCTTACTACCACTGTGCCCTGTCCCTCTTCCCTTCTCTGCCATACCTCTGTTACCTGCTGTCATGCTCTCCTTCCTCTCTGCCTTACTACCACTGTACCCTGTCCCTCTTCCCTTCTCTGCCATACCTCTGTTACCTGCTGTCACACTCTCCTTCCTCTCTGCCTTACTACCACTGTACCCTGTCCCTCTTCCCTTCTCTGCCATACCTCTGTTACCTGCTGTCATACTCTCCTTCCTCTCTGCCTTACTATCACTGTGCCCTGTCCCTCTTCCCTTCTCTGCCATACCTCTGTTACCTGCTGTCATACTCTCCTTCCTCTCTGCCTTACTATCACTGTGCCCTGTCCCTCTTCCCTTCTCTGCCATACCTCTGTTACAAGCTCTCATAGTCTCTTTCCTCTCTGCCTTACTACCACTGTGCCCTGTCCCTCTTCCCTTCTCTGCCATACCTGTTACCTGCAGCCATACTCTCCTTCCTCTCTGCCTTACCACCACTGTACCCTGTCCCTCTACCCTTCTCTGCCGTACCTCTGTTACCTGCTGTCATACTCTCCTTCCTCTCTGCCTTACTACCACTGTACCCTGTCCCTCTACCCTTCTCTGCCATACCTCTGTTACCTGCTGTCACACTCTCCTTCCTCTCTGCCTTACTTCCACTGTACCCTGTCCCTCTTCCCTTCTCTGCCATACCTGTTACCTGCAGCCATACTCTCCTTCCTCTCTGCCTTACTACCACTGTACCCTGTCCCTCTACCCTTCTCTGCAGTACCTCTGTTACCTGCTGTGATACTCTCCTTCCTCTCTGCCTTACTACCACTGTGCCCTGTCCCTCTTCCCTTCTCTGCCACACCTCTGTTACCTGCTGTCATACTCTCCTTCCTCTCTGCCTTACTACCACTGTACCCTGTCCCTCTTCCCTTCTCTGCCACACCTCTGTTACCTGCTGTCATACTCTCCTTCCTCTCTGCCTTACTACCACTGTACCCTGTCCCTCTTCCCTTCTCTGCCATACCTCTGTTACCTGCGGTCATACTCCCCTTCCTCTCTGCCTTACAACCACTGTGCCCTGTCCCTCTTCCCTTCTCTGCCATACCTCTGTTACCTGCGGTCATACTCTCCTTCCTCTCTGCCTTACTATCACTGTGCCCTGTCCCTCTTCCCTTCACTGCCATAACTCTTTTACCTGCTGTCATACTCTCCTTCCTCTCTGCCATACTACCACTGTACCCTGTCCCTCTTCCCTTCTCTGCCCCATACCTCTGTAACCTGCTGTCATACTGTCCTTCCTCTCTGCCTTACTACCACTGTGCCCTGTCCTTCTTCCCTTCTCTGCCATACCTCTGTTACCTGCAGCCATACTCTCCTTCCTCTCTGCCTTACTTCCACTGTGCCCTGTCTCTCTTCCCTTCTCTGCCATACCTGTTACCTGCTGTCATACTCTCCTTCCTCTCTGCCTTACTAACACTGTACCCTGTCCCTCTTCCCTTCTCTGCCATACCTCTGTTACCTGCTGTCATACTCTCCTTCCTCTCTGCCATACTAGCACTGTGCCCTGTCCCTCTTCCCCTCTCTGCCATACCTCTGTTACCTGCTGTCATACTGTCATTCCTCTCTGCCTTACTACCACTGTGCCCTGTCCCTCTTCCCTTCTCTGCCCCATACCTGTGTTACCTGCTGTCATACTCTCCTTCCTCTCTGCCTTACTACCACTGTGCCCTGTCCCTCTTCCCTTCTCTGCCATACCTCTGTTACCTGCTATCATACTCTCTTTCCTCTCTGCCTTACGATCACTGTGCCCTGTACCACTTCCCTTCTCTGCCCCATACCTGTTACCTGCTGTCATACTCTCCTTCCTCTCTGCCTTACTATCACTGTGCCCTGTACCTCTTCCCTTCTCTGCCATACCTCTGTTACCTGCTGTCATACTCTCCTTCCTCTCTGCCTTACTACCACTGTGCCCTGTCCCTCTTCCCTTCTCTGCCATACCTTTGTTACCTGCTATCATACTCTCCTTCCTCTCTGCCTTACTACCACTGTGCCCTGTCCCTCTTCCCTTCTCTGCCATACCTCTGTTACCCTTCTGTGATACTCTCCTTCCTCTCTGCCTTACTACCACTGTATCCTGTCCCTCTTCCCTTCTCAGCCATACCTCTGTTACCTGCTGTCATACTCTCCTTCCTCTCTGCCTTACTACCACTGTACCCTGTCCCTCTTCCCTTCTCTGCCATACCTCTGTTACCTGCTTTGATACTCTCCTTCCTCTCTGCCTTACTACCACTGTATCCTGTCCCTCTTCCCTTCTCAGCCATACCTCTGTTACCTGCTGTCATACTCTCCTTCCTCTCTGCCTTACTACCACTGTGCCCTGTCCCTCTTCCCTTCTCTGCCATACCTCTGTTACCTGCTGTCATACTCTCCTTCCTCTCTGCCTTACTATCACTGTGCCCTGTCCCTCTTCCCTTCTCTGCCATACCTCTGTTACCTGCTGTGATACTCTCCTTCCTCTCTGCCTTACTACCACTGTACCCTGTCCCTCTTCCCTTCTCTGCCATACCTCTGTTACCTGCTGTCATACTCTCCTTCCTCTCTGCCTTACTACCACTGTGCCCTGTCCCTCTTCCCCTCTCTGCCATACCTCTGTTACCTGCTGTCATACTCTCCTTCCTCTCTGCCATACTACCACTGTGCCCTGTCCCTCTTCCCTTCTCTGCCATACCTGTGTTACCTGCTGTCATACTCTCCTTCCTCTCTGCCTTACTACCACTGTGCCCTGTCCCTCTTCCCTTCTCTGCCATACCTCTGTTACCTGCTGTCATACTCTCTTTCCTCTCTGCCTTACTATCACTGTGCCCTGTACCACTTCCCTTCTCTGCCATACCTCTGTTACCTGCTGTCATACTCTCCTTCCTCTCTGCCTTACTATCACTGTGCCCTGTACCTCTTCCCTTCTCTGCCATACCTCTGTTACCTGCTGTCATACTGTCCTTCCTCTCTGCCTTACTACCAATGTGCCCTGTCCCTCTTCCCTTCTCTGCCATACCTTTGTTACCTGCTATCATACTCTCCTTCCTCTCTGCCTTACTACCACTGTGCCCTGTCCCTCTTCCCTTCTCTGCCATACCTCTGTTATCTGCTGTGATACTCTCCTTCCTCTCTGCCTTACTACCACTGTACCCTGTCCCTCTTCCCTTCTCTGCCATTACTCTGTTACCTGCTGTCATACTCTCTTTCCTCTCTGCCTTACTATCACTGTGCCCTGTACCACTTCCCTTCTCTGCCATACCTCTGTTACCTGCTGTCATACTCTCCTTCCTCTCTGCCTTACTATCACTGTGCCCTGTACCTCTTCCCTTCTCTGCCATACCTCTGTTACCTGCTGTCATACTGTCCTTCCTCTCTGCCTTACTACCAATGTGCCCTGTCCCTCTTCCCTTCTCTGCCATACCTTTGTTACCTGCTATCATACTCTCCTTCCTCTCTGCCTTACTACCACTGTGCCCTGTCCCTCTTCCCTTCTCTGCCATACCTCTGTTACCTGCTGTGATACTCTCCTTCCTCTCTACCTTACTACCACTGTACCCTGTCCCTCTTCCCTTCTCTGCCATTCCTCTGTTACCTGCTGTCATACTCTCCTTCCTCTCTGCCTTACTACCACTGTACCCTGTCCCTCTTCCCTTGTCTGGCATACCTCTGTTACCTGCTGTCATACTCCCCTTCCTCTCTGCATTACTACCACTGTACCCTGTCCCTCTTCCCTTCTCTGCCATACCTCTGTTACCTGCTGTCATACTCTCCTTCCTCTCTGCCTTACTACCACTTTACCCTGTCCCTCTTCCCTTCTCTGCCATACCTGTTACCTGCAGCCATACTCTCCTTCCTCTCTGCCTTACTACCACTGTACCCTATCCCTCTACCCTTCTCTGCCGTACCTCTGTTACCTGCTGTCATACTCTCCTTCCTCTCTGCCTTACTACCACTGTACCCTGTCCCTCTTCCCTTCTCTGCCCCATACCTCTGATACCTGCTGTCATACTGTCCTTCCTCTCTGCCTTACTACCACTGTACCCTGTCCCTCTACCCTTCTCTGCCATACCTCTGTTACCTGCTGTGATACTCTCCTTCCTCTCTGCCTTACTACCACTGTGCCCTGTCCCTCTTCCCTTCTCTGCCATACATCTGTTACCTGCAGCCATACTCTCCTTCCTCTCTGCCTTACTACCACTGTGCCCTGTCCCTCTTCCCTTCTCTGCCATACCTGTTATTTGCAGCCATACTCTCCTTCCTCTCTGCCTTACTTCCACTGTGCGCTGTCTCTCTTCCCTTCTCTGCCATACCTGTTACCTGCTGTCATACTCTCCTTCCTCTCTGCCTTACTACCACTGTACCCTGTCCCTCTTCCCTTCTCTGCCATAGCTCTGTTACCTGCTGTCATACTCTCCTTCCTCTCTGCCTTACTATCACTGTGCCCTGTCCCTCTTCCCCTCTCTGCCATACCTCTGTTACCTGCTGTCATACTCTCCTTCCTCTCTGCCTTACTATCACTGTGCCCTGTCCCTCTTCCCTTCTCTGCCATACCTCTGTTACCTGCTCTCATAGTCTCCTTCCTCTCTGCCTTACTACCACTGTGCCCTGTCCCTCTTCCCTTCTCTGCCATACCTCTGTTACCTGCTGTCATACTCTCCTTCCTCTCTGCCATACTACCACTGTGCCCTGTCCCTCTTCCCTTCTCTGCCATACCTGTGTTACCTGCTGTCATACTCTCCTTCCTCTCTGCCTTACTACCACTGTGCCCTGTCCCTCTTCCCTTCTCTGCCATACCTCTGTTACCTGCTGTCATACTCTCTTTCCTCTCTGCCTTACTATCACTGTGCCCTGTACCACTTCCCTTCTCTGCCATACTTCTGTTACCTGCTGTCATACTCTCCTTCCTCTCTGCCTTACTATCACTGTGCCCTGTACCTCTTCCCTTCTCTGCCATACCTGTTACCTGCTGTCATACTGTCCTTCCTCTCTGCCTTACTACCAATGTGCCCAGTCCCTCTTCCGTTCTCTGCCATACCTTTGTTACCTGCTATCATACTCTCCTTCCTCTCTGCCTTACTGCCACTGTGCCCTGTCCCTCTTCCGTTCTCTGCCATACCTTTGTTACCTGCTTTCATACTCTCCTTCCTCTCTGCCTTACTACCACTGTGCCCTGTCCCTCTTCCCTTCTCTGCCATACCTCTGTTACCTGCTGTGATACTCTCCTTCCTCTCTGCCTTACTACCACTGTACCCTGTCCCTCTTCCCTTCTCTGCCATTCCTCTGTTACCTGCTGTCATACTCTCCTTCCTCTCTGCCTTACTACCACTGTGCCCTGTCCCTCTTCCCCTCTGTGCCATACCTCTGTTACCTGCTGTCATACTCTCCTTCCTCTCTGCCTTACTATCACTGTGCCCTGTCCCTCTTCCCTTCTCTGCCATACCTCTGTTACCTGCTCTCATAGTCTCCTTCCTCTCTGCCTTACTATCACTGTGCCCTGTCCCTCTTCCCTTCTCTGCCATACCTCTGTTACCTGCTCTCATAGTCTCCTTCCTCTCTGCCTTACTACCACTGTGCCCTGTCCCTCTTCCGTTCTCTGCCATACCTCTGTTACCTGCTATCATACTCTCCTTCCTCTCTGCCTAACTACCACTGTACCCTGTCCCTCTTCCCTTCTCTGCCATACCTCTGTTACCTGCTGTCATACTCTCCTTCCTCTCTGCCTTACTAACACTGTACCCTGTCCCTCTTCCCTTCTCTGCCATACCTCTGTTACCTGCTGTCATACTCTCCTTCCTCTCTGCCTTACTACCACTGTGCCCTGTCCCTCTTCCCTTCTCTGCCATACCTCTGTTATCTGCTGTCATACTCTCCTTCCTCTCTGCCTTACTACCACTGTGCCCTGTCCCTCTTCCCTTTTCTGCCATACCTCTGTTACCTGCTGTCATACTCTCCTTCCTCTCTGCCTTACTACCACTGTGTCATGTCCCTCTTCCCTTCTCTGCCATACCTTTGTTACCTGCTGTCATACTCTCCTTCCTCTGTGCCTTACTACCACTGTGCCCTGTCCCTCTTCCCTTGTCTGGCATACCTCTGTTACCTGCTGTCATACTCCCCTTCCTCTCTGCATTACTACCACTGTACCCTGTCCCTCATCCCTTCTCTGCCATACCTCTGTTACCTGCTGTCATACTCTCCTTCCTCTCTGCCTTACTACCACTGTACCCTGTCCCTCTTCCCTTGTCTGGCATACCTCTGTTACCTGCTGTCATACTCCCCTTCCTCTCTGCATTACTACCACTGTACCCTGTCCCTCTTCCCTTCTCTGCCATACCTCTGTTACCTGCTGTCATACTCTCCTTCCTCTCTGCCTTACTACCACTTTACCCTGTCCCTCTTCCCTTCTCTGCCATACCTGTTACCTGCAGCCATACTCTCCTTCCTCTCTGCCTTACTACCACTGTACCCTATCCCTCTACCCTTCTCTGCCATACCTCTGTTACCTGCTGTCATAAACTCCTTCCTCTCTGCCTTACTACCACTGTACCCTGTCCCTCTTCCCTTCTCTGCCATACCTCTGTTACCTGCTGTGATACTCTCCTTCCTCTCTGCCTTACTACCACTGTACCCTGTCCCTCTTCCCTTCTCTGCCCCATACCTCTGATACCTGCTGTCATACTGTCCTTCCTCTCTGCCTTACTACCACTGTACCCTGTCCCTCTACCCTTCTCTGCCATACCTCTGTTACCTGCTGTGATACTCTCCTTCCTCTCTGCCTTACTACCACTGTGCCCTGTCCCTCTTCCCTTCTCTGCCATACATCTGTTACCTGCAGCCATACTCTCCTTCCTCTCTGCCTTACTACCACTGTGCCCTGTCCCTCTTCCCTTCTCTGCCATACCTGTTATTTGCAGCCATACTCTCCTTCCTCTCTGCCTTACTTCCACTGTGCCCTGTCTCTCTTCCCTTCTCTGCCATACCTGTTACCTGCTGTCATACTCTCCTTCCTCTCTGCCTTACTAACACTGTACCCTGTCCCTCTTCCCTTCTCTGCCATACCTCTGTTACCTGCTGTCATACTCTCCTTCCTCTCTGCCTTACTATCACTGTGCCCTGTCCCTCTTCCCCTCTCTGCCATACCTCTGTTACCTGCTGTCATACTCTCCTTCCTCTCTGCCTTACTATCACTGTGCCCTGTCCCTCTTCCCTTCTCTGCCATACCTCTGTTACCTGCTCTCATAGTCTCCTTCCTCTCTGCCTTACTACCACTGTGCCCTGTCCCTCTTCCCTTCTCTGCCATACCTCTGTTACCTGCTGTCATACTCTCCTTCCTCTCTGCCTTACTACCACTGTGCCCTGTCCCTCTTCCCCTCTCTGCCATACCTCTGTTACCTGCTGTCATACTCTCCTTCCTCTCTGCCATACTACCACTGTGCCCTGTCCCTCTTCCCTTCTCTGCCATACCTGTGTTACCTGCTGTCATACTCTCCTTCCTCTCTGCCTTACTACCACTGTGCCCTGTCCCTCTTCCCTTCTCTGCCATACCTCTGTTACCTGCTGTCATACTCTCTTTCCTCTCTGCCTTACTATCACTGTGCCCTGTACCACTTCCCTTCTCTGCCATACCTCTGTTACCTGCTGTCATACTGTCCTTCCTCTCTGCCTTACTACCAATGTGCCCTGTCCCTCTTCCCTTCTCTGCCATACCTTTGTTACCTGCTATCATACTCTCCTTCCTCTCTGCCTTACTACCACTGTGCCCTGTCCCTCTTCCCTTTTCTGCCATACCTCTGTTACCTGCTGTGATACTCTCCTTCCTCTCTGCCTTACTACCACTGTACCCTGTCCCTCTTCCCTTCTCTGCCATTCCTCTGTTACCTGCTGTCATACTCTCCTTCCTCTCTGCCTTACTACCACTGTGCCCTGTCCCTCTTCCCCTCTGTGCCATACCTCTGTTACCTGCTGTCATACTCTCCTTCCTCTCTGCCTTACTATCACTGTGCCCTGTCCCTCTTCCCTTCTCTGCCATACCTCTGTTACCTGCTCTCATAGTCTCCTTCCTCTCTGCCTTACTACCACTGTGCCCTGTCCCTCCTCCGTTCTCTGCCATACCTCTGTTACCTGCTATCATACTCTCCTTCCTCTCTGCCTAACTACCACTGTACCCTGTCCCTCTTCCCTTCTCTGCCATACCTCTGTTACCTGCTGTCATACTCTCCTTCCTCTCTGCCTTACTAACACTGTACCCTGTCCCTCTTCCCTTCTCTGCCATACCTCTGTTACCTGCTGTCATACTCTCCTTCCTCTCTGCCTTACTACCACTGTGCCCTGTCCCTCTTCCCTTCTCTGCCATACCTCTGTTATCTGCTGTCATACTCTCCTTCCTCTCTGCCTTACTACCACTGTGCCCTGTCCCTCTTCCCTTTTCTGCCATACCTCTGTTACCTGCTGTCATACTCTCCTTCCTCTCTGCCTTACTACCACTGTGTCATGTCCCTCTTCCCTTCTCTGCCATACCTTTGTTACCTGCTGTCATACTCTCCTTCCTCTGTGCCTTACTACCACTGTGCCCTGTCCCTCTTCCCTTGTCTGGCATACCTCTGTTACCTGCTGTCATACTCCCCTTCCTCTCTGCATTACTACCACTGTACCCTGTCCCTCATCCCTTCTCTGCCATACCTCTGTTACCTGCTGTCATACTCTCCTTCCTCTCTGCCTTACTACCACTGTACCCTGTCCCTCTTCCCTTGTCTGGCATACCTCTGTTACCTGCTGTCATACTCCCCTTCCTCTCTGCATTACTACCACTGTACCCTGTCCCTCTTCCCTTCTCTGCCATACCTCTGTTACCTGCTGTCATACTCTCCTTCCTCTCTGCCTTACTACCACTTTACCCTGTCCCTCTTCCCTTCTCTGCCATACCTGTTACCTGCAGCCATACTCTCCTTCCTCTCTGCCTTACTACCACTGTACCCTATCCCTCTACCCTTCTCTGCCATACCTCTGTTACCTGCTGTCATAAACTCCTTCCTCTCTGCCTTACTACCACTGTACCCTGTCCCTCTTCCCTTCTCTGCCATACCTCTGTTACCTGCTGTGATACTCTCCTTCCTCTCTGCCTTACTACCACTGTACCCTGTCCCTCATCCCTTTTCTGCCCCATACCTCTGATACCTGCTGTCATACTGTCCTTCCTCTCTGCCTTACTACCACTGTACCCTGTCCCTCTACCCTTCTCTGCCATACCTCTGTTACCTGCTGTGATACTCTCCTTCCTCTCTGCCTTACTACCACTGTGCCCTGTCCCTCTTCCCTTCTCTGCCATACATCTGTTACCTGCAGCCATACTCTCCTTCCTCTCTGCCTTACTACCACTGTGCCCTGTCCCTCTTCCCTTCTCTGCCATACCTGTTATTTGCAGCCATACTCTCCTTCCTCTCTGCCTTACTTCCACTGTGCCCTGTCTCTCTTCCCTTCTCTGCCATACCTGTTACCTGCTGTCATACTCTCCTTCCTCTCTGCCTTACTAACACTGTACCCTGTCCCTCTTCCCTTCTCTGCCATACCTCTGTTACCTGCTGTGATACTCTCCTTCCTCTCTGCCTTACTATCACTGTGCCCTGTCCCTCTTCCCCTCTCTGCCATACCTCTGTTACCTGCTGTCATACTCTCCTTCCTCTCTGCCTTACTATCACTGTGCCCTGTCCCTCTTCCCTTCTCTGCCATACCTCTGTTACCTGCTCTCATAGTCTCCTTCCTCTCTGCCTTACTACCACTGTGCCCTGTCCCTCTTCCCTTCTCTGCCATACCTCTGTTACCTGCTGTCATACTCTCCTTCCTCTCTGCCTTACTACCACTGTGCCCTGTCCCTCTTCCCCTCTCTGCCATACCTCTGTTACCTGCTGTCATACTCTCCTTCCTCTCTGCCATACTACCACTGTGCCCTGTCCCTCTTCCCTTCTCTGCCATACCTGTGTTACCTGCTGTCATACTCTCCTTCCTCTCTGCCTTACTACCACTGTGCCCTGTCCCTCTTCCCTTCTCTGCCATACCTCTGTTACCTGCTGTCATACTCTCTTTCCTCTCTGCCTTACTATCACTGTGCCCTGTACCACTTCCCTTCTCTGCCATACCTCTGTTACCTGCTGTCATACTGTCCTTCCTCTCTGCCTTACTACCAATGTGCCCTGTCCCTCTTCCCTTCTCTGCCATACCTTTGTTACCTGCTATCATACTCTCCTTCCTCTCTGCCTTACTACCACTGTGCCCTGTCCCTCTTCCCTTTTCTGCCATACCTCTGTTACCTGCTGTGATACTCTCCTTCCTCTCTGCCTTACTACCACTGTACCCTGTCCCTCTTCCCTTCTCTGCCATTCCTCTGTTATCTGCTGTCATACTCTCCTTCCTCTCTGCCTTACTACCACTGTGCCCTGTCCCTCTTCCCCTCTGTGCCATACCTCTGTTACCTGCTGTCATACTCTCCTTCCTCTCTGCCTTACTATCACTGTGCCCTGTCCCTCTTCCCTTCTCTGCCATACCTCTGTTACCTGCTCTCATAGTCTCCTTCCTCTCTGCCTTACTACCACTGTGCCCTGTCCCTCCTCCGTTCTCTGCCATACCTCTGTTACCTGCTATCATACTCTCCTTCCTCTCTGCCTAACTACCACTGTACCCTGTCCCTCTTCCCTTCTCTGCCATACCTCTGTTACCTGCTGTCATACTCTCCTTCCTCTCTGCCTTACTAACACTGTACCCTGTCCCTCTTCCCTTCTCTGCCATACCTCTGTTACCTGCTGTCATACTCTCCTTCCTCTCTGCCTTACTACCACTGTACCCTGTCCCTCTTCCCTTCTCTGCCATACCTCTGTTATCTGCTGTCATACTCTCCTTCCTCTCTGCCTTACTACCACTGTGCCCTGTCCCTCTTCCCCTCTGTGCCATACCTCTGTTACCTGCTGTCATACTCTCCTTCCTCTCTGCCTTACTATCACTGTGCCCTGTCCCTCTTCCCTTCTCTGCCATACCTCTGTTACCTGCTCTCATAGTCTCCTTCCTCTCTGCCTTACTACCACTGTACCCTGTCCCTCTTCCGTTTTCTGCCATACCTCTTTTACCTGCTATCATACTCTCCTTCCTCTCTGCCTAACTACCACTGTACCCTGTCCCTCTTCCCTTCTCTGCCATACCTCTGTTACCTGCTGTCATACTCTCCTTCCTCTCTGCCTTACTACCACTGTGCCCTGTCCCTCTTCCCTTCTCTGCCATACCTCTGTTACCTGCTGTCATACTCTCCTTCCTCTCTGCCTTACTACCACTGTGCCCTGTCCCTCTTCCCTTCTCTGCCATATCTCTGTTACCTGCTGTCATACTCTCCTTCCTCTCTGCCTTACTACCACTGTGCCCTGTCCCTCTTCCCGTCTCTGCCATACCTCTGTTACCTGCTGTCATACTCCCCTTCCTCTCTGCCTTACTACCACTGTACCCTGTCCCTCTTCCCTTCTCTGCCATACCTCTGTTACCTGCTGTCATACTCTCCTTCCTCTCTGCCTTACTATCACTGTGCCCTGTCCCTCTTCCCTTCTCTGCCATACCTCTGTTACCTGCTGTCATACTCTCCTTCCTCTCTGCCTTACTACCACTGTGCCCTGTCCCTCTTCCCTTCTCTGCCATACCTCTGTTACCTGCTGTCATACTCTACTTCCTCTCTGCCATACTAGCACTGTGCCCTGTCCCTCTTCCCCTCTCTGCCATACCTCTGTTACCTGCTGTCATACTGTCTTTCCTCTCTGCCTTACTACCACTGTGCCCTGTCCCTCTTCCCTTCTCTGCCCCATACCTGTGTTACCTGCTGTCATACTCTCCTTCCTCTCTGCCTTACTACCACTGTGCCCTGTCCCTCTTCCCTTCTCTGCCATACCTCTGTTACCTGCTATCATACTCTCTTTCCTCTCTGCCTTACGATCACTGTGCCCTGTACCACTTCCCTTCTCTGCCCCATACCTCTGTTACCTGCTGTCATACTCTCCTTCCTCTCTGCCTTACTATCACTGTGCCCTGTACCTCTTCCCTTCTCTGCCATACCTCTTTTACCTGCTGTCATACTCTCCTTCCTCTCTGCCTTACTACCACTGTGCCCTGTCCCTCTTCTCTTCTCTGCCATACCTTTGTTACCTGCTATCATACTCTCCTTCCTCTCTGCCTTACTACCACTGTGCCCTGTCCCTCTTCCCTTCTCTGCCATACCTCTGTTACCCTTCTGTGATACTCTCCTTCCTCTCTGCCTTACTACCACTGTATCCTGTCCCTCTTCCCTTCTCAGCCATACCTCTGTTACCTGCTGTCATACTCTCCTTCCTCTCTGCCTTACTACCACTGTACCCTGTCACTCTTCCCTTCTCTGCCATACCTCTGTTACCTGCTTTGATACTCTCCTTCCTCTCTGCCTTACTACCACTGTATCCTGTCCCTCTTCCCTTCTCAGCCATACCTCTGTTACCTGCTGTCATACTCTCCTTCCTCTCTGCCTTACTATCACTGTGCCCTGTCCCTCTTCCCTTCTCTGCCATACCTCTGTTACCTGCTGTGATACTCTCCTTCCTCTCTGCCTTACTACCACTGTACCCTGTCCCTCTTCCCTTCTCTGCCATACCTCTGTTACCTGCTGTCATACTGTCCTTCCTCTCTGCCTTACTACCAATGTGCCCTGTCCCTCTTCCCTTCTCTGCCATACCTTTGTTACCTGCTATCATACTCTCCTTCCTCTCTGCCTTACTACCACTGTGCCCTGTCCCTCTTCCCTTCTCTGCCATACCTCTGTTACCTGCTGTGATACTCTCCTTCCTCTCTGCCTTACTACCACTGTACCCTGTCCCTCTTCCCTTCTCTGCCATTCCTCTGTTACCTGCTGTCATACTCTCCTTCCTCTCTGCCTTACTACCACTGTACCCTGTCCCTCTTCCCTTGTCTGGCATACCTCTGTTACCTGCTGTCATACTCCCCTTCCTCTCTGCATTACTACCACTGTACCCTGTCCCTCTTCCCTTCTCTGCCATACCTCTGTTACCTGCTGTCATACTCTCCTTCCTCTCTGCCTTACTACCACTTTACCCTGTCCCTCTTCCCTTCTCTGCCATACCTGTTACCTACAGCCATACTCTCCTTCCTCTCTGCCTTACTACCACTGTACCCTATCCCTCTACCCTTCTCTGCCGTACCTCTGTTACCTGCTGTCATACTCTCCTTCCTCTCTGCCTTACTACCACTGTACCCTGTCCCTCTTCCCTTCTCTGCCCCATACCTCTGATACCTGCTTTCATACTGTCCTTCCTCTCTGCCTTACTACCACTGTACCCTGTCCCTCTACCCTTCTCTGCCATACCTCTGTTACCTGCTGTGATACTCTCCATCCTCTCTGCCTTACTACCACTGTGCCCTGTCCCTCTTCCCTTCTCTGCCATACATCTGTTACCTGCAGCCATACTCTCCTTCCTCTCTGCCTTACTTCCACTGTGCGCTGTCTCTCTTCCCTTCTCTGCCATACCTGTTACCTGCTGTCATACTCTCCTTCCTCTCTGCCATACTACCACTGTGCCCTGTCCCTCTTCCCTTCTCTGCCATACCTGTGTTACCTCCTGTCATACTCTCCTTCCTCTCTGCCTTACTACCACTGTGCCCTGTCCCTCTTCCCTTCTCTGCCATACCTCTGTTACCTGCTGTCATACTCTCTTTCCTCTCTGCCTTACTATCACTGTGCCCTGTACCACTTCCCTTCTCTGCCATACTTCTGTTACCTGCTGTCATACTCTCCTTCCTCTCTGCCTTACTATCACTGTGCCCTGTACCTCTTCCCTTCTCTGCCATACCTCTGTTACCTGCTGTCATACTGTCCTTCCTCTCTGCCTTACTACCAATGTGCCCTGTCCCTCTTCCGTTCTCTGCCATACCTTTGTTACCTGCTATCATACTCTCCTTCCTCTCTGCCTTACTGCCACTGTGCCCTGTCCCTCTTCCGTTCTCTGCCATACCTTTGTTACCTGCTATCATACTCTCCTTCCTCTCTGCCTTACTACCACTGTGCCCTGTCCCTCTTCCCTTCTCTGCCATACCTCTGTTACCTGCTGTGATACTCTCCTTCCTCTCTGCCTTACTACCACTGTACCCTGTCCCTCTTCCCTTCTCTGCCATTCCTCTGTTACCTGCTGTCATACTCTCCTTCCTCTCTGCCTTACTACCACTGTGCCCTGTCCCTCTTCCCCTCTGTGCCATACCTCTGTTACCTGCTGTCATACTCTCCTTCCTCTCTGCCTTACTATCACTGTGCCCTGTCCCTCTTCCCTTCTCTGCCATACCTCTGTTACCTGCTCTCATAGTCTCCTTCCTCTCTGCCTTACTATCACTGTGCCCTGTCCCTCTTCCCTTCTCTGCCATACCTCTGTTACCTGCTCTCATAGTCTCCTTCCTCTCTGCCTTACTACCACTGTGCCCTGTCCCTCTTCCGTTCTCTGCCATACCTCTGTTACCTGCTATCATACTCTCCTTCCTCTCTGCCTAACTACCACTGTACCCTGTCCCTCTTCCCTTCTCTGCCATACCTCTGTTACCTGCTGTCATACTCTCCTTCCTCTCTGCCTTACTAACACTGTACCCTGTCCCTCTTCCCTTCTCTGCCATACCTCTGTTACCTGCTGTCATACTCTCCTTCCTCTCTGCCTTACTACCACTGTGCCCTGTCCCTCTTCCCTTCTCTGCCATACCTCTGTTACCTGCTGTCATACTCTCCTTCCTCTCTGCCTTACTAACACTGTACCCTGTCCCTCTTCCCTTCTCTGCCATACCTCTGTTACCTGCTGTCATACTCTCCTTCCTCTCTGCCTTACTACCACTGTGCCCTGTCCCTCTTCCCTTCTCTGCCATACCTCTGTTATCTGCTGTCATACTCTCCTTCCTCTCTGCCTTACTACCACTGTGTCATGTCCCTCTTCCCTTCTCTGCCATACATTTCTTACCTGCTGTCATACTCTCCTTCCTCTGTGCCTTACTACCACTGTGCCCTGTCCCTCTTCCCTTGTCTGGCATACCTCTGTTACCTGCTGTCATACTCCCCTTCCTCTCTGCATTACTACCACTGTACCCTGTCCCTCATCCCTTCTCTGCCATACCTCTGTTACCTGCTGTCATACTCTCCTTCCTCTCTGCCTTACTACCACTGTACCCTGTCCCTCTTCCCTTGTCTGGCATACCTCTGTTACCTGCTGTCATACTCCCCTTCCTCTCTGCATTACTACCACTGTACCCTGTCCCTCTTCCCTTCTCTGCCATACCTCTGTTACCTGCTGTCATACTCTCCTTCCTCTCTGCCTTACTACCACTTTACCCTGTCCCTCTTCCCTTCTCTGCCATACCTGTTACCTGCAGCCATACTCTCCTTCCTCTCTGCCTTACTACCACTGTACCCTATCCCTCTACCCTTCTCTGCCATACCTCTGTTACCTGCTGTCATACTCTCCTTCCTCTCTGCCTTACTACCACTGTACCCTGTCCCTCTTCCCTTCTCTGCCATACCTCTGTTACCTGCTGTGATACTCTCCTTCCTCTCTGCCTTACTACCACTGTACCCTGTCCCTCTTCCCTTCTCTGCCCCATACCTCTGATACCTGCTGTCATACTGTCCTTCCTCTCTGCCTTACTACCACTGTACCCTGTCCCTCTACCCTTCTCTGCCATACCTCTGTTACCTGCTGTGATACTCTCCTTCCTCTCTGCCTTACTACCACTGTGCCCTGTCCCTCTTCCCTTCTCTGCCATACATCTGTTACCTGCAGCCATACTCTCCTTCCTCTCTGCCTTACTACCACTGTGCCCTGTCCCTCTTCCCTTCTCTGCCATAGCTGTTATTTGCAGCCATACTCTCCTTCCTCTCTGCCTTACTTCCACTGTGCCCTGTCTCTCTTCCCTTCTCTGCCATACCTGTTACCTGCTGTCATACTCTCCTTCCTCTCTGCCTTACTAACACTGTACCCTGTCCCTCTTCCCTTCTCTGCCATACCTCTGTTACCTGCTGTCATACTCTCCTTCCTCTCTGCCTTACTATCACTGTGCCCTGTCCCTCTTCCCCTCTCTGCCATACCTCTGTTACCTGCTGTCATACTCTCCTTCCTCTCTGCCTTACTATCACTGTGCCCTGTCCCTCTTCCCTTCTCTGCCATACCTCTGTTACCTGCTCTCATAGTCTCCTTCCTCTCTGCCTTACTACCACTGTGCCCTGTCCCTCTTCCCTTCTCTGCCATACCTCTGTTACCTGCTGTCATACTCTCCTTCCTCTCTGCCTTACTACCACTGTGCCCTGTCCCTCTTCCCCTCTCTGCCATACCTCTGTTACCTGCTGTCATACTCTCCTTCCTCTCTGCCATACTACCACTGTGCCCTGTCCCTCTTCCCTTCTCTGCCATACCTGTGTTACCTGCTGTCATACTCTCCTTCCTCTCTGCCTTACTACCACTGTGCCCTGTCCCTCTTCCCTTCTCTGCCATACCTCTGTTACCTGCTGTGATACTCTCCTTCCTCTCTGCCTTACTACCACTGTACCCTGTCCCTCTTCCCTTCTCTGCCATTCCTCTGTTACCTGCTGTCATACTCTCCTTCCTCTCTGCCTTACTACCACTGTGCCCTGTCCCTCTTCCCCTCTGTGCCATACCTCTGTTACCTGCTGTCATACTCTCCTTCCTCTCTGCCTTACTATCACTGTGCCCTGTCCCTCTTCCCTTCTCTGCCATACCTCTGTTACCTGCTCTCATAGTCTCCTTCCTCTCTGCCTTACTACCACTGTGCCCTGTCCCTCCTCCGTTCTCTGCCATACCTCTGTTACCTGCTATCATACTCTCCTTCCTCTCTGCCTAACTACCACTGTACCCTGTCCCTCTTCCCTTCTCTGCCATACCTCTGTTACCTGCTGTCATACTCTCCTTCCTCTCTGCCTTACTAACACTGTACCCTGTCCCTCTTCCCTTCTCTGCCATACCTCTGTTACCTGCTGTCATACTCTCCTTCCTCTCTGCCTTACTACCACTGTGCCCTGTCCCTCTTCCCCTCTGTGCCATACCTCTGTTACCTGCTGTCATACTCTCCTTCCTCTCTGCCTTACTATCACTGTGCCCTGTCCCTCTTCCCTTCTCTGCCATACCTCTGTTACCTGCTCTCATAGTCTCCTTCCTCTCTGCCTTACTACCACTGTACCCTGTCCCTCTTCCGTTCTCTGCCATACCTCTTTTACCTGCTATCATACTCTCCTTCCTCTCTGCCTAACTACCACTGTACCCTGTCCCTCTTCCCTTCTCTGCCATACCTCTGTTACCTGCTGTCATACTCTCCTTCCTCTCTGCCTTACTACCACTGTGCCCTGTCCCTCTTCCCTTCTCTGCCATACCTCTGTTACCTGCTGTCATACTCTCCTTCCTCTCTGCCTTACTACCACTGTGCCCTGTCCCTCTTCCCTTCTCTGCCATATCTCTGTTACCTGCTGTCATACTCTCCTTCCTCTCTGCCTTACTACCACTGTGCCCTGTCCCTCTTCCCGTCTCTGCCATACCTCTGTTACCTGCTGTCATACTCCCCTTCCTCTCTGCCTTACTACCACTGTACCCTGTCCCTCTTCCCTTCTCTGCCATACCTCTGTTACCTGCTGTCATACTCTCCTTCCTCTCTGCCTTACTATCACTGTGCCCTGTCCCTCTTCCCTTCTCTGCCATACCTCTGTTACCTGCTGTCATACTCTCCTTCCTCTCTGCCTTACTACCACTGTGCCCTGTCCCTCTTCCCTTCTCTGCCATACCTCTGATAGCTGCTGTCATACTCTCCTTCCTCTCTTCCTTACTACCACTGTAACCTGTCCTTCTTCCCTTCTCTGCCATACCTCTGTTACCTGCTGTGATACTCTCCTTCCTCTCTGCCTTACTACCACTGTACCCTGTCCCTCTTCCCTTCTCTGCCCCATACCTCTGTAACCTGCTGTCATACTGTCCTTCCTCTCTGCCTTACTACCACTGTGCCCTGTCCCTCTTCCCTTCTCTGCCATACCTCTGTTACCTGCGGTCATACTCTCCTTCCTCTCTGCCTTACTACCACTGTGCCCTGTCCCTCTTCCCTTCACTGCCATAACTCTTTTACCTGCTGTCATACTCTCCTTCCTCTCTGCCTTACTACCACTGTGACCTGTCCCTCTTCCCTTCTCTGCCCCATACCTCTGTTACCTGCTGTCATACTGTCCTTCCTCTCTGCCTTACTACCACTGTGCCCTGTCCTTCGTCCCTTCTTTGCCATACCTCTGTTACCTGCAGCCATACTCTCCTTCCTCTCTGCATTACTTCCACTGTGCCCTGTCTTTCTTCCCTTCTCTGCCATACCTGTTACCTGCTGTCATACTCTCCTTCCTCTCTGCCTTACTAACACTGTACCCTGTCCCTCTTCCCTTCTCTGCCATACCTCTGTTACCTGCTGTCATACTCTCCTTCCTCTCTGCCTTACTACCACTGTGCCCTGTCCCTCTTCCCCTCTCTGCCATACCTCTGTTACCTGCTATCATACTCTCCTTCCTCTCTGACTTACTATCACTGTGCCCTGTCCCTCTTCCCTTCTCTGCCATACCTCTGTTACCTGCTCTCATAGTCTCCTTCCTCTCTGCCTTACTATCACTGTGCCCTGTACCTCTTCCCTTCTCTGCCATACCTCTGTTACCTGCTGTCATACTCTCCTTCCTCTCTGCCTTACTACCACTGTGCCCTGTCCCTCTTCCCTTCTCTGCCACACCTCTGTCATACTGTCCTTCCTCACAGCCTTACTACCACTGTGCCCTGTCCCTCTTCCCTTCTCTGCCATACCTCTGTTACCTGCTGTCATACTCTCCTTCCTCTCTGCCTTACTACCACTGTGCCCTGTCCCTCTTCCCTTCTCTGCCATACCTCTGTTACCTGCTGTCATACTCTCCTTCCTCTCTGCCTTACTACCACTGTGCCCTGTCCCTCTTCCCTTCTCTGCCATACCTGTGTTACCTGCTGTCATACTCTCCTTCCTCTCTGCCTTACTACCACTGTGCCCTGTCCCTCTTCCCTTCTCTGCCATACCTCTGTTACCTGCTATCATACTCTCTTTCCTCTCTGCCTTACTATCACTGTGCCCTGTACCGCTTCCCTTCTCTGCCATACCTCTGTTACCTGCTGTCATACTCTCCTTCCTCTCTGCCTTACTATCACTGTGCCCTGTCCCTCTTCCCTTCTCTGCCATACCTTTGTTACCTGCTATCATACTCTCCTTCCTCTCTGCCTTACTACCACTGTGCCCTTTCCCTCTTCCCTTCTCTGCCATACCTCTGTTACCTGCTGTGATACTCTCCTTCCTCTCTGCCTTACTACCACTGTACCCTGTCCCTCTTCCCTTCTCTGCCATACCTCTGTTACCTGCTGTCATACTCTCCTTCCTCTCTGCCTTACTACCACTGTGCCCTGTCCCTCTTCCCCTCTCTGCCATACCTCTGTTACCTGCTGTCATACTCTCCTTCCTCTCTGCCTTACTATCACTGTGCCCTGTCCCTCTTCCCTTCTCTGCCATACCTCTGTTACCTGCTCTCATAGTCTCCTTCCTCTCTGCCTTACTACCACTGTGCCCTGTCCCTCTTCCCTTCTCTGCCATACCTCTGTTACCTGCTATCATACTCTCCTTCCTCTCTGCCTAACTACCACTGTACCCTGTCCCTCTTCCCTTCTCTGCCATACCTCTATTACCTGCTGTCATACTCTCCTTCCTCTCTGCCTTACTACCACTGTGCCCTGTCCCTCTTCCCTTCTCTGCCATACCTCTGTTATCTGCTGTCATACTCTCCTTCCTCTCTGCCTTACTACCACTGTGCCCTGTGCCTCTTCCCTTTTCTGCCATACCGCTGTTACCTGCTGTCATACTCTCCTTCCTCTCTGCCTTACTACCACTGTGCCCTGTCCCTCTTCCCTTCTCTGCCATACCTCTGTTACCTGCGGTCATACTCCCCTTCCTCTCTGCCTTACTACCACTGTGCCCTGTCCCTCTTCCCTTCTCTGCCATACCTCTGTTACCTGCTGTCATACTCTCCTTCCTCTCTGCCTTACTACCACTGTGCCCTGTCCCTCTTCCCTTCTCTGCCATACCTGTGTTACCTGCTGTCATACTCTCCTTCCTCTCTGCATTACTACCACTGTGCCCTGTCCCTCTTCCGTTCTCTGCCATACCTCTGTTACCTGCTGTCATACTCTCCTTCCTCTCTGCCTTACTACCACTGTACCCTGTCCCTCTTCCCTTGTCTGGCATACCTCTGTTACCTGCTGTCATACTCCCCTTCCTCTCTGCATTACTACCACTGTACCCTGTCCCTCTTCCCTTCTCTGCCATACCTCTGTTACCTGCTGTCATACTCTCCTTCCTCTCTGCCTTACTACCACTGTACCCTGTCCCTCTTCCCTTCTCTGCCATACCTGTTACCTGCAGCCATACTCTCCTTCCTCTCTGCCTTACTACCACTGTACCCTGTCCCTCTTCCCTTCTCTGCCGTACCTCTGTTACCTGTTGTCATACTCTCCTTCCTCTCTGCCTTACTATCACTGTACCCTGTCTCTCTTCCCTTCTCTGCCATACCTCTGTTACCTGCTGTCACACTCTCCTTCCTCTCTTCCTTACTACCACTGTACCCTGTCCCTCTTCCCTTCTCTGCCATACCTCTGTTACCTGCTGTCATACTCTCCTTCCTCTCTGCCTTACTACCACTGTACCCTGTCTCTCTTCCCTTCTCTGCCATACCTCTGTTACCTGCTGTCACACTCTCCTTCCTCTCTTCCTTACTACCACTGTACCCTGTCCCTCTTCCCTTCTCTGCCATACCTCTGTTACCTGCTGTCATACTCTCCTTCCTCTCTGCCTTACTACCACTGTACCCTGTCCCTCTACCCTTCTCTGCCATACCTCTGTTACCTGCTGTGATACTCTCCTTCCTCTCTGCCTTACTACCACTGTGCCCTGTCCCTCTTCCCTTCTCTGCCATACCTCTGTTACCTGCAGCCATACTCTCCTTCCTCTCTGCCTTACTACCACTGTGCCCTGTCCCTCTTCCCTTCTCTGCCATAACTTTTACCTGCAGCCATACTCTCCTTCCTCTCTGCCTTACTACCACTGTACCCTGTCTCTCTTCCCTTCTCTGCCATACCTCTGTTACCTGCTGTCACACTCTCCTTCCTCTCTTCCTTACTATCACTGTGCCCTGTCCCTCTTCCCTTCTCTGCCATACCTCTGTTACCTGCTCTCATAGTCTCCTTCCTCTCTGCCTTACTACCACTGTGCCCTGTCCCTCTTCCCGTCTCTGCCATACCTCTGTTACCTGCTGTCATACTCCCCTTCCTCTCTACCTTACTATCACTGTGCCCTGTCCCTCTTCCCTTCTCTGCCATACCTCTGTTACCTGCTGTCACACTCTCCTTCCTCTCTGCCTTACTACCACTGTATCCTGTCCCTCTTCCCTTCTCTGCCATACCTCTGTTACCTGCTCTCATAGTCTCCTTCCTCTCTGCCTTACTACCACTGTGCCCTGTCCCTCTTCCCGTCTCTGCCATACCTCTGTTACCTGCTGTCATACTCTCCTTCCTCTCTGCCTTACTACCACAGTACCCTGTCCCTCTACCCTTCTCTGCCATACCTCTGTTACCTGCTGTCATACTCTCCTTCCTCTCTGCCTTACTATCACTTTGCCCTGTACCTCTTCCCTTCTCTGCCATACCTCTGTTACCTGCTCTCATAGTCTCCTTCCTCTCTGCCTTACTACCACTGTGCCCTGTCCTTCTTCCCATCTCTGCCATACCTCTGTTACCTGCTGTCATACTCTCCTTCCTCTCTGCCTTAATACCACTGTGCCCTGTCCCTCTTCCCTTCTCTGCCATACCTCTGTTACCTGCTGTCATACTCTCCTTCCTCTCTGCCTTACTACCACTGTGCCCTGTCCCTCTTCCCTTCTCTGCCATACCTGTTACCTGCAGCCATACTCTCCTTCCTCTCTGCCTTACTACCACTGTACCCTGTCCCACTACCCTTCTCTGCCGTACCTCTGTTACCTGCTGTCATACTCTCCTTCCTCTCTGCCTTACTACCACTGTACCCTGTCCCTCTACCCTTCTCTGCCATACCTCTGTTACCTGCTGTCACACTCTCCTTCCTCTCTGCCTTACTACCACTGTGCCCTGTCCCTCTTCCCTTCTCTGCCATACCTCTGTTACCTGCTGTCATACTCTCCTTCCTCTCTTCCTTATTACCACTGTAAGCTGTCCTTCTTCCCTTCTCTGCCATACCTCTGTTACCTGCTGTGATACTCTCCTTCCTCTCTGCCTTACTACCACTGTACCCTGTCCCTCTTCCCTTCTCTGCCCCATACCTCTGTTACCTGCTGTCATACTGTCCTTCCTCTCTGCCTTACTACCACTGTACCCTGTTCCTCTACCCTTTTCTGCCATACCTCTGTAACCTGCTGTGATACTCTCCTTCCTCTCTGCCTTACTACCACTGTGCCCTGTCCCTCTTCCCTTCTCTGCCACATCTCTGTTACCTGCTGTCATACTCTCCTTCCTCTCTGCCTTACTACCACTGTACCCTGTCCCTCTTCCCTTCTCTGCCATACCTCTGTTACCTGCGGTCATACTCCCCTTCCTCTCTGCCTTACTACCACTGTGCCCTGTCCCTCTTCCCTTCTCTGCCATACCTCTGTTACCTGCGGTCATACTCTCCTTCCTCTCTGCCTTACTACCACTGTGCCCTGTCCCTCTTCCCTTCACTGCCATACCTCTGTTACCTGCTGTCATACTCTCCATCCTCTCTGCCTTACTACCACTGTGCCCTGTCCCTCTTCCCTTCTCTGCCATACCTGTTACCTGCAGCCATACTCTCCTTCCTCTCTGCCTTACTACCACTGTACCCTGTCCCACTACCCTTCTCTGCCGTACCTCTGTTACCTGCTGTCATACTCTCCTTCCTCTCTGCCTTACTACCACTGTACCCTGTCCCTCTACCCTTCTCTGCCATACCTCTGTTACCTGCTGTCACACTCTCCTTCCTCTCTGCCTTACTACCACTGTGCCCTGTCCCTCTTCCCTTCTCTGCCATACCTCTGTTACCTGCTGTCATACTCTCCTTCCTCTCTTCCTTATTACCACTGTAAGCTGTCCTTCTTCCCTTCTCTGCCATACCTCTGTTACCTGCTGTGATACTCTCCTTCCTCTCTGCCTTACTACCACTGTACCCTGTCCCTCTTCCCTTCTCTGCCCCATACCTCTGTTACCTGCTGTCATACTGTCCTTCCTCTCTGCCTTACTACCACTGTACCCTGTTCCTCTACCCTTTTCTGCCATACCTCTGTAACCTGCTGTGATACTCTCCTTCCTCTCTGCCTTACTACCACTGTGCCCTGTCCCTCTTCCCTTCTCTGCCACATCTCTGTTACCTGCTGTCATACTCTCCTTCCTCTCTGCCTTACTACCACTGTACCCTGTCCCTCTTCCCTTCTCTGCCATACCTCTGTTACCTGCGGTCATACTCCCCTTCCTCTCTGCCTTACTACCACTGTGCCCTGTCCCTCTTCCCTTCTCTGCCATACCTCTGTTACCTGCGGTCATACTCTCCTTCCTCTCTGCCTTACTACCACTGTGCCCTGTCCCTCTTCCCTTCACTGCCATAACTCTTTTACCTGCTGTCATACTCTCCTTCCTCTCTGCCATACTACCACTGTACCCTGTCCCTCTTCCCTTCTCTGCCCCATACCTCTGTTACCTGCTGTCATACTGTCCTTCCTCTCTGCCTTACTACCACTGTGCCCTGTCCATCTTCCCTTCTCTGCCATACCTCTGTTACCTGCAGCCATACTCTCCTTCCTCTCTGCCTTACTTCCACTGTGCCCTGTCTCTCTTCCCTTCTCTGCCATACCTGTTACCTGCTGTCATACTCTCCTTCCTCTCTGCCTTACTAACACTGTACCCTGTCCCTCTTCCCTTCTCTGCCATACCTCTGTTACCTGCTGTCATACTCTCCTTCCTCTCTGCCTTACTACCACTGTACCCTGTCCCTCTTCCCCTCTCTGCCATACCTCTGTTACCTGCTGTCATACTCTCCTTCCTCTCTGCCTTACTATCACTATGCCTTGTCCCTCTTCCCTTCTCTGCCATACCTCTGTTACCTGCTCTCATAGTCTCCTTCCTCTCTGCCTTACTACCACTGTACCCTGTCCCTCTTCCCTTCTCTGCCCCATACCTGTTACCTGCTGTCACACTCTCCTCTGCCTTACTACCACTGTGCCCTGTCCCTCTTCCCTTCTCTGCCATACCTCTGTTACCTGCTATCATACTCTCCTTCCTCTCTGCCTTACTACCACTGTGCCCTGTCCCTCTTCCCTTCTCTGCCATACCTCTGTTACCTGCTGTCATACTCTCCTTCCTCTCTGCCTTACTACCACTGTGCCCTGTCCCTCTTCCCTTCTCTGCCATACCTCTGTTACCTGCTGTCATACTCTCCTTCCTCTCTGCCTTACTACCACTGTACCCTGTCCCTCTTCCCTTCTCTGCCATACCTCTGTTACCTGCTGTCATACTCTCCTTCCTCTCTGCCTTACTACCACTGTGCCCTGTCCCTCTTCCCTTCTCTGCCATACCTCTGTTACCTGCTGCCATACTCTCCTTCCTCTCTGCCTTGCTACCACTGTGCCCTGTCCCTCTTCCCCTCTCTGCCATACCTCTGTTACCTGCTGTCATACTCTCCTTCCTCTCTGCCTTACTACCACTGTGCCCTGTCCCTCTTCCCTTCTCTGCCATAGCTCTGTTACCTGCTGTCATACTCTCCTTCCTCTCTGCCTTACTACCATTGTGCCCTGTCCCTCTTCCCTTCTCTGCCATACCTCCTGTCATATTCTCCTTCCTCTCTGCCTTACTACCACTATACCCTGTCCCTCTTCCCTTCTCTGCCATACCTCTGTTACCTGCTGTCATACTCTCCTTCCTCTCTGCCTTACTACCACTGTGCCCTGTCCCTCTTCCCTTCTCTGCCATACCTCTGTTACCTGCTGCCATACTGTCCTTCCTCTCTGCCTTTCTACCACTGTGCCCTGTCCCTCATCCCCTCTCTGCCATACCTCTGTTACCTGCTGTCATACTCTCCTTCCTCTCTGCCTAACTACCACTGTGCCCTGTCCCTCTTCCCTTCTCTGCCATACCTCTGTTACCTGCTGTCATACTCTCCTTCCTCTCTGCCTTACTACCACTGTGACCTGTCCCTCTTCCCTTCTCTGCCATAGCTCTGTTACCTGCTGTCATACTCTCCTTCCTCTCTGCCTTACTACCACTGTGACCTGTCCCTCTTCCCTTCTCTGCCATACCTCTGTTACCTGCTGTCATACTCTCATTCCTCTCTGCCTTACTACCACTGTGACCTGTCCCTCTTCCCTTCTCTGCCATACCTCTGTTACCTGCTGTCATACTCTCCTTCCTCTCTGCCTTACTACCACTGTGACCTGTCCCTCTTCCCTTCTCTGCCATACCTCTGTTACCTGTTGTCATACTCTCCTTCCTCTCTGCCTTACTACCACTGTGCCCTGTCCCTCTTCCCTTCTCTGCCATACCTCTGTTACCTGCTGTCATACTCTCCTTCCTCTCTGCCTTACTACCACTGTACCCTCTCCCTCTTCCCTTCTCTGCCATACCTGTTACCTGCCGCCATACTCTCCTTCCTCTCTGCCTTACTACCACTGTGCCCTGTCCCTCTACCCTTCTCTGCCGTACCTCTGTTACCTGCTGTCATACTCTCCTTCCTCTCTGCCTTACTACCACTGTACCCTGTCCCTCTACCCTTCTCTGCCATACCTCTGTTACCTGCTGTCACACTCTCCTTCCTCTCTTCCTTACTACCACTGTACCCTGTCCCTCTTCCCTTCTCTGCCATACCTCTGTTACCTGCTGTGATACTCTCCTTCCTCTCTGCCTTACTACCACTGTACCCTGTCCCTCTTCCCTTCTCTGCCCCATACCTCTGTTACCTGCTGTCGTACAGTCCTTCCTCTCTGCCTTACTTCCACTGTACCCTGTCCCTCTACCCTTCTCTGCCATACCTCTGTTACCTGCTGTGAAACTCTCCTTCCTCTCTGCCTTACTACCACTGTGCCCTGTCCCTCCCTTCTCTGCCACACCTCTGTTACCTGCTGTCATACTCTCCTTCCTCTCTGCCTTACTACCACTGTACCCTGTCCCTCTTCCCTTCTCTGCCATACCTCTGTTACCTGCTGTCATACTCTCCTTCCTCTCTGCCTTACTACCACTGTACCCTGTACCTCTTCCCTTCTCTGCCATACCTCTGTTACCTGCTGTCATACTCTCCTTCCTCTCTGCCTTACTACCACTGTGCCCTGTCCCTCTTCCCTTCTCTGCCATAACTCTTTTACCTGCTGTCATACTCTCCTTCCTCTCTTCCTTACTACCACTGTGCCCTGTCCCTCTTCCCTTCTCTGCCATACCTGTTACCTGCAGCCATACTCTCCTTCCTCTCTGCCTTACTTCCACTGTGCCCTGTCTCTCTTCCCTTCTCTGCCATACCTCTGTTACCTGCTGTCATACTCTCCTTCCTCTCTGCCTTACTATCACTGTGCCCTGTCCCTCTTCCCTTCTCTGCCATACCTCTGTTACCTGCTCTCATAGTCTCCTTCCTCTCTGCCTTACTACCACTGTGCCCTGTCCCTCTTCCCTTCTCTGCCATACCTCTGTTACCTGCTGTCATACTCTCCTTCCTCTCTGCCTTACTACCACTGTGCCCTGTCCCTCTTCCCTTCTCTGCCATACCTCTGTAACATGCTGTCATACTCTCCTTCCTCTCTGCCTTACTACCACTGTGCCCTGTCCCTCTTCCCGTCTCTGCCATACCTCTGTTACCTGCTGTCATACTCCCCTTCCTCTCTGCCTTACTACCACTGTGCCCTGTCCCTCTTCCCTTCTCTGCCATACCTCTGTTACCTGCTGTCACACTCTCCTTCCTCTCTGCCTTACTACCACTGTATCCTGTCCCTCTTCCCTTCTCTGCCATACCTCTGTTACCTGCTGTCACACTCTCCTTCCTCTCTGCCTTACTACCACTGTATCCTGTCCCTCTTCCCTTCTCTGCCATACCTCTGTTACCTGCTGTCATACTCTCCTTCCTCTCTGCCTTACTACCACTGTGCCCTGTCCCTCTTCCCTTCTCTGCCATACCTCTGTTACCTGCTGTCATACTCTCCTTCCTCTCTGCCTTACTATCACTGTGCCCTGTCCCTCTTCCCTTCTCTGCCATACCTCTGTTACCTGCTGTCATACTCTCCTTCCTCTCTGCCTTACTACCACTGTGCCCTGTCCCTCTTCCCTTCTCTGCCATACCTCTGTTACCTGCTGCCATACTTTCCTTCCTCTCTGCCTTACTACCACTGTGCCCTGTCCCTCTTCCCCTCTCTGCCATACCTCTGTTACCTGCTGTCATACTCTCCTTCCTCTCGGCCTTACTACCACTGTGCCCTTTCCCTCTTCCCTTCTCTGCCATACCTCTGTTACCTGCTGTCATACTCTCCTTCCTCTCTGCCTTACTACCACTGTGACCTGTCCCTCTTCCCTTCTCTGCCATACCTCTGTTACCTGCTGTCATACTCTCCTTCCTCTCTGCCTTACTACCACTGTGACCTGTCCCTCTTCCCTTCTCTGCCATACCTCTGTTACCTGCTGTCATACTCTCCTTCCTCTCTGCCTTACTACCACTGTGACCTGTCCCTCTTCCCTTCTCTGCCATACCTCTGTTACCTGCTGTCATACTCTCCTTCCTCTCTGCCTTACTACCACTGTGCCCTGTCCCTCTTCCCTTCTCTGCCATACCTCTGTTACCTGCTGTCATACTCTCCTTCCTCTCTGCCTTACTACCACTGTGACCTGTCCCTCTTCCCTTCTCTGCCATACCTCTGTTACCTGCTGTCATACTGTCCTTCCTCTCTGCCTTACTACCACTGTATCCTGTCCCTCTTCCCTTCTCTGCCATACCTCTGTTACCTGCTGTCATACTCTCCTTCCTCTCTGCCTTACTACCACTGTACCCTGTCCCTTTTCCCTTCTCTGCCATACCTCTCTTACCTGCTGTCATACTCTCCTTCCTCTCTGCCTTACTACCACTGTGCCCTGTCTCTCTTCCCCTCTCTGCCATACCTCTGTTACCTGCTGTCATACTCTCCTTCCTCTCTGCCTTACTACCACTGTGCCCTGTCCCTCTTCCCTTCTCTGCCATACCTCTGTTACCTGCTGTCATACTCTCCTTCCTCTCTGCCTTACTACCACTGTGACCTGTCCCTCTTCCCTTCTCTGCCATATCTCTGTTACCTGCTGTCATACTCTCCATCCTCTCTGCCTTACTACCACTGTGACCTGTCCCTCTTCCCTTCTCTGCCATACCTCTGTTACCTGCTGTCATACTCTCCTTCCTCTCTGCCTTACTACCACTGTACCCTGTCCCTCTTCCCTTCTCTGCCATACCTCTGTTACCTGCTGTCATACTCTCCATCCTCTCTGCCTTACTACCACTGTGACCTGTCCCTCTTCCCTTCTCTGCCATACCTCTGTTACCTGCTGTGAAACTCTCCTTCCTCTCTGCCTTACTACCACTGTGCCCTGTCCCTCTTCCCTTCTATGCCACACCTCTGTTACCTGCTGTCATACTCTCCTTCCTCTCTGCCTTACTACCACTGTGCCCTGTCCCTCTTCCCTTCTCTGCCATACCTCTGTTACCTGCTGTCATACTCTCCTTCCTCTCTGCCTTACTACCACTGTGCCCTGTCCCTCTTCCCTTCTCTGCCATAACTCTTTTACCTGCTGTCATACTCTCCTTCCTCTCTGCCTTACTACCACTGTGCCCTGTCCCTCTTCCCTTCTCTGCCATACCTCTGTTACCTGCTGTCATACTCTCCTTCCTCTCTGCCTTACTACCACAGTGACCTGTCCCTCTTCCCTTCTCTGCCATATCTCTGTTACCTGCTGTCATACTCTCCTTCCTCTCTGCCTTACTACCACTGTACTCTGTCCCTCTTCCCTTCTCTGCCATACCTCTGTTACCTTCTGTCATACTCTCCTTCCTCTCTGCCTTACTACCACTGTGCCCTGTCCCTCTTCCCCTCTCTGCCATACCTCTGTTACCTGCTGTCATACTCTCCTTCCTCTCTGCCTTACTACCACTGTGCCCTGTCCCTCTTCCCTTCTCTGCCATACCTCTGTTACCTGCTGTCATACTCTCCTTCCTCTCTGCCTTACTACCACTGTGCCCTGTCCCTCTTCCCTTCTCTGCCATACCTCTGTTACCTGCTGTCATACTCTCCTTCCTCTCTGTCTTACTACCACTGTGACCTGTCCCTCTTCCCTTCTCTGCCATACCTCTGTTACCTGCTGTCATACTCTCCATCCTCTCTGCCTTACTACCACTGTGACCTGTCCCTCTTCCCTTCTCTGCCATACCTCTCTTACCTGCTGTCATACTCTCCTTCCTCTCTGCCTTACTACCACTGTGCCCTGTCCCTCTTCCCTTCTCTGCCATACCTCTCTTACCTGCTGTCATACTCTCCTTCCTCTCTGCCTTACTACCACTGTGCCCTGTCCCTCTTCCCTTCTCTGCCATACCTCTGTTACCTGCTGTCATACTCTCCTTTCTCTCTGCCTTACTACCACTGTACCCTGTCCCTCTTCCCTTCTCTACCATACCTCTGTTACCTGCTGTCACACTCTCCTTCCTCTCTGCCTTACTACCACTGTGACCTGTCCCTCTTCCCTTCTCTGCCATACCTCTGTTACCTGCTGTCATACTCTCCTTCCTCTCTGCCTTACTACCACTGTGCCCTGTCCCTCTTCCCTTCTCTGCCATACCTCTGTTACCTGCTGTCATACTCTCCTTCCTCTCTGCCTTACTACCACTGTGCCCTGTCCCTCTTCCCTTCTCTGACATACCTCTGTTACCTGCTGCCATACTTTCCTTCCTCTCTGCCTTACTACCACTGTGCCCTGTCCCTCTTCCCTTCTCTGCCAAACCTCTGTTACCTGCTGTCATACTCTCCTTCCTCTCTGCCTTACTACCACTGTGCCCTGTCCCTCTTCCCTTCTCTGCCATACCTCTGTTACCTGCTGTCATACTCTCCTTCCTCTCTGCCTTACTATCACTGTGCCCTGTCCCTCTTCCCTTCTCTGCCATACCTCTGTTACCTGCTGTCATACTCTCCTTCCTCTCTGCCTTACTATCACTGTGCCCTGTCCCTCTTCCCTTCTCTGCCATACCTCTGTTACCTGCTGTCATACTCTCTTTCCTCTCTGCCTTACTACCACTGTACCCTGTCCCTCTTCCCTTCTCTGCCATACCTCTGTTACCTGCTGTCATACTTTCCTTCCTCTCTGCCTTACTACCACTGTACCCTGTCCCTCTTCCCTTCTCTGCCATACCTCTGTTACCTGCTGTCATACTCTCCTTCCTCTCTGCCTTACTACCACTGTGCCCTGTCCCTCTTCCCTTCTCTGCCATACCTCTGTTACCTGCTGCCATACTTTCCTTCCTCTCTGCCTTACTACCACCGTACTCTGTCCCTCTTCCCTTCTCTGCCATACCTCTGTTACCTTCTGTCATACTCTCCTTCCTCTCTGCCTTACTACCACTGTGCCCTGTCCCTCTTCCCCTCTCTGCCATACCTCTGTTACCTGCTGTCATACTCTCCTTCCTCTCTGCTTTACTACCACTGTGCCCTGTCCCTCTTCCCTTCTCTGCCATACCTCTGTTACCTGCTGTCATACTCTCCTTCCTCTCCGCCTTACTACCACTGTGACCTGTCCCTCTTCCCTTCTCTGCCATACCTCTGTTACCTGCTGTCATACTCTCCTTCCTCTCTGCCTTACTACCACTGTGACCTGTCCCTCTTCCCTTCTCTGCCATACCTCTGTTACCTGCTGTCATACTCTCCTTCCTCTCTGCCTTACTACCACTGTGACCTGTCCCTCTTCCCCTCTCTGCCATACCTCTGTTACCTGCTGTCATACTCTCCTTCCTCTCTGCTTTACTACCACTGTGCCCTGTCCCTCTTCCCTTCTCTGCCATACCTCTCTTACCTGCTGTCATACTCTCCTTCCTCTCTGCCTTATTACCACTGTGCCCTGTCCCTCTTCCCTTCTCTGCCATACCTCTGTTACCTGCTGTCATACTCTCCTTTCTCTCTGCCTTACTACCACTGTACCCTGTCCCTCTTCCCTTCTCTGCCATACCTCTGTTACCTGCTGTCATACTCTCCTTCCTCTCTGCCTTACTACCACTGTGACCTGTCCCTCTTCCCTTCTCTGCCATATCTCTGTTACCTGCTGTCATACTCTCCTTCCTCTCTGCCTTACTACCACTGTGACCTGTCCCTCTTCCCTTCTCTGCCATACCTCTGTTACCTTCTGTCATACTCTCCTTCCTCTCTGCCTTACTACCACTGTGCCCTGTCCCTCTTCCCCTCTCTGCCATACTCTCCTTCCTCTCTGCTTTACTACCACTGTGCCCTGTCCCTCTTCCCTTCTCTGCCATACCTCTGTTACCTGCTGTCATACTCTCCTTCCTCTCCGCCTTACTACCACTGTGACCTGTCCCTCTTCCCTTCTCTGCCATACCTCTGTTACCTGCTGTCATACTCTCCTTCCTCTCTGCCTTACTACCACTGTACCCTGTCCCTCTTCCCTTCTCTGCCATACCTGTTACCTGCAGCCATACTCTCCTTCCTCTCTGCCTTACTACCACTGTACCCTGTCCCTCTTCCCTTCTCTGCCGTACCTCTGTTACTTGCTGTCATACTCTCCTTCCTCTCTGCCTTACTATCACTGTACCCTGTCTCTCTTCCCTTCTCTGCCATACCTCTGTTACCTGTTGTCACACTCTCCTTCCTCTCTTCCTTACTACCACTGTACCCTGTCCCTCTTCCCTTCTCTGCCATACCTCTGTTACCTGCTGTCATACTCTCCTTCCTCTCTGCCTTACTACCACTGTACCCTGTCTCTCTTCCCTTCTCTGCCATACCTCTGTTACCTGCTGTCACACTCTCCTTCCTCTCTTCCTTACTACCACTGTACCCTGTCCCTCTTCCCTTCTCTGCCATACCTCTGTTACCTGCTGTCATACTCTCCTTCCTCTCTGCCTTACTACCACTGTACCCTGTCCCTCTACCCTTCTCTGCCATACCTCTGTTACCTGCTGTGATACTCTCCTTCCTCTCTGCCTTACTACCACTGTGACCTGTCCCTCTTCCCTTCTCTGCCATACCTCTGTTACCTGCTGTCATACTCTCCTTCCTCTCTGCCTTACTACCACTGTGACCTGTCCCTCTTCCCTTCTCTGCCATACCTCTGTTACCTGTTGTCATACTCTCCTTCCTCTCTGCCTTACTACCACTGTGCCCTGTCCCTCTTCCCTTCTCTGCCATACCTCTGTTACCTGCTGTCATACTCTCCTTCCTCTCTGCCTTACTACCACTGTACCCTCTCCCTCTTCCCTTCTCTGCCATACCTGTTACCTGCCGCCATACTCTCCTTCCTCTCTGCCTTACTACCACTGTGCCCTGTCCCTCTACCCTTCTCTGCCGTACCTCTGTTACCTGCTGTCATACTCTCCTTCCTCTCTGCCTTACTACCACTGTACCCTGTCCCTCTACCCTTCTCTGCCATACCTCTGTTACCTGCTGTCACACTCTCCTTCCTCTCTTCCTTACTACCACTGTACCCTGTCCCTCTTCCCTTCTCTGCCATACCTCTGTTACCTGCTGTGATACTCTCCTTCCTCTCTGCCTTACTACCACTGTACCCTGTCCCTCTTCCCTTCTCTGCCCCATACCTCTGTTACCTGCTGTCGTACAGTCCTTCCTCTCTGCCTTACTTCCACTGTACCCTGTCCCTCTACCCTTCTCTGCCATACCTCTGTTACCTGCTGTGAAACTCTCCTTCCTCTCTGCCTTACTACCACTGTGCCCTGTCCCTCTTCCCTTCTCTGCCACACCTCTGTTACCTGCTGTCATACTCTCCTTCCTCTCTGCCTTACTACCACTGTACCCTGTCCCTCTTCCCTTCTCTGCCATACCTCTGTTACCTGCTGTCATACTCTCCTTCCTCTCTGCCTTACTACCACTGTACCCTGTACCTCTTCCCTTCTCTGCCATACCTCTGTTACCTGCTGTCATACTCTCCTTCCTCTCTGCCTTACTACCACTGTGCCCTGTCCCTCTTCCCTTCTCTGCCATAACTCTTTTACCTGCTGTCATACTCTCCTTCCTCTCTTCCTTACTACCACTGTGCCCTGTCCCTCTTCCCTTCTCTGCCATACCTGTTACCTGCAGCCATACTCTCCTTCCTCTCTGCCTTACTTCCACTGTGCCCTGTCTCTCTTCCCTTCTCTGCCATACCTCTGTTACCTGCTGTCATACTCTCCTTCCTCTCTGCCTTACTATCACTGTGCCCTGTCCCTCTTCCCTTCTCTGCCATACCTCTGTTACCTGCTCTCATAGTCTCCTTCCTCTCTGCCTTACTACCACTGTGCCCTGTCCCTCTTCCCTTCTCTGCCATACCTCTGTTACCTGCTGTCATACTCTCCTTCCTCTCTGCCTTACTACCACTGTGCCCTGTCCCTCTTCCCTTCTCTGCCATACCTCTGTAACATGCTGTCATACTCTCCTTCCTCTCTGCCTTACTACCACTGTGCCCTGTCCCTCTTCCCGTCTCTGCCATACCTCTGTTACCTGCTGTCATACTCCCCTTCCTCTCTGCCTTACTACCACTGTGCCCTGTCCCTCTTCCCTTCTCTGCCATACCTCTGTTACCTGCTGTCACACTCTCCTTCCTCTCTGCCTTACTACCACTGTATCCTGTCCCTCTTCCCTTCTCTGCCATACCTCTGTTACCTGCTGTCACACTCTCCTTCCTCTCTGCCTTACTACCACTGTATCCTGTCCCTCTTCCCTTCTCTGCCATACCTCTGTTACCTGCTGTCATACTCTCCTTCCTCTCTGCCTTACTACCACTGTGCCCTGTCCCTCTTCCCTTCTCTGCCATACCTCTGTTACCTGCTGTCATACTCTCCTTCCTCTCTGCCTTACTATCACTGTGCCCTGTCCCTCTTCCCTTCTCTGCCATACCTCTGTTACCTGCTGTCATACTCTCCTTCCTCTCTGCCTTACTACCACTGTGCCCTGTCCCTCTTCCCTTCTCTGCCATACCTCTGTTACCTGCTGCCATACTTTCCTTCCTCTCTGCCTTACTACCACTGTGCCCTGTCCCTCTTCCCCTCTCTGCCATACCTCTGTTACCTGCTGTCATACTCTCCTTCCTCTCGGCCTTACTACCACTGTGCCCTTTCCCTCTTCCCTTCTCTGCCATACCTCTGTTACCTGCTGTCATACTCTCCTTCCTCTCTGCCTTACTACCACTGTGACCTGTCCCTCTTCCCTTCTCTGCCATACCTCTGTTACCTGCTGTCATACTCTCCTTCCTCTCTGCCTTACTACCACTGTGACCTGTCCCTCTTCCCTTCTCTGCCATACCTCTGTTACCTGCTGTCATACTCTCCTTCCTCTCTGCCTTACTACCACTGTGACCTGTCCCTCTTCCCTTCTCTGCCATACCTCTGTTACCTGCTGTCATACTGTCCTTCCTCTCTGCCTTACTACCACTGTGCCCTGTCCCTCTTCCCTTCTCTGCCATACCTCTGTTACCTGCTGTCATACTCTCCTTCCTCTCTGCCTTACTACCACTGTGACCTGTCCCTCTTCCCTTCTCTGCCATACCTCTGTTACCTGCTGTCATACTGTCCTTCCTCTCTGCCTTACTACCACTGTATCCTGTCCCTCTTCCCTTCTCTGCCATACCTCTGTTACCTGCTGTCATACTCTCCTTCCTCTCTGCCTTACTACCACTGTACCCTGTCCCTTTTCCCTTCTCTGCCATACCTCTCTTACCTGCTGTCATACTCTCCTTCCTCTCTGCCTTACTACCACTGTGCCCTGTCTCTCTTCCCCTCTCTGCCATACCTCTGTTACCTGCTGTCATACTCTCCTTCCTCTCTGCCTTACTACCACTGTGCCCTGTCCCTCTTCCCTTCTCTGCCATACCTCTGTTACCTGCTGTCATACTCTCCTTCCTCTCTGCCTTACTACCACTGTGACCTGTCCCTCTTCCCTTCTCTGCCATATCTCTGTTACCTGCTGTCATACTCTCCATCCTCTCTGCCTTACTACCACTGTGACCTGTCCCTCTTCCCTTCTCTGCCATACCTCTGTTACCTGCTGTCATACTCTCCTTCCTCTCTGCCTTACTACCACTGTACCCTGTCCCTCTTCCCTTCTCTGCCATACCTCTGTTACCTGCTGTCATACTCTCCATCCTCTCTGCCTTACTACCACTGTGACCTGTCCCTCTTCCCTTCTCTGCCATACCTCTGTTACCTGCTGTGAAACTCTCCTTCCTCTCTGCCTTACTACCACTGTGCCCTGTCCCTCTTCCCTTCTATGCCACACCTCTGTTACCTGCTGTCATACTCTCCTTCCTCTCTGCCTTACTACCACTGTGCCCTGTCCCTCTTCCCTTCTCTGCCATACCTCTGTTACCTGCTGTCATACTCTCCTTCCTCTCTGCCTTACTACCACTGTGCCCTGTCCCTCTTCCCTTCTCTGCCATAACTCTTTTACCTGCTGTCATACTCTCCTTCCTCTCTGCCTTACTACCACTGTGCCCTGTCCCTCTTCCCTTCTCTGCCATACCTCTGTTACCTGCTGTCATACTCTCCTTCCTCTCTGCCTTACTACCACAGTGACCTGTCCCTCTTCCCTTCTCTGCCATATCTCTGTTACCTGCTGTCATACTCTCCTTCCTCTCTGCCTTACTACCACTGTACTCTGTCCCTCTTCCCTTCTCTGCCATACCTCTGTTACCTTCTGTCATACTCTCCTTCCTCTCTGCCTTACTACCACTGTGCCCTGTCCCTCTTCCCCTCTCTGCCATACCTCTGTTACCTGCTGTCATACTCTCCTTCCTCTCTGCCTTACTACCACTGTGCCCTGTCCCTCTTCCCTTCTCTGCCATACCTCTGTTACCTGCTGTCATACTCTCCTTCCTCTCTGCCTTACTACCACTGTGCCCTGTCCCTCTTCCCTTCTCTGCCATACCTCTGTTACCTGCTGTCATACTCTCCTTCCTCTCTGTCTTACTACCACTGTGACCTGTCCCTCTTCCCTTCTCTGCCATACCTCTGTTACCTGCTGTCATACTCTCCATCCTCTCTGCCTTACTACCACTGTGACCTGTCCCTCTTCCCTTCTCTGCCATACCTCTGTTACCTGCTGTCATACTCTCCTTCCTCTCTGCCTTACTACCACTGTGCCCTGTCCCTCTTCCCTTCTCTGCCATACCTCTCTTACCTGCTGTCATACTCTCCTTCCTCTCTGCCTTACTACCACTGTGCCCTGTCCCTCTTCCCTTCTCTGCCATACCTCTGTTACCTGCTGTCATACTCTCCTTTCTCTCTGCCTTACTACCACTGTACCCTGTCCCTCTTCCCTTCTCTACCATACCTCTGTTACCTGCTGTCACACTCTCCTTCCTCTCTGCCTTACTACCACTGTGACCTGTCCCTCTTCCCTTCTCTGCCATACCTCTGTTACCTGCTGTCATACTCTCCTTCCTCTCTGCCTTACTACCACTGTGCCCTGTCCCTCTTCCCTTCTCTGCCATACCTCTGTTACCTGCTGTCATACTCTCCTTCCTCTCTGCCTTACTACCACTGTGCCCTGTCCCTCTTCCCTTCTCTGACATACCTCTGTTACCTGCTGCCATACTTTCCTTCCTCTCTGCCTTACTACCACTGTGCCCTGTCCCTCTTCCCTTCTCTGCCAAACCTCTGTTACCTGCTGTCATACTCTCCTTCCTCTCTGCCTTACTACCACTGTGCCCTGTCCCTCTTCCCTTCTCTGCCATACCTCTGTTACCTGCTGTCATACTCTCCTTCCTCTCTGCCTTACTATCACTGTGCCCTGTCCCTCTTCCCTTCTCTGCCATACCTCTGTTACCTGCTGTCATACTCTCCTTCCTCTCTGCCTTACTATCACTGTGCCCTGTCCCTCTTCCCTTCTCTGCCATACCTCTGTTACCTGCTGTCATACTCTCTTTCCTCTCTGCCTTACTACCACTGTACCCTGTCCCTCTTCCCTTCTCTGCCATACCTCTGTTACCTGCTGTCATACTTTCCTTCCTCTCTGCCTTACTACCACTGTACCCTGTCCCTCTTCCCTTCTCTGCCATACCTCTGTTACCTGCTGTCATACTCTCCTTCCTCTCTGCCTTACTACCACTGTGCCCTGTCCCTCTTCCCTTCTCTGCCATACCTCTGTTACCTGCTGCCATACTTTCCTTCCTCTCTGCCTTACTACCACCGTACTCTGTCCCTCTTCCCTTCTCTGCCATACCTCTGTTACCTTCTGTCATACTCTCCTTCCTCTCTGCCTTACTACCACTGTGCCCTGTCCCTCTTCCCCTCTCTGCCATACCTCTGTTACCTGCTGTCATACTCTCCTTCCTCTCTGCTTTACTACCACTGTGCCCTGTCCCTCTTCCCTTCTCTGCCATACCTCTGTTACCTGCTGTCATACTCTCCTTCCTCTCCGCCTTACTACCACTGTGACCTGTCCCTCTTCCCTTCTCTGCCATACCTCTGTTACCTGCTGTCATACTCTCCTTCCTCTCTGCCTTACTACCACTGTGACCTGTCCCTCTTCCCTTCTCTGCCATACCTCTGTTACCTGCTGTCATACTCTCCTTCCTCTCTGCCTTACTACCACTGTGACCTGTCCCTCTTCCCCTCTCTGCCATACCTCTGTTACCTGCTGTCATACTCTCCTTCCTCTCTGCTTTACTACCACTGTGCCCTGTCCCTCTTCCCTTCTCTGCCATACCTCTCTTACCTGCTGTCATACTCTCCTTCCTCTCTGCCTTATTACCACTGTGCCCTGTCCCTCTTCCCTTCTCTGCCATACCTCTGTTACCTGCTGTCATACTCTCCTTTCTCTCTGCCTTACTACCACTGTACCCTGTCCCTCTTCCCTTCTCTGCCATACCTCTGTTACCTGCTGTCATACTCTCCTTCCTCTCTGCCTTACTACCACTGTGACCTGTCCCTCTTCCCTTCTCTGCCATATCTCTGTTACCTGCTGTCATACTCTCCTTCCTCTCTGCCTTACTACCACTGTGACCTGTCCCTCTTCCCTTCTCTGCCATACCTCTGTTACCTTCTGTCATACTCTCCTTCCTCTCTGCCTTACTACCACTGTGCCCTGTCCCTCTTCCCCTCTCTGCCATACTCTCCTTCCTCTCTGCTTTACTACCACTGTGCCCTGTCCCTCTTCCCTTCTCTGCCATACCTCTGTTACCTGCTGTCATACTCTCCTTCCTCTCCGCCTTACTACCACTGTGACCTGTCCCTCTTCCCTTCTCTGCCATACCTCTGTTACCTGCTGTCATACTCTCCTTCCTCTCTGCCTTACTACCACTGTACCCTGTCCCTCTTCCCTTCTCTGCCATACCTGTTACCTGCAGCCATACTCTCCTTCCTCTCTGCCTTACTACCACTGTACCCTGTCCCTCTTCCCTTCTCTGCCGTACCTCTGTTACCTGCTGTCATACTCTCCTTCCTCTCTGCCTTACTATCACTGTACCCTGTCTCTCTTCCCTTCTCTGCCATACCTCTGTTACCTGTTGTCACACTCTCCTTCCTCTCTTCCTTACTACCACTGTACCCTGTCCCTCTTCCCTTCTCTGCCATACCTCTGTTACCTGCTGTCATACTCTCCTTCCTCTCTGCCTTACTACCACTGTACCCTGTCTCTCTTCCCTTCTCTGCCATACCTCTGTTACCTGCTGTCACACTCTCCTTCCTCTCTTCCTTACTACCACTGTACCCTGTCCCTCTTCCCTTCTCTGCCATACCTCTGTTACCTGCTGTCATACTCTCCTTCCTCTCTGCCTTACTACCACTGTACCCTGTCCCTCTACCCTTCTCTGCCATACCTCTGTTACCTGCTGTGATACTCTCCTTCCTCTCTGCCTTACTACCACTGTGCCCTGTCCCTCTTTCCTTCTCTGCCATACCTCTGTTACCTGCAGCCATACTCTCCTTCCTCTCTGCCTTACTACCACTGTGCCCTGTCCCTCTTCCCTTCTCTGCCATACCTTTTACCTGCAGCCATACTCTCCTTCCTCTCTGCCTTACTACCACTGTACCCTGTCTCTCTTCCCTTCTCTGCCATACCTCTGTTACCTGCTGTCACACTCTCCTTCCTCTCTTCCTTACTATCACTGTGCCCTGTCCCTCTTCACTTCTCTGCCATACCTCTGTTACCTGCTCTCATAGTCTCCTTCCTCTCTGCCTTACTACCACTGTGCCCTGTCCCTCTTCCCGTCTCTGCCATACCTCTGTTACCTGCTGTCACACTCTCCTTCCTCTCTTCCTTACTATCACTGTGCCCTGTCCCTCTTCCCTTCTCTGCCATACCTCTGTTACCTGCTGTCACACTCTCCTTCCTCTCTTCCTTACTATCACTGTGCCCTGTCCCTCTTCCCGTCTCTGCCATACCTCTGTTACCTGCTGTCATACTCCCCTTCCTCTCTGCCTTACTATCACTGTGCCCTGTCCCTCTTCCCTTCTCTGCCATACCTCTGTTACCTGCTGTCACACTCTCCTTCCTCTCTGCCTTACTACCACTGTATCCTGTCCCTCTTCCCTTCTCTGCCATACCTCTGTTACCTGCTCTCATAGTCTCTTTCCTCTCTGCCTTACTACCACTGTGCCCTGTCCCTCTTCCCGTCTCTGCCATACCTCTGTTACCTGCTGTCATACTCTCCTTCCTCTCTGCCTTACTACCACAGTACCCTGTCCCTCTACCCTTCTCTGCCATACCTCTGTTACCTGCTGTCATACTCTCCTTCCTCTCTGCCTTACTATCACTTTGCCCTGTACCTCTTCCCTTCTCTGCCATACCTCTGTTACCTGCTCTCATAGTCTCCTTCCTCTCTGCCTTACTACCACTGTGCCCTGTCCTTCTTCCCATCTCTGCCATACCTCTGTTACCTGCTGTCATACTCTCCTTCCTCTCTGCCTTACTACCACTGTGCCCTGTCCCTCTTCCCTTCTCTGCCATACCTCTGTTACCTGCTGTCATACTCTCCTTCCTCTCTGCCTTACTACCACTGTGCCCTATCCCTCTTCCCTTCTCTGCCATACCTGTTACCTGCAGCCATACTCTCCTTCCTCTCTGCCTTACTACCACTGTACCCTGTCCCACTACCCGTCTCTGCCGTACCTCTGTTACCTGCTGTCATACTCTCCTTCCTCTCTGCCTTACTACCACTGTACCCTGTCCCTCTACCCTTCTCTGCCATACCTCTGTTACCTGCTGTCACACTCTCCTTCCTCTCTGCCTTACTACCACTGTGACCTGTCCCTCTTCCCTTCTCTGCCATACCTCTGTTACCTGCTGTCATACTCTCCTTCCTCTCTGCCTTACTACCACCGTACTCTGTCCCTCTTCCCTTCTCTGCCATACCTCTGTTACCTTCTGTCATACTCTCCTTCCTCTCTGCCTTACTACCACTGTGCCCTGTCCCTCTTCCCCTCTCTGCCATACCTCTGTTACCTGCTGTCATACTCTCCTTCCTCTCTGCTTTACTACCACTGTGCCCTGTCCCTCTTCCCTTCTCTGCCATACCTCTGTTACCTGCTGTCATACTCTCCTTCCTCTCCGCCTTACTACCACTGTGACCTGTCCCTCTTCCCTTCTCTGCCATACCTCTGTTACCTGCTGTCATACTCTCCTTCCTCTCTGCCTTACTACCACTGTGACCTGTCCCTCTTCCCTTCTCTGCCATACCTCTGTTACCTGCTGTCATACTCTCCTTCCTCTCTGCCTTACTACCACTGTGACCTGTCCCTCTTCCCCTCTCTGCCATACCTCTGTTACCTGCTGTCATACTCTCCTTCCTCTCTGCTTTACTACCACTGTGCCCTGTCCCTCTTCCCTTCTCTGCCATACCTCTCTTACCTGCTGTCATACTCTCCTTCCTCTCTGCCTTATTACCACTGTGCCCTGTCCCTCTTCCCTTCTCTGCCATACCTCTGTTACCTGCTGTCATACTCTCCTTTCTCTCTGCCTTACTACCACTGTACCCTGTCCCTCTTCCCTTCTCTGCCATACCTCTGTTACCTGCTGTCATACTCTCCTTCCTCTCTGCCTTACTACCACTGTGACCTGTCCCTCTTCCCTTCTCTGCCATATCTCTGTTACCTGCTGTCATACTCTCCTTCCTCTCTGCCTTACTACCACTGTGACCTGTCCCTCTTCCCCTCTCTGCCATACCTCTGTTACCTGCTGTCATACTCTCCTTCCTCTCTGCTTTACTACCACTGTGCCCTGTCCCTCTTCCCTTCTCTGCCATACCTCTCTTACCTGCTGTCATACTCTCCTTCCTCTCTGCCTTATTACCACTGTACCCTGTCCCTCTTCCCTTCTCTGCCATACCTCTGTTACCTGCTGTCATACTCTCCTTCCTCTCTGCCTTACTACCACTGTACCCTGTCTCTCTTCCCTTCTCTGCCATACCTCTGTTACCTGCTGTCACACTCTCCTTCCTCTCTTCCTTACTACCACTGTACCCTGTCCCTCTTCCCTTCTCTGCCATACCTCTGTTACCTGCTGTCATACTCTCCTTCCTCTCTGCCTTACTACCACTGTACCCTGTCCCTCTACCCTTCTCTGCCATACCTCTGTTACCTGCTGTGATACTCTCCTTCCTCTCTGCCTTACTACCACTGTGCCCTGTCCCTCTTTCCTTCTCTGCCATACCTCTGTTACCTGCAGCCATACTCTCCTTCCTCTCTGCCTTACTACCACTGTGCCCTGTCCCTCTTCCCTTCTCTGCCATACCTTTTACCTGCAGCCATACTCTCCTTCCTCTCTGCCTTACTACCACTGTACCCTGTCTCTCTTCCCTTCTCTGCCATACCTCTGTTACCTGCTGTCACACTCTCCTTCCTCTCTTCCTTACTATCACTGTGCCCTGTCCCTCTTCCCTTCTCTGCCATACCTCTGTTACCTGCTCTCATAGTCTCCTTCCTCTCTGCCTTACTACCACTGTGCCCTGTCCCTCTTCCCGTCTCTGCCATACCTCTGTTACCTGCTGTCACACTCTCCTTCCTCTCTTCCTTACTATCACTGTGCCCTGTCCCTCTTCCCGTCTCTGCCATACCTCTGTTACCTGCTGTCATACTCCCCTTCCTCTCTGCCTTACTATCACTGTGCCCTGTCCCTCTTCCCTTCTCTGCCATACCTCTGTTACCTGCTGTCACACTCTCCTTCCTCTCTGCCTTACTACCACTGTATCCTGTCCCTCTTCCCTTCTCTGCCATACCTCTGTTACCTGCTCTCATAGTCTCCTTCCTCTCTGCCTTACTACCACTGTGCCCTGTCCCTCTTCCCGTCTCTGCCATACCCTCCTTCCTCTCTGCCTTACTACCACAGTACCCTGTCCCTCTACCCTTCTCTGCCATACCTCTGTTACCTGCTGTCATACTCTCCTTCCTCTCTGCCTTACTATCACTTTGCCCTGTACCTCTTCCCTTCTCTGCCATACCTCTGTTACCTGCTCTCATAGTCTCCTTCCTCTCTGCCTTACTACCACTGTGCCCTGTCCTTCTTCCCATCTCTGCCATACCTCTGTTACCTGCTGTCATACTCTCCTTCCTCTCTGCCTTACTACCACTGTGCCCTGTCCCTCTTCCCTTCTCTGCCATACCTCTGTTACCTGCTGTCATACTCTCCTTCCTCTCTGCCTTACTACCACTGTGCCCTATCCCTCTTCCCTTCTCTGCCATACCTGTTACCTGCAGCCATACTCTCCTTCCTCTCTGCCTTACTACCACTGTACCCTGTCCCACTACCCTTCTCTGCCGTACCTCTGTTACCTGCTGTCATACTCTCCTTCCTCTCTGCCTTACTACCACTGTACCCTGTCCCTCTACCCTTCTCTGCCATACCTCTGTTACCTGCTGTCACACTCTCCTTCCTCTCTGCCTTACTACCACTGTGACCTGTCCCTCTTCCCTTCTCTGCCATACCTCTGTTACCTGCTGTCATACTCTCCTTCCTCTCTGCCTTACTACCACCGTACTCTGTCCCTCTTCCCTTCTCTGCCATACCTCTGTTACCTTCTGTCATACTCTCCTTCCTCTCTGCCTTACTACCACTGTGCCCTGTCCCTCTTCCCCTCTCTGCCATACCTCTGTTACCTGCTGTCATACTCTCCTTCCTCTCTGCTTTACTACCACTGTGCCCTGTCCCTCTTCCCTTCTCTGCCATACCTCTGTTACCTGCTGTCATACTCTCCTTCCTCTCCGCCTTACTACCACTGTGACCTGTCCCTCTTCCCTTCTCTGCCATACCTCTGTTACCTGCTGTCATACTCTCCTTCCTCTCTGCCTTACTACCACTGTGACCTGTCCCTCTTCCCTTCTCTGCCATACCTCTGTTACCTGCTGTCATACTCTCCTTCCTCTCTGCCTTACTACCACTGTGACCTGTCCCTCTTCCCCTCTCTGCCATACCTCTGTTACCTGCTGTCATACTCTCCTTCCTCTCTGCTTTACTACCACTGTGCCCTGTCCCTCTTCCCTTCTCTGCCATACCTCTCTTACCTGCTGTCATACTCTCCTTCCTCTCTGCCTTATTACCACTGTGCCCTGTCCCTCTTCCCTTCTCTGCCATACCTCTGTTACCTGCTGTCATACTCTCCTTTCTCTCTGCCTTACTACCACTGTACCCTGTCCCTCTTCCCTTCTCTGCCATACCTCTGTTACCTGCTGTCATACTCTCCTTCCTCTCTGCCTTACTACCACTGTGACCTGTCCCTCTTCCCTTCTCTGCCATATCTCTGTTACCTGCTGTCATACTCTCCTTCCTCTCTGCCTTACTACCACTGTGACCTGTCCCTCTTCCCTTCTCTGCCATACCTCTGTTACCTTCTGTCATACTCTCCTTCCTCTCTGCCTTACTACCACTGTGCCCTGTCCCTCTTCCCCTCTCTGCCATACCTCTGTTACCTGCTGTCATACTCTCCTTCCTCTCTGCTTTACTACCACTGTGCCCTGTCCCTCTTCCCTTCTCTGCCATACCTCTGTTACCTGCTGTCATACTCTCCTTCCTCTCCGCCTTACTACCACTGTGACCTGTCCCTCTTCCCTTCTCTGCCATACCTCTGTTACCTGCTGTCATACTCTCCTTCCTCTCTGCCTTACTACCACTGTACCCTGTCCCTCTTCCCTTCTCTGCCATACCTGTTACCTGCAGCCATACTCTCCTTCCTCTCTGCCTTACTACCACTGTACCCTGTCCCTCTTCCCTTCTCTGCCGTACCTCTGTTACCTGCTGTCATACTCTCCTTCCTCTCTGCCTTACTATCACTGTACCCTGTCTCTCTTCCCTTCTCTGCCATACCTCTGTTACCTGTTGTCACACTCTCCTTCCTCTCTTCCTTACTACCACTGTACCCTGTCCCTCTTCCCTTCTCTGCCATACCTCTGTTACCTGCTGTCATACTCTCCTTCCTCTCTGCCTTACTACCACTGTACCCTGTCTCTCTTCCCTTCTCTGCCATACCTCTGTTACCTGCTGTCACACTCTCCTTCCTCTCTTCCTTACTACCACTGTACCCTGTCCCTCTTCCCTTCTCTGCCATACCTCTGTTACCTGCTGTCATACTCTCCTTCCTCTCTGCCTTACTACCACTGTACCCTGTCCCTCTACCCTTCTCTGCCATACCTCTGTTACCTGCTGTGATACTCTCCTTCCTCTCTGCCTTACTACCACTGTGCCCTGTCCCTCTTTCCTTCTCTGCCATACCTCTGTTACCTGCAGCCATACTCTCCTTCCTCTCTGCCTTACTACCACTGTGCCCTGTCCCTCTTCCCTTCTCTGCCATACCTTTTACCTGCAGCCATACTCTCCTTCCTCTCTGCCTTACTACCACTGTACCCTGTCTCTCTTCCCTTCTCTGCCATACCTCTGTTACCTGCTGTCACACTCTCCTTCCTCTCTTCCTTACTATCACTGTGCCCTGTCCCTCTTCCCTTCTCTGCCATACCTCTGTTACCTGCTCTCATAGTCTCCTTCCTCTCTGCCTTACTACCACTGTGCCCTGTCCCTCTTCCCGTCTCTGCCATACCTCTGTTACCTGCTGTCATACTCCCCTTCCTCTCTGCCTTACTATCACTGTGCCCTGTCCCTCTTCCCTTCTCTGCCATACCTCTGTTACCTGCTGTCACACTCTCCTTCCTCTCTGCCTTACTACCACTGTATCCTGTCCCTCTTCCCTTCTCTGCCATACCTCTGTTACCTGCTATCATACTCTCCTTCCTCTCTGCCTTACTACCACTGTGCCCTGTCCTTCTTCCCATCTCTGCCATACCTCTGTTACCTGCTGTCATACTCTCCCTCCTCTCTGCCTTACTACCACTGTGCCCTGTCCCTCTTCCCTTCTCTGCCATACCTCTGTTACCTGCTGTCATACTCTCCTTCCTCTCTGCCTTACTACCACTGTGCCCTATCCCTCTTCCCTTCTCTGCCATACCTGTTACCTGCAGCCATACTCTCCTTCCTCTCTGCCTTACTACCACTGTACCCTGTCCCACTACCCTTCTCTGCCGTACCTCTGTTACCTGCTGTCATACTCTCCTTCCTCTCTGCCTTACTACCACTGCACCCTGTCCCTCTACCCTTCTCTGCCATACCTCTGTTACCTGCTGTCACACTCTCCTTCCTCTCTGCCTTACTACCACTGTGACATGTCCCTCTTCCCTTCTCTGCCATACCTCTGTTACCTGCTGTCATACTCTCCTTCCTCTCTGCCTTACTACCACCGTACTCTGTCCCTCTTCCCTTCTCTGCCATACCTCTGTTACCTTCTGTCATACTCTCCTTCCTCTCTGCCTTACTACCACTGTGCCCTGTCCCTCTTCCCCTCTCTGCCATACCTCTGTTACCTGCTGTCATACTCTCCTTCCTCTCTGCTTTACTACCACTGTGCCCTGTCCCTCTTCCCTTCTCTGCCATACCTCTGTTACCTGCTGTCATACTCTCCTTCCTCTCCGCCTTACTACCACTGTGACCTGTCCCTCTTCCCTTCTCTGCCATACCTCTGTTACCTGCTGTCATACTCTCCTTCCTCTCTGCCTTACTACCACTGTGACCTGTCCCTCTTCCCTTCTCTGCCATACCTCTGTTACCTGCTGTCATACTCTCCTTCCTCTCTGCCTTACTACCACTGTGACCTGTCCCTCTTCCCCTCTCTGCCATACCTCTGTTACCTGCTGTCATACTCTCCTTCCTCTCTGCTTTACTACCACTGTGCCCTGTCCCTCTTCCCTTCTCTGCCATACCTCTCTTACCTGCTGTCATACTCTCCTTCCTCTCTGCCTTATTACCACTGTGCCCTGTCCCTCTTCCCTTCTCTGCCATACCTCTGTTACCTGCTGTCATACTCTCCTTTCTCTCTGCCTTACTACCACTGTACCCTGTCCCTCTTCCCTTCTCTGCCATACCTCTGTTACCTGCTGTCATACTCTCCTTCCTCTCTGCCTTACTTCCACTGTGCCCTGTCTTTCTTCCCTTCTCTGCCATACCTGTTACCTGCTGTCATACTCTCCTTCCTCTCTGCCTTACTAACACTGTACCCTGTCCCTCTTCCCTTCTCTGCCATACCTCTGTTACCTGCTGTCATACTCTCCTTCCTCTCTGCCTTACTACCACTGTGCCCTGTCCCTCTTCCCCTCTCTGCCATACCTCTGTTACCTGCTATCATACTCTCCTTCCTCTCTGACTTACTATCACTGTGCCCTGTCCCTCTTCCCTTCTCTGCCATACCTCTGTTACCTGCTCTCATAGTCTCCTTCCTCTCTGCCTTACTATCACTGTGCCCTGTACCTCTTCCCTTCTCTGCCATACCTCTGTTACCTGCTGTCATACTCTCCTTCCTCTCTGCCTTACTACCACTGTGCCCTGTCCCTCTTCCCTTCTCTGCCACACCTCTGTCATACTGTCCTTCCTCTCAGCCTTACTACCACTGTGCCCTGTCCCTCTTCCCTTCTCTGCCATACCTCTGTTACCTGCTGTCATACTCTCCTTCCTCTCTGCCTTACTACCACTGTGCCCTGTCCCTCTTCCCTTCTCTGCCATACCTCTGTTACCTGCTGTCATACTCTCCTTCCTCTCTGCCTTACTACCACTGTGCCCTGTCCCTCTTCCCTTCTCTGCCATACCTGTGTTACCTGCTGTCATACTCTCCTTCCTCTCTGCCTTACTACCACTGTGCCCTGTCCCTCTTCCCTTCTCTGCCATACCTCTGTTACCTGCTATCATACTCTCTTTCCTCTCTGCCTTACTATCACTGTGCCCTGTACCGCTTCCCTTCTCTGCCATACCTCTGTTACCTGCTGTCATACTCTCCTTCCTCTCTGCCTTACTATCACTGTGCCCTGTCCCTCTTCCCTTCTCTGCCATACCTTTGTTACCTGCTATCATACTCTCCTTCCTCTCTGCCTTACTACCACTGTGCCCTTTCCCTCTTCCCTTCTCTGCCATACCTCTGTTACCTGCTGTGATACTCTCCTTCCTCTCTGCCTTACTACCACTGTACCCTGTCCCTCTTCCCTTCTCTGCCATACCTCTGTTACCTGCTGTCATACTCTCCTTCCTCTCTGCCTTACTACCACTGTGCCCTGTCCCTCTTCCCCTCTCTGCCATACCTCTGTTACCTGCTGTCATACTCTCCTTCCTCTCTGCCTTACTATCACTGTGCCCTGTCCCTCTTCCCTTCTCTGCCATACCTCTGTTACCTGCTCTCATAGTATCCTTCCTCTCTGCCTTACTACCACTGTGCCCTGTCCCTCTTCCCTTCTCTGCCATACCTCTGTTACCTGCTATCATACTCTCCTTCCTCTCTGCCTAACTACCACTGTAGCCTGTCCCTCTTCCCTTCTCTGCCATACCTCTGTTACCTGCTGTCATACTCTCCTTCCTCTCTGCCTTACTACCACTGTGCCCTGTCCCTCTTCCCTTCTCTGCCATACCTCTGTTATCTGCTGTCATACTCTCCTTCCTCTCTGCCTTACTACCACTGTGCCCTGTGCCTCTTCCCTTTTCTGCCATACCGCTGTTACCTGCTGTCATACTCTCCTTCCTCTCTGCCTTACTACCACTGTGCCCTGTCCCTCTTCCCTTCTCTGCCATACCTCTGTTACCTGCGGTCATACTCCCCTTCCTCTCTGCCTTACTACCACTGTGCCCTGTCCCTCTTCCCTTCTCTGCCATACCTCTGTTACCTGCTGTCATACTCTCCTTCCTCTCTGCCTTACTACCACTGTGCCCTGTCCCTCTTCCCTTCTCTGCCATACCTGTGTTACCTGCTGTCATACTCTCCTTCCTCTCTGCATTACTACCACTGTGCCCTGTCCCTCTTCCGTTCTCTGCCATACCTCTGTTACCTGCTGTCATACTCTCCTTCCTCTCTGCCTTACTACCACTGTGCCCTGTCCCTCTTCCCTTCTCTGCCATACCTGTGTTACCTGCTGTCATACTCTCCTTCCTCTCTGCATTACTACCACTGTGCCCTGTCCCTCTTCCGTTCTCTGCCATACCTCTGTTACCTGCTGTCATACTCTCCTTCCTCTCTGCCTTACTACCACTGTACCCTGTCCCTCTTCCCTTGTCTGGCATACCTCTGTTACCTGCTGTCATACTCCCCTTCCTCTCTGCATTACTACCACTGTACCCTGTCCCTCTTCCCTTCTCTGCCATACCTCTGTTACCTGCTGTCATACTCTCCTTCCTCTCTGCCTTACTACCACTGTACCCTGTCCCTCTTCCCTTCTCTGCCATACCTGTTACCTGCAGCCATACTCTCCTTCCTCTCTGCCTTACTACCACTGTACCCTGTCCCTCTTCCCTTCTCTGCCGTACCTCTGTTACCTGCTGTCATACTCTCCTTCCTCTCTGCCTTACTATCACTGTACCTTGTCTCTCTTCCCTTCTCTGCCATACCTCTGTTACCTGTTGTCACACTCTCCTTCCTCTCTTCCTTACTACCACTGTACCCTGTCCCTCTTCCCTTCTCTGCCATACCTCTGTTACCTGCTGTCATACTCTCCTTCCTCTCTGCCTTACTACCACTGTACCCTGTCTCTCTTCCCTTCTCTGCCATACCTCTGTTACCTGCTGTCACACTCTCCTTCCTCTCTTCCTTACTACCACTGTACCCTGTCCCTCTTCCCTTCTCTGCCATACCTCTGTTACCTGCTGTCATACTCTCCTTCCTCTCTGCCTTACTACCACTGTACCCTGTCCCTCTACCCTTCTCTGCCATACCTCTGTTACCTGCTGTGATACTCTCCTTCCTCTCTGCCTTACTACCACTGTGCCCTGTCCCTCTTTCCTTCTCTGCCATACCTCTGTTACCTGCAGCCATACTCTCCTTCCTCTCTGCCTTACTACCACTGTGCCCTGTCCCTCTTCCCTTCTCTGCCATACCTTTTACCTGCAGCCATACTCTCCTTCCTCTCTGCCTTACTACCACTGTACCCTGTCTCTCTTCCCTTCTCTGCCATACCTCTGTTACCTGCTGTCACACTCTCCTTCCTCTCTTCCTTACTATCACTGTGCCCTGTCCCTCTTCCCTTCTCTGCCATACCTCTGTTACCTGCTCTCATAGTCTCCTTCCTCTCTGCCTTACTACCACTGTGCCCTGTCCCTCTTCCCGTCTCTGCCATACCTCTGTTACCTGCTGTCACACTCTCCTTCCTCTCTTCCTTACTATCACTGTGCCCTGTCCCTCTTCCCTTCTCTGCCATACCTCTGTTACCTGCTGTCACACTCTCCTTCCTCTCTTCCTTACTATCACTGTGCCCTGTCCCTCTTCCCGTCTCTGCCATACCTCTGTTACCTGCTGTCATACTCCCCTTCCTCTCTGCCTTACTATCACTGTGCCCTGTCCCTCTTCCCTTCTCTGCCATACCTCTGTTACCTGCTGTCACACTCTCCTTCCTCTCTGCCTTACTACCACTGTATCCTGTCCCTCTTCCCTTCTCTGCCATACCTCTGTTACCTGCTCTCATAGTCTCCTTCCTCTCTGCCTTACTACCACTGTGCCCTGTCCCTCTTCCCGTCTCTGCCATACCTCTGTTACCTGCTGTCATACTCTCCTTCCTCTCTGCCTTACTACCACAGTACCCTGTCCCTCTACCCTTCTCTGCCATACCTCTGTTACCTGCTGTCATACTCTCCTTCCTCTCTGCCTTACTATCACTTTGCCCTGTACCTCTTCCCTTCTCTGCCATACCTCTGTTACCTGCTCTCATAGTCTCCTTCCTCTCTGCCTTACTACCACTGTGCCCTGTCCTTCTTCCCATCTCTGCCATACCTCTGTTACCTGCTGTCATACTCTCCTTCCTCTCTGCCTTACTACCACTGTGCCCTGTCCCTCTTCCCTTCTCTGCCATACCTCTGTTACCTGCTGTCATACTCTCCTTCCTCTCTGCCTTACTACCACTGTGCCCTATCCCTCTTCCCTTCTCTGCCATACCTGTTACCTGCAGCCATACTCTCCTTCCTCTCTGCCTTACTACCACTGTACCCTGTCCCACTACCCTTCTCTGCCGTACCTCTGTTACCTGCTGTCATACTCTCCTTCCTCTCTGCCTTACTACCACTGTACCCTGTCCCTCTACCCTTCTCTGCCATACCTCTGTTACCTGCTGTCACACTCTCCTTCCTCTCTGCCTTACTACCACTGTGCCCTGTCCCTCTTCCCTTCTCTGCCATACCTCTGTTACCTGCTGTCATACTCTCCTTCCTCTCTTCCTTATTACCACTGTAACCTGTCCTTCTTCCCTTCTCTGCCATACCTCTGTTACCTGCTGTGATACTCTCCTTCCTCTCTGCCTTACTACCACTGTACCGTGTCCCTCTTCCCATCTCTGCCCCATACCTCTGTTACCTGCTGTCATACTGTCCTTCCTCTCTGCCTTACTACCACTGTACCCTGTTCCTCTACCCTTTTCTGCCATACCTCTGTAACCTGCTGTGATACTCTCCTTCCTCTCTGCCTTACTACCACTGTGCCCTGTCCCTCTTCCCTTCTCTGCCACATCTCTGTTACCTGCTGTCATACTCTCCTTCCTCTCTGCCTTACTACCACTGTACCCTGTCCCTCTTCCCTTCTCTGCCATACCTCTGTTACCTGCGGTCATACTCCCCTTCCTCTCTGCCTTACTACCACTGTGCCCTGTCCCTCTTCCCTTCTCTGCCATACCTCTGTTACCTGCGGTCATACTCTCCTTCCTCTCTGCCTTACTACCACTGTGCCCTGTCCCTCTTCCCTTCACTGCCATAACTCTTTTACCTGCTGTCATACTCTCCTTCCTCTCTGCCATACTACCACTGTACCCTGTCCCTCTTCCCTTCTCTGCCCCATACCTCTGTTACCTGCTGTCATACTCTCCTTCCTCTCTGCCTTACTAACACTGTACCCTGTCCCTCTTCCCTTCTCTGCCATACCTCTGTTACCTGCTCTCATAGTCTCCTTCCTCTCTGCCTTACTACCACTGTACCCTGTCCCTCTTCCCTTCTCTGCCCCATACCTCTGTTACCTGCTGTCACACTCTCCTCTGCCTTACTACCACTGTGCCCTGTCCCTCTTCCCTTCTCTGCCATACCTCTGTTACCTGCTATCATACTCTCCTTCCTCTCTGCCTTACTACCACTGTGCCCTGTCCCTCTTCCCTTCTCTGCCATACCTCTGTTACCTGCTGTCATACTCTCCTTCCTCTCTGCCTTACTACCACTGTGCCCTGTCCCTCTTCCCTTCTCTGCCATACCTCTGTTACCTGCTGTCATACTCTCCTTCCTCTCTGCCTTACTACCACTGTACCCTGTTTCTCTTCCCTTCTCTGCCATACCTCTGTTACCTGCTGTCATACTCTCCTTCCTCTCTGCCTTACTACCACTGTGCCCTGTCCCTCTTCCCTTCTCTGCCATACCTCTGTTACCTGCTGCCATACTCTCCTTCCTCTCTGCCTTGCTACCACTGTGCCCTGTCCCTCTTCCCCTCTCTGCCATACCTCTGTTACCTGCTGTCATACTCTCCTTCCTCTCTGCCTTACTACCACTGTGCCCTGTCCCTCTTCCCTTCTCTGCCATAGCTCTGTTACCTGCTGTCATACTCTCCTTCCTCTCTGCCTTACTACCATTGTGCCCTGTCCCTCTTCCCTTCTCTGCCATACCTCCTGTCATATTCTCCTTCCTCTCTGCCTTACTACCACTGTACCCTGTCCCTCTTCCCTTCTCTGCCATACCTCTGTTACCTGCTGTCATACTCTCCTTCCTCTCTGCCTTACTACCACTGTGCCCTGTCCCTCTTCCCTTCTCTGCCATACCTCTGTTACCTGCTGCCATACTGTCCTTCCTCTCTGCCTTTCTACCACTGTGCCCTGTCCCTCATCCCCTCTCTGCCATACCTCTGTTACCTGCTGTCATACTCTCCTTCCTCTCTGCCTAACTACCACTGTGCCCTGTCCCTCTTCCCTTCTCTGCCATACCTCTGTTACCTGCTGTCATACTCTCCTTCCTCTCTGTCTTACTACCACTGTGACCTGTCCCTCTTCCCTTCTCTGCCATAGCTCTGTTACCTGCTGTCATACTCTCCTTCCTCTCTGCCTTACTACCACTGTGACCTGTCCCTCTTCCCTTCTCTGCCATACCTCTGTTACCTGCTGTCATACTCTCATTCCTCTCTGCCTTACTACCACTGTGACCTGTCCCTCTTCCCTTCTCTGCCATACCTCTGTTACCTGCTGTCATACTCTCCTTCCTCTCTGCCTTACTACCACTGTGACCTGTCCCTCTTCCCTTCTCTGCCATACCTCTGTTACCTGTTGTCATACTCTCCTTCCTCTCTGCCTTACTACCACTGTGCCCTGTCCCTCTTCCCTTCTCTGCCATACCTCTGTTACCTGCTGTCATACTCTCCTTCCTCTCTGCCTTACTACCACTGTACCCTCTCCCTCTTCCCTTCTCTGCCATACCTGTTACCTGCAGCCATACTCTCCTTCCTCTCTGCCTTACTACCACTGTGCCCTGTCCCTCTACCCTTCTCTGCCGTACCTCTGTTACCTGCTGTCATACTCTCCTTCCTCTCTGCCTTACTACCACTGTACCCTGTCCCTCTACCCTTCTCTGCCATACCTCTGTTACCTGCTGTCACACTCTCCTTCCTCTCTTCCTTACTACCACTGTACCCTGTCCCTCTTCCCTTCTCTGCCATACCTCTGTTACCTGCTGTGATACTCTCCTTCCTCTCTGCCTTACTACCACTGTACCCTGTCCCTCTTCCCTTCTCTGCCCCATACCTCTGTTACCTGCTGTCGTACAGTCCTTCCTCTCTGCCTTACTTCCACTGTACCCTGTCCCTCTACCCTTCTCTGCCATACCTCTGTTACCTGCTGTGAAACTCTCCTTCCTCTCTGCCTTACTACCACTGTGCCCTGTCCCTCTTCCCTTCTCTGCCACACCTCTGTTACCTGCTGTCATACTCTCCTTCCTCTCTGCCTTACTACCACTGTACCCTGTCCCTCTTCCCTTCTCTGCCATACCTCTGTTACCTGCTGTCATACTCTCCTTCCTCTCTGCCTTACTACCACTGTACCCTGTACCTCTTCCCTTCTCTGCCATACCTCTGTTACCTGCTGTCATACTCTCCTTCCTCTCTGCCTTACTACCACTGTGCCCTGTCCCTCTTCCCTTCTCTGCCATAACTCTTTTACCTGCTGTCATACTCTCCTTCCTCTCTTCCTTACTACCACTGTGCCCTGTCCCTCTTCCCTTCTCTGCCATACCTGTTACCTGCAGCCATACTCTCCTTCCTCTCTGCCTTACTTCCACTGTGCCCTGTCTCTCTTCCCTTCTCTGCCATACCTCTGTTACCTGCTGTCATACTCTCCTTCCTCTCTGCCTTACTATCACTGTGCCCTGTCCCTCTTCCCTTCTCTGCCATACCTCTGTTACCTGCTCTCATAGTCTCCTTCCTCTCTGCCTTACTACCACTGTGCCCTGTCCCTCTTCCCTTCTCTGCCATACCTCTGTTACCTGCTGTCATACTCTCCTTCCTCTCTGCCTTACTACCACTGTGCCCTGTCCCTCTTCCCTTCTCTGCCATACCTCTGTAACATGCTGTCATACTCTCCTTCCTCTCTGCCTTACTACCACTGTGCCCTGTCCCTCTTCCCGTCTCTGCCATACCTCTGTTACCTGCTGTCATACTCCCCTTCCTCTCTGCCTTACTACCACTGTGCCCTGTCCCTCTTCCCTTCTCTGCCATACCTCTGTTACCTGCTGTCACACTCTCCTTCCTCTCTGCCTTACTACCACTGTATCCTGTCCCTCTTCCCTTCTCTGCCATACCTCTGTTACCTGCTGTCACACTCTCCTTCCTCTCTGCCTTACTACCACTGTATCCTGTCCCTCTTCACTTCTCTGCCATACCTCTGTTACCTGCTGTCATACTCTCCTTCCTCTCTGCCTTACTACCACTGTGCCCTGTCCCTCTTCCCTTCTCTGCCATACCTCTGTTACCTGCTGTCATACTCTCCTTCCTCTCTGCCTTACTATCACTGTGCCCTGTCCCTCTTCCCTTCTCTGCCATACCTCTGTTACCTGCTGTCATACTCTCCTTCCTCTCTGCCTTACTACCACTGTGCCCTGTCCCTCTTCCCTTCTCTGCCATACCTCTGTTACCTGCTGCCATACTTTCCTTCCTCTCTGCCTTACTACCACTGTGCCCTGTCCCTCTTCCCCTCTCTGCCATACCTCTGTTACCTGCTGTCATACTCTCCTTCCTCTCGGCCTTACTACCACTGTGCCCTTTCCCTCTTCCCTTCTCTGCCATACCTCTGTTACCTGCTGTCATACTCTCCTTCCTCTCTGCCTTACTACCACTGTGACCTGTCCCTCTTCCCTTCTCTGCCATACCTCTGTTACCTGCTGTCATACTCTCCTTCCTCTCTGCCTTACTACCACTGTGACCTGTCCCTCTTCCCTTCTGTGCCATACCTCTGTTACCTGCTGTCATACTGTCCTTCCTCTCTGCCTTACTACCACTGTATCCTGTCCCTCTTCCCTTCTCTGCCATACCTCTGTTACCTGCTGTCATACTCTCCTTCCTCTCTGCCTTACTACCACTGTACCCTGTCCCTTTTCCCTTCTCTGCCATACCTCTCTTACCTGCTGTCATACTCTCCTTCCTCTCTGCCTTACTACCACTGTGCCCTGTCTCTCTTCCCCTCTCTGCCATACCTCTGTTACCTGCTGTCATACTCTCCTTCCTCTCTGCCTTACTACCACTGTGCCCTGTCCCTCTTCCCTTCTCTGCCATACCTCTGTTACCTGCTGTCATACTCTCCTTCCTCTCTGCCTTACTACCACTGTGACCTGTCCCTCTTCCCTTCTCTGCCATATCTCTGTTACCTGCTGTCATACTCTCCATCCTCTCTGCCTTACTACCACTGTGACCTGTCCCTCTTCCCTTCTCTGCCATACCTCTGTTACCTGCTGTCATACTCTCCTTCCTCTCTGCCTTACTACCACTGTACCCTGTCCCTCTTCCCTTCTCTGCCATACCTCTGTTACCTGCTGTCATACTCTCCATCCTCTCTGCCTTACTACCACTGTGACCTGTCCCTCTTCCCTTCTCTGCCATACCTCTGTTACCTGCTGTCATACTCTCCTTCCTCTCTGCCTTACTACCACTGTACCCTGTCCCTCTTCCCTTCTCTGCCATACCTCTGTTACCTGCTGTGAAACTCTCCTTCCTCTCTGCCTTACTACCACTGTGCCCTGTCCCTCTTCCCTTCTATGCCACACCTCTGTTACCTGCTGTCATACTCTCCTTCCTCTCTGCCTTACTACCACTGTGCCCTGTCCCTCTTCCCTTCTCTGCCATACCTCTGTTACCTGCTGTCATACTCTCCTTCCTCTCTGCCTTACTACCACTGTGCCCTGTCCCTCTTCCCTTCTCTGCCATAACTCTTTTACCTGCTGTCATACTCTCCTTCCTCTCTGCCTTACTACCACTGTGCCCTGTCCCTCTTCCCTTCTCTGCCATACCTCTGTTACTTGCTGTCATACTCTCCTTCCTCTCTGCCTTACTACCACTGTGACCTGTCCCTCTTCCCTTCTCTGCCATATCTCTGTTACCTGCTGTCATACTCTCCTTCCTCTCTGCCTTACTACCACTGTACTCTGTCCCTCTTCCCTTCTCTGCCATACCTCTGTTACCTTCTGTCATACTCTCCTTCCTCTCTGCCTTACTACCACTGTGCCCTGTCCCTCTTCCCCTCTCTGCCATACCTCTGTTACCTGCTGTCATACTCTCCTTCCTCTCTGCCTTACTACCACTGTGCCCTGTCCCTCTTCCCTTCTCTGCCATACCTCTGTTACCTGCTGTCATACTCTCCTTCCTCTCTGTCTTACTACCACTGTGACCTGTCCCTCTTCCCTTCTCTGCCATACCTCTGTTACCTGCTGTCATACTCTCCATCCTCTCTGCCTTACTACCACTGTGACCTGTCCCTCTTCCCTTCTCTGCCATACCTCTGTTACCTGCTGTCATACTCTCCTTCCTCTCTGCCTTACTACCACTGTGCCCTGTCCCTCTTCCCTTCTCTGCCATACCTCTCTTACCTGCTGTCATACTCTCCTTCCTCTCTGCCTTACTACCACTGTGCCCTGTCCCTCTTCCCTTCTCTGCCATACCTCTGTTACCTGCTGTCATACTCTCCTTTCTCTCTGCCTTACTACAACTGTACCCTGTCCCTCTTCCCTTCTCTACCATACCTCTGTTACCTGCTGTCATACTCTCCTTCCTCTCTGCCTTACTACCACTGTGACCTGTCCCTCTTCCCTTCTCTGCCATACCTCTGTTACCTGCTGTCATACTCTCCTTCCTCTCTGCCTTACTACCACTGTGCCCTGTCCCTCTTCCCTTCTCTGCCATACCTCTGTTACCTGCTGTCATACTCTCCTTCCTCTCTGCCTTACTACCACTGTGCCCTGTCCCTCTTCCCTTCTCTGCCATACCTCTGTTACCTGCTGTCATACTCTCCTTCCTCTCTGCCTTACTACCACTGTGCCCTGTCCCTCTTCCCTTCTCTGACATACCTCTGTTACCTGCTGCCATACTTTCCTTCCTCTCTGCCTTACTACCACTGTGCCCTGTCCCTCTTCCCTTCTCTGCCAAACCTCTGTTACCTGCTGTCATACTCTCCTTCCTCTCTGCCTTACTACCACTGTGCCCGGTCCCTCTTCCCTTCTCTGCCATACCTCTGTTACCTGCTGTCATACTCTCCTTCCTCTCTGCCTTACTATCACTGTGCCCTGTCCCTCTTCCCTTCTCTGCCATGCCTCTGTTACCTGCTGTCATACTCTCCTTCCTCTCTGCCTTACTATCACTGTGCCCTGTCCCTCTTCCCTTCTCTGCCATACCTCTGTTACCTGCTGTCATACTCTCCTTCCTCTCTGCCTTACTACCACTGTGCCCTGTCCCTCTTCCCTTCTCTGCCATACCTCTGTTACCTGCTGTCATACTTTCCTTCCTCTCTGCCTTACTACCACTTTACCCTGTCCCTCTTCCCTTCTCTGCCATACCTCTGTTACCTGCTGTCATACTCTCCTTCCTCTCTGCCTTACTACCACTGTGCCCTGTCCCTCTTCCCTTCTCTGCCATACCTCTGTTACCTGCTGCCATACTTTCCTTCCTCTCTGCCTTACTACCACTGTGCCCTGTCCCTCTTCCCCTCTCTGCCATACCTCTGTTACCTGCTGTCATACTCTCCTTCCTCTCTGCCTTACTACCACTGTGCCCTGTCCCTCTTCCCTTCTCTGCCATACCTCTGTTACCTGCTGTCATACTCTCCTTCCTCTCTGCCTTACTACCACTGTGACCTGTCCCTCTTCCCTTCTCTGCCATACCTCTGTTACCTGCTGTCATACTCTCCTTCCTCTCTGCCTTACTACCACTGTGACCTGTCCCTCTTCCCTTCTCTGCCATACCTCTGTTACCTGCTGTCATACTCTCCTTCCTCTCTGCCTTACTACCACTGTGACCTGTCCCTCTTCCCTTCTCTGCCATACCTCTGTTACCTGCTGTCATACTCTCCTTCCTCTCTGCCTTACTACCACTGTGCCCTGTCCCTCTTCCCTTCTCTGCCATACCTCTGTTACCTGCTGTCATACTCTCCTTCCTCTCTGCCTTACTACCACTGTACCCTGTCCCTCTTCCCTTCTCTGCCATACCTCTCTTACCTGCTGTCATACTCTCCTTCCTCTCTGCCTTACTACCACTGTGCCCTGTCCCTCTTCCCTTCTCTGCCATACCTCTGTTACCTGCTGTCATACTCTCCTTCCTCTCTGCCTTACTACCACTGTGACCTGTCCCTCTTCCCTTCTCTGCCATACCTCTGTTACCTGCTGTCATACTCTCCTTCCTCTCTACCTTACTACCACTGTGACCTGTCCCTCTTCCCTTCTCTGCCATACCTCTGTTACCTGCTGTCATACTCTCCTTCCTCTCTGCCTTACTACCACTGTGACCTGTCCCTCTTCCCTTCTCTGCCATACCTCTGTTACCTGCTGTCATACTCTCCTTCCTCTCTGCCTTACTACCACTGTGACCTGTCCCTCTTCCCTTCTCTGCCATACCTCTGTTACCTGCTGTCATACTCTCCTTCCTCTCTGCCTTACTACCACCGTCTGTCCCTCTTCCCTTCTCTGCCATACCTCTGTTACCTTCTGGTCATACTCTCCTTCCTCTCTGCCTTACTACCACTGTGCCCTGTCCCTCTTCCCCTTCTCTGCCATACCTCTGTTACCTGCTGTCATACTCTCCTTCCTCTCTGCCTTACTACCACTGTGCCCTGTCCCTCTTCCCCTTCTCTGCCATACCTCTGTTACCTGCTGTCATACTCTCCTTCCTCTCTGCCTTACTACCACTGTGCCCTGTCCCTCTTCCCTTCTCTGCCATACCTCTGTTACCTGCTGTCATACTCTCCTTCCTCTCTGCCTTACTACCACTGTGACCTGTCCCTCTTCCCTTCTCTGCCATACCTCTGTTACCTGCTGTCATACTCTCCATCCTCTCTGCCTTACTACCACTGTGACCTGTCCCTCTTCCCTTCTCTGCCATACCTCTGTTACCTGCTGTCATACTCTCCTTCCTCTCTGCCTTACTACCACTGTGCCCTGTCCCTCTTCCCTTCTCTGCCATACCTCTCTTACCTGCTGTCATACTCTCCTTCCTCTCTGCCTTATTACCACTGTGCCCTGTCCCTCTTCCCTTCTCTGCCATACCTCTGTTACCTGCTGTCATACTCTCCTTTCTCTCTGCCTTACTACCACTGTACCCTGTCCCTCTTCCCTTCTCTGCCATACCTCTGTTACCTGCTGTCATACTCTCCTTCCTCTCTGCCTTACTACCACTGTGACCTGTCCCTCTTCCCTTCTCTGCCATATCTCTGTTACCTGCTGTCATACTCTCCTTCCTCTCTGCCTTACTACCACTGTGACCTGTCCCTCTTCCCTTCTCTGCCATACCTCTGTTACCTGCTGTCATACTCTCCTTCCTCTCTGCCTTACTACCACTGTGCCCTGTCCCTCTTCCCTTCTCTGCCATACCTCTGTTACCTGCTGCCATACTTTCCTTCCTCTCTGCCTTACTACCACTGTGCCCTGTCCCTCTTCCCCTCTCTGCCATACCTCTGTTACCTGCTGTCATACTCTCCTTCCTCTCTGCCTTACTACCACTGTGACCTGTCCCTCTTCCCTTCTCTGCCATACCTCTGTTACCTGCTGTCATACTCTCCTTCCTCTCTGCCTTACTACCACCGTACTCTGTCCCTCTTCCCTTCTCTGCCATACCTCTGTTACCTTCTGTCATACTCTCCTTCCTCTCTGCTTTACTACCACTGTGCCCTGTCCCTCTTCCCCTCTCTGCCATACCTCTGTTACCTGCTGTCATACTCTCCTTCCTCTCTGCTTTACTACCACTGTGCCCTGTCCCTCTTCCCTTCTCTGCCATACCTCTGTTACCTGCTGTCATACTCTCCTTCCTCTCTGCCTTACTACCACTGTGACCTGTCCCTCTTCCCTTCTCTGCCATACCTCTGTTACCTGCTGTCATACTCTCCTTCCTCTCTGCCTTACTACCACTGTGACCTGTCCCCTCTTCCCTTCTCTGCCATACCTCTGTTACCTGCTGTCATACTCTCCTTCCTCTCTGCCTTACTACCACTGTGACCTGTCCCTCTTCCCCTCTCTGCCATACCTCTGTTACCTGCTGTCATACTCTCCTTCCTCTCTGCTTTACTACCACTGTGCCCTGTCCCTCTTCCCTTCTCTGCCATACCTCTCTTACCTGCTGTCATACTCTCCTTCCTCTCTGCCTTATTACCACTGTGCCCTGTCCCTCTTCCCTTCTCTGCCATACCTCTGTTACCTGCTGTCATACTCTCCTTTCTCTCTGCCTTACTACCACTGTACCCTGTCCCTCTTCCCTTCTCTGCCATACCTCTGTTACCTGCTGTCATACTCTCCTTCCTCTCTGCCTTACTACCACTGTGACCTGTCCCTCTTCCCTTCTCTGCCATATCTCTGTTACCTGCTGTCATACTCTCCTTCCTCTCTGCCTTACTACCACTGTGACCTGTCCCTCTTCCCTTCTCTGCCATACCTCTGTTACCTGCTGTCATACTCTCCTTCCTCTCTGCCTTACTACCACTGTGCCCTGTCCCTCTTCCCTTCTCTGCCATACCTCTGTTACCTGCTGTCATACTCTCCTTTCTCTCTGCCTTACTACCACTGTGCCCTGTCCCTCTTCCCTTCTCTGCCATACCTCTCTTACCTGCTGTCATACTCTCCTTCCTCTCTGCCTTATTACCACTGTGCCCTGTCCCTCTTCCCTTCTCTGCCATACCTCTGTTACCTGCTGTCATACTCTCCTTTCTCTCTGCCTTACTACCACTGTACCCTGTCCCTCTTCCCTTCTCTGCCATACCTCTGTTACCTGCTGTCATACTCTCCTTCCTCTCTGCCTTACTACCACTGTGACCTGTCCCTCTTCCCTTCTCTGCCATATCTCTGTTACCTGCTGTCATACTCTCCTTCCTCTCTGCCTTACTACCACTGTGACCTGTCCCTCTTCCCTTCTCTGCCATACCTCTGTTACCTGCTGTCATACTCTCCTTCCTCTCTGCCTTACTACCACTGTGCCCTGTCCCTCTTCCCTTCTCTGCCATACCTCTGTTACCTGCTGCCATACTTTCCTTCCTCTCTGCCTTACTACCACTGTGCCCTGTCCCTCTTCCCCTCTCTGCCATACCTCTGTTACCTGCTGTCATACTCTCCTTCCTCTCTGCCTTACTACCACTGTGCCCTGTCCCTCTTCCCTTCTCTGCCATACCTCTGTTACCTGCTGTCATACTCTCCTTCCTCTCTGCCTTACTACCACTGTGACCTGTCCCTCTTCCCTTCTCTGCCATACCTCTGTTACCTGCTGTCATACTCTCCTTCCTCTCTGCCTTACTACCACTGTGACCTGTCCCTCTTCCCTTCTCTGCCATACCTCTGTTACCTGCTGTCATACTCTCCTTCCTCTCTGCCTTACTACCACTGTGACCTGTCCCTCTTCCCTTCTCTGCCATACCTCTGTTACCTGTTGTCATACTCTCCTTCCTCTCTGCCTTACTACCACTGTGCCCTGTCCCTCATCCCTTCTCTGCCATACCTCTGTTACCTGCTGTCATACTCTCCTTCCTCTCTGCCTTACTACCACTGTACCCTCTCCCTCTTCCCTTCTCTGCCATACCTGTTACCTGCAGCCATACTCTCCTTCCTCTCTGCCTTACTACCACTGTACCCTATCCCTCTACCCTTCTCTGCCGTACCTCTGTTACCTGCTGTCATACTCTCCTTCCTCTCTGCCTTACTACCACTGTACCCTGTCCCTCTACCCTTCTCTGCCATACCTCTGTTACCTGCTGTCACACTCTCCTTCCTCTCTTCCTTACTACCACTGTACCCTGTCCCTCTTCCCTTCTCTGCCATACCTCTGTTACCTTGTGTGATACTCTCCTTCCTCTCTGCCTTACTACCACTGTACCCTGTACCTCTTCCCTTCTCTGCCATACCTCTGTTACCTGCTGTCATACTCTCCTTCCTCTCTGCCTTACTTCCACTGTGCCCTGTTTCTCTTCCCTTCTCTGCCATACCTCTGTTACCTGCTGTCATACTCTCCTTCCTCTCTGCCTTACTACCACTGTACCCTGTCCCTCTACCCTTCTCTGCCATACCTCTGTTACCTGCTGTGATACTCTCCTTCCTCTCTGCCTTACTACCACTGTGCCCTGTCTCTCTTCCCTTCTCTGCCATACCTCTGTTAACTGCTGTCATACTCTCCTTCCTCTCTGCCTTACTATCACTGTGCCCTGTCCCTCTTCCCTTCTCTGCCATACCTCTGTTACCTGCTCTCATAGTCTCCTTCCTCTCTGCCTTACTACCACTGTGCCCTGTCCCTCTTCCCTTCTCTGCCATACCTCTGTTACCTGCTGTCATACTCTCCTTCCTCTCTGCCTTACTACCACTGTGCCCTGTCCCTCTTCCCTTCTCTGCCATACCTCTGTAACCTGATGTCATACTCTCCTTCCTCTCTGCCTTACTACCACTGTGCCCTGTCCCTCTTCCCGTCTCTGCCATACCTCTGTTACCTGCTGTCATACTCCCCTTCCTCTCTGCCTTACTACCACTGTGCCCTGTCCCTCTTCCCTTCTCTGCCATACCTCTGTTACCTGCTGTCATACTCTCCTTCCTCTCTGCCTTACTACCACTGTGACCTGTCCCTCTTCCCTTCTCTGCCATACCTCTGTTACCTGCTGTCATACTCTCCTTCCTCTCTGCCTTACTACCACTGTGACCTGTCCCTCTTCCCTTCTCTGCCATACCTCTGATACCTGCTGTCATACTGTCCTTCCTCTCTGCCTTACTACCACTGTGCCCTGTCCCTCTTCCCTTCTCTGCCATACCTCTGTTACCTGCTGTCATACTCTCCTTCCTCTCTGCCTTACTACCACTGTGACCTGTCCCTCTTCCCTTCTCTGCCATACCTCTGTTACCTGCTGTCATACTCTCCTTCCTCTCTGCCTTACTACCACTGTGCCCTGTCTCTCTTCCCCTCTCTGCCATACCTCTGTTACCTGCTGTCATACTCTCCTTCCTCTCTGCCTTACTACCACTGTGCCCTGTCCCTCTTCCCTTCTCTGCCATACCTCTGTTACCTGCTGTCATACTCTCCTTCCTCTCTGCCTTACTACCACTGTGACCTGTCCCTCTTCCCTTCTCTGCCATATCTCTGTTACCTGCTGTCATACTCTCCATCCTCTCTGCCTTACTACCACTGTGACCTGTCCCTCTTCCCTTCTCTGCCATACCTCTGTTACCTGCTGTCATACTCTCCTTCCTCTCTGCCTTACTACCACTGTACCCTGTCCCTCTTCCCTTCTCTGCCATACCTGTTACCTGCTGTCATACTCTCCATCCTCTCTGCCTTACTACCACTGTGACCTGTCCCTCTTCCCTTCTCTGCCATACCTCTGTTACCTGCTGTCATACTCTCCTTCCTCTCTGCCTTACTACCACTGTGCCCTGTCCCTCTTCCCTTCTATGCCACACCTCTGTTACCTGCTGTCATACTCTCCTTCCTCTCTGCCTTATTACCACTGTGCCCTGTCCCTCTTCCCTTCTCTGCCATACCTCTGTTACCTGCTGTCATACTCTCCTTCCTCTCTGCCTTACTACCACTGTGCCCTGTCCCTCTTCCCTTCTCTGCCATAACTCTTTTACCTGCTGTCATACTCTCCTTCCTCTCTGCCTTACTACCACTGTGCCCTGTCCCTCTTCCCTTCTCTGCCATACCTGTTACCTGCAGCCATACTCTCCTTCCTCTCTGCCTTACTTCCACTGTGCCCTGTCTCTCTTCCCTTCTCTGCCATACCTCTGTTACCTGCTGTCATACTCTCCTTCCTCTCTGCCTTACTACCACTGTGCCCTGTCTCTCTTCCCTTCTCTGCCATACCTCTGTTACCTGCTGTCATACTCTCCTTCCTCTCTGCCTTACTATCACTGTGCCCTGTCCCTCTTCCCTTCTCTGCCATACCTCTGTTACCTGCTCTCATAGTCTCCTTCCTCTCTGCCTTACTACCACTGTGCCCTGTCCCTCTTCCCTTCTCTGCCATACCTCTGTTACCTGCTGTCATACTCTCCTTCCTCTCTGCCTTACTACCACTGTGCCCTGTCCCTCTTCCCTTCTCTGCTATACCTCTGTTACCTGTTGTCACACTCTCCTTCCTCTCTGCCTTACTACCACTGTATCCTGTCCCTCTTCCCTTCTCTGCCATACCTCTGTTACCTGCTGTCACACTCTCCTTCCTCTCTGCCTTACTACCACTGTATCCTGTCCCTCTTCCCTTCTCTGCCATACCTCTGTAACCTGCTGTCATACTCCCCTTCCTCTCTGCCTTACTATCACTGTGCCCTGTCCCTCTTCCCTTCTCTGCCATACTTCTGTTACCTGCTCTCATAGTCTCCTTCCTCTCTGCCTTACTACCACAGTGCCCTGTCCCTCTTCCCTTCTCTGCCATACCTCTGTTACCTGCTGTCATACTCCCCTTCCTCTCTGCCTTACTATCACGGTGCCCTGTCCCTCTTCCCTTCTCTGCCATACCTCTGTTACCTGTTGTCATACTCTCCTTCTCTCTGCCTTACTATCACTGTGCCCTGTCCCTCTTCCCTTCTCTGCCATACTTCTGTTACCTGCTCTCATAGTCTCCTTCCTCTCTGCCTTACTACCACAGTGCCCTGTCCCTCTTCCCTTCTCTGCCATACCTCTGTTACCTGCTGTCATACTCTCCTTCCTCTCTGCCTTACTACCACTGTACCCTGTCCCTCTTCCCTTCTATGCCATACCTCTGTTACCTGCTGTCACACTCTCCTTCCTCTCTGCCTTACTATCACTGTGCCCTGTCCCTCTTCCCTTCTCTGCCATACTTCTGTTACCTGCTCTCATAGTCTCCTTCCTCTCTGCCTTACTACCACTGTGCCCTGTCCCTCTTCCCTTCTCTGCCATACCTCTGTTACCTGCTGTCATACTCTCCTTCCTCTCTGCCTTACTACCACTGTGCCCTGTCCCTCTTCCCTTCTCTGCCAAACCTCTGTTACCTGCTGTCATACTCTCCTTCCTCTCTGCCTTACTACCACTGTGCCCTGTCCCTCTTCCCTTCTCTGCCATACCTCTGTTACCTGCTGTCATACTCTCCTTCCTCTCTGCCTTACTATCACTGTACCCTGTCCCTCTTCCCTTCTCTGCCATACCTCTGTTACCTGCTGTCATACTCTCCTTCCTCTCTGCCTTACTACCACTGTGCCCTGTCCCTCTTCCCTTCTCTGCCATACCTCTGTTACCTGCTGTCATACTCTCCTTCCTCTCTGCCTTACTACCACTGTGCCCTGTCCCTCTTCCCTTCTCTGCCATTCCTCTGTTACCTGCTGCCATACTTTCCTTCCTCTCTGCCTTACTACCACTGTGCCCTGTCCCTCTTCCCCTCTCTGCCATACCTCTGTTACCTGCTGTCATACTCTCCTTCCTCTCTGCCTTACTACCACTGTGCCCTGTCCCTCTTCCCTTCTCTGCCATACCTCTGTTACCTGCTGTCATACTCTCCTTCCTCTCTGCCTTACTACCACTGTGACCTGTCCCTCTTCCCTTCTCTGCCATACCTCTGTTACCTGCTGTCATACTCTCCTTCCTCTCTGCCTTACTACCACTGTGACCTGTCCCTCTTCCCTTCTCTGCCATACCTCTGTTACCTGCTGTCATACTCTCCTTCCTCTCTGCCTTACTACCACTGTGACCTGTCCCTCTTCCCTTCTCTGCCATACCTCTGTTACCTGCTGTCATACTCTCCTTCCTCTCTGCCTTACTACCACTGTGCCCTGTCCGTCTTCCCTTCTCTGCCATACCTCTGTTACCTGCTGTCATACTCTCCTTCCTCTCTGCCTTACTACCACTGTACCCTGTCCCTCTTCCCTTCTCTGCCATACCTCTCTTACCTGCTGTCATACTCTCCTTCCTCTCTGCCTTACTACCACTGTGCCCTGTCCCTCTTCCCTTCTCTGCCATACCTCTGTTACCTGCTGTCATACTCTCCTTCCTCTCTGCCTTACTACCACTGTGACCTGTCCCTCTTCCCTTCTCTGCCATTCCTCTGTTACCTGCTGTCATACTCTCCTTCCTCTCTGCCTTACTACCACTGTGACCTGTCCCTCTTCCCTTCTCTGCCATACCTCTGTTACCTGCTGTCATACTCTCCTTCCTCTCTGCCTTACTACCACTGTACTCTGTCCCTCTTCCCTTCTCTGCCATACCTCTGTTACCTTCTGTCATACTCTCCTTCCTCTCTGCCTTACTACCACTGTGCCCTGTCCCTCTTCCCCTCTCTGCCATACCTCTGTTACCTGCTGTCATACTCTCCTTCCTCTCTGCCTTACTACCACTGTGCCCTGTCCCTCTTCCCTTCTCTGCCATACCTCTGTTACCTGCTGTCATACTCTCCTTCCTCTCTGCCTTACTACCACTGTGACCTGTCCCTCTTCCCTTCTCTGCCATACCTCTGTTACCTGCTGTCATACTCTCCTTCCTCTCTGCCTTACTACCACTGTGCCCTGTCCCTCTTACCTTCTCTGCCATACCTCTGTTACCTGCTGTCATACTCTCCTTCCTCTCTGCCTTACTACCACTGTACCCTGTCCCTCTTCCCTTCTCTGCCATACCTCTGTTACCTGCTGTCATACTCTCCTTCCTCTCTGCCTTACTACCACTGTGACCTGTCCCTCTTCCCTTCTCTGCCATACCTCTGTTACCTGCTGTCATACTCTCCTTCCTCTCTGCCTTACTACCACTGTGACCTGTCCCTCTTCCCTTCTCTGCCATACCTCTGTTACCTGCTGTCATACTCTCCTTCCTCTCTGCCTTACTACCACTGTACTCTGTCCCTCTTCCCTTCTCTGCCATACCTCTGTTACCTTCTGTCATACTCTCCTTCCTCTCTGCCTTACTACCACTGTGCCCTGTCCCTCTTCCCCTCTCTGCCATACCTCTGTTACCTGCTGTCATACTCTCCTTCCTCTCTGCCTTACTACCACTGTGCCCTGTCCCTCTTCCCTTCTCTGCCATACCTCTGTTACCTGCTGTCATACTCTCCTTCCTCTCTGCCTTACTACCACTGTGACCTGTCCCTCTTCCCTTCTCTGCCATACCTCTGTTACCTGCTGTCATACTCTCCTTCCTCTCTGCCTTACTACCACTGTGCCCTGTCCTTCGTCCCTTCTCTGCCATACCTCTGTTACCTGCTGTCATACTCTCCTTTCTCTCTGCCTTACTACCACTGTACCCTGTCCCTCTTCCCTTCTCTGCCATACCTCTGTTACCTGCTGTCATACGCTCCTTCCTCTCTGCCATACTACCACTGTGACCTGTCCCTCTTCCCTTCTCTGCCATATCTCTGTTACCTGCTGTCATACTCTCCTTCCTCTCTGCCTTACTACCACTGTGACCTGTCCCTCTTCCCTTCTCTGCCATACCTCTGTTACCTGCTGTCATACTCTCCTTCCTCTCTGCCTTACTACCACTGTGCCCTGTCCCTCTTCCCTTCTCTGCCATACCTCTGTTACCTGCTGTCATACTCTCCTTCCTCTCTGCCTTACTACCACTGTGCCCTGTCCCTCTTCCCTTCTCTGCCATACCTCTGTTACCTGCTGCCATACTTTCCTTCCTCTCTGCCTTACTACCACTGTGCCCTGTCCCTCTTCCCCTCTCTGCCATACCTCTGTTACCTGCTGTCATACTCTCCTTCCTCTCTGCCTTACTACCACTGTGCCCTGTCCCTCTTCCCTTCTCTGCCATACCTCTGTTACCTGCTGTCATACTCTCCTTCCTCTCTGCCTTACTACCACTGTGACCTGTCCCTCTTCCCTTCTCTGCCATACCTCTGTTACCTGCTGTCATACTCTCCTTCCTCTCTGCCTTACTACCACTGTGACCTGTCCCTCTTCCCTTCTCTGCCATACCTCTGTTACCTGCTGTCATACTCTCCTTCCTCTCTGCCTTACTACCACTGTGACCTGTCCCTCTTCCCTTCTCTGCCATACCTCTTTTACCTGCTGTCATACTCTCCTTCCTCTCTGCCTTACTACCACTGTGCCCTGTCCCTCTTCCCTTCTCTGCCATACCTCTGTTACCTGCTGTCATACTCTCCTTCCTCTCTGCCTTACTACCACTGTACCCTGTCCCTCTTCCCTTCTCTGCCATACCTCTCTTACCTGCTGTCATACTCTCCTTCCTCTCTGCCTTACTACCACTGTGCCCTGTCCCTCTTTCCTTCTCTGCCATACCTCTGTTACCTGCTGTCATACTCTCCTTCCTCTCTGCCTTACTACCACTGTGACCTGTCCCTCTTCCCTTCTCTGCCATACCTCTGTTACCTGCTGTCATACTCTCCTTCCTCTCTGCCTTACTACCACTGTGACCTGTCCCTCTTCCCTTCTCTGCCATACCTCTGTTACCTGCTGTCATACTCTCCTTCCTCTCTGCCTTACTACCACTGTACCCTGTCCCTCTTCCCTTCTCTGCCATACCTCTGTTACCTGCTGTCATACTCTCCTTCCTCTCTGCCTTACTACCACTGTACCCTGTCCCTCTTCCCTTCTCTGCCATACCTCTCTTACCTGCTGTCATACTCTCCTTCCTCTCTGCCTTACTACCACTGTGCCCTGTCCCTCTTCCCTTCTCTGCCATACCTCTGTTACCTGCTGTCATACTCTCCTTCCTCTCTGCCTTACTACCACTGTACCCTGTCCCTCTTCCCTTCTCTGCCACACCTCTGTTACCTGCTGTCATACTCTCCTTTCTCTCTGCCTTACTACCACTGTACCCTGTCCCTCTTCCCTTCTCTGCCATACCTCTGTTACCTGCTGTCATACTCTCCTTCCTCTCTGCCTTACTACCACTGTGACCTGTCCCTCTTCCCTTCTCTGCCATATCTCTGTTACCTGTGCTGTCATACTCTCCTTCCTCTCTGCCTTACTACCACTGTGACCTGTCCCTCTTCCCTTCTCTGCCATACCTCTGTTACCTGCTGTCATACTCTCCTTCCTCTCTGCCTTACTACCACTGTGCCCTGTCCCTCTTCCCTTCTCTGCCATACCTCTGTTACCTGCTGTCATACTCTCCTTCCTCTCTGCCTTACTACCACTGTACCCTGTACCTCTTCCCTTCTCTGCCATACCTCTGTTACCTGCTGTCATACTCTCCTTCCTCTCTGCCTTACTACCACTGTGCCCTGTCCCTCTTCCCCTCTCTGCCATACCTCTGTTACCTGCTGTCATACTCTCCTTCCTCCATGCCTTACTACCACTGTGCCCTGTCCCTCTTCCCTTCTCTGCCATACCTCTGTTACCTGCTGTCATACTCTCCTTCCTCTCTGCCTTACTACCACTGTACCCTGTACCTCTTCCCTTCTCTGCCATACCTCTGTTACCTGCTGTCATACTCTCCTTCCTCTCTGCCTTACTATCACTGTGCCCTGTCCCTCTTCCCTTCTCTGCCATACCTCTGTTACCTGCTCTCATAGTCTCCTTCCTCTCTGCCTTACTACCACTGTGCCCTGTCCCTCTTCCCTTCTCTGCCATACCTCTGTTACCTGCTGTCATACTCTCCTTCCTCTCTGCCTTACTACCACTGTACCCTGTACCTCTTCCCTTCTCTGCCATACCTCTGTTACCTGCTGTCATACTCTCCTTCCTCTCTGCCTTACTATCACTGTGCCCTGTCCCTCTTCCCTTCTCTGCCATACCTCTGTTACCTGCTGTCATACTCTCCTTCCTCTCTGCCTTACTACCACTGTACTCTGTCCCTCTTCCCTTCTCTGCCATACCTCTGTTACCTGCAGCCATACTCTCCTTCCTCTCCGCCTTACTACCACTGTACCCTCTCTTACTACCACTGTACCCTGTCCCTCTTCCCTTCTCTGCCATACCTCTGTTACCTGCAGCCATACTCTCCTTCCTCTCTGCCTTACTACCACTGTACCCTGTCCCTCTTCCCTTCTCTGCCATACCTCTGTTACCTGCTGTGATACTGTCCTTCCTCTCTGCCTTACTACCACTGTGCCCTGTCCCTCTTCCCTTCTCTGCTATACCTCTGTTACCGGCTGTCATACTCTCCTTCCTCTCTGCCTTACTACCACTGTGCCCTGTCCCTCTTCCCTTCTCTGCTATACCTCTGTTACCTGTTGTCACACTCTCCTTCCTCTCTGCCTTACTACCACTGTGCCCTGTCCCTCTTCCCTTCTCTGCCATACCTCTGTTACCTGCTGTCATACTCTCCTTCCTCTCTGCCTTACTACCACTGTACCCTGTCCCTCTTCCCTTCTCTGCCATACCTCTGTTACCTGCTGTCATACTCTCCTTCCTCTCTGCCTTACTACCACTGTGCCCTGTCCCTCTTCCCTTCTCTGCTATACCTCTGTTACCTGTTGTCACACTCTCCTTCCTCTCTGCCTTACTACCACTGTGCCCTGTCCCTCTTCCCTTCTCTGCCATACCTCTGTTACCTGCTGTCATACTCTCCTTCCTCTCTGCCTTACTACCACTGTACCCTGTCCCGCTTCCCTTCTCTGCCATACCTCTGTTACCTGCTGTCATACTCTCCTTCCTCTCTGCCTTACTACCACTGTGCCCTGTCCCTCTTCCCTTCTCTGCCATACCTCTGTTACCTGCTGTCATACTCTCCTTCCTCTCTGCCTTACTACCACTGTGCCCTGTCCCTCTTCCTTTCTCTGCCATACCTCTGTTACCTGCTGTCATACTCTCCTTCCTCTCTGCCTTACTACCACTGTACCCTGTCCCTCTTCCCTTCTCTGCCATACCTCTGTTACCTGCTGTCATACTCTCCTTCCTCTCTGCCTTACTACCACTGTGCCCTGTCCCTCTTCCCTTCTCTGCCATACCTCTGTTACCTGCTGTCATACTCTCCTTCCTCTCTGCCTTACTACCACTGTACCCTGTCCCTCTTCCCTTCTCTACCATACCTCTGTTACCTGCTGTCATACTCTCCTTCCTCTCTGCCTTACTACCACTGTGCCCTGTCCCTCTTCCCCTCTCTGCCATACCTCTGTTACCTGCTGTCATACTCTCCTTCCTCCATGCCTTACTACCACTGTGCCCTGTCTCTCTTCCCTTCTCTGCCATACCTCTGTTACCTGCTGTCATACTCTCCTTCCTCTCTGCCTTACTACCACTGTACCCTGTACCTCTTCCCTTCTCTGCCATACCTCTGTTACCTGCTGTCATACTCTCCTTCCTCTCTGCCTTACTATCACTGTGCCCTGTCCCTCTTCCCTTCTCTGCCATACCTCTGTTACCTGCTCTCATAGTCTCCTTCCTCTCTGCCTTACTACCACTGTGCCCTGTCCCTCTTCCCTTCTCTGCCATACCTCTGTTACCTGCTGTGATACTCTCCTTCCTCTCTGCCTTACTACCACTGTACCCTGTCCCTCTTCCCTTCTCTGCCATACCTCTGTTACCTGCAGCCATACTCTCCTTCCTCTCTGCCTTACTACCACTGTACCCTGTCCCTCTTCCCTTCTCTGCCATACCTCTGTTACCTGCTGTCATACTCTCCTTCCTCTCTGCCTTACTACCACTGTACCCTGTCCCTCTTCCCCTCTCTGCCATACCTCTGTTACCTGCTGTGATACTGTCCTTCCTCTCTGCCTTACTACCACTGTACCCTGTCCCTCTTCCCTTCCCTGCCATACCTCTGTTGCCTGCTGTGATACTCCCCATCCTCTCTGCCTTACTACCACTGTGCCCTGTCCCTCTTCCCTTCTCTGCCATACCTCTGTTACCTGCTGTCATACTCTCCTTCCTCTCTGCCTTACTACCACTGTGCCCTGTCCCTCTTCCCTTCTCTGCCATACCTCTGTTACCTGCTGTCATACTCTCCTTCCTCTCTGCCTTACTACCACTGTACCCTGTCCCTCTTCCCTTCTCTGCCATACCTGTGTTACCTGCTATCATACTCTCCTTCATCTCTGCCTTACTACCACTGTACCCTGTCCCTCTTCCCTTCTCTGCCATACCTCTGTTACCTGCAGCCATTCTCTCCTTCCTCTCTGCCTTACTACCACTGTACCCTGTCCCCCTTCCCTTCTCTGCCATACCTCTGTTACCTGCAGCCTTTCTCTCCTTCCTCTCTGCCTTGCTACCACTGTACCCTGTCCCTCTAACCTTCTCTGCCATACCTGTGTTACCTGCTGTCATACTCTCCTTCCTCTCTGCCTTACTACCACTGTGCCCTGTCCCTCTTCCCTTCTCTGCCATACCTCTGTTACCTGCTGTCATACTCTCCTTCATCTCTGCCTTACTACCACTGTACCCTGTCCCTCTTCCCTTCTCTGCCATACCTCTGTTACCTGCAGCCATTCTCTCCTTCCTCTCTGCTTTACTACCACTGTACCCTGTCCCCCTTCCCTTCTCTGCCATACCTCTATTACCTGCAGCCATACTCTCCTTCCTCTCCGCCTTACTACCACTGTACCCTCTCTTACTACCACTGTACCCTGTCCCTCTTCCCTTCTCTGCCATACCTCTGTTACCTGCAGCCATACTCTCCTTCCTCTCTGCCTTACTACCACTGTACCCTGTCCCTCTTCCCTTCTCTGCCATACCTCTGTTACCTGCTGTGATACTGTCCTTCCTCTCTGCCTTACTACCACTGTACCCTGTCCCTCTTCCCTTCTCTGCCATACCTCTGTTGCCTGCTGTGATACTCCCCTTCCTCTCTGCCTTACTACACTGTACCCTGTCCCTCTTCCCTTCTCTGCCATACCTCTGTTACCTGCTGTCATACTCTCCTTCCTCTCTGCCTTTCTACCACTGTACCCTGTCCCTCTTCCCTTCTCTGCCATACCTCTGTTACCTGCTGTCATACTCTTCTTCCTCTCTGCCTTACTACCACTGTACCCTGTCCGTCTTCCCTTCTCTGCCATACCTCTGTTACCTGCTGTCATACTCTCCTTCCTCTCTGCCTTACTACCACTGTACCCTGTCCCTCTTCCCTTCTCTGCCATACCTCTGTTACCTGCTGTCATATTCTCCTTCCTCTCTGCCTTACTACCACTGTACCCTGTCCCTCTTCCCGTCTCTGCCGTACCTCTGTTACCTGCTGTCATACTCCCCTTCCTCTCTGCCTTACTACCACTGTGCCCTGTCCCTCTTCCCTTCTCTGCCATACCTCTGTTACCTGCTGTCATACTCTCCTTCCTCTCTGCCTTACTACCACTGTGACCTGTCCCTCTTCCCTTCTCTGCCATACCTCTGTTACCTGCTGTCATACTCTCCTTCCTCTCTGCCTTACTACCACTGTGACCTGTCCCTCTTCCCTTCTCTGCCATACCTCTGTTACCTGCTGTCATACTGTCCTTCCTCTCTGCCTTACTACCACTGTGCCCTGTCCCTCTTCCCTTCTCTGCCATACCTCTGTTACCTGCTGTCATACTCTCCTTCCTCTCTGCCTTACTACCACTGTGACCTGTCCCTCTTCCCTTCTCTGCCATACCTCTGTTACCTGCTGTCATACTCTCCTTCCTCTCTGCCTTACTACCACTGTGCCCTGTCTCTCTTCCCCTCTCTGCCATACCTCTGTTACCTGCTGTCATACTCTCCTTCCTCTCTGCCTTACTACCACTGTGCCCTGTCCCTCTTCCCTTCTCTGCCATACCTCTGTTACCTGCTGTCATACTCTCCTTCCTCTCTGCCTTACTACCACTGTGACCTGTCCCTCTTCCCTTCTCTGCCATATCTCTGTTACCTGCTGTCATACTCTCCATCCTCTCTGCCTTACTACCACTGTGACCTGTCCCTCTTCCCTTCTCTGCCATACCTCTGTTACCTGCTGTCATACTCTCCTTCCTCTCTGCCTTACTACCACTGTACCCTGTCCCTCTTCCCTTCTCTGCCATACCTGTTACCTGCTGTCATACTCTCCATCCTCTCTGCCTTACTACCACTGTGACCTGTCCCTCTTCCCTTCTCTGCCATACCTCTGTTACCTGCTGTCATACTCTCCTTCCTCTCTGCCTTACTACCACTGTGCCCTGTCCCTCTTCCCTTCTATGCCACACCTCTGTTACCTGCTGTCATACTCTCCTTCCTCTCTGCCTTACTACCACTGTGCCCTGTCCCTCTTCCCTTCTCTGCCATACCTCTGTTACCTGCTGTCATACTCTCCTTCCTCTCTGCCTTACTACCACTGTGCCCTGTCCCTCTTCCCTTCTCTGCCATAACTCTTTTACCTGCTGTCATACTCTCCTTCCTCTCTGCCTTACTACCACTGTGCCCTGTCCCTCTTCCCTTCTCTGCCATACCTGTTACCTGCAGCCATACTCTCCTTCCTCTCTGCCTTACTTCCACTGTGCCCTGTCTCTCTTCCCTTCTCTGCCATACCTCTGTTACCTGCTGTCATACTCTCCTTCCTCTCTGCCTTACTACCACTGTGCCCTGTCTCTCTTCCCTTCTCTGCCATACCTCTGTTACCTGCTGTCATACTCTCCTTCCTCTCTGCCTTACTATCACTGTGCCCTGTCCCTCTTCCCTTCTCTGCCATACCTCTGTTACCTGCTCTCATAGTCTCCTTCCTCTCTGCCTTACTACCACTGTGCCCTGTCCCTCTTCCCTTCTCTGCCATACCTCTGTTACCTGCTGTCATACTCTCCTTCCTCTCTGCCTTACTACCACTGTGCCCTGTCCCTCTTCCCTTCTCTGCTATACCTCTGTTACCTGTTGTCACACTCTCCTTCCTCTCTGCCTTACTACCACTGTATCCTGTCCCTCTTCCCTTCTCTGCCATACCTCTGTTACCTGCTGTCACACTCTCCTTCCTCTCTGCCTTACTACCACTGTATCCTGTCCCTCTTCCCTTCTCTGCCATACCTCTGTAACCTGCTGTCATACTCCCCTTCCTCTCTGCCTTACTATCACTGTGCCCTGTCCCTCTTCCCTTCTCTGCCATACTTCTGTTACCTGCTCTCATAGTCTCCTTCCTCTCTGCCTTACTACCACAGTGCCCTGTCCCTCTTCCCTTCTCTGCCATACCTCTGTTACCTGCTGTCATACTCCCCTTCCTCTCTGCCTTACTATCACGGTGCCCTGTCCCTCTTCCCTTCTCTGCCATACCTCTGTTACCTGCTGTCAAACTCTCCTTCTCTCTGCCTTACTATCACTGTGCCCTGTCCCTCTTCCCTTCTCTGCCATACTTCTGTTACCTGCTCTCATAGTCTCCTTCCTCTCTGCCTTACTACCACAGTGCCCTGTCCCTCTTCCCTTCTCTGCCATACCTCTGTTACCTGCTGTCATACTCTCCTTCCTCTCTGCCTTACTACCACTGTACCCTGTCCCTCTTCCCTTCTATGCCATACCTCTGTTACCTGCTGTCACACTCTCCTTCCTCTCTGCCTTACTATCACTGTGCCCTGTCCCTCTTCCCTTCTCTGCCATACTTCTGTTACCTGCTCTCATAGTCTCCTTCCTCTCTGCCTTACTACCACTGTGCCCTGTCCCTCTTCCCTTCTCTGCCATACCTCTGTTACCTGCTGTCATACTCTCCTTCCTCTCTGCCTTACTACCACTGTGCCCTGTCCCTCTTCCCTTCTCTGCCAAACCTCTGTTACCTGCTGTCATACTCTCCTTCCTCTCTGCCTTACTACCACTGTGCCCTGTCCCTCTTCCCTTCTCTGCCATACCTCTGTTACCTGCTGTCATACTCTCCTTCCTCTCTGCCTTACTATCACTGTACCCTGTTCCTCTTCCCTTCTCTGCCATACCTCTGTTACCTGCTGTCATACTCTCCTTCCTCTCTGCCTTACTACCACTGTGCCCTGTCCCTCTTCCCTTCTCTGCCATACCTCTGTTACCTGCTGTCATACTCTCCTTCCTCTCTGCCTTACTACCACTGTGCCCTGTCCCTCTTCCCTTCTCTGCCATTCCTCTGTTACCTGCTGCCATACTTTCCTTCCTCTCTGCCTTACTACCACTGTGCCCTGTCCCTCTTCCCCTCTCTGCCATACCTCTGTTACCTGCTGTCATACTCTCCTTCCTCTCTGCCTTACTACCACTGTGCCCTGTCCCTCTTCCCTTCTCTGCCATACCTCTGTTACCTGCTGTCATACTCTCCTTCCTCTCTGCCTTACTACCACTGTGACCTGTCCCTCTTCCCTTCTCTGCCATACCTCTGTTACCTGCTGTCATACTCTCCTTCCTCTCTGCCTTACTACCACTGTGACCTGTCCCTCTTCCCTTCTCTGCCATACCTCTGTTACCTGCTGTCATACTCTCCTTCCTCTCTGCCTTACTACCACTGTGACCTGTCCCTCTTCCCTTCTCTGCCATACCTCTGTTACCTGCTGTCATACTCTCCTTCCTCTCTGCCTTACTACCACTGTGCCCTGTCCGTCTTCCCTTCTCTGCCATACCTCTGTTACCTGCTGTCATACTCTCCTTCCTCTCTGCCTTACTACCACTGTACCCTGTCCCTCTTCCCTTCTCTGCCATACCTCTCTTACCTGCTGTCATACTCTCCTTCCTCTCTGCCTTACTACCACTGTGCCCTGTCCCTCTTCCCTTCTCTGCCATACCTCTGTTACCTGCTGTCATACTCTCCTTCCTCTCTGCCTTACTACCACTGTGACCTGTCCCTCTTCCCTTCTCTGCCATTCCTCTGTTACCTGCTGTCATACTCTCCTTCCTCTCTGCCTTACTACCACTGTGACCTGTCCCTCTTCCCTTCTCTGCCATACCTCTGTTACCTGCTGTCATACTCTCCTTCCTCTCTGCCTTACTACCACTGTACTCTGTCCCTCTTCCCTTCTCTGCCATACCTCTGTTACCTTCTGTCATACTCTCCTTCCTCTCTGCCTTACTACCACTGTGCCCTGTCCCTCTTCCCCTCTCTGCCATACCTCTGTTACCTGCTGTCATACTCTCCTTCCTCTCTGCCTTACTACCACTGTGCCCTGTCCCTCTTCCCTTCTCTGCCATACCTCTGTTACCTGCTGTCATACTCTCCTTCCTCCATGCCTTACTACCACTGTGCCCTGTCTCTCTTCCCTTCTCTGCCATACCTCTGTTACCTGCTGTCATACTCTCCTTCCTCTCTGCCTTACTACCACTGTACCCTGTACCTCTTCCCTTCTCTGCCATACCTCTGTTACCTGCTGTCATACTCTCCTTCCTCTCTGCCTTACTATCACTGTGCCCTGTCCCTCTTCCCTTCTCTGCCATACCTCTGTTACCTGCTCTCATAGTCTCCTTCCTCTCTGCCTTACTACCACTGTGCCCTGTCCCTCTTCCCTTCTCTGCCATACCTCTGTTACCTGCTGTGATACTCTCCTTCCTCTCTGCCTTACTACCACTGTACCCTGTCCCTCTTCCCTTCTCTGCCATACCTCTGTTACCTGCAGCCATACTCTCCTTCCTCTCTGCCTTACTACCACTGTACCCTGTCCCTCTTCCCTTCTCTGCCATACCTCTGTTACCTGCTGTCATACTCTCCTTCCTCTCTGCCTTACTACCACTGTACCCTGTCCCTCTTCCCCTCTCTGCCATACCTCTGTTACCTGCTGTGATACTGTCCTTCCTCTCTGCCTTACTACCACTGTACCCTGTCCCTCTTCCCTTCCCTGCCATACCTCTGTTGCCTGCTGTGATACTCCCCATCCTCTCTGCCTTACTACCACTGTGCCCTGTCCCTCTTCCCTTCTCTGCCATACCTCTGTTACCTGCTGTCATACTCTCCTTCCTCTCTGCCTTACTACCACTGTGCCCTGTCCCTCTTCCCTTCTCTGCCATACCTCTGTTACCTGCTGTCATACTCTCCTTCCTCTCTGCCTTACTACCACTGTACCCTGTCCCTCTTCCCTTCTCTGCCATACCTGTGTTACCTGCTATCATACTCTCCTTCATCTCTGCCTTACTACCACTGTACCCTGTCCCTCTTCCCTTCTCTGCCATACCTCTGTTACCTGCAGCCATTCTCTCCTTCCTCTCTGCCTTACTACCACTGTACCCTGTCCCCCTTCCCTTCTCTGCCATACCTCTGTTACCTGCAGCCTTTCTCTCCTTCCTCTCTGCCTTGCTACCACTGTACCCTGTCCCTCTAACCTTCTCTGCCATACCTGTGTTACCTGCTGTCATACTCTCCTTCCTCTCTGCCTTACTACCACTGTGCCCTGTCCCTCTTCCCTTCTCTGCCATACCTCTGTTACCTGCTGTCATACTCTCCTTCATCTCTGCCTTACTACCACTGTACCCTGTCCCTCTTCCCTTCTCTGCCATACCTCTGTTACCTGCAGCCATTCTCTCCTTCCTCTCTGCTTTACTACCACTGTACCCTGTCCCCCTTCCCTTCTCTGCCATACCTCTATTACCTGCAGCCATACTCTCCTTCCTCTCCGCCTTACTACCACTGTACCCTCTCTTACTACCACTGTACCCTGTCCCTCTTCCCTTCTCTGCCATACCTCTGTTACCTGCAGCCATACTCTCCTTCCTCTCTGCCTTACTACCACTGTACCCTGTCCCTCTTCCCTTCTCTGCCATACCTCTGTTACCTGCTGTGATACTGTCCTTCCTCTCTGCCTTACTACCACTGTACCCTGTCCCTCTTCCCTTCTCTGCCATACCTCTGTTGCCTGCTGTGATACTCCCCTTCCTCTCTGCCTTACTACACTGTACCCTGTCCCTCTTCCCTTCTCTGCCATACCTCTGTTACCTGCTGTCATACTCTCCTTCCTCTCTGCCTTTCTACCACTGTACCCTGTCCCTCTTCCCTTCTCTGCCATACCTCTGTTACCTGCTGTCATACTCTTCTTCCTCTCTGCCTTACTACCACTGTACCCTGTCCGTCTTCCCTTCTCTGCCATACCTCTGTTACCTGCTGTCATACTCTCCTTCCTCTCTGCCTTACTACCACTGTACCCTGTCCCTCTTCCCTTCTCTGCCATACCTCTGTTACCTGCTGTCATATTCTCCTTCCTCTCTGCCTTACTACCACTGTACCCTGTCCCTCTTCCCGTCTCTGCCGTACCTCTGTTACCTGCTGTCATACTCCCCTTCCTCTCTGCCTTACTACCACTGTGCCCTGTCCCTCTTCCCTTCTCTGCCATACCTCTGTTACCTGCTGTCATACTCTCCTTCCTCTCTGCCTTACTACCACTGTGACCTGTCCCTCTTCCCTTCTCTGCCATACCTCTGTTACCTGCTGTCATACTCTCCTTCCTCTCTGCCTTACTACCACTGTGACCTGTCCCTCTTCCCTTCTCTGCCATACCTCTGTTACCTGCTGTCATACTGTCCTTCCTCTCTGCCTTACTACCACTGTGCCCTGTCCCTCTTCCCTTCTCTGCCATACCTCTGTTACCTGCTGTCATACTCTCCTTCCTCTCTGCCTTACTACCACTGTGACCTGTCCCTCTTCCCTTCTCTGCCATACCTCTGTTACCTGCTGTCATACTCTCCTTCCTCTCTGCCTTACTACCACTGTGCCCTGTCTCTCTTCCCCTCTCTGCCATACCTCTGTTACCTGCTGTCATACTCTCCTTCCTCTCTGCCTTACTACCACTGTGCCCTGTCCCTCTTCCCTTCTCTGCCATACCTCTGTTACCTGCTGTCATACTCTCCTTCCTCTCTGCCTTACTACCACTGTGACCTGTCCCTCTTCCCTTCTCTGCCATATCTCTGTTACCTGCTGTCATACTCTCCATCCTCTCTGCCTTACTACCACTGTGACCTGTCCCTCTTCCCTTCTCTGCCATACCTCTGTTACCTGCTGTCATACTCTCCTTCCTCTCTGCCTTACTACCACTGTACCCTGTCCCTCTTCCCTTCTCTGCCATACCTGTTACCTGCTGTCATACTCTCCATCCTCTCTGCCTTACTACCACTGTGACCTGTCCCTCTTCCCTTCTCTGCCATACCTCTGTTACCTGCTGTCATACTCTCCTTCCTCTCTGCCTTACTACCACTGTGCCCTGTCCCTCTTCCCTTCTATGCCACACCTCTGTTACCTGCTGTCATACTCTCCTTCCTCTCTGCCTTACTACCACTGTGCCCTGTCCCTCTTCCCTTCTCTGCCATACCTCTGTTACCTGCTGTCATACTCTCCTTCCTCTCTGCCTTACTACCACTGTGCCCTGTCCCTCTTCCCTTCTCTGCCATAACTCTTTTACCTGCTGTCATACTCTCCTTCCTCTCTGCCTTACTACCACTGTGCCCTGTCCCTCTTCCCTTCTCTGCCATACCTGTTACCTGCAGCCATACTCTCCTTCCTCTCTGCCTTACTTCCACTGTGCCCTGTCTCTCTTCCCTTCTCTGCCATACCTCTGTTACCTGCTGTCATACTCTCCTTCCTCTCTGCCTTACTACCACTGTGCCCTGTCTCTCTTCCCTTCTCTGCCATACCTCTGTTACCTGCTGTCATACTCTCCTTCCTCTCTGCCTTACTATCACTGTGCCCTGTCCCTCTTCCCTTCTCTGCCATACCTCTGTTACCTGCTCTCATAGTCTCCTTCCTCTCTGCCTTACTACCACTGTGCCCTGTCCCTCTTCCCTTCTCTGCCATACCTCTGTTACCTGCTGTCATACTCTCCTTCCTCTCTGCCTTACTACCACTGTGCCCTGTCCCTCTTCCCTTCTCTGCTATACCTCTGTTACCTGTTGTCACACTCTCCTTCCTCTCTGCCTTACTACCACTGTATCCTGTCCCTCTTCCCTTCTCTGCCATACCTCTGTTACCTGCTGTCACACTCTCCTTCCTCTCTGCCTTACTACCACTGTATCCTGTCCCTCTTCCCTTCTCTGCCATACCTCTGTAACCTGCTGTCATACTCCCCTTCCTCTCTGCCTTACTATCACTGTGCCCTGTCCCTCTTCCCTTCTCTGCCATACTTCTGTTACCTGCTCTCATAGTCTCCTTCCTCTCTGCCTTACTACCACAGTGCCCTGTCCCTCTTCCCTTCTCTGCCATACCTCTGTTACCTGCTGTCATACTCCCCTTCCTCTCTGCCTTACTATCACGGTGCCCTGTCCCTCTTCCCTTCTCTGCCATACCTCTGTTACCTGCTGTCATACTCTCCTTCTCTCTGCCTTACTATCACTGTGCCCTGTCCCTCTTCCCTTCTCTGCCATACTTCTGTTACCTGCTCTCATAGTCTCCTTCCTCTCTGCCTTACTACCACAGTGCCCTGTCCCTCTTCCCTTCTCTGCCATACCTCTGTTACCTGCTGTCATACTCTCCTTCCTCTCTGCCTTACTACCACTGTACCCTGTCCCTCTTCCCTTCTATGCCATACCTCTGTTACCTGCTGTCACACTCTCCTTCCTCTCTGCCTTACTATCACTGTGCCCTGTCCCTCTTCCCTTCTCTGCCATACTTCTGTTACCTGCTCTCATAGTCTCCTTCCTCTCTGCCTTACTACCACTGTGCCCTGTCCCTCTTCCCTTCTCTGCCATACCTCTGTTACCTGCTGTCATACTCTCCTTCCTCTCTGCCTTACTACCACTGTGCCCTGTCCCTCTTCCCTTCTCTGCCAAACCTCTGTTACCTGCTGTCATACTCTCCTTCCTCTCTGCCTTACTACCACTGTGCCCTGTCCCTCTTCCCTTCTCTGCCATACCTCTGTTACCTGCTGTCATACTCTCCTTCCTCTCTGCCTTACTATCACTGTACCCTGTCCCTCTTCCCTTCTCTGCCATACCTCTGTTACCTGCTGTCATACTCTCCTTCCTCTCTGCCTTACTACCACTGTGCCCTGTCCCTCTTCCCTTCTCTGCCATACCTCTGTTACCTGCTGTCATACTCTCCTTCCTCTCTGCCTTACTACCACTGTGCCCTGTCCCTCTTCCCTTCTCTGCCATTCCTCTGTTACCTGCTGCCATACTTTCCTTCCTCTCTGCCTTACTACCACTGTGCCCTGTCCCTCTTCCCCTCTCTGCCATACCTCTGTTACCTGCTGTCATACTCTCCTTCCTCTCTGCCTTACTACCACTGTGCCCTGTCCCTCTTCCCTTCTCTGCCATACCTCTGTTACCTGCTGTCATACTCTCCTTCCTCTCTGCCTTACTACCACTGTGACCTGTCCCTCTTCCCTTCTCTGCCATACCTCTGTTACCTGCTGTCATACTCTCCTTCCTCTCTGCCTTACTACCACTGTGACCTGTCCCTCTTCCCTTCTCTGCCATACCTCTGTTACCTGCTGTCATACTCTCCTTCCTCTCTGCCTTACTACCACTGTGACCTGTCCCTCTTCCCTTCTCTGCCATACCTCTGTTACCTGCTGTCATACTCTCCTTCCTCTCTGCCTTACTACCACTGTGCCCTGTCCGTCTTCCCTTCTCTGCCATACCTCTGTTACCTGCTGTCATACTCTCCTTCCTCTCTGCCTTACTACCACTGTACCCTGTCCCTCTTCCCTTCTCTGCCATACCTCTCTTACCTGCTGTCATACTCTCCTTCCTCTCTGCCTTACTACCACTGTGCCCTGTCCCTCTTCCCTTCTCTGCCATACCTCTGTTACCTGCTGTCATACTCTCCTTCCTCTCTGCCTTACTACCACTGTGACCTGTCCCTCTTCCCTTCTCTGCCATTCCTCTGTTACCTGCTGTCATACTCTCCTTCCTCTCTGCCTTACTACCACTGTGACCTGTCCCTCTTCCCTTCTCTGCCATACCTCTGTTACCTGCTGTCATACTCTCCTTCCTCTCTGCCTTACTACCACTGTACTCTGTCCCTCTTCCCTTCTCTGCCATACCTCTGTTACCTTCTGTCATACTCTCCTTCCTCTCTGCCTTACTACCACTGTGCCCTGTCCCTCTTCCCCTCTCTGCCATACCTCTGTTACCTGCTGTCATACTCTCCTTCCTCTCTGCCTTACTACCACTGTGCCCTGTCCCTCTTCCCTTCTCTGCCATACCTCTGTTACCTGCTGTCATACTCTCCTTCCTCTCTGCCTTACTACCACTGTGACCTGTCCCTCTTCCCTTCTCTGCCATACCTCTGTTACCTGCTGTCATACTCTCCTTCCTCTCTGCCTTACTACCACTGTGCCCTGTCCCTCTTACCTTCTCTGCCATACCTCTGTTACCTGCTGTCATACTCTCCTTCCTCTCTGCCTTACTACCACTGTACCCTGTCCCTCTTCCCTTCTCTGCCATACCTCTGTTACCTGCTGTCATACTCTCCTTCCTCTCTGCCTTACTACCACTGTGACCTGTCCCTCTTCCCTTCTCTGCCATACCTCTGTTACCTGCTGTCATACTCTCCTTCCTCTCTGCCTTACTACCACTGTGACCTGTCCCTCTTCCCTTCTCTGCCATACCTCTGTTACCTGCTGTCATACTCTCCTTCCTCTCTGCCTTACTACCACTGTACTCTGTCCCTCTTCCCTTCTCTGCCATACCTCTGTTACCTTCTGTCATACTCTCCTTCCTCTCTGCCTTACTACCACTGTGCCCTGTCCCTCTTCCCCTCTCTGCCATACCTCTGTTACCTGCTGTCATACTCTCCTTCCTCTCTGCCTTACTACCACTGTGCCCTGTCCCTCTTCCCTTCTCTGCCATACCTCTGTTACCTGCTGTCATACTCTCCTTCCTCTCTGCCTTACTACCACTGTGACCTGTCCCTCTTCCCTTCTCTGCCATACCTCTGTTACCTGCTGTCATACTCTCCTTCCTCTCTGCCTTACTACCACTGTGCCCTGTCCTTCGTCCCTTCTCTGCCATACCTCTGTTACCTGCTGTCATACTCTCCTTTCTCTCTGCCTTACTACCACTGTACCCTGTCCCTCTTCCCTTCTCTGCCATACCTCTGTTACCTGCTGTCATACGCTCCTTCCTCTCTGCCATACTACCACTGTGACCTGTCCCTCTTCCCTTCTCTGCCATATCTCTGTTACCTGCTGTCATACTCTCCTTCCTCTCTGCCTTACTACCACTGTGACCTGTCCCTCTTCCCTTCTCTGCCATACCTCTGTTACCTGCTGTCATACTCTCCTTCCTCTCTGCCTTACTACCACTGTGCCCTGTCCCTCTTCCCTTCTCTGCCATACCTCTGTTACCTGCTGTCATACTCTCCTTCCTCTCTGCCTTACTACCACTGTGCCCTGTCCCTCTTCCCTTCTCTGCCATACCTCTGTTACCTGCTGCCATACTTTCCTTCCTCTCTGCCTTACTACCACTGTGCCCTGTCCCTCTTCCCCTCTCTGCCATACCTCTGTTACCTGCTGTCATACTCTCCTTCCTCTCTGCCTTACTACCACTGTGCCCTGTCCCTCTTCCCTTCTCTGCCATACCTCTGTTACCTGCTGTCATACTCTCCTTCCTCTCTGCCTTACTACCACTGTGACCTGTCCCTCTTCCCTTCTCTGCCATACCTCTGTTACCTGCTGTCATACTCTCCTTCCTCTCTGCCTTACTACCACTGTGACCTGTCCCTCTTCCCTTCTCTGCCATACCTCTGTTACCTGCTGTCATACTCTCCTTCCTCTCTGCCTTACTACCACTGTGACCTGTCCCTCTTCCCTTCTCTGCCATACCTCTTTTACCTGCTGTCATACTCTCCTTCCTCTCTGCCTTACTACCACTGTGCCCTGTCCCTCTTCCCTTCTCTGCCATACCTCTGTTACCTGCTGTCATACTCTCCTTCCTCTCTGCCTTACTACCACTGTGCCCTGTCCCTCTTCCCTTCTCTGCCATACCTCTCTTACCTGCTGTCATACTCTCCTTCCTCTCTGCCTTACTACCACTGTGCCCTGTCCCTCTTTCCTTCTCTGCCATACCTCTGTTACCTGCTGTCATACTCTCCTTCCTCTCTGCCTTACTACCACTGTGACCTGTCCCTCTTCCCTTCTCTGCCATACCTCTGTTACCTGCTGTCATACTCTCCTTCCTCTCTGCCTTACTACCACTGTGACCTGTCCCTCTTCCCTTCTCTGCCATACCTCTGTTACCTGCTGTCATACTCTCCTTCCTCTCTGCCTTACTACCACTGTACCCTGTCCCTCTTCCCTTCTCTGCCATACCTCTGTTACCTGCTGTCATACTCTCCTTCCTCTCTGCCTTACTACCACTGTACCCTGTCCCTCTTCCCTTCTCTGCCATACCTCTCTTACCTGCTGTCATACTCTCCTTCCTCTCTGCCTTACTACCACTGTGCCCTGTCCCTCTTCCCTTCTCTGCCATACCTCTGTTACCTGCTGTCATACTCTCCTTCCTCTCTGCCTTACTACCACTGTACCCTGTCCCTCTTCCCTTCTCTGCCACACCTCTGTTACCTGCTGTCATACTCTCCTTTCTCTCTGCCTTACTACCACTGTACCCTGTCCCTCTTCCCTTCTCTGCCATACCTCTGTTACCTGCTGTCATACTCTCCTTCCTCTCTGCCTTACTACCACTGTGACCTGTCCCTCTTCCCTTCTCTGCCATATCTCTGTTACCTGCTGTCATACTCTCCTTCCTCTCTGCCTTACTACCACTGTGACCTGTCCCTCTTCCCTTCTCTGCCATACCTCTGTTACCTGCTGTCATACTCTCCTTCCTCTCTGCCTTACTACCACTGTGCCCTGTCCCTCTTCCCTTCTCTGCCATACCTCTGTTACCTGCTGTCATACTCTCCTTCCTCTCTGCCTTACTACCACTGTACCCTGTACCTCTTCCCTTCTCTGCCATACCTCTGTTACCTGCTGTCATACTCTCCTTCCTCTCTGCCTTACTACCACTGTGCCCTGTCCCTCTTCCCCTCTCTGCCATACCTCTGTTACCTGCTGTCATACTCTCCTTCTTCCATGCCTTACTACCACTGTGCCCTGTCCCTCTTCCCTTCTCTGCCATACCTCTGTTACCTGCTGTCATACTCTCCTTCCTCTCTGCCTTACTACCACTGTACCCTGTACCTCTTCCCTTCTCTGCCATACCTCTGTTACCTGCTGTCATACTCTCCTTCCTCTCTGCCTTACTATCACTGTGCCCTGTCCCTCTTCCCTTCTCTGCCATACCTCTGTTACCTGCTCTCATAGTCTCCTTCCTCTCTGCCTTACTACCACTGTGCCCTGTCCCTCTTCCCTTCTCTGCCATACCTCTGTTACCTGCTGTCATACTCTCCTTCCTCTCTGCCTTACTACCACTGTACCCTGTACCTCTTCCCTTCTCTGCCATACCTCTGTTACCTGCTGTCATACTCTCCTTCCTCTCTGCCTTACTATCACTGTGCCCTGTCCCTCTTCCCTTCTCTGCCATACCTCTGTTACCTGCTGTCATACTCTCCTTCCTCTCTGCCTTACTACCACTGTACTCTGTCCCTCTTCCCTTCTCTGCCATACCTCTGTTACCTGCAGCCATACTCTCCTTCCTCTCCGCCTTACTACCACTGTACCCTCTCTTACTACCACTGTACCCTGTCCCTCTTCCCTTCTCTGCCATACCTCTGTTACCTGCAGCCATACTCTCCTTCCTCTCTGCCTTACTACCACTGTACCCTGTCCCTCTTCCCTTCTCTGCTATACCTCTGTTACCGGCTGTCATACTCTCCTTCCTCTCTGCCTTACTACCACTGTGCCCTGTCCCTCTTCCCTTCTCTGCTATACCTCTGTTACCTGTTGTCACACTCTCCTTCCTCTCTGCCTTACTACCACTGTGCCCTGTCCCTCTTCCCTTCTCTGCCATACCTCTGTTACCTGCTGTCATACTCTCCTTCCTCTCTGCCTTACTACCACTGTACCCTGTCCCTCTTCCCTTCTCTGCCATACCTCTGTTACCTGCTGTCATACTCTCCTTCCTCTCTGCCTTACTACCACTGTGCCCTGTCCCTCTTCCCTTCTCTGCTATACCTCTGTTACCTGTTGTCACACTCTCCTTCCTCTCTGCCTTACTACCACTGTGCCCTGTCCCTCTTCCCTTCTCTGCCATACCTCTGTTACCTGCTGTCATACTCTCCTTCCTCTCTGCCTTACTACCACTGTACCCTGTCCCGCTTCCCTTCTCTGCCATACCTCTGTTACCTGCTGTCATACTCTCCTTCCTCTCTGCCTTACTACCACTGTGACCTGTCCCTCTTCCCTTCTCTGCCATACCTCTGTTACCTGCTGTCATACTCTCCTTCCTCTCTGCCTTACTACCACTGTGCCCTGTCCCTCTTCCTTTCTCTGCCATACCTCTGTTACCTGCTGTCATACTCTCCTTCCTCTCTGCCTTACTACCACTGTACCCTGTCCCTCTTCCCTTCTCTGCCATACCTCTGTTACCTGCTGTCATACTCTCCTTCCTCTCTGCCTTACTACCACTGTGCCCTGTCCCTCTTCCCTTCTCTGCCATACCTCTGTTACCTGCTGTCATACTCTCCTTCCTCTCTGCCTTACTACCACTGTACCCTGTCCCTCTTCCCTTCTCTACCATACCTCTGTTACCTGCTGTCATACTCTCCTTCCTCTCTGCCTTACTACCACTGTGCCCTGTCCCTCTTCCCCTCTCTGCCATACCTCTGTTACCTGCTGTCATACTCTCCTTCCTCCATGCCTTACTACCACTGTGCCCTGTCTCTCTTCCCTTCTCTGCCATACCTCTGTTACCTGCTGTCATACTCTCCTTCCTCTCTGCCTTACTACCACTGTACCCTGTACCTCTTCCCTTCTCTGCCATACCTCTGTTACCTGCTGTCATACTCTCCTTCCTCTCTGCCTTACTATCACTGTGCCCTGTCCCTCTTCCCTTCTCTGCCATACCTCTGTTACCTGCTCTCATAGTCTCCTTCCTCTCTGCCTTACTACCACTGTGCCCTGTCCCTCTTCCCTTCTCTGCCATACCTCTGTTACTTGCTGTGATACTCTCCTTCCTCTCTGCCTTACTACCACTGTACCCTGTCCCTCTTCCCTTCTCTGCCATACCTCTGTTACCTGCAGCCATACTCTCCTTCCTCTCTGCCTTACTACCACTGTACCCTGTCCCTCTTCCCTTCTCTGCCATACCTCTGTTACCTGCTGTCATACTCTCCTTCCTCTCTGCCTTACTACCACTGTACCCTGTCCCTCTTCCCCTCTCTGCCATACCTCTGTTACCTGCTGTGATACTGTCCTTCCTCTCTGCCTTACTACCACTGTACCCTGTCCCTCTTCCCTTCCCTGCCATACCTCTGTTGCCTGCTGTGATACTCCCCATCCTCTCTGCCTTACTATCACTGTGCCCTGTCCCTCTTCCCTTCTCTGCCATACCTCTGTTACCTGCTGTCATACTCTCCTTCCTCTCTGCCTTACTACCACTGTGCCCTGTCCCTCTTCCCTTCTCTGCCATACCTCTGTTACCTGCTGTCATACTCTCCTTCCTCTCTGCCTTACTACCACTGTACCCTGTCCCTCTTCCCTTCTCTGCCATACCTGTGTTACCTGCTATCATACTCTCCTTCATCTCTGCCTTACTACCACTGTACCCTGTCCCTCTTCCCTTCTCTGCCATACCTCTGTTACCTGCAGCCATTCTCTCCTTCCTCTCTGCCTTACTACCACTGTACCCTGTCCCCCTTCCCTTCTCTGCCATACCTCTGTTACCTGCAGCCTTTCTCTCCTTCCTCTCTGCCTTGCTACCACTGTACCCTGTCCCTCTAACCTTCTCTGCCATACCTGTGTTACCTGCTGTCATACTCTCCTTCCTCTCTGCCTTACTACCACTGTGCCCTGTCCCTCTTCCCTTCTCTGCCATACCTCTGTTACCTGCTGTCATACTCTCCTTCATCTCTGCCTTACTACCACTGTACCCTGTCCCTCTTCCCTTCTCTGCCATACCTCTGTTACCTGCAGCCATTCTCTCCTTCCTCTCTGCTTTACTACCACTGTACCCTGTCCCCCTTCCCTTCTCTGCCATACCTCTATTACCTGCAGCCATACTCTCCTTCCTCTCCGCCTTACTACCACTGTACCCTCTCTTACTACCACTGTACCCTGTCCCTCTTCCCTTCTCTGCCATACCTCTGTTACCTGCAGCCATACTCTCCTTCCTCTCTGCCTTACTACCACTGTACCCTGTCCCTCTTCCCTTCTCTGCCATACCTCTGTTACCTGCTGTGATACTGTCCTTCCTCTCTGCCTTACTACCACTGTACCCTGTCCCTCTTCCCTTCTCTGCCATACCTCTGTTGCCTGCTGTGATACTCCCCTTCCTCTCTGCCTTACTACACTGTACCCTGTCCCTCTTCCCTTCTCTGCCATACCTCTGTTACCTGCTGTCATACTCTCCTTCCTCTCTGCCTTTCTACCACTGTACCCTGTCCCTCTTCCCTTCTCTGCCATACCTCTGTTACCTGCTGTCATACTCTTCTTCCTCTCTGCCTTACTACCACTGTACCCTGTCCGTCTTCCCTTCTCTGCCATACCTCTGTTACCTGCTGTCATACTCTCCTTCCTCTCTGCCTTACTACCACTGTACCCTGTCCCTCTTCCCTTCTCTGCCATACCTCTGTTACCTGCTGTCATATTCTCCTTCCTCTCTGCCTTACTACCACTGTACCCTGTCCCTCTACCCTTCTCTGCCGTACCTCTGTTACCTGCTGTCATACTCTCCTTCCTCTCTGCCTTACTACCACTGTACCCTGTCCCTCTTCCCTTCTCTGCCGTACCTCTGTTACCTGCTGTCATACTCTCCTTCCTCTCTGCCTTACTATCACTGTACCCTGTCCCTCTTCCCTTCTCTGCCATACCTCTGTTACCTGCGGTCATACTCTCCTTCCTCTCTGCCTTACTACCACTGTACCTTGTCCCTCTTCCCTTCTCTGCCATACCTCTGTTACCTGCTGTCATACTCTCCTTCCTCTCTGCCTTACTATCACTGTACCCTGTCCCTCTTCCCTTCTCTGCCATACCTCTGTTACCTGCGGTCATACTCTCCTTCCTCTCTGCCTTACTACCACTGTACCTTGTCCCTCTTCCCTTCTCTGCCATACCTCTGTTACCTGCTCTCATAGTTTCCTTCCTCTCTGCCTTACTACCACTGTGCCCTGTCCCTCTTCCCTTCTCTGCCATACCTCTGTTACCTGCTGTCATACTCTCCTTCCTCTCTGCCTTACTACCACTGTGCCCTGTCCCTCTTCCTTTCTCTGCCATACCTCTGTTACCTGCTGTCATACTCTCCTTCCTCTCTGCCTTACTACCACTGTACCCTGTCCCTCTTCCCTTCTCTGCCATACCTCTGTTACCTGCTGTCATACTCTCCTTCCTCTCTGCCTTACTATCACTGTGCCCTGTCCCTCTTCCCTTCTCTGCCATACCTCTGTTACCTGCTCTCATAGTCTCCTTCCTCTCTGCCTTACTACCACTGTGCCCTGTCCCTCTTCCCTTCTCTGCCATACCTCTGTTACCTGCTGTCATACTCTCCTTCCTCTCTGCCTTACTACCACTGTACCCTGTACCTCTTCCCTTCTCTGCCATACCTCTGTTACCTGCTGTCATACTCTCCTTCCTCTCTGCCTTACTATCACTGTGCCCTGTCCCTCTTCCCTTCTCTGCCATACCTCTGTTACCTGCTGTCATACTCTCCTTCCTCTCTGCCTTACTACCACTGTACTCTGTCCCTCTTCCCTTCTCTGCCATACCTCTGTTACCTGCAGCCATACTCTCCTTCCTCTCCGCCTTACTACCACTGTACCCTCTCTTACTACCACTGTACCCTGTCCCTCTTCCCTTCTCTGCCATACCTCTGTTACCTGCAGCCATACTCTCCTTCCTCTCTGCCTTACTACCACTGTACCCTGTCCCTCTTCCCTTCTCTGCTATACCTCTGTTACCGGCTGTCATACTCTCCTTCCTCTCTGCCTTACTACCACTGTGCCCTGTCCCTCTTCCCTTCTCTGCTATACCTCTGTTACCTGTTGTCACACTCTCCTTCCTCTCTGCCTTACTACCACTGTGCCCTGTCCCTCTTCCCTTCTCTGCCATACCTCTGTTACCTGCTGTCATACTCTCCTTCCTCTCTGCCTTACTACCACTGTACCCTGTCCCTCTTCCCTTCTCTGCCATACCTCTGTTACCTGCTGTCATACTCTCCTTCCTCTCTGCCTTACTACCACTGTGCCCTGTCCCTCTTCCCTTCTCTGCTATACCTCTGTTACCTGTTGTCACACTCTCCTTCCTCTCTGCCTTACTACCACTGTGCCCTGTCCCTCTTCCCTTCTCTGCCATACCTCTGTTACCTGCTGTCATACTCTCCTTCCTCTCTGCCTTACTACCACTGTACCCTGTCCCGCTTCCCTTCTCTGCCATACCTCTGTTACCTGCTGTCATACTCTCCTTCCTCTCTGCCTTACTACCACTGTGCCCTGTCCCTCTTCCCTTCTCTGCCATACCTCTGTTACCTGCTGTCATACTCTCCTTCCTCTCTGCCTTACTACCACTGTGCCCTGTCCCTCTTCCTTTCTCTGCCATACCTCTGTTACCTGCTGTCATACTCTCCTTCCTCTCTGCCTTACTACCACTGTACCCTGTCCCTCTTCCCTTCTCTGCCATACCTCTGTTACCTGCTGTCATACTCTCCTTCCTCTCTGCCTTACTACCACTGTGCCCTGTCCCTCTTCCCTTCTCTGCCATACCTCTGTTACCTGCTGTCATACTCTCCTTCCTCTCTGCCTTACTACCACTGTACCCTGTCCCTCTTCCCTTCTCTACCATACCTCTGTTACCTGCTGTCATACTCTCCTTCCTCTCTGCCTTACTACCACTGTGCCCTGTCCCTCTTCCCCTCTCTGCCATACCTCTGTTACCTGCTGTCATACTCTCCTTCCTCCATGCCTTACTACCACTGTGCCCTGTCTCTCTTCCCTTCTCTGCCATACCTCTGTTACCTGCTGTCATACTCTCCTTCCTCTCTGCCTTACTACCACTGTACCCTGTACCTCTTCCCTTCTCTGCCATACCTCTGTTACCTGCTGTCATACTCTCCTTCCTCTCTGCCTTACTATCACTGTGCCCTGTCCCTCTTCCCTTCTCTGCCATACCTCTGTTACCTGCTCTCATAGTCTCCTTCCTCTCTGCCTTACTACCACTGTGCCCTGTCCCTCTTCCCTTCTCTGCCATACCTCTGTTACCTGCTGTGATACTCTCCTTCCTCTCTGCCTTACTACCACTGTACCCTGTCCCTCTTCCCTTCTCTGCCATACCTCTGTTACCTGCAGCCATACTCTCCTTCCTCTCTGCCTTACTACCACTGTACCCTGTCCCTCTTCCCTTCTCTGCCATACCTCTGTTACCTGCTGTCATACTCTCCTTCCTCTCTGCCTTACTACCACTGTACCCTGTCCCTCTTCCCCTCTCTGCCATACCTCTGTTACCTGCTGTGATACTGTCCTTCCTCTCTGCCTTACTACCACTGTACCCTGTCCCTCTTCCCTTCCCTGCCATACCTCTGTTGCCTGCTGTGATACTCCCCATCCTCTCTGCCTTACTACCACTGTGCCCTGTCCCTCTTCCCTTCTCTGCCATACCTCTGTTACCTGCTGTCATACTCTCCTTCCTCTCTGCCTTACTACCACTGTGCCCTGTCCCTCTTCCCTTCTCTGCCATACCTCTGTTACCTGCTGTCATACTCTCCTTCCTCTCTGCCTTACTACCACTGTACCCTGTCCCTCTTCCCTTCTCTGCCATACCTGTGTTACCTGCTATCATACTCTCCTTCATCTCTGCCTTACTACCACTGTACCCTGTCCCTCTTCCCTTCTCTGCCATACCTCTGTTACCTGCAGCCATTCTCTCCTTCCTCTCTGCCTTACTACCACTGTACCCTGTCCCCCTTCCCTTCTCTGCCATACCTCTGTTACCTGCAGCCTTTCTCTCCTTCCTCTCTGCCTTGCTACCACTGTACCCTGTCCCTCTAACCTTCTCTGCCATACCTGTGTTACCTGCTGTCATACTCTCCTTCCTCTCTGCCTTACTACCACTGTGCCCTGTCCCTCTTCCCTTCTCTGCCATACCTCTGTTACCTGCTGTCATACTCTCCTTCATCTCTGCCTTACTACCACTGTACCCTGTCCCTCTTCCCTTCTCTGCCATACCTCTGTTACCTGCAGCCATTCTCTCCTTCCTCTCTGCTTTACTACCACTGTACCCTGTCCCCCTTCCCTTCTCTGCCATACCTCTATTACCTGCAGCCATACTCTCCTTCCTCTCCGCCTTACTACCACTGTACCCTCTCTTACTACCACTGTACCCTGTCCCTCTTCCCTTCTCTGCCATACCTCTGTTACCTGCAGCCATACTCTCCTTCCTCTCTGCCTTACTACCACTGTACCCTGTCCCTCTTCCCTTCTCTGCCATACCTCTGTTACCTGCTGTGATACTGTCCTTCCTCTCTGCCTTACTACCACTGTACCCTGTCCCTCTTCCCTTCTCTGCCATACCTCTGTTGCCTGCTGTGATACTCCCCTTCCTCTCTGCCTTACTACACTGTACCCTGTCCCTCTTCCCTTCTCTGCCATACCTCTGTTACCTGCTGTCATACTCTCCTTCCTCTCTGCCTTTCTACCACTGTACCCTGTCCCTCTTCCCTTCTCTGCCATACCTCTGTTACCTGCTGTCATACTCTTCTTCCTCTCTGCCTTACTACCACTGTACCCTGTCCGTCTTCCCTTCTCTGCCATACCTCTGTTACCTGCTGTCATACTCTCCTTCCTCTCTGCCTTACTACCACTGTACCCTGTCCCTCTTCCCTTCTCTGCCATACCTCTGTTACCTGCTGTCATATTCTCCTTCCTCTCTGCCTTACTACCACTGTACCCTGTCCCTCTACCCTTCTCTGCCGTACCTCTGTTACCTGCTGTCATACTCTCCTTCCTCTCTGCCTTACTACCACTGTACCCTGTCCCTCTTCCCTTCTCTGCCATACCTCTGTTACCTGCTGTCATACTCTCCTTCCTCTCTGCCTTACTATCACTGTACCCTGTCCCTCTTCCCTTCTCTGCCATACCTCTGTTACCTGCGGTCATACTCTCCTTCCTCTCTGCCTTACTACCACTGTACCTTGTCCCTCTTCCCTTCTCTGCCATACCTCTGTTACCTGCTGTCATACTCTCCTTCCTCTCTGCCTTACTATCACTGTACCCTGTCCCTCTTCCCTTCTCTGCCATACCTCTGTTACCTGCGGTCATACTCTCCTTCCTCTCTGCCTTACTACCACTGTACCTTGTCCCTCTTCCCTTCTCTGCCATACCTCTGTTACCTGCTCTCATAGTTTCCTTCCTCTCTGCCTTACTACCACTGTGCCCTGTCCCTCTTCCCTTCTCTGCCATACCTCTGTTACCTGCTGTCATACTCTCCTTCCTCTCTGCCTTACTACCACTGTGCCCTGTCCCTCTTCCTTTCTCTGCCATACCTCTGTTACCTGCTGTCATATTCTCCTTCCTCTCTGCCTTACTACCACTGTACCCTGTCCCTCTTCCCTTCTCTGCCATACCTCTGTTACCTGCTGTCATACTCTCCTTCCTCTCTGCCTTACTACCACTGTGCCCTGTCCCTCTTCCCTTCTCTGCCATACCTCTGTTACCTGCTGTCATACTCTCCTTCCTCTCTGCCTTACTTCCACTGTGCCCTGTCCCTCTTCCCCTCTCTGCCATACCTCTGTTACCTGCTGTCATACTCTCCTTCCTCCATGCCTTACTACCACTGTGCCCTGTCTCTCTTCCCTTCTCTGCCATACCTCTGTTACCTGCTGTCATACTCTCCTTCCTCTCTGCCTTACTACCACTGTACCCTGTACCTCTTCCCTTCTCTGCCATACCTCTGTTACCTGCTGTCATACTCTCCTTCCTCTCTGCCTTACTATCACTGTGCCCTGTCCCTCTTCCCTTCTCTGCCATACCTCTGTTACCTGCTCTCATAGTCTCCTTCCTCTCTGCCTTACTACCACTGTGCCCTGTCCCTCTTCCCTTCTCTGCCATACCTCTGTTACCTGCAGCCATACTCTCCTTCCTCTCTGCCTTACTACCACTGTACCCTGTCCCTCTTCCCTTCTCTGCCATACCTCTGTTACCTGCTGTCATACTCTCCTTCCTCTCTGCCTTACTACCACTGTACCCTGTCCCTCTTCCCCTCTCTGCCATACCTCTGTTACCTGCTGTGATACTGTCCTTCCTCTCTGCCTTACTACCACTGTACCCTGTCCCTCTTCCCTTCTCTGCCATACCTCTGTTGCCTGCTGTGATACTCCCCATCCTCTCTGCCTTACTACCACTGTGCCCTGTCCCTCTTCCCTTCTCTGCCATACCTCTGTTACCTGCTGTCATACTCTCCTTCCTCTCTGCCTTACTACCACTGTACCCTGTCCCTCTAACCTTCTCTGCCGTACCTCTGTTACCTGCTGTCATACTCTCCTTCATCTCTGCCTTACTACCACTGTACCCTGTCCCTCTTCCCTTCTCTGCCATACCTCTGTTACCTGCAGCCATTCTCTCCTTCCTCTCTGCCTTACTACCACTGTACCCTGTCCCCCTTCCCTTCTCTGCCATACCTCTATTACCTGCAGCCATACTCTCCTTCCTCTCCGCCTTACTACCACTGTACCCTCTCTTACTACCACTGTACCCTGTCCCTCTTCCCTTCTCTGCCATACCTCTGTTACCTGCAGCCATACTCTCCTTCCTCTCTGCCTTACTACCACTGTACCCTGTCCCTCTTCCCTTCTCTGCCATACCTCTGTTACCTGCTGTGATACTGTCCTTCCTCTCTGCCTTACTACCACTGTACCCTGTCCCTCTTCCCTTCTCTGCCATACCTCTGTTACCTGCTGTCATACTCTCCTTCCTCTCTGCCTTACTATCACTGTACCCTGTCCCTCTTCCCTTCTCTGCCATACCTCTGTTACCTGCGGTCATACTCTCCTTCCTCTCTGCCTTACTACCACTGTACCTTGTCCCTCTTCCCTTCTCTGCCATACCTCTGTTACCTGCTGTCATACTCTCCTTCCTCTCTGCCTTACTATCACTGTACCCTGTCCCTCTTCCCTTCTCTGCCATACCTCTGTTACCTGCGGTCATACTCTCCTTCCTCTCTGCCTTACTACCACTGTACCTTGTCCCTCTTCCCTTCTCTGCCATACCTCTGTTACCTGCTCTCATAGTTTCCTTCCTCTCTGCCTTACTACCACTGTGCCCTGTCCCTCTTCCCTTCTCTGCCATACCTCTGTTACCTGCTGTCATACTCTCCTTCCTCTCTGCCTTACTACCACTGTGCCCTGTCCCTCTTCCTTTCTCTGCCATACCTCTGTTACCTGCTGTCATACTCTCCTTCCTCTCTGCCTTACTACCACTGTACCCTGTCCCTCTTCCCTTCTCTGCCATACCTCTGTTACCTGCTGTCATACTCTCCTTCCTCTCTGCCTTACTACCACTGTGCCCTGTCCCTCTTCCCTTCTCTGCCATACCTCTGTTACCTGCTGTCATACTCTCCTTCCTCTCTGCCTTACTACCACTGTGCCCTGTCCCTCTTCCCCTCTCTGCCATACCTCTGTTACCTGCTGTCATACTCTCCTTCCTCTCTGCCTTACTACCACTGTGCCCTGTCCCTCTTCCCTTCTCTGCCATACCTCTGTTACCTGCTGTCATACTCTCCTTCCTCTCTGCCTTACTACCACTGTACCCTGTCCCTCTTCCCTTCTCTGCCATACCTCTGTTACCTGCTGTCATACTCTCCTTCTCTCTCATACCACCAGTCACCATTCCCTTCCTTTCACTCAGACTTTCGGTCACTCTTCCCTTCCTCTCTCTCATATCTCCTGACACTCTTCCCTTCCTCTCTCTCATATCTTCTCTTTTCCCTTCCTCTCTCTCATACCTCTGGTCACTCTTTCCTTCCTCTCTCTCATACCTCTGGTCACTCCTCCCTTCCTCTCTCTCATACCTCCAGTCACTCTTCCCTTCCTCTCTCTCATACCTCTGGTCACTCTTTCCTTCTTCTCTCTCACACCTTTGGTCAATCTCCCCCTCCTCTCTCTCTTACCTCTGGTCACTCTTTCCTTCCTCTCTCTCATACCTCTGGTCACTCCTCCCTTCCTCTCTCTCATACCTCCAGTCACTCTTCCCTTCCTCTCTCTCATTCCTCCAGTCACTCTTCCCTTCTCTGCCATACCTCTGTTACCTGCTGTCATACTCTCCTTCCTCTCTCTCAGACCTCAGGTCACTCTTTCCTTCTTCTCTCTCATATCTCCAGTCACTCTTCCCTTCCTTTCTCTCATACCTGCAATCACTCTTCCCTTCTTCTTTCTCATACATCCAGCCACTCTTCCCTTCCTCTCTCTCATACCTCCAGTCACTCTTCCCTTCTTCTCTCTCATACCTCCAGTCACTCTTCCCTTCTTCTCTCTCATACCTCCAGTCACTCTTCCTTTCTTCTCTCTCATATCTCCAGTCACTCTTCCCTTCCTCTCTCTCATACCTGCAATCACTCTTCCCTTCCTCTCTCTCATACCTCTGGTCACTCTTTCCGTCTTCTCTCTCATACCTCTGGTCACTCTTCCCTTGTTCTCTCTCATACCTCCACACTCTTCGCTTTCTCTCTCTCATACCACTGGTCACTCTTCCCTTCCTCTCTCTCATACCTCCAGTCTCTCTTCCCTTCCTCTCTCTCATACCTCCAGTCACTCCTCCCTTCCTCTCTGTCATACCTCTGGTTACTCTTCCCTTCTTCTCTCTCATAACTCCAGTCACTCTTCCCTTTCTCTCTCTCATACCACTGGTCACTCTTCCCTTCCTCTCTCTGAAACCTCCAGTCACCCTTCCCTTCCTCTCTCTCATATCTCCAGTCACTCTTCCCTTCCTCTCTCTCATACCTTCTCTTTTCCCTTCCTCTCTTTTATAACTCCAGTCACTCTTCCCTACCTCTCTCTCATACCTCCAGTCACTCTTCCCTTCCTCTCTCTCATACCTCCAGTCACTCTTCCCTTCCTCTCTCTCATACCTCTGGTCACTCTTCCCTTCCTCTCTCTCATACCCTAGTCACTCCTCCCTTCCTCTCTCTCATACCTCCAGTCACTCTTCCCTTCCTCTCTCTCATACCTCCAGTCACTCTTCCCTTCCTCTCTCTCATACCTCCAGTCACTCTTCCCTTCCTCTCTCTCATACTCCAGTCACTCTTCCCTTCCTCTCTCTCATACCTTCTCTTTTCCCTTCCTCTCTCTCATACCTCCAGTCACTCTTCCCTTCCTCTCTCTCATACCCCAGTCACTCTTCCCTTCCTCTCTCATACCTCTGGTCACTCCTCCCTTCCTCTCTCTCATGCCTCCAGTCACTCTTCCCTTCCTCTCTCATACCTCCAGTCACTCTTCCCTTCCTCTCTCTCATACCTGCGCTCACTCTTCCCTTCCTCTCTCTCTCATACCTCCAGTCATTCTTCCTTCCTCTCTCTCATACCCTTAGTCACTCTTCCCTTCCTCTCTCTCATACCTCCAGTCACTCTTCCCTTCCTCTCTCTCATACCTCCAGTCACTCTTCCCTTCCTCTCTCTCATACCTCCAGTCTCTCTTCCCTTCCTCTCTCTCATACCTGCGCTCACTCCTCCCTTCCTCTCTCTCATACCTCCTTCCTCTCTCTGAGACCTCCAGTCACTCTTCCCTTCCTCTCTCTCATACCTCCAGTCTCTCTTCCCTTCCTCTCTCTCATACCTGCGCTCACTCCTCCCTTCCTCTCTCTCATACCTCCTTCCTCTCTCTGAGACCTCCAGTCACTCTTCCCTTCCTCTCTCTCATACCTCCAGTCACTCTTCCCTTCCTCTCTCTCATACCTGCGCTCACTCTTCCCTTCCTCTCTCTCTCATACCTCCAGTCATTCTTCCCTTCCTCTCTCTCATACCCTTAGTCACTCTTCCCTTCCTCTCTCTCATACCTCCAGTCACTCTTCCCTTCCTCTCTCTCATACCTCCAGTCACTCTTCCCTTCCTCTCTCTCATACCTCCAGTCTCTCTTCCCTTCCTCTCTCTCATACCTGCGCTCACTCCTCCCTTCCTCTCTCTCATACCTCCTTCCTCTCTCTGAGACCTCCAGTCACTCTTTCCTTCCTCTCTCTCATACCTCCAGTCTCTCTTCCCTTCCTCTCTCTCATACCTGCGGTCACTCTTCCCTTCTCTCTCATACCTCCATTCTGCAATTCAGTTCTAGGACGGTATATAGATGGATATGACAGCCGGTGAAGTGCAAAACTTACTCTGTCCAACCTTTAAGGTGACCTTCATGCCTTTGGTCTGACACACGCCTCCATTAAGATTCTCCAACCCTTCTGGGGTCCCATCCGATGTTGCTAGAAAGAGATTGATATCACCATAAATTGTTGAGTACACACTGGGGCTCAGGAGAGTTAGCAAGACAGAGACTAGAGTATAGGAGACATAAGTGATCAAGACATTCACAGAAAGTAAAATGAACTGATACTGCAGAAACAGCAAATTATGTTATACACTCAAACATCAATTTAAAAAACATACACAGTGGAATTACCAGAGATCATTAAAAGTATAAAAATGCTCAGTAATTTTATACATAGCAATGTGATCATTATCAGTATATAGATACCCAGGACTGGACTCTGAGAGGCACGCAGGTCTGAATTTGGTCACGTGATCCCACATTAAGCCATTGTTTATATACTGCGCATGCATCTCACATTAAGGGGTCTATGTACTAAGCAGTGATAAGAGACAGAGTGAAAAGTGATAAGATAGTGATAAGGTGCCAGCCAATCAGCTCCTAACTGTCATCTCACAGGCTGTGTTTGAAAAATGACAGTTGGGAGCTGATTGGCTGTCACCTTATCACAGACTTATCACTTTTCACTCTGTCTCCTAACACTGCTTAGTACATAGACCTCTAAGCCATTGTTTATATACTGTGCATGCATCCCACATTAAGCCATTGTTTATATACTGTGCATGCATCCCACATTAAGCCATTGTTTATATACTGCGCATGCGTCCCACATTAAGCCATTGTTTATATACTGTGCATGCGTCCCACATTAAGCCATTGTTTATATACTGTGCATGCGTCCCACATTAAGCCATTGTTTATATACTGTGCATGCGTCCCACATTAAGCCATTGTTTATATACTGTGCATGCGTCCCACATTAAGCCATTGTGACCTTACTCAGTATTATTATACATTGTACTATGACCATACTCAGTATTATTATACATTGTAGTGTGATCATTATCAGTATTATTATACAGCGCAGTGTGAACATATCCAGTATTATTATACAGTGCAGTGTGACCATACTCAGTATTATTATACAGCGCAGTGTGACCATACTCAGTATTATTATACAGTGCAGTGTGACCATACTCAGTATTATTATACAGCGCAGTGTGACCATACTCAGTATTATTATACAGTGTGGTGTGATCATTATCAGTATTATTATACAGCGCAGTGTGACCATACTCAGTATTATTATACAGCGCAGTGTGACCATACTCAGTATTATTATACAGCGCAGTGTGACCATACTCAGTATTATTATACAGTGTAGTGTGATCATTATCAGTATTAATAGAGAGTGCATTAGATACAGTATCTATTATCACAGTGAAGTGTGTTACATTTAAGACCACCATATGTACAGATGTGTGCGTGAGACGATCTGCATAGCTCTGCAGACTATCTGTCTTTGCTAGGAAGCATTGTACACTAAACGAGCGTACTTGTTAATGAGCTGTGACAGCCATGTTGGGTCCTGTATTATTAAATCATATCCCCCAGTGCCCCTTGTCACGGAAGAGTGAGGTTGCAGCCAATCAGGGAGAAGGAGAATGGGCAGCAGGCGAGTCAGAGGGTGTATAATGACATGCCTTTGGGGGACAGGGTTAGGAATGGTGGAGGGTGGGAGAGGGAGGACATAGATATAATGAGAGAGAGGAAGCACAGACATATTACACATCCTCTATAGGTTTACATGTACAATTGTCACGTTGGTGTGACAGTACAGATGGACTGCGCATATCGTACACACACATACATTTTTTTTGCAAACGAGAAGGCTTTTAAAATCACTTTTCAAACTCATAATTCATCATTTGGTTACAGATGTAAAAAAATTGCTGCTTCCATAAGTATTAAGCTCCAGTGCTGCGGAAGCTCCAAGTTTACACGGAGTAAAGATATTGCCCAAACAATCGGCTTTCAATTAGCCTCCACATGCCAATCATTAAATAAAGTCAGTTTTTATGAGTAAAAGACCCCCTAAGGCCAATACGATTGGTCATACTGTGAGTCTGAAGGAAAGCTGTGAAAATGAGACCAAAGAGCATTGCAAGAAAAATGAAAGATGAAGTTATAAACCTTGGACAAGGTATAAAAAGCTGCAAAATAACATCCAAGTGCTGAGATATCCCAGGGAGCAGTGTTGGATGATTTATGAGGACATGGAGGCTGAATCGTACCGACCAGGCACTGACCAGTCGAGGCCGTTCCTAACAACACAGCCTCGGAGCAAGAAGGAGACGTGTGAGGGAAGCCACAGAGGGGTCACTATCACTGTGTAGGAGCTACAGAGTTTGGTGGCTGAGACTGGAGTAAAGTCACCCACATCAGGAACTCTGCCTGTACCTGGCCTGTAGGGAGGGCCGTTAGGAAGGAGCCATTACTGAAGACAAAAACACCCCAAAGAAGGTCTTGAGTTTTCCAGAAAACATCACCAGCTTTTGAGACAAAAATGTAGTCCTCCGAGACACCCGCGGATGAGACACCACCCCCTTCCCGGAAGAGTGAGTGGATCTTCCGCATCTCGCCCACTTCCAGTGACAGCTCCAGAGGTGGGACTGCAGCATAGTCCGAAATTCAAACAGGGGAGCCAAGGATCTCCTATCTGAATTTTGAATTGCGCTGTAGCCCGACCTCTGCAGCCACCATTGGCTTTTATGTATGGAGGGGGCGGGGCTAAAAACACGCAAATTGCGTCATTTCAGCCCCAGCCATTCCTTACAGATGCATGATTCACAAAAAGTAGGCAAGTACGGCCCAACAGAGAAGCACGGTGGTGGCAGCAGCATATGTTGTGGGGGATGCTTTTCCTCAGTGGGGACTGGATATCTTGTTAAAAAAGTGAAGGGCTGATGGATAGTGTCAAAATACAGGGGAGACACTGCAAGACAACCTGGTTCAGTCTGCTAGAAAACTAAAACTTAGGAAAAAGTTCACCTAAGTACAAGTACAAGGCCAAAGCAATACTGGCGTGCAGGGGCGGATCTACATTTTTTGGGGCCCTGAAGCTTGAACTGTTATGGGGCCCCTTTGCAAGCAGCAACAATAGGGCAACATCCAATAAGGTTCAAAGGGCCTTGCTGCCCTTGCAAGGACCTTGAGGTCCAAATGGCGGATATGTAGAAACCCCCCCCAGAGAGTGAGACACTGTATAGATAGATATAGAAACCCCCAGAGAGTGAGGCATTGTAGATGTTGAAACCCCCCAGAGAGTGAGGTACTGTAGATAGATGTAAAAACCTCCCAGAGAGTGAGAGACAGTAGATAGATGTAGAAACCCCCCAGAGAGTGAGAGACTGTAGATAGATAGGTGTAGAAACCCCCCAGAGAGTGAGAAACTGTAGATAGTTGTAGAAACCCCCCCCAGAGAGTAAGAGACTGTAGATAAATGTAGAAACCCATCAGAGAGTGAGAGACTGTAGATAAATGTAGAAACCCATCAGAGAGTGAGAGACTGTAGATAAATGTAGAAACCCATCAGAGAGTGAGAGACTGTAGATAGATGTAGAAACCCACCAGAGAGTGAGAGACTGTACATAGATAGATGGAGGGGGCGGGTACTAATTACCCAGATATGGGCTTGCTGGAGGGGTCTTGTGCCGCTCCCCCCCTTACTTCACAGCAGTCCAGCAAACGTTGCTGTGTGCTGGACTGCACAGGGAGACTGCTTGCGGCTGCTATGCCTGTGTGGGAGCGATCACACTGATCGCATCCCCCACTGCCAATGCGCCTCCCGACGCGCAGAGATGCTTTGTGGCGCTGCAAACCTCCCTCCTTGGGGCATGGCCACGCCTCCCACGAATAGGCAAAAACTTCTCCACCTGGAGACGGCCCTGTGGTGCACATACCTGGTAGAAACTTACTCCAAACAGACTTAAGGCTATTATTGCAGCAAAAGGTCGTTCAACCAAGAACTAGTCTGCATGGGGTTGAATACTTATGCAATCAGTAGTTTACAGGGAAGGGGGTTATGTCTGTGGGCAAATAATGAATTATGAGTTAGGTCATTTACTTTAAGAGCCGGCTGGTTTGCAATAAAACACCTGTCTGGGACAATCTGTGTAAGTGTCATTTGTAATACAGGCAAGTCTGTTGTCTTTTAGGGGGTTGAATACTTTTGCAAGTATAGATAGATATTATATAGAGCAGTGAAGATCACAGTACAGATCAGGGTATACAATAGACACACAGTATAAAGTGGTCTACTTACTAAGCCTTGGATCTTGATAAAGTGAATGGAGAAAAGTTACCAGCCAATCAGCTCCTAACTGTCATTTTTCAAACACAACCTGTGACATGACAGTTAGGAGCTGATTGGCTGATACTTTATCTCCGTTCACTTTACCTTCATCCAAGGCTTAATAAATAGACCCCATAGTCTACAGTAACAGAACAGTAAATATATCACATAATGGAAAATATATACAGTACCAAAATATAATATACAGAAGGTCACATTATGGATGAGACATACACCGGACAGAGGGCCTAATTCAGACCCGCTCGCGAGCGCTGAGCGCTCGCAAGCAGGTCGATGTTGGCCCAGTGCGCATGCGCACGACGGACCCGGCTCTGTCGTGCGTATGCGCGAGACCCGGATAGCGACGGGCAAGCCGTTGCTATGGGTCTCGTATCAAAGGGGGCATGCTGTCGATGGTGAGTGACAGCACGCCCCCTTTGGTGGGCGTGCCAGGGGCGTGGCTGCCCAGACGGACCGTCTGGGGCTGGCCCCACTGACATCACAAGTGATGTCAGTGGGAGTGCCTTCAGCTCTGATAGAGCCAAAAGCACTCCAGGGCTTGCGGAAACGAGACCGTACCACAAGGGTCTTGACCATTGCGACCATGTTTCTGGCCGCTCGCGATACCTGTCACCCACAGCTATGCGAGCGGCCAGGAGGCCGCTCTAAAAATTAAGAAAGACGGCCCAGATTCAGAGCGAGCACTCTGTCAGAGCGTCCGGCTCTGAATCAGGGTCTGAGATCTATTATATAGAGGAGAAAGGATCGCAATTTGGAATAGACCTACAACTTACATATAATAACATATAATATAGACTATAGAGAATATGTACAGTATTGAGAGACTATATAGATGAATAAAAAGCACAGTATGGAAGAGTCATATACAATATAGAGCGGTGGTTAGCTTCATGTGGCCCTACAACCAGGGGCGTCACAAAGGGTGGGGGCACCTGGTGTGACACCTACCAACCCCCCTAATGATGCCACTGCCTCCAAGCCCTCACTTGCAGCCCCCCCCCCCCCCGGCTCCATCCTGCTATGTTGGAATACATGTATAAAAGACCTGCCGCTGAGATTAAGAGACATATGTATAAATTATAGCGTTTCAGACACAATAATTATATTTTCTTATAGGAGAAATTATAAGCTAACCGAATGCATCAAAGCTCGCACATAGGAGCCCGTCCCTGCGATCAGCGTTCTCTTCATTCCTCTATCGGGACACCTGAGCGCTACTACTGCGCATACCGACCAAGCATGTGTGGCGGCCATATCCCCGGAGGAACCCTCTCCCGGTAAGCTTTTGCGAAATGCAGCCATAGGCTACAAAGCGCGAACACCGTCTTCACTTGGAAGACCTGACAGCTTTGCAACCCTCAAAGAAGCCTATGGGGGCTATGTTAAAAATTAAGGGACCTCCCTCCATTGCTGCAGCCCCTCCTTCATACTTATTACTTGCGGTTATCCCCTGAAAACGGGTGTTTTCGGGGCATATGCCGCAAGTATAGAATGATAAAATAGTTGCCTAAAAGTAATGTATGTTTAGACTCTAAACTTCAAAAGAGTTGTACATACATCACTTTTAGGGTAAATTTAGAGGGTCGCCTGGTCTGCCTCTGAAGTGCATTGGCTTGACTATCACTGGTATAAAGAGGAAATATTAGTACAGTATGCAAAGACATATACAGTACAGACAGTTATTCTATAGAAGAGCAAATATAACAGTATGGATAAAGCACGGAGGTCACTTAATGTGACAGGAGGGACATTAAACCTCCAGGCCTGTACAATCACACTCCATACGGAAACATAAGGGTTAAGCTTTTTGGGGGAGAGGATTTGGCTTAGTGGGGTGATTTTTGTTGACTGGATGGGGCAGGAGTGGGGAGGGGTTTCTTTGATTTTGTAGGTAAGTCTCTATGGTTAGGCCTCTTTGATTCTATGGATTTGCCCGTCCACCCTGCCTAGGGTTTTACATAAGTTGTTTTTTTTTTTTAGTTTTTCTGGTTGTTATTTGGGTGGCCGGTGTCAGAACGGCTGTTATTGGTGTGGTTTAATGGTTTGTTTTACTGGGGGGCAGATCCGATCACGACGGAGGTTAGCAGTGTATTTCAGCTTACATGGCTACCACTGGGCCTGGTGGGCCCTTTGCCTTCGCCGTGGTTGGCCTGCTTTTAAATCGGTGACCATGTGGGCAGATGGCCAGAGCAATGCTGGTTGTGCCCCCGCAGGGGTTGGACAGTTGGTCCTTCCCTTGCGAGTCGTTCGGGCACGGATGGAGGCAGAAGGCCGCACCCCTGCTTGGGTGGGCAGTTGGCCCTGTTTTAGGTTTATGTTTAGAAATGTATCGCTTAGCTAAGCCGCTCTTTACCCTGCCACCATACTTTTAGTTAATTTAATTTAAATTATTTAGGTCAAAATCCCTTTAAATAAAAAGCTGATGCATTTTTTCACCCCCAATTTCAGTGGCCCGTGTCTTTATTTGTTAGATAAGTTGTGTGTGCGAGTGTGGATGTATCGGATGATAGAGTGTTTAGGGACGTATATAGTATAGACAAATATTAGATAAGTTGTGTGTGCGAGTGTGGATGTATCGGATGATAAAGAGTTTAGGGACGTATATAGTATAGACAGATATTAGATATTAGATAAGTTGTGTGTGCGAGTGTGGATGTATCGGATGATAGAGAGTTTAGGGACGTATATAGTAGACAGATATTAGATATTAGATAAGTTGTGTGTGCGAGTGTGGATGTATCGGATGATAGAGAGTTTAGAGACGTATATAGTATAGACAGATATTAGATAGAGAAGTAAAGGGAGAGAGTATGAAAGAGAGAGAGCGCGCAAGAGACAGAGGGGCCTATTCATGATGTTCATTATCAGGGTCCATTCGGACCCTGATAATTAACATTCCAACTCGCCGCGGATTCCAGAGCAATTCTTCATTGCTCCAGCGCAGTGACAGCTGTCCTGCAAGCGGCTTCGCTGGTCCTTTTCGAGGGGTGGCGGGAGTGCGCAAGACGTCTGCAAAGAAGGAGCCGCACGGGGGATCTGAAGATGGAGAATGCTCCCGCACTCAAGCTCCGAAAATATAATATTTTTGGAGTTTGATGAATTCTGGGGGTAATTCAGACCCGTTCACGAGCAAAGGACGCTCGCAAACGGGTCGGTGTTGCCCCACTGCGCATGCGCACGACGGAGGGAGCTCTGTCGTGCGCATGCGCGAGACCCGGACTGCGACAGCCAAGCTGTCGCTCCGTGTCTCGTACCAAAGGGGGCGTGCTGTCGATGTTGATTGACAGCACGCCCCCTTTGGTGGGCGTGCCGGCCAGACGGAGGCGTTCCCATGGGATGGTAACCCACAGCTATGCGAGCGTCCATGAGGACGCTCCTAAAACAGGTAGGAGGGCCCTGATTCAGAGCGAGCGCTCTGGTCAGAGCGTTCAGCTCTGAATCAGGCCCTCTGTCCCCATACCAGTGTATGGGACAGCGGGTCATTCCGCTAGAGGAAGTTAAAAGCAGGAGATATCTGCTTTACCTTCTTGATGAATGGCCCGATAACTTAAGTTTTCACCAGCTATTAAGTGATGATGAATAGGCCGCAGAGAGGGCTAAAGAGACGTGTAGGGATCACAGTATAGACGATACATATAATATGGAGATATTATATAGGGGAGTAAAGAGCACAGTTTGGAAGACACATTTACAGTAGAGATATTATACAGAGAAATAAATACAGTATGGACCAAGGCAATGCACATAGGTAGGGAAGGCTAGCCCATCTGCTCCAAGCCCACAGAAGAGCTACTGTAGCACAAATTGCTGAAAGGGTTAACATTTTGGAAAAAGTAAAAGCCGGCGGAGGCAGTGTGATGCCCTGGGCAATGTTCTGCTGGGAAACCTTGGGTCCTGCCATTCATGGGGCTGTTACTATGACACGTACCAGCTCCCTCATCATTAGAGCAGAAGAAGTACATCTCTTCATGGCAACGGTGTTCCCTGATGGCAGTGGCCTCTCTCCCAGCAGGATAACGCGCCCTGGCACGCGGCAATGAGGAACAAGATAAAGAGATCAAGGTGATGACTTGGCCTCCGAATTCTCCAGATCTCAATCTGATGGAGCATCTGTGGGATGTGCTGGGAAAACAAGCCTGAGCCATGGAGAACCCACCTCGCAACTTTACAAGACTTATAGGATCTGCTGCTAACGTCTTGGTGCCAGATAACTTAGGATACCAAGAGCCTCCCCTGTCATACTCCCCGTCACACTGCAGAGTTTTCACTATAAAAAACGAATAGAATTGTAACTTATAAAGGTCATCTCTGTATTATTCTGATCGTTTTTCTAGGCAAAATGAACCAAAATTACAGCACTCCTTGGAAATATAGGGAGAGATGAGAGAAGAGGCAGTAAGAGCTCAGCCTAACCTCTGATAGCTCAGACACTGGCAGGAGCTGGGGTCTGGACCATGAAGCAGCCAATAAAACACAGAGAAAAAAAAAAGTAATGGAGGCATGCCTCACTGTGAGGGGGTGTGCCTTGAACTCTGATGGACACCTCTGACGATCAGGTGACCAGTCCAGGAAGTACTCGGGCATTGGTGATCCAACCTTGGAGCTCAGCAGCAGAATCTGTTTGTGTGTGTGGGGGGGGAGGGATCTGTACAAGTGGGGCAGGTTCATATGTATGTGTGTGAATCTGGCTCTGATACTAGCCAGTGCCTCCCCATCCATTGACCTCACCACACCCCCCTGGAGCCCATGATTCAATGGATTAGAGCTGCTTGGTCTCCATGAGGGGGACCTACACAATATTAGACAGATCATTTTAATCTTACGGCTGATCTGCGTATATAGGTGTAAAGATCACAGTATGGGATAAGAGACATATACAGTACAGAGATATTATATAGAGAAGTAAAGATCACAGTAAGGAAATCATATGCAGTACATAAATATTATACTATAGAGCCACCGAACATCACTGCGATGTACGGCTGCGCAGATATCTCCAATTACGTCACTTCCACCATTGTTACTTTTCCTGTACCCATCTATGAGGTACAGAGTAACGATATTTCTGGCAGCAATAGGTTTCGGTATATATTGCCTTTAACTGAAATCACCCCATTCTATAAAGGAGTAAGCTATACAATAACCATAAATAGCATAGAGGAGTAAGCTATAGAATAATCATACATAGTATAGAGGAGTAAGCTATAGAATAATCATACATAGTATAGAGGAGTAAGCTATAGAATAATCATACACAGCATAGAGGAGTAAGCTATAGAATAAGCATACATAGCATAGAGGAGTAAGCTATAGAATAAGCATACATAGCATAGAGGAGTAAGCTATAGAATAATTATACATAGTATAGAGGAGTAAGCTATAGAATAATCATACATAGCATAGAGGAGTAAGCTATAGAATAAGCATACATAGCATAGAGGAGAAGCTATAGAATAAGCATACATAGCATAGAGGAGTAAGCTATAGAATAATCATACATAGCATAGAGGAGTAAGCTATAGAATAAGCATACATAGCATAGAGGAGTAAGCTATAGAATAACCATAAATAGCATAGAGGAGTAAGCTATAGAATAATCATACATAGTATAGAGGAGTAAGCTATAGAATAATCATACATAGTATAGAGGAGTAAGCTATAGAATAATCATACACAGCATAGAGGAGTAAGCTATAGAATAAGCATACATAGCATAGAGGAGTAAGCTATAGAATAAGCATACATAGCATAGAGGAGTAAGCTATAGAATAATTATACATAGTATAGAGGAGTAAGCTATAGAATAATCATACATAGCATAGAGGAGTAAGCTATAGAATAAGCATACATAGCATAGAGGAGTAAGCTATAGAATAATCATACATAGCATAGAGGAGTAAGCTATAGAATAAGTATACATAGCATAGAGGAGTAAGCTATACAATAACCATAAATAGCATAGAGGAGTAAGCTATAGAATAATCATACATAGTATAGAGGAGTAAGCTATAGAATAATCATACATAGTATAGAGGAGTAAGCTATAGAATAATCATACATAGCATAGAGGAGTAAGCTATAGAATAATCATACATAGTATAGAGGAGTAAGCTATAGAATAAGCATACATAGTATAGAGGAGTAAGCTATAGAATAATCATACACAGCATAGAGGAGTAAGCTATAGAATAAGCATACATAGCATAGAGGAGTAAGCTATAGAATAAGCATACATAGCATAGAGGAGTAAGCTATAGAATAATTATACATAGTATAGAGGAGTAAGCTATAGAATAATCATACATAGCATAGAGGAGTAAGCTATAGAATAAGCATACATAGCATAGAGGAGTAAGCTATAGAATAATCATACATAGCATAGAGGAGTAAGCTATAGAATAAGCATACATAGCATAGAGGAGTAAGCTATAGAAAAATCATACATAGCATAGAGGAGTAAGCTATAGAATAATCATACATAGTATAGAGGAGTAAGCAATAGAATAAGTATACATAGCATAGAGGAGGAAGCTATAGAATAAGCATACATAGCAGAGGAGGAAGCTATAGAATAATCATACATAGCATAGAGGAGTAAGCAATAGAATAAGTATACATAGCATAGAGGAGGAAGCTATAGAATAAGCATACATAGCATAGAGGAGTAAGCTATAGAATAATCATACATAGCATAGAGGAGGAAGCTATAGAATAAGCATACATAGCATAGAGGAGTAAGATATAGAATAATCATACATAGTATAGAGGAGTAAGCTATAGAATAATCATACATAGCATAGAGGAGTAAGCTATAGAATAATCATACATAGCATAGAGGAGTAAGCTATAGAATAATCACACATAGCATAGAGGAGTAAGATATAGAATAAGCATACATAGCATAGAGGAGTAAGCTATAGAATAATCACACATAGCATAGAGGAGTAAGCTATAGAATAATCACACATAGCATAGAGGAGTAAGCTATAGAATAAGCATACATAGCATAGAGGAGGAAGCTATAGAATAAGCATACATAGCATAGAGGAGTAAGCTATAGATTAAGCATACATAGTATAGAGGAGTAAGCTATAGAATAATCATACATATCACAGAGGAGTAAGCTATAGAATAAGCATACATAGCATAGAGGAGTAAGATATAGAATAATCATACATAGCATAGAGGAGTAAGCTATAGAATAAGCATACATAGCATAGAGGAGTAAGCTATAGAATAAGCATACATAGCATAGAGGAGTAAGCTATAGAATAAGCATACATAGCATAGAGGAGGCAGCTATAGAATAATCATACATAGCATAGAGGAGTAAGCTATAGAATAATCATACATAGCATAGAGGAGTAAGCTATAGAATAAACATACATAGCATAGAGGAGTAAGCTATAGAATAATCATACATAGCATAGAGGAGTAAGATATAGAATAAGCATACATAGTATAGAGGAGTAAGCTATAGAATAAGCATACATAGCATAGAGGAGTAAGCTATATAATAAGCATACATAGCATAGAGGAGTAAGCTATAGAATAAGCATACATAGCATAGAGGAGTAAGCTATAGAATAAGCATACATAGCATAGAGGAGTAAGCTATAGAATAACCATACATAGTATAGAGGAGTAAGCTATAGAATAAGCATACATAGCATAGAGGAGTAAGCTATAGAATAATCATACATAGCATAGAGGAGTAAGCTATAGAATAAGCATACATAGCATAGAGGAGTAAGCTATAGAATAAGCATACATAGCATAGAGCAGTAAGCTATAGAATAAGCATACATAGCATAGAGGAGGAGGCTATAGAATAATCATACATAGTATAGAGGAGTAAGCTATAGAATAAGCATACATAGCACAGAGGAGTAAGCTATAGAATAAGCATACATAGCATAGAGGAGTAAGCTATAGAATAAGCATACATAGCATAGAGGAGTAAGCTATAGAATAAGCATACATAGCATAGAGGAGTAAGCTATAGAATAATCATACATATCACAGAGGAGTAAGCTATAGAATAAGCATACATAGCATAGAGCAGTAAGCTATAGAATAAGCATACATAGCATAGAGGAGGAGGCTATAGAATAATCATACATAGTATAGAGGAGTAAGCTATAGAATAAGCATACATAGCACAGAGGAGGAAGCTATAGAATAAGCATACATAGCATAGAGGAGGAAGCTATAGAATAAGCATACATAGCATAGAGGAGTAAGCTACAGAATAAGCATACATAGCATAGAGGAGTAAGCTATAGAATAAGCATACATAGCATAGAGAAGTAAGCTATAGAATAAGCATACATAGCATAGAGTAAGCTATAGAATAATCATACATAGCATAGAGGAGTAAGATATAGAATAATCATACATAGCATAGAGGAATAAGCTATAGAATAAGCATACATAGCATAGAGGAGTAAGCTATAGAATAATCATACATAGCATAGAGGAGAAAGCTAAAGAATAAGCATACATAGCATAGAGGAGGAAGCTAAAGAATAAGCATACATAGCATAGAGGAGTAAGCTACAGAATAATCATACATAGCATAGAGGAGTAAGCTATAGAATAATCATACATAGCATAGAGGAGTAAGCTATAGAATAAGCATACATAGCATAGAGGAGTAAGCTATAGAATAAGCATACATATCACAGAGGAGTAAGCTATAGAATAAGCATACATAGCATAGAGGAGTAAGCTATAGAATAATCATACATAGTATAGAGGAGTAAGCTATAGAATAATCATACATAGTATAGAGGAGTAAGCTATAGAATAATCATACATAGCATAGAGGAGTAAGCTATAGAATAAGCATACATATCACAGAGGCGTAAGCTACAGAATAAGCATACATAGCATAGAGGAGTAAGCTATAGAATAATCATACATAGTATAGAGGAGTAAGCTATAGAATAATCATACATAGTATAGAGGAGTAAGCTATAGAATAATCATACATAGTATAGAGGAGTAAGCTATAGAATAATCATACATAGCATAGAGGAGTAAGCTATAGAATAAGCATACATATCACAGAGGAGTAAGGTATAGAATAAGCATACATAGCATAGAGGAGTAAGCTATAGAATAAGCATACATAGCATAGAGGAGTAAGCTATAGAATAAGCATACATAGCATAGAGTAGTAAGATATAGAATAATCATACATATCACAGAGGAGTAAGCTATAGAATAAGCATACATAGCATAGAGGAGGCAGCTATAGAATAAGCATACATAGCATAGAGGAGTAAGCTATAGAATAATCACACATAGCATAGAGGAGTAAGATATAGAATAAGCATATAGAATAAGCATACATGATGATGAATAGGCCGCAGAGAGAGCTAAAGAGACGTGTAGAGATCACAGTATAGACGATACATATAATATAGAGATATTCTATAGGGGAGTAAGCTACAGAATAAGCATACATAGCATAGAGGAGTAAGCTATAGAATAATCATACATAGTATAGAGGAGTAAGCTATAGAATAATCATACATAGCATAGAGGAGTAAGCTATAGAATAATCATACATAGCATAGAGGAGTAAACTATAGAATAAGCATACATAGCATAGAGGAGTAAGCTATAGAATAAGCATACATAGCATAGAGGAGTAAGCTATAGAATAAACATACATGGCATAGAGGAGTAAGCTATAGAATAAGCATACATAGCATAGAGGAGTAAGCTATAGAATAAGCATACATATCACAGAGGAGTAAGCTACAGAATAAGCATACATGGCATAGAGGGGCACGCTATAGAATAAGCATACATAGCATAGAGGAGTAAGCTATAGAATAAGCATACAAAGCAAAGAGGAGTAAGCTATAGAATAAGCATACATAGCATAAAGAAGTAAGCTATAGAATAATCATACATAGTATAGAGGAGTAAGCTATAGAATAATCATACATAGTATAGAGGAGTATACATATACAGTACAGAGAGATTATATAGAGGAGTAAAGATCACAGTATGGAATATGAGACATATACAGTACAGAGATATTATATAGAGGAGTAAAGATCACAGTATGGAATATGAGACATATACAGTACAGAGATATTAAATAGAGGAGTAAAGATCACAGTATGGAATATGAGACATATACAGTACATATATATTATATAGAGGAGTAAACATCAAGGTATATAATACGAGACATAGAGTACAGAGATATTATATAGAGGAGTAAAGATCACAGTATGGAATATTAGACATATACAGTACATATATATTATATAGAGGAATAAAGATCACAGTATGGAATACGAGACATATACAGTATAGAGATATTATATAGAGGAGTAAAGATCACAGTATGGAATACGAGACATATACAGTACAGAGAGATTATATAGAGGAGTAAATATCACAGTATGGAATATTAGACATATACAATACAGTGATATTATATAGAGGAGTAAAGATCACAGTATGGAATATGAGGCATATACAGTACAGAGATATTATATAGAGTAAAGATCACAGTATGGAATATGATACATATACAGTACATATATATTATATAGAGGAGTAAACATCAAGGTATATAATACGAGACATAGAGTACAGAGATATTATATAGAGGAGTAAAGATCACAGTATGGAATATGAGACATATACAGTACATATATATTATATAGAGGAGTAAAGATCACAGTATGGAATACGAGACATATACAGTATAGAGATATTATATAGAGGAGTAAAGATCACAGTATGGAACACGAGACATATACAGTACATATATATTATATCGAGGAGTAAAGTTCACAGTGTAGGAGGAGACATATACAGTACAGATATATTATATAGAGGAGTAAAGATCACAGTATGGAATACGAGACATATACAGTACAGAGATATTATATAGAGGAGTAAAAATCACAGTATAGGAGGAGACATATACAGTACAGATATATTATATAGAGGAGTAAAGATCACACTATGGAATACGAGACATATACAGTAAAGATATATTATAAAGAGGAGTAAAGATCACAGTATAGGAGGAGACATATACAGTACAGATATATTATATAGAGGAGTAAAGATCACAGAATAGGAGGAGGCATATACAGTACATAGATATTATATAGAGGAGTAAAGATCACACTATGGAATACGAGACATATACAGTAAAGATATATTATAAAGAGGAGTAAAGATCACAGTATAGGAGAAGGCATATACAGTACAGATATATTATATAGAGGAGTAAAGATCACAGTATGGAATATGAGACATTTACAGTACAGAGATATTATATAGAGGAGAAAAGATCACAGTATAGGAGGAGGCATATACAGTACAGATATATTATATAAAGGAGTAAAGATCACAGTATGGAATACGAGACATATAGTGTACAGATATATTATATAGAGGAGTAAAGATCACAATATGGAATACAAGACATATACAGTACAGATATATTATATAGAGGAGTAAAGATCACAGTATAGGAGGAGACATATGCAGTACAGATATATTATATAGAGGAGTAAATATCACAGTATAGGAGAAGGCATATACAGTACAGATATATTATATAGAGGAGTAAAGATCACAGTATGGAATACGAGACATATACAGTACAGAGATATTATATAGAGGACTAAATATCACAGTATAGGAGGAGAGGGAACCTGAGGGAAACTTCGGAGGGAACCAGCTACTAGATGGTTCGATTAGTCTTACTGTATATGAGACATATACAGTACAGATATATTACATAGAGGAGTAAAGATCACAGTATAGGAGGAGACATATACTGTACAGATATATTACATAGAGGAGTAAAGATCACAGTATAGGAGGAGACATATACAGTACAGAGATATTACATAGAGGAGTAAAGATCACAGTATAGGAGGAGACATATACACTACAGATATATTATATAGAGGAGTAAAGATCACAGTATAGGACGAGACATATACAGTACAGAGATATTATATAGAGGAGTAAAGATAACAGTATAGGATGAGACATATACAGTACAGAGATATTATATAGAGGAGTAAAGATCACAGTATAGGAGGAGACATATACAGTACAGAGATATTACATAGAGGAGTAAAGATCACAGTATAGGAGAAGGCATATACAGTACAGATATATTATATAGAGGAGTAAAGATCACAGTATGGAATACGAGACATATACAATACAGATATATTATATAGAGGAGTAAAGATCACAGTATAGGAGGAGACATATACAGTACAGATATATTATATAGAGGAGTAAAGAGCACAGTATGGAATACGAGACATATACAGTACAGAGATATTATATAGAGGAGTAAAGATCACAGTATAGGAGGAGACATATACAGTACAGATATATTATATAGAGGAGTAAAGATCGCAGTATGGTATACGAGACATATACAGTACAGATATATTATATAGAGGAGTAAAGATCACAGTATAGGAGGAGACATATACAGTACAGATATATTATATAGAGGAGTAAAGATCACAGTATGGAATACGAGACATATACAGTACAGAGATATTATATAGAGGAGTAAAGATCACAGTATAGGAGGACGCATATACAGTACAGATATATTATATAGAGAAGTAAAGATCACAGTATGGAATACGAGACATATACAGTACAGATATATTATATAGAGGAGTAAAGATCAGAGTATGGAATACGAGACATATACAGTACAGCTATATTATATAGAGAAGTAAAGATCACAGGATATGAGGAGACATATACAGTACAGATATATTATATAGAGGAATAAAGATCACAGTATAGGAGGAGACATATACAGTACAGATATATTATATAGAGGAATAAAGATCACAGTATAGAGGAGGTATATACAGTACATATATATTATATAGAGGCGTAAAGATCACAGTATGGAATACGAGATGTATACAGTACAGATATATTATAAAGAGGGAAACTTCGGAGGGAACCAGCTACTAGATGGTTCGATTAGTCGGAGGAGACATATACACTACAGATATATTATATAGAGGAGTAAAGATCACAGTATAGGAGGAGACATATACAGTATAGATATATTATATAGAGGAGTAAAGATCACAGTATGGAATAAGAGGCATATACAGTACAGAGATATTATATAGAGGAGTAAAGATAACAGTATAGGATGAGACATATACTGTACAGAGATATTATATAGAGGAGTAAAGATCACAGTATAGGAGGAGACATATACAGTACAGAGATATTATATAGTTGAATAAAGATCACAGTATAGGAGGAGAAATATACAGTACAGATATATTATATAGAGGAATAAAGATCACAGTATGGAATACGAGACGTATACAGTACAGAGAGATTATATAGTTGAATAAAGATCACAGTATAGGAGGAGACATATACAGTATAGATATATTATATAGAGGAGTAAATATCACAGTATGGAATAAGAGGCATATACAGTACAGAGATATTATATAGAAGAGTAAAGATAATAGTATAGGATGAGACATATACTGTACAGAGATATTATATAGAGGAGTAAAGATCACAGTATAGGAGGAGACATATACAGTACAGAGATATTATATAGAGGAGTTAAGATAACAGTATAGGATGAGACATATACTGTACAGAGATATTATATAGAGGAGTAAAGATCACAGTATAGGAGGAGACATATACAGTACAGAGATATTATATAGTTGAATAAAGATCACAGTATAGGAGGAGAAATATACAGTACAGATATATTATATAGAGGAATAAAGATCACAGTATGGAATACGAGACGTATACAGTACAGAGAGATTATATAGTTGAATAAAGATCACAGTATAGGAGGAGACATATACAGTATAGATATATTATATAGAGGAGTAAAGATCACAGTATGGAATAAGAGGCATATACAGTACAGAGATATTATATAGAGGAGTAAAGATAACAGTATAGGATGAGACATATACTGTACAGAGATATTATATAGAGGAGTAAAGATCACAGTATAGGAGGAGATATATACAGTACAGAGATATTATATAGAGGAGTAAAGATAACAGTATAGGATGAGACATATACTGTACAGAGATATTATATAGAGGAGTAAAGATCACAGTATAGGAGGAGAAATATACAGTACAGATATATTATATAGAGGAATAAAGATCACAGTATGGAATACGAGACGTATACAGTACAGATATATTATATAGAGGAGTAAGGAAAATGGTATGGATTAAGAGACACATACAGTATAGAGAGATATTATATTATTATCCTTTATTTATATGGCGGCACAAGGGTTCCGCAGTGCCTTACAAAGTACATAAACAAATGCGCACACAAAAGACAAGTACATAGACAAATGATAACACAAGAAAAACATACACATACAGTATAGAGAGATAGCATATAAAGCAGTACAGAGTGAATATCACAGTATAGAGGAGGCATATACAGTACAGATATATTATATAGAGAGTAAGAGACACATACAGTATACAGAGATAGTATATAAAGCAGTACAGAGTGAATATCACAGTATAGAGGAGGCATATACAGTACAGATATATTATATAGAGAGTAAGAGACACATACAGTATAGAGAGATAGTATATAAAGCAGTACAGAGTGAATATCACAGTATAGAGGAGGCATATACAGTACAGATATATTATATAGAGAGTAAGAGACACATACAGTATAGAGAGATAGTATATAAAGCAGTACAGAGTGAATATCACAGTATAGAGGAGGCATATACAGTACAGATATATTATATAGAGAGTAAGAGACACATACAGTATAGAGAGATAGCATATAAAGCAGTACAGAGTGTCTATCACAGTATAGAGGAGGCATATACAGTACAGATATATTATATAGAGAGTAAGAGACACATACAGTATACAGAGATAGTATATAAAGCAGTACAGAGTGAATATCACAGTATAGAGGAGGCATATACAGTACAGATATATTATATAGAGAGTAAGAGACACATACAGTATAGAGAGATAGCATATAAAGCAGTACAGAGTGTCTATCACAGTATAGAGGAGGCATATACAGTACAGATATATTATATAGAGAGTAAGAGACACATACAGTATAGAAAGATAGTATATAAAGCAGTACAGAGTGAATATCACAGTATAGAGGAGGTATATACAGTACAGATATATTATATAGAGGAGTAAGAGACACATACAGTATAGAGAGATAGCATATAAAGCAGTACAGAGTGTCTATCACAGTATAGAGGAGGCATATACAGTACAGATATATTATATAGAGAGTAAGAGACACATACAGTATACAGAGATAGTATATAAAGCAGTACAGAGTGAATATCACAGTATAGAGGAGGTATATACAGTACAGATATATTATATAGAGAGTAAGAGACACATACAGTATAGAGAGATAGCATATAAAGCAGTACAGAGTGAATATCACAGTATAGAGGAGGTATATACAGTACAGATATATTATATAGAGGAGTAAGAGACACATACAGTATAGAGAGATAGTATATAAAGCAGTACAGAGTGAATATCACAGTATAGAGGAGGCATATACAGTACAGATATATTATGTAGAGGAGTAAGAGACACATACAGTATAGAGAGATAGCATATAAAGCAGTACAGAGTGTCTATCACAGTATAGAGGAGGCATATACAGTACAGATATATTATATAGAGAGTAAGAGACACATACAGTATACAGAGATAGTATATAAAGCAGTACAGAGTGAAGATCACAGTATAGAGGAGGCATATACAGTACAGATATATTATATAGAGAGTAAGAGACACATACAGTATAGAGAGATAGCATATAAAGCAGTACAGAGTGAATATCACAGTATAGAGGAGGCATATACAGTACAGATATATTATATAGTGGAGTAAGAGACACATACAGTATAGAGAGATAGCATATAAAGCAGTACAGAGTGACTATCACAGTATAGAGGAGGCATATACATACAGTACAGATATATTATATAGCGAGTAAGAGACACATACAGTATAGAGAGATAGCATATAAAGCAGTACAGAGTGACTATCACAGTATAGAGGAGGCATATACAGTACATATATATTATATAGAGAGTAAGAGACACATACAGTATACAGAGATAGTATATAAAGCAGTACAGAGTGAATATCACAGTATAGAGGAGGTATATACAGTACAGATATATTATATAGAGAGTAAGAGACACATACAGTATAGAGAGATAGCATATAAAGCAGTACAGAGTGATGATCACAGTATAGAGGAGGCATATACAGTACATAGATATTATATAGAGGAGTAAGAGACACATACAGTATAGAGAGATAGTATATAAAGCAGTACAGAGAGAAGATCACAGTATAAAGGCGGCATATACAGTACATAGAATAGATATTATATAGAGGAGCAGTAAAGCACCATAGTCTCATCCCTCCTTCAGGCCTCCGTCCAATGGTAACCGGTGGACTGTGGGTGCCACCGTCTAAGAGGTCCCAGGAGTCTCTCCTGCCTGCTTCCCCCACCCAGTCTCCCCCTCCTGTTCTATCACTGACCTAAATTTCACACAGCATTATTTCCACTCCCTGACAGAGGATACAAGAGTGTACCCCGAGGGGCAGAGCAGGGTCTGGGGGAGAAATGTCTGGGGCAGGGATGGAGAGACACGACGGGCAGAGAGACTGGGAGGGAAAGAGGGAGAGAACGTCGGGAACATGGATGCTGGTTTATACTCTGTCACTCATTGGTCCTTGCAGAATACAGTATATATATATATATATATATATATATATATATACATATATACATATATATATATATAGTGTATATTTATATTAACTGCTGCGGTTTCTCTATTTGAAAGGGAGACTTTCACGTGGGTTCTCTACCCCAGGACAGATTGGTTTAGGGCCTTATTCCGAGTTGCACGTAAAACATCTGCAATTGCCTCAGAGTCAGCTGTATCGTCGCAGCCACACCACCGCCAGACGCCATCATTGCCAGGCATTTGCACCAGCCCTGTCCTTGTTGCGGGAGATCCGAATGAATGCGGCCGGATCTCTGCCCACGCTCACCTCTGAACAGCGCGCAATTCCGCCAGCACGACCACGGCACATTTATCTTCCGTTTCCACGTACCAATGATGCCCAGCATTACCCACTCAGTCGGCGTCAGTGAAGATCGGACTAAGGACCTGATTCAGACCCGCTCGCTAGGCTGCGTTCGCAAGTAGCCTGCCGATGTTTGCAATGTGCGCATGCGTACAAGTCGCAGTGCGTGACCTAGTCCATGAGATCGGGTAGCGTTCGCTCGCTGCTCATAGCCTCCTCGCTAGAATGAGTGACAGGACGAACCGTTTATGGATGGTGGTCGATGAAAACGGGGGTGCGGAGGTGCAAGTTCTCACTGCGCAGGCGCAAACTTGCCAGTGCGATCGCATTATGTTACGCAGTGTGTGCGCAGACCCTTCCGAAACTGATTGACAGGAAGCGCCGTTTGTGGGTGGTGACGGTGGGTGGTCAGGCGAACGCAGGCGTTATAACGCTGTTATAGGGGCGTACATAATCAAGGCAGTGCGGCGGCATACGCAGCCATACCGTAAGCTGTACACAGGAAGCGGCCACAATCCTGCGGCAGGTCATGTCAACCACTATTGTGCTAATGGATCCGATGGTTCTCGATGTTACCGATGTTTACGCTATCTTGCATGATCAGGCTGTGAGTAAAGGGAGATGGGCGGCTTACTGTGGGGTTAGGCGTCTGAATCTTGTCCTGCGGTCTCCGTGCGTATACATTGATTAGCATATTCTCGCAGCGGACGGGTGCGTGCGTCTGCATCCGTGCTGAATCAGGCCCAAAGTACCAACCAATCAGCTCCTAACTGTCACTTTACAGCCTGTGTTTGAAAAAAATGACAGTTAGGAACTGATTGGTTGGTAATTTATCTCCATCCACTGTCTCTCTCTCTCCATGGCTTAGTACCTGATTCAGACCCAGTCGCTCTGACAGAGCGCTCGCTCTGAATCAGGGCCGGGCTTTTTTTTTTTAGAACGGCCTCCTGGCCGCTCGCATAGCTGGGGGTGACCTTCCACAGCTACAGCGAGCGGCCATGATGATGGTCGCGATCGTCAAGACCATCGCGACCATCGGGCTTGCGACGAGACCCTTGTGGTAGGGTCTCGTGGTAACGAGACCCTTGTGGTAGCGTCCCCATCCACTGACATCACTTGTGATGTCAGTGGGGCCGCCCCCAAACGACAGGCGTTCTCATGGGAACGTCTCCGTTTGGGCAGCCACCCCCCCGGCCCTCCCCCAAAAGGGGGCGAGCTGTCACTCAACATCGACAGCTCGCCCCCTTTGTTACGAGACCCGGAACGACGTATTGCCCGTCGCTATCCGGGTCTCGCACATGCGCACGACGGAGCTGGCTCCGTCGTGCGCATGTGCACTGGCCCACCATCGACCCGGTTGCGAGCGCTCAGCGCTTGCGACCGGGTCTGAATCAGGCCCATAGACCAGTATGCTGCGACTTCATTGCCTTGTGTGTTATCCAGACTCATTTTCAGCAATATACATAAATATTAGAGAACAAACAACATAAACTTTAATGAGGAACAGACCGGTTTATACAATGAAAACGTTTCCCATCTGTAGGTAGATATCAGCCACCAGCCAATGTGAAACTATGATCCCAAACATAGCGGGGGTAAAAGGGAGAATATACCTAAGTTACCACCGTTATCCCCCTCTGCAGCAATCAGTACACTCATTTCGCTGGCCCCAATAAGTTTGCATCAAGCCCCCCCCTGCTACCAACCCACACTACTTCCCCTCACTGCGGGCAGATTAGCAGGCGAAAGCTGTTTAAGCTTGAGAATATATAAGGAGACTGATTGGTAGTTATGACAGCCTTGTTGTCGGGTAGCTTAGTTGGTGTCAGTTGGTCAGGTGGTCCTTTGGGCCAATAGGAATTTTGGTAGGTGTGGTTGGTATTTTTAGTATTTATAGGAGGGTTCTGCATTGGGTCAGCCTCTCTTTTGCAGGATCTCTGAAACCCACCATCCCACCCTTCTCTATATGTTTGTTGTGCACTAACTTTTCTTTCCCAATATTAGGGGAGGCGCAGCAGGCGGGGGTATGCTGCAGCTCAACGGATTTATATGGCGCAAGAAAGCGTTGTGGGGCGCGCTTGTCCTCGATGTGCGTGGCGAATTTGTCCTTCTCTGTGCGAGGGGACCCGGGCGCTTTTGTACGGAAGCAGCGTTTCGGATTGGCCCAGAGGGGAAGCGAGACCATCACATCGTAAGTGCGTCTGGAGGGGGGATGTTTTGGTCGTCATTTGATTTACGAAAGCTAGAATTGAGCTGGCAGCTTCTCTTTGCCACCCGGGTTAGGTTGATTCATTATTAATAAAAAGCTGTGACCTTTTAGCCAAGCTGTTTGGAGTCTGTGGGCCTGATTCAGAGCCGGTCGCTATTTGCGGTTGTTCGTTCAAAAAAAAAAGGGGGTGGCTATTCAAATGAACCGTTCGCTCTTTGCGGTCTGTTCACGCCTCTAGGTCTGAACGAGTGAACAAAACTTGCAGTCGTTTTTTGGGAAACTACGCCCCCTGGCCGCTCGCATCCTACGTCATGTCCGCTATTTATTAGATTAATCGAGTACATCGACCAGCGTATGAACTGCTCGCTATTCTTGTGGTTGGTTTTTGCTACCACAATTTTGCGAGCAGTTCTGGCTATAAAATAACCCAGTGACGTGGTCAATGACGCTGCTGTTTTAATTATGCACTCCCATAAAACGCCCGTTTTGAACTTTAAGCACGCCTGCGTTCTGATCTCCACTCCCCGTTTTCAAGCAACTTCCCCTGTTACCACCCACATACGCCTCATTCTGTCACTCAAAGTAGCAGGCATTCGCTATATAGCGAACAAACGATTTTCGGCCGCACTGACTGGTTCGCGCATGCGTATTATAAACCATACGCATGTGCAGAAGTGCGAACATCGCTCGGTACGAGCGTACTGCCGCTTACGAGTGGCTCTGAATCAGGCCCTGTGTCGTTAGTTATTAGTTAAGTTAAGTTACGAAGGTTGGTTATGGTTAAAAGGCAATAAACCAATGGATATCTTATACTAGCATGTCATTTGCTTGGTGTGGTTATATCATTGTTAAAAGCATACAAAATTATTTATAAAGTGTAATACAAAATAATAAATATATTGCAGCAATCACATTGTATATTGAAAAGTTACAGTGCCACGAATGTTAGAGAGTGCCGTAACGGTTAATATTAAATATTTTGCCCCCAGCCATTATAAGAGCCGTATTCAATTTGAGCCGAGCCGCGATACATTTTTGCGGCCCGGACTTTTCACCTACTTCGCCTGTTTTGTAGGCGGAAAAGTATCGCGCGCGTGCCCGCTTTACCCCGTATTCAATTTGCAAGTACCCGAAAACGGGACCCGGCGAAACTTGAACAGGCGGAAAGTACTGTCAGATTTGGGGAAATCCGCCTGACATCCCCCAAAAGATGCTCTGACATGGGGGTTAGCTATGGTACCCCCCGATTTGGATTGCTGAAGGTATTTGGTGTTTTTAAACGGGCTCCATAGCTGCTAAATAGCGTTTTTGTATAAGTGATGCAGAATAGTATTCAGGAGAATTTTTTGCAGAAAATAACTTATCCCAGCAAATTTGGGGTAAAAATTGCTAAAGTGAAGTTGAAAAAATCGTGAAAAATCCACCTGCCGCAAACACCTGCAATTAAAAAAACACCTGGGGCATACTTGGGGACCCCCTAGAGTCAAGTTCGCTAGTTTTTAACTTTGTCCCCTAACGTTTTTTTTTTTCGCCCCCAAAATAAAAGTGATTTTTTTTTTTTGGAGTGTTTTTAAGTGTTTTTTTTTTTTTTTTAAATTTACACCGTTTACCTTTGGGGGACTGTCTGAAGGCTGCAGGGGGGTTCCCGCAACGTTGGACCCCAAAACCCCAATTCTGCACTTTTTTCCGCCAGCGATTCATTGCATTGAGGCGGAAAGTCTTCCAAATTGAATACAGGGTAACAGCAAAACAGGCGAAAATGACGTCATCGGCAAAAAAGTATCGCGGAGCTGGACTTTTCGCCTCAAATTGAATACGGCCCTAAGTTACACAAATTTACTTTAAGTTACATAAATTTTCTTTAATCCAGTAAGCTTACCAGAAGGAAGTCTAGGGTGCATAGGCAAAATAGCCCTCCCCCATGATTAACCCCTTGTCTCAGATATCTGTGTTATGTCAAAGTAAAAGCCCTGAATGCGCTATTCGCTCAGGGAAGACCAAAGATGGACACTGCGAGCTACAGCCAAGTGGTTACGATTTGCGCAGTAACAGCGCTATGCTCATCAGCCAGTGCCTTCCTCCTTCCAGCACCTGTGCCGCGAGAGCAGGACCGTACGGTGGCAGCCGGTGGCCTGGTGCCATGAAAGGAGCAAGATGCTGCTTCAGTGTGCAAATCTCAAGCCAAACTGGGGGAGCACGTAAAAACTCAACACAGAAAGCCAAAAATCAGGACTACTGAGGGGAGGGGGCACGTCTGCTCACCAATAATGTAATAGTCCCGATGGGATTTGAACTCGTGGCCCCACAGGTTGGGACTGTACTCTTGGAACTTGATGGTGAAGCGGAGGTCTTGCCCGGGACGATCGCAGGTTAGGAGGAGGTTCGGCGTCCGCAGGACCGTGCATTTTAGTACCTCTTCTTCTGTGCCCACCAAGTAAAGCTTGTAGTATTCATAGGGGGATGAGGAGAAAGGCCCTTGGGGTTCAGAGCGAGGGCACAACAAATCCAATCGGTCCCCAATCTGAGGATATAGCACGTACCCTTCCGAATCCTGGAACCTGGGAAGGGAGAGAGAGGAGGGCAATTAATAAACCTACAATAATTCCCAAGTCCTTAGAACTTCCTCCTGACCCCTCCCAGTGCATGGAAGCCACTCCCCAAGACACACCCATTAACAGAGAGAACACACCCATTTTTGTAAAGGTATTTTCATTACCAATAAGATTCAAGACTTTGGCAGGTATGACTATGAGATAGGCATAATGGGAAAGAGAAGAGAAACAACGTGTATATGCCTTAGAGCCCCCCAGATGAAGACATGACATGTCCCCGTATAAACCTCAGAATCCCCCAGATGTAGACATGACATGCCCATGTATATGCCTCAGATCAACCCCCAGATGTAGATATGATATGCCCTCGTATAAGCCTCATAGCACCCCAGATGTAGATATGACATGCCCCCATATATACCTCAAAGTCCCCCAGATGTAAACATCACATGCACACGTATATATGCCTCAGAGCCCCCTCACATGTAGACATGACATGCCCGCGCGTATGCCTCAGAGCCCCCTCAGATGTAGACATGACATGCAACTGCATATGCCTCAGAACCCCTTCAGATGTAGACATGACATGCCCATAAATATATATTTCTCAGAGCACCCCAAATGTAGACATGACATGCCCTCATACATGCGTCAGAGCCCACCAGATTTAGACATGACATGCCCACATATATATGCCTCAGAGCCCCCCAGATGTAGACATGACATGTCCACATATATGCCTCATAGCCCCCCAGATGTAGACATAACATGCCCTCATATATGCCTCAGAGACCCCCAGATGTAGACATGACATACCCGCATATATGCCTCATAGCCCCCGGGATGTAGATATGACATGCCCTCGTATATGCCTCATAGCCCCCCAGATGTTACATGTACACATATATGCCTCAGAGCCCCCAGATGTAGATATGACATGCCCGCATATATGTCTCTGAGCCCCCAGATGTAGATATGATATGCCCTCGTATAAGCCTCATAGCACACCAGATGTAGATATGACAAGCCCATGTATATACCTCAGAGCCCCCCAGATGTGGACATCACATGCCCGTGTATATACCTCAGAGCCCCCCAAATGAAGACATGACATGTCCCCATGTAAACCTCAGAGTCCCCCAGATGTAGACATGACATGCCCATGTATATGCCTCAGATCAACCTCAGATGTAAACATGACATGCCCAAATATATGCCAGAGCCCCCCTTGATGTAAACATCACATGCCCGTGTATATGCCTCAGAGCCTACTCAGATGTAGACATTACATGCTCGCGTGTATGTCTCAGAGCCCCCTCAGATGTAGACATGACATGCTCGCGTGTATGCCTCAGAGCCCCCTCAGATGTAGACATGACATGCCCCTGCATATGCCTCAGGACCACCTCAGATGTAGACATGACATGCCCCTGCATATGCCTCAGAGTCCTCCCAGATGTAGACATGACATGCATATGTATATGCCTCAGAGCCCCTACAGATGTAGACATGCCCGTGTATATGCCTCAGATCACCCTCAAATGTAGACATGACATGCCCGTGTATATGCCTCAGAGCCCCCTCAGATGTAGACATGACATGTCCATGTATATGCTTCAGATCACCCCCAGATGTAGACATGACATGCCCATGTATATGACTCAGTGCCCACTCAGATGTAGACATGACATGCCCACATATATATGCCTCAGATCACCCTCAAATGTAGACATGACATGCCCCGTATATGACTCAGCACCCCCTCAGATGTAGACATAACATGCCCGTGTATATGCCTCATCGCTCCCTCGGATGAAAACATAACATGCCCGTATATATGCCTCAGAGCATCATCATGCCCCTGGATTAGGCAGATCCCGGACAGAGCAGCCGTATTCTGGACTGTCACGGATTTCAGCAGGTGGTGGTCCAGTTCTGGCCCGCATGCCGTAGTTTGGCTGCCCCTGTTCTATTTTGAGGATAAAGTAAACCAACCCATAAAATGAGCTGGAGCCCATGTAACACGTTCAGTGTAGGAGTGGTGTATAATGATGACCATTATTACATATTACCAACATTCAAAACATCAATACTGCTCAAACCAAACCTACTACACTGGCAACTACATACATTAATCAAACACGTAATATCCCCCAATTTAAAACTCAGACTCCCCTCTATTGTTATGTCGCATGAACTAGTCCTTTCATCAGACGCAGCAAAGGAACATAACAATACGGATCTTAGAAGAGGCCAAGGGATCATAATTCCTGTATACAGAAATATACACACATTTCCTAATATTTATCATAAGCACTGATATTGCTCTGTATAATAATACTGAGTATACGCTGATAATGGTCACATTACACTGTATAATAATACTGAGTATACGCTGATAATGGTCACACCGCTCTGTATAATAATACTGAGTATACGCTGATAATGGTCACACTGCTCTGTATAATAATACTGAGTATACGCTGATAATGGTCACACCGCTCTGTATAATAATACTGAGTATACACTGATAATGGTCACACCGCTCTGTATAATAATACTGAGTATACACTGATAATGGTCACACTGCACTGTACAATAATACTGAGTATACACGGATAATGGTCACTCTGCTCTGTATAATAATACTGAGTATACACTGATAATGGTCACACCGCTCTGTATAATAATACTGAGTATACACTGATAATAGTCACACTGCTCTGTATAATAATACTGAGTATACACTGATAATGGTCACACTGCTCTGTATAATAATACTGAGTATACACTGATAATGGTCACACCGCTCTGTATAATAATACTGAGTATATGCTAATAATGGTCACACCGCTCTGTATAATAATACTGAGTATACGCTGATAATGGTCACATTACACTGTATAATAATACTGAGTATACACTGATAATGGCCACACTGCTCTGTATAATAATACTGAGTATACACTGATAATGGTCACACCACTCTGTATAATAATACTGAGTATACACTGATAATAATATTGAGTATACACTGATAATGGTCATACCGCTCTGTATAATAATACTGAGTATAGGCTGATAATGGTCACACTGCTCTGTATAATAATACTGAGTATACGCTGATAATGGTCACACCGCTCTGTATAATAATACTGAGTATACACTGATAATGGTCACATTACACTGTATAATAATACTGAGTATACACTGATAATGGCCACACTGCTCTGTATAATAATACTGAGTATACACTGATAATGGTCACACCACTCTGTATAATAATACTGAGTATACGCTGATAATGGTCACACCGCTCTGTATAATAATACTGAGTATACACTGATAATGGTCACATTACACTGTATAATAATACTGAGTATACACTGATAATGGTCACACTGCTCTGTATAATAATACTGAGGATACACTGATAATGGTCACACCACTCTGTATAATAATACTGAGTATACGCTGATAATGGTCACACCGCTCTGTATAATAATAAAGAGTATACACTGATAATGGTCACATTACACTGTATAATAATACTGAGTATACACTGATAATGGTCACACCGCTCTGTATAATAATACTGAGTATACACTGATAATGGTCACATTACACTGTATAATAATACTGAGTATACACTGATAATGGTCACACAGCTATGTATAATAATACTGAGTATACACTGATAGTGGTCACACTGCTCTGATAATAATACTGAGTATACACTGATAATGGTCACACTGCTCTGTATAATAATACTGAGTATACACTGATAATGGTCACACCGCTCTGTATAATAATACTGACTATACACTGATAATGGGCACACTGTACTGTATAATAATACTGAGTATACACTGATAATGGTCACACCGCTCTGTGTATAATAATACTGAGTATACACTGATAATGGTCACACTGCTCTGTATAATAATACTGAGTATACACTGATAATGGTCACACCGCTCTGTATAATAATACTGAGTATACACTGATAATGGTCACACCGCTCTGTATAATAATACTGAGTATACACTGATAATGGTCACACTGTATAATAATACTGAGTATACACTGATAATGATCACACCGCTATGTATAATAATACTGAGTATATGATGATAATGGTCACACTGCTCTGTATAATAATACTGAGTATATACTGATAATGATCACACTGCTCTGTATAATAATACTGAGTACACTGATAATGGTCACACTGCACTGTATAATAATACTGAGTATACGCTGATAATGGTCACACCGCTCTGTATAATAATACTGAGTATATGATGATAATGGTCACATTACACTGTATAATAATTCTGTGTATACACTGATAATGGTCACATTGCTCTAAAATAATACTGAGTATACACTGATAATGATCACATTACACTATATAATAATACTGAGTATACACTGATAATGGTGACACTGCTCTGTATAATAATACTGAGTATACACTGACAATTATCACATTACACTGTATAATAATACTGAGTATACACTGATAATGGTCACACCGCTCTGTATAATAATACTGAGTATACACTGATAATGGTCACACTGCTCTGTATAATAATACTGAGTATACACTGATATCGGTCACATTACACTGTATAATAATACTGAGTATACACTGATAATGGTCACACCGCTCTGTATAATAATACTGAGTATACACTGATAATGATCACACTGCTCTGTATAATAATACTGAGTATACACTGATAATGGTCACACTGCTCTGTATAATAATACTGAGTATACACTGATATCGGTCACATTACACTGTATAATAATAATGAGTATACGCTGATAATTGTCACACTGCTCTGTATAATAATACTGAGAACACGCTGATAATGATCACACTGCTCTGTATAATAATACTGAGTATACACTGATAATGTTCACACTGCTCTGTATAATAATAGTACTGAGTATACGCTGATAATGGTCACACTGTATAATAATACTGAGTATACGCTGATAATGGTCACACCGCTCTGTATAATAATACTGAGTATACGCTGATAATGATCACACCGCTCTGTATAATAATACTGAGTATACACTGATAATGGTCACACCGCTCTGTATAATAATACTGAGTATACGCTGATAATGATCACACCGCTCTGTATAATAATACTGAGTATACGCTAATAATGGTCACACCGCTCTGTATAATAATACTGAGTATACACTGATAATGGTCACACTGCTCTGTATAATAATACTGAGTATACACTGATAATGGTCACACTGCTCTGTGTAATAATACTGAGTATACGCTGCTAATGATCAAGCTGAGCTATACAATAATATTGAGTATCTACTATCTATACACTGATGAGTGTGTGCTGGAAACTATAATAACAGACATTTGGATGTTATTGAATCTTTAAACACTCTAATTACTCATTCAGACTAATTCATGTTGCATATTTTCTTCAAATGATTCTCTGTAATTGGTTTGTACTGTAATAAGTAAATATACTGGCTCACACAGATTTGATAATTATGATGGTAACAATTAGTCTATACATTGTCTATGTAAATACTGAGCATAATAAAACGATATCACCTGTATGCCAGTCTCTCTATACCCAGACTGCTGTGGTCTCTCTATACCCCGACTGCTGTGGTCTCTCTCTATACTCCGACTGCTGTGGTCTCTCTCTATACCCCGACTGCTGTGGTCTCTCTATACCCCGACTGCTGTGGTCTCTCTCTATACCCCGACGGCTGTGATCTCTCTCTATACCTCAAACTGCTATGGTCTCTCTCTATACCCGACTGCTGTGATCTCTCTCTATACCCCGACTGCTGTGGTCTCTCTATACCCAGACTGCTGTGATCTCTCTCTATACCCAGACTGCTGTGGTCTCTCTCTATACCCCGACTGCTGTGGTCTCTCTATACCCCGACTGCTGTGGTCTCTCTCTATACCCCGACTGCTGTGGTCTCTCTCTATACACTGACTGCTGTGGTCTCTCTCTATACCCCGACTGCTGTGGTCTCTCTCTATACCCCGACTGCTGTGGTCTCTCTCTATACCCCGACGGCTGTGATCTCTCTCTATACCTCAAACTGCTATGGTCTCTCTCTATACCCGACTGCTGTGATCTCTCTCTATACCCCAAACTGCTGTGGTCTCTCTCTATACACCGACTGCTGTGGTCTCTCTCTATACCCCGACTGCTGTGGTCTCTCTCTATACCCAGACTGCTGTGGTCTCTCTCGATACACTGACTGCTGTGGTCTCTCTCTATACACTGACTGCTGTGGTCTCTCTCTATACCCAGACTGCTGTGGTCTCTCTCTATACCCAGACTGCTGTGGTCTCTCTCTATACCCCGACCGCTGTGGTCTCTCTCTATACCCTGACCGCTGTGGTCTCTCTCTGTACCCCGACTGCTGTGGTCTCTCTATACCCAGACCGCTGTGGTCTCTCTCTATACCCAGACCGCTGTGGTCTCTCTCTATACCCAGACCGCTGTGGTCTCTCTCTATACCCAGACCGCTGTGGTCTCTCTCTATACCCAGACCGCTGTGGTCTCTCTCTATACCCAGACCGCTGTGGTCTCTCTCTGTACCCCGACCGCTGTGGTCTCTCTCTGTACCCCGACTGCTGTGGTCTCTCTCTGTACCCAGACTGCTGTGGTCTCTCTATACCCAGACTGCTGTGGTCTCTCTCTGTACCCAGACTGCTGTGGTCTCTCTCTGTACCCAGACTGCTGTGGTCTCTCTCTGTACCCAGACTGCTGTGGTCTCTCTCTGTACCCAGACTGCTGTGGTCTCTCTCTGTACCCCGACTGCTGTGGTCTCTCTCTATACACCGACTGCTGTGGTCTCTCTCTATACAACGACTGCTGTGGTCTCTCTCTATACACCGACTGCTGTGGTCTCTCTCTATACCCCAAACTGCTGTGGTCTCTCTCTATACCCCGACTGCTGTGATCTCTCTCTATACCCCAAACTGCTGTGGTCTCTCTCTATACACCGACTGCTGTGGTCTCTCTCTCTACACCGACTGCTGTGGTCTCTCTCTATTCACCAACTGCTGTGATCTCTCTCTATATCCCGACTGCTGTGGTCTCTCTCTATACACCGACTGCTGTGGTCTCTCCCTGTACACTGACTGCTGTGGTCTCTCTGTGCACACTGACTGCTGCAGTGTCTCTCTCTGCACTGACTGATGGGATCTCTCTCTATACACTGACTGCTGTGGTCTCTCTGTACACTGCTTGCTGTGGTCTCTCTCTGTGCACTGCCTGCTGTGGTCTCTCTCTCTGCACTGCCTGCTGTGGTCTCTCTCTGTGCAGTGACTGCTGTGGTCTCTCTCTGTGCAGTGACTGCTGTGGTCTCTCTCTGTGCACTGCCTGCTGTGGTCTCTCTCTGTGCAGTGACTGCTGTGGTCTCTCTCTGTGCACTGACTGCTGTGGTCTCTCTCTGTGCACTGCCTGCTGTGGTCTCTCTCTGTGCAGTGACTGCTGTGGTCTCTCTCTGTGCACTGCCTGCTGTGGTCTCTCTCTGTGCACTGCCTGCTGTGGTCTCTCTCTGTGCACTGCCTGCTGTGGTCTCTCTCTGTGCACTGCCTGCTGTGGTCTCTCTCTGTGCACTGACTGCTGTGGTCTCTCTCTGTGCACTGCCTGCTGTGGTCTCTCTCTCTGCACTGCCTGCTGTGGTCTCTCTCTGTGCACTGCCTGCTGTGGTCTCTCTCTGTGCACTGCCTGCTGTGGTCTCTCTCTGTGCACTGACTGCTGTGGTCTCTCTCTGTGCACTGACTGCTGTGGTCTCTCTCTGTGCACTGACTGCTGTGGTCTCTCTCTGTGCACTGACTGCTGTGGTCTCTCTCTGTGCACTGACTGCTGTGGTCTCTCTCTGTGCACTGACTGCTGTGGTCTCTCTCTGTGCACTGCCTGCTGTGGTCTCTCTCTCTGCACTGACTGCTGTGGTCTCTCTCTGTGCACTGACTGCTGTGGTCTCTCTCTGTGCACTGCCTGCTGTGGTCTCTCTCTGTGCACTGCCTGCTGTGGTCTCTCTCTGTGCACTGCCTGCTGTGGTCTCTCTCTGTGCAGTGACTGCTGTGGTCTCTCTCTGAGCACTGCCTGCTGTGGTCTCTCTCTGTGCACTGCCTGCTGTGGTCTCTCTCTGTGCACTGCCTGCTGTGGTCTCTCTCTGTGCACTGCCTGCTGTGGTCTCTCTCTGTGCACTGACTGCTGTGGTCTCTCTCTGTGCACTGACTGCTGTGGTCTCTCTCTGTGCACTGCCTGCTGTGGTCTCTCTCTGTGCACTGACTGCTGTGGTCTCTCTGTGCACTGACTGCTGTGGTCTCTCTGTGCACTGACTGCTGTGGTCCCTCTCTCTGTGCACTGACTGCTGTGGTCTCTCTGTGCACACTGCCTGCTGTGGTCTCTCTCTGTACACTGACTGCTGTGGTCTCTCTCTATACACTGCCTGCTGTGGTCTCTCTCTGTGCACTCCCAGCTATGGTCTCTTTCTCTGTTCAATGCCTGCTGTGGTCTCTCTCTATACACTGACTGCTGTGGTCTCTCTCTGTGCACTCCCACTCTCTCTGTGCACTGCCTGCTGTGGTCTCTCTCTGTGCACTGACTGCTGTGGTCTCTCTGTGTGCACTGACTGCTGTGGTCTCTCTCTGTGCACTGCCTGCTGTGGTCTCTCTCTGTGCACTGACTGCTGTGGTCTCTCTCTGTGCACTGCCTGCTGTGGTCTCTCTCTGTGCACTGACTGCTGTGGTCTCTCTCTGTGCACTGACTGCTGTGGTCCCTCTCTCTGTGCATATTCTACCACTAAAGGGTCACCAGGTTACTAACACCCATATATTCTACTGTACCCACACTTAACCTCTCTTTAAGTGGTTTACCTTTACTCTATCAGTGCCTCCACCCAAGTATCAGTATATGGCCTCATTCAGAGGCGGTCGGAGGATGCAAGTGGTCGCTCAGAATCTGGGCGGCCGCTTGCATCCTGGCCGCCCGCCTCTGTTGTGGTCGTTAGGCTGTGGGTTAACGACAGCTCGGGTGATGGTCGTGATGGTCAGAGACCATCGCGACCATCGGGGCTTACGACGAGACCCTAAGGTAGAGTCTCACTTGTCGTAAGCCCCGGAGAGCTTCTGGCTCTGTCTGAGCCGGAAGCTCTCCACTGACATCACTAGTGATGTCAGTGGGGCCTCCCCCAAACGGTAGGCGTTCCCATGGGAACGCCTCTGTTTGGGCTGCCACCCCCCCGGCCCGCCTTCCAAACGGGGCGAGCTGTCAATCAACATCGACAGCTCGCCCCCTTTGGATCGAGACCCGATGCGACCAGCGCTGTCGGTCGCAGCGGGTCTCACGCATGCGCACGAAGGAGCCTCTGAATAGAGCCCATAGTGTGGGCCTACTTGGGAAAGCCCTAACACAATGTAATATAGGTATGTGGAAATAGACTCAACATATATGTATATTTTCAACACCTTTGACACCACTTACTCTATAATCCGGGTACGACTCCTCGGATACTAAATCTTGAATTTTATTGTTACAGATCATCAGATTCCACGACAATAACTTCCATAGCAACTGGTTTTGTCATAACAAATTAACATTTATTGTTAATATATAGTTATTAATAACCGAGAATTACAGTTACTTTAGATATACCTATCATATATAATGATTATTCTCCATTTTACTAAATTATTCCTTACACCTGTAACTATATTATGTCAAATAAGAACATATTACAATTTATAGGATTGGTAGCACTGGTACCAGAAGAACACATAACTACTACAGCTGTATTTATATATGCATATATAGTTTTACTAATTTTAAAAAGTGTTCTAGTTGAACGTTCACAAGTCCTGTATCTCCAATCAATATATAGCAATATATTAAGTATTGATCCTGAAGGTTCCGACAGGGCTGTGTTAAAAGGTAGCAATTACTCCAACTTGCCACTAGATGCGGGTGCTGCATGTCTTATACTGAGTTTGTCAGCCAGAAATATAATGAAGAGGTCTCTCCGGACGAATCCTTTGGTAATTTTAATAACTGACCATTAGTTTGTACACATACGGAGAGCAAGTACTATACTGCAGTGCTTCTTATGGCAGTTAGTATTGAGTGCACTGCATTGCAGGAGTTCTCTTCACTCTACCAACTATCAGTCCCCTCTAATTGGCTTCCGATCAGGCACTACTATTGTCACTCCCCTTCCCCAGCTCATTACTCCGGAGCTGTAGGTAGACAAGTAAGCCTGACACTGTGGTATTTGTCTATGGGCTCTAATTACTACAATCCACATATTGAATGCAGATTGTAGTGTAATATTAACAGCTGAATTCGCATTGTGAATTCCGGCAATATCACAGGGATTTACTACAAATCCCTTGCAGGGACAGAGCTTGCGATAAAGCTCTGTCCCTGCGAATCCCCTTCGGAGCCTTATCACGGTATTTTCGCAAAAAATACCGCAACTAAGTGCCCGCGCATGCGCTGACCGGCCGCTGCTGCTCCCCCCCCCAGCGCTAAGCCCAGCCCCCGGCACTAAGCCCCACGATCATGGACCCCCCTCCCTTAATTACACTTACCTGCATGCTCCGGGCCTCCGGTGATGTTCTCCATGCCTCCGGTCAGGTGATCTCCCATACTGCACTGGGATCCGATCACCTGATGACCGGGCAGCAGTGCACTATGGGAGACCAGCTGACCAGAGAGGAGTCATCACCGGAGGCCCGATCACCGGTCCATGGAGTCAGGTAAGTAAATCTTTTTTTTTACCAATTTTCTTTTTCTTTTATACAGTAATCAGCTTGCGGTCTGTTTAGACCACACAGCTGATTACTGGGACCGACTCCCGGCTCTGCTCTCCCCGTTTGAGCAGGGCAGGAGTCCGGTAACCGGGGGAGACCCTGGATAACGCCACCTCCAGGTGGCGTTATTATCACAGGGCTTTCCCCGATATTTTTTTACAATTTATTTTTAGTAACTTTGGTCGGATCACATTTCCCATTACAATTATGGGAAATGCGATCTGAGTACTAAAAATAAGTGATACTTAGGGGTTGGAGTAGAATTTTACGAAATCTACTCCAATTGCCCTGTAATAACTATAGGTGATACTACAATGATGTGAAAAGGGTGTGAAAACACCCTTTTTCACTTTATTTTAGTAAAAATAATGTTAATAGAGCCCTATGTGAGTGCCGTGCATAATACTCACTGTTAGCAGGGCGTTGCTGCCGCTGCTAACTTATCCACCAGGAGCCTCGCTCTCTCAGCTTCCCATCATGCCCCCTGATGACTGCTGCTGCTGGGCTGTCCTATAGGGAACTGCCTCTGACTGTTCTGCCTCCTATACTGCAGACACGCCCCCTCGCAGCCTCTTTCCTAGCACCACCCAGCAACCAGGCAGCTGTCACGACCAGGGTTTCTCGGCATGGTGGTCGGCGTGTGTTACCTGTGAGGATGCTGTGGCGGGGAGCGTCTGGCGGTGGTGCTGGTGCCTGGCGGGGAGCATTGGCTGTGCGTGGACCTGTTTGGGCATATTGTCACTCTGTGCTGGGTAGGCCTGTCGGTGCTTCCGTTCCGCTCCGGCATGGGCGCCGCCATCTTGCTTTCAGCCATGTGACCTAGTTGGCCAATCCTGGCGTGTCACATGCTCACTCTCTGTCCAGTCACGGCTGAGCACTGGATATTTAGGGGAGTTCAGAGCTCCCTTGCATTGCCAGTGCAACGTGTTTCTCAGCCCAAGCTGAGAGAGAGTTCCTGAGCTTGTTCGCCTGCCTGTTGGATCTCTGCCTAAGCCTGCTTTACCTGACTTGCTCCACACCCTGCTGGAATCCCCTGCCTCCTCCTATTGCCTCTCCCTTGCCTGAGAACCCATGTCAGCTGTACCCTGCACCCTGCCTCCTCTTACATTTCCTCTGGACATTATTCACTTCAGCCAGCAATTCATTTCAGCCTCACAAAACCTGGAATACTGGACTGCCTTCTGTCATCGCTACCTGGACTTTTTCCCATTGCATCACTACAGTTCCCAAGTGCACTTTAGTGCTAAACCCGGACTTTCTGTTTTGCCACATTCATGTCTGTTAAGCCACTCATTAAAAGCTCCACATTTATTTTTAAATCTGCTTCAGTGTCTGCTCCTATTACCACCCCGGGTCCACAACAAGACCAGAACCTCACAGCAGCTTCACCTTCCCACGGCTCTCCCTGCGCTGCTCAGCCTCGGAGGGTTGCTGGTCACGCCCCCTCTCCTTGTACACGGACTGACAGCGGTATGGTGAGCGCTGCTCTGCCGCTCCGTCCGATGCCTCTCAGGCAGGGAGAGTTTCCCTGCCCACTGGTCTCCTCCTGCGGCAGCTCCCTCTCCGGCTCTGCCCCCCTGTGCCCGGCAGTTCATCGCCGCTCACTGGCTGCCTGGGTCACAGGAGGGCAGGCACTGGAGGGAGCGATCAGAAGACTCACTCCCTGTCTGCTGACAGCTCCTTTTATATGTCTCTGTCCCTGTCCCTCTTTTCCTGACAGGAACCCAACCACTCCCAGCCATATCACTCCGCCCCCTTCTTCTCCTGTGCATGTGCATCCCACACACTGTGCACATCCTCACCACAGGGGAAAAAAAAAGTACCACATAAATTTATATGTAAATACATTAAATATTAAATGGTCTCTCTCTGTGCACTGCCTGCTGTGGTCTCTCTGTGCACTGACTGCTGTGGTCTCTCTCTGTGCACTGACTGCTGTGGTCTCTCTCTGTGCACTGACTGCTGTGGTCTCTATGCACTGCCTGCTGTGGTCTCTCTCTGTGCACTGACTGCTGTGGTCTCTCTCTGTGCACTGCCTGCTGCGGTCTCTCTCTGTGCACTGCCTGCTGCGGTCTCTCTCTGTGCACTGCCTGCTGTGGTCTCTCTGTGCACTGACTGCTGTGGTCTCTCTCTGTGCACTGACTGCTGTGGTCTCTCTCTGTGCACTGACTGCTGTGGTCTCTATGCACTGCCTGCTGTGGTCTCTCTCTGTGCACTGACTGCTGTGGTCTCTCTCTGTGCACTGCCTGCTGCGGTCTCTCTCTGTGCACTGCCTGCTGCGGTCTCTCTCTGTGCACTGCCTGCTGCTGTCTCTCTCTCTGTGCACTGACTGCTGTGGTCTCTCTCTGTGCACTGACTGCTGTGGTCTCTCTCTATGCACTGACTGCTGTGGTCTCTCTCTGTGCACTGACTGCTGTGGTCTCTATGCACTGCCTGCTGTGGTCTCTATGCACTGCCTGCTGTGGTCTCTCTCTGTGCACTGACTGCTGTGGTCTCTCTCTGTGCACTGCCTGCTGCGGTCTCTCTCTGTGCACTGCCTGCTGCGGTCTCTCTCTGTGCACTGCCTGCTGCGGTCTCTCTCTGTGCACTGCCTGCTGCTGTCTCTCTCTCTGTGCACTGCCTGCTGTGGTCTCTCTCTGTGCACTGCCTGCTGTGGTCTCTCTCTCTCTGTGCACTGACTGCTGTGGTCTCTCTCTCTGTGCACTGACTGCTGTGGTCTCTGTGCACTGACTGCTATGGTCTCTCTGTGCACTGACTGCTGTGGTCTCTCTCTATGCACTGACTGCTGTGGTCTCTCTCTGTGCATTGACTGCTGTGGTCTCTATGCACTGCCTGCTGTGGTCTCTCTCTGTGCACTGACTGCTGTGGTCTCTATGCACTGACTGCTGTGGTCTCTCTGTGCACTGACTGCTGCGGTCTCTCTCTCTGTGCACTGCCTGCTGTGGTCTCTCTCAGTGCACTGCCTGCTGTGGTCTCTCTGTGCACTGACTACTGTGGTCTCTCTCTCTGTGCACTGACTGCTGTGGTCTCTCTCTGTGCACTGACTGCTGTGGTCTCTCTCTCTCTGTGCACTGACTGCTGTGGTCTCTCTCTCTCTGTGCACTAACTACTGTGGTCTCTCTCTCTGTACACTGACTGCTGTGGTCTCTCTCTGTGCACTGACTGCTGTGGTCTCTCTCTCTCTGTGCACTGACTGCTGTGGTCTCTCTCTCTGTGCACTGACTGCTGTGGTCTCTCTCTCTGTGCACTGACTTACTGTGGTCTCTCTCTGTGCACTGACTGCTGTGGTCTCTCTCTGTGCACTGACTGCTGTGGTCTCTCTGTGCACTGACTGCTGTGGTCTCTCTCTGTGCACTGACTGCTGTGGTCTCTCTGTGCAGTGCCTGCTGTGGTCTCTCTCTCTGTGCACTGACTGCTGTGGTCTCTCTGTGCACTGACTGCTGTGGTCTCTCTCTGTGCACTGACTGCTGTGGTCTCTCTCTCTGTGCACTGACTTACTGTGGTCTCTCTCTGTGCACTGACTGCTGTTGTCTCTCTCTGTGCACTGACTTCTGTGGTCTCTCTCTGTGCACTGACTGCTGTGGTCTCTCTCTGTGCACTGACTGCTGTGGTCTCTCTCTGTGCACTGACTGCTGTGGTCTCTCTGTGCAGTGCCTGCTGTGGTCTATGTTACAGTACAGGAGAGTATGTAATTTGTGTACATATCTTCATATATAGAAAATGTCTATTTTCAAACTTTTAATTTTGCTTTGTAGTAGTTAGTATCAGACAGAGCTCTCCTCAGTCTGCAGCTCTCTCCCCCTCTCCCAGTTGTGTGGGAAGTCTTGCCAGGAGTATGATGCCAATCTCTGTGTGCCAGCGTTGCCACATCACTGCCCATCAGCAATCGCCAGGTGTGTGGGAGAAAAAGTACCACCTCCCTTCTATTACATGTGCCTAATATATACTCTCTGGCATTGAACACCTCTGCTCTGATACCTTTGCTGTACATATACTCAGCACTACTTACAGAGCAGTGTGACCACTGTCAGCATAAACTCAGTATTATTATTATACAGAGCGGTGTGACCATTATCAGTGTATACTCAGTATTATTATACAGAGCAGTGTGATCATTATCAGTGTATACTCAGTATTATTATACAGTGCAGTGTGACCATTATCAGTGTATACTCAGTATTATTATACAGTGCAGTGTGACCATTATCAGTGTATGCTCAGTATTATTATACAGAGCGGTGTGACCATTATCAGTGTATACTCAGTATTATTATACAGAGCGGTGTGACCATTATCAGTGTATACTCAGTATTATTATACAGAACAGTGTGACCATTATCAGTGTATACTCAGTATTATTATACAGAGCGGTGTGACCATTATCAGTGTATACTCAGTATTATTATACAGAGCGGTGTGACCATTATCAGTGTATACTCAGTATTATTATACAGAGCAGTGTGACCATTATCAGTGTATACTCAGTATTATTATACAGAGCGGTGTGACCATTATCAGTGTATACTCAGTATTATTATACAGAGCGGTGTGACCATTATCAGTGTATACTCAGTATTATTATACAGTGTGACCATTATCAGTGTATACTCAGTATTATTATACAGAGCAGTGTGACCATTATCAGTGTATACTCAGTATTATTATACAGAGCGGTGTGACCATTAACAGTGTATACTCAGTATTATTATACAGAGCAGTGTGACCATTATCAGTGTGTACTCAGTATTATTATACAGAGCAGTGTGACCATTATCAGTGTATACTCAGTATTATTATACAGAGCAGTGTGACCATTATCAGTGTATACTCAGTATTATTATACAGAGCAGTGTGACCATTATCAGCGTATACTCAGTATTATTATACAGAGCAGTGTGACCATTATCAGGGTATACTCAGTATTATTATACAGAGCAGTGTGACCATTATCAGTGTATACTCAGTATTATTATACAGAGCGATGTGACCATTATCAGTGTATACTCAGTATTATTATACAGAGCGGTGTGACCATTATCAGTGTATACTCAGTATTATTATACAGAGCGGTGTGACCATTATCAGTGTATACTCAGTATTATTATACAGTGTGACCATTATCAGTGTATACTCAGTATTATTATACAGAGCAGTGTGACCATTATCAGTGTATACTCAGTATTATTATACAGAGCGGTGTGACCATTATCAGTGTATACTCAGTATTATTATACAGAGCAGTGTGACCATTAACAGTGTATACTCAGTATTATTATACAGAGCAGTGTGACCATTATCAGTGTGTACTCAGTATTATTATACAGAGCAGTGTGACCATTATCAGTGTATACTCAGTATTATTATACAGAGCAGTGTGACCATTATCAGTGTATACTCAGTATTATTATACAGAGCAGTGTGACCATTATCAGTGTATACTCAGTATTATTATACAGAGCAGTGTGACCATTATCAGTGTATACTCAGTAATATTATACAGAGCGGTGTGACCATTATCAGCATATACTCAGTATTATTATACAGAGCAGTGTGACCATTATCAGCGTATACTCAGTATTATTATACAGAGCAGTGTGACCATTATCAGTGTATACTCAGTATTATTATACAGAGCGGTGTGACCATTATCAGTGTATACTCAGTATTATTATACAGAGCAGTGTGACCATTATCAGTGTATACTCAGTATTATTATACAGAGCAGTGTGACCATTATCAGTGTATACTCAGTATTATTATACAGAGCGGTGTGACCATTATCAGTGTATACTCAGTATTATTATACAGAGCAGTGTGACCATTATCAGTGTATACTCAGTATTATTATACAGAGCAGTGTGACCATTATCAGTGTATACTCAGTATTATTATACAGGCCGCCAAGTCTCATTTGTTTATTTGTTACCTGTTCCCAATAGTTTAACAAAAACAATATGAGAACAGCAGGAAACAGAAATAAGTGAATGTACCGGAGCGAAACGTTGGGTCTCGTATGTGCCTATGTGGGCTGTGACCACAGGTTACGTCTCCTGACATTCTGATCAGAGGGTCTTTGATTTTATAGTAATAAAGACTGGGACAGATCCCGGTCAGGGCTACAGTATCTGCGCTCCCGAGGAGGCGATAGCACAACAACCATGGAGAAATGTTTAATAATGTGGTGTGACATGTATGTGAAAGCTCATGTGGCAGTAAGGTGAGAAAGAGAGTACTTACAATTGCAATAAACATAGAATGAGGCATCCACAGGACCAGTATACATATATTGCGCCATGGGACCAATACATCAGGCAAATAATGCCTAGTATAAGTATACAATGTCTGGCCCATGCTCTGATGGGTATACAATGCAGAGACAATCTCCAATACCTAGTATACAATACAGAGACCATACTCCAATACCTGGTATACAATACAGAGACCATACTGCAATACCTGGTATACAATGCAGAGACAATACTCCAATACCTGGTATACAATACAGAGACCATACTCCAATACCTGGTATACAATACAGAGACCATACTCCAATACCTGGTATACAAAACAGAGACCATACTCCAATACCTGGTATACAATACAGAGATCATACTCCAATACCTGGTATACAAAACAGAGACCATACTCCAATACCTGGTGTACAATGCAGAGACCATACAACAATACCTGGTATACAATGCAGAGATCATACTCCATTATCTGGTATACAATACAGAGACCATACACCAATACCTAGTATACAATACAGAGACCATACACCAATACCTGGTATACAATGCAGAGACCATACACCAATACTTGGTATACAATGCAGAGACGATATACCATTACCTGGTATACAATGCAGAGATCATACTCCAATACCTGGTATACAATGCAGAGATCATACTCCATAATCTGGTATACAATACAGAGACCATACACCAATACCTGGTATACAATACAGAGACCATACACCAATACCTGGTATACAATGCAGAGACCATACTCCAATACCTGGTATACAATACAGAGACCATACTGCAATACCTGGTATACAATGCAGAGACAATACTCCAATACCTGGTATACAATACAGAGACCATACTCCAATACCTGGTATACAATACAGAGACCATACTCCAATACCTGGTATACAAAACAGAGACCATACTCCAATACCTGGTATACAATACAGAGATCATACTCCAATACCTGGTATACAAAACAGAGACCATACACCAATACCTGGTGTACAATGCAGAGACCATACACCAATACCTGGTGTACAATGCAGAGATCATACTCCATTATCTGGTATACAATACAGAGACCATACACCAATACCTGGTATACAATACAGAGACCATACACCAATACCTGGTATACAATGCAGAGACCATACACCAATACTTGGTATACAATGCAGAGACCATATACCATTACCTGGTATACAATGCAGAGATCATACTCCAATACCTGGTATACAATGCAGAGATCATACTCCATTATCTGGTATACAATACAGAGACCATACACCAATACCTGGTATACAATACAGAGACCATACACCAATACCTGGTATACAATGCAGAGACCATACACCAATTCCTGGTATACAATGCAGAGACCATCCTCCAATACCTGGTACACAATGCAGAGATCATACTCCATAATCTGGTATACAATACAGAGACCATACACCAATACCTGGTATACAATACAGAGACCATACACCAATACCTGGTATACAATGCAGAGACCATACTCCAATACCTGGTATACAATGCAGAGACCATACTGCAATACCTGGTATACAATGCAGAGACAATACTCCAATACCTGGTATACAATACAGAAACCATACTCCAATACCTGGTATACAATACAGAGACCATACTCCAATACCTGGTATACAAAACAGAGACCATACTCCAATACCTGGTATACAATACAGAGATCATACTCCAATACCTGGTATACAAAACAGAGACCATACACCAATACCTGGTGTACAATGCAGAGACCATACACCAATACCTGGTATACAATGCAGAGATCATACTCCATTATCTAGTATACAATACAGAGACCATACACCAATACCTGGTATACAATACAGAGACCATACACCAATACCTGGTATACAATGCAGAGACCATACACCAATACTTGGTATACAATGCAGAGACCATATACCATTACCTGGTATACAATGCAGAGATCATACTCCAATACCTGGTATACAATGCAGAGATCATACTCCATTATCTGGTATACAATGCAGAGACCATACACCAATACCTGGTATACAATACAGAGACCATACACCAATACCTGGTATACAATGCAGAGACCATACACCAATTCCTGGTATACAATGCAGAGACCATCCTCCAATACCTGGTACACAATGCAGAGATCATACACCAATACCTGGTATACAATGCAGAGATCATACATCAATACCTGGTATACAATACAGAGACCATACACCAATACCTGGTATACAATACAGAGACCATACACCAATACCTGGTATACAATGCAGAGACCATACACCAATACTTGGTATACAATGCAGAGACCATATACCATTACCTGGTATACAATGCAGAGATCATACTCCAATACCTGGTATACAATGCAGAGATCATACTCCAATACCTAGTATACAATGCAGAGACCATACACCAATACCTGGTATACAATACAGAGACCATACACCAATACCTGGTATACAATACAGAGATCATACACCAATACCTGGTATACAATACAGAGATCATACTCCAATACCTAGTATACAATGTAGAGATCATACACCAATACCTGGTATACAATGCAGAGATCATACGCCATTACCTGGTATACAACGCAGAGACCATACACCAATACCTGGTATACAATACAGAGATCATACTCCATTACCTTGGTATACAACGGAGAGACCATACACCAATTCTTGGTATACAATGCAGAGACCATCCTCCAATACCTGGTACACAATGCAGAGATCATACACCAATACCTGGTATACAATGCAGAGATCATACATCAATACCTGGTATACAATACAGAGACCATACACCAATATCTGGTATATAATGCAGAGACCATACACCAATACTTGCTATACAATACAGAGATCATACTCCAATACCTAGTATACGATGCAGAGATCATATCCCAATACAGGGGCATATTATAATGGGTGCATGGTGTGCGGTGCACATGGGCCCCTGGGTCCAGGGGGGGCAGGCACAGCACCCATATTATACGTAGCACTCCAGAGTCCCACATCGGCGCCGATGGCAGCGGTGTAAAAAATGCCTGGAGAATACTCGCCGCTGCCATTTTCCCAGTGTTTTGCGCATGCGCAGCATGGAAAACACATGGAAAATGGCCGCCCCCACCATTTTCCCTGTAGACTCTGGGGGCCCAGAGTCTATCAGTGCGGCATTGCGCTCAGTGCGCTGCTGGCCGCCAGAGTGAGAGGTGGGGGCCCGGGACGGAGACGGCACTCAGGCCCCATCCTCTCTTGAAACGCCCCTGCCCCAATACATAGTATACATTGCAGAGACCATACCCTATTGCCCATTATACAATGCAGAGCCCATTCTCTGGTGCCTAGTGTACCATGCAGAGCCCATTTTCTGATGCCTAGTGTACCATGCAGAGCCCATTCTCTGTTGCCTAGTGTGCCATGCAGAGCCCATTCTCTGGTGTCTAGTGTACCATGCAGAGCCCATTCTCTGGTGCCTAGCATACAATGCAGAGCCCATTCTCTGGTGCCTAGAGTACAACGCAGAGCCCATTCTCTGGTGCCTAGTGTACAAAGCAGAGCCCATTCTCTGGTGCCTAGTGTACAAAGCAGAGCCCATTCTCTGGTGCCTAGTGTACAAAGCAGAGCCCATTCTCTGGTGCCTAGTGTATAATGCAGATTTTTATCTCAGATCGTCATTACACAATGCCTAGTATACAATTCAGAGACTTCGGCGCCTATTATAAAATGCAGAACCTATTCTCTGATCATGCCTATAATACAATGCAGAACTACTTCTCCTACAACTAGTATACAGCACAGAGCCCATTCTCTGGTGCCTAGAATACAATGAAGAGCCCATTTTCCAATGTCTATTATACAATACAGAGCCCATTCTCTGGTGCCTAATGCAGAGCCTATTCTCCTGTGCCTAGTATACAATTCCAATTCAAATTTTCCAGTCCCTAATATACAATACAGACCCACTCCCTGGTTCCTAATATACAATTCAGAACCTATTCTCAGATTCCTAGTACACAATACAGAGCTCATTCCCTGATGCCAAATATACAACATATAGCCCAGTGTTTGTTGGCTATTATACAATAAAGAGTCCATTGGCTTTTGCCTAATATACTGTACAATACAGAGACCATTCTCTGGTGCCTAGTATACAATTCAGAACCTATTCTCAGATTCCTAGTACACAATACAGAGCTCATTCCCTGATGCCAAATATACAACATATAGCCCAGTGTTTGGTGGCTATTATACAATACAGAACCCATTGTCTGGTGCCTAGTATACAATACAGAGACCATTCTCTGGTGCCTAGTATACAATTCAGAACCTATTCTCAGATTCCTAGTACACACTACAGAGCTCATTCCCTGATGCCAAATATACAACATATAGCCCAGTGTTTGGTGGCTATTATACAATACAGAGCCCATTGTCTGGTGCCTAGTATACAATACAGAGCCCATTCTCTGGTGCCTAGTATACAATACAAAGTAATATTTATTTACAAATTCCATATCTGCGCACAAAGATTCTTAAAAATCAAGGACACTGGCATATCAATTCACAAGCGGCAAGTATATACACCAATTTACTAAGCCTTGGATGGAAATAAAGTACCAGCTAACCAGCTCCTGTAATTTTTGAAACCCAGCCTGTGACATGAGTTAGGAGCTGATTGGCTGGGACTTTAGCTCTGTCCACTTTATCCCCGTCCAAGGCTTAATAAGTAGACCCCATATAAAGGCAGTGCTTATAGGCATCAGGAATTTCAGCAGCACCCGTCAGATTTGGGTTACATACCGGCGACCTGTCAGACTTGACCTTTCATCGCTCTGGTGCAATTTAGACAATAAAAAGCAATGACTGCTTACTCTGGGTACTGCGCAGGAGAACATAGCTAAGTAACTCTTTCGGAGTTCAGACCATTTTCTTTCTTATTTTTTGTTTTAGGAAAGCTTATTGGTGCAATTTTCCCCCCCAAAAATGGTGTAAGAATAAAACAAAATTTAAAAAAAATGAGCACTCGCCACCAAAAAAATAAATATATCAACTCCAGGTGCCAGAATAAAAGGGTAATATCATCCATGGAAGAGACGGCACTTCAGGGGAGCGCAATGAACACATTAGTTTATTTAGCTGCAGAATACACGTGATCTAGAGCATTATATTTGCCGTGCCGCGGCGGTGATAATATAATATACACAAGCTAGTACCAGCCTCCACACTAGCGGGCATTGGAACATACAAGCCCTGAGACGCCAACTTTCACTGTCCTTGCACGTTGCAACACCGCCAGTACTTTTTCTCCGTCCATTTTGGGCCCGATGCAGACCCGGACGCTAAACCGCGGATGCGCGCTATGGCAGATTGTCTCCCGTCTGCACATGGATCGCAGGGTGCGTACGTGCGAACCAGTCGCTGTGATCGGGAATCGTGCGCTCTTTGTACACAGACTGAGCGCTACTTTGAGTGACAGATAGCGCCGTTTGTGGGTGGTAACAGGGGAAAGTGCTTGTGAATGGGGGAATGGTGCTGTGAACGCGGGCGTGTCTGGGCGTCAAAACTGAGTTTTATGGGTGCGCATAATTAGCATGGAGGCATCACTGTACACGTCACTTGGTTGTATTTCAGCCTGCAGTGATCGCAGCGCTTGCGGTGGGGTAGGGTCTACCACAAGCGCTGCGAGCAGCTCCGATTACTCTCGATGTCACCGATTAATCACACACTTCCTGGAGATGACGTGTGCGTCTTTATAACGGAGTGCGCTCGCAATGCCGTCGCTCTCTAAGACATAGAGGGCGTCCTTACACCGGACAGTGCGATCGTGGAATTTGCATGCCCCGCCCCTTTTGACAGCGAGAGAGCGCAGCTTAGCGTCCGGGTCTGAATGAGCTCCTTTATCGCCATCCTAAGCTTAGTACAGTAGTTCTTAAACTCGGTCCTCAGAACCCCACACAGTTCATGTTTTCCAGGTCACCCAGCAGATCCACAGGTGGAGCTAATTACCTCACTTGTGGTTCTGTGAGGAGACCTGGGAAACATGCACTGTTTGGGGTCCCGAGGACAGAGTTTGAGAACCTGTGGCTTAGTAAATAGACCCCTAAATGTTGTTATGTCTTGTTTACTAGAGTCTGTCTTTATAAAGACGTACAAATTAGGGGCCTGATGTGCTGTATGGGGGTCACAAAGGACTATTACCCCATCGGGTCAGGAAGTTTTTACTGATATCTTTCGAACAAAATGCCTTCAATTCGACTATAGTTTTATTTATTTTCACCTGAAAATGACAATTGACTTTAACTGCTGATCTAAGAGCCTGGCCTAAATCTGTAGCCTAGATCTGTCAGAATGTGTATGTCAATGCCAGTATATTGTAGCGCGTGTGTCCCCCTCCGAGCCCCTGTCATTATATTCATGTCAGTGTATGTGTGAGGGTCCCAGCCTATGTCCCCCCCACCCGCATGTGTGAGTATATAAATATATTTGTGCAGGCCTCTCAGAAGCAGTCCGCGCATGGTATGGACCCACCAGCCCACAGGTCAGTCCGCACAGGCAGCTACTGTGAATAATACCAATAATGACAGTGTCGCATACAGTACAAGAGAAGAGAGAATTGTACAGCTGACTGATCTCGGGAACAGTACGTGTGGTAATAATTGTACAATGCAATCAGGCTTTTTACCCATACTGTAATACAAATGTTACAACTCCCATAACTACATGGCAGGCGCGCTTTAGGTCAGAAACGTATTAAATAATGATCAGGGTTCAAACAGATCAGAAGAAATTATCGTTGCCGACTTGAGTCCTGACAACTCTCCTACTGTGTCTTACGTGACACTCAGCTTGTGTGATCCTAGCGGGGCTTTATCAATGAAGCGAGATCCTCATCTTCGACTGTACCATTTTAGGGGTGACAGAGGTGAGGTTCTCAACTTGTTTTTATACCCATGGAATACCTTGCACCCTCCCCCTTCCATGCAGGCAGCAATAAGAACACAATTATATAACCCAACGCGTTTCACCTCCTGCATGAGAACCAGCGTAACAATAAGTGATAAATACAGCAGTCATGGACCAATAAGATCACAATCATATGATAAATACAGCAGTCATGGTGCAATAAGAATACACATATATATACCAACGTGTTTCACCTCCTGCATGAGAACCCGCATAACAATAAACGATAAATACAGCAGTCATGGTGCAATAAGATCACAATTATATACACCAACGCATTTCACCTCCTGCATGAGAACCAGCGTAACAATAAATTATAAATACAGCAGTCATGCTGCAATAAGAACACAATCATATAACCCAACGCGTTTCACCTCCTGCATGAGAACCAGCGTAACAATAAGTGATAAATACAGCAATCATGGTGCAATAAGATCACAATCATATGATAAATACAGCAGTCATGGTGCAATAAGAATACACATATGTATACCAACACGTTTCACCTCCTGCATGAGAACCAGCGTAACAATAAATGATAAATACAGCAGTCATGGTGCAATAAGATCACAATTATGTACTTCAACGCATTTCACCTCCTGCATGAGAACCAGCGTAACAATAAATGATAAATACAGCAGTCATGGTGCAATAAGAATACACATATATATAAACCAACGCGTTTCACCTCCTGCATGAGAACCAGCGTAACAATAAGTGATAAATACAGCAGTCATGGACCAATAAGATCACAATCATATGATAAATACAGCAGTCATGGTGCAATAAGAATACACATATATATACCAACGTGTTTCACCTCCTGCATGAGAACCCGCATAACAATAAACGATAAATACAGCAGTCATGGTGCAATAAGATCACAATTATATACTCCAACGCATTTCACCTCCTGCATGAGAACCAGCGTAACAATAAATTATAAATACAGCAGTCATGCTGCAATAAGAACACAATCATATAACCCAACGCGTTTCACCTCCTGCATGAGAACCAGCGTAACAATAAGTGATAAATACAGCAATCATGGTGCAATAAGATCACAATCATATGATAAATACAGCAGTCATGGTGCAATAAGAATACACATATGTATACCAACACGTTTCACCTCCTGCATGAGAACCAGCGTAACAATAAATGATAAATACAGCAGTCATGGTGCAATAAGAATACACATATATATAAACCAACGCGTTTCACCTCCTGCATGAGAACCAGCTTAACAATAAATGATAAATACAGCAGTTTATTAAGAAATGTCTTTAATATGTATTTTGTTGTAGCACATGGCTTTTAAGGCTCCATATAAAAATGAGACCTAATCCCTTTAGCACTAACTAAAGGGGTTACGTCCTCCTTTCTGTATTGAATAGACAGCAGTCAGCTTAGCTCACCGCTGTCTATGTACTGCTTACTCCACCATCCTGGCTTTTGCAGTCTCTCCGCCAGGTGGAAGCTCAATGCACATGTGCAGATGGCCGGGGTGCACAGGCGTACTCAGCAGCCCGTCACTGGCAACGTTAGGAAGCTGGAAATGCAGCAGGACGTCACCGCGGTGGACGCCGCTGGACCTTGCTGGAGAAGCGATTCTTGTTAAATGCCAGTGGCATATTTGGCAATATCACTTGCAACTAAATGAAATATACCGCCAGCAGTAAGTATCAGTATCAATCATATGGAGCCCTCAGCGTGATATGGGCTGCAGCTAAGAAGTAATACAGGGGAGAGGGTACTGGGGAGATGGTATAGTGGAGGGGGCACTTCTTCCTCTCCTCTGCCCTGTGGGACCAAGCTGTCCATAGTTCCATGCACATATGAAACTGCAGGAGACGGTTCACGGCAAACAGGTATTATAATGTTCTGTCCTGCAGTTAGTACATCGGGCTGCACCACTGGAAGCCGCTCTCTGCTGATCGCAGCCCAGACTGGCAGTCCCAGGGGGAGGAGACACCTCCTCCTGGCTGCCTGTCTTCAGCGTGACTGGCAGGTGGCGCTTTGAATAGGAAGCCACCTCCAGTCACAGTGCAGCTGCAGCCACTCTGTTACTAACACGGGAACCCCGACTTCACCGGCTGGGTGTCATCACGGGATGATTGCTCTCCTTTCTAATTCCCCCGTCCCCCAATGAGACCATTTGCCCCCCCTCCGCCTCTCCTTTCACATTTGCCCCCCCATGAGAGCTTTATTTTCCCTTTTGCCCTATCTAAGCGCTCTCCTTTCCCATTTGTTGCCCCCTGAGAGTTGTACTTTCGGTGCATCCCCCAGTCATTACTACCCTGTGCCCCCCCCAGTCTTACTACCCTCTGTCCCCCCCAGTCATTCCTACCCTGTCCCCCCCCCAGTCATTACTACCCTGTGCCCCCCCGTCATTACTACCCTGTGTCCCCCCCGTCATTACTACCCTGTGTCCCCCCCAGTCATTACTACCCTGTGTCCCCCCCCAGTTATTATTACCCTGTGCCCACCCATTCATTACTATCCTGTGTCCCCCCCAGTCACTACTACCCTGTGCCCCCCAGTCATTACTACCCTGTGTCCCCCCCAGTCATTACTACCCTGTGCCCCCCCAATCATTACTACCCTGTGTCCCCCCCAGTCATTACTACCCTGTGCCCCCCCAGTCATTACTAACCTGTGCCCCCCCAGTCATAACTACCCTGTGCCCCCCCAGTCATTACTACCCTGTGTCCCCCCCAGTCATTACTACCCTGTGCCCCACCAGTCATTACTACCCTGTGTCCCCCCCAGTCATTACTACCCTGTGCCCCCCCAGTCATTACTACCCCGTGCCCCCCCCAGTCATTACTACCCCGTGTCTCCCCCCAGTCATTACTACCCCGTGCCCCACCCAGTCATTCCAACCCCGTGCCCCCCCAAGTCATTGCTACCCTGTGCCCCCCCAGTCATTACTATCCTGTGTGTATGTGTCCCCCAGTCATTACTACCCTGTGTGTGTGTGTCCCCCAGTCATTACTATCCTGTGTGTGTGTATCCCCCAGTCATTACTATCCTGTGTGTGTGTGTATCCACCAGTCATTACTATCCTGTGTGTGTGTGTATCCCCCAGTCATTACTATCCTGTGTGTGTGTCCCCCAGTCATTCCTATCCTGTGTGTGTATCCCCCAGTCATTACTATCCTGTGTGTGTGTGTATCCCCAGTCATTACTATCCTGTGTGTGTGTGTATCCCCCAGTCTTTACTATCCTGTGTGTGTGTGTATCCCCCAGTCATTACTGTCCTGTGTGTGTGTATCCCCCAGTCATTACTGTCCTGTGTGTGTGTATCCCCCAGTCATTACTGTCCTGTGTGTGTGTATCCCCCAGTCCTTACTGTCCTGTGTGTGTATCCCCCAGTCCTTACTGTCCTGTGTGTGTGTGTGTCCCAGTCATTACTATCCTGTGTGTGTGTATCCCCCAGTCATGACTGTCCTGTGTGTGTATATCCCCCAGTCATGACTGTCCTGTGTGTGTGTATCCCCCAGTCATTACTATCCTGTGTGTGTGTGTCCCAGTCATGACTGTCCTGTGTGTGTGTATCCCCCAGTCATGACTATCCTGTGTGTGTGTATCCCCCAGTCATGACTATCCTGTGTGTGTGTATCCCCCAGTCATGACTATCCTGTGTGTGTATCCCCCAGTCATGACTATCCTGTGTGTGTGTATCCCCCAGTCATTACAATCCTGTGTGTGTGTGTATCCCAGTCATTACTATCCTGTGTGTGTGTGTGTGTGTGTGTGTGTGTGTGTGTGTATCCCCCAGTCACTACTATATTTTGTGTGTATCCCCCAGTCATTACTATCCTGTGTGTGTGTATCCCCCAGTCATTACTATCCTGTGTGTGTGTGTGTGTGTGTGTGTGTGTATCCCCCAGTCATTACTATCCTGTGTGTGTATCCCCAGTCATTACTGTCCTGTGTGTGTATCCCCCAGTCATTACTATCCTGTGTGTGTATCCCCCAGTCATTACTATCCTGTGTGTGTATCCCCAGTCATTACTGTCCTGTGTGTGTATCCCCCAGTCATTACTATCCTGTGTGTGTGTATCCCCAGTCATTACTATCCTGTGTGTGTGTATCCCCCAGTCATTACTATCCTGTGTGTGTGTCCCTCCAGTCATTACTATCCTGTGTGTGTGTATCCCAGTCATTACTGTCCTGTGTGTGTGTATCCCCAATCATTACTATCCTGTGTGTGTGTATCCCCAGTCATTACTGTCCTGTGTGTGTATCCCCCAGTCATTACTATCCTGTGTGTGTGTATCCCCCAGTCATTACTATCCTGTGTGTGTGTATCCGAGTCATTACTGCCATGTGTGTGTATCCCCCAGTCATTACTATCCTGTGTGTGTGTATCCCCCAGTCATGACTATCCTGTGTGTGTGTATCCCCCAGTCATGACTATACTGTGTGTGTATCCCCCAGTCATGACTATCCTGTGTGTGTGTATCCCCCAGTCATGACTATCCTGTGTGTGTATCCCCCAGTCATGACTGTCCTGTGTGTGTGTGTCCCAGTCATTACTATACTGTGTGTGTGTATCCCCCAGTCATTACTATCCTGTGTGTGTGTATCCCCCAGTCATGACTATCCTGTGTGTGTGTATCCCCCAGTCATGACTATCCTGTGTGTGTGTATCCCCCAGTCATGACTATCCTGTGTGTGTGTATCCCCCAGTCATGACTATCCTGTGTGTGTGTATCCCCCAGTCATGACTATCCTGTGTGTGTGTGTATCCCCCAGTCATGACTATCCTGTGTGTGTGTGTGTGTGTGTGTGTGTATCCCAGTCATTACTATCCTGTGTGTGTGTGTGTGTGTGTGTGTGTGTGTGTGTGTGTATCCCCCAGTCACTACTATCTTTTGTGTGTATCCCCCAGTCATTACTATCCTGTGTGTGTGTATCCCCCAGTCATTACTATCCTGTGTGTGTGTGTGTGTGTGTGTGTGTGTGTGTATCCCCCAGTCATTACTATCCTGTGTGTGTATCCCCAGTCATTACTGTCCTGTGTGTGTATCCCCAGTCATTACTATCCTGTGTGTGTGTATCCCCCAGTCATTACTATCCTGTGTGTGTATCCCCCAGTCATTACTATCCTGTGTGTGTATCCCCCAGTCATTACTATCCTGTGTGTGTGTATCCCCCAGTCATTACTATCCTGTGTGTGTGTATCCCCCAGTCATTACTATCTTGTGTGTGTATCCCCCAGTCATTACTATCCTGTGTGTGTGTATCCCCCAGTCATTACTATCTTGTGTGTGTATCCCCCAGTCATTACTATCTTGTGTGTGTATCCCCCAGTCATTACTATCTTGTGTGTGTGTCTGTGTATCCCTCAGTCATTACTATCTTGTGTGTGTGTATCCCCCAGTCATTACTATCCTGTGTGTGTGTATCCCCCAGTCATTACTATCCTGTGTGTGTGTGTATCCCCCAGTCATTACTATCCTGTGTGTGTGTGTATCCCCCAGTCATTACTATCCTGTGTGTGTGTGTCCCAGTCATTACTATCCTGTGTGTGTATCCCCCAGTCATTACTATCCTGTGTGTGTGTATCCCCCAGTCATTACTATCCTGTGTGTGTGTATCCCCCAGCCATTACTATCCTGTGTGTGTATCCCCCAGTTATTACTATCCTGTGTGTGTATCCCCCAGTCATTACTATCTTGTGTGTGTGTATCCCCCAGTCATTACTATCTTGTGTGTGTGTCTGTGTATCCCTCAGTCATTACTATCCTGTGTGTGTATCCCCCAGTCATTACTATCCTGTGTGTGTGTGTGTGTCCCAGTCATTACTATCCGGTGTGTGTGTGTCCCAGTCATTACTATACTGTGTGTGTATCCCCCAGTCATTACTATCCTGTGTGTGTGTATCCCCCAGTCATTACTATCCTGTGTGTGTGTATCCCCCAGTCATTACTATCTTGTGTGTGTGTATCCCCCAGTCATTACTATCCTGTGTGTGTATCCCCCAGTCATTACTATCTTGTGTGTGTATCCCCCAGTCATTACTATCCTGTGTGTGTGTATCCCCCAGTCATTACTATCCTGTGTGTGTATCCCCAGTCATTACTATCCTGTGTGTGTGTATCCCCCAGTCATTACTATCCTGTGTGTGTGTATCCCCCAGTCATTACTATCCTGTGTGTGTGTATCCCCCAGTCATTACTATCCTGTGTGTGTGTGTATCCCAGTCATTACTATCCTGTGTGTGTGTATCCCCCAGTCATTACTATCCTGTGTGTGTGTATCCCCCAGTCATTACTATCCTGTGTGTGTGTATCCCCCAGTCATTACTATCCTGTGTGTGTATCCCCCAGTCATTACTATCCTGTGTGTGTATCCCCAGTCATTACTATCCTGTGTGTGTGTATCCCCCAGTCATTACTATCCTGTGTGTGTGTGTGTCCCAGTCATTACTATACTGTGTGTGTATCCCACAGTCATTACTGTCCTGTGTGTGTGTATCCCCCAGTCATTACTATCCTGTGTGTGTGTGTCCCAGTCATTACTATCCTGTGTGTGTATCCCAGTCATTACTATCCTGTGTGTGTATCCCCCAGTCATTACTATCCTGTGTGTGTGTATATCCCCCAGTCATTACTATCCTGTGTGTGTGTGTGTATCCCCCAGTCATTACTATCCTGTGTGTGTGTATCCCCCAGTCATGACTATCCTGTGTGTGTATCCCCCAGTCATTATTATCCTGTGTGTGTGTGTGTATCCCCCAGTCATTACTATCCTGTGTGTGTGTATATCCCCCAGTCATTACTATCCTGTGTGTGTGTGTGTGTCTGTGTATCCCCCAGTCATTACTATCCTGTGTGTGTGTATCCCCCAGTCATGACTGTCCTGTTTGTATGTGTCCCAGTCATGACTGTCCTGTGTGTGTGTATCCCCCAGTCATGACTATCCTGTGTGTGTGTATCCCCCAGTCATGACTACCCTGTGTGTGTGTATCCCCCAGTCATGACTATCCTGTGTGTGTGTATCCCCCAGTCATGACTATCCTGTGTGTGTGTATCCCCCAGTCATGACTATCCTGTGTGTGTGTGTGTGTATCCCCCAGTCATTACTATCCTGTGTGTGTGTGTATCCCAGTCATTACTATCCTGTGTGTGTGTGTGTGTGTGTATCCCCCAGTCACTACTATCTTTTGTGTGTATCCCCCAGTCATTACTATCCTGTGTGTGTATCCCCAGTCATTACTATCCTGTGTGTGTGTATCCCCCAGTCATTACTATCCTGTGTGTGTGTATCCCCCAGTCATTACTATCTTGTGTGTGTATCCCCCAGTCATTACTATCTTGTGTGTGTATCCCCCAGTCATTACTATCTTGTGTGTGTATCCCCCAGTCATTACTATCTTGTGTGTGTGTCTGTGTATCCCCCAGTCATTACTATCCTGTGTGTGTATCCCCCAGTCATTACTATCCTGTGTGTGTGTATCCCCAGTCATTACTATACTGTGTGTGTATCCCCCAGTCATTACTATCCTGTGTGTGTGTGTGTCCCAGTCATTACTATCCTGTGTGTGTATCCCAGTCATTACTATCCTGTGTGTGTATCCCCCAGTCATTACTATCCTGTGTGTGTGTATCCCCCAGTCATTACTATCCTGTGTGTGTGTGTCCCAGTCATTACTATCCTGTGTGTGTATCCCCAGTCATTACTATCCTGTGTGTGTGTGTGTGTATCCCCCAGTCATTACTGTCCTGTGTGTGTGTATCCCCCAGTCATTACTATCCTGTGTGTGTGTATCCCCCAGTCATTACTATCCTGTGTGTGTGTATCCCCCAGTCATGACTATCCTGTGTGTGTATCCCCCAGTCATTATTATCCTGTGTGTGTGTGTGTGTGTATCCCCCAGTCATTACTATCCTGTGTGTGTGTGTGTGTCTGTGTATCCCCCAGTCATTACTATCCTGTGTGTGTGTATCCCCCAGTCATTACTATCCTGTGTGTGTGTATCCCCCAGTCATTACTATCTTGTGTGTGTGTGTATCCCAGTCATTACTATCCTGTGTGTGTGTATATCCCCCAGTCATTACTATCCTGTATGTGTGTGTGTATCCCCCAGTCATTACTATCCTGTGTGTGTGTATATCCCCCAGTCATTACTATCCTGTGTGTGTGTATATCCCCCAGTCATTACTATCCTGTGTGTGTGTGTGTATCCCCCAGTCATTACTATCCTGTGTGTGTGTGTGTCCCAGTCATTACTATCCTCTGTGTGTGTATCCCCCAGTCATTACTATACTGTGTGTGTGTATCCCCCAGTCATTACTATCCTGTGTGTGTGTGTCCCAGTCATTACTATCCTCTGTGTGTGTATCCCCCAGTCATTACTATCCTGTGTGTGTGTATCCACCAGTCATTACAATCCTGTGTGTGTGTGTATCCCCCAGTCATTACTATACTGTGTGTGTGTATCCCCCAGTCATTACTATCCTGTGTGTGTGTATCCCCCAGTCATTACTATCCTGTGTGTGTGTGTCCCAGTCATTACTATCCTGTGTGTGTGTGTCCCAGTAATTACTATCCTGTGTGTGCGTTTTAATCCATTTTTATTCTTTATATGTGTGGTCCTAATAGATTTTATCTGTAGGCCCCCATTAATCAGGCTATTCTCATTATTCTCACGGGATCGCACTGGTGAGTGTCCGACACTGTTAGATGGACAGTAACACAGGCCATTCTGTAATATATACAGTATATATATATATATATCTATATATACGCACACATACGCACACACACTTCATGTGACAGTATGACTCAGAGCAGCCTGTACTCACTCACCTGTCACCCCCCCACCCGGCATGTGTATACCTCCATGGTTTATCTGCCTCGTACAGTAATTTATATTCACGTGTTCATTATTAGAACTGAAGACACCTGAATATGTTCATTTACATCCGTGTGCGAGTATGACGCTGCTGGAACACTGAGATAAATACATCAATCAGCAGAGAAGCCAGCCACACCCTCCTGCTGACAGATTGCAAGCTCTTCGTTCCTTTCTCTCCTTGTGATTACAGGTCACTAGCACCCCTATCACCATATCAGAATTAGAGGGCGTGCCGGCTGGTATTAGCAGCTGTCCAAAGTGACAATTTTGTGTTCTCAAACCGCAGGATGAGAAGATAGTAAGCTCTGCAGGACAGGAGGTCTGGCAGTCTGCCATTAGCGTATGCACATAACCACAAACTGATGGCCCCATTTGCCACCTCAATGCTACATGGATACCGATATCTGATTGATAATCACATAACATGATTTATAATGATATGGTACCTAGCAGACATAGGATATTGCCTGCACAAAATTCAACTTGTGGCCCCATAAAACCTGGTGTGATATGACACATCTACTTCCATATTATGTGCAGTTAGAAGTACAGTGTTATCCATTCCAAGTATGACACCATTCCTGGTCAGATATAATCTAGAATCATCACTTAAAAATAATAGTCATCTTATGTATATATCTCATTTCTCTAATAGGCGTTACAGGCACTAGGAACATAATACAGAGGTTTACAGTGGCATCAAATACAGAAACCATATGAGAATGAGGATCATTGACAATTCCTATAAATACAGCTAGATAGGATGACGGCAATAACAGGAGACATTACATGGGTGTTAGTACTGTACAATGTCATGTAGACTGTGCATAATTCAGTTGTGTGTGGAGGGATAATGCTCCACGTAACTGGTGAACGGAACAGCTCTGTGCAACATAACACACACACACACACACACACACACACCTGCCTATATTGTGAGCCTTCGCGTATGGGGCAGGCAATGTATGGAAAGTGAGAGACTAGATACAGAAGTCACTGTGCACATTGCATACTTTCATATAGATACATTGTATACAATATGGATATTATTACACACACTGCAAACTTCCATGGTGATACATTGTATATATGTATATTATTACACACATTGTATACTTCCATGCAGAACCATTGTATATATGTATATTATTGCACACATTGCATACTTCCATGCAGAACCATTGTATATATGTATATTATTGCACACATTGCATACTTCCATACAGAACCATTGTATATATGTATATTATTGCACACATTGCATACTTCCATACAGAACCATTGTATATATGTATATTATTGCACACATTGCATACTTCCATGCAGAACCATTGTATATATGTATATTACTGCACACATTGCATACTTCCATGCAGAACCATTGTATATATGTATATTATTGCACACATTGCATACTTCCATACAGAACTATTGTATATATGTATATTATTACACACATAGCATACTTCCATGCATAACCATTGTATATACTGTATGTATATTATTGCACACATTGTATACTTCCATGCAGAACCATTGTATATATGTATATTACTGCACACATTGCATACTTCCATGCAGAACCATTGTATATATGTATATTATTGCACACATTGCATACTTCCATGCAGAACCATTGTATATATGTATATTATTGCACACATTGCATACTTCCATGCAGAACCATTGTATATGTGTATATTATTACACACATTGTATACTTCCATGCAGAACCATTGTATATATGTATATTATTACACACATAGCATACTTCCATGCAGAACCATTGTATATATGTATATTATTGCACACATTGCATACTTCCATGCAGAACCATTGTATATATGTATATTATTGCACACATTGCATACTTCCATGCAGAACCATTGTATATATGTATATTATTGCACACATTGCATACTTCCATGCAGAACCATTGTATATATGTATATTATTGCACACATTGCATACTTCCATGCAGAACCATTGTATATGTGTATATTATTACACACATTGTATACTTCCATGCAGAACCATTGTATATATGTATATTATTACACACATAGCATACTTCCATGCAGAACCATTGTATATATGTATATTATTGCACACATAGCATACTTCCATGCAGAACCATTGTATATATGTATATTATTACACACATTGTATACTTCCATGCAGAACCATTGTATATATGTATATTACTGCACACATTGCATACTTCCATACAGAACCATTGTATATACTGTATGTATATTATTGCACACATTGTATACTTCCATGCAGAACCATTGTATATATGTATATTACTGCACACATTGCATACTTCCATGCAGAACCATTGTATATATGTATATTATTGCACACATTGCATACTTCCATACAGAACCATTGTATATATGTATATTATTGCACACATTGCATACTTCCATGCAGAACCATTGTATATATGTATATTACTGCACACATTGCATACTTCCATGCAGAACCATTGTATATATGTATATTATTGCACACATTGCATACTTCCATACAGAACTATTGTATATATGTATATTATTACACACATAGCATACTTCCATGCATAACCATTGTATATACTGTATGTATATTATTGCACACATTGTATACTTCCATGCAGAACCATTGTATATATGTATATTACTGCACACATTGCATACTTCCATGCAGAACCATTGTATATATGTATATTATTGCACACATTGCATACTTCCATGCAGAACCATTGTATATATGTATATTATTGCACACATTGCATACTTCCATGCAGAACCATTGTATATGTGTATATTATTACACACATTGTATACTTCCATGCAGAACCATTGTATATATGTATATTATTACACACATAGCATACTTCCATGCAGAACCATTGTATATATGTATATTATTGCACACATTGCATACTTCCATGCAGAACCATTGTATATATGTATATTATTGCACACATTGCATACTTCCATGCAGAACCATTGTATATATGTATATTATTGCACACATTGCATACTTCCATGCAGAACCATTGTATATATGTATATTATTGCACACATTGCATACTTCCATGCAGAACCATTGTATATGTGTATATTATTACACACATTGTATACTTCCATGCAGAACCATTGTATATATGTATATTATTACACACATAGCATACTTCCATGCAGAACCATTGTATATATGTATATTATTGCACACATAGCATACTTCCATGCAGAACCATTGTATATATGTATATTATTACACACATTGTATACTTCCATGCAGAACCATTGTATATATGTATATTACTGCACACATTGCATACTTCCATACAGAACCATTGTATATACTGTATGTATATTATTGCACACATTGTATACTTCCATGCAGAACCATTGTATATATGTATATTACTGCACACATTGCATACTTCCATGCAGAACCATTGTATATATGTATATTACTGCACACATTGTATACTTCCATGCAGATACATTGTATATATGTATATTATTACACACATTGCATACTTCCATACAGAACTATTGTATATATGTATATTATTGCACATTGCATACTTCCATGCAGAACCATTGTATATATGTATATTATTGCACACATTGCATACTTCCATACAGAACCATTGTATATATGTATATTATTGCACACATTGCATACTTCCATACAGAACTATTGTATATATGTATATTATTGCACACATTGCATACTTCCATACAGAACTATTGTATATATGTATATTATTACACACATTGCATACTTCCATACAGAACCATTGTATATATGTATATTATTGCACACATTGCATACTTCCATGCAGAACCATTGTATATATGTATATTATTGCACACATTGTATACTTCCATGCAGAACCATTGTATATACTGTATGTATATTATTACACACATTGTATACTTCCATGCAGAACCATTGTATATATGTATATTATTACACACATAGCATACTTCCATGCAGAACCATTGTATATATGTATATTATTGCACACATAGCATACTTCCATGCAGAACCATTGTATATATGTATATTATTACACACATTGTATACTTCCATGCAGAACCATTGTATATATGTATATTACTGCACACATTGCATACTTCCATACAGAACCATTGTATATACTGTATGTATATTATTGCACACATTGTATACTTCCATGCAGAACCATTGTATATATGTATATTATTACACACATAGCATACTTCCATGCAGAACCATTGTATATATGTATATTATTGCACACACAGCATACTTCCATGCAGAACCATTGTATATATGTATATTATTACACACATTGTATACTTCCATGCAGAACCATTGTATATATGTATATTACTGCACACATTGCATACTTCCATGCAGAACCATTGTATATACTGTATGTATATTATTGCACACATTGTATACTTCCATGCAGAACCATTGTATATATGTATATTACTGCACACATTGCATACTTCCAAGCAGAACCATTGTATATATGTATATTACTGCACACATTGTATACTTCCATGCAGATACATTGTATATATGTATATTATTACACACATTGCATACTTCCATACAGAACTATTGTATATATGTATATTATTGCACATTGCATACTTCCATGCAGAACCATTGTATATATGTATATTATTGCACACATTGCATACTTCCATACAGAACCATTGTATATATGTATATTATTGCACACATTGCATACTTCCATACAGAACTATTGTATATATGTATATTATTGCACACATTGCATACTTCCATACAGAACTATTGTATATATGTATATTATTACACACATTGCATACTTCCATACAGAACCATTGTATATATGTATATTATTGCACACATTGCATACTTCCATGCAGAACCATTGTATATATGTATATTATTGCACACATTGCATACTTCCATGCAGAACCATTGTATATATGTATATTATTGCACACATTGCATACTTCCATGCAGAACCATTGTATATATGTATATTATTGCACACATTGCATACTTCCATGCAGAACCATTGTATATACTGTATGTATATTATTGCACACATTGTATACTTCCATACAGAACCATTGTATATATGTATATTATTGCACACATTGCATACTTCCATGCAGAACCATTGTATATACTGTATGTATATTATTGCACACATTGTATACTTCCATACAGAACCATTGTATATATGTATATTATTGCACACATTGTATACTTCCATACAGAACCATTGCATATATGTATATTATTGCACACATTGCATACTTCCATGCAGAACCATTGTATATGTGTATATTATTACACACATTGCATACTTCCATGCAGAACCATTGTATATACTGTATGTATATTATTGCACACATTGCATACTTCCATACAGAACTATTGTATATATGTATATTATTGCACACATTGTATACTTCCATACAGAACCATTGTATATGTGTATATTATTGCATACATTGCATACTTCCATACAGAACCATTGTATATGTGTATATTATTACACACATTGCATACTTCCATGCAGAACCATTGTATATACTGTATGTATATTATTGCACACATTGTATACTTCCATACAGAACCATTGTATATATGTATATTATTACACACATTGTATACTTCCATGCAGAACCATTGTATATACTGTATGTATATTATTGCACACATTGTATACTTCCATACAGAACTATTGTATATATGTATATTATTGCACACATTGTATACTTCCATACAGAACTATTGTATATATGTATATTATTGCACACATTGTATACTTCCATACAGAACCATTGTATATATGTATATTATTGCACACATTGTATACTTCCATGCAGATACATTGTATGTATGTATATTATTGCACACATTGCATACTTCCATGCAGAACTATTGTATATATGTATATTATTGCACACATAGCATACTTCCATGCATAACCATTGTATATATGTATATTACTGCACACATAGCATACTTCCATACAGAACCATTGTATATATGTATATTATTGCACACATTGCATACTTCCATACAGAACTATTGTATATATGTATATTATTGCACACATTGTATACTTCCATACAGAACCATTGTATATATGTATATTACTGCACACATTGCATACTTCCATACAGAACCATTGTATATATGTATATTATTGCACACATTGCATACTTCCATACAGAACCATTGTATATATGTATATTATTGCACACATTGCATACTTCCATACAGAACCATTGTATACATGTATATTATTGCACACATTGTATACTTCCATACAGAACCATTGTATACATGTATATTATTGCACACATTGCATACTTCCATGCAGAACCATTGTATATGTGTATATTATTACACACATTGCATACTTCCATGCAGAACCATTGTATATACTGTATGTATATTATTGCACACATTGCATACTTCCATACAGAACTATTGTATATATGTATATTATTGCACACATTGTATACTTCCATACAGAACCATTGTATATGTGTATATTATTGCATACATTGCATACTTCCATACAGAACCATTGTATATGTGTATATTATTACACACATTGCATACTTCCATGCAGAACCATTGTATATACTGTATGTATATTATTGCACACATTGTATACTTCCATACAGAACCATTGTATATATGTATATTATTACACACATTGTATACTTCCATGCAGAACCATTGTATATACTGTATGTATATTATTGCACACATTGTATACTTCCATACAGAACTATTGTATATATGTATATTATTGCACACATTGTATACTTCCATACAGAACTATTGTATATATGTATATTATTGCACACATTGTATACTTCCATACAGAACCATTGTATATATGTATATTATTGCACACATTGTATACTTCCATGCAGATACATTGTATGTATGTATATTATTGCACACATTGCATACTTCCATGCAGAACTATTGTATATATGTATATTATTGCACACATAGCATACTTCCATGCATAACCATTGTATATATGTATATTACTGCACACATAGCATACTTCCATACAGAACCATTGTATATATGTATATTATTGCACACATTGCATACTTCCATACAGAACTATTGTATATATGTATATTATTGCACACATTGTATACTTCCATACAGAACCATTGTATATATGTATATTACTGCACACATTGCATACTTCCATACAGAACCATTGTATATATGTATATTATTGCACACATTGCATACTTCCATACAGAACCATTGTATATATGTATATTATTGCACACATTGCATACTTCCATACAGAACCATTGTATACATGTATATTATTGCACACATTGTATACTTCCATACAGAACCATTGTATACATGTATATTATTGCACACCTTGTATACTTCCATGCAGAACTGTTGTATATATGTATATTATTGCACACATTGCATACTTCCATGCATAACCATTGTATACAGCTAGATAGGATGACGGCAATAACAGGAGACATTACATGGGTGTTAGTACTGTACAATGTCATGTAGACTGCATAATTCAGTTGTGTGTGGAGGGATAATGCTCCACGTAACTGGTGAATGGAACAGTTCTGTGCAACATCACACACACACACACACACACACACACACACACACACACACACACACACACACACACACACACACACACACACACACACACACACCTGCCTGTATTGTGAGCCTTCGCGTATGGGGCAGGCAATGTATGGAAAGTGAGAGACTAGATACAGAAGTCACTGTGCACATTGCATACTTTCATATAGATACATTGTATACAATATGGATATTATTACACACACTGCAAACTTCCATGGTGATACATTGTATATATGTATATTATTGCACACATTGCATACTTCCATACAGAACCATTGTATATATGTATATTATTGCACACTTTGCATACTTCCATGCAGATACATTGTATGTATGTATATTATTGCACACATTGCATACTTCCATACAGAACCATTGTATATATGTATATTATTGCACGCACAGTATACTTCCATAAAGAACTATTGTATATAATATTGCATACTTCCATGCACAAAAATGTATATAATATGTATATTACTGCACACATTGCATACTTCCATGCAGATACATTGTATAGGATATTATTGCACACATTGCATACTTCCATGCAGAACCATTGTATATATGTATATTACTGCACACATTGCATACTTCCATACAGAACCATTGTATATATGTATATTATTGCACACATTGTATACATCCATGCAGAATTATTGTATATATGTATATTATTGCATACATTGTATACTTGCATGCAGAATTATTGTATATATGTATATTATTACACACATTGCATACTTCCATGCAGAACCATTGTATATACTGTATGTATATTATTGCACACATTGTATACATCCATGCAGAACCATTGTATATATGTATATTATTACACACATTATATACTTCCATTCAGAACCATTGCATAATGTATATTATTGCACACATTGCATACTTCCATACATAAGCATTGTATATGTGTATATTATTGCACACATTGCATACTTCCATACAGAACCATTGTATATATGTATATTATTACAGACATTATATACTTCCATTCAGAACCATTGCATAATGTATATTATTGCACACATTGCATACTTCCATAGATAAGCATTGTATATATATATATTATTGCACACTTTGCATACTTCCATACAGAACCATTGTATATATGTATATTATTGCACACATTGTATACTTACACGCAGAACCATTGTATATAATATGTATGTTACTGCACACTTTGCATACTTCCATGCAAAACCATTGTATATAATATATATATTATTGCACTCATTGCTTACTTCCATGCAGATACACTGTATATAATATGTATATTACTGCACACTTTGCATACTTCCATGCAGAACCATTGTATATATGTATATTACTGCACACATTGCATACTTCCATGCAGAACCATTGTATATAGGTATATTATTGCACACAATGTATACTTCCATACAGAACCATTGTATATGTATATTACTGCACATATTGCATACTTCCATACAGAACCATTGCATATGTGTATATTATTGCACACATTGCATACTTCCATGCAGATACATTGTATAGGATATTATTGCACACATTGCATACTTCCATGCAGAACCATTGTATATGTGTATATTATTACACACATTGCATACTTCCATGCAGAACCATTGTATATATGTATATTATTGCACACATTGCATACTTCCATGCAGATACATTGTATAGGATATTATTGCACACATTGTATACTTCCATGCAGATACATTGTATAGGATATTATTGCACACATTGCATACTTCCATGCAGAACCATTGTATATGTGTATATTATTACACACATTGCATACTTCCATGCAGAACCATTGTATATATGTATATTATTGCATACATTGTATACTTCCATGCAGATACATTGTATAGGATATTATTGCACATATTGCATACTTCCATGCAGATACATTGTATATATGTATATTATTGCACACATTGCATACTTCCATACAGAACCATTGTATATATGTATATTATTACACACATTATATACTTCCATTCAGAACCATTGCATAATGTATATTATTGCACACATTGCATACTTCCATGCAGAACCATTGTATATATGTATATTATTGCACACATTGCATACTTCCATGAAGAATTATTGTATATATGTATATTATTGCACATTGTATACTTCCATACAGAACCATTGTATATATGTGTATTATTGCACACATTGCATGCTTCCATACAGAAACATTGTATATATGTATATTATTGCACACATTGCATACTTCCATGCAGAACCATTGTATATATGTATATTATTGCACACATTGCATACTTCCATGCAGATACATTGTATATATGTATATTATTGCACACATTGCATACTTCCATGCAGAACCATTGTATATATGTATATTATTGCACACATTGTATACTTCCATGCAGAACCATTGTATATATGTATATTATTGCACACATTGTATACTTCCATGCAGATACATTGTATAGGATATTATTGTACACATCCCCCCCAGTGCCGGCTGCAGCCACAGGAAAGGGTGTTGGGGTGCTAGGGGAGAGGACTGACCTTCTGTTGGAGCTGTTCCAGTAGATGGGGTCCAGGCTTAGGGCTGACACCAGGCAGACATGCACCATCCTGAGGCACAAGGCTGGGAGCAGATCCCGCAGGAACATGGTTTCCCCCTCTGCTGGCTCTTTGTCTGCAGGAAATGCTGGGACTGGGGACAGACGCGGAGTTCTGGGTGCAGGAACGGAGGAAGGGGGTTCCAGGGTCTCCTCTGGCCTCAGGGGAAAGGGATGAAGTTTAGCAGGGAAAGTTTGGCCATATTTGCAGAAGGCAGGCTGTGAGTAGCGAGTGGGGTCTGCTGGGGTCTGTCGCCCAATATAAGGGGATCTGGGTCATTTTGAGCAGGGCTAGTGGGGGAGGGGGGCAGGCATGGAGGTTGAGGATGACGGTTTTGTCTCCTGGTCCCTGTGTCCCCCTCTGAGTGAGTGAGGAGCCTGCAGTGGGGTCTGCTCTGCTGTAAGGCAGTCTGCAAAATAAATCCCCCTTCCCCAGAAGAAAGGGTAGGTGGAGGGAGGGGGAGGAGAGAGCTGGGTGGGGGGATGTAAATCTCAGAACAACAGCGATTCCTAGGAAGATGTGGGGCTACTGAGCATGGACACACAGCTACCTCTGGGCACACAGATGTACCCTCTGCACCCTATGAGGACACACAACTACCTCAGGGCACACAGATATACCCTCTGCACCCTATGAGGACACACAACTACCTCAGGGCACACAGATATACCCTCTGCACCCTATGAGGACACACATCTACCTCTGGGCACACAGATATACCCTCTGCACCCTATGAGGACACACAACTACCTCTGGGCACACAGATATACCCTCTGCACCCTATGGGGAGACACATCTACCTCTGGGCACACAGATGTACCCTTTGCACCCTATGAGGACACACAGCTACGTCTGGGCACACAGATGTACCCTCTGCACCCTATGAGGACACACAGCTACCTCTGGGCACACAGATGTACCCTCTGCACCCTATGAGGACACACAGCTACCTCTAGGCACACAGATGTACCCTCTGCACCCTATGAGGACACACAGCTACATCTGGGCACACAGATGTACCCTCTGCACCCTATGAGGACACACAGCTACCTCTGGGCACACAGATGTACCCTCTGCACCCTATGAGGACACACAACTACCTCTGGGCATACAGATGTACCCTCTGCACTCTATGAGGACACACAACTACCTCTGGGCACACAGATGTACCCTCTGCACCCTATGAGGACACACAACTACCTCTGGGCACACAGATATACCCTCTGCACCCTATGAGGACACACAGCTACATCTGGGCACACAGATATACCCTCTGCACCCTATGAGGACACACAGCTACATCTGGGCACACACACAGATGTACCCTCTGCACCCTATGAGGACACACATCTACCTCTGGGCACACAGATATACCCTCTGCACCCTATGAGGACACACAGCTACATCTGGGCACACAGATATACTCTCTGCACCCTATGAGGACACAAATCTACCTCTGGGCACACAGATGTACCCTCTGCACACTATGAGGACACACAAAAACCTCTGGGCACACAGATATACCCTCTGCACCCTATGAGGACACACATCTACCTCTGGGCACACAGATGTACCCTCTGCACCCTATGAGGACACACAGCTACCTCTGGGCACACAGATATACCCTCTGCACCCTATGAGGACACACAGCTACATCTGGGAACACAGATATACCCTCTGCACCCTATGAGGACACACAGCTACCTCTGGGCACACAGATATACCCTCTGCACCCTATGAGGACACACAGCTACCTCTGGGCACACAGATATACCCTCTGCACCCTATGAGGACACACAGCTACATCTGGGCACACAGATGGACCCTCTGCACCCTATGAGAGAGGACACACAACTACCTCTGGGCACACAGATATACCCTCTGCACGCTATGAGGACACACAACTACCTCTGGGCACACAGATGTACCCTCTGCACCCTATGAGGACACACAACTACCTCTGGGCACACAGATGTACCCTCTGCACCCTATGAGGACACACAACTACCTCTGGGCACACAGATGTACCCTCTGCACCCTATGAGGACACACAACTACGTCTGGGCACACAGATGTACTCTCTGCACCCTATGAGGACACACAGCTACATCTGGGCACACAGATATACCCTCTGCACCCTATGAGGACACACAACTACCTCTGGACACACAGATATACCCTCTGCACCCTATGAGGACACACAACTACCTCTGGGCACACAGATGTACCCTCTGCACCCTATGAGGACACACAGCTACCTCTGGGCACAGAGATATACCCTCTGCACCCTATGAGGACACACAACTACCTCTGGGCACACAGATATACTCTCTGCACCCTATGAGGACACACAACTACCTCTGGGCACACAGATATACCCTCTGCACCCTATGGGGTCACACAACTACCTCTGGGCACACAGATATACTCTCTGCACCCTATGAGGACACACAACTACCTCTGGGCACACAGATATACCCTCTGCACCCTATGGGGTCACAGATCTACCTCTGGGCAAACAGAAATACCCTTATGCACCCTATGAGGACACACATCTACCTCTGGGCACACAGATGTACCCTCTGCATCCTATGAGGACACACAACTACCTCTGGGCACACAGATTTACCCTCTGCACCCTATGAGGACACACATCTACCTCTGGGCACACAGATATACCCTTATGCACCCTATGAGGACACACATCTACCTCTGGGCACACAGATGTACCCTCTGCACCCTATGAGGACACACAACTACCTCTGGGCACACAGATGTACCCTCTGCACCCTATGAGGACACACATCTACCTCTGGGCACACAGATATACCCTCTGCACCCTATGAGGACACACATCTACCTCTGGGCACACAGATATACCCTCTGCACCCTATGAGGACACACAACTACCTCTGGGCACACAGATGTACCCTCTGCACCCTATGAGGACACTCAACTACCTCTGGGCACACAGATGTACCCTCTGCACCCTATGAGGACACACAACTACCTCTGGGCACACAGATGTACCCTCTGCACCCTATGAGGACACACAACTACCTCTGGGCACACAGATGTACCCTCTGCACCCTATGGGGACACACAACTACCTCTGGGCACACAGATGTACCCTCTGCACCCTATGAGGACACACAACTACCTCTGGGCACACAGATGTACTCTCTGCACCCTATGAGGACACACATCTACCTCTGGGCACACAGCTGTACCCTCTGCACCCTATGAGGACACACAGCTACCTCTGGGCACACAGATGTACCCTCTGCACCCTATGAGGACACACAGCTACCTCTGGGCACACAGATATACCCTCTGCACCCTATGAGGACACACAGCTACCTCTGGGCACACAGATATACCCTCTGCACACTATGAGGACACACAGCTACATCTGGGCACACAGATGTACCCTCTGCACCCTATGAGGACACACAGCTACATCTGGGCACACAGATGTACCCTCTGCACCCTATGAGGACACACAACTACCTCTGGGCACACAGATGTACCCTCTGCAGCCTATGAGGACACACAACTACCTCTGGGCACACAGATGTACCCTCTGCACCCTATGAGGACACACAACTACCTCTGGGCACACAGATGTACCCTCTGCACCCTATGAGGACACACAACTACCTCTGGGCACAAAGAGGTACCCTCTGCACCCTATGAGGACACACAACTACCTCTGGGCACACAGATGTACCCACTGCACCCTATGAGGACACACATCTACCTCTGGGCACACAGATGTACCCTCTGCACCCTATGAGGACACACATCTACCTCTGGGCACACAGATGTACCCTCTGCACCCTATGAGGACACACAACTACCTCTGGGCACACAGATAAACCCTATGAGGACACACAACTACCTCTGGGCACACAGATGTACCCTCTGCACCCTAGGAGGACACACAACTACCTCTGGGCACACAGATGTACCCTCTGCACCCTATGAGGACACACAACTACCTCTGGGCACACAGATGTTCTCTCTGCACCCTATGAGGACACACAGCTACATCTGGGCACACAGATATACCCTCTGCACCCTATGAGGACACACAACTACCTCTGGGCACACAGATATACCCTCTGCACCCTATGAGGACACACATCTACATCTGGGCACACAGATATACCCTCTGCACCCTATGATTACACACAACTATCTCTGGGCACACAGATATACCCTCTGCACCCTATGAGGACACACAACTACCTCTGGGCACACAGATGTACCCTCTGCACCCTATGAGGACACACAACTACCTCTGGGCACACAGATGTACCCTCTGCACCCTATGAGGACACACAACTACCTCTGGGCACACAGATGTACCCTCTGCACCCTATGAGGACACACAACTACGTCTGGGCACACAGATGTACTCTCTGCACCCTATGAGGACACACAGCTACATCTGGGCACACAGATATACCCTCTGCACCCTATGAGGACACACAACTACCTCTGGACACACAGATATACCCTCTGCACCCTATGAGGACACACAACTACCTCTGGGCACACAGATGTACCCTCTGCACCCTATGAGGACACACAGCTACCTCTGGGCACAGAGATATACCCTCTGCACCCTATGAGGACACACAACTACCTCTGGGCACACAGATATACTCTCTGCACCCTATGAGGACACACAACTACCTCTGGGCACACAGATATACCCTCTGCACCCTATGGGGTCACACAACTACCTCTGGGCACACAGATATACTCTCTGCACCCTATGAGGACACACAACTACCTCTGGGCACACAGATATACCCTCTGCACCCTATGGGGTCACAGATCTACCTCTGGGCAAACAGAAATACCCTTATGCACCCTATGAGGACACACATCTACCTCTGGGCACACAGATGTACCCTCTGCATCCTATGAGGACACACAACTACCTCTGGGCACACAGATGTACCCTCTGCACCCTATGAGGACACACATCTACCTCTGGGCACACAGATATACCCTTATGCACCCTATGAGGACACACATCTACCTCTGGGCACACAGATGTACCCTCTGCACCCTATGAGGACACACAACTACCTCTGGGCACACAGATGTACCCTCTGCACCCTATGAGGACACACATCTACCTCTGGGCACACAGATATACCCTCTGCACCCTATGAGGACACACATCTACCTCTGGGCACACAGATATACCCTCTGCACCCTATGAGGACACACAACTACCTCTGGGCACACAGATGTACCCTCTGCACCCTATGAGGACACACAACTACCTCTGGGCACACAGATGTACCCTCTGCACCCTATGAGGACACACAACTACCTCTGGGCACACAGATGTACCCTCTGCACCCTATGAGGACACACAACTACCTCTGGGCACACAGATGTACCCTCTGCACCCTATGGGGACACACAACTACCTCTGGGCACACAGATGTACCCTCTGCACCCTATGAGGACACACAACTACCTCTGGGCACACAGATGTACTCTCTGCACCCTATGAGGACACACATCTACCTCTGGGCACACAGCTGTACCCTCTGCACCCTATGAGGACACACAGCTACCTCTGGGCACACAGATGTACCCTCTGCACCCTATGAGGACACACAGCTACCTCTGGGCACACAGATATACCCTCTGCACCCTATGAGGACACACAGCTACCTCTGGGCACACAGATATACCCTCTGCACACTATGAGGACACACAGCTACATCTGGGCACACAGATGTACCCTCTGCACCCTATGAGGACACACAGCTACATCTGGGCACACAGATGTACCCTCTGCACCCTATGAGGACACACAACTACCTCTGGGCACACAGATGTACCCTCTGCAGCCTATGAGGACACACAACTACCTCTGGGCACACAGATGTACCCTCTGCACCCTATGAGGACACACAACTACCTCTGGGCACACAGATGTACCCTCTGCACCCTATGAGGACACACAACTACCTCTGGGCACAAAGAGGTACCCTCTGCACCCTATGAGGACACACAACTACCTCTGGGCACACAGATGTACCCACTGCACCCTATGAGGACACACATCTACCTCTGGGCACACAGTTGTACCCTCTGCACCCTATGAGGACACACATCTACCTCTGGGCACACAGATGTACCCTCTGCACCCTATGAGGACACACAACTACCTCTGGGCACACAGATAAACCCTATGAGGACACACAACTACCTCTGGGCACACAGATGTACCCTCTGCACCCTAGGAGGACACACAACTACCTCTGGGCACACAGATGTACCCTCTGCACCCTATGAGGACACACAACTACCTCTGGGCACACAGATGTTCTCTCTGCACCCTATGAGGACACACAGCTACATCTGGGCACACAGATATACCCTCTGCACCCTATGAGGACACACAACTACCTCTGGGCACACAGATATACCCTCTGTACCCTATGAGGACACACATCTACATCTGGGCACACAGATATACCCTCTGCACCCTATGATTACACACAACTATCTCTGGGCACACAGATAAACCCTCTGCAGCCTATGAGGACACACAACTACCTCTGGGCACACAGATGTACCCTCTGCACCCTATGAGGACACACAACTACCTCTGGGCACACAGATGTACCCTCTGCACCCTATGAGGACACACAACTACCTCTGGGCACAAAGAGGTACCCTCTGCACCCTATGAGGACACACAACTACCTCTGGGCACACAGATGTACCCACTGCACCCTATGAGGACACACATCTACCTCTGGGCACACAGATGTACCCTCTGCACCCTATGAGGACACACATCTACCTCTGGGCACACAGATGTACCCTCTGCACCCTATGAGGACACACAACTACCTCTGGGCACACAGATAAACCCTATGAGGACACACAACTACCTCTGGGCACACAGATGTACCCTCTGCACCCTAGGAGGACACACAACTACCTCTGGGCACACAGATGTACCCTCTGCACCCTATGAGGACACACAACTACCTCTGGGCACACAGATGTTCTCTCTGCACCCTATGAGGACACACAGCTACATCTGGGCACACAGATATACCCTCTGCACCCTATGAGGACACACAACTACCTCTGGGCACACAGATATACCCTCTGCACCCTATGAGGACACACATCTACATCTGGGCACACAGATATACCCTCTGCACCCTATGATTACACACAACTATCTCTGGGCACACAGATATACCCTCTGCACCCTATGAGGACACACAACTACCTCTGGGCACACAGATGTACCCTCTGCACCCTATGAGGACACACAACTACCTCTGGGCACACAGATGTACCCTCTGCACCCTATGAGGACACACAACTACCTCTGGGCACACAGATGTACCCTCTGCACCCTATGAGGACACACAACTACGTCTGGGCACACAGATGTACTCTCTGCACCCTATGAGGACACACAGCTACATCTGGGCACACAGATATACCCTCTGCACCCTATGAGGACACACAACTACCTCTGGACACACAGATATACCCTCTGCACCCTATGAGGACACACAACTACCTCTGGGCACACAGATGTACCCTCTGCACCCTATGAGGACACACAGCTACCTCTGGGCACAGAGATATACCCTCTGCACCCTATGAGGACACACAACTACCTCTGGGCACACAGATATACTCTCTGCACCCTATGAGGACACACAACTACCTCTGGGCACACAGATATACCCTCTGCACCCTATGGGGTCACACAACTACCTCTGGGCACACAGATATACTCTCTGCACCCTATGAGGACACACAACTACCTCTGGGCACACAGATATACCCTCTGCACCCTATGGGGTCACAGATCTACCTCTGGGCAAACAGAAATACCCTTATGCACCCTATGAGGACACACATCTACCTCTGGGCACACAGATGTACCCTCTGCATCCTATGAGGACACACAACTACCTCTGGGCACACAGATGTACCCTCTGCACCCTATGAGGACACACATCTACCTCTGGGCACACAGATATACCCTTATGCACCCTATGAGGACAAACATCTACCTCTGGGCACACAGATGTACCCTCTGCACCCTATGAGGACACACAACTACCTCTGGGCACACAGATGTACCCTCTGCACCCTATGAGGACACACATCTACCGCTGGGCACACAGATATACCCTCTGCACCCTATGAGGACACACATCTACCTCTGGGCACACAGATATACCCTCTGCACCCTATGAGGACACACAACTACCTCTGGGCACACAGATGTACCCTCTGCACCCTATGAGGACACACAACTACCTCTGGGCACACAGATGTACCCTCTGCACCCTATGAGGACACACAACTACCTCTGGGCACACAGATGTACCCTCTGCACCCTATGAGGACACACAACTACCTCTGGGCACACAGATGTACCCTCTGCACCCTATGGGGACACACAACTACCTCTGGGCACACAGATGTACCCTCTGCACCCTATGAGGACACACAACTACCTCTGGGCACACAGATGTACTCTCTGCACCCTATGAGGACACACATCTACCTCTGGGCACACAGCTGTACCCTCTGCACCCTATGAGGACACACAGCTACCTCTGGGCACACAGATGTACCCTCTGCACCCTATGAGGACACACAGCTACCTCTGGGCACACAGATATACCCTCTGCACCCTATGAGGACACACAGCTACCTCTGGGCACACAGATATACCCTCTGCACACTATGAGGACACACAGCTACATCTGGGCACACAGATGTACCCTCTGCACCCTATGAGGACACACAGCTACATCTGGGCACACAGATGTACCCTCTGCACCCTATGAGGACACACAACTACCTCTGGGCACACAGATGTACCCTCTGCAGCCTATGAGGACACACAACTACCTCTGGGCACACAGATGTACCCTCTGCACCCTATGAGGACACACAACTACCTCTGGGCACACAGATGTACCCTCTGCACCCTATGAGGACACACAACTACCTCTGGGCACAAAGAGGTACCCTCTGCACCCTATGAGGACACACAACTACCTCTGGGCACACAGATGTACCCACTGCACCCTATGAGGACACACATCTACCTCTGGGCACACAGTTGTACCCTCTGCACCCTATGAGGACACACATCTACCTCTGGGCACACAGATGTACCCTCTGCACCCTATGAGGACACACAACTACCTCTGGGCACACAGATAAACCCTATGAGGACACACAACTACCTCTGGGCACACAGATGTACCCTCTGCACCCTAGGAGGACACACAACTACCTCTGGGCACACAGATGTACCCTCTGCACCCTATGAGGACACACAACTACCTCTGGGCACACAGATGTTCTCTCTGCACCCTATGAGGACACACAGCTACATCTGGGCACACAGATATACCCTCTGCACCCTATGAGGACACACAACTACCTCTGGGCACACAGATATACCCTCTGCACCCTATGAGGACACACATCTACATCTGGGCACACAGATATACCCTCTGCACCCTATGATTACACACAACTATCTCTGGGCACACAGATAAACCCTCTGCACCCTATGAGGACACACAACTACCTCTGGGCACACAGATATTCCCTCTGCACCCTATGAGGACACACTACCTCTGGGCACACAGATGTACCCTCTGCACCCTATGAGGACACACAGCTACATCTGGGCACACAGATATACCCTCTGCACCTTATGAGGACACACAGATACATCTGGGCACACACACAGATGTACCCTCTGCACCCTATGAGGACACACATCTTCCTCTGGGCACCCAGATATACCCTCTGCACCCTATGAGGACACACAACTACCTCTGGGCACACAGATGTACCCTCTGCACCCTATGAGGACACACAGCTACCTCTGGGCACAGAGATATACCCTCTGCACCCTATGAGGACACACAACTACCTCTGGGCACACAGATATACTCTCTGCACCCTATGAGGACACACAACTACCTCTGGGCACACAGATATACCCTCTGCACCCTATGGGGTCACACAACTACCTCTGGGCACACAGATATACTCTCTGCACCCTATGAGGACACACAACTACCTCTGGGCACACAGATATACCCTCTGCACCCTATGGGGTCACAGATCTACCTCTGGGCAAACAGAAATACCCTTATGCACCCTATGAGGACACACATCTACCTCTGGGCACACAGATGTACCCTCTGCATCCTATGAGGACACACAACTACCTCTGGGCACACAGATGTACCCTCTGCACCCTATGAGGACACACATCTACCTCTGGGCACACAGATATACCCTTATGCACCCTATGAGGACACACATCTACCTCTGGGCACACAGATGTACCCTCTGCACCCTATGAGGACACACAACTACCTCTGGGCACACAGATGTACCCTCTGCACCCTATGAGGACACACATCTACCTCTGGGCACACAGATGTACCCTCTGCACCCTATGAGGACACACAACTACCTCTGGGCACACAGATGTACCCTCTGCACCCTATGAGGACACACATCTACCTCTGGGCACACAGATATACCCTCTGCACCCTATGAGGACACACATCTACCTCTGGGCACACAGATATACCCTCTGCACCCTATGAGGACACACAACTACCTCTGGGCACACAGATGTACCCTCTGCACCCTATGAGGACACACAACTACCTCTGGGCACACAGATGTACCCTCTGCACCCTATGAGGACACACAACTACCTCTGGGCACACAGATGTACCCTCTGCACCCTATGAGGACACACAACTACCTCTGGGCACACAGATGTACCCTCTGCACCCTATGGGGACACACAACTACCTCTGGGCACACAGATGTACCCTCTGCACCCTATGAGGACACACAACTACCTCTGGGCACACAGATGTACTCTCTGCACCCTATGAGGACACACATCTACCTCTGGGCACACAGCTGTACCCTCTGCACCCTATGAGGACACACAGCTACCTCTGGGCACACAGATGTACCCTCTGCACCCTATGAGGACACACAGCTACCTCTGGGCACACAGATATACCCTCTGCACCCTATGAGGACACACAGCTACCTCTGGGCACACAGATATACCCTCTGCACACTATGAGGACACACAGCTACATCTGGGCACACAGATGTACCCTCTGCACCCTATGAGGACACACAGCTATATCTGGGCACACAGATGTACCCTCTGCACCCTATGAGGACAAACAACTACCTCTGGGCACACAGATGTACCCTCTGCAGCCTATGAGGACACACAACTACCTCTGGGCACACAGATGTACCCTCTGCACCCTATGAGGACACACAACTACCTCTGGGCACACAGATGTACCCTCTGCACCCTATGAGGACACACAACTACCTCTGGGCACAAAGAGGTACCCTCTGCACCCTATGAGGACACACAACTACCTCTGGGCACACAGATGTACCCTCTGCAGCCTATGAGGACACACAACTACCTCTGGGCACACAGATGTACCCTCTGCACCCTATGAGGACACACAACTACCTCTGGGCACACAGATGTACCCTCTGCACCCTATGAGGACACACAACTACCTCTGGGCACAAAGAGGTACCCTCTGCACCCTATGAGGACACACAACTACCTCTGGGCACACAGATGTACCCACTGCACCCTATGAGGACACACATCTACCTCTGGGCACACAGATGTACCCTCTGCACCCTATGAGGACACACATCTACCTCTGGGCACACAGATGTACCCTCTGCACCCTATGAGGACACACAACTACCTCTGGGCACACAGATAAACCCTATGAGGACACACAACTACCTCTGGGCACACAGATGTACCCTCTGCACCCTATGAGGACACACAGCTACATCTGGGCACACAGATATACCCTCTGCACCCTATGAGGACACACAACTACCTCTGGGCACACAGATATACCCTCTGCACCCTATGAGGACACACATCTACATCTGGGCACACAGATATACCCTCTGCACCCTATGATTACACACAACTATCTCTGGGCACACAGATATACCCTCTGCACCCTATGAGGACACACAACTACCTCTGGGCACACAGATATTCCCTCTGCACCCTATGAGGACACACTACCTCTGGGCACACAGATGTACCCTCTGCACCCTATGAGGACACACAGCTACATCTGGGCACACAGATATACCCTCTGCACCTTATGAGGACACACAGCTACATCTGGGCACACACACAGATGTACCCTCTGCACCCTATGAGGACACACATCTTCCTCTGGGCACCCAGATATACCCTCTGCACCCTATGAGGACACACAACTACCTCTGGGCACACAGATGTACCCTCTGCACCCTATGAGGACACACAACTACCTCTGGGCACACAGATATACTCTCTGCACCCTATGAGGACACACAACTACCTCTGGGCACACAGATATACCCTCTGCACCCTATGGGGTCACAGATCTACCTCTGGGCACACAGATATACCCTTATGCACCCTATGAGGACACACATCTACCTCTGGGCACACAGATGTACCCTCTGCACCCTATGAGGACACACAACTACCTCTGGGCACACAGATGTACCCTCTGCACCCTATGAGGACACACAACTACCTCTGGGCACACAGATGTACCCTCTGCACACTATGAGGACACACAACTACCTCTGGGCACACAGATGTACCCTCTGCACCCTATGAGGACACACAGCTACATCTGGGCACACAGATGTACCCTCTGCACCCTATGAGGACACACAACTACCTCTGGGCACACAGATATACCGTCTGCACCCTTTGAGGACACACAACTACCTCTGGGCACACAGATGTACCCTCTGCACCCTATGAGGACACACAACTACCTCTGGGCACACAGATGTACCCTCTGCACCCTATGAGGACACACAACTACGTCTGGGCACACAGATGTACTCTCTGCACCCTATGAGGACACACAGCTACATCTGGGCACACAGATATACCCTCTGCACCCTATGAGGACACACAACTACCTCTGGACACACAGATATACCCTCTGCACCCTATGAGGACACACAACTACCTCTGGGCACACAGATGTACCCTCTGCACCCTATGAGGACACACAGCTACCTCTGGGCACAGAGATATACCCTCTGCACCCTATGAGGACACACAACTACCTCTGGGCACACAGATATACTCTCTGCACCCTATGAGGACACACAACTACCTCTGGGCACACAGATATACCCTCTGCACCCTATGGGGTCACACAACTACCTCTGGGCACACAGATATACTCTCTGCACCCTATGAGGACACACAACTACCTCTGGGCACACAGATATACCCTCTGCACCCTATGGGGTCACAGATCTACCTCTGGGCAAACAGAAATACCCTTATGCACCCTATGAGGACACACATCTACCTCTGGGCACACAGATGTACCCTCTGCATCCTATGAGGACACACAACTACCTCTGGGCACACAGATGTACCCTCTGCACCCTATGAGGACACACATCTACCTCTGGGCACACAGATATACCCTTATGCACCCTATGAGGACACACATCTACCTCTGGGCACACAGATGTACCCTCTGCACCCTATGAGGACACACAACTACCTCTGGGCACACAGATGTACCCTCTGCACCCTATGAGGACACACATCTACCTCTGGGCACACAGATATACCCTCTGCACCCTATGAGGACACACATCTACCTCTGGGCACACAGATATACCCTCTGCACCCTATGAGGACACACAACTACCTCTGGGCACACAGATGTACCCTCTGCACCCTATGAGGACACACAACTACCTCTGGGCACACAGATGTACCCTCTGCACCCTATGAGGACACACAACTACCTCTGGGCACACAGATGTACCCTCTGCACCCTATGAGGACACACAACTACCTCTGGGCACACAGATGTACCCTCTGCACCCTATGGGGACACACAACTACCTCTGGGCACACAGATGTACCCTCTGCACCCTATGAGGACACACAACTACCTCTGGGCACACAGATGTACTCTCTGCACCCTATGAGGACACACATCTACCTCTGGGCACACAGCTGTACCCTCTGCACCCTATGAGGACACACAGCTACCTCTGGGCACACAGATGTACCCTCTGCACCCTATGAGGACACACAGCTACCTCTGGGCACACAGATATACCCTCTGCACCCTATGAGGACACACAGCTACCTCTGGGCACACAGATATACCCTCTGCACACTATGAGGACACACAGCTACATCTGGGCACACAGATGTACCCTCTGCACCCTATGAGGACACACAGCTACATCTGGGCACACAGATGTACCCTCTGCACCCTATGAGGACACACAACTACCTCTGGGCACACAGATGTACCCTCTGCAGCCTATGAGGACACACAACTACCTCTGGGCACACAGATGTACCCTCTGCACCCTATGAGGACACACAACTACCTCTGGGCACACAGATGTACCCTCTGCACCCTATGAGGACACACAACTACCTCTGGGCACAAAGAGGTACCCTCTGCACCCTATGAGGACACACAACTACCTCTGGGCACACAGATGTACCCACTGCACCCTATGAGGACACACATCTACTTCTGGGCACACAGTTGTACCCTCTGCACCCTATGAGGACACACATCTACCTCTGGGCACACAGATGTACCCTCTGCACCCTATGAGGACACACAACTACCTCTGGGCACACAGATAAACCCTATGAGGACACACAACTACCTCTGGGCACACAGATGTACCCTCTGCACCCTAGGAGGACACACAACTACCTCTGGGCACACAGATGTACCCTCTGCACCCTATGAGGACACACAACTACCTCTGGGCACACAGATGTTCTCTCTGCACCCTATGAGGACACACAGCTACATCTGGGCACACAGATATACCCTCTGCACCCTATGAGGACACACAACTACCTCTGGGCACACAGATATACCCTCTGCACCCTATGAGGACACACATCTACATCTGGGCACACAGATATACCCTCTGCACCCTATGATTACACACAACTATCTCTGGGCACACAGATAAACCCTCTGCACCCTATGAGGACACACAACTACCTCTGGGCACACAGATATTCCCTCTGCACCCTATGAGGACACACTACCTCTGGGCACACAGATGTACCCTCTGCACCCTATGAGGACACACAGCTACATCTGGGCACACAGATATACCCTCTGCACCTTATGAGGACACACAGATACATCTGGGCACACACACAGATGTACCCTCTGCACCCTATGAGGACACACATCTTCCTCTGGGCACCCAGATATACCCTCTGCACCCTATGAGGACACACAACTACCTCTGGGCACACAGATGTACCCTCTGCACCCTATGAGGACACACAGCTACCTCTGGGCACAGAGATATACCCTCTGCACCCTATGAGGACACACAACTACCTCTGGGCACACAGATATACTCTCTGCACCCTATGAGGACACACAACTACCTCTGGGCACACAGATATACCCTCTGCACCCTATGGGGTCACACAACTACCTCTGGGCACACAGATATACTCTCTGCACCCTATGAGGACACACAACTACCTCTGGGCACACAGATATACCCTCTGCACCCTATGGGGTCACAGATCTACCTCTGGGCAAACAGAAATACCCTTATGCACCCTATGAGGACACACATCTACCTCTGGGCACACAGATGTACCCTCTGCACCCTATGAGGACACACAACTACCTCTGGACACACAGATATACCCTCTGCACCCTATGAGGACACACAACTACCTCTGGGCACACAGATGTACCCTCTGCACCCTATGAGGACACACAGCTACCTCTGGGCACAGAGATATACCCTCTGCACCCTATGAGGACACACAACTACCTCTGGGCACACAGATATACTCTCTGCACCCTATGAGGACACACAACTACCTCTGGGCACACAGATATACCCTCTGCACCCTATGGGGTCACACAACTACCTCTGGGCACACAGATATACTCTCTGCACCCTATGAGGACACACAACTACCTCTGGGCACACAGATATACCCTCTGCACCCTATGGGGTCACAGATCTACCTCTGGGCAAACAGAAATACCCTTATGCACCCTATGAGGACACACATCTACCTCTGGGCACACAGATGTACCCTCTGCATCCTATGAGGACACACAACTACCTCTGGGCACACAGATGTACCCTCTGCACCCTATGAGGACACACATCTACCTCTGGGCACACAGATATACCCTTATGCACCCTATGAGGACACACATCTACCTCTGGGCACACAGATGTACCCTCTGCACCCTATGAGGACACACAACTACCTCTGGGCACACAGATGTACCCTCTGCACCCTATGAGGACACACATCTACCTCTGGGCACACAGATATACCCTCTGCACCCTATGAGGACACACATCTACCTCTGGGCACACAGATATACCCTCTGCACCCTATGAGGACACACAACTACCTCTGGGCACACAGATGTACCCTCTGCACCCTATGAGGACACACAACTACCTCTGGGCACACAGATGTACCCTCTGCACCCTATGAGGACACACAACTACCTCTGGGCACACAGATGTACCCTCTGCACCCTATGAGGACACACAACTACCTCTGGGCACACAGATGTACCCTCTGCACCCTATGGGGACACACAACTACCTCTGGGCACACAGATGTACCCTCTGCACCCTATGAGGACACACAACTACCTCTGGGCACACAGATGTACTCTCTGCACCCTATGAGGACACACATCTACCTCTGGGCACACAGCTGTACCCTCTGCACCCTATGAGGACACACAGCTACCTCTGGGCACACAGATGTACCCTCTGCACCCTATGAGGACACACAGCTACCTCTGGGCACACAGATATACCCTCTGCACCCTATGAGGACACACAGCTACCTCTGGGCACACAGATATACCCTCTGCACACTATGAGGACACACAGCTACATCTGGGCACACAGATGTACCCTCTGCACCCTATGAGGACACACAGCTACATCTGGGCACACAGATGTACCCTCTGCACCCTATGAGGACACACAACTACCTCTGGGCACACAGATGTACCCTCTGCAGCCTATGAGGACACACAACTACCTCTGGGCACACAGATGTACCCTCTGCACCCTATGAGGACACACAACTACCTCTGGGCACACAGATGTACCCTCTGCACCCTATGAGGACACACAACTACCTCTGGGCACAAAGAGGTACCCTCTGCACCCTATGAGGACACACAACTACCTCTGGGCACACAGATGTACCCACTGCACCCTATGAGGACACACATCTACTTCTGGGCACACAGTTGTACCCTCTGCACCCTATGAGGACACACATCTACCTCTGGGCACACAGATGTACCCTCTGCACCCTATGAGGACACACAACTACCTCTGGGCACACAGATAAACCCTATGAGGACACACAACTACCTCTGGGCACACAGATGTACCCTCTGCACCCTAGGAGGACACACAACTACCTCTGGGCACACAGATGTACCCTCTGCACCCTATGAGGACACACAACTACCTCTGGGCACACAGATGTTCTCTCTGCACCCTATGAGGACACACAGCTACATCTGGGCACACAGATATACCCTCTGCACCCTATGAGGACACACAACTACCTCTGGGCACACAGATATACCCTCTGCACCCTATGAGGACACACATCTACATCTGGGCACACAGATATACCCTCTGCACCCTATGATTACACACAACTATCTCTGGGCACACAGATAAACCCTCTGCACCCTATGAGGACACACAACTACCTCTGGGCACACAGATATTCCCTCTGCACCCTATGAGGACACACTACCTCTGGGCACACAGATGTACCCTCTGCACCCTATGAGGACACACAGCTACATCTGGGCACACAGATATACCCTCTGCACCTTATGAGGACACACAGATACATCTGGGCACACACACAGATGTACCCTCTGCACCCTATGAGGACACACATCTTCCTCTGGGCACCCAGATATACCCTCTGCACCCTATGAGGACACACAACTACCTCTGGGCACACAGATGTACCCTCTGCACCCTATGAGGACACACAGCTACCTCTGGGCACAGAGATATACCCTCTGCACCCTATGAGGACACACAACTACCTCTGGGCACACAGATATACTCTCTGCACCCTATGAGGACACACAACTACCTCTGGGCACACAGATATACCCTCTGCACCCTATGGGGTCACACAACTACCTCTGGGCACACAGATATACTCTCTGCACCCTATGAGGACACACAACTACCTCTGGGCACACAGATATACCCTCTGCACCCTATGGGGTCACAGATCTACCTCTGGGCAAACAGAAATACCCTTATGCACCCTATGAGGACACACATCTACCTCTGGGCACACAGATGTACCCTCTGCATCCTATGAGGACACACAACTACCTCTGGGCACACAGATGTACCCTCTGCACCCTATGAGGACACACATCTACCTCTGGGCACACAGATATACCCTTATGCACCCTATGAGGACACACATCTACCTCTGGGCACACAGATGTACCCTCTGCACCCTATGAGGACACACAACTACCTCTGGGCACACAGATGTACCCTCTGCACCCTATGAGGACACACATCTACCTCTGGGCACACAGATGTACCCTCTGCACCCTATGAGGACACACAACTACCTCTGGGCACACAGATGTACCCTCTGCACCCTATGAGGACACACATCTACCTCTGGGCACACAGATATACCCTCTGCACCCTATGAGGACACACATCTACCTCTGGGCACACAGATATACCCTCTGCACCCTATGAGGACACACAACTACCTCTGGGCACACAGATGTACCCTCTGCACCCTATGAGGACACACAACTACCTCTGGGCACACAGATGTACCCTCTGCACCCTATGAGGACACACAACTACCTCTGGGCACACAGATGTACCCTCTGCACCCTATGAGGACACACAACTACCTCTGGGCACACAGATGTACCCTCTGCACCCTATGGGGACACACAACTACCTCTGGGCACACAGATGTACCCTCTGCACCCTATGAGGACACACAACTACCTCTGGGCACACAGATGTACTCTCTGCACCCTATGAGGACACACATCTACCTCTGGGCACACAGCTGTACCCTCTGCACCCTATGAGGACACACAGCTACCTCTGGGCACACAGATGTACCCTCTGCACCCTATGAGGACACACAGCTACCTCTGGGCACACAGATATACCCTCTGCACCCTATGAGGACACACAGCTACCTCTGGGCACACAGATATACCCTCTGCACACTATGAGGACACACAGCTACATCTGGGCACACAGATGTACCCTCTGCACCCTATGAGGACACACAGCTATATCTGGGCACACAGATGTACCCTCTGCACCCTATGAGGACACACAACTACCTCTGGGCACACAGATGTACCCTCTGCAGCCTATGAGGACACACAACTACCTCTGGGCACACAGATGTACCCTCTGCACCCTATGAGGACACACAACTACCTCTGGGCACACAGATGTACCCTCTGCACCCTATGAGGACACACAACTACCTCTGGGCACAAAGAGGTACCCTCTGCACCCTATGAGGACACACAACTACCTCTGGGCACACAGATGTACCCTCTGCAGCCTATGAGGACACACAACTACCTCTGGGCACACAGATGTACCCTCTGCACCCTATGAGGACACACAACTACCTCTGGGCACACAGATGTACCCTCTGCACCCTATGAGGACACACAACTACCTCTGGGCACAAAGAGGTACCCTCTGCACCCTATGAGGACACACAACTACCTCTGGGCACACAGATGTACCCACTGCACCCTATGAGGACACACATCTACCTCTGGGCACACAGATGTACCCTCTGCACCCTATGAGGACACACATCTACCTCTGGGCACACAGATGTACCCTCTGCACCCTATGAGGACACACAACTACCTCTGGGCACACAGATAAACCCTATGAGGACACACAACTACCTCTGGGCACACAGATGTACCCTCTGCACCCTATGAGGACACACAGCTACATCTGGGCACACAGATATACCCTCTGCACCCTATGAGGACACACAACTACCTCTGGGCACACAGATATACCCTCTGCACCCTATGAGGACACACATCTACATCTGGGCACACAGATATACCCTCTGCACCCTATGATTACACACAACTATCTCTGGGCACACAGATATACCCTCTGCACCCTATGAGGACACACAACTACCTCTGGGCACACAGATATTCCCTCTGCACCCTATGAGGACACACTACCTCTGGGCACACAGATGTACCCTCTGCACCCTATGAGGACACACAGCTACATCTGGGCACACAGATATACCCTCTGCACCTTATGAGGACACACAGCTACATCTGGGCACACACACAGATGTACCCTCTGCACCCTATGAGGACACACATCTTCCTCTGGGCACCCAGATATACCCTCTGCACCCTATGAGGACACACAACTACCTCTGGGCACACAGATGTACCCTCTGCACCCTATGAGGACACACAACTACCTCTGGGCACACAGATATACTCTCTGCACCCTATGAGGACACACAACTACCTCTGGGCACACAGATATACCCTCTGCACCCTATGGGGTCACAGATCTACCTCTGGGCACACAGATATACCCTTATGCACCCTATGAGGACACACATCTACCTCTGGGCACACAGATGTACCCTCTGCACCCTATGAGGACACACAACTACCTCTGGGCACACAGATGTACCCTCTGCACCCTATGAGGACACACAACTACCTCTGGGCACACAGATGTACCCTCTGCACACTATGAGGACACACAACTACCTCTGGGCACACAGATGTACCCTCTGCACCCTATGAGGACACACAGCTACATCTGGGCACACAGATGTACCCTCTGCACCCTATGAGGACACACAACTACCTCTGGGCACACAGATATACCGTCTGCACCCTTTGAGGACACACAACTACCTCTGGGCACACAGATGTACCCTCTGCACCCTATGAGGACACACAGCTACATCTGGGCACACAGATGTACCCTCTGCACCCTATGAGGACACACAACTACCTCTGTACACACAGATATACCCTCTGCACCCTATGAGGACACACAACTACCTCTGGGCACACAGATGTACCCTCTGTACCCTATGAGGACACACATCTACCTCTGGGCACACAGATGTACCCTCTGCACCCTATGAGGACACACAACTACCTCTGGGCACACACACAGATGTACCCTCTGTACTCTATGAGGACACACATCTACGTCTGGGCACACAGATATACTCTCTGCACCCTATGAGGACACACAACTACCTCTGGGCACACACACAGATGTACCCTCTGCACCCTATGAGGACACACAACTACCTCTGGGCACACAGATGTACCCTCTGCACCCTATGAGGACACACAACTACCTCTGGGCACACAGATATACTCTCTGCACCCTATGAGGACACACAACTACATCTGGGCACACAGATGTACCCTCTGCACCCTATGAGGACACACAACTACCTCTGGGCACACAGATGTACCCTCTGCACCCTATGAGGACACACAACTACCTCTGGGCACACAGATATACCCTCTGCACCCTCTGAGGACACACAGCTACATCTGGGCACACAGATATACCCTCTGCACCCTATGAGGACACACAACTACCTCTGGGCACACAGATATACCCTCTGCACCCTACGAGGACACACAACTACCTCTGGGCACACAGATGTACCCTCTGCACCCTATGAGGACACACAACTACCTCTGGGCACACAGATATACTCTCTGCACCCTATGAGGACACACATCTACCTCTGGGCACACAGATGTACCCTCTGCACCCTATGAGGACACACAACTACCTCTGGGCACACAGATGTACCCTCTGCACCCTATGAGGACACACAACTACCTCTGGGCACACAGATGTACCCTCTGCACCCTATGAGGACACACATCTACCTCTGGGCACACAGATGTACCCTCTGCACCCTATGAGGACACACATCTACCTCTGGGCACACAGATATACCCTCTGCACCCTATGAGGACACACATCTACCTCTGGGCACACAGATGTACCCTCTGCGACCTATGGGGACACACATCTACCTCTGGGCACACAGATGTACCCTCTGCACCCTATGAGGACACACATCTACCTCTGGGCACACAGATATACCCTTTGCACCCTATGAGAGAGGACACACAACTACCTCTGGGCACACAGATATACCCTCTGCACCCTAAGAGGACACACTACCTCTGGGCACACAGATGTACCCTCTGCACCCTATGAGGACACACAGCTACATCTGGGCACACAGATATACCCTCTGCACCCTATGAGGACACACAGCTACATCTGGGCACACACACAGATGTACCCTCTGCACCCTATGAGGACACACATCTACCTCTGGGCACACAGATATACCCTCTGCACCCTATGAGGACACACAACTACCTCTGGGCACACAGATGTACCCTCTGCACCCTATGAGGACACACAACAACCTCTGGGCACACAGATATACTCTCTGCACCCTATGAGGACACACAACTACCTCTGGGCACACAGATGTACCCTCTGCACTCTATGAGGACACACAACTACCTCTGGGCACACAGATGTACCCTCTGCACCCTATGAGGACACACAACTACCTCTGGGCACACAGATATACTCTCTGCACCCTATGAGGACACACAACTACCTCTGGGCACACAGATGTACCCTCTGTACCCTATGAGGACACACAACTACCTCTGGGCAAACAGATGTACCCTCTGCACGCTATGAGGACACACAGCTACATCTGGGCACACAGATGTATCCTCTGCACCCTATGAGGACACACAACTACCTCTGGGCACACAGATATACCCTCTGCACCCTATGAGGACACACAACTATCTCTGGGCACACAGATGTACCCTCTGCACCCTATGAGGACACACAACTATCTCTGGGCACACAGATGTACCCTCTGCACCCTATGAGGACACACATCTACCTCTGGGCACACAGATATACCCTCTGCACCCTATGAGGACACACAACTACCTCTGGGCACACAGATATACCCTCTGCACCCTATGAGGACACACAACTACCTCTGGGCACACAGATGTACCCTCTGCACCCTATGAGGACACACAGCTACATCTGGGCACACAGATGTTCCCTCTGCACCCTATGAGGACACACAACTACCTCTGGGCACACAGATATACACTCTGCACCCTATGAGGACACACATCTACCTCTGGGCACACAGATGTACCCTCTGCACCCTATGAGGACACACATCTACCTCTGGGCACACAGATGTACCCTCTGCACTCTATGAGGACACACATCTACGTCTGGGCACACAGATATACTCTCTGCACCCTATGAGGACACACAACTACCTCTGGGCACACAGATGTACCCTCTGCACCCTATGAGGACACACATCTACCTCTGGGCACACAGATGTACCCTCTGCACCCTATGAGGACACACATATACCTCTGGGCACACAGATGTACCTTCTGCACCCTATGAGGACACACATCTACCTCTGGGCACACAGATGTACCCTCTGCACCCTATGAGGACACACATCTACCTCTGGGCACACAGATGTACCCTCTGCACTCTATGAGGACACACAACTACCTCTGGGCACACAGATATACCCTCTGCACCCTATGAGGACACACAGCTACCTCTGGGCACACAGATGTACCCTCTGCACCCTATGAGGACACAAATCTACCTCTGGGCACACAGATGTACCCTCTGCACCCTATGAGGACACACATATACCTCTGGGACACAGATGTACCCTCTGCACCCTATGAGGACACGCAACAACCTCTGGGCACACAGATATACCCTCTGCACCCTATGAGGACACACTACCTCTGGGCACACAGATATACCCTCTGCACCCTATGAGGACACACAGCTACATCTGGGCACACAGATGTACCCTATGCACCCGATGAGGACACACAACTACCTCTGGGCACACAGATATACCCTCTGCACCCTATGAGGACACACAACTACCTCTGGGCACACAGATATACTCTCTGCACCCTATGAGGACACACAACTACCTCTGGGCTCACAAATATACCCTCTGCACCCTATGAGGACACACTACCTCTGGGCACACAGATATACCCTCTGCACCGTATGAGGACACACAGCTACATCTGGGCCCACAGATGTGCCCTCTGCACCCTATGAGGACACACAACTACCTCTGTGCACACAGATATACCCTCTGCACCCTATGAGGACACACAACTACCTCTGGGCACACAGATATACCCTCTGCACCCTATGAGGACACACAACTACCTCTGGGCACACAGATGTACCCTCTGCACCCTTTGAGGACACACATCTACCTCTGGGCACACAGATATACCCTCTGCACCCTATGAGGACACACAACTACCTCTGGGCACACAGATGTACCCTCTGCACCCTATGAGGACACACAACTACCTCTGGGCACACAGATGTACCCTCTGCACCCTATGAGTACACACAACTACCTCTGGGCACACAGATGTACCCTCTGCACCCTATGAGGACACACAACTACCTCTGGGCACACAGATATACCCTCTGCACCCTGTGAGGACACACAACTACCTCTGGGCACACAGATATACCCTCTGCACCCTATGAGGACACTCTACCTCTGGGCACACAGATGTACCCTCTGCACCCTATGAGGACACACAGCTACATCTGGGCACACAGATATACCCTCTGCACCCTAGGAGGACACACAGCTGCATCTGGGCACACACACAGATGTACCCTCTGCACCCTATGAGGACACACATCTACCTCTGGGCACACAGATATACCCTCTGCACCCTATGAGGACACACAACTACCTCTGGGCACACAGATATACCCTCTGCACCCTATGAGGACACACAACTACCTCTGGGCACACAGATGTACCCTCTGCACGCTATGAGGACACACATCTACCTCTGGGCACAGAGATATACCCTCTGCACCCTATGAGGACACACAACTACCTCTGGGCACACAGATGTACCCTCTGCACCCTATGAGGACACACAACTACCTCTGGGCACACAGATGTACCCTCTGCACCCTATGAGGACACACAACTACCTCTGTGCACACAGATATACCCTCTGCACCGTATGAGGATACACAACTACCTCTGGGCACACAGATGTACCCTCTGCACCCTATGAGGACACACAACTACCTCTGGGCACACAGATGTACCCTCTGCAGCCTATGAGGACACACATCTACCTCTGGGCACACAGATATACCCTCTGCACCTTATGAGGACACACATCTACCTCTGGGCACACAGATATACCCTCTGCACCCTATGAGGACACACAACTACCTCTGGGCACACAGATGTACCCTCTGCACCCTATGAGGACACACAACTACCTCTGGGCACACAGATATACCCTCTGCACCCTGTGAGGACACACAACTACCTCTGGGCACACAGATATACCCTCTGCACCCTATGAGGACACACTACCTCTGGGCACACAGATGTACCCTCTGCACCCTATGAGGACACACAGCTACATCTGGGCACACAGATATACCCTCTGCACCCTATGAGGACACACAGCTGCATCTGGGCACACACACAGATGTACCCTCTGCACCCTATGAGGACACACATCTACCTCTGGGCACACAGATATACCCTCTGCACCCTATGAGGACACACAACTACCTCTGGGCACACAGATGTACCCTCTGCACCCTATGAGGACACACATCTACCTCTGGGCACACAGATATACTCTCTGCACCCTATGAGGACACACAACTACCTCTGGGCACACAGATGTACCCTCTGTACCCTATGAGGACACAAAACTACCTCTGGGCACACAGATGTACCCTCTGCACCCTATGAGGACACACAACTACCTCTGGGCACACAGATATACTCTCTGCACCCTATGAGGACACACAACTACCTCTGGGCACACAGATGTACCCTCTGCACCCTATGAGGACACCCAACTACCTCTGGGCACACAGATGTACCCTCTGCACCCTATGAGGACACCCAACTACCTCTGGGCACACAGATGTACCCTCTGCACCCTATGAGGACACACAGGTACCTCTGGGCACACAGATGTACCCTCTGCACCCTATGAGGACACACAGCTACATCTGGGCACACAGGTGTACCCTCTGCACCCTATGAGGACACACAGCTACCTCTGGGCACACAGATGTACCCTCTGCACCCTATGAGGACACACAACTACCTCTGGGCACACAGATGTACCCTCTGCACCCTATAAGGACACACATCTACCTCTGGGCACACAGATGTACCCTCTGCACTCTATGAGGACACACATCTACGTCTGGGCACACAGATATACTCTCTGCACCCTATGAGGACACACAACTACCTCTGGGCACACAGATGTACCCTCTGCACCCTATGAGGACACACATCTACCTCTGGGCACACAGATGTACCCTCTGCACCCTATGAGGACACACATATACCTCTGGGCACACAGATGTACCCTCTGCACCCTATGAGGACACACATCTACCTCTGGGCACACAGATGTACCCTCTGCACCCTATGAGGACACACATCTACCTCTGGGCACACAGATGTACCCTCTGCACTCTATGAGGACACACAACTACCTCTGGGCACACAGATATACCCTCTGCACCCTATGAGGACACACAGCTACCTCTGGGCACACAGATGTACCCTCTGCACCCTATGAGGACACACATCTACCTCTGGGCACACAGATGTACCCTCTGCACCCTATGAGGACACACATATACCTCTGGGCCACAGATGTACCCTCTGCACCCTATGAGGACACGCAACTACCTCTGGGCACACAGATATACCCTCTGCACCCTATGAGGACACACTACATCTGGGCACACAGATATACCCTCTGCACCCTATGAGGACAAACAGCTACATCTGGGCACACAGATGTACCCTCTGCACCCTATGAGGACACACAACTACCTCTGGGCACACAGATATACCCTCTGCACCCTATGAGGACACACAACTACCTCTGGGCACACAGATATACTCTCTGCACCCTATGAGGACACACAACTACCTCTGGGCACACAAATATACCCTCTGCACCCTATGAGGACACACTACCTCTGGGCACACATATATACCCTCTGCACCCTATGAGGACACACAGCTACATCTGGGCACACAGATGTACCCTCTGCACCCTATGAGGACACACAACTACCTCTGGGCACACAGATATACCCTCTGCACCCTATGAGGACACACAACTACCTCTGGGCACTCAGATGTACCCTCTGCACCCTATGAGGACACACATCTACCTCTGGGCACACAGATATACCCTCTGCACCCTATGAGGACACACAGCTACATCTGGGCACACAGATGTACCCTCTGCACCCTATGAGGACACACAACTACCTCTGGGCACACAGATGTACCCTCTGCACCCTATGAGGACACACAACTACCTCTGGGCACACAGATGTACCCTCTGCACCCTATGAGGAAATACAAATACCTCTGGGCACACAGATATACCCTCTGCACCCTGTGAGGACACACTACCTCTGGGCACACAGATATACCCTCTGCACCCTATGAGGACACACAACTACCTCTGGGCACACAGATGTACCCTCTGCACCCTATGAGGACACACAACTACCTCTGGGCACACAGATATACCCTCTGCACCCTATGAGGACACACAACTACCTCTGGGCACACAGATATACCCTCTGCACCGTATGAGGACACACATCTACCTCTGGGCACACAGATGTACCCTCTGCACCCTATGAGGACACACATCTACCTCTGGGCACACAGATGTACCCTCTGCACCCTATGAGGACACACATCTTCCTCTGAGCACACATATATACCCTCTGCACCCTATGGGGACACACATCTACCTCTGGGCACAGAGATATACACTCTGCACCCTATGAGGACACACAACTACCTCTGAGCACACAGATATACCCTCTGCGCTCTATGAGGACACACAACTACCTCTGGGCACACAGATATACCCTGTGCACTCTATGGGGACACACAACTACCTCTGGGCACACAGTTTATACCCTCTGCACTCTATGGGGACACATGTCTACCTCTGGGCACACAGATATACCCTCTGCACTCTATGGGGACACACAACTACCTCTGGGCACACAGATATACCCTCTGCTCCCTATGAGGACACACATCTACCTCTGGGCACACAGATATACTCTCTGCACTCTATGGGGACACACAACTACCTCTGGGCACACAGATATACCCTCTGCTCCCTATGGGGACACATATCTACCTCTGGGCACACAGATATACCATCTGCACCCTATGAGGACACACATCTACCTCTGGGCACACAGATATACCCTCTGCACCCTATGGGGACACACATCTACCTCTGGGCACACAGATATACCCTCTGCACCCTATGGGGACACACATCTACCTCTGGGCACACAGATGTACCCTCTGCACCCTATGAGGACACACAGCTACCTCTGGGCACACACACAGATGTACCCTCTGCACCCTATGAGGACACACATCTAGCTCTGGGCACACAGATGTACCCTCTGCACCCTATGAGGACACACATCTACCTCTGGGCACACAGATGTACCCTCTGCACTCTATGGGGACACACAACTACCTCTGGGCACACAGATATACCCTCTGCACCCTATGAGGACACACATCTACCTCTGGGCACACAGATGTACCCTCTGCACCCTCTGAGGAACTTACATCTACCTCTGGGCACACAGATATACCCTCTGCACTCTATGGGGACACACATCTACCTCTGGGCACACAGATATACCCTCTGCACCCTATGAGGACACACATCTACCTCTGGGCACATAGATGTTCCCTCTGCACCCTATCAGGACACACATCTACCTCTGGGCACACAGATGTACCCTCTGCACCCTATGAGGACACACATCTACCTCTGGGCACACAGATGTACCCTCTGCACTCTATGGGGACACACAACTACCTCTGAGCACACAGATGTACCCTCTGCACCCTATGAGGACACACATCTACCTCTGGGCACACAGATATACCCTCTGCACCCTATGGGGACTCACATCTACCTCTGGGCACACAGATGTACCCTCTGCACCCTATGAGGACACACATCTACTTCTGGGCACACAGATATACCCTCTGCACCCTATGGGGACACTCATCTACCTCTGGGCACACAGATGTACCCTCTGCACCCTATGAGGACACACATCTACCTATGGGCACACAGATATACCCTCTGCACCCTATGAGGACACACATATACCTCTGGGCACACAGATGTACCCTCTGCACCCTATGTGGACATACAACTACCTCTGGGCACACAGATGTATCCTCTGCACCCTATTGGGACACACATCTACCTCTAGGCACACAGATATACCCTCTGCACTCTATGAGGACACTCATCTACCCCTGGGCACACAGATATACCCTCTGCACCCTATGAGGACACACATCTACCTCTGGGCACACAGATATACCCTCTGCACCCTATGTGGACACACAACTACCTCTGGGCACACAGATGTACCCTCTGCACCCTATTGGGACACACATCTACCTCTGGGCACACAGATATACCCTCTGCACTCTATGAGGACACTCATCTACCCCTGGGCACACAGATATACCCTCTGCACCCTATGAGGACACACATCTACCTTTGGGCACACAGATATACCCTCTGCACCCTATGTGGACATACAACTACCTCTGGGCACACAGATATACCCTCTGCACCCTATGAGGACACACATCTACCTCTGGGCACACAGATATACCCTCTGCACCCTATGTGGACACACAACTACCTCTGGGCACACAGATATACCCTCTGCACCCTATGGGGCCACACATCTACCTCTGGGCACACAGATGTACCCTCTGCACGCTATGGGGACACACATCTACCTCTGGGCACACAGACGTACCCTCTGCACCCTATGGGGACACACATCTACCTCTGGGCACATAGATGTACCCTCTGCACTCTATGAGGACACACATCTACCTCTGGGCACACAGATATACCCTCTGCACCCTATGGGGACACACATCTACCTCTGGGCACACAGATATACCCTCTGCACCCTATGCCGACACACATCTACCTCTGGGCACACAGATATACCCTCTGCAGCCTATGAGGACACACATCTACCTCTGGGCACACAGATGTACCCTCTGCACCCTATGGGGACACACATCTACCTCTGGGCACACAGATATACCTTCTGCACCCTATGCCGACACACATCTACCTCTGGGCACACAGATTTACCCTCTGCGCTCTATGAGGACACTCATCTACCTCTGGGCACACAGATATACCCTCTGCAGCCTATGAGGACACACATCTACCTCTGGGCACACAGATATACCCTCTGCACCCTATGAGGACACACAACTACCTCTGGGCACACAGATGTACCCTCTGCACCCTATGAGGACACACATCTACCTATGGGCACACAGATGTACCCTCTGCACCCTATGGGGACTCACATTCACCTGGTGTTTCAATTTCCCTGCACACTACAGGAACACTCAGGGATGTAGCCAGAACTTTGTGGGCCCCATAGCAACATTTTGAAGGGGCCCCTGTCCCAATGTTTTTAGAGTGACACCTCTCCTCAAAACTGGTTAATGTTTTCCCCATAGTAGTGCCCTAGTTTTGTTTATGAACCATAGTAAATGCCCTAGTTTACATTATGGCACATTGTAGGGCTGCAGTCCACATTATGTCACAGTCCCCCAATTCACATTAAGACATACATGGCGGGTGCATGACGCATCGCACTTGTGATGTGATGCATTCTGCTGGTCATTGCATGCATGCTTGCGTTGGTAACACCGGCATGCATGCATGATGAACCCCGCAAAGGAGCGCTCTGTCGGTAACAGCGGCCCTTTGCATATGAGAAAGGCGGTGAAACCCGCGTTTTGGGGTTTGATCTAATTTTTCTCCTTGATGCATCCCACCCACACAACTGGAGAAACTCTAGTGCCTCCAGTTCATATTATGCCACACTATAGTGCCTTCACTTCATATGGTGCCACATTACAGAGCTCCAGTTCATATTATGTAACATTATAGTACCCTCCAGTTCATATTATACCACATTACCATAAGCAGGTTCGATTATGCCACATTACAGTGCCCTCCAGGTCAAATGATGCCACATTACAGTGCCCAGTTTAGATTATGCCACATTACAGTGCCACCATAGCATTATAACATCCACTACACACCTCTCAAAACTGAGTCCTCCATTCAGGCTGGGCAACAGGTCAGACGCTATTGCTTAGAGGGCAGAGGCAGGACATTGGTATGTATCTACAGTATATAACTTGGGTCCAGGGCCCCCTAAGCCTCTGGGGGCCATAGAAATGGAAACCCATACCAGGCAACCCTGACAGGTGCTGCTGAGACTTGTAGTTCTATAGCTCTTATGTTCTATGATAAGAAGCACTGATTTCTAAGACAGCATTTAGATTGTTAGCTCTTATGTTCCAGGAGGAGATGCACAGGTTGCCTAAACCTGCATTAGACATCGTCCTGTTGCGATGCCCACCAGCTGCCACTCAATTCTGCCGATGGGCGTACAAACTCGCACTATCAACGCACAGCTGGCCACAGCATTGGACATTGCACCTCCCCTATGGAAGGCGCAGAATGGGCCTGATTCAGATGTGAACGCGATGCCGATCTTTACGCAGTTGGGCGATTATCGTCCGACTGCGCCTGCATTGCGATTGCACTGCGCATGTGCCATGGTAGCTTAGCAATGGATTTCTGTGCAAAGTGAGTGACATTGAGGGACCGTTTGGGGGCGGTTATGGGCAGTGACGACAAAAGCGCAGGTGTGTCTCGGCCGCTTTTGTGGCGTATTTCAGCATACTACTTAAATCTTGTACGCAGAAAACATGGCTCCATTGTCTCAGTTCCCGCGGCCATTCTGTGTGAGCATCGGGTCACTTAGGCGGTGATTATGGAAGGATGTGCGAGCGCTGCACCTGCTTGGATCTGCGAAGCCGCTGGTGGGCGTCTCATTACATTTCCAGGCGGATACAGCATTAGCGTAATGTCACACAGCCGCTGTGCACGGGATCTCAGTCACTATTGCAGTAGTGTCTACATCTGAATCAGGCTCAGTACTACCACAATGTACCATACTACCACAATGCACTATACTACCACAATGCCCCATACTACCACAATGCACCATACTACCACAATGCACCATACTACCACAATGCACTATACTACCACAATGCACTATATTACCACAATGCACCATACTACCACAATGTACCATACTACCACAATGCACCATACTACCACAATGCACTATATTACCACAATGCACCATACTACCACAATGCACCATACTACCACAATGCACTATATTACCACAATGCACTATATTACCACAATGCACCATACTACCACAATGTACCATACTACCACAATGCACCATACTACCACAATGCACCATATTACCACAATGCACCATACTACCACAATGCACTATATTACCACAATGCACTATACTACCACAATGCACCATACTACCACAATGCACTATATTACCACAATGCACCATACTACCACAATGCACCATACTACCACAATGCACTATACTACCACAATGCACTATATTACCACAATGCACCATACTACCACAATGTACCATACTACCACAATGCACTATATTACCACAATGCGCCATACTGCACCATACTACCACAATGCACCATATTACCACAATGCACCATATTACCACAATGCACTATACTACCACAATGCACCACACTACCACAATGCACCATACTACCACAATGCACTATATTACCACAATGCGCCATATTACCACAATGGACCATACTACCACAATGCACTATATTACCACAATGCACCATACTACCACAATGCACCATACTACCACAATACACCATACTACCACAATGCACTATACTACCACAATGCACCATACTACCACAATGCACTATACTACCACAATGCACCATACTACCACAATGCACCATACTACCACAATGCACTATATTACCACAATGCACTATATTACCACAATGCACCATACTACCACAATGCACTATATTACCACAATGCACCATATTACCACAATGCACCATATTACCACAATGCACTATATTACCACAATGCACTATATTACCACAATGCACCATACTACCACAATGCATTATATTACCACAATGGACCATACTACCACAATGCACCATACTACCACAATGCACCATACTACCACAATGCACTATACTACCACAATGCACCATACTACCACAATGCACTATATTACCACAATGCACTATATTACCACAATGCACCATACAACCACAATGCACCATATTACCACAATGCACCATACTACCACAATGTACCATACTACCACAATGCACCATACTACCACAATGCACTATATTACCACAATGCACCATACTACCACAATGCACCATACTACCACAATGCACTATATTACCACAATGCACTATATTACCACAATGCACCATACTACCACAATGTACCATACTACCACAATGCACCATACTACCACAATGCACCATATTACCACAATGCACCATACTACCACAATGCACTATACTACCACAATGCACTATACTACCACAATGCACCATACTACCACAATGCACCATATTACCACAATGCACCATACTACCACAATGCACCATACTACCACAATGCACCATACTACCACAATGCACCATACTACCACAATGTACCATACTACCACAATGCACTATATTACCACAATGCGCCATACTACCACAATGCACTATACTACCACAATGCACTATATTACCACAATGCGCCATATTACCACAATGCGCCATACTACCACAATGCACCATATTACCACAATGCACCATACTACCACAATGCACCATATTACCACAATGCACCATATTACCACAATGCACTATACTACCACAATGCACCACACTACCACAATGCACCATACTACCACAATGTACCATACTACCACAATGCACTAAATTACCACAATGCGCCATATTACCACAATGGACCATACTACCACAATGCACTATATTACCACAATGCACCATACTACCACAATGCACCATACTACCACAATGCACTATACTACCACAATGCACCATACTACCACAATGCACCATACTACCACAATGCACTATATTACCACAATGCACCATACTACCACAATGCACTATATTACCACAATGCACCATATTACCACAATGCACCATATTACCACAATGCACTATATTACCACAATGCACCATACTACCACAATGCACTATATTACCACAATGCACCATACTACCACAATGCACTATATTACCACAATGGACCATACTACCACAGTGCACCATACTACCACAATGCACCATACTACCACAATGCACCATACTACCACAATGCACCATACTACCACAATGCACCATACTACCACAATGCACTATATTACCACAATGCACTATATTACCACAATGCACCATATTACCACAATGCACCATACTACCACAATGCACTATATTACCACAATGCACCATACTACCACAATGCACCATATTACCACAATGCACCATACTACCACAATGCACCATACTACCACAATGCACCATATTACCACAATGCACCATATTACCACAATGCACTATATTACCACAATGCACCATACTACCACAATGCACTATATTACCACAATGCGCCATATTACCACAATGCGCCATATTACCACAATGCGCCATATTACCACAATGCGCCATACTACCACAATGCACTATATTACCACAATGCACCATACTACCACAATGCACTATATTACCACAATGCACTATATTACCACAATGCACCATACTACCACAATGCACCATATTACCTCAATGCACCATACTACCACAATGCACTATATTACCACAATGCACCATACTACCACAATGCACTATATTACCACAATGCACCATACTACCACAATGCACTATATTACCACAATGCACCATACTACCACAATGCACTATATTACCTCAATGCACTATATTACCACAATGCACTATATTACCACAATGCACCATACTACCACAATGCACTATATTACCTCAATGCACCATACTACCACAATGCACTATATTACCACAATGCACCATACTACCACAATGCACCATATTACCACAATGCACCATACTACCACAATGCACCATACTACCACAATGCACTATATTATCACAATGCGCCATATTACCACAATGCACCATACTACCACAATGCACCATACTACCACAATGCACTATGTTACCACAATGCACAATATTACCACAATCCACCATACTACCACAATGCACTATATTACCACAATGCACTATATTACCACAATGCACTATATTACGCCACAATGCACCATACTACCACAATGCACTATATTACCACAATGCACTATATTACCACAATGCACCATACTACCACAATGCACTATATTACCACAATGCGCCATATTACCACAATGCGCCATATTACCACAATGCGCCATATTACCACAATGCGCCATACTACCACAATGCACTATATTACCACAATGCACTATATTACCACAATGCACCATACTACCACAATGCACTATATTACCTCAATGCACTATATTACCAAAATGCACTATACTACCTCAATGCACTATATTACCACAATGCACTATACTACCACAATGCACCATACTACCACAATGCACTATATTACCACAATGCACTATACTACCACAATGCACTATATTACCTCCATGCACCATACTACCACAATGCACCATACTACCACAATGCACTATATTACCACAATGCACTATATTACCACAATGCACTATACTACCACAATGCACCATACAACCACAATGCACTATACTACCACAATGCACCATACTACCACAATGCACCATACTACCACAATGCACTACATTACCTCAATGCACCATACTACCACAATGCACCATACTACCACAATGCACTACACTACCACAATGCACTACATTACCTCAATGCACCATATTACCACAATGCACTATATTACCACAATGCACCATACTACCACAATGCACTATATTACCACAATGCGCCATACTACCACAATGCACTATATTACCACAATGCGCCATATTACCACAATGCGCCATATTACCACAATGCGCCATACTACCACAATGCGCCATATTACCACAATGCGCCATATTACCACAATGCGCCATATTACCACAATGCGCCATACTACCACAATGCACTATATTACCACAATGCACCATATTACCACAATGCACTATATTACGCCACAATGCACCATACTACCACAATGCACTATATTACCACAATGCACTATATTACCACAATGCACCATACTACCACAATGCTCTATATTACCACAATGCGCCATATTACCACAATGCACCATATTACCACAATGCACAATATTACCACAATGCACCATACTACCACAATGCACTATATTACCACAATGCACTATATTATCACAATGCACCATACTACCACAATGCACTATATTACCTCAATGCACTATATTACCAAAATGCACTATACTACCTCAAAGCACTATATTACCACAATGCGCCATACTACCACAATGCACTATATTAGCACAATGCACTATATTACCACAATGCACTATATTACCACAATGCACTATACTACCACAATGCACCATACTACCACAATGCACTATACTACCACAATGCACCATACTACCACAATGCACCATACTACCACAATGCACTACATTACCTCAATGCACCATACTACCACAATGCACTATATTACCACAATGCGCCATACTACCACAATGCACTATATTACCACAATGCGCCATATTACCACAATGCGCCATATTACCACAATGCGCCATACTACCACAATGCGCCATATTACCACAATGCGCCATATTACCACAATGCGCCATATTACCACAATGCGCCATACTACCACAATGCACTATATTACCACAATGCACCATATTACCACAATGCACTATATTACCTCAATGCACCATACTACCACAATGCACTATATTACCTCAATGCACCATACTACCACAATGCACTATATTACCACAATGCACTATATTACCACAATGCACCATACTACCACAATGCACTATATTACCTCAATGCACCATACTACCACAATGCACTATATTACCACAATGCACCATACTACCACAATGCACTATATTACCACAATGCACCATACTACCACAATGCACTATATTACCACAATGCACCATACTACCACAATGCACTATAATACTTCAATGCACCATATTACCACAATGCACTATATTACCACAATGCACTATATTAACACAATGCACCATACTACCACAATGCACTATATTACCTCAATGCACCATACTACCACAATGCACTATATTACCACAATGCATCATACTACCACAATGCACCATATTACCACAATGCACCATATTACCACAATGCACCATACTACCACAATGCACCATACTACCACAATGCACCATATTACCACAATGCGCCATATTACCACAATGCGCCATACTACCACAATGCGCCATACTACCACAATGCGCTATATTACCACAATGCACAATATTACCACAATGCACCATACCACCACAATGCACTATATTACGCCACAATGCACCATACTACCACAATGCACTATATTACCACAATGCACTATATTACCACAATGCACCATACTACCACAATGCTCTATATTACCACAATGCGCCATATTACCACAATGCACCATATTACCACAATGCACAATATTACCACAATGCACCATACTACCACAATGCACTATATTACCACAATGCACTATATTATCACAATGCACCATACTACCACAATGCACTATATTACCTCAATGCACTATATTACCAAAATGCACTATACTACCTCAAAGCACTATATTACCACAATTCGCCATACTACCACAATGCACTATATTAGCACAATGCACTATATTACCACAATGCACTATATTACCACAATGCACTATACTACCACAATGCACCATACTACCACAATGCACTATACTACCACAATGCACCATACTACCACAATGCACTATACTACCACAATGCACTACATTACCTCAATGCACCATACTACCACAATGCACTATATTACCACAATGCGCCATACTACCACAATGCACTATATTACCACAATGCGCCATACTACCACAATGCGCCATATTACCACAATGCGCCATACTACCACAATGCGCCATATTACCACAATGCGCCATATTACCACAATGCGCCATATTACCACAATGCGCCATACTACCACAATGCACTATATTACCACAATGCACCATATTACCACAATGCACTATATTACCTCAATGCACCATACTACCACAATGCACTATATTACCTCAATGCACCATACTACCACAATGCACTATATTACCACAATGCACTATATTACCACAATGCACCATACTACCACAATGCACTATATTACCTCAATGCACCATACTACCACAATGCACTATATTACCACAATGCACCATACTACCACAATGCACTATATTACCACAATGCACCATACTACCACAATGCACTATATTACCACAATGCACCATACTACCACAATGCACTATAATACTTCAATGCACCATATTACCACAATGCACTATATTACCACAATGCACTATATTAACACAATGCACCATACTACCACAATGCACTATATTACCTCAATGCACCATACTACCACAATGCACTATATTACCACAATGCATCATACTACCACAATGCACCATATTACCACAATGCACCATATTACCACAATGCACCATACTACCACAATGCACCATACTACCACAATGAACCATATTACCACAATGCGCCATATTACCACAATGCGCCATACTACCACAATGCGCCATACTACCACAATGCGCTATATTACCACAATGCACAATATTACCACAATGCACCATACTACCACAATGCACTATATTACCACAATGCACTATATTACCACAATGCACCATACCACCACAATGCACTATATTACGCCACAATGCACCATACTACCACAATGCACTATATTACCACAATGCACTATATTACCACAATGCACCATACTACCACAATGCTCTATATTACCACAATGCGCCATATTACCACAATGCACCATATTACCACAATGCACAATATTACCACAATGCACCATACTACCACAATGCACTATATTACCTCAATGCACTATATTATCACAATGCACCATACTACCACAATGCACTATATTACCTCAATGCACTATATTACCAAAATGTACTATACTACCTCAAAGCGCTATATTACCACAATGCGCCATACTACCACAATGCGCTATATTAGCACAATGCACTATATTACCACAATGCACTATATTACCACAATGCACTATACTACCACAATGCACCATACTACCACAATGCACTATACTACCACAATGCACCATACTACCACAATGCACCATACTACCTCAGTGCACCATACTACCACAATGCACTATACTACCACAATGCACTATACTACCACAATGCACTATATTACTTCCATGCACCATACTACCACAATGCACCATACTACCCCATTGCACTATATTACCCCAATGCACCATATTACCCCAATGCACTATATTACCTCAATGCACCATACTACCACAGTGCACTATACTACCACAATGCACTATATTACCACAATGCACCATATTACCTCAATGCACCATACTACCACAATGCACCATATTACCACAATGCACCATACTACCATAATGCACCATACTACCACAATGCACTATACTACCACAATGCATTATATTACCTCAATGCACCATACTACCACTATGCACCATACTACCACAATGCACTATACTACCACAATGCACCATACTACCACAGTGCACCATACTACCACAATGCACTATACTACCACAATGCACCATACTACCACAATGCACCATACTACCACAATGCACTACATTACCTCAATGCACCATACTACCACAATGCACCATACTACCACAATGCACTATACTACCACAATGCACTACATTACCTCAATGCACTACATTACCACAATGCACTATTTTACCACAATGCACCATACTACCACAATGCACTATATTACCTCAATGCGCTATATTACCACAATGCACTATATTACCATAATGCACTATATTACCACAATGCACCATACTACCATAATGCACTATATTACGCCACAATGCACCATACTACCACAATGCACTATATTACCACAATGCATTATATTACCACAATGCACCATACTACCACAATGCACTATATCACCACAATGCACCATACTACCACATTGCACTATATTACCTCAATGCACTATACTACCACAATGCACTATATTACTACAATGCACCATACTACCACAATGCACCATACTACCACAATGCACTATATTACCACAATGCACTATATTACCACAATGCACCATACTACCACAATGCACCATACTACCACAATGCGCCATATTACCACAATGAACTATATTACCACAATGCACTATACTACCACAATGCACCATAATACCTCCATGCACCATATTACCACAATGCACTATACTACCACAATGCACTATATTACCTCAATGCACCATACTACCACAATGCACTATATTACCTCCATGCACCATATTACCACAATGCACCATATACCACAATGCACCATAATACCTCCATGCACCATATTACCACAATGCACTATGGGCCTGATTCAGAGACGTTCGCTCTGAATCAGGGCCGGGCTTTTCAGCTATTGCGAGCGGCCATGATGATGGTCGCGATGGTCAAGACCATCGCGACCATCGGGCTTGCGACGAGACCCTTGCGGTAGAGTCTCGTTCATCACAAGCTCCAGAGAGCTTTCAGCTCTAACAGAGCCGGAATCTCTCCACTAACATCTCCACTGACCCAGTCGCAAGCTCAGCGCTTGCGACCGGGTCTGAATCAGGACCTATATTACTACACTGCACTATACTAACAAAATCCACTAATCTACCATAACGCACAATATTACCACAACCCACTATACTACCATAACACACAAAGCTACCACAACCCACTATACTGTATTACACGAACCCACTATACTACTACAACACACTATATTACCACGACCAACTATACTACCACAACTAACTACACTACCACAATCCACTACATTATCACAACGCACTATACTACCACCACAACCCAGTATATTACCACGACCAACAATACTATCACAACTCACTACACTACCACAATCCACGACATTATAACAACCCACTATACTACCATAACGCACAAAGCTACCACAACCCACTATACTGTATTACAAGAACCCACTATACTACTACAACACACTATATTACCACGACCAACTATACTACCACAATCCACTACATTATCACAACGCACTATACTACCACCACAACCCACTATATTACCACGACCAACTATACTATCACAACTCACTACACTGCCACAATCCACTACATTATCACAACGCACTATACTACCACCACAACCCACTATATTACCACGACCAACTATACTATTACAACTCACTACACTACCACAATCCACTACATTATCACAACGTACTATACTACCACCACAACACACTATATTACCACAACTAACTACACTACCACAATCCACTACATTATCACAACGCACTATACTACCACCACAACCCACTATATTACCACGACCAACTATACTATCACAACTCACTACACTACCACAATCCACTACATTATCACAACGTACTATACTACCACCACAACACACTATATTACCACGACCAACTATACTACCACAACTAACTACACTACCACAATCCACTACATTATCACAACGCACTATACTACCACCACAACCCACTATATTACCACGACCAACTATACTACCACAACTAACTACACTACCACAATCCACTACATTATCACAACGCACTATACTACCACCACAACCCACTATATTACCACGACCAACTATACTATCTATACTACCAACTATACTATACTATACAACTATACTATACTATACAACTCACTACACTACCACAACCCACTATATTACCACGACCAACTATACTATCACAACTCACTACACTACCACAATCCACGACATTATAACAACCCACAATACTACCACCACAACCCACTATATTACCATGACCAACTATACTATCACAACTCACTACACTACCACAATCCACTACATTATCACAACCCACTATACTACCACCACAACCCACTATATTACCACGACCAATTATACTATCTATACTACCAACTATACTATACTATACAACTATACTATACTATACAACTCACTACACTACCACAACCCACTATATTACCACGACCAACCACTACCACAACTCACTACACTACCACAATCCACTATATTACCACGACCAACTATACTACCACAACTCACTACACTACCACAATCCACTACATTATCACAACGCACTATACTACCACCACAACCCACTATAATACCACAAGGCATTATAAAAACCACAACCCACTATATTACCACAGCCTACTATACTACATGTTGAGTCTCCCATATCCAAAATGCTTGGGACCAGGGGTATTTTGGATAACGGAATATTCCTTATTTTGGAATATTTGCATACCATAATGAAATATCTTGGGAATGGGAGCCAAGTCTAAACACAGAATGTATTTATGTTATATATACACCTTATACACACAGCCTGCAGGTCACTTTATACAATATTTCAATAATTTTGTGGCTCAAACAAAGTTTGTCTACTTACATGAAATTCATTTATGTTTCATATACACCTTATACACACAGCCTGAAGGCAATTTTATACAATATTTGTAATAATTGTGTGCCTTAAACCAGTGGCATAACTAGGGTATTTGGAGCCCAAGGCAAGTTAAAAAAAACGGAGCCCTCCCCGAAAAAGTGAGCTTGGTCACATGGGCACAAGGGGCGTGGACACTGGAAAATGGGGGTGTGGCAACATGACACGCCACCATTTCTTGTCACTCTGGGAACATAGTAGTGCCCCTCTTGTAATGCCCACTGTAGTAGTGCCCCTTATGCAATGTCCCCAGTAGCAGTGCCCCTTATGTAGTGCCCCTATAAAGTGCACCCTTATACAGTGCCCCCAGTAATGCACCCATATATAGTGCCTCTTATGTAGTGCCCCCACTAGTGCCACCTATACAGTGCCCCCAGTAATGGCCCTTATACAGTGCCGCTATTAGTGGCCCCCCAATGCAGTGCTCCCAGTAGATCCCCTTATACAGTGCCCCCAGTAGTGGTCTCCCCCTATGCAGTGCCCCTTATACAGTGCCCAGTAGTGGTCCCCCTATGAAGTGCTCCTTATATAGTGCCTCCAGTAGTAGTCCTCCCTATGCAGTGCCTCCAGTAGTGCCCCTTATATTGTGTCCCCAGTGCCCACAGTAGTACCCCTTATATAGTGCCCCAGCTGCCGTCCGCTCTTCAGTCCTCCCGGGCCGGCCCGCTCTGCACTATTGGAGCTATGTCATGACGTCTCTCCCGTCACCCACTGCAGGAGCCAGAAGATGGAGCTCATGAGTGAGCTCCAGCCCGGCTCCGGCAGTAGGCGCAGCGCAGCAGACAATGAGGGTCTGTATATAGCATGGGTGCCATCTTTCCTACATACAGTGAGGGGTTGTGTAATGAGCATTATATAGCATGGGGGTGCCATCTTTCCTACATACAGTGAGGGGTTGTGTAATGAGCATTATATAGCATGGGTGGCATCTTCCCTACATACAGTGAGGAGATGTGTAATGAGCATTATATAGCATGGGGGCGGCATCTTCCCTACATACAGTGAGGAGATGTGTAATGAGCATTATATAGCATGGGGGCGGCATCTTCCCTACATACAGTGAGGGGATGTGTAATGAGCATTATATAGCATGGGGGCGGCATCTTCCCTACATACAGTGAGGGGATGTGTAATGAGCATTTTATAGCATGGGGGCATCTTTCCTACATACAGTGAGGGGTTGTCTAATGAGCATTATATAGCATGGGGGCATCTTCCCTACATACAGTGAGGGGATGTGTAATGAGCATTATACAGCATGGGTGGCATCTTCCCTACATACAGTGAGGGGATGTGTACTGAGCAGTATATAGCATGGGGGCATCTTCCCTACATACAGTGAGGGGTTGTGCAATGAGCATTATATAGCATGGGCGGCATCTTCCCTACATACAGTGAGGGGATGTGTAATGAGCATTATATAGCATGGGGGCATCTTCCCTACATACAGTGAGGGGATGTGTAATGAGCATTATATAGCATGGGTGGCATCTTCCCTACATACAGTGAGGGGTTGTGTAATGAGCAAAATATAGCATGGGTGGCATCTTCCCTACATACAGTGAGGGGATGTGTACTGAGCAGTATATAGCATGGGGGCATCTTCCCTACATACAGTGAGGGGTTGTGCAATGAGCATTATATAGCATGGGCGGCATCTTCCCTACATACAGTGAGGGGATGTGTAATGAGCATTATATAGCATGGGGGCATCTTCCCTACATACAGTGAGGGGATGTGTAATGAGCATTATATAGCATGGGTGGCATCTTCCCTACATACAGTGAGGGGTTGTGTAATGAGCAAAATATAGCATGGGTGGCATCTTCCCTACATACAGTGACGGGATGTGTAATAAGCAGTATATAGCATGGGGGCATCTTCCCTACATACAGTGAGGGGATGTGTAATGAGCAGTATATAGCATGGGGACATCTTCCCTACATACAGTGAGGGGATGTGTAATGAGCATTATATAGCATGGGTGGCATCTTCCCTACATACAGTGAGGGGATGTGTAATGAGCATTATATAGCATGGGTGCCATCTTTCCTACATACAGTGAGGGGTTGTGTAATGAGCATTATATAGCATGGGGGCTGCATCTTCCCTACATACAGTGAGGAGATGTGTAATGAGCATTATATAGCATGGGGGCGGCATCTTCCCTACATACAGTGAGGGGATGTGTAATGAGCATTTTATAGCATGGGGGCATCTTTCCTACATACAGTGAGGGGTTGTGTAATGAGCATTATATAGCATGGGGGCATCTTCCCTACATACAGTGAGGGGATGTGTAATGAGCATTATACAGCATGGGGGCGGCATCTTCCCTACATACAGTGAGGGGATGTGTAATGAGCATTATATAGCATGGGTGGCATCTTCCCTACATACAGTGAGGGGTTGTGTAATGAGCAAAATATAGCATGGGTGGCATCTTCCCTACATACAGTGACGGGATGTGTAATAAGCAGTATATAGCATGGGGGCATCTTCCCTACATACAGTGAGGGGATGTGTAATGAGCAGTATATAGCATGGGGACATCTTCCCTACATACAGTGAGGGGATGTGTAATGAGCAGTATATAGCATGGGGGCGGCATCTTCCCTACATACAGTGAGGGGATGTGTAATGAGCATTATATAGCATGGGTGGCATCTTCACCAAATACAGTGAGGGGTTGTGTAATGAGCATTATATAGCATGGGTGGCATCTTCCCTACATACAGTGAGGGGATGTGTAATGAGCAGTATATAGCATGGGGGCATCTTCCCTACATACAGTGAGGGGATGTGTAATGAGCATTATATAGCATGGGTGGCATCTTCCCTACATACAGTGAGGGGATGTGTAATGAGCATTATATAGCATGGGGGCATCTTCCCTACATACAGTGAGGGGATGTGTAATTAGCATTATATATCATGGGTGGCATCTTCCCTACATACAGTGAGGGGATGTGTAATGAGCATTATATAGCATGGGGGCATCTTCCCTACATACAGTGAAGGGATGTGTAATGAGCATTATATATCATGGGTGGCATCTTCCCTACATACAGTGAGGGGATGTGTAATGAGCATTATATAGCATGGGGGCATCTTCCCTACATACAGTGAGGGGATGTGTAATGAACATTATATAGCATGGGGGCATCTTCCCTACATACAGTGAGGGGATGTGTAATGAGCATTATATAGCATGGGGGCATCTTCCCTACATACAGTGAGGGGATGTGTAATGAGCATTATATAGCATGGGTGGCATCTTCCCTACATACAGTGAGGGGATGTGTAATGAGCATTATATAGCATGGGGGCATCTTCCCTACATACAGTGAGGGGATGTGTAATTAGCATTATATATCATGGGTGGCATCTTCCCTACATACAGTGAGGGGATGTGTAATGAGCATTATATAGCATGGGGGCATCTTCCCTACATACAGTGAAGGGATGTGTAATGAGCATTATATATCATGGGTGGCATCTTCCCTACATACAGTGAGGGGATGTGTAATGAGCATTATATAGCATGGGGGCATCTTCCCTACATACAGTGAGGGGATGTGTAATGAACATTATATAGCATGGGGGCATCTTCCCTACATACAGTGAGGGGATGTGTAATGAGCATTATATAGCATGGGGGCGGCATCTTACCTACATACAGTGAGGGGTTGTGTAATGAGCAGTATATAGCATGGGGGCATCTTCTCTACATACAGTGAGGGGATGTGTAATGAACATTATATAGCATGGGGGCATCTTCCCAACATACAGTGAGGGGATGTGTAATGAGCAGTATATAGCATCGGGGCATCTTCCCTACATACAGTGAGGGGATGTGTAATGAGCATTATATAGCATGGGTGTGGCATCTTCCCTACATACAGTGAGGGGATGTGTAATGAGCAGTATATAGCATAGATGGCATCTTCCCTACATACAGTGAGGGGATGTGCAATGAGCATTATATAGCATTGGGGCATCTTCCCTACATACAGTGAGGAGATGTGTAATGAGCATTATATAGCATGGGGGCGGCATCTTCCCTACATACAGTGAGGGGATGTGTAATGAGCATTATATAGCATGGGTGGCATCTTCCCTACATACAGTGAGGGGTTGTGTAATGAGCATTATATAGCATGGGTGGCATCTTCCCTACATACAGTGAGGGGATGTGTAATAAGCAGTATATAGCATGGGGGCATCTTCCCTACATACAGTGAGGGGATGTGTAATGAGCAGTATATAGCATGGGGGCATCTTCCCTACATACAGTGAGGGGTTGTGTAATGAGTATTATATACAGTAATATAGATGGCATCTTCCCTATATACAGTGAGGGGTTGTGTAATGAGCAGTATATAGCATGGGGGCATCTTCCCTACATACAGTGAGGGGTTGTGTAATGAGTATTATATACAGTAACATAGATGGCATTTTCCCTACATACAGTGAGGGGTTGTGTAATGAGCAGTATATAGCATAGATGGCATCAGTGGCGGACTGGGCCGGAGGGCAGGGTGCCATGTGCCAGTCCGGACGGAGTTCAGTCAGCGCTACACAGTGATTGACAAACACACAGCCGCCGGTTCCGCCAGCTGTGTGTTTGTTGTAAGCAGCAGCCAATGAAAGTCTGTCGGACTCTCATTGGCTGCTGCTGCGCCCACTGCGGGAGCCGCTCCATCTTCCGGCTCCCGCAGTGGGCAATGGGAGAGGCGTCATGACATCATATTACGTCTCTCCCATAATGCCCGGGAAGGACAGACGGAGTAGCGGATGGCGACGCGGGAGCGGGGATTCAGGTGTTTTTTTTTTTATTACCTGTATCTACTGGGGGAGGGGTGGGCACTACAAGGGGGAGACCACTACTGGGGGCACTACAAGGGGGGGGACTACTACTATTGGGGGCACTACAAGGGGGGACTACTACTACTGGGGGCAATACAAGGGGGAGACTACTACTACTGGGTACAATACAAGGGGGGCTACTAATACTGGGGGCAATACAAGGGGGTTACTACTACTGGGGGCAATACAAGGGGGGCTACTACTACTGGGGCAATACAAGGGGGGGCTACTACTACTGGGGGCAATACAAGGGGGGGCTACTACTACTGGGGGCAATACAAGGGGGGACTACTACTACTGGGGGCACTACAAGGGTGGACTACTACTGGGGGCACTACAAGAGGGAGACCACTACTGGGGACACTACAAGGGGGAGATCACTACTGGGGGCACTACAAGGGGGGGAGACTACAGGGGGAGGGCACTACAAGGGGGGACCACTACTGGCGACACTGCAAGTTGGAGACCACTACTGGGGATTATTACTGGGGGCACTTCAAGGGGGGGACTACAACTGGGGGGACTACTACTGGGGGCACTACAAGGGGGACTACTACTACAAGAGGGGACTACAAGGGGGGACTACTACTACTAGGGGCACTACAAGGGGACACTACTACTTCTAGGGGCACTACAAGGGGAGGGGACAACTACTAGGGGCAGTGCATAGGGGGGAGGGGACTACCACTGGGGGCACTGCATCGAAGGACCACTGCTGGGGGCTCTATAAAAAGGGCAATACTGGGGGTACTGCATAGGGGGGAGACTACAACTGGGGGCACTGCAAGGGTAACCACTATTGGGGGCACTGCATGGGGGGTGGACTGCTACTGGGGGCACTATATAAGGGGCACTGCATAGGGGCTTACCACTACTGGGGGCACTATATAAGGGGCTTACTACTGGGGGCACTGCATAGGGGGAACCACTACTGGGGGCACTGTATAAGGGGCACTGCATAGGGGGGATCACTACTGGTGGCACTACTGGAGGCCTGCATAAGGGGGTCCTCTCCTGGGGCACAGGGGGGCACTGCATATGGGCACCACGACGGGGCTGCCCCTAATCTTTATTTTTACTTTCCATTAATCCCATATGGACCCGCCTCCTCCCTGGAACACTTGAGGGGGGATGGGGTGGGGTCGCCATAGCACGCATGTTCTTCGGGCACCGTGACTACACGCTACTCCTCTGCCAGGGCCGCCTGCATGCATTTGCCCCCCAGGCTAAAAGTTGCCAGCCAGCCCCTGGATAGCATCTTTCCTACATACAGTGAGGGGATGTGTAATGAGCAGTATATAGCATGGGTGGCATCTTCCCTACATACAGTGAGGGGTTGTGTAATGAGCTTTATATAGCATGGGGGCATCTTCCCTACATACAGTGAGGGGATGTGTAATGAGCAGTATATAGCATGGGTGGCATCTTCCCTACATACAGTGAGGGGTTGTGTAATGAGCTTTATATAGCATGGGGGCATCTTCCCTACATACAGTGAGGGGTTGTGTAATGAGCATTATATAGCATGGGGGCGGCATCTTTCCTACATACAGAGAGGGGATGTGTAATAAGCATTATATAGCATGGGGGTGGCATCTTTCCTACATACAGAGAGGGGATGTGTAATGAGCATTATATATCATGGGTGGCATCTTTCCTACAAACAGAGAGGGGATGTGTAATGAGCATTATATAGCATGGGTGGCATCTTCCCTACATACAGTGAGGGGATGTGTAATGAGCATTATATAGCATGGGGGCATCTTCCCTACATACAGTGAAGGGTTGTGTAATGAGCATTGTATAGCATTGGGGGCAGCATGTTCCCTACATACAGAGAGGGGATGTGTAATGAGCATTATATAGCACGGGGGCATCTTCCCTACATACAGTGAGAGGACGTGTAATAAGCATTATATAGCACGGGTGGCATCTTCCCTACACATACAGTATGGGGTGGCACTTCATGGGCTCCCTGATCGACTTTGCTGAAATTTGATATCAGACTAATTTTCTTGGAATAAACCATTTTCCTCACCTACAGCTAAAAGGACAGAATGATTGAAATGACTGTATGTCTGTATAATAATAATACGCATAATCCCCACAGTGAAATATAGGGGTGTTTTAAGGTATGTGACCATAGACATGACCTTGCCCAGTCACCCGCTGTGTATGTACATCCCGTCAGATAGCAATAAAGCTGGGCAGGTGATATAAGCCACATGTCAAGATGGTGCTCAGTTAAGTTCAGTATGAATTAGGGGTGTGCACCGGCCACTTTTCGTGTTTTGTGTTTTGGTTTTGGATCTGGATCTTTCTTCGTGTTTTGGATCTGAATTGGTTTTGCCAAAACCACCCTTCCGTGTTTTGGGTTCTGGGTTTTGTGTTTTGGATCTGTATTTTTTTGAAAAAAAGCATAAAAACAGCTAAAATCACAGAATTTGTAGGTTTTTCTGCTCCTATGCTATTATTAACCTCAATAACCTTAATTTCCACTCATTTCCAGTCTATTCTGAACACCTCACACCTCACAATAGTGTTTTTATATCCAAAAGGTTGCACCGAGGTAGCTGGATGACTATGCTAAGCGACACGAGTGGGCGGCACAAACACGTGACCCATCTAGGCGTGAAACTGCAGTGGCAGACAGGATGGCAGTTTGAAAAACTAGGCCCCAAACTGTACATAATGCAAAGAAAAAAAAGAGGTGCAAGATGGAATTGTCCTTGGGCCCTCCCATCCACCCTTATGTTGTATAAACAGGACATGCACACTTTAACAAACCAATCATTTCAGCGCCAGGGTCTGCCACACAACTGTGGCTGAAATGATTGGTTCGTTTGGGCCCCCACAAAACAAGCTGGCAATTAATCTGTCCCTGCACAAACTGGCTCTACGGAGGCAAGATGTCATCCTCATCCTCCTCATCCACCGATTCCTCACCCTCTTCAGTGTGTACATCCTCATCCTCACAGAGTATTAATTCGTCCCTGCTGGAACCACAGGTCCCTCTGTACGTTCTGGAGGCTGGTCTCCCTGGAAGAGTTGATAATTCATTTTATGAACATCATCTTCTCCACATTTTGTGGAAGCAACCTCCTACGCCTTTCGCTGACAAGGTTCCCGGCTGCACTAAACACTCTTTCGGAGTACACACTGGAGGGGGGGCAACTCAGGTAAAATAGAGCCAGTTTGTACAGGGACCTCCAAATTGCTTCTTTTTCCTGCCAGTACAGGTACGGACTGTCTGACATGCCTACTTGGATGCTGTCACCGATGTAATACTTTAACAGACAGACGCATGCTTGTCGCTGCTGCTTTGAGGATGCAAGTGCGGCTACAGCCCACACAATTCACAAAGACAGAAAAAAAAAAGAATATTTTTATTGTTTGTGGAGCGCACTTTGAGGGTTACACCACCCTTTAACAGACAGACGCACGCTTGTCGCTGCTGCTTTGAGGATGCAAGTGCGGCTACAGCCCACACAATTCACAAAGACAGAAAAAAGAAGAAGAATATTTTTATTGTTTGTGTAGCACACTTTGAGGGTGTCACCACCCTTTAACAGACAGACGCACGCTTGTCGCTGCTGCTTCAAGGATGCAGGTGCGGCTACAGCCCACACATTTCACAAAGACCGAAAAAAAAAGAACAATATTTTAATTGTTTGTGTAGCACACTTTGAGGGTGTTACCACCCTTTAACAGACAGACGCACGCTTGTCGCTGCTGCTTTAAGGATGCAAGTGCGGCTACAGCCCACACAATTCACAAAGACAGAAGAAAGAAGAATATTTTTATTGTTTGTGTAGCACACTTTGAGGGTGTCACCACCCTTTAACAGACAGACGCACGCTTGTCGCTGCTGCTTTGAGGATGCAAGTGCGGCTACATCGCACACAAGTCACAAACACATTAAAAAAATAGTTTTTTATTTTTTGGAGCACTTTGAGAGTTACACCACCCTTTAACAGACAGACGCACGCTTGTCGCTGCTGCTTTAAGGATGCAGGTGCGGCTACAGCCCACACAATTCACAAAGACAGAAAAAAGAAGAAGAATATTTTTATTGTTTGTGGAGCACACTTTGAGGGTGTCACCACCCTTTAACAGACAGACGCACGCTTGTCGCTGCTGCTTCAAGGATGCAAGTGCGGCTACATCGCACACAAGTCACAAACACATTAAAAAATTTTTTTTATTTTTTGGAGCACTTTGAGAGTTACAACACCCTTTAACAGACAGACGCACGCTTGTCGCTGCTGCTTTGAGGATGCAAGTGCGGCTACAGCCCACACAATTCACAAAGACAGAAAAAAAAAGGACAATATTTTAATTGTTTGTGTAGCACACTTTGAGGGTGTCACCACCCTTTAACAGACAGACGCACGCTTGTCGCTGCTGCTTTAAGGATGCAGGTGCATCTACAGCCCACACATTTCACAAAGACAGAAAAAAAAAGAACAATATTTTTATTGTTTGTGTAGCACACTTTGAGGGTGTCACCACCCTTTAACAGACAGACGCACGCTTGTCGCTGCTGCTTTGAGGATGCAGGTGGAATCTAGACGGGATTTGGAACCGAGGACACACTACCTCCATCAATTGTCTAAATCCCACTGCACTAATGGCGGATACCGGACCCTCGTCTAACACCAACATAGCAGTCAAGGCCTCAGTTATACGTTTTGCTTCAGGATGACTGCTGTCGTACTTCATCCTCATCGCTAGGGACTGTTGGAGGGTCAATTGTTTAGTAAAAGTAGTGGTGTTCCTACTTCCTCTCTGGGATGATGAACAACTCCCAGTAGCAGCAACAGCACTAGGAGGAAGTGGTTCTTGATCTTTCCCTATTTTATTTTTATCGGAGAAAGTTTGGTCCTCCATTTATGTTATATTGATATATAGTTGCGGCTAAAGCGCACACAAACACAGAAAATATTTTTTTATTTTTGCTGGAGAGTAGTGCACTTTGTGGGTTACACCACCCTTTAAGAAATGAGCCAGCCGGCTCTTTACTTATGGGACACAGGCGCACGCTTGGCGCTGCTCCTTTGTTGATGCACGTGCAGCCACAGTGCACACAAGTCACAAACACAGAAAATATATATTTTTTTGGTTTGGAGTGTACTTTGGGGGTTACAGAACCCTTTAAAGGTCAAGCCAGCCGGCCCTTTACTTATGACACAGGCGCACGCTTGGCACTACTTTGTTGATGCACGTGCGGCTACTGCGCACACAATTCACAAACACAGAAAATAATTTTTTTTTTGGTTTGGACTGGAGTGTACTTTCGGGGGTTACAGCACCCTTTAACGGTCAAGCCAGCCGGCCCTTTACTTATGACACAGGCGCACGCTTGGCACTACTTTGTTGATGCACGTGCGGCTACTGCGCACACAATTCACAAACACAGAAAATAATTTTTTTTTTGGTTTCGACTGGAGTGTACTTTCGGGGGTTACAGCACCCTTTAATGGTCAAGCCAGCCGGCCCTTTACTTATGACACAGGCGCACGCTTGGCACTACTTTGTTGATGCACGTGCGGCTACTGCGCACACAATTCACAAACACAGAAAATTATTTTTTTTTTGGTTTGGACTGGAGTGTACTTTCGGGGTTACAGCACCCTTTAACGGTCAAGCCAGCCGCCCCTTTACTTATGACACAGGCGCACGCTTGGCACTACTTTGTTGATGCACGTGCGGCTACTGCGCACACAATTCACAAACACAGAAAATAATTTTTTTTTTGGTTTGGACTGGAGTGTACTTTCGGGGGTTACAGCACCCTTTAACGGTCAAGCCAGCCGGCCCTTTACTTATGACACAGGCGCACGCTTGGCAGTACTTTGTTGATGCACGTGAGGCTACTGTGCACACAATTCACAAAAAAAAAAAAAATTTTTTTTTGGGTTTGGACTGGAGTGTACTTTCGGGGGTTACAGCACCCTTTAACGGTCAAGCCAGCCGGCCCTTTACTTATGACACAGGCGCACGCTTGGCACTACTTTGTTGATGCACGTGCGGCTACTGCGCACACAATTCACAAACACAGAAAATTATTTTTTTTTTGGTTTGGACTGGAGTGTACTTTCGGGGGTTACAGCACCCTTTAACGGTCAAGCCAGCCGGCCCTTTACTTATGACACAGGCGCACGCTTGGCACTACTTTGTTGATGCACGTGCGGCTACTGCGCACACAATTCACAAACACAGAAAATAATTTTTTTTTTGGTTTGGACTGGAGTGTACTTTCGGGGGTTACAGCACCCTTAACGGTCAAGCCAGCCGGCCCTTTACTTATGACACAGGCGCACGCTTGGCACTACTTTGTTGATTAACGTGCGGCTACTGCGCACACAATTCACAAACACAGAAAATATATTATTTTTTTAGCACTTGGGGGGAGCACCCCTGATGGACAGAGCACCCCCTGGACAACACTACAGCACCCCTTTAGGACTGGGACACTGCACAGGACTTTGGAGTGGACACAGCCCCTATGGAGAACTGACTGCACAACACAGTCCAGCCAGCCCCTATGGACTTTGAAGTAGTGGACACAGCCCCTATTAACAACAGCAGCACAGCACAACACAGCCAGCCCCTATGGACTTTGAAGTAGCGGACAACAGCAGCACTACACTACACTACACTACACAGCCCTAACTCCCACCCTCCCTCTTCACTGTCCACAGCCGAGTGAGAAAATGGCGCCGACGCGGGTACCTTATATAGGATCCAAAACCCGCGAGACTCGGAAGGCGGGATGATGACGTTTTGCCTCGATTTCAGATCCGAGTCAAGCGGGAAAAGTCGAGCCTGATTCGGATTGGACTCGGATCGGGGGGGCTCGGGGGGGTTCGGATTTCAGAAATCCGAACCCGCTCACCCCTAGTATGAATACAGGCCGTGACATAGGGACCCCTCAATCTCTTTCATTACTTGTCAGGGGAAATATCGGGGGGGGGGGGGTATCAGCGTGCGCAGCCTCTGCAGATGTGTTTATCCATGTTTTAGGAATGGGCACAGACGATACTGGGGACGCATAAGGGCCACATCCTACGTGGCCTGTTACCCATGGGCCCGCTAGTGCCCGTGCTATGAGTGGCCTCCATCTTACTCACTGACTTCTCATTTTTGGAGGCCAAACACTTTAATCCAGAACCAGTGCTTCTCCCTCATCATCAGTCATGACCGTGCGCTCTCTGCCTCAGGCTGGCGATAGTGGCGGTGACAGACACGCCGCCCGCCATGAGGCTGGCAGGTGATGTGGAATTGATATAGTCTTTATTTAGGAATCACCAGCATATTACGCCGCGCGTTACATCCCTGTAACACGGTCCCAAGTTTAAGGGGACGCGTGATTACACCAATTGCATCATAACCCCCCGACACTACAGTAGCTCTTCGGACCACGCGCCAGCAATACGGTCTCGGCCCAGCGGCGGAGCGCTGCCCTCCCCATCGTGTGGCGTTGACTGGCCGCCATCAGAGGCCACTTTTGCATATTTTAAAGGCCCCTTTTTTCAATAATCGTTCACTGATGACAGTTATGAAACGATGGTAAGAATTGCACCTAACATGCGGAAAGAGGGGGACCAGGACTGAAAAAATAGGGACATTTACAGGGGCGATTCTCTAAAAACCCGTGACCACCCCTCAAATTAGGGACATGAAGAGCAAACATTTCGGTGTGATGCCCGCTGCGCCTGGCGGTAGCTGGTTACTGCGTTAGTAAATGTACGGGCACTTGGCCCTGGCACCCCTCCTACCCCCACTACCACTGCGCTGTCTCTTTCAGTCCATGGAATATGAGGATTAGTCCTTGGATCGAGTTTTTAAATCCGAAGCGAAAGAGACAATTCCTGCACTAAATCCTTCTTCCGTGCCATTTACTAACTCTGTGTTCAGCGTAAAATCTCCTTTTCTGCTGATCTGTGTGTGATTGCGCCTGGCTGTCGGGATGGGAGCTGTCACCTCGTTCCGTATTTACTCTGACAGGCCAGACGTGGAGCCGCGAGACAAGGAAAATAGATGTGGTAACGCGGCGCTGTCTGATCCCGTTCATTACTGAATATTTCACAATATGTCATTACAAGCCTGACTAGCTTATAACAGCGCACACGTACACCTGGCGCTGTCACACGCCCGTCAATGAGGGGGCACCACAGTCATCCGTATATCTATACAGCCGCACTGTGGCCGGGAACCAGAATATTCCAATGGGGGGATTCTCAAGGATAAATCTGCGTTTTACCTTTTTTCTCAAAAACTTAAACAACATCTAAAGGGCGATTCCACCTGCCGGCGACTTTCATTTATTTAGGTGGCTAAAAATCGCCTCTATACAAATATAACTAAGTACATCATGTCTCCTTCTCTCTGTATTCTTTCTGTGTTCTTCAGCCACACCTTTATATCATACTTCCTTGCTTGTCAGACTGGGGGGTAAAGTGTGAGGGGTGCGATGATGCAAATTAGTTTCAGCGCGCAACGTGGACGCAGGGCCTGAATGACGCAATTCACACCGTCAGTCTTTGTTTTGCTGCTGCGCTAGGATGCGAATTGTGCCCAGGCGCACTGTCTGACGATGCAAATGGCGCCCATGCGCAGCGTAGACAGGGGCCGATGACGAGAATCACTCCCATGCGCAGTGCAGACAGGGTCAGATTATACAAATCGCGTTTGCGCGCAGTGTAGACATGCCCTGATAATGCAAATCGCGTCTGTGCACAGTGTAGATACGCCATGATAATGCAGATCGCGTCTGTCAGCAGTGTAGTCACGCCCTGATAATGCAGATCGCGTCTGTGCGCAGTGTAGACACGCCCTGATAATGCAAATCGCGTCTGTGCGCAGTGTAGATACGCCCTGATAATTTAAAACACGTCTGTGCGCAGTGTAGACACGCCCTGATAATGCAAATCGCGTCTGTGCGCAGTGTAGACACGCCCTGATAATGCAAATCACGTCGATGCGCAGTGAAGACACGCCCTGATGACGGAAATCACGTCGATGCGCAGAGAAGACACGCCCTGATGACGAAAATCGCGTCTGTGCGCAGTCTAGTCACGCCCTGATAATGCATATCGCCTCTGTGCACAGTGTAGACATGCCCTGATAATGCATATCGCGTCTGTGCGCAGTGTAGACACGCCCTGATAATGCAAATCGCGTCTGTGCACAGTGAAGACACGCCCTGATAATACAAATCGTGTCTGTGCGCAGTGTAGACACGCCGTGATAATGCATATCGCGTCTGTGCGCAGTGTAGACCCGCCCTGATAATGCAAATCACGTCTGTGCGCAGTGTAGACACGCCCTGATAATGCATATGGCGTCTGTGCGCAGTGTAGGCATGCCCTGATAATGCAAATCGCGTCTGTGCGCAGCGTAGAGACGCCCTGATAATGCAAATCGCGTCTGTGCGCAGTGAAGAGACACCCTGATAATGCAAATCGTGTCTGTGCGCAGTGAAGAGACGCCGTGATAATGCAGATCACGTCTGTGCGCAGTGTAGACACGCCCTGATAATGCAAATCACGTCTGTGCGCAGTGTAGACATGCCCTGATAATGCAAATCGCGTCAGTGCGCAGTGTAGACACACCCTGATAATGCAAATCGCGTCTGTGCGCAGTGTAGTCACGCCCTGATAATGCAAATCGCGTCTGTGCGCAGTGTAGACACGCCCTCATAATGCAAATCGTATCTGTGCGCAGTGTAGTCACGCCCTGATAATGCAAATCGCGTCTGTGCGCAGTGTAGACACGTCCTCATAATGCAAATCGTATCTGTGCGCAGTGTAGTCACGCCCTGATAATGCAAATCGCGTCTGTGCGCAGTGTAGACACGCCCTCATAATGCATATCGCGTCTGTGCGCAGTGTAGACACGCCCTCATAATGCATATCGCGTCTGTGCGCAGTGTAGACACGCCCTGATAATGCAAATCGCGTCTGTGCGCAGTGTAGACACGCCCTCATAATGCAAATCGTATCTGTGCGCTGTGTACACACGCCCTGATAATGCAAATCGCGTCTGTGCGCAGTGTAGTCACGCCCTGATAATGCAAATCGCGTCTGTGCGCAGTGTAGACACGCCCTCATAATGCAAATCGTATCTGTGCGCAGTGTAGTCACGCCCTGATAATGCAAATCGCGTCTGTGCGCAGTGTAGACACGTCCTCATAATGCAAATCGTATCTGTGCGCAGTGTAGTCACGCCCTGATAATGCAAATCGCGTCTGTGCGCAGTGTAGACACGCCCTCATAATGCATATCGCGTCTGTGCGCAGTGTAGACACGCCCTCATAATGCATATCGCGTCTGTGCGCAGTGTAGACACGCCCTGATAATGCAAATCGCGTCTGTGCGCAGTGTAGACACGCCCTCATAATGCAAATCGTATCTGTGCGCTGTGTACACACGCCCTGATAATGCAAATCGCGTCTGTGCGCAGTGTAGACACGCCCTCATAATGCAAATCGTATCTATGCGCAGTGTAGACACGCCCTGATAATGCAAATCGCGTCAGTGCGCAGTGTAGACACGCCCTCATAATGCATATCGCGTCTGTGCGCAGTGAAGACACGCCCTCATAATGCATATCGCGTTTGTGCGCAGTGTAGACACGCCCTCATAATGCAAATCGCGTCTGTGCGCAGTATAGACACGTCCTGATAATGCATATCGCGTCTGTGCGCAGTGTAGACACGCCCTGATAATGCAAATCGCGTCTGTGCGCAGTGTAGACACGCCCTGATAATGCAAATCGTGTCTGTGCGCAGTATAGACACGTCCTGATAATGCAAATCGCATCTGTGCGCAGTATAGACACGTCCTGATAATGCAAATCGCGTCTGTGCGCAGTGTAGACACGCCCTGATAATGCAAATCACCTCTGTGCGCAGTGTAGACACGCCTTGATAACGCAAATCGCATCTGTGCGCAGTGTAGACACGCCCTGAAAATGCAAATCGCGTCTGTGCGCAGTGTAGACACGCCCTGATAATGCAAATCGCGTCTGTGCGCAGTGAAGAGACGCCCTGATAATGCAAATCGCGTCTGTGCGCAGTGTAGACACGCCCTGATAATGCAAATCGCGTCTGTGCGCAGTGTAGACACGCCCTCATAATGCAAATCGTATCTGTGCGCAGTGTAGTCACGCCCTGATAATGCAAATCGCGTCTGTGCGCAATGTAGACACGCCCTGATAATGCAAATCGTATCTGTGCGCAGTGTAGTCACGCCCTGATAATGCAAATCGCGTCTGTGCGCAGTGTAGACACGCCCTCATAATTCAAATCGTATCTGTGCGCAGTGTAGTCACGCCCTGATAATGCAAATCGCGTCGGTGCGCAATGTAGACACGCCCTGATAATGCAAATCGTATCTGTGCGCAGTGTAGTCACGCCCTGATAATGCAAATCGCATCTGTGCGCAGTGTAGACACGCCCTCATAATGCAAATCGCGTCTGTGCGCAGTGTAGTCACGCCCTGATAATGCAAATCGCGTCTGTGCGCAGTGTAGACACGCCCTCATAATGCAAATCGTATCTGTGCGCAGTGTAGTCACGCCCTGATAATGCAAATCGCATCTGTGCGCAGTGTAGACACGCCCTCATAATGCATATAGAGTCTGTGCGCAGTGTAGACACGCCCTCATAATGCAAATCACGTCTGTGCGCAGTGTAGACACGCCCTGATAATGCAAATCGCATCTGTGCGCAGTGTAGACACGCCTTGATAATGCAAATCGCGTCTGTGTGCAGTGTAGACACGCCCTGATAATGCAAATCGCGTCTGTGCGCAGTGAAGAGACGCCCTGATAATGCAAATCGCCTCTGTGCGCAGTGTAGACACGCCCTGATAATGCAAATCGCGTCTGTGCGCAGTGTAGACACGCCCTCATAATGCAAATCGTATCTGTGCGCATTGTAGTCACGCCCTGATAATGCAAATCGCGTCTGTGCGCAATGTAGACACGCCCTGATAATGCAAATCGTATCTGTGCGCAGTGTAGTCACGCCCTGATAATGCAAATCACGTCTGTGCGCAGTGTAGACAGGCCCTGATAACGCAAATCGCATCTGTGCGCAGTGTAGACACGCCCTGATAATGCAAATCGCGTCTGTGCGCAGTGTAGACACGCCCTGATAATGCAAATCGCGTCTGTGCGCAGTGAAGAGACGCCCTGATAATGCAAATCGCGTCTGTGCGCAGTGTAGACACGCCCTGATAATGCAAATCGCGTCTGTGCGCAGTGTAGACACGCCCTCATAATGCAAATCGTATCTGTGCGCATTGTAGTCACGCCCTGATAATGCAAATCGCGTCTGTGCGCAGTGTAGACACGCCCTCATAATGCAAATCGTATCTGTGCGCATTGTAGTCACGCCCTGATAATGCAAATCGTATCTGTGCGCAGTGTAGACACGCCCTCATAATGCAAATCGCGTCTGTGCGCAGTGTAGTCACGCCCTGATAATGCAAATCGCGTCTGTGCGCAGTGTAGACACGCCCTCATAATGCAAATCGTATCTGTGCGCAGTGTAGTCACGCCCTGATAATGCAAATCGCATCTGTGCGCAGTGTAGACACGCCCTCATAATGCATATCGAGTCTGTGAGCAGTGAAAACACGCCCTGATAATGCAAATCGTATCTGTGCGCAGTGTAGACACGCCCTCATAATGCATATAGAGTCTGTGCGCAGTGTAGACACGCCCTCATAATGCATATCGCGTCTGTGCGCAGTGTAGTCATGCCCTAATAATGCAAATCACGTCTGTGTGCAGTATAGACACGCCCTGATAATGCAAATCGCGTCTGTGCGCAGCGTAGACACGCCCTGATAATGCAAATCGCGTCTGTGCTCAGTATAGACACGCCCTGATAATGCAAATCGCATCTGTGCGCAGTGTAGACACGCCCTCATAATGCATATCGAGTCTGTGCGCAGTGTAGACACGCCCTGATAATGCATATCGCGTCTGTGCGCAGTATAGACACGCCCTGATAATGCAAATCGTGTCTGTGCACAGTGAAGACACGCCCTGATAATGCAAATCGCGTCTGTGCGCAGTGTAGACACGCCCTCATAATGCAAATCGCGTCTGTGCGCAGTGTAGTCACGCCCTGATAATGCAAATCGCGTCTGTGCGCAGTGTAGACATGCCCTCATAATGCAAATCATGTCTGTGCGCAGTGTAGACACGCCCTGATAATGCAAATCGTATCTGTGCGCAGTGTAGACACGCCCTCATAATGCATATCGAGTCTGTGCGCAGTGTAGACACGCCCTCATAATGCATATCGCGTCTGTGCGCAGTGTAGTCACGCCCTGATAATGCAAATCACGTCTGTGCGCAGTGAAGAGACACCCTGATAATGCAAATCGCGTCTGTGCGCAGTGAAGAGACACCCTGATAATGCAAATCGCGTCTGTGCGCAGTATAGACACGTCCTGATAATGCAGATCACGTCTGTGCGCAGTGTAGACACGCCCTGATAATGCAAATCACGTCTGTGCGCAGTGTAGACATGCCCTGATAACGCAAATCGCATCTGTGCGCAGTGTAGACACGCCCTGATAATGCAAATCGCGTCTGTGCGCAGTGTAGTCACGCCCTGATAATGCAAATCGCGTCTGTGCGCAGTGTAGACACGCCCTCATAATGCAAATCGTATCTGTGCGCAGTGTAGTCACGCCCTGATAATGCAAATCGCGTCTGTGCGCAGTGTAGACACGCCCTCATAATGCAAATCATATCTGTGCGCAGTGTACACACGCCCTGATAATGCAAATCGCATCTGTGCGCAGTGTAGACACGCCCTCATAATGCAAATCGTATCTATGCGCAGTGTAGACACGCCCTGATAATGCAAATCGCGTCAGTGCGCAGTGTAGACACGCCCTCATAATGCATATCGCGTCTGTGCGCAGTGAAGACACGCCCTCATAATGCATATCGCGTTTGTGCGCAGTGTAGACACGCCCTCATAATGCAAATCGCGTCTGTGCGCAGTATAGACACGTCCTGATAATGCATATCGCATCTGTGCGCAGTATAGACACGTCCTGATAATGCATATCGCGTCTGTGCGCAGTGTAGACACGCCCCGATAATGCAAATCGCGTCTGTGCGCAGTGTAGACACGCCCTCATAATGCATATCGAGTCTGTGCGCAGTGTAGACACGTCCCTCATAATGCATATCGAGTCTGTGCGCAGTGTAGACACGCCCTGATAATGCATATCGCGTCTGTGCGCAGTGAAAACACGCCCTGATAATGCAAATCGTATCTGTGCGCAGTGTAGACACGCCCTCATAATGCATATAGAGTCTGTGCGCAGTGTAGACACGCCCTCATAATGCAAATCACGTCTGTGCGCAGTGTAGACACGCCCTGGTAACGCAAATCGCATCTGTGCGCAGTGTAGACACGCCCTGATAATGCAAATCGCGTCTGTGCGCAGTGTAGACACGCCCTGATAATGCAAATCGCGTCTGTGCGCAGTGAAGAGACGCCCTGATAATGCAAATCGCGTCTGTGCGCAGTGTAGACACGCCCTCATAATGCAAATCGTATCTGTGCGCATTGTAGTCACGCCCTGATAATGCAAATCGCGTCTGTGCGCAATGTAGACACGCCCTGATAATGCAAATCGTATCTGTGCGCAGTGTATTCACGCCCTGATAATGCAAATCGCGTCTGTGCGCAGTGTAGACACGCCCTGATAATGCAAATCGCGTCTGTGCGCAATGTAGACACGCCCTGATAATGCAAATCGTATCTGTGCGCAGTGTAGTCACGCCCTGATAATGCAAATCGCGTCTGTGCGCAGTGTAGACACGCCCTCATAATGCAAATCGCGTCTGTGCGCAGTGTAGACACGCCGTGATAATGCAAATTGCGTCTGTGCGCAGTGTAGACACGCCATGATAATGTAAATTGCGTCTGTGCGCAGTGTAGACACGCCCTCATAATGCAAATCGTATCTGTGCGCAGTGTAGTCACACCCTGATAATGCAAATCGCGTCTGTGCGCAGTGTAGACACACCCTCATAATGCATATCGCGTCTGTGCACAGTGTAGACTCGCTCTCATAATGCATATCACGTCTGTGCGCAGTGTAGACACGCCCGGATAATGCAAATCGCGTCTGTGCGCAGTGAAGAGACGCCCTGATAATGCAAATCGCGTCTGTGTGCAGTGAAGAGACGCCCTGATAATGCAAATCGCGTCTGTGCGCAGCGTAGACATGCCCTGATAATGCAAATCGCGTCTGTGCGCAGTGTAGACACGTCCTGATAATGCAAATCGCGTCTGTGCGCAGTGTAGACACGCCCTGATAATGCTAATCGCGTCTGTGCGCAGTGAAGAGACGCCGTGATAATGCAAATTGCGTCTGTGCGCAGTGTAGTCACGCCCTGATAATGCAAATCACGTATGTGCGCAGTATAGACACGTCCTGATAATGCAAATGGCGTCTGTGCGCAGTGTAGTCACGCCCTCATAATGCAAATCGTGTCTGTGCGCAGTATAGACACGCCCTCATAATGCAAATCGTGTCTGTGCGCAGTGTAGTCACGCCCTGATAATGCAAATCGCGTCTGTGCGCAGTGTAGACACGCCGTGATAATGCAAATTGCGTCTGTGCGCAGTGTAGTCACGCCCTGATAATGCAAATCGCGTCTGTGCGCAGTATAGACACGTCCTGATAATGCAAATCGCGTCTGTGCGCAGTGTAGACACGCCGTGATAATGCAAATCGCGTCTGTGCGCAGTGTAGACACGCCATGATAATGCAAATTGCGTCTGTGCGCAGTGTAGTCACGCCGTGATAATGCAAATCGCGTCTGTGCGCAGTATAGACACGTCCTGATAATGCAAATCGCGTCTGTGCGCAGTGTAGACACGCCGTGATAATGCAAATTGCGTCTGTGCGCAGTGTAGACACGCCGTGATAATGCAAATTGCGTCTGTGCGCAGTGTAGTCACGCCGTGATAATGCAAATCGCGTCTGTGCGCAGTATAGACACGTCCTGATAATGCAAATCGCGTCTGTGCGCAGTGTAGACACGCCGTGATAATGCAAATTGCGTCTGTGCGCAGTGTAGACACGCCGTGATAATGCAAATTGCGTCTGTGCGCAGTGTAGTCACGCCCTGATAATGCAAATCGCTTCTGTGCGCAGTATAGACACGCCCTCATAATGCAAATCGCGTCTGTGCGCAGTCTAGTCACGCCCTGATAATGGAAATTGCGTCTGTGCGCAGTGTAGACACGTCCTGATAATGCAAATCCCGTCTGTGCGCAGTGTAGACACGCCGTGATAATGCAAATTGCATCTGTGCGCAGTGTAGACACGCCGTGATAATGCAAATTGCGTCTGTGCGCAGTGTAGTCACGCCCTGATAATGCAGATCGCGTCTGTGCGCAGTATAGACACGTCCTGATAATGCAAATCGCGTCTGTGCGCAGTATAGACACGTCCTGATAATGCAAATCGCGTCTGTGCGCAGTGTAGACACGCCGTGATAATGCAAATCGCGTCTGTGCGCAGTGTAGACACGCCATGATAATGCAAATTGCGTCTGTGCGCAGTGTAGTTACGCACTGATAATGCAAATCGCTTCTGTGCGCAGTGTAGACACGCCCTCATAATGCAAATCGCGTCTGTGCGCAGTCTAGTCACGCCCTCATAATGCAAATCGTGTCTGTGCGCAGTATAGACACGCCCTCATAATGCAAATCGTGTCTGTGCGCAGTGTAGTCACGCCCTGATAATGCAAATCGCGTCTGTGCGCAGTATAGACACATCCTGATAATGCAAATCGCGTCTGTGCGCAGTGTAGACACGCCGTGATAATGCAAATTGCGTCTGTGCGCAGTGTAGACACGCCGTGATAATGCAAATTGCGTCTGTGCGCAGTGTAGTCACGCCCTGATAATGCAAATCGCGTCTGTGCGCAGTATAGACACGTCCTGATAATGCAAATCGCGTCTGTGCGCAGTGTAGACACGCCGTGATAATGCAAATCGCGTCTGTGCGCAGTGTAGACACGCCATGATAATGCAAATCGCGTCTGTGTGCAGTGTAGTCACGTCGTGATAATGCAAATCGCGTCTGTGCGCAGTATAGACACGTCCTGATAATGCAAATCGCGTCTGTGCGCAGTGTAGACACGCCGTGATAATGCAAATTGCGTCTGTGCGCAGTGTAGACACGCCGTGATAATGCAAATCGCGTCTGTGCGCAGTGTAGTCACGCCCTGATAATGCAAATCGCGTCTGTGCGCAGTATAGACACGTCCTGATAATGCAAATCGCGTCTGTGCGCAGTGTAGACACGCCGTGATAATGCAAATCGCGTCTGTGCGCAGTGTAGACACGCCATGATAATGCAAATCGCGTCTGTGCGCAGTGTAGTTACGCACTGATAATGCAAATCGCTTCTGTGCGCAGTATAGACACGCCCTCATAATGCAAATCGCGTCTGTGCGCAGTCTAGTCACGCCCTCATAATGCAAATCGTGTCTGTGCGCAGTATAGACACGCCCTCATAATGCAAATCGTGTCTGTGCGCAGTGTAGACACATGCCCTGATAGTGTAAATCGTGTCTGTGCGCAGTGTAGACACGTCCTGATAATGCAAATGTCTCTGCATATTAGTCCTTACAACGAATGTCTCTACATATTAGTCCTTACACCCAATATGTCCCTGCCTATTTGTCCTTACACCCGATATGTCCCTGCTTATTAGTCCTTACACCCGATATGTCCCTGAAGACAGAAAAAAGAGATTTGCCCCCCAGCACACTGCAACAAAAACAATACTTAAATCCTACATGATAATAGAGATTCAGAGGTATTAGTTACATACATTTGCAAATATATGAATATGCGCCAGGCCAATCATCAAGGCTCCTCTATACTGGCGTCCCTAACATTAAGGGGTTCACGTCCGAGAAGCAGGGGCACCCCAAAAATATTCCAGCCTAGGGCCATCCCCAGGGCATCACAGGAAAAGGGAAAAAAAGGTGATAGTGAAGTATAAAGAAAAGATGTGTAAGGATAAATCAATAAGTGTTAATGAAATGAGAAAGAATTAAAATGACACAAATAATTACAAGCACCTGTGTTATGTAATTAAGCTGATTTGAGCAACCACCACACTTTTAGTTTGCAGTCTTGAGAGGCATGAAGGGAGTCAGCATTAGGAGGATGTGCTGATCCTTATAGTGCCATGTGGAGGTTTTTTGGGGTACCTCCAAGGTGTTAGCTCTCAGCTTATATATGTACTGTTATCATGCAGTACACCAATTGTAATTAATTAATTAATTATTATTATTATTATTATTAAGCAATCATTATTTTGGGGTGAGCGTTTGGGAGTGGGGGGGGGTTCTGACTGGGTCTTTCTCATGGCATCACCACTTAATTCACATAGAATATTTCTATCACTTCTCTATTTGTTTGTATATTATTTATGTTATTTTAATTCTTTCTCATTTCCTTAACACTTATTGATTTATCCTTACACATCGATCCTTTACTCTTCACTATCACCTTTTTCCCTTTTTCGTGTGATGCCCTGGGGGTGCCTTGCTTCTCAGACGTGAACCCCTTAATGTTAGGGACGCCAGTATAGAGGAGCCTTGACGATTGGCCTGGCGCTTATTCATATATTTGCAAATGTATGTAACTAATACCTCTAAATCTCTATTATCATGTAGGATTTAAGTATTGTTTTTGCTGCAGTGTGCTGGGGGGCAAATCTCTTTTCTATGTTCAGTGTAAACCCCGCCTTTTACAAGCACCTGTGTTATGCAATTAGCTGATTTGAGCAACTACCAAAATTTTTTTTACCCGATATGTCCCTGTTTATTAGTCCTTACCCTAGATGTAGCCCTGCATATTAATCCTTACACCCGATATGTTCCTGCCTATTAGTCCTTACACCCAATATGTTCCTGCCTATTAGTCCTTATACTGAATGTCTCTGCATATTAGTCCTTACACCTGATATGTTCCTGCCTATTAGTCCTTACACTGAATGTCTCTGCATATTAGTCCTTACATCCGATATGTTCCTGTCTATTAGTCCTTAAACCAAATGTCTCTGCGTATTAGTCCTTACACCGAATGTCTCTGCATATTATTCCTCACACTGGATACTCCTCTGCATATTAGTCCTTACACCCAATATGTCTCTGCATATTAGTCCTTACACCCGAAATGTCTCTGCATATTAGTCCTCACGTCCGAAATGTCTCTGCAAATTAGTCCTAACACCTGATATGTCACTGCATATTAGTCCTCACACCCGATATGTCTCTGGCTATTAGTCCTTACACCCGATATGTCCCTGCCTATTAGTCCTTATATCCGACATGTCCCTGCCTATTTGTCCTTACACCAAATGTCTCTGCATATTAGTGCTTACACACGATACGTCTCTGCATATTAATCCTCATGCCTGAAATGTCTCTGCATATTAGTCCTTACACCTGAAATGTCTCTGCATATTAGTCCTCACGCCCAAAATGTCTCTGCATATTAGTCCTCATGTCTGATATGTCTGCATATTAGTCCTTACACCCAAAATATCTCTGCATATTAGTCCCTTTGCCCGATATGTCTCTGCATATTAGTCCTTACACCTGAAATGTCTCTGCATATTAGTCCTCACACCCAAAATGTCTCTGCATATTAGTCCTCATGTCTGATATGTCTGCATATTAGTCCTTACACCCAAAATGTCTCTGCATATTAGTCCTTGTGCCAGATATGTCTCTGCATATTAGTCCTTACGTCCGATATGTCTCTGCATATTAGTCCTCATGCCCGATATGTCTCTTCATATTAGTCCTCATGCCCGATATGTCCCTGCCTAGTAATCCTTACACCCGATATGTCCCTGCTTATTAGTCCTTACACTGGATGTAGCCCAGCATATTAGTCCTTACACCCAATATGTCTCTGCATATTAGTCCTTACACCTGAAATTAATTCTGCATATTAGTTTTTACGCCCGAAATGTCTCTGCATATTAGTCCTCACACCCGATATGTCTCTGCATATTAGCCCTTACGCCCGATCTGTCTCTGCATATTAGTCCTTATGCCCGATACGTCTCTGCATATTAGTCGTTACCCCTGATACCTCTCTGCATATTAGTCCTTACACCCGATACGTCTCTGCATATTTGTCCTTACACCCGATACGTCTCTGCATATTAGTCCTTACACCCGATACGTCTCTGGATATTAGTCCTTACACCCGATACGTCTCTGCATATTTGTCCTTACACCCGATACGTCTCTGGATATTAGTCTTTACACCCGATACGTCTCTGCATATTAGTCCTTACACCCGATACGTCTCTGCATATTTGTCCTTACACCCGATACGTCTCTGCATATTAGTCCTTACGCCAGATACGTCGCTGCATATTAGTCCTTACGCCTGATACGTCTCTGCATATAAGTCCTTACGCCCGATACGTCTCTGCATATTAGTCCTTACGCCCGAAATGTCTCTGCATATTAGTCCTCATGCCCGATGTGTCTCTGCATATTAGTCCTCACACCCGAAATGTCTCTGCATATTAGTCTTTACACCAGATATGTCCCTATACGTCTCTGCATATTAGTCCTTACCCCCAATACGTCCCTGCATATTAGTCCTTACGCCCGATACATCTCTGCATATTAGTCCTTACGCCTGATACGTCACTGCATATTAGTCCTTATGCCTGATACGTCTCTGCATATAAGTCCTTACGCCCGATACGTCTCTGCATATTAGTCCTTACGCCCGAAATGTCTCTGCATATTAGTCCTCATGCCCGATATGTCTCTGCATATTAGTCCTCACACCCGATATATCTCTGCATATCAGTCTTTACACCAGACATGCCCCGATAAGTCTCTGCATATCAGTCCTTACACCTGATACGTCTCTGCATTTTAGTCCTTACACCCGATACATCTCTGCATATTAGTCCTTACACCTGAAATGTCTCTGCAGATTAGTCCTTACACCCGATACATCTCTGCATATTAGTCCTTATGCCTGAAATGTCTATGCAGATTAGTCCTTACACCCGATACGTCTCTGCATATTAGTCCTCACACCCGATACGTCTCTGCATATTTGTCCTTCCACCCGATACGTCTCTGGATATTAGTCTTTACACCCGATATGTCTCTGCACATTAGTCTTTACACCCGATACGTCTCTGGATTTTCGTCCTCACACCCGATACATCTCTGCATATTAGTCTTCACACCCAATACGTCTCTGCATATTAGTCCTTACACCAGATACGTCTCTGGATATTAGTCTTTACACCCGATATGTCTCTGCATATTAGTCCTCACACCCGATACGTCTCTGCATATTAGTCCTTACATTGGATATGTCTCTGCATATTAGTCCTCACGCACTATATGTCTCTGCCTATTAGTCCTCACATCCGATATGTCTGCATATTAGTCCTTACACCCGATATGTCTGCATATTAGTCCTTACATCCGATGTGTCTCTGCATATTAGTCCTCACATCTGATATGTCTCTGCATGTTAGTCCTTACGCCTGATATGTTTCTGCATATTAGTCTATACACCTGATATGTCTCTGCATATTAGTGAATGTCTCTGCATATTAGTCCTTACACTCAATATGTCTCTGCATATTAGTCCTTACGCCCTATGTCTCTGCATATTAGTCCTTACACCTGATATGTCTCTGCATATTAGTCCTTACACCTGATATGTCTCTGCATGTTAGTGAATGTCTCTGCATATTAGACCTTACACCCGATGTCTCTGCATATTAGTCCTCACATTCGATATGTCTCTGCATATTAGTCCTCACACCCGATATGTCTCTGCATATTAGTCCTTATGCCTGATATGTCTCCGCATATTAGTCCTTACACCTGATATGTCTCTGCATATTAGTCCTTTCACTCGATACGTCTCTGCATATTAGTCCTTACACCTGCTATGTCTCTGCATATTAGTCCTTTCACTCGATACGTCTCTGCATATTAGTCCTTACACCTGCTATGTCTCTGCATATTAGTCCTTTCACTCGATACGTCTCTGCATATTAGTCCTTACACCTGCTATGTCTCTGCATATTAGTGAATGTCTCTGCATATTAGTCCTTACACTCGATATGTCTCTGCATATTAGTCCTTACACCTGATATGTCTCTGCATATTAGTCCTTACACTGATACGTCTCTTCATATTAGTCCTTACACCTGATACGTCTCTGCATATTAGTCCTTACACTCGATACGTCTCTGCATATTAGTCCTTACACCGATACTACATCTCTGGATATTAGTCTTTATGCCCGATCCGTCTCTGCATATTAGTCCTCACACCCGATGCGTCTCTGCATATTTGTCCTTACACCCGATACGTCTCTGCACATTAGTCTTTACACCCGATACGTCTCTGCATATTAGTCCTTACACCCGATACGTCTCTGCATATTAGTCCTTACACCCGATACGTCTCTGCATATTAGTCCTCACACCCGATACGTCTCTGCATATTTGTCCTTACACCCGATACGTCTCTGCATATTAGTCCTTACACCCGATACGTCTCTGCATATTAGTCCTTACACCCGATACATCTCTGCATATTTGTCCTTACACCCGATACGTCTCTGCATATTAGTCCTTACACCCGATACGTCTCTGGATATTAGTCTTTACACCCGATACGTCTCTGCATATTTGTCCTTACACCCGATACATCTCTGGATATTAGTCTTTACACCCGATACGTCTCTGCATATTAGTCCTTACACCCGATACGTCTCTGCATATTTGTCCTTACACCCGATACGTCTCTGCATATTAGTCCTTATGCCAGATATGTCCAGATACGTCTCTGCATATTAGTCCTTACCCCCAATACGTCCCTGCATATTAGTCCTTACGCCCGATACATCTCTGCATATTAGTCCTTACGCCTGATACGTCGCTGCATATTAGTCCTTATGCCTGATACGCATCTGCATATAAGTCCTTACGCCCGATACGTCTCTGCATATTAGTCCTTACGCCCGAAATGTCTCTGCATATTAGTCCTCATGCCCGATATGTCTCTGCATATTAGTCCTCACACCCGATATGTCTCTGCATATCAGTCTTTACACCAGACATGCCCCGATACGTCTCTGCATATCAGTCCTTACACCTGATACGTCTCTGCATTTTAGTCCTTACACCCGATACATCTCTGCATATTAGTCCTTACACCTGAAATGTCTCTGCAGATTAGTCCTTACACCCGATACATCTCTGCATATTAGTCCTTACGCCTGAAATGTCTATGCAGATTAGTCCTTATGCCTGAAATGTCTCTGCATATTAGTCCTCACGCACTATATGTCTCTGCCTATTAGTCCTCACATCCGATATGTCTGCATATTAGTCCTTACACCCGATATGTCTGCATATTAGTCCTTACATCCGATGTGTCTCTGCATATTAGTCCTCACATCCGATATGTCTCTGCATGTTAGTCCTTACGCCTGATATGTTTCTGCATATTAGTCTATACACCTGATATGTCTCTGCATATTAGTGAAGGTCTCTGCATATTAGTCCTTACACTCAATATGTCTCTGCATATTAGTCCTTACGCCCTATGTCTCTGCATATTAGTCCTTACACCTGATATGTCTCTGCATATTAGTCCTTACACCTGATATGTCTCTGCATGTTAGTGAATGTCTCTGCATATTAGACCTTACACCCGATGTCTCTGCATATTAGTCCTCACATTCGATATGTCTCTGCATATTAGTCCTCACACCCGATATGTCTCTGCATATTAGTCCTTATGCCTGATATGTCTCCGCATATTAGTCCTTACACCTGATATGTCTCTGCATATTAGTCCTTTCACTCGATACGTCTCTGCATATTAGTCCTTACACCTGCTATGTCTCTGCATATTAGTCCTTTCACTCGATACGTCTCTGCATATTAGTCCTTACACCTGCTATGTCTCTGCATATTAGTGAATGTCTCTGCATATTAGTCCTTACACTCTATATGTCTCTGCATATTAGTCCTTACACCTGATATGTCTCTGCATATTAGTCCTTACACTGATACGTCTCTGCATATTAGTCCTTACATCTGATACGTCTCTGCATATTAGTCCTTACACTCGATACGTCTCTGCATATTAGTCCTTACACCGATACTACATCTCTGGATATTAGTCTTTATACCCGATCCGTCTCTGCATATTAGTCCTCACACCCGATACGTCTCTGCATATTAGTCCTTACACCTGCTATGTCTCTGCATATTAGTCCTTTCACTCGATACGTCTCTGCATATTAGTCCTTACACCTGCTATGTCTCTGCATATTAGTGAATGTCTCTGCATATTAGTCCTTACACTCGATATGTCTCTGCATATTAGTCCTTATGCCTGATATGTCTCCGCATATTAGTCCTTACACCTGATATGTCTCTGCATATTAGTCCTTTCACTCGATACGTCTCTGCATATTAGTCCTTACACCTGCTATGTCTCTGCATATTAGTCGTTTCTCTCGATACGTCTCTGCATATTAGTCCTTACACCTGCTATGTCTCTGCATATTAGTGAATGTCTCTGCATATTAGTCCTTACCCTCGATATGTCTCTGCATATTAGTCCTTACACCTGATATGTCTCTGCATATTAGTCCTTACACTGATACGTCTCTGCATATTAGTCCTTACACCTGATACGTCTCTGCATATTAGTCCTTACACTCGATACGTCTCTGCATATTTGTCCTTACACCGATACTACGTCTCTGCATATTTGTCCTTACCCGATCCGTCTCTGCATATTAGTCCTCACACCCGATATGTCTCTGCATATTAGTCCTTACACCTGCTATGTCTCTGCATATTAGTCCTTTCACTCGATACGTCTCTGCATATTAGTCCTTACACCTGCTATGTCTCTGCATATTAGTGAATGTCTCTGCATATTAGTCCTTACACTCGATATGTCTCTGCATGTTAGTCCTTACACCTGATATGTCTCTGCATATTAGTCCTTACACTGATACGTCTGTGCATATTAGTCCTTACACCTGATACGTCTCTGCATATTAGTCCTTACACTCGATACGTCTCTGCATATTAGTCCTTACACCGATACTACATCTCTGGATATTAGTCTTTATACCCGATCCGTCTTTGCATATTAGTCCTCACACCCGATATGTCTCTGCATATTAGTCCTTACACCTGCTATGTCTCTGCATATTAGTCCTTTCACTCGATACGTCTCTGCATATTAGTCCTTACACCTGCCATGTCTCTGCATATTAGTGAATGTCTCTGCATATTAGTCCTTACACTCGATATGTCTCTGCATATTAGTCCTTACATCTGATATGTCTCTGCATATTAGTCCTTACACTGATACGTCTCTGCATATTAGTCCTTACACCTGATACATCTCTGCATATTAGTCCTTACACTCGATACATCTCTGCATATTAGTCCTTACACCGATACTACATCTCTGGATATTAGTCTTTATACCCGATCCGTCTCTGCATATTAGTCCTCACACCCGATGCGTCTCTGCATATTTGTCCTTACACCCGATATGTCTCTGCACATTAGTCTTTACACCCGATACGTCTCTGCATATTAGTCCTTACACCCGATACGTCTCTGCATATTAGTCCTTACACCCGATACGTCTCTGCATATTTGTCCTCACACCCGATATGTCTCTGCATATTTGTCCTTACACCTGCTATGTCTCTGCATATTAGTCCTTTCACTCGATACGTCTCTGCATATTAGTCCTTACACCTGCTATGTCTCTGCATATTAGTGAATGTCTCTGCATATTAGTCCTTACCCTCGATATGTCTCTGCATATTAGTCCTTACACCTGATATGTCTCTGCATATTAGTCCTTACACTGATACGTCTCTGCATATTAGTCCTTACACCTGATACGTCTCTGCATATTAGTCCTTACACTCGATACGTCTCTGCATATTAGTCCTTACACCGATATTACATCTCTGGATATTAGTCTTTATACCCGATCCGTCTCTGCATATTAGTCCTCACACCCGATATGTCTCTGCATATTAGTCCTTACACCTGCTATGTCTCTGCATATTAGTCCTTTCACTCGATACGTCTCTGCATATTAGTCCTTACACCTGCTATGTCTCTGCATATTAGTGAATGTCTCTGCATATTAGTCCTTACACTCGATATGTCTCTGCATATTAGTCCTTACACCTGATATGTCTCTGCATATTAGTCCTTACACTGATACGTCTCTGCATATTAGTCCTTACACCTGATACGTCTCTGCATATTAGTCCTTACACTCGATACGTCTCTGCATATTAGTCCTTACACCGATACTACATCTCTGGATATTAGTCTTTATACCCGATCCGTCTTTGCATATTAGTCCTCACACCCGATATGTCTCTGCATATTAGTCCTTACACCTGCTATGTCTCTGCATATTAGTCCTTTCACTCGATACGTCTCTGCATATTAGTCCTTACACCTGCCATGTCTCTGCATATTAGTGAATGTCTCTGCATATTAGTCCTTACACTCGATATGTCTCTGTATATTAGTCCTTACATCTGATATGTCTCTGCATATTAGTCCTTACACTGATACGTCTCTGCATATTAGTCCTTACACCTGATACATCTCTGCATATTAGTCCTTACACTCGATACGTCTCTGCATATTAGGCCTTACACCGATACTACATCTCTGGATATTAGTCTTTATACCCGATCCGTCTCTGCATATTAGTCCTCACACCCGATGTGTCTCTGCATATTTGTCCTTACACCCGATATGTCTCTGCACATTAGTCTTTACACCCGATACGTCTCTGCATATTAGTCCTTACACCCGATACGTCTCTGCATATTAGTCCTTACACCCGATACGTCTCTGCATATTTGTCCTCACACCCGATACGTCTCTGCATATTTGTCCTTACACCCGATATGTCTCTGCATATTAGTCCTTACACCCGATACGTCTCTGCATATTAGTCGTTACACCCGATACGTCTCTGCATATTTGTCCTTACACCCGATACGTCTCTGCATATTAGTCCTTACACCCGATACGTCTCTGGATATTAGTCTTTACACCCGATACATCTCTGCATATTTGTCCTTACACCCGATACATCTCTGGATATTAGTCTTTACACCCGATACGTCTCTGCATATTAGTCCTTACACCCGATACGTCTCTGCATATTTGTCCTTACACCCGATACGTCTCTGCATATTAGTCCTCACACCCGATACGTCTCTGCATATTTGTCCTTACACCCGATACGTCTCTGGATATTAGTCTTTACACCCGATATGTCTCTGCACATTAGTCTTTACACCCGATACATCTCTGGATTTTCGTCCTCACACCCGATACATCTCTGCATATTAGTCTTCACACCCAATACGTCTCTGCATATTAGTCCTTACACCAGATACGTCTCTGGATATTAGTCTTTACACCCGATACGTCTCTGCATATTAGTCCTCACACCCGATACGTCTCTGCATATTAGTCCTTACATTGGATATGTCTCTGCAGTGCGATATGCACCTAGTGATGCGACAGCCGTTCCGATGGCTGACATATTGGACGGTCCCCACACACGGAACAATCTGGTGCCTGACATGCCGGCACCGCCCGCCCCCGCATAGCGTGCGTTGATCCCCCAGATCGATTGAACATGCAGAAAGATCTGGAGGAGTGATGGATGACCCCATGGGAGCATACAGCAGACGATATGCCCACACACGGAACGATATAACGGTGATATCATTAAAAAAACGCTGGTTTGTCCGCTATATCGCTCCGTGTGTGTGGGCCTTTAGTCCTTACAGCCGATATGTCTCTGCATATCAGTCCTCACACCACATATAATATATCATGTTAATTGTGGCTGTGTACACTACATATGTCTACATTAGAGGAGTAGCACAAACTGCTTTTACATTCTCATCACTTTGTAATCCGCTTTAACCATATCTGTCATATAAGATCATACCTAGCAAACCTCACTAAGGGCCTGATTCAGACCCAAGGGGGGCGTGCTGTCGATGTTGATTGACAGCACGCCCCCTTTGGTGGGCGTGCCGGGGGCGTGCCTCCCAGACGGGGGCGTTCCCAAGGGAACGCCTACCGTCAGAAGCCGGCCCCACTGACATCACTAGTGATGTCAGTGGGAGTGATTTTGGCCCTGATAGAGCCAAAATCACTCCGGGCCTTGCGGTTGAAAAACTCAACCGCTGGCTCCGGCTCGCAGTTTCGATGGTCGCGATGGTCAAGACCATCGCAACCATCATCCTGCACGCTCGTATATGCTGTGGGTGGTGACCCACAGCTATATGAGCGTCCAGGAGGACGCTCCATATTTATGGAGGTGGGCCCTGATTCAGAGCGAGCACTCTGGTCAGAGCGTCCGGCTCTGAATCAGGGCCTAAGTACCGAATATTTTACCTCTGCCTAAATTGCTTTGCTAAAAAGAAAAATGCAAACACTCCAGTCTCAACCTTGCCGTCGTTAGACAGCCTAAATCAGGCGGGCTGGGACATCGCTGACCATTCCCCCCTTGTGTCAGTCCATCGACCTGTGCAGATGTTTTTAAGTTACCTAGTAGACTTCACAACAGTCAACCCACCCAACATCTCTCCCCCCTTTTCCAGAGTGATGCAAGACTGAGAAGCCCCACTGAGTAGCTTCTTAACCAAGACAGCCGTCAGCAAACAGTGGCTACAGATCCCCAGACATATAAATAAATAAGTGCCCAATAATAGAATTACATACCCCCAAAGTCATTCTCTTACTCTGCCTGGTGATTTCGCAGGTTTTATGCCACTCGGGAAGCAGATTTTGTTTTTGTCTTGTTCACACTTGTCTGTTTTTCATCTGGTGTCTGCGAGTGCTAGGCATATGGTAAGCCAGCGAAATTCACATTACAAAACAAGCCAGCGACACTCTGCGGGGCCGTTCTATAGCGCTGCGGCTGTATTGATCTTACATCACAGTGTAACAATATGGTATAAGTTTAATAATCATTCTTTTTTTCTTTTTTTTTTTTGTATGGCATTTTCTTCAAGACGCAAACGGCCTTTTCCCCGACTGGACCAATTACCGTGTCTTTATGCAGCTACAGATGCGCGGGGGATACGTTTTCTGGCTTATAAGCCTGAATAAGCTAATTTTATATTTCCTTTCATTTCCGAAGAGAAACGGCTTTAATTTGGTGACATATTAAATTAAAAAATGATGATACTTTTTTTTTTTTTTTTTCATTGTCGCTTTTAAAACAATTATCACAGTCCCAGATGTCTATCCGAAAATGTCATCGCTGAGATCTCCGGAGTAGGGGGATACCAGATAAACATATTTGCTTTAAGGCTCTCTCACCTACTGGTGTTTTATTGTGGCTTATTGCAGCTATAAACTTATCTGTTATCGCAGCAGTTTATCAAGGAAATCTCGCAGAGGCAGCTGAGTGACACTTTTGTACCTTGGCGATCAGGGGCGTAACTAGGTATTTGAAGGCCCCATAGCAAAGGTTTGTAAGGGCCCCTATGTACCACCCAATGGTGAAAAAATGTATATAACACATGTAACTTTGACAAGGAAGATGGAGCCCCTTCAGCTCTGGGCCCCAAAGCAGCTGCACCCTTTGCACCTATGGTAGTTAAGCCCATGTTGGCGATATCACCATAGAGCGGTAAAGGCAGGACCGTAGTGTGACCGGGGCCGTTGCCCAGGGTGCAAGCCTGAGGCGGCAGCTCCTGTCTACAGCTTGCCCAACTTCCTGACATCGTATGCTCTGGGGGCGGGGTATACTACCGCTGGGGGGTAAAAGTTAACCCACTGCCTCGTTGATCCAGGTTCATGCATAGTCAGTGGTACAAATATATATATATATATTATATATATATATATATATATATATATATATATATACTATAGATATAGATATAAAAATGGAGTCTGATAAAAACAGGGACATACCGCGCACATTTGCACAATGACTTAATGCAGCCCACACGCAAAGTGCCCAGTAGGTGCGTTGTGCAGCCTCGTACCACAGCGACTAGGTAATCCGCAAATACCATAGCTCCATTTTGTTTTTTTGTAAGGAGACGCGGCCACGCCTTCTTACATTAGGTCACCCCACTGGCTTCTGCCAGTACTGAGCAAGCTGATGGCACTTTCAAGAATGCCATGACAGTAACCCGGCCGGGCTTAGCTCTAAAGGAATTGAATGGGTTAAACCTGATGATCGAGGTGGGGATAGGGGATTTAATGCTGCTGAGACGGGAAACTTATTGGATCTGCCCCCTAGATAGAATTGGCCCAAAGGGATTACATGACATAACCGCGTTTATAGCAGACTGACATCTGAATACTGAAAGTATGACATAGAAGTGGGGATCTATCTGTAATTGGGGAGGATGCTTTTATGTATAGAGGGAGACATAATATGAGGTGGGTCCCTACAGCCAATCCTATGATTCGGCCAAAAATTGGTAACTGCAATATTGGACCTTTAGTATACACTAGGGCCCTCATTCAGAGCCGTACGCTCTGAGCAGAGCGCACGCTCTGAATGAGGGCCGTCCTCCATAATTATGGAGCGTCCTCCTGGATGCTCGTATAGCTGTGGGTCACCACCCACAGCCTATACGAGCGTGCAGGTTGATGGCCGCGATGGTCAAGACCATCGCGACCATCGCCACTGCGAGCCGGAGCCTGCGGTTGAGTTTCTCAACCGCAAGGCCCGGAGTGATTTTGGCTCTATCAGAGTCAAAATCACTCCCACTGACATCACTAGTGATGTCAGTGGGCCGGCTTCTGACGGTAGGCGTTCCCTTAGGAACGCCCCCGTCAGGGAGGCACGCCCCCTGCACGCCCACCAAAGGGGGCGTGCTGTCAATCAACATCGACAGCACGCCCCCTTTGATCAGACACAGCGAGCGAAGTAAAGTCCTTCGCTCACCGCGTCTGGCGCATGCGCACGACGGAGCTCCCGCCGTCGTGCGCATGCGCAGTGCACACCATCGACCCACTTGCGAGCGGACAGCCGCTTGCGAGTGGGTCTGAATCAGGCCCTAAGTACATTCTAAGGAGTATATGTACTAAAGTGTGATTTTTTTTTTTATTAGAAGTGGAGTTATTTCCCATAGCAACCAGTCAGATTCTAGCTATTATCTTCTAGAGCAGGGGTGGGGGAACCTTTTTTTCTGCTGATGGCCATTTTGATATATATAACATTATTTGAGGGCCCGGTGCAGGCCACACCCCCTCCATATGATGTCTCACGGGGGTGGGGTCACAATCGCCGGTGATTACAGCAATGCCCGGAGCATCCTGAGGATGCTCCGGGGAGCTGTGAGGGCAGCAATATGACCGCCTGACACTTCCTAAGGATGCTCCAGGCGGCACTGCTGAGTAGATGCTGGCTGCAGGGTGGTATTATAGGCACCCTGATAGCCATATGAGGCTAGCAGAATAAAAGCTCCAAGGGCCAGATCAAATGATTCCGCTGGCCTTATACGTCCCTCGAGCCCGAGGTTCCCCATCCCTGTTCTAGAAGGTGCTAGTTAAATGTTAAGTAGAATCTGATTGGTTGCTATCGGCAACATCTCCACTTCTAAAAACCTACATTTTAGTAAATATACCCCTAAAAGTATAATTAAAAAAGAGTTTTCCCTACTGTAAGTAAAGCGTCTGCCACAAATGGTCTTTTTATATATGGAATATCTAATGGAATATCTAATGGGATGTATGCTCTTGGCTGTGTCCTACTGTATATCAGTATTCTCTTTGGAGCGTTCCCGTATGGGAAGAGATCGCTAATGTAGTACACTACGAGCGTGGCGGCGGTCAGCAAGATACAACTTTGATAAAAATGACACTAAGAGCCGTATTCAATCAGCCGCGAAAAGTCGGAATCCGCCAAAAAAGTATTGCCGATTGCGACTTTTTCACCAGGCGGAAACTAATCTTCGTATTCAATTGCAAACACTTTTCGCGTACGCGAAAACGCAATGCCATGTAATAGGCGAAAAAGATTCGCCTCTGAATAGGTGGATAAAAAAAAGTGCAAAATCGCTATTTTGGGGTGCAAAGGTGGGGAAACCACTCAGCACCCTTGGGACAGCCCCCCAAAGGATAACTGCGTCCAAAAACCCTTAAAAAAAAGTGAGGATCACCCCAAAAAGCACTTTGAAGTGTGGGTGAAAAAGTGCAATGTGGGGGGTGCAAACTTAACTTTGGGGGGGTCCCACAAGTATGGGTGAGGTGTTTTTTTGATTGCAGGTGTTTGCTGAAGGTGAGTTTTTTACGTTTTTTAAAAAGAACTTTACTTTAGTGACTTTAAACCACGCTTGCACCCATTTTCAAGTAGCCCAAATTGACAGGAATACTTATTTTCACTCCAAAAAAACGCTTAATGCCGTTCTTCACCACTTGTGTAAAGACGCTAATTAGAAGATATTGACACACCTTAAATACCCCAAATAGCTTCTATTCCGGGACATCTATACTGATCCCCAATGTCAGTGCATTTTTAGGGGGTGTCAGGCTGATTTCCCCAATTCTGACAGCACTTTTCAGTTGTTTTGCATTCGCCGGGTTGCGTTTTTGCATCCTTTTGAATTGAATACCGTGAATCGTGGGAACGCGCGCGCTAAGTTTCCGTGGCTAAAATACGCGATGTAGGTGAAAAGTCCGGCATGCGAAAAAGTTTTGCGGGTGCGACACTCATTGAATATGGCCCTAAGTATTAAGAATATGGTTACACTCTGGTAGTGGTTGCTCATTCATTGGGCTGACGGATTGGGGAGCCTCTGACCATAATAAACCCACATCCTTGCAAGTGGAATGATTAGAAGGAATCTATGGACTCTAGGGCTAAATAATGTCTGTTCACTGATTGGCCGGTGGGAGTAATAAAGGAAGCCGGTCAAGTCACAAGGGCCAGCCCCCTGACGCAGTTGATGGTGAAACGCGCCAGGCCTTTGTAACGGCGCCAGCTCCGATGTGGGATCTTTCTGCACCTTGGACATCTTGAAACCCCGGTTTGCTTTGAAATCTATGCCTGGGAGAGACCGTGCTGATGCTCCTCATTCCCTGCACCAGCACAGTGACTGCCCGCCGCGATGTGCCCGGGGCCCAGGATGCCGGCCTGTGTCAGTGTCTGTCAGCGCTGCCCCCTTGCTTTATACTTCCCCTTTGCTCCTCCTTAGAGATGTGGGAAGGGAAAGACTACCGTGGACTGTGACCAATACTATATAATATATATATTAACAAGACATTTATGGTGTGTGCGTTTGTGTGTTAGTAAGTGTACTTGTGCCCTGTGTGTGTACCGGGGGGGAGAGGGGCGTGCAGGGCACAGTAGGCAGAATGTTTGCCTAGGGTGTTGAGAGACCTTGCATCGGTGGCCCTGATAACTACCTTGTGTCTTGTCTCCCTGCTCATTCTAAAGGTACGATTAAAATGGACGATACAAATGATATCGATCATATTGTTCAAATCCTGTATTTTTCGCCCACCAACGACCTGCGATGCGCGGGCATGTATGGTTGATATCGATCATTGCCGTGCATGCAGGCCAACCTAGACGATATCGACCAGGTTACTATAGGGACCCAGAATCGTTGATGGCGGGGCGTTATAGTCATTGGTGGGTACATGGAGTGCTGGATGATCGATATCGATCGTCCAGCACACCTGGGAGATCGAACAACGATATCGTTGTTGATCGTCCCGTCTGTACGCACCATTACACCTTAATCATACACCTGACTATAATCCTACAAAATCCCTGACTTTGTGCAAGTGTACCTAGAAGAATTGATGCTGTTTTGAAGGTAAAGGGTGGCCACACCAAATATTGATTTGATTTAGAATTCTCTTCTGTTCATTTACTTTCATCACACTTGCCCACTCTCCCTGATTGTCAGCGAGACTCCCTGAAATAACAGCAATCTACCTGTCTCCCTGAAGAGTCTAGTAATCTCCCTAATTGCACCTTACCCCCATTATGAAGCTGTTATAGAAAGAAACAGAGATATATACATTCAAATGGGATCATTAGTATAATTTCTCTGCATTGGTTATAGGGCACAATGATCCCTATGGCTACATGCATTGTCTGTAATGTATCAATCTGTTTTCATCACTCAGTAGATCTTAGTAACTGTTTGGGGGCTCATTTACATTTATATGTAAATCAATTTTATGACACGCCCCTCAGATGTAACAGTACACGCCCATCACATGTATGACACGCCTCTCAGATGTAGCAGGACACGCCTATCACATGTATGACATGCCCCTCATATGTAGCAGTACACGCCTATCACATGTATGACACGCCTCTCAGATGTAGCAGTACACGCCTATCACATGTATGACATGCCCCTCAGATGTAGCAGGACACGCCTATCACATGTATGACTCGCCTCTCAGATGTAGCAGGACACGCCTATCACATGTATGACATGCCTCTCAGATGTAGCAGTACACGCCTATCACATGTATGACACACCCCTCATATGTAGCAGTACACGCCTATCACATGTATGACACGCCTCTCAGATGTAGCAGTACACGCCCACTTTAACGCGTGCTCATAGTTGTTGCCTTCACAATCTCCCTGGAATGATTATTTCAAAAGTAGGCGAGTACTGTATGGCTTTGCATTCTGTTAATTGATAAAAAATAAACTATTAACACTTCTATTATTAAAAGCATTCTCACTGTGCAGCATTTTTTCCCCACCTGCCTAACACTTTTGCACAGTGCTGTGTATATTATATGTATTACATGAAGCGCCCAGTTTCTCCGGCTATAGGACCTTTTGCCCTGTTATAGATATACCCCATCGGTCTATAAGGTGATTTGCAAATTATTTTTTTAGGAAGATACTTGCTGCCTGCTGGTAACAAAATAAGCACAGTGTAAAGTTGGGTCCCCCCCCTCCTTCCTACTTGTGGAGATTTCAGTTGTCATGTTCCACTTCAGCCTGGGAAAGGGCGAGCGTTATAATAAATCTTGTTTCCATGCGTAACGCAGCAGAAAATGAACAAACATCCAGAGAGAGAGAGAGAGAGAGAGAGAGAGAGAGATCATTTATCCCCTGGTACAATGTAGGTGAATCTGACATTATAATTATAAATGACCCCTTTTTTTTTTTTTCCTTTTCATTTTTAAATGACTTTTCGACAAAGGAGACCGGGGAACGATCGCTTTGAAGGAGGATTCTAGGCAGAATTATGCTGTAAGAGAAAGCTCTCCGCTAGCTAACTAGTGCAACTGCCCCTGGGAGCCGTGCCGTTCTCAGCGGGGTGTGGTGCAAACTGGCGACATTCAGAGAGTCAATATGGACATTACACAGACATGTGAGATGTCAGGTCCACCTAGTGTTTTACTGAGTATTTGACCCCTACCCGCAGCCTAACCCTTACCCTAAGGGATATTTCACCCACGCCGGTTTTCACCGGGCAGCAAAAATCCGGGCGTTTTTATTCCTGTGGATATTTTCCTTTCACACACAACGGTTTTGTGCCGTGTGTGGGTTTTGCCGTGTGTATGTTTTTTTTTCCCCCCCAATCTTTAACATGGCGGCCGTCCTTGTCACTGGATATTCCCGGCTGTAACACGACGACGGTGCTGTGTCTCTGCCGTCTGAAAGGACCCATTTAGGTACAAACTTCAATAAAAATAGTACACGGCCAAAAAACGCCCAGGTACTTTTGTACTTTACGGACTCATTGCAGAGAGAACCCTAGTGTCCTACACTCATTATTATTATCAATCATGGTAATGTCTAAATCACCTTCACGGAGAGGACCCTGACGTCATCAGCCAGTGTCCAGCGTCACTCCCAGTGTCATCCAAGTGGGCATAGAGGGGAAATATAACCATGTGGCGAGCGTAGCGAGTCACCGAGCTCGAAGCGTGGCGAGCGCAGCGAGGGGACAACTTTCTTCTGTAGGTGGGGACAACTTTCGGTACTTGTATACGTAAAGTACACAAGTACCATTTAAAACATTCATTGGGTTCTCTCCGCAATGAGTCCGTAAAGTACACAAGTCCCAACGCCCGTTTTTTTTTTTGACGGCCGGTAAAAAACCGGCGTGTGTGAACTAGCCCTAAAACTAACATGGACTGTCGGCGATGTGCCTGTGGATATTCACAATGTCAGCATTATGTAATGGTCTACATTGCAAATGTCAACAATTTGGCTGTCGCCATAACGACAATGTCGACATTCAGATCATGTCGATATTCTGAGTTTCAACATTATGGGGGATATTTACTAAAGTGCTGAGTTTTTAGAAGTGGAGATGTTGCCCAATCAGATTCTACTTATCATTTATCTAGCACCTTCTAGAAGATAATAGCTAGAATCTGATTGGTTGCTATGGGCAACATCTACACTTCTAATAACCTGCACTTTAGTAAATATACCCCTACAACTACATACCTCTGGGGGCGCTTACTGTTCTCCAAAACCTTAACTGCAGACCCAGGGGCCTATTCATCATCTAAGGCTGTATGGCCTCCGATGATGAAGTATTGAACTCGCAGCGGGGGAAGCATCATACCGGAGCTATTCATCATTGCTCCGGTGAGGGGACAACTGCTCCAAAAAGCAGTTGTCCCCATGCAAAGTATCACAGCTACAGATGTAGCTGCGTTACTTACCTGCTCCCCGTCGTCCCAGCTACACGTGTGACCTCAGATCAGGCATGCACAAAGCCGCCGGGAGGGAGTGAGGAGGCGGTAGAGGGTTCCGCTCGGATCCCTCTTCGCATCCCCGGAACTCCTTCCCATAGGAAGGAGCAGGGATCCGAGAACAAGCACCGTCTGAGGATGGCGTTTATTCTCAGCAGTTTGCTGAATACCGGGGGGGTCCTATCGGACCCCCAATGATGAATAGCCAGGTAACCTAAATATGCAGAAACTAGCGTTTCCACATGGTTACCGGGCCATGTATTGTATGATGGATAGGCCCACCAGTCATATTGAATACTCTTTAATAATGCAAGCGTAGGTGCTGTGTACTGTACATATATGTGTAGGTGCCGTGTACTGTACGTGTCTGCGTAGGTGCAGTGTACTGTACTTGTCTGCGTAGGTGCCGTGTACTGTACGTGTCTGCGTAGGTGCAGTGTACTGTACATATATGTGTAGGTGCCGTGTACTGTATGTGTCTGCGTAGGTGCTGTGTACTGTACATATATGTGTGGGTGTCGTGTACTGTACGTGTCTGCGTTGGTGCTGTGTACTGTACATATATGTGTGGGTGTCGTGTACTGTACGTGTCTGCGTAGGTGCTTTGTACTGTACATATGTGTGGGTGTTGTGTACTCTACGTGTCTGCGTAGGTGATGTGTACTGTACGTGTCTGCATAGGTGCTGTGTACTGTACATACAGGTGCATAAATATTGGGACATTGACAGAATTTTCATATTTTGGCCTCTATTCACCACCACAATGGCTTTGAAATGAAACAAACAAGATGTGCTTTAACTGCAGACTTTCAGATTTAATTTGAGGGTAATTACATCCAAATCAGGTGAACGGTGTAGGAATTACAACGGTTTCTATATGTGCCTCCTGCTTTTTAAGGGGCCAAAAGTAATGGGACAAATTAAACAATCCTAAATCTAACTTTCACTTTTTAATACTTTGTTGCAAATCCTTTGCAGGCAATTACAGCCTGAAGTCTGGAACGCATAGACATCAGCAGACGTTGGGTTTCATCCCTGGTGATGCTCTGCCAGGCCTCTACTGCAAATGTCTTCAGTTCCTGCTTGTACTTGGGGCATTTTCCCTTCAGTTTTGTCTTCATCAAGTGAAATGCATGCTCAATCGGATTCAGGTCAGGGGATTGACTTGGCCATTGGATAACATTCCACTTTATAGCCTTAAAAAACTCTTTGGTTGCTTTTGCAGTATGCTTCGGGTCATTGTCCATCTGCACTGTGAAGCGCCGTCCAATGAGTTCTGAAGCATTTGACTATGAGCTTATAATATTGCCCGAAACACTTCAGAATTCATTCTGCTGCTTTTGTCAGCAGTCACATCATCAATAAATACAAGGAAACCAGTTCCATTGGCAGCCATACATGCCCACGCCATGACACTACCACCACCATGCTTCACTGATGAGGTGGTATGTTTTGGATCATGAGCAGTTCCTTTCCTTCTCCATACTCTTCTCTTCCCATCACTCTGGTACAAGTTGATCTTTGTCTCATCTGTCCATAGGATGTTGTTCCAGAACTGTAATGGTTTTTTTTAGATGTTGTTTGGTAAACTCTAATCTGGTCTTCCTGTTTTTGTGGCTCACCAATGGTTTATATCTTGTAGTGAACCCTCTATATTCACTCTTGTGAAGTCTTCTCTTGATTGTTGACTTTGACACATATACACCTACCTCCTGGAGAGTGTTCTTGATTTGGCCAACTGTTGGGAAGGGGTTTTTCTTCACCAGGGAAATAATTCTTCTGTCATCCACCACAGTTGTTTTCTGTGGTCTTCCGAGTCTTTTGGTGTTGCTGAGCTCTCCGGTGCGTTCTTTCTTTTTAAGAATGTTCCAAACAGTTGATTTGGCCACACCTAATGTTTTTGCTATCTCTCTGATGGGTTTGTTTTGATTTTTCAGCCTAATGATGGCTTGCTTCACTGATAGTGACAGCTCTTTGGATCTCATATTGAGAGTCGACAGCAACTGATTCCAAATGCAAATGTCACACCTAGAATCAACTCCAGACCTTTTACCTGCTTAATTGATAATGAAATAACGAGGGAATAGCCCACACCTGTCCGTGAAATAGCTTTTGAGTTGATAGTCCCATTACTTTTGGCCCTTTAAAAAGCAGGAGGCACATAAAGAAACTGTTGTAATTCCTACACCGTTCACCTGATTTGGATGTAATTACCCTCAAATTAAATCTGAAAGTCTGCAGGTAAATCACATCTTGTTTGTTTCATTTCAAAGTCATTGTGGTGGTGAATAGAGGCCAAAATATGAAAATTCTGTCAATGTCCCAATATTTATGCACCTGACTGTATATGTGTAGGTGCTGTGTACTGTACATGTCTGCGCAGGTGCTTTGTACTGTACATACATGTGTAGGTGCTGTGTACTGTACGTGTCTGCGTAGGTGCTTTGTACTGTACATATATGTGTAGGTGCTGTGTATTGTACGTGTCTGTGTAGGTGCTGTGTACTGTACATGTCTCCGTAGGTGCTTTGTAGTGTACATATATGTGTAGGTGCTGTGTACTGTATGTGTCTGCGTAGGTGGTGTACTGTACATACATGTGTAGGTGCTGTGTACTGTATGTGTCTGCGTAGGTGCAGTGTACTGTACATGTCTGTGTAGGTGCTGTGTACTGTACATGTCTCCGTAGGTGCTTTGTAGTGTACATATATGTGTAGGTGCTGTGTACTGTATGTGTCTGCGTAGGTGCTGTGTACTGTACATGTCTCCGTAGGTGCTTTGTACTGTACATATATGTGTAGGTGCTGTGTACTGTATGTGTCTGCGTAGGTGCTGTGTACTGTACATGTCTCCGTAGGTGCTTTGTAGTGTACATATATGTGTAGGTGCTGTGTACTGTATGTGTCTGCATAGGTGCTGTGTACTGTACATGTCTCCGTAGGTGCTTTGTACTGTACATGTCTCCGTAGGTGCTGTGTACTGTGTGTGTCTGCATAGGTGCTGTACGTGTCTGCGTAGGTAAATGGGCAATAATTTATACTGTATATTTTAAGACGCGCCCCACAGTCTAACATAAGTAACCAGCGCTCGTTCTGTCACCCGGTCTTATTACTGCTAAAGCCGGGTGACAATGATTGTGGATGTCGGGGTAACAAAAACCTGCGTGTCCCCCCCACTTCCCCTTGGTAAGCCAAACCCATGGCTGGCATCTTCCAAGGTAACTACCGAAACTCAGGAACCGATTAAGTACTTTTGTGTAACTACAAATTCCAGAAAGTCTTGGTAACCCTCGACTGCTTGGACATACTGCATACCTCCCAACATTGGGGGAGGATTATGTTGTGTGCGCGCATAAAGGGGCAAGCCCCCCATTTTTTGTCACACTGGGGGGGGTATGCTGCAGGACTGACCCCCGGTCCCACTCCATAGTGTGCGGATGCCGTGCGCAAGAATATCCATTCACTGCTTGCTCGGCTATGCGGCCCGCGGGCGGGACAGTGCCCGAAAAGCGGGATTGTCCCTCCAAAATTGGGGAGGTCTGATATTACTGCTGCTTGGGAATGCGGTCAAAAGGTCTCCTGGCACAAGGTCACAGGTTTTGTGACACTTTTTTTTAGTTGCTTAAATTGATTCAGAATCTCCTTTTTTTTTTTTGTCTTTAATAAATAAGACGCAAACACCTTATAATACACTGCGACTGTCGGCAAAAGATGGCGCAGAAGAACGGTAAGCTGATTGTTGCCGCGCAGCAGGCTGGCTTCCTGGAGATATTCTTTTCCGCAATAGTCCCTTAAATGTGGTTAAATAGCCAGGTGCCTGCACATGAGGCGGTCATACCCTCTCGTGCCTATATGCCCAGGTGTGTAACCTGGTTCCCTTACACAGAGGGCAGAAATTCAGAGTATACAGCTGAAGGAGAGGGGGACACAGAGAAGATGGAGGGAGAAAAGAGAATTATCTAACAGTGGAGGGCTGAGGGCCTCTTGTGGTGAAACAGAAAACTGCAGCACACCGACCAGTCAACACAGAGACAAAAGGGAAATAAAGATAAATTCACTGACTACAAGAAAAATTTAAATATAAATATAAATAATTAAAATGCAGATATGCTCCGAATACAAGAAAATAAATAATTCCGAAAAAGTAAATAGAAAATAAAATAAGGATCCTGCGGAAGCTCAGAGAGATGAGTGTGAGAGGGGAACAAGTGGTCTGGGATCTGTAACTTTCTCAGGGCTCATCTAATATGAACAAACAGCCGGACAGCGCCACCCTGTGTCCAGCTGATGAGTCGCAGCAGTAACAAGAACAAAAATAATGCACTCAAAAGTAAAATTATGCTATACCACAGTGGTCTGGGAACAGGGGTAAATTACCCCACACGGGGTAAGAATGAAATTCCTGGGGGTAATGGACGGACAGCCGGGCATGCATATGAATTATTCTGGAGAGAGCTTCCGGCTCTCCCCATGCGCGTCTCTCCCATAGTTCCGAGGAGTAGCCGGGCGGACAGGACGGCGGCGGATGCAGGAGCGGGGATTAAGGTGTTTTTTTTTTGTACGAGCGGCACTACAGGGGCATTATATGGGGGCACTACTACAGGGGCACTATATGGGGGCACTACTACAGGGGCATATGGGGGCACTACTACAGGGGCATTATATGGGGGCACTATATGGGGACACTACTACAGGGGCATTATATGGGGGCACTACTACAGGGGCATATGGGGGCACTACTACAGGGGCATTATATGGGGGCACTACTACAGGGGCACTATATGGGGGCACTACTACAGGGGCATTATATGGGGGCACTACTACAGGGGCATTATATGGGGGCACTACTACAGGGGCACTATATGGGGGCACTACTACAGGGGCATAACTATGGGGGCACTACTACAGGGGCATATGGGGGCACTACTACAGGGGCATTATATGGGGGCACTACTACAGGGGCACTATATGGGGACACTACTACAGGGGCACTATATGGGGGCACTACTACAGGGGCATATGGGGGCACTACTACAGGGGCATATGGGGGCACTACTACAGGGGCACTATATGGGGACACTACTACAGGGGCACTATATGGGGACACTACTACAGGGGCAGATGGGGGCACTACTACAGGGGCATTATATGGGGGCACTACTACAGGGGCATTATATGGGGGCACTACTTTATGATTTCCTTCCTTTCAAATCAAGGGGGGTAACGTCGGCGTATCTAAATATATTTTGGGGTAAAAGGTAAAAAAGTTCCCTGACCCCTGCAGTACCAGAATGATTTACATATAGGAATGACTTTTAGGCTAGAGCAGGGATTCCCATCCACGGTCCTCAAGGCACACTAACAGTCCAGGTTTTAAGGATAGCCATGCTTGAGCACAGGTGACTTAATTAGTACTTCAGTTATTTTGATTTAACCACATGTGCTCAAGCATGGATATCACTAAAACCAGGACTGCCAGTGTGCCTTGAGGACCAAGGTTGGGAATCACTGGGCTGGAGCACAGAAGCTTACAGTCTATTCTGGAAGCTTGTAGTTATACAACAGTTGAGAGGAGACTTGCAGCGCTGTGACGGAATGTAAACCCAGAATTCATCCTCACAAAAGTGCTGTAACTCGGTGACAATTGTGGGTCTTGGGGGCTGATTCAGCAAGGAACGCAGTTGCTGATACGCACGCAATTGGCCGGTTGTTGCCTTCTGCACATGCGTCGCAGTGTGCGAGCCGGCCACTGCGACGGCATAGCGATCGCAATGGATTAGCATACTATCGCAGTTGAACTGGGTCTGGTTTATACCCCTTTCAGACATACCGAGAATCCCGGGAATTTGGCCTGCCTCAGCCAAATTCCCGAGTTGCCGCGTATGTCTGAAAGGTACCTACCCGGGAATGTACCCTTTAATCGACCAGGGACTTAAGTCCCGGGAAATTACCCTGCTCATGTCTGAATGGTGCTACCTGGGAATTTACTACTCCCGGGCTGCACCAAGCAGCTTTTATATTAAATTGGCAGCGCACAGCGTCCTATAGGACACTCAGCACTGCTGCTTTGAGTTGGCAGAGCGGACATTCAGCGCTGCTTTCAGTTGGCAGCGCAGAGCATCTTATAGGACATTCAGCGCTGTTGCTTTCAGTTGGCAGCGCAGAGCATCTTATAGGACATTCAGCGCTGCTGCTCACCACCCTCTGCGCCGGTGGCTGTGTCGCTGTAGATCGTGACAGAGGACCAGAGCCGGACGCCGGGGACACCCGCCAGCCCTGGAGACTGCCGCCAGGTCTCTGGCACAGAGGGCCGCCCGCACTCCTGCTGGACTACCAGGGTAGTACATTAACGGAAGGGGTTCTATCTCTTCCCCATTGGGGGGGACGGCAAATAGGGGATAAAACAAATAATGTATTAATAAAATTAAAAAAAAAAAAAAAATGGCGGGATTGGCGGCTGCATTTTGATGACCTCATCAGCGGCATTCGGAGAGGGGATAGGCTAGGAGGGGCAGACGGAAGAGGAGAAGCAGGTAAGCGGAAAAACCCGGCTTAAGTCTGAAAGGGGTCTGCCTGGGAATTTCCCGGGTAGACGCTGTAGTGTGAAAGGGGGGTCTCCACCAAATACCCGGGAATTTGCACAGGAGAAATTCCCGGGTCTGAGCAGGAAATTTCCCGGGTCGTATATCTGAAAGGGGTATTATTTATACTATAGCAGGGTGACCCCGCACATATGGAAACTACTAAAGCCGGTTGTCTACAACTTTGTACCTCCCAACAATAATGAATGCTAAATTGGGATAAAATAAGCAACAAAGGGATAGTCCCATTTTTATTTGTGAAACTCCACCCACTCTTTTTTTTTGGGGGGGGGGCAAAGTCCACCCCATCTGAGGTCAACAAATTGTGACAGTTAGGCTGGTGTGCAACCCAACAGCGCTGAGTAAGCGTCTTGGTCCATCTGGCGCACGACAAGGTGTTCTCGCCTACACAACAGTCTGGGAAGTCAACATGGAAAGTTAGAAATGTGCAAAGAGGAAGAGGAGGAATCTCTGTGATCAAGTGTAAACGTCACTACAATGTCTAAACGCTGTACAGCCGTCGCCAAAAGTTATGAGAGTGACACAAGTATTGGTTTTCACAAAGTTTGCTGCTTCAGTGCTTTTAGCCTTTTTTGTCAGATGTTACTGTGGTATACTGAAGTAACATTACAGCGTGACATAAGTGTCAGATGTTACTATGGTATACTGAGGTAACATTACATAAGTGTCAGATGTTACTATGGTATACTGAGGTAGCATTACATAAGTGTCAGATGTTACTATGGTATACTGAAGTAAAATTACAGCATTACATAAGTGTCAGATGTTACTATGGTATACTGAGGTAACATTACAGCATTATATAAGTGTCAGATGTTACTGTGGTATACTGAGGTAACATTACAGCATTACATAAGTGTCAGATGTTACTATGGTATACTGAGGTAGCATTACATAAGTGTCAGATGTTACTATGGTATACTGAGGTAACATTACAGCATTACATAAGTGTCAGATGTTACTATGGTATACTGAAGTAAAATTACAAGCATTTCATAAGTGTCAGATGTTACTATGGTATACTGAAGTAAAATTACAAGCATTTCATAAGTGTCAGATGTTACTATGGTATACTGAGGTAACATTACAGCATTACATAAGTGTCAGATGTTACTATGGTATACTGAGGTAACATTACAGCATTACATAAGTGTCAGATGTTACTATGGTATACTGAGGTAACATTACAGCATTACATAAGTGTCAGATGTTACTATGGTATACTGAGGTAACATTACAGCATTACATAAGTGTCAGATGTTACTATGGTATACTGATGTAACATTACAAGCATTTCATAAGTGTCATATGTTACTGTGGTATCATTACAGAATTACATAAGTGTCAGATGTTACTATGGTATACTGATGTAACATTACAGCATTACATAAGTGTCAGATGTTACTATGGTATACTGAGGTAGCATTACATAAGTGTCAGATGTTACTATGGTATACTGAGGTAACATTACAGCATTACATAAGTGTCAGATGTTACTATGGTATACTGAAGTAAAATTACAAGCATTTCATAAGTGTCAGATGTTACTATGGTATACTGAGGTAACATTACAGCATTACATAAGTGTCAGATGTTACTATGGTATACTGAGGTAACATTACAGCATTACATAAGTGTCAGATGTTACTATGGTATACTGAAGTAAAATTACAAGCATTTCATAAGTGTCAGATGTTACTATGGTATACTGAGGTAACATTACAGCATTACATAAGTGTCAGATGTTACTATGGTATACTGAGGTAACATTACAGCATTACATAAGTGTCAGATGTTACTATGGTATACTGACGTAACATTACAGCATTACATAAGTGTCAGATGTTACTATGGTATACTGATGTAACATTACAGCATTACATAAGTGCCAGATGTTACTATGGTATACTGAGGTAGCATTACATAAGTGTCAGATGTTATTATGGTATACTGAAGTAAAATTACAGCATTACATAAGTGTCAGATGTTACTATGGTATACTGAGGTAACATTACAGCATTACATAAGTGTCAGATGTTACTGTGGTATACTGAGGTAACATTACAGCATTACATAAGTGTCAGATGTTACTATGGTATACTGAGGTAACATTACAGCATTACATAAGTGTCAGATGTTACTATGGTATACTGAAGTAAAATTACAAGCATTTCATAAGTGTCAGATGTTACTATGGTATACTGAAGTAAAATTACAAGCATTTCATAAGTGTCAGATGTTACTATGGTATACTGAGGTAACATTACAGCATTACATAAGTGTCAGATGTTACTATGGTATACTGAGGTAACATTACAGCATTACATAAGTGTCAGATGTTACTATGGTATACTGAGGTAACATTACAGCATTACATAAGTGTCAGATGTTACTATGGTATACTGAGGTAACATTACAGCATTACATAAGTGTCAGATGTTACTATGGTATACTGATGTAACATTACAAGCATTTCATAAGTGTCATATGTTACTGTGGTATACTGAGGTAACATTACAGAATTACATAAGTGTCAGATGTTACTATGGTATACTGATGTAACATTACAGCATTACATAAGTGTCAGATGTTACTATGGTATACTGAGGTAGCATTACATAAGTGTCAGATGTTACTATGGTATACTGAGGTAACATTACAGCATTACATAAGTGTCAGATGTTACTATGGTATACTGAAGTAAAATTACAAGCATTTCATAAGTGTCAGATGTTACTATGGTATACTGAGGTAACATTACAGCATTACATAAGTGTCAGATGTTACTATGGTATACTGAGGTAACATTACAGCATTACATAAGTGTCAGATGTTACTATGGTATACTGAGGTAACATTACAGCATTACATAAGTGTCAGATGTTACTATGGTATACTGAAGTAAAATTACAAGCATTTCATAAGTGTCAGATGTTACTATGGTATACTGAGGTAACATTACAGCATTACATAAGTGTCAGATGTTACTATGGTATACTGAGGTAACATTACAGCATTACATAAGTGTCAGATGTTACTATGGTATACTGACGTAACATTACAGCATTACATAAGTGTCAGATGTTACTATGGTATACTGATGTAACATTACAGCATTACATAAGTGCCAGATGTTACTATGGTATACTGAGTTAACATTACAGCATTACATAAGTGTCAGATGTTACTATGGTATACTGAGGTAACATTACAGCACTACATAAGTGTCAGATGTTACTATGGTATACTGATGTATAAATTACAGCATTTCATAAGTGTCAAAGGCTTTTATTGACAATTACATTAAGTTTATGCAGAGAGTCAATATTTGTAGTGTTGACCCTTCTTCTTCAAGACCCCTGCAATTCGCCCTGGCATGCTGTCAATCAACTTCTGGGCCCTATACTGACCGATGGCCACCCATTCTTGCCTAATCAATGCTTGGAGTTTGTCAGAATATGTGGGTTTTTGTTTGTCCACCTGCCTCTTGAGGATTGACCACAAGTTCTCAATGGGATTAAGGTCTGGGGAGTTTCCTGGCCATGGACCCAAAATGTTGATGTTTTGTTCCCCGAGCCACTTAGTTATCACTTTTGCCTTATGGCAAGGTGCTCCATCATGCTGGAAAAGGCGTTGTTCCTCACCAAACTGTTCTTGGATGGTTGGGAGAATTTGCTCTTGGAGGAAATTTTGGTACCATTATTTATTCATGGCTGTGTTCTCAGGCAAAATTGTGAGTGATCACACTCCCTTGGCTGAGAAGCAACCCCACACATGAATGGTCTCAGGATGCTTTACTGTTGGCATGACACTGCTCGCCTATCAGTCTATTCTGACGGCTGATCTGCAAATTATTTATTACTTACTACAGTAGCTGAATTCCCCGGCGATACCTGGGTTTTAATCTTCAAGTTATTAGGTTATCATTGAGTCGGATGTAACTGTGAACACTTTTAAAAATAATTAGCAGCTCTTCCAACGTACCCATGAGGAAGGTTCTGCCCGGCGCACTCCGCTGTGAGGTCCGACCGGAACCCCAAACACGCCATTAGGCATCCCAGACCAATGGCCAGCCCTCTGTGACGTTTTCATCCAAATCCATCCAGCAGAAAGCCCAGAATAGGCTCCGCCGGTCAAACTTCTGCCCAGCGTACACCAACGGGAGGTCCGACCAGGATCCTAACATCTGGCCAGGATCCAACTGGAGCACCTCGCGTTAGTTTCACCTAAATCGGTGGCGGGGTGTCCGCATGCATAACCGGACAGACAGACAGAGACCAATGCATTTTATGTAGCGGATTACCAGTTACTTATATAGCGCTTTACATATTCCACAGCGCTTTACAGAGAATATTTAGCCGTTCAGTCGCAAGTGAAGCAGACAATCTATGGGGGGAGATGAACCAAGACTTGGAGAGAGATAAAGTGGCAACCAATCAGCTGCTGTCATGTTTCAAAAACTGCGAAAAATGGCAGTCAGAGCTGATTGGTTGGTACTGTGGGGTCTATGTACTAAGCCTTGAATAGAGATAAAGGGCCTGATTCAGAGCCGGTCGCTATTTGCGCTCGCTCGTCCAGAAAATAGGGGTGGCTATTCAAATGAACCGTTCGCTGTTTGCGGTCTGTTCACGCCTCTAGGTCTGAATGAGCGAACAAAACTTGCTGTCGTTTTTTGGGAAATTACGCCCCCTGTCTGCTCGCATCCTACGTCATGTCCGCTATTTATTAGATTAATTGAGTACATCAAACAGGGTATGAGCTGCTCGCTATTCTTGTGGTTGGTTTTTGCAACCACAATTTTGCGAGCAGTTCTGGCTATAAAAGAACCCAGTGACGTGGGTCAATGATGCTGCTGTTTTAAATATGCACACCCATAAAACGCCCGTTTTGACCTTTAAGCACGCCTGCGATCAGATCTCCACTCCCCGTTTTCAAGCACCTTCCCCTGTTACCACCCACATACGCCTCATCCTGTCACTCAAATTAGCAGGCATTCGCTATTTTGCGAGCACATGAATTTCGGCCGCACTGACTGGTTCGCGCATGCGTATAACGATCCGTACGCATGCGCAGTTGGGCAAACATCGCTCGGAGCGAACGAGCTGCTGCTTACGAGTGGCTCTGAATCAGGCCCAAAGTTCCAACCACTCAGCTCCTAATTGTCATTTTTCAAACACATATCTCTCTCCACAGCTTGGTTCATCTACCCCTTTATCTCTCTCCAAGGTTTGATATATCTCCCCCTCCCCCTATGTCCCCTACCACATGCTCACAAGAGTTATTTTTTTGTTGGGAGCCAGTTACCCTACCAGTATATTTTTGGAGCGTTGGAAGAAACTGGAGATGAGAGGTTGACTAAATGGTCTTATATAAGATAGTGCAGATAGGGGATATTTACATAACTGCATCCCACAAACCACATAATTACATTGAGTAGACATACGAGAGGGGTCCCCACCGTACTTGCCGGCTCTCCTGGAATGGCCAGGAAGAGCCCGAAAATTGGGTGTTGCTCCCAGCCGCCCGCAAGTGAGGGTAAGGCTGTCGGTCTGGCCGCCACCGGCGAAAAATCCCTCCCACTCTCCACGCAGCCTCCCACTTAACGAGTTGAATTGCATCATCACAGCCCCTCCCCCTTTGCTTCCCAACACTGGTAATGTTGGCATTGTATAGCGGTTAGCGGGCTGCAATCGCCCCCCCCACCATTGGCGCTGCTACGCCACCTGCAGCCTGTATGGTCCCCACTTGCAGACCCACGCAAACACAGGGAGAATATAATATACAAACTCCACACAGTTAGGGCTGCGATGGGAATTGAACACAAGATCTCAGTGTGGTGAGGCCGTAATACTAAGCATTATACCATACGTGCTCCATCTTGCACTTTTTATGAAATGGCCTCCAATGGATTCCATTAAACACAATCCGCTTGGAAATTTACAATTTACGTGCGTAATTCCCGTTTTGGTTCCTTTGTTAACATGGCTGTCCCGGGTTATAACAGCTTGTGACATGATCGGGGGCTGTAAAAATACTGGCTCCGTGTGGTTTTTGGTTTCTGTACAGAGTTCTGTGAGCTCTGGAGTAGTCATGATAGGGAAGCTCTTGAGAAACACTGAAGCTCCGAGAGGGAGGTTCAAGAAGCCATTGAATTCTGAGAATAGCCAGGGAGGTGCAGAGTGTATGCATGAATAAATGCAGTCACATGTTATTTCTGGGAAGACTCATTCATAGGCCACTGGAAGCCAATTTGAACATTAAGCATGCATCTTGTTCATTTATCCATGCAGCCCGACAAATTATTATCTTCTTTTCAAAATCTCTCTGGAGGGAAAACAGGTATGGCAGCCAGTCACACGACACAGACAGGCAGACGCTCAGCCTGTTGCGGTAGAAGAAGGATAGTATGTCTCAGGGCAGATGAGTTCAGAGAAATGCCCAGAGCGTCTCTGCTCACTAGATCATGTGACTGTGGCTACCATGGTAGTCACGTGACACTGTGGAAACTCTGCAGAATTATAACTCATTAACAGCAGCCTGAAGAAGCAAATCAAGGGAAAATGGTAATCACCAAGCAGCTAGATAATTCACTGTTTATTTTCTTTTTATTTTAAACTGAAAAATGGGAGGGTTTGTGGGACCAGGGTGACAGGAGAGGTGTCTGGGGGAAGGGGTGAGAAAACAGGCAGCTGTCACAGGACGCCTGTACTGTGGGGCAGCAAAGTGGAATTACCTAACAGAAAAAGTCTTTACTGCAAATATGTAAGTACCGCTCAGTACTAATGCCGGTGATACCTGCACTATCTCCGTTACACGTCTACAAATGTTTATGTTCGGGCACCAATCACGGTTTCTGCTTCTGCTGTTTTGAGGTTGATGTGTGATGTTTTTTTTCCCATCGATGGTCGTAAAAAAAAAAAAAAAAATACTGAAAAGTACATATGATTCTTTCTTGTAAATGTCGTCCAAGTTTCAGTCAGACTGAAACATCAACGTTTAAAGACCAAAAACATTGCTCTTTTGTGGGGCCGATGGGATTCATGACATCGATGGTCACGTGCAGACGGTAACATTGATGCTAAGCCACCAATGTCCCATCCATAGTCTGCTGTAACAAGAACATCATGAAGTATTGGGATCAGTCTGGACAGCGCAGTGGCCGTAGCCCGGGGGCTTCCCCAGGCGTATTAGGCGCAAGAGGTAATCCGAGTGCAGGGCGGAGTCTGTCAGGTCGATAAATCGCTTGTAATTCAGCTGCAGCTCCTGAAAAGGGAGAGACCGCAAAGGGACATTAGAAGGGACACGGAACATAGGCGTGGGGGCACAGGGGACCCCAGGGTGGGGGATTTACATGTTCTGAGGTGTATAAATAAGAAACACTAAGAAATCATCAAAATGAAGCTAAAGAGGTATCCTGAGAAATAAAAAACGAGAGTATGAGAAGAAAGTTACTTATGTGAGGAGAATAATACAGGCACAGCCATTAATACAGAGACAAAATAATATTACATATGCAAAAAAATAAAAAAACTGGAGGGGGAGGGTGATGTGTTCCCCTCGCTATGACGGGCAACAGAGAAAAGTTTAATGTTCAAATATTGGTTCTAGCAACGGACCAGGACCCATTGAAGTCCCCACACTCTGCGGATCTATCAGAATTTTCAATACCATTTTACCCTCCAGGACCCCTCCTACTTCAGAAGAGACCCCCATACTTCTCTCAGGAGGGTCCCTCTCACCTCCAGGCGCTGTACCCGTTTTAGCAGGCAGTGGCACTATAGCCCTGCAGCAGCCCTTAGTACAGTGAATGTGAAGAGCAGAGAGAATTCCAGGAAAACACGGCATGTGATGGAGGTGGTGGCAGTGAGGTCAGTGGCTGGAGACGGGTCTGAGTGCTGGAAGCCTGTCTCACCTCCTACTCACTGTAACTCTTCCCTCACTACACTAAGCTTCAGTGTCCATTGATTCTCCTACCTGCATCACTGTGTCTTCTCTTGCTGCTGCTGACCGAGTTCCGATCTCTAAACCCTGCAGTGCACTTCCTGGTCACATGACACATCCAAGGTGTCCATCAGTGCTTAAGGCACGACCCCGAATACTCAGAGGCATGCCTCTATTAGCTCTCTTTCTGTGCAGCTTGCTGCCCCTGGCGTGGCCCCGCCCCCAGCTCTGCAAGCAGTGTCTGTTTACACAGAAGCGAGGCTGAGCTGTTGCTGCCTCATCAATCGTCTCCCTGCCGTCCCAGGGACCCCCCGCCAAGCTGGTGAGTGTTAACTATAAAAATGATTATAATAAACAAAGAAGATGTTTATAAGGTATAAAGATCTACTTTGTATGATTCTAATCATTTTTATATCACATCTCAGGAGTATGACAGGTGAGGCTCTAACTCTGACTCCCCTGCCTGCACGTCCCTGGGTGGTTGGGGTACAGTACCTTGAATTGACACTCAAAGTCCGTCTTCTCCCTGATCACATTCTCCAGCTGCTCCTGTACAGCAAATATCCTGGTACAAGGCGATACAGGGCACAGTTACATCATGTACAGACAGGATAATGTGAGCTGGATGTCAGGTGTACACTATTATACGGGACAGAGAGAGAGGGAGATAGAGAGATAGTGAGTGACAGAAAAAAGAGGGGAAGAGACAGGAAGAGAGAGAGAGAGAGACAGAAAAAAGAGGGGAAGAGACAGGAAGAGAGAGAGAGAGAGACAGAAAAAAGAGGGGAAGAGACAGGAAGAGAGAGAGAGAGAGACAAGCTTGCTGACCTTTTGGTTGGCACTGAGGGGGTTGAGGTAGGCCGGTCCGGGGGCATGAAAACGCGCTTGCATCACAGAAGCCCCACCCCCGCTATGCAATTCTGAGATTACCATCATTGTTGAGTGGGGGGGCGGAGCCACAATGATGCAATTCTCCGTGATTCGCGCCATCTATGCCGCCTACTTCACTAGGGAAGCGGTCGGCCGCGGCTGGGTGGCCTCAAAACCGGGAGACTTGCCCACCTTTCTGAGTGGCTGGAAGCAGCACCTGATTTTCGTGAGCTACCCGGTCGTTCTGGGAGGGTAGGCAACTATGGGAAGAGACAGGGAGGGAGAGAAAAGACAGTGAGGGAGAGAAAAGACAGTGAGGGAGAGAAAAGACATGGGGGGGAGAGGGGGGAGAGAGAGAGGGGGGAGAGAGAGAGGGGGGGCAGAGAGAGGGGGGGCAGAGAGAGGGGGGGCAGAGAGAGGGGGGCAGAGAGAGGGGGGGCAGAGAGAGGAGGGGAGAGAGAGAGGGGGCAGAGAGAGAGGGGGCAGAGAGAGAGGGGGGCAGAGAGAGAGGGGGGCAGAGAGAGAGGGGGCAGAGAGAGAGGGGGGCAGAGAGAGAGGGGGGCAGAGAGAGAGGGGGGCAGAGAGAGAGGGGGGCAGAGAGAGAGGGGGGCAGAGAGAGAGGGGGGCAGAGAGAGAGGGGGGCAGAGAGAGAGGGGGGCAGAGAGAGGTAGAGACAGGGTGAGAGGAAAAGATAGAGAGGGAGAGGAAAGGAGATGGAGAGAGTAGGGCTGATTCTGCAGAGTTGATGGCTCCCCTTTGGTCATGGCAAATTCCCTGGTACTTCTAAGTAAGGAGGTCCTTATACACAGAGGCTCTGAATCAGGGCCGGCCTTTTTTTTTTTTTTTTAGAACGGCCTCCTGGCCGCTCGCTTAGCTGTGGGTGACCACCCACAGCTATAGCGAGCGGCCAGGAAGATGGTTGCGATGGTCAAGACCATCGGGCTTGCAATGAGACCCTTGTGGTAGGGTCTCGTCTGCCGCAAGCCCCAGAGAACTTTCGGCTCTAACAGAGCCGAAATCTCTCCCACTGACATCACTTGTGATGTCACTGGGGCCGCCCCCAGACGGTAGGCGTTCCCACGGGAACACCTCCGTCTGGGCAGCCACGCCCCCGGCCCGCCCACCAAAGGGGGTGTGCTGTCACTCAACATCAACAGCACGCCCCCTTTGGTGCGAGACTGAGTGTGTCTGAGGATAAGGGAGCGTGAGCATGTGAGAGTGAGTGTATGTCAGGTTATGTGAGTATGTGAGACTGAGTGTGTCTGAGGTTATGGGAGTATGTGTATGTGAGTATGTGTCTGAGGATAAGGGAAAGTGAGTATGTGAGAGTGAGTGTGTCTGAGGTTATGTGAGTGTGTGAGAGTGAGTGTGTCTGAGGTTATGGGAGTATATATATGTGTCTGAAGATAAGGGAGAGTGAGTATGTGAGAGTGAGTGTATGTCTGAGGTTATGTGAGTCTGTGTGTGAGAGTGTATGAGAGTCAGTGTGTGTGAGTATGTGTGGGAGAGTGAGTGTCTGAGGTTATGGGAGTATGTGTATGTGAGTATGTGTCTAAGGATAAGGGAGTGTGAGTGTGTCTGAGGTTATGCGAGTCTGTGTCAGTGAGTATGAGAGTGAGTGTGTCTGAGGTTATGTGAGTATGTGAGTGAGTGTGTCTGAGGTTATGAGAGTACTTGTATGTGAGTATGTGTCTGAGGATAAGGGAGTGTGAGTGTATGAGAGTGAGTGCGTGTATGAGGTTATGTGAGTGTATGAGAGTGAGTGTGTATATGAGAGTGTGTGTCTGAAGATTTGCGATTGTGAGAGAGTGTGTATATATATATATGTGTGTGTGTGTGTGTCGGAGGTTATGTGAGTGTATGAGAGAGACTGTATATGTGAGTGTGTCTCTGAGGTTATGCGAGTATGAGAAAGTGTGTATATGTGAGCATGTGTCTGAGGTTATGTGAGTCTGTGTGAGTGAGTGTGTCTCTGAGTATGTGTATGTGAGTGTGTGAGAGTGCGTGTCTGAGGTTATGTGTTATGTGTTTGAGGTTAAGGGAGTGCGAGTTTGTGTCTGAGGTTATGTGAGTGTGAGAGTGAGTGCGTGTCTGAGGTTATGTGAGTATGTGTATGTGAGAGTATGAGAGTGAGTGTATGTCTGAGGTTGAGTCTGTGTGTGAGTGTATGAGAGTCAGTGTGTGTCTGAGGATAAGGGAGTGTGAGTATGTGTGGGAGAGAGTGTCTGAGGTTTACGTGAGTCTGTATGTGAGTGTATGAGAGTGAGTGTGTCTGAGGTTATGTGTGAGTGTATGAGAGTGTGTCTGAGGTTATGGGAGTATTTGTATGTGAGTATGGGTTTGAGGATAAGGGAGAGTGAGTATGTGAGAGTGAGTGTATGTCTAAGGTTATGTGAGTCTGTGTGTGAGTGTATGAGAGAGTATGTCTGAGGTTATTTGATTGTGTGAGTATATGAGAGTCAGTGTGTGTCTGAGGATAAGGGAGTGTGAGTATGTGTGGGAGAGAGTGTCTGAGGTTTACGTGAGTCTGTATGTGAGTGTGTGAGAGTGAGTGTGTCTGAGATTATGTGTGTATGAGAGTGAGTATGTCTGAGGTTATGTGAGTGTATGAGAGAGTGTGTCTGAGGTTATGTGAGTATTTGTATGTGAGTATGTGTCTAAGGATAAGGGAGTGTGAGTGTATGAGAGTGAGTGCGTGTATGAGGTTATGTGAGTGTATGAGTAAGTGCCTGTCTGAGGTTATGTGAGTCTGTATGTGAGTGTATGAGAGAGTGTGTGTCTGAGGATATGGGAGTGTGAGTATGTGAGTGTATGAGAGTGTGTCTGAGGTTATGTGAGTCTGTGTATGTGAGTGTATGAGTGCGAGTGTGTGTCTGAGGTTATGCGAGTCTGTGTATGTGAGTGCGTGTGTGTCTGAGGATATGGGAGTGTGAGTATGTGAGTGTATGAGAGTGAGTGTCTGTCTGAGGATATGGGAGTGTGAGTATGTGAGTGTATGAGAGTGAGTGTGTGTCTGAGGTTATGTGAGTCTGTGTGAGTGTATGAGAGTGAGTGTGTGTCTGAGGTTATGTGAGTCTGTGTGAGTGAGTGTGTCTCTGAGGATATGGGAGTGTGAGTATGTGAGTGTATGAGAGTGTGTGTCTGAGGTTATGTGAGTCTGTATGTATGAGAGTGAGTGTGTCTGAGGATATGGGAGTGTGAGTATGTGAGTATGAGAGTGTGTGTCTGAGGATATGGGAGTGTGAGTATGTGAGTGTATGAGTGCGAGTGTGTGTCTGAGGTTATGCGAATCTGTGTATGTGAGTGCGTGTGTGTCTGAGGATATCCGAGTGTGAGTATGTGAGTGTATGAGAGTGAGTGTCTGTCTGAGGATATGGGAGTGTGAGTATGTGAGTGTATGAGAGTGAGTGTCTGTCTGAGGATATGGGAGTGTGAGTATGTGAGTGTATGAGAGAGTGTGTGTCTGAGGTTATGTGAGTCTGTGTGAGTGTATGAGAGTGAGTGTATGTCTGAGGTTGAGTCTGTGTGTGAGTGTATGAGAGTCAGTGTGTGTCTGAGGATAAGGGAGTGTGAGTATGTGTGGGAGAGAGTGTCTGAGGTTTACGTGAGTCTGTATGTGAGTGTATGAGAGTGAGTGTGTCTGAGGTTATGTGTGAGTGTATGAGAGTGTGTCTGAGGTTATGGGAGTATTTGTATGTGAGTATGGGTTTGAGGATAAGGGAGAGTGAGTATGTGAGAGTGAGTGTATGTCTAAGGTTATGTGAGTCTGTGTGTGAGTGTATGAGAGAGTATGTCTGAGGTTATTTGATTGTGTGAGTATATGAGAGTCAGTGTGTGTCTGAGGATAAGGGAGTGTGAGTATGTGTGGGAGAGTGAGTGTCTGAGGTTATGTGAGTCTGTATGTGAGTGTGTGAGAGTGTGTCTGAGATTATGTGTGTATGAGAGTGAGTGTGTCTGAGGTTATGTGAGTGTATGAGAGTGAGTGTGTCTGAGGTTATGTGAGTATTTGTATGTGAGTATGTGTCTAAGGATAAGGGAGTGTGAGTGTGTCTGAGGTTATGCGAGTCTGTTTGTGAGTGTATGAGAGGTTACGTGAGTCTGTGTAAGTGAGTGTATGAGAGTCAGTGTGTCAGAGGGTATGTGAGTGTATGTGAGTGAGTGTGTCTGAGGTTATGGGAGTATTTTTATATGAGTATGTGTCTGAGGATAAGGGAGTGTGAGTGTATGAGAGTGAGTGCGTGTATGAGGTTATGTGAGTGTATGAGTAAGTGCCTGTCTGAGGTTATGTGAGTCTGTATGTGAGTGTATGAGAGAGTGTGTGTCTGAGGATATGGGAGTGTGAGTATGTGAGTGTATGAGAGTGTGTGTCTGAGGTTATGTGAGTCTGTATGTATGAGAGTGAGTGTGTCTGAGGATATGGGAGTGTGAGTATGTGAGTATGAGAGTGTGTGTCTGAGGATATGGGAGTGTGAGTATGTGAGTGTATGAGAGTGAGTGTGTGTCTGAGGTTATGTGAGTCTGTGTATGTGAGTGTATGAGTGTGAGTGTGTGTCTGAGGTTATGAGAGTCTGTGTATGTGAGTGCGTGTGTGTCTGAGGATATCCGAGTGTGAGTATGTGAGTGTATGAGAGTGAGTGTGTGTCTGAGGATATGGGAGTGTGAGTATGTGAGTGTATGAGAGTGAGTGTGTGTCTGAGGTTATGTGAGCCTGTGTGAGTGTATGAGAGTGAGTGTGTGTCTGAGGTTATGCGAGTCTGTATGTGAGTGTATGAGAGAGTGTGTGTCTGAGGATATGGGAGTGTGAGTATGTGAGTGTATGAGAGTGAGTGTGTGTCTGAGGTTATGTGAGTCTGTGTATGTGAGTGTATGAGTGTGAGTGTGTCAGAGGGTATGTGAGTGTGAGTGAGTGTGTCTGAGGTTATGGGAGTCTGTGTATGTGAGTGTATGAGTGTGAGTGTGTGTCTGAGGTTATGTGAGTGTGTGTCTGAGGTTATGCGAGTCTGTGTATGTGAGTGCGTGTGTGTCTGAGGATATGGGAGTGTGAGTATGTGAGTGTATGAGAGTGAGTGTGTGTCTGAGGATATGGGAGTCTGTATGTATGAGATTGAGTGTGTGTCTGAGGATTTGGGAGTGTGAGTATGAGAGAGTGTGTATCTGAGGTTGTGTGAGTATGTGATTGTATGAGAGTGAATGTGTGTCTGAGGTTATGTGAGTGTAGTTTGAGGTTATGCGAGTCTGTATGTATGAGAGTGAGTGTGTGTCTGAGGTTATGCGAGTCTGTATGTGAGAGTATGAGAGTGAGTGTGTGTCTGAGGTTATGCAAGTCTGTATGTGAGAGTATGAGAGTGAGTGTGTGTCTGAGGTTATGTGAGTGTATGAGAGAGTGTGTGTCTGAGGATATGAGAGTGTGAGTATGTGAGTGTATGAGAGTGTCTGTCTGAAGTTATGCAAGTCCGTGTATGTGAGTGTATGAGAGTGTGTGTCTGAGGTTATGTGAGTGTATATGTGAGTGTGTGACTGAGGATATGTGAGTGTGAGTATGAGAGTGTGTATATGTGAGTGTGTGTTTGAGGTTATGTGAGTATAAGAGTGTGTATATGTGAGTGTGTGCGTCTGAGGTTATGCGAGTATTAGAGTGTGTATATGTGAATGTGTCTAAGGTTATGTGAGTGTCTGAGAGTGTATATGTGAGTGTGTGTCTGAGGTTATGCGAGTATTAGAGTGTGTACTGTATATGCAAGTGTGTATATGAGGATATGTGAGTGTGTATATGTGAGTGTGTATATGAGGTTATGTGAGTATTAGAGAGTGTGTACTGTATATGTGAGTGTGTATATGAGGTTATGTGAGAAATAGAGAGTGTGTACTGTATATGTGAGTGTGTATATGAGGTTATGTGAGAAATAGAGAGTGTGTACTGTATATGTGAGTGTGTATATGAGGATATGTGAGTGTGTATATGAGGATATGTGAGTGTGTATATGAGGTTATGTGAGTGTGTATATGAGGTTATGTGAGTATTAGAGAGTGTGTACTGTATATGTGAGTGTGTATATGTGAGTGAGTATATGAGGATATGTGAGTGTGTATATGAGGATATGTGAGTGTGAGTATTAGAGAGTGTGTATATTAGGATATGTGAGTGTGAGTATTAGAGAGTGTGTATATGAGGATATGTGAGTGTGTATATGAGGATATGTGAGTGTGTATATGTGAGTGTGTATATGAGGATATGTGAGTGTATTAGAGAGTGTGTATATGAGGATATGTGAGTGTGTATATGAGGATATGTGAGTGTGAGTATTAGAGAGTGTGTATATGAGGATATGTGAGTGTGTATATGAGGATATGTGAGTGTGAGTATTAGAGAGTGTGTATATGAGGATATGTGAGTGTGTATATTAGGATATGTGAGTGTGAGTATTAGAGAGTGTGTATATGAGGATATGTGAGTGTGTATATGAGGATATGTGAGTGTGTATATGTGAGTGTGTATATGAGGATATGTGAGTGTATTAGAGAGTGTGTATATGAGGATATGTGAGTGTGTATATGAGGATATGTGAGTGTGAGTATTAGAGAGTGTGTATATGAGGATATGTGAGTGTGTATATGAGGATATGTGAGTGTGAGTATTAGAGAGTGTGTATATGAGGATATGTGAGTGTGTACATGCGAGTGTATATGAGGATATGTGAGTGTGAGTATTAGAGAGTGTGTATATGAGGATATGTGAGTGTATTAGAGAGTGTATATATGAGGATATGTGAGTGTGTATATGAGGATATGTGAGTGTGAGTATTAGAGAGTGTGTATATGAGGATATGCGAGTGTGTATATGAGGATATGCGAGTGTGTATATGAGGATATGTGAGTGTGTATATGAGGATATGTGAGTGTGTATATGAGGATATGTGAGTGTGAGTAGAGTGTGTATATGAGGATATGTGAGTGTGTATATGAGGATATGTGAGTGTGTATATGAGGATATGTGAGTGTGTATATGAAGTTATGTGAGTGTGTATATGAAGTTATGTGAGTGTGTATATGAGGATATGTGAGTGTGAGTAGAGTGTGTATATGAGGATATGTGAGTGTGTATATGAGGATATGTGAGTGTGTATATGAAGTTATGTGAGTGTGAGTATGAGAGAGTGTGTATATGAGGATATGCGAGTGTGTATATGAGGATATGTGAGTGTGTATATGAAGTTATGTGAGTGTGAGTATGAGAGAGTGTGTATATGAGGATATGCGAGTGTGTATATGAGGATATGCGAGTGTGTATATGAGGATATGTGAGTGTGTATATGAAGTTATGTGAGTGTGAGTATGAGAGTGTGTGTATATGAGGATATGCGAGTGTGTATATGAGGATATGTGAGTGTGAGTATTAGAGAGTGTGTATATGAGGATATGTGAGTGTGTATATGAGGATATGTGAGTGTGTATATGAGGATATGTGAGTGTGAGTAGAGTGTGTATATGATATGTGAGTGTGTATATGAGGATATGTGAGTGTGTATATGAGGATATGTGAGTGTGTATATGAAGTTATGTGAGTGTGAGTATGAGAGAGTGTGTATATGAGGATATGCGAGTGTGTATATGAGGATATGTGAGTGTGAGTATTAGAGAGTGTGTATATGAGAATATGTGAGTGTGTATATGAGGATATGTGAGTGTGTATATGAGGATATGTGAGTGTGAGTAGAGTGTGTATATGAGGATATGCGAGTGTGTATATGAGGATATGTGAGTGTGTATATGAAGTTATGTGAGTGTGAGTATGAGAGAGTGTGTATATGAGGATATGCGAGTGTGTATATGAGGATATGTGAGTGTGAGTATTAGAGAGTGTGTATATGAGGATATGTGAGTGTGTATATGAGGATATGTGAGTGTGTATATGAGGATATGTGAGTGTGTATATGAGGATATGTGAGTGTGTATATGAGGATATGTGAGTGTGTATATGAGGATATGTGAGTGTGTATATGAGGATATGTGAGTGTGTATATGAGGATATGTGAGTGTGTATATGAAGTTATGTGAGTGTGTATATGAGGATATGTGAGTGTGAGTAGAGTGTGTATATGAGGATATGTGAGTGTGTATATGAAGTTATGTGAGTGTGAGTATGAGAGAGTGTGTATATGAGGATATGCGAGTGTGTATATGAGGATATGCGAGTGTGTATATGAGGATATGTGAGTGTGAGTATTAGAGAGTGTGTATATGAGGATATGTGAGTGTGTATATGAGGATATGTGAGTGTGTATATGAGGATATGTGAGTGTGAGTAGAGTGTGTATATGAGGATATGTGAGTGTGTATATGAGGATATGTGAGTGTGTATATGAGGATATGTGAGTGTGTATATGAAGTTATGAGAGTGTGTATATGAGGATATGCGAGTGTGTATATGAGGATATGTGAGTGTGAGTATTAGAGAGTGTGTATATGAGGATATGTGAGTGTGTATATGAGGATATGTGAGTGTGAGTAGAGAGTGTATATGAGGATATGTGAGTGTGTATATGAAGTTATGTGAGTGTGAGTATGAGAGAGTGTGTATATGAGGATATGTGAGTGTGTATATGAGGATATGTGAGTGTGTATATGAGGATATGTGAGTGTGAGTAGAGTGTGTATATGAGGATATGTGAGTGTGTATATGAGGATATGTGAGTGTGTATATGAAGTTATGTGAGTGTGAGTATGAGAGTGTGTATATGAGGATATGTGAGTGCTGTTGTTATATAGAGATAATAATGTAATGTGGTACTCTCACCTCCCTTGGAACGCCTTTAGTTCCTCCATGTGCTGCTGTTTCATTGATACTTTCTGTAGTTCCGATTGTTTCTGTTCCTCTGCTACAGCCGCTAATACCGCTTCCTGCACACAGTGCTTGTAATACAGCTGCAAATAGAACGTATTACCTAGAATATACATTTCATCTAGTAGAAGTGTATATACAGTGTATTTGTGTAGTACTGTGCATTCTGATCATGGTGTACTGTAGTAGTGTCTGTACTGTGTACTGTGTATACGGACCATGGTATAACAGTGTTTGTACTGTACGGGTTCCCAAGCACGGCCCTCAAGGCACACTAACAGTGCAGGTTTTAAGGATAGCCATACTTGAGCACAGGTGTTTTAATTAGTACCTCAGTTATTTTGATTTAACCATCTATGCTCAGGCACGGATATCACTAAAACCTGGACTGTTAGAGTGCCTTAAGGACCGAGATTAGGAAACACTGGGCCTGATTCAGACCCACTCGCGAGCGGCTGTCCGCTCGCAAGTGGGTCGATGTTCTGGACTGAGCATGCGCACGACGGAGGGAGCTCCGTCGTGCGCATGCGCCAGACGCGACGAGCGAAGGAAAGTCCTTCGCTCGTTGTGTCCGATCAAAGGGGGCGTGCTATCAATGTTGATTGACAGCACGCCCCCTTTGGTAGGCGTGCCTCCCTGACGGGGGCGTTCCTAAGGGAACGCCTCCCGTCAGAAGCCGGCCCACTGACATCACTAGTGATGTCAGTGGGAGTGATTTTGGCTCTGATAGAGCCAAAATCACTCCGGAGCTTGCGGTTGAAAACCTCAACCACAGGCTCCGGCTCACAGTTTCGATGGTCGCGATGGTCAAGACCATCGCGGCCATCAAACTGCACGCTCGTATAGCCTGTGGGTGGTCACCCACAGCTATACAAGCGTCCAGGAGGACGCTCCTGTTTCATGGAGGCCGGCCCTCATTCAGAGCGTGCGCTCTGCTCAGAGCGTACGGCTCTGAATGAGGGCCACTGTGTACTGGTGATGCTGTAGTAGTGTCTGTACTTTCTATACTGATCATGTCGGTACTGGTGGCGGTGTAGCGGTACAGGTGACGGCGTAGCAGTGCCGGTACAGGTGGCGGCGTAGCAGTGCCGGTACAGGTGGCGGCGTAGCAGTGCCGGTACAGGTGGCGGCGTAGCAGTGCCGGTACAGGTGGCGGCGTAGCAGTGCCGGTACAGGTGGCGGCGTAGCAGTGCCGGTACAGGTGGCGGCGTAGCAGTGCCGGTACAGGTGGCGGCGTAGCAGTGCCGGTACAGGTGGCGGCGTAGCAGTGCCGGTACAGGTGGCGGCGTAGCAGTGCCGGTACAGGTGGCGGCGTAGCAGTGCCGGTACAGGTGGCGGCGTAGCAGTGCCGGTACAGGTGGCGGCGTAGCAGTGCCGGTACAGGTGGCGGCGTAGCAGTGCCGGTACAGGTGGCGGCGTAGCAGTGCCGGTACAGGTGGCGGCGTAGCAGTGCCGGTACAGGTGGCGGCGTAGCAGTGCCGGTACAGGTGGCGGCGTAGCAGTGCCGGTACAGGTGGCGGCGTAGCAGTGCCGGTACAGGTGGCGGCGTAGCAGTGCCGGTACAGGTGGCGGCGTAGCAGTGCCGGTACAGGTGGCGGCGTAGCAGTGCCGGTACAGGTGGCGGCGTAGCAGTGCCGGTACAGGTGGCGGCGTAGCAGTGCCGGTACAGGTGGCGGCGTAGCAGTGCCGGTACAGGTGGCGGCGTAGCAGTGCCGGTACAGGTGGCGGCGTAGCAGTGCCGGTACAGGTGGCGGCGTAGCAGTGCCGGTACAGGTGGCGGCGTAGCAGTGCCGGTACAGGTGGCGGCGTAGCAGTGCCGGTACAGGTGGCGGCGTAGCAGTGCCGGTACAGGTGGCGGCGTAGCAGTGCCGGTACAGGTGGCGGCGTAGCAGTGCCGGTACAGGTGGCGGCGTAGCAGTGCCGGTACAGGTGGCGGCGTAGCAGTGCCGGTACAGGTGGCGGCGTAGCAGTGCCGGTACAGGTGGCGGCGTAGCAGTGCCGGTACAGGTGGCGGCGTAGCAGTGCCGGTACAGGTGGCGGCGTAGCAGTGCCGGTACAGGTGGCGGCGTAGCAGTGCCGGTACAGGTGGCGGCGTAGCAGTGCCGGTACAGGTGGCGGCGTAGCAGTGCCGGTACAGGTGGCGGCGTAGCAGTGCCGGTACAGGTGGCGGCGTAGCAGTGCCGGTACAGGTGGCGGCGTAGCAGTGCCGGTACAGGTGGCGGCGTAGCAGTGCCGGTACAGGTGGCGGCGTAGCAGTGCCGGTACAGGTGGCGGCGTAGCAGTGCCGGTACAGGTGGCGGCGTAGCAGTGCCGGTACAGGTGGCGGCGTAGCAGTGCCGGTACAGGTGGCGGCGTAGCAGTGCCGGTACAGGTGGCGGCGTAGCAGTGCCGGTACAGGTGGCGGCGTAGCAGTGCCGGTACAGGTGGCGGCGTAGCAGTGCCGGTACAGGTGGCGGCGTAGCAGTGCCGGTACAGGTGGCGGCGTAGCAGTGCCGGTACAGGTGGCGGCGTAGCAGTGCCGGTACAGGTGGCGGCGTAGCAGTGCCGGTACAGGTGGCGGCGTAGCAGTGCCGGTACAGGTGGCGGCGTAGCAGTGCCGGTACAGGTGGCGGCGTAGCAGTGCCGGTACAGGTGGCGGCGTAGCAGTGCCGGTACAGGTGGCGGCGTAGCAGTGCCGGTACAGGTGGCGGCGTAGCAGTGCCGGTACAGGTGGCGGCGTAGCAGTGCCGGTACAGGTGGCGGCGTAGCAGTGCCGGTACAGGTGGCGGCGTAGCAGTGCCGGTACAGGTGGCGGCGTAGCAGTGCCGGTACAGGTGGCGGCGTAGCAGTGCCGGTACAGGTGGCGGCGTAGCAGTGCCGGTACAGGTGGCGGCGTAGCAGTGCCGGTACAGGTGGCGGCGTAGCAGTGCCGGTACAGGTGGCGGCGTAGCAGTGCCGGTACAGGTGGCGGCGTAGCAGTGCCGGTACAGGTGGCGGCGTAGCAGTGCCGGTACAGGTGGCGGCGTAGCAGTGCCGGTACAGGTGGCGGCGTAGCAGTGCCGGTACAGGTGGCGGCGTAGCAGTGCCGGTACAGGTGGCGGCGTAGCAGTGCCGGTACAGGTGGCGGCGTAGCAGTGCCGGTACAGGTGGCGGCGTAGCAGTGCCGGTACAGGTGGCGGCGTAGCAGTGCCGGTACAGGTGGCGGCGTAGCAGTGCCGGTACAGGTGGCGGCGTAGCAGTGCCGGTACAGGTGGCGGCGTAGCAGTGCCGGTACAGGTGGCGGCGTAGCAGTGCCGGTACAGGTGGCGGCGTAGCAGTGCCGGTACAGGTGGCGGCGTAGCAGTGCCGGTACAGGTGGCGGCGTAGCAGTGCCGGTACAGGTGGCGGCGTAGCAGTGCCGGTACAGGTGGCGGCGTAGCAGTGCCGGTACAGGTGGCGGCGTAGCAGTGCCGGTACAGGTGGCGGCGTAGCAGTGCCGGTACAGGTGGCGGCGTAGCAGTGCCGGTACAGGTGGCGGCGTAGCAGTGCCGGTACAGGTGGCGGCGTAGCAGTGCCGGTACAGGTGGCGGCGTAGCAGTGCCGGTACAGGTGGCGGCGTAGCAGTGCCGGTACAGGTGGCGGCGTAGCAGTGCCGGTACAGGTGGCGGCGTAGCAGTGCCGGTACAGGTGGCGGCGTAGCAGTGCCGGTACAGGTGGCGGCGTAGCAGTGCCGGTACAGGTGGCGGCGTAGCAGTGCCGGTACAGGTGGCGGCGTAGCAGTGCCGGTACAGGTGGCGGCGTAGCAGTGCCGGTACAGGTGGCGGCGTAGCAGTGCCGGTACAGGTGGCGGCGTAGCAGTGCCGGTACAGGTGGCGGCGTAGCAGTGCCGGTACAGGTGGCGGCGTAGCAGTGCCGGTACAGGTGGCGGCGTAGCAGTGCCGGTACAGGTGGCGGCGTAGCAGTGCCGGTACAGGTGGCGGCGTAGCAGTGCCGGTACAGGTGGCGGCGTAGCAGTGCCGGTACAGGTGGCGGCGTAGCAGTGCCGGTACAGGTGGCGGCGTAGCAGTGCCGGTACAGGTGGCGGCGTAGCAGTGCCGGTACAGGTGGCGGCGTAGCAGTGCCGGTACAGGTGGCGGCGTAGCAGTGCCGGTACAGGTGGCGGCGTAGCAGTGCCGGTACAGGTGGCGGCGTAGCAGTGCCGGTACAGGTGGCGGCGTAGCAGTGCCGGTACAGGTGGCGGCGTAGCAGTGCCGGTACAGGTGGCGGCGTAGCAGTGCCGGTACAGGTGGCGGCGTAGCAGTGCCGGTACAGGTGGCGGCGTAGCAGTGCCGGTACAGGTGGCGGCGTAGCAGTGCCGGTACAGGTGGCGGCGTAGCAGTGCCGGTACAGGTGGCGGCGTAGCAGTGCCGGTACAGGTGGCGGCGTAGCAGTGCCGGTACAGGTGGCGGCGTAGCAGTGCCGGTACAGGTGGCGGCGTAGCAGTGCCGGTACAGGTGGCGGCGTAGCAGTGCCGGTACAGGTGGCGGCGTAGCAGTGCCGGTACAGGTGGCGGCGTAGCAGTGCCGGTACAGGTGGCGGCGTAGCAGTGCCGGTACAGGTGGCGGCGTAGCAGTGCCGGTACAGGTGGCGGCGTAGCAGTGCCGGTACAGGTGGCGGCGTAGCAGTGCCGGTACAGGTGGCGGCGTAGCAGTGCCGGTACAGGTGGCGGCGTAGCAGTGCCGGTACAGGTGGCGGCGTAGCAGTGCCGGTACAGGTGGCGGCGTAGCAGTGCCGGTACAGGTGGCGGCGTAGCAGTGCCGGTACAGGTGGCGGCGTAGCAGTGCCGGTACAGGTGGCGGCGTAGCAGTGCCGGTACAGGTGGCGGCGTAGCAGTGCCGGTACAGGTGGCGGCGTAGCAGTGCCGGTACAGGTGGCGGCGTAGCAGTGCCGGTACAGGTGGCGGCGTAGCAGTGCCGGTACAGGTGGCGGCGTAGCAGTGCCGGTACAGGTGGCGGCGTAGCAGTGCCGGTACAGGTGGCGGCGTAGCAGTGCCGGTACAGGTGGCGGCGTAGCAGTGCCGGTACAGGTGGCGGCGTAGCAGTGCCGGTACAGGTGGCGGCGTAGCAGTGCCGGTACAGGTGGCGGCGTAGCAGTGCCGGTACAGGTGGCGGCGTAGCAGTGCCGGTACAGGTGGCGGCGTAGCAGTGCCGGTACAGGTGGCGGCGTAGCAGTGCCGGTACAGGTGGCGGCGTAGCAGTGCCGGTACAGGTGGCGGCGTAGCAGTGCCGGTACAGGTGGCGGCGTAGCAGTGCCGGTACAGGTGACGGCGTAGCAGTGCCGGTACAGGTGACGGCGTAGCAGTGCCGGTACAGGTGACGGCGTAGCAGTGCCGGTACAGGTGACGGCGTAGCAGTGCCGGTACAGGTGACGGCGTAGCAGTGCCGGTACAGGTGACGGCGTAGCAGTGCCGGTACAGGTGACGGCGTAGCAGTGCCGGTACAGGTGACGGCGTAGCAGTGCCGGTACAGGTGACGGCGTAGCAGTGCCGGTACAGGTGACGGCGTAGCAGTGCCGGTACAGGTGACGGCGTAGCAGTGCCGGTACAGGTGACGGCGTAGCAGTGCCGGTACAGGTGACGGCGTAGCAGTGCCGGTACAGGTGACGGCGTAGCAGTGCCGGTACAGGTGACGGCGTAGCAGTGCCGGTACAGGTGACGGCGTAGCAGTGCCGGTACAGGTGACGGCGTAGCAGTGCCGGTACAGGTGACGGCGTAGCAGTGCCGGTACAGGTGACGGCGTAGCAGTGCCGGTACAGGTGACGGCGTAGCAGTGCCGGTACAGGTGACGGCGTAGCAGTGCCGGTACAGGTGACGGCGTAGCAGTGCCGGTACAGGTGACGGCGTAGCAGTGCCGGTACAGGTGACGGCGTAGCAGTGCCGGTACAGGTGACGGCGTAGCAGTGCCGGTACAGGTGACGGCGTAGCAGTGCCGGTACAGGTGACGGCGTAGCAGTGCCGGTACAGGTGACGGCGTAGCAGTGCCGGTACAGGTGACGGCGTAGCAGTGCCGGTACAGGTGACGGCGTAGCAGTGCCGGTACAGGTGACGGCGTAGCAGTGCCGGTACAGGTGACGGCGTAGCAGTGCCGGTACAGGTGACGGCGTAGCAGTGCCGGTACAGGTGACGGCGTAGCAGTGCCGGTACAGGTGACGGCGTAGCAGTGCCGGTACAGGTGACGGCGTAGCAGTGCCGGTACAGGTGACGGCGTAGCAGTGCCGGTACAGGTGACGGCGTAGCAGTGCCGGTACAGGTGACGGCGTAGCAGTGCCGGTACAGGTGACGGCGTAGCAGTGCCGGTACAGGTGACGGCGTAGCAGTGCCGGTACAGGTGACGGCGTAGCAGTGCCGGTACAGGTGACGGCGTAGCAGTGCCGGTACAGGTGACGGCGTAGCAGTGCCGGTACAGGTGACGGCGTAGCAGTGCCGGTACAGGTGACGGCGTAGCAGTGCCGGTACAGGTGACGGCGTAGCGGTACTGGTGATTTTGTAGCAGTGCCCGTACTGGTGATGGTGTAGTAGTGCATGTGCTTGGGATGGTGTAGCAGTGCCGGTACTGGTGATGGTGTAGCAGTGCCGGTACTGGTGATTTTGTAGCAGTGCCCGTACTGGTGATGGTGTAGCAGTGCCCGTACTGGTGATGGTGTAGCAGTGCCCGTACTGGTGATGGTGTAGCAGTGCCCGTACTGGTGATGGTGTAGCAGTGCCCGTACTGGTGATGGTGTAGCAGTGCCCGTACTGGTGATGGTGTAGCAGTGCCAGTGCCCGTACTGGTGATGGTGTAGTAGTGCATGTAGTGGTGATGGTGTAGTAGTGCCGGTACTGGTGATGGTGTAGCAGTGCCGGTACTGGTGATGGTGTAGTAGTGCATGTACTGGTGATGGTGTAGCAGTGCCGGTACTGGTGATGGTGTAGCAGTGCATGTAGTGGTGATGGTGTAGCAGTGCATGTAGTGGTGATGGTGTAGCAGTGCATGTAGTGGTGATGGTGTAGCAGTGCATGTAGTGGTGATGGTGTAGCAGTGCCGGTACTAGTGATGGTGAAGCAGTGCCGGTACTGGTGATGGTGTAGCAGTGCATGTACTTGTGATGGTGTAGTAGTGCCGGTACTGGTGAAGGTGTAGCAGTGCATGTACTGGTGATTTTGTAGCAGTGCCCGTACTGGTGATGGTGTAGCAGTGCATGTACTGGTGATGGTGTAGCAGTGCATGTACTGGTGATGGTGTAGCAGTGCATGTACTGGTGATGGTGTAGTAGAGCCGGTACTGGTGATGGTGTAGTAGAGCCGGTACTGGTGATGGTGTAGTAGTGCTGGTACCGGTGATGGTGTAGCAGTGCTGGTACCGGTGATGGTGTAGTAGAGCCGGTACAGGTGATGGTGTAGTAGTGCCGGTACCGGTGATGGTGTTGCAGTACTGGTGATGGTGTAGTGGTGACGGTGTAGCAGTGCAGGTACTGGTGATGGTGTAGTAGTGCCGGTACTGGTGATGGTGTAGTGAATATCTCACCTCTGCTGCCTCTTTAGCTGCCTGTATCTCCCTCTCCCGTTCCCCCTGCGCCTGTCTCCGCGCCTCTTGCACGGCGTCCTGCACAGCGTCTGTGGACTCTCCCTCCCAGCTCTGCCGCCGTCCTCTCATCTCCTCCTCCATCTCATGCTGTAGCTTGTGGCGCAGCACCCTCATGCGCTCTTCCTCCAGGTGACGCCTGTTCCTGGCTATCTCCGCCAGCTGCCTCTGGAACGACTGGAGCGCACAGGCCGGGCATGGAGTTACAGTGTTAGGGATACACAGGCCGGGCACGGAGTTACCGTGTTAGGGATGCACAGGCCGGGCATGGAGTTACCGTGTTAGGGATGCACAGGCCGGGCATGGAGTTACCGTGTTAGGGATGCACAGGCCGGGCATGGAGTTACCGTGTTAGGGATACACAGGCCGGGCATGGAGTTACCGTGTTAGGGATGCACAGGCTGGGCATGGAGTTACCGTGTTAGGGATACACATGCTGGGCACGGAGTTACCGTGTTAGGGATACACAGGCGGGGCACGGAGTTACCGTGTTAGGGATACACAGGCGGGGCACGGAGTTACCGTGTTAGGGATGCACAGACCGGGCACGGAGTTACCGAGTTAGGGATGCACAGGCCGGGCACGGAGTTACCGAGTTAGGGATGCACAGGCCGGGCACGGAGTTACCGAGTTAGGGATGCACAGGCCGGGCACGGAGTTACCGAGTTAGGGATGCACAGGCCGGGCACGGAGTTACCGAGTTAGGGATGCACAGGCCGGGCACGGAGTTACCGTGTTAGAGATACACAGGCCGGGCACGGAGTTACCGTGTTAGGGATACAGAGGCCGGGCACGGAGTTTCCGTGTTAGGGATACAGAGGCCGGGCACGGAGTTACAGTGTTAGGGATACAGAGGCCGGGCACGGAGTTACAGTGTTAGGGATACAGAGGCCGGGCACGGAGTTACAGTGTTAGGGATACAGAGGCCGGGCATGGAGTTACAGTGTTAGGGATACAGAGGCCGGGCATGGAGTTACAGTGTTAGGGATACAGAGGCCGGGCATGGAGTTACAGTGTTAGGGATACAGAGGCCGGGCATGGAGTTACAGTGTTAGGGATACAGAGGCCGGGCATGGAGTTACAGTGTTAGGGATACAGAGGCCGGGCATGGAGTTACAGTGTTAGGGATACAGAGGCCGGGCATGGAGTTACAGTGTTAGGGATACAGAGGCCGGGCATGGAGTTACAGTGTTAGGGATACAGAGGCCGGGCATGGAGTTACAGTGTTAGGGATACAGAGGCCGGGCATGGAGTTACAGTGTTAGGGATGCACAGGCTGGTGTATACAGCACGTATGATGGTAACTACTGCTGGCGTGCCATACACTCTGGGGGAAGCTGGTAGTGACACCCTGCTGCGGCCTCTGATACACGCAGAGCTTAGGCCTCTCCCAATACACCCCCCTCACCCCGCCATGTTCCCGGCTCTTCTCTCCGGGCACCACATGAGCTTCTTTGCCTGATCGGCGCAATGCACCTGGCAGTATGCTCCTAGCCAGACACCCACCGCCCAAAGCCAGTGCCCTCACCCCCTAATTATCAACACCCTCTTTAGTGTCCTATCTGGCAAATCATAAGTATCCCCCGAATGTAACTACCGGGGAACACAGCCGATAACTCCGATCAGAGAGATCTGCTGCGATTCCCCGGTTTTGTTAACAAAAGCAGCCCCCAACGACACCCATGGGGGCTGCTTTCTTGCCGGAATGCAAAGCATTATGGAGTTTGGCCCTGGCAACTACGGGCATCTGAAGATGGCGTTAGCCATTGTAACCTATAGGCTACGCTTCTCAAAAAGTACCGGGAGAGGGATCCCCGGCAATCACCGCTCGCACGTGCACGGACTGCAGACCGCAGATGCGCAGAAGCCCGGCGGCCCCCGGCAAATGGAAAGTAAAGTGAACGCTAATGCAAACCATTCACTATAACATATCGCAGGGACGGGTTCCTATCCCAGCCCCTGCACCTACATGCGTTTGATGATACATCCCGGCGGTACATTATTTCTTATTGCCGCAAATAGTTATAATTATCGAGTCAAAAGCCAGATGAAGAATAGGCCCCTATTCTCCTCCTATGTTGACTTATAGAGAGACGCTTTATAAAATATTTTATATGGTATATTTATCCCCATCCAGGGCATGTTCAATGGGGTTCACCGATTCGCCCTGGCGTGTGGAGTACCCCACTTCTCCTGCCACGCTGTAGCATTGCTAACGGTACTGCCACCCGATAACGAGATTCTGGATACCGATAAAGGAAAACGCTATGTGTCAGATTTAATTCGTTTTCTCCCTTTGCCCCCGGAGTGGTCGATGTTGGGCGTCCTTGGTTTCAATGTAAGAATGACCCTTGGACGTAAGCTACTTCTTACGGTTATCTCTGCGGGGGCTGGTAAATGTATCTTACAACACTGGTTGTCTCTCTTATCGCTTTCTCTTAACTCTTTTTAAGGATTTTTATTTTTATTTTTTAAAGCTGCATACACACACACACGATTTTTTGAATGATTATCGATAACGATATCGTTTATCGTTGAAAAAATGATTGTTCATGCGTGTTCACGTTTGTCATTAAGGGAATATGCAAAAATCGTTTGTAGTTCAAAAAAAAAAAATCGTTCATTACACTTTAAAAAAATCTGACAGATAATCTGACAGAAAATCGTTCATAAAATCGTTGGTAACAAAATCGTTGTGTGTGCGCGCAGCTTAAAGCAGATTAAGCTGCATACACACACGATTTTGTCACCAACGATTTTCTGTCAGATTTTTTTAAAGTGTAATGAACGATTATTTTGAACTACAAATGATTTTTGCATATTCCCTTAATGAAAATCGTTTAGTTGGTCAGTCTGACTGAACTACAAACGTGAACGCACATGAACGATAATCGTTCAGCGTTTTAACTCAGAAAGTGAACGATTTTTACAACGATTGAACGATATTGTTAACGATAATCGTTCAAAAAATCGTTGTGTGTGTATGCACCTTCAGTATTTAATGTGGACTGAACTGAGCTACTGACTCCCTTCCTGGCGATACTAAGTACAACATTAAGGTTTGTCCCCAGACAAAGCAGTGGTATGAAACTCGGATATTACTAAGTGACCCATATATACAACTGGGATCATTTATCTTAATTCTTATTGACTAAGGGCCTGACTAAGGGCGTAACTGCGAAAACGCACGCAATTGGCCGATTGTTGCGTTCTGTGCGTGCGTATGCACAAACTAGCTGTTGCGATGGGGACTGCGATGGCAGAAGCTACGCAGGCCCCTTGCAAAATGATTGACAGTTTGTGGGTTGGCGACAGTGCGGTGGTCGGGGGAAACGCAGGCGTGCCAGTGCGTTCGCACGCCGTTGCAGGTGTCGTGCATAAGTGATCCACGGTGATAGCATACGCGGTGCGAGACCTCACAGCGTGCGTGGCTGTTAACAATTTCTGAGTAAGGTCAGGGTTTGAGCAAGTGTGCGCGAGGCTGCGATGGTACGCCATTGTACCGATGGTTTCGCTATTCTGCTAAGTATTATGGATGTGTGCAATGTAAAGTGGGCGTCCTTATGTAGTGCGGAGTTTGCATTGCGATGGATTAGCATGGTGTCGCGGTTGAACTGCGTGCGTACGCAATATTGCGATCCGTGGTGAGGCAGGCCCTAAATCTTATCCGAATTCTTCATTCTAGACTCTGAGGTCTCCGTCTCCTCCTTCTGACAACCTTTCTGCTCACTATTTACTCTCTTCTTATATATTTATCTTATTGGTTTTACACCTTATTACCACCCACCATAAGTTACTTCAGTTCCCTTTGAGTTGGGGGTCAGACGAGGACCTCATGCATGGTGAGATGTGGTCAGAATCCAACCAAACTTATGTGGGGCCAGGTCAGTTGCTGAGCAGGATCAGGGGTCTTTATGGACCCCCCCCCTAAGTGCTTATTTGCAGCTAAGTACATCCGAAATCCGTATCCTGGCACCATAGAGTTTGACAGGATGGCGAGATCCGTTGTTAGCTCATGTAGCAGTTGATATGGATATAACATTGGGTCCAGGACACGTCTATAGACTCCGTCCCAGCCATTCTCGTGAACCTCATGCAACTAATAAGGAATCTATTTAGATCATTGTAGCTAAACGCCATATTTCAGGAAATAAATAATCTGAATCTGGCCCATGGAAGCATGGTTGGTGCAGTGGTTAGCATTACAGCCTCGCAGCACAGTGGTTTTTGGTTTGATTTCCACCAAGGCTCTAGGTGTGTGGAGTTTATATGTTCTCCCTGTGTCTGCTTGGGCTTGTCGGCGGGGACCTCTCTCCCTACTGTCTACTCAATGTAATTATGCAATTTGCCGGGTTGCAGTTATGTAAATATCTATCTCCTATGTGCTGCGCTACATAAACCCTTGTGGCACCATATAAATAAATACTAATAATAATTATCATCATATAGACCATTTAGTCAACGTCTCATCTGCAGGAGGTTTAGAGGAAAGGGGTGAGCCTCATACCTCATTTTGTTCTCTCAGTGCCGTCTCCTTCTCCTTCTCAATTCTTTTGATGGTGGCACGTAGACTGGCGCACGTCTCACATACCGGTAAGCGCTGCCCAGAGCTGCCGCCTGTCGCAGGGGATGGACACAGATATAACCAGGGACAAGCCGGACTCATAATAACAAGTATATTGCTGCAGCCTGACCCTCATCTACAGAGAGATGGCGGCCATTTTGTGAGTGGAGTCTGGACCAATACTACAGCCTGTAATGTCACTGGGATCTAGTGACGTCACTGAGGTACGAGGCACAGGAAGTATTACACAACACTGTGCATTCAGGAGATCTTGTCACAAACAAACGGCCTACAGGTGCAGCTGACCAGAGCCGCTTACAATCTATAGTAAGGAGATGGATAAATAAAAAAAATCAGCAATATCCTGTTTAATAAACGGAACCTATCCCTATTTACAGTGTCAACAATTGAAATGCCGACATTCTTAGAATGTGGGCAGTCAGGGTTCGGCTGCGGAAGGGTAGCTCCCTGTCACTGGGCAGCTCTAGTCCTTAGCTGCAAAAACAGGGATGCATAAATGGATGGCTTAGGAAATGTCCCGCCTTGCCGCCATACTGGAGCCATTTTGAAGTGCGAGCAAACGGCTTCATAAAACGCGTAAAAGTGTAAAAGTTTCCCTCACATTGGTAGAATCACTTCCCGCCAACAGCTGCAGAAGGCCTCTCATATAAGAGAGGAAGTCTGAGCAGGACCCTCGCTAGGGCCGTCACCCGCGGCTCCGTTGAGCTATACAAGGCCATTGCCACCATTTTCCAGGTGCCAGTCTGTGAGACCAGCAGCCTGGAGAGGTACAGTAGATATGGGCTTCGCCCAGTGCACCTCAGAGGCCCGTGCTGCAAATCTAACAGAATAGTATGAGAAATGTTGTGCTAATAAAGAGGAAATATGAAACAAAAGAGAGGGGGAGATTATAGTGTAATCCTGGCAATCACAGGCAGCACAAGTGCTCCGACAGATGGGAAATAAAGGGTCAAATCCGAAAGCAAATAGCGGCACCACCCAAACAGCCCAGAGCAGGTGAGCGTAAGCCTTAGGGAAGGAACGCTTACATCACATATACTGTGTCCCATTACTTCTGAGGATCCATGTAGGAAGTGACGGAGGGAATAGGAACATTGGGGGGTCTATTTACTAAGCCTTGAATGGAGATAATGTACCAGTCAACCAGCTCCTGACATGTCACAGGCTGTGTTTGGAAAATGACAGGAGCTGGTTGGTTGGTACTTTATCTCTGTTCGCTTTATTTCCAACCAAGGCTTAGTAAATAGACCCCTTAATGAGGTTACTGTCGGTTGGGACATTTTTAGTGCAACATTTGTCATAATATTTATGCCTATTAGTAGGGCGGCTCTTTTTGCTCTGACAGTGCGCTGCTTTAATCTGTGGCGCCAGCGGAGAAGTCGCGTCGCATCCTTTGCCTATCGTATACTGTAAATCAGGTTCCGAATCTGCGATCTAACACCGTGACACCTGCAGGCCATTGCGTCCATTTTATCATCACCATTATCGTTATAACGAGATTATTGATTACTTGTGAGTAAGGCACCATAGGGGACGGGCAGTGCCCCCGCATCTAGTCGGTGGGGAAAGTCACCAAATACAAAAATCCCCCACATTATTTTTTTTTCTTTACTGTAGGTCAAAATTATATTTATATCTTTTGTAATAAATATCGGCGCAGCAGATGAAAAAATGAGTGCGAAAGGTGCCCTGGCGAATTAGGCCATATAACGAGCCTGCGCCATCTACAGTAGGGGGTAAATTTACTAAGATGGGAGTTCTATTTAAGAAGTGATGTTGCCCATAGCAACCAGATTCTACTTCTCATTGATCTAGCACCTTCTAGAAGATAATACCTGGGAATGCGATTGGTTGCTATGGGCAACATCACTTCTTAATAGAACTCTCATCTTAGTAAATTTACCCCTAAGAATATACTAAGCACAGGTGTTACAGAAACGCTCTACTAGTAAAAGTCCCAGAAACACACACACACACATACACACACACGACACAGGGTGACGATGGAGGAAAGACGCAGTGCGCACGTTACCCGGATCCCCGTGCTGGGGCGTAGCAGATGTGCGGTTTGTAGCGGTGGGTAGCGAGTGTCTGCCGACCACAGCCGACATAGCACCAGGGAAAGTGGTTGTGCGAGTTCTAGGAGACAGCCGGCTACACAGGAACTGTTTACTATGAGTTTCCTAGAAACCAGAGAGAGAGAGAGAGCAGGGAGGGGTCTGCAGAGAGACAGACGAGACAGCTTCCTATGCAAACAGAGACCGCATGGCAACAGGGTACAGCACAAGATTTAAAGGGGACGATTAACTTTTTTTTTTTACAATTCCGATAAATATTAAATCACGTATCCATGTAAAGGTAGTATTGGTCAAGCATTTTTAGGAATCAAGGAATATAAAACGTAGATTTATATATATATATATATATATATATATATATATATACACACACACACATATGGCACTACTTAAACATATTTAATGCAATTAAAGGGGTTGGGGGTTAATATTTAAATAACAAGAAACATTGACATTTATGAACACTATACGAAATCGTTATCGTTCAGTCGTCCACTTTATCGTCCATTTTTAACCCCAAAACGATGACGACGCGCATTCCCGCGGGTCGTTCGTCATCATCGTTCATCGGGTTAACATGCAGGCCAACCTGATGATCTTGTCAGGTTGCTGCATGTCAGGGAATGGGGGAGAGAGCCCGGCGCTGAACGATATCGCTAATGATATCGTTCAGCGGCTGTGCTCAATATCATGAACGACATTGAGCACAGCCTGCCGGGGACACACTACACGATATCACTCAGGGAGTGTGTACGCACCATAAGGCTCTAAGTTGACGGTAAGCTGAGACTTGTGGTTCCACAACAGACGGGCAGCCTGCAGACGACCCACTCTTCCTCGATACTACCGTCTGTGATATCTGCAGATGTAGCGAATGACAAAAAAACTCTGAATACAACATCACAGCGTTATATATAACCTCACTGCGCACATTTATATCAGCCGTATCCTATGATCACAATTAAATATCATTTAGAAACAGGGGCCACTAGTTGCCAGCTATAAACAAACAGGAGCCGGATTCCTTCCTGGTCTTACTGAAATAAAGTATATTTGGGCCCAGAAGTGACGCACCCCAACTCTACATAACACTTGTATATAATGTATATGCAAAAGGCAATACATTGCTATGGACAGCACACAGCTTCATTAAAAGGAAGCCAAACTCCTCGATGGTGTTATTTCCGATTTCTCCGATATAAATGTTTATTGATGACTACAGAGACATTTATTGCAGGTCCATTGTTTTCCTTCCCTTCCCCATAATTCCTCTGTCCCTTTCCCACAGCTCTTCTGTCAATCTTACTATGAGTGATAACACTCTCCTAATGCGATATATATTGGGGGTGTGGCCTAATAGCATGTGTGGTTTGTGACATCACATGGGGGCGTGGCCAGGTGTGACGACATTTGACAAGACACCCCATGTGTTTGCTCTTAGCCTGCATAGAGGAAAGACACAAAACTACCCAGCATCCACATTTCCAGGTGCTATTCACAGAGAACGGCGTTGGAGGTTACCCATCTCATTAACGTGCAGTAGTGATGGTGTGTGACACAGTATGGATGGCGTAGTGGTTAGCATTGTTACCACACAACACGGAGGTTTTGGATTGGATTCCACCAAGGCCCTAACCCTGTGCAGTATGTTCTCGCCATGTTGTGTGGGTTCCCTCCCACAGTCCAAATCCATAGTGGTAGGAAAATTGGACTTACACAAAATAAATGAAGCGTAGTGTGTTCACGTGGTAGGGAAAATAGATTGTAAGCTCCCCTGGGGAAAAGGGGCTGATGTAAAGGACTGGCATATTTGCTATATATAGCATAATAAGAAGGGTACGCCAGCAGCGCTATCGCCTCGCAGAACTCCCCTGGGCGGCTGTACACGGGAAACGGACTCTCTGCAAACCAGGAAATATCAGTCGATGTGTTTTCTTATTAATGCTCCATGTTTAGCGCGGACCCAAATGTGCAGAATATTTAACATAATTTTCTCGGTGTACTATCCAATTATCCGCCAACCCACCCCCAGGGGCTGCAGTGGGGCCGCCCAAAGCTTAATGTTATTTACTGCGCTACCCAGTCAGCAGCTGGAATCCTGTATGATGCAATTACTTCTTGGTCACTAGGACTGCGGACGGTATGCCGACGGTCTAAATGTCGACAGTCGGCATCCCGACTGTCTAATCCCGGCAAGGGTCTAACGACCGGTGTCGAAAACCCGACGCCTGTCATTTTACCCACGCTGGGAGCCTGGCATCCTGAACGAAGGTAAGCCGGGCGCGGACAGCCACGGGGAGGGTTAGGTTAGGGGAAGGGGGGGGTTAGGCACCCCCCCGGTAAGGTTAGGTTTAGGCAGCAGGGAAGGGGGCGGTTAGGTTTAAGCACTAGGGAGGGAGGTTTGGCACCCCTAAAGGAGGGTTGGGGGGTTAGTTAGTACTTACCTTCAGAGCAGTCGGGATCTTCACTAGTGCCGGTCTTCCAGCGGTAAATCATACCGATCCCCTGCGGACGGTGCCCCTCCCCTGAACAGACATGGCCGAGTTCCCGTGCACCAGACGACTTGCAGGGGGCGGGGGTGAGATGGGATCATCACTGCTGCACCAGACCACCCCAGTATCAGTGATTTGTTGCCTACTGGTCCTACGGTTGAAGTGCTGGAGCAGCATTTGGGTACGTAGGAGGAAGAACTAAACCCGACAGGAGTCCTACAGATTGGGACTTATGCATCGTTGGCATAGTGGTTAGCATCACTTCCTCAAAGCAGTGAGTTCATACGCATGGTGATGGGTAATCTGTGTGGGGTTTGTATGTTCCCTCGCTGTGTTTGTGTGGGGTTTCCTCCAGGTGCTCCAAAAAAACATACCGGTCCGTTAACTGGCTGCTGGTAGGAAACAGGAATCGCAAGCTCCACTGGGTCAGGGACTGATAAATATTCTCTGCAACGTGCTGTGCAATGTGCCTGCTCTACATAAATGTTACTACATCACATAAATCTCACACTGCCCTCTGGTGGACAAGCTCTAAACAGTCACCATTGCTCCTCGTCTGGGCCTGTTCTGTGGTTTCAACCATTAAAGCCTCCAAGGATAAAATGTTCCAATAAAATCTAATTGCAAGCTTGTAGCCATCTCCTATAGAGAAGGCACAACAAGGACTTGATATATTATACAGGTGTTTAGATGTCGTGACCCGATTGGATAAAAGATATCATCTAATAGGAGGTGGGAGGGGGTCAGCTTAAATAAAGACACGGGACACACAGGTCTGTTACTGGTACATTGTACTGTGTGTAGGTCATACATAAAATATATACATTATCTACATATATGTACAAAGCAAAAAAAAAAGAAAAAAATATTTCTGTCCACAAACCATCAATGTAAAGGGGCAGTTGAGCAGCACCTGGCGGCCATGTTTGCTGCGCTGTGTTGTTACGTATCTGAGGAAGGCGGCCACTGCTGTGTCTATTTACACGTATATATAGTTCATGAAGGCGGCCGTTGCTGCAACGATCTCCATGTAACCGTATCTCAGAAAGGCGGCCATTGCTGCCAACATGTGCTCGTCTGACAGGGCAGCAACTGGGTGCATTTCCCAGCATCCCCCTCTCTACTTGGCATCGCTGCCACCGCACCACCACAGCTGCAGACAGTTGGTTCCGACGCCGTCGCGTTTCGATGTCTCTGCCTCCTGGGACTCATCACCGCTATCCTCCTGCTGGGGGAACTGCCGCTGCCCCGATGTCGTGGCCAAGACGGGCAGAGATGGGTGCAAACTGTGGGCAGAAACAGGAATTCATTGGGCGATTCATGTATATTTGTGCTATAATCATGTTCACCAGTAGGGGGAGCTGTGGTACACTGTGCTATTAGAGGTCAGTGTTATACATATTTCGCTGTGGATAATGCTGTGATGTTTTAATTGGGCGATGAGGCGTCTGTGTTGTCACCATTAGGTAGCATGTGATGAATAAGAATGGAAGATAGTTGTTTGGAGACTGTAGATGTGCGTTATACCTGGTCTCTGGAAGTGACATCACTGACACTGGTGGGAGGGGTCACAGTTCATACCAACTGTCATTACATCATTTTTATCACCCTTCAGCTTTATATATCTGAGAGATAGATCGATGTTACAGGAAAAGTGGGAGAACCAGGTATTGTGCAAACTGGTAAATGATATCTGGAAGCTTCTCTTCTATTGCCTGACCAGAGTGACGATGTCACTTCCCCTGCGCTTTTGGTTAAGACGTCTCAGGATAACAATCTTTGTAAGGTGGTCTGGGTAGACTAATACCCCTTTTCCACCAAAATTCCTGGTCTGACCCGGAGGAGTTGGAACAGGGTTCCTATCCGGATCAGACCCGGAATTTAGCCGGCGCCGACCGGGATATTCCCGAGTCGGCGCCGCTCACACCGGAGTCGGGTATGCATAGACCCGGCTTTTCTGGCATGAAAGTGGACGCTTGGAGATGACGTCATCTCCAAGTGCCACTGAAGCCGGACCAATCGGCCGGCTTGCGGCGCACTGCAGATCATCGTGACCCGGAGTGCGCAGTACACACAGCAAAGTTTCACAGGCTACGCCAGTGTGCTAGTTACCTGGGTTGGATTGCCAGGTCACTCGACCCGGCGATCCAACCCTTACTCATTTTACACCAAGAAGCTGCCCGGGTTAACCCTCCAATAACCTGGGTTTTAGCTCCGATGTACAAGGGGAATTAGTAGACATTGTTTGTTAAGAAATCCTGGTCAAAGTAGGCAACAATCATGATTTGCAGCTTTGTGTAACGCGCCACAATGCCTGGTCTCCCACTTTGCCTGTAACATATTGTTCATCTCATGTCTGCGCTGATTACGCCATAAGAGGAGGAGCTGCAGGTCTCCGGTAATGACAGCCGCCATCTATTACATGCAATCTTATGAACTTTTGCTTATTTACCAACAATTATTGAATATATTCCTCGCCGGGGAAACAATCTCATTGTGAGCAGACAAATGTGTCTGTAATTTGGGAACAGTACGATCGTCACAGTTGCCGGCCGTCAGTCAGTAAGTAATGAGTCCCTATTACCCCGGGGTGACTTTCCGCACACGGTACTCACCTAATCCCATTCACACAGTCGTTATGGGCCTGGAACTGTAGGAGGGGAGAAGAGGCGCCATCGACAGGAGGGGTCAGCATGTCCCAGACGGTGACCAGGCCCCCCGTGTCCCCACTGAGCAGATAACGGCCAGAGCTGGGGAGGAGATGAAGGGTTAGATCACAAATAAACGCAGGGGAGACGGGGGGGGGGGGGGGGAGGGGGGAGGTAGGTCTGCGGAAACACTCACATCTCCAGGTCAAAGTATATCCTCTGGTTGGTGGCAACATTGCGTCTCATGGAGGTCAAGACCTGCCCCGGGTGACGGACGTCCCAGCACAGGATCTCGGGGTCCTGAGAGAGCAGAGGAGAGATCGTGTGTCCCACTAACATCTATGTAACCTTCTACCACGCATCATATACAGGGCACCAGACGCGTTTCACAAATACAGAGCTGCAGGGTCCTAAAGACCGCCTCCTCTTATTACGTTAGTGTCACAGTGACGATTTACAGTCCCAGCTCTATAACTAATCTGCCGACGCAGTATGGCTGCTAGGCTATTTTACCTTCACCTTACTCCATGGCTAAAGACCAATGAAACTAGGGTCTGTGAGGGGTAAAAGTGTATATACAGCATCTCAGGGTAACCGTAATGATGAAGACGGTGAGAAGACAGGACTGGGGGAGAGGGATGACAGGAGGTGACGAGGGGCAGGGAACTTACCTTCCTGCCTCCAGAGAATATGCAGTGCCCGTCCGGGGAGAACAGCAGGTGGGTGACGCCCCCGTGACGACCGTGCAGGACCGCCAAGTTCACCCCCTCGTGGCAGGAATAGAGCCCCAGGCACTTAGAGTAGGAGCCACAGGCGTAAATGTCCTGAGCCGGGCTGAACGCGATGCAGGAGATTATCCCCGGCTGTCCCTGCTTCTTCTCTGTGGGGACCACAAAGCACAAACATATATCACTGCAATCATGGTAAAGGGATACGGCATTCTTCTAGATGGCGGAACATTGTTATACACACAGAGATCACAGGAACGCGACGATACTGACAAGCCAGATCAAGTCCGATGTTGCTTATATTGAATGAAAGTCAGTGACTCAGGATAGATATTCACAGAGATATGGCAGCGAGTCATTGAGCAACATCTGAAGACCTTTATGAGTGGGCAGAGATCCTGCCATCCATGGACATAGAAGTTTCCCATAATCTATAATAGGTCACTATCAGATTTAGTTCCAGCTTAAAGGTGATCTCTAAAGGTGTTTGTCAGAAGAAGGTAAAAAAAAACATTTTTTTAAGTGCTTCATGAGCCCAATTCCAGGACTTCCTTAATAAAAACACATAAATGTGACTCAACACATCAATAGTACTTACGGAAAGTGGGACGACACTCACAGTCTCTTCCGGGTCGCGAAGTATCGAACACTCTCACCATCTTATCAAACCCGGAGAACAGCTGAGACCCATCCGGCGAGAAACAGAGAGAGTGCGCGGCTGTCACCTCATCCTGAGTAACACAGAGACACCCCAATATTATACTGACAGATAGGAGCTATGAGCCTGTCCTTCCCCCTGCAGGGTGACACAGACAGAAGGGAGATACGATCCTGTCCCTCCCCCTGCAGGGTGACACAGACAGAAGGGAGCTATGAGCCTGTCCCTCCCCCTGCAGGGTGACACAGTGACACAGACAGAAGGGAGCTATGAGCCTGTCCCTCCCCCTGCAGGGTGACACAGACAGAAGGGAACTATGAGCCTGCCCCTCCCCCTGCAGGGTGACACAGACAGAAGGGAGCTATGAGCCTGTCCCTCCCCCTGCAGGGTGACACAGACAGAAGGGAGCTATGAGCCTGTCCCTCCCCCTGCAGGGTGACACAGACAGAAGGGAGCTATGAGCCTGTCCCTCCCCCTGCAGGGTGACACAGACAGAAGGGAGCTATGAGCCTGTCCCTCCCCCTGCAGGGTGACACAGACAGAAGGGAGCTATGAGCCTGTCCCTCCCCCTGCAGGGTGACACAGACAGAAGGGAGCTATGAGCCTGTCCCTCCCCCTGCAGGGTGACACAGACAGAAGGGAGCTATGAGCCTGTCCCTCCCCCTGCAGGGCGACACAGACAGAAGGGAGCTATGAGCCTGTCCCTCCCCCTGCAGGGTGACACAATGAGCCACCCTTCCTTTGCTTACCAGGTGGTTGTAAGGCCGATATGAAGCCTTTAGCTGGCCATTGAAGGCGTCCCACACGTGGATCGGGTTATCCCGACTGCTGCTGGCGATACTGAAAGACAATGACAGATTGATGGAATGGTCAGTATACAGTTGGGTGTATTTTCCCTATACAATCCCTACCCTATGTAACCCTATGTACAATTAGCTGTCAGATATACTAGAACAGAGTATCCAGAAGTTACATTTCCTGCGGCAACTCAATCTTCAGAGGGGGGGATACAGGCCATGTGCATTATTGAGTCCATAGTGACCCCCCCCCACTGCTGTATCATCCAGCGGACGCCGGCCACCAATACTGACCACCACCGCTGGAAGACGCCAGGAAGCTACAGAAATAGGACTTTTTACAACTGGCCGCCCCAAGGCAGAGACCCTGCAGTAACGTTATGTGCCAAGTACTATCTATTAAAGAGAGTGTCTAGGATATTGGATGCATTTCGCAAAGCTGTACCCATAATAGGTTGATTTGCTATTATAATACAGCGGGAAAATTAAAAATAGAAGCTGGAAAATGAGATGATTAAATGATTATGTACAAATAGCCTAGAAATCTCCTGGAAACAGGTCTTACACTTCTCACGATTCATCAGGACGGGGACAAGCATACGGGCAGGTCAGATGGTTATTTCTGCATAAAGGTACATCGATTCATCCCACCAACCTTCCAGCGTTCCCCGAGGCTCACCTATCAGATCCTACAACCACCTCCATAAGCTATCCTACCCAACTACCTCCCATTCACACAGCTCACACAAAACTTACATGTGTTCTCTTTCCACACTCACACATCCCGCTGACCGTCGGCCAACACTTCCGTGTGACTGGCTGGTGCTTCCCACCAAGGACCTCTGCCATCTGGCTGGACCAGTATGCAATATGTAGCATAAATCCCCATGCGTCACGTGCCCGATTCCCTATAGACTATAAGTTTGCGAGCAGGGCCCTCTAACCTTTCTGCCCACTTGTTATTGCCCAGTCTCGTCTTATCACAGTTTTGTTCCCAATTGTGAAGCCTAATCTGCTGGAGCTCTATAAATAAATCTGTTAATAAAATAAAAATCACATGCGGTCATACAGCCCCTGTGTATAAATCCACTGCAATCCAAACTGAGCACAGCATTACCGCAGGGCAGGTTTGCCAGGCCGTCAGTCACTCTGTGTCTGCTCTGTTAGAGAAGCCCCCCTCCCCCCCTCGGATGGCAGCCTGTTGCAGAGAATTGGGAAATTAATGGAATTGTTTAGAGTCTGTTATACCCCTGTCAGACATAGGTCAAAAGCCCAGGTTTTTTTTGCCGTGTATGTGCATCGACCCGGGTCCGGCTTATGTGTGAAAGGAATAACCCGGGTTGACAGTCCTGGCTCCTCGACCCTGCAATTGACCAGGGTTTTTCCTGGGAGTTGCAACCCAGGTCACTGCCCCAGCTAATGTCTGAATGGTGTGACCCGGGAGTTGATGACCTGGGTCATGCCCAAGAGGACTTGGGGCACAGTGGGCGCTTGGAGAAGACATTATCTACAAGCACCCACTGAGAGACGGAAGACCCGGGTCCGGTGTGAAGAATGACGACCTGGGAGTAACTCTGGTCCATCACCCAGTGTGTAAGTACAGAAACCCCCGGCTTCAACCCGTGTTCTGTGCCCAGTATCCGAGCCGGGGTTTATGTCTGAAAGGGGTATAAGTAGCTTCCTGTGTATGACCCAGCTCCGTAACATACAGCCTCTCAGGATATGGTTACTAAACTTCCATTGCATCGTTTTCTCTGAGACCACTGGGGGGCACTGGACCCTGGCATTATAGCGTACCCCACAGGACGTTAAATCCTCCCTCTGCCATATACCCCATCATGCTGGAGACGGTTTTTGCAACCAAGCCCAGCAGGGCAGAACCAGAGGAACTAAACTAAAAGAAAACAAGAGATATGGTAAGAACTTACCTTTGTTATCTCTGTTTCTACGAAGTCCATAGGGTCCACAGGGTTGACCTTGGGGGTATAGCTGGATCTGGATCCATGGGCACCACGCAGTTAAAGCTTTAGCTGCTCCCAGGATGCACTTGGGTCCGTCCTCCTCTATACCCCGCCCCCGGCCACAGCACCTCAGTTGGTAAGCAGCCAAGGCCGGAGGAGGAGACTAAACAGAGAGAAGGAAGACTGGAACACACAAGAAACCATACTCACAGAAATGGGAGACTGAAAACCGGTGACCAGCCACACAGCCCATTTGAAGCCAGGTGCGTCAGGGCGGGCGCCCTGTGGACCCTATGGACTTCGTAGAAACAGAGATAACAAAGGTAAGTTCTTACCATATCTCTTGTTTTCTACTTCAGGGTCCATAGGGGGTCCACAGGGTTGACCTTGGGGATGTCCCAAAGCAGTACAACTAAGGGCGGGGACGCTCCTGTGCTGAAAGGAGTACCCGGCGCCCAAAGGATGCATCCTGAGAGGCAAAGGTGTCAAACGCATAGAACCTCAAAAACGTTTGAATTGAAGACCAAGTGGCCGCCTTACACAGCTGAACAGCAGAAGCGCCACGTCTAGCAGCCCAAGAGGGACCCACAGAACGAGTGGAATGAGCCTTAACAGAGGCTGGCACAGGTAAGCCCTCCTGTGCATAAGCCTCACAAATAACGGAACGAAGCCAACGGGCTAACGTTTGTTTGTTGGCAGGCCAACCCCTCTTGTGAAAACCAAAGAGGATAAACAAGGAATCAGACTTCCTAACCGAAGCCGTCCGGTCTACATAAATTCTAAGCGCCCGGACCACATCTAAGGAAGTCTCACCAGCTGAAAGATCAGGGGACTGAAAAGCTGGCACAACAAGTTCCTGATTAATATGGAACTTCGAGACCACTTTGGGCAAAAACTCAGGACGAGTGCGGAGCACCGCTCTGTCCTGGTGAAAAATCAGGAAAGGAGGGCGACAGGAAAGCGCCTCCAATTCAGACACCCTCCTGGCCGAAGCAATTGCCAGGAGAAAAACCGTCTTAAATGTCAGCCACTTGAGCTCCACCGCCTCAAGAGGCTCAAACGGAGGACCCTGCAGGACCCGTAGCACCACCGCCAAGTCCCAAGGAGCCACAGGAGGCACAAAGGGAGGCTGGATCCTGAGAACACCTTGGAAAAAGGTGTGAACGTCTGGTAGTATTGCAATCCGCCGTTGAAACCACACGGACAAGGCGGACACATGAACCTTCAGAGATGCAAGGCGTAAGCCGAGATCCAATCCTGACTGAAGAAATTCCAAGATCCTAGAAACTCGGAACACCTGAGGATCATAATGTCTGGACTCACACCACTGAAAGTAAGTGTGCCACACTCTGTGATAAATCCGTGCTGAAGCAGGCTTGCGTGCCCTGAGCATGGTACCAATAACCGAACTGGAGAAGCCCCGAGACCTCAAGACGGCTGTCTCAAGAGCCACGCCGTCAAAGACAGCCGACCCAGATCCGGGTAAAGGCAGGGCCCCTGAGACAACAGGTCCCGACGCTGAGGAAGAAGGTACGGAGCGTCGATGGAGAGGCTCCTGAGATCGGAGTACCAAGGACGTCTGGGCCACGCCGGAGCTACCAGCACGAGCATGCCGCCGTCCTGCTTGAATTTCCGCAGAACCCGAGGAAGCAGGGATATCGGAGGAAACAGATACGCCAGGTGAAACGTCCATTTCACCGACAGCGCGTCCACCAGACTTGCACCTGCGTCTCTTGTCCTTGACCCGTAAACGGGCAACTTGTGATTGTGACGGGAGGCCATCAAGTCCAGCTCCGGCAGTCCCCACCTGTCCACGAGTAGCTGAAACACCTCTGGGTGAAGCGACCATTCCCCGGGATGCACGTCGTGACGGCTGAGGAAGTCCGCCTCCCAATTGAGGACTCCGGGGATGAAGACCGCCGAGATCGCTGGAATGTGACCCTCCGCCCAAGTCAGGATACGAGATACCTCCGACATCGCTGCCTGACTGCGAGTTCCGCCTTGGTGATTGATATACGCCACCGTGGTGGCGTTGTCGGACTGCACCTGTACCGCCCTTCCGTGAAGAGCGGGGCCGGACGACTGCAGGGCCCTGTATACTGCCCGCAGTTCCAGGATGTTGATGGGGAGAAGTGCTTCTTCCGCTGACCAACGACCCTGAAGCGACAAAGAGCCGGTCACTGCCCCCCAACCCCGGAGACTGGCATCCGTCGTGAGCAGGACCCAGTCCGGGATCCAAAATGGGCGCCCCTCGACCAGATGAGCTGTCTGAAGCCACCAAGCCAAAGATAGCCGAACGTCCGGAGACAACACCAGCACCTGAGAGCGGATCCGGTGAGGTAACCCATCCCATTCTGATAGAATCAGCCCCTGCAGGGGCCGGGAATGGAACTGGGCAAATTCCACCATGTCGAATGTCGACACCATGGACCCCAGAACTCTCATAGCCGAATGGACCGACAGGCGGCAACGGCTCAGGCAACTGCGTATCCGCAGCTGTAGGGAGGCGACCTTCTCCGGAGTCAGGAAGATCCTTTGCTGACGCGAATCCAGCAGGGCTCCCAAATGAACCATCCGCTGTGATGGAATCAGGGAGGACTTTTTCCAATTTATCAACCACCCGTGTGCTTGCAGGCAAGCGATCGTCAGGTGGAGATGTTGAAGCAGTACCTCCGGGGAGCTCGCCAGCAACAGGAGGTCGTCCAGGTACGGCAGCAGCCGTACATTCTGGTTCCGAAGATGTGCGGCCATGACCGCCATAATCTTCGTGAACACCCTCGGTGCCGTGGAGAGACCAAAGGGTAGCGCCCGGAACTGATAGTGGTGTTGAAGGATAGCGAACCTCAGATACCGCTGGTGTGAAGATGCTATCGGAACATGGAGGTAGGCGTCCTGGATGTCCAGGGACACCATGTAATCCCCCGGTTCCATCGCCAGAATGATGGAACGTAACGTTTCCATCCTGAACTTGGGAACTCTGAGGAATTTGTTCAGAGACTTCAAGTTGAGGATAGGGCGATGAGAACCATTGGGTTTCTGCACCAGAAACAGAGACGAATAATACCCCGTCCCTCGTTGTGATAGAGGAACGGGAACAATGACCCCTGCTTTCAGCAAGGACTCTATAGCCTCCTGAACCTGTAACGCCTTGGTCTTGTCCTGAGAAGGACTTGTGCAGAAAAACTGGTGGGGTGGTCTGTGCCGAAAAGACAGGGCGTACCCCTGGGAGACCACTTCTCGAACCCAGGCATCCGTGGTGGTATTGTGCCAGCACTGGGCAAATAGAAGAAGTCGGCCTCCCACTCTGAGGTCCCCCAGAGGGAGGCCCGTCCCATCAGGCCGCAGGTTTATCTTCCTGCTTGGAAGAAGGGCGCCGAGCACTCCAGGCTTGCTTCTTGGGTTTAGAGGCCGTCTTACTCGCAGACTGGCTCGGGAAGGACTGACCTTTCGCCTTACCCTGAACCCGAAAGGAACGAAAAGCCGAACTCCGAACCTTAGCAGGCAGTGCCGCCGAAGGGAGGAAGGCCGACTTGGATTTAGCCAGGGTGTCCACTATTTTGTCCAAGTCCGGACCAAATAGTAATTCCCCATTGAAAGGTAAGGCCTCCAGACCTTTCTTTGAATCAGAGTCCGCTCTCCAGGACCGCAACCATAAGGATCGGCGGGCAGACACCGCTGCAGCCGATACCCGCGAGGTCAGCAGACTAGCATCTAAAGAAGCTTCTCCAATGTAAGAAGCAGCGTCCCTCATTTGTCCCAACAACGCCCGCTGGACATCCGGAGCGTCGTCCGGGAAGGTATCTTCCAATGCATTGGCCCACCCCTCAATGGCCTTGGCCACCCAGGAGATGGCCATGGACGGTCGGGCCACCGCCCCGGAGAGGGAGTAAATAGACTTTAAGCAAGTCTCAACTTTCCTGTCCGTGGGATCCTTCAGCGAGGATATCGACGGTAATGGTAAGGTGGCGCCCCGAGTTAAACGGGTGACATGGGAATCCACCGCCGGTGGAGTTTCCCATTTTTTACAATGTGCCTCAGGGAAGGGGTAATTAGAAGCCAACCGCTTCTGAGGAAGGAATCTCTTACTGGGCGCCTGCCAAGCTACCGCCATATGATCCGTCAACTGATCCGACAGGGGAAACACCGCAGAAGCCACCTTAGTTTTTTTGAAACTAGGAAGCTTCGATTTAGGAACCGGTGCCTCATCCTCTATTAGAAGAATAGCTCGCACCGCCCTAACTAGTGCTCGCACATTAATGGACGACTTGGTATCCATTTCCTGGACCGAGGCGTCCGAGTCAGTGTCATCAGGGACCTCCCCATCATCTGAGGAACCCTCTGAGTCCGATACCTGAGCAGCCCGTGTCATGAGTGAGCATTTTGAAATCCTAGAAGGCATGTCAGTCTGCAACATTGACTGAAAAGCCGAGGAAGCGGCCGCCAAATTTTGCACGGAGTTGGAGAGCACATCCACCCAGGGTGGAGGAGTCACCATAGGTGCCTGAAAAGGTACCACAGGCTGCTGCGGCACAGGGGAAGCCTGTATATACATAGGCAACCCCGCATAGGGACCCACCGACTGAGACCCAGGAGGACTCCGCAATAACTGCGGGACACCCGGGGAATGGGGGATGGTCGGCTGGGACAACGACCTAGTAGGGAGAGCAGTCGGGACCGACAGACGGTCCGCAATAGACACCAGCACTTGAGAAAACATCGCCCACGGTGGTTCCTGCGTCAGAGAAGGTCTGGATGGGCCAGGAGCCACCTGGCATCGACTACACAGGCCATCCTGTGACAAATCCTCCCTATCTACTCCTGCAGAACAGCGTCCGCAGGAGGCCAACACCGGAGCCACTGAGCGCTCAACCTCCTCGTCTGACATGACAGAATATATTATATATCTGGCACCAGGGTAGAAGTAAAACGCACTCACCGGTGTGCTGAACAACAGCCCACAATATGGCACTGAGTAGCACACAACTGTATGTGACGGACCTCACAAATACGTGATCTATATAAGTGAGGTCAGTAGAAACGCCCCTCCCCCACACACCTGTAGGGCTTGTAGGAGAAGTAAAGGGATAGGTATAAGCTGACAGTAAGTAGAAAATAAGCACAGACAGGCAGCACTAGCAAAAGTCACATACCATGCACTCACTGCACCTTTACACTACAATCAACCTGCCCAGATTCAGTGTCTGGGAGGGCTATAGTGCTGTGTACGCTGTCCTTAATCAGGGGAGAGGTACACAGGGGGACCGGTCCGCGTGCTCCCTGAAGATCTGCGCTGCCACTGTGAGAAAATGGCCGCTGGAGACCTCAGAGGAGGAGTGGCCGAGTAGCTGCAGCTCAGCGACGCCAGACTCCGTGCTGAAAGGCGCGCTGAGCTGAGGGGAGGAGCCGCTGACAGGGAAGGCTTCCTCCCCTGGCTAGCATATTAATCCCAGGGCTTGCCGGCATTCCGCTTGCCATATATCCCTGGTGGTCTAGTGGTCCCACGGGTTATTCCTCCTCAGAGGGGGAGCCCGCCGCCACCGCTAGCGGCCCCCGGTCTGTCCCCTAGGACCGGGGGCAAAGGACTGCATCTGCAGGCAAAACCTGCGAGCCGCCGCTAATCGGCGACTCGCGGCTTACCTTGTCCCCGGCGACTCCGGCAGCAGTCCAGGGAGGGACCCAGAGTCCGGCTAGTACGGACTCTGGCCTCCCGCCGCGATCCCCAGTGCAGTACTGGCGTCGCGGCGCCAGCGGGGAAGGAGAGCGGCAGCGTGGGCGTCTGCATAGACAGCCCGTCGCTGCCACACTAGAGCCTCTGTTGTAAAATAAAAATCTAACAGGCTCTTTTTTTTTTTTTTTAAATAAAAATAGAAAGCTTTTGGGGGCTGCTCCTGCAGCCCCCCTGCGCAGGTGACCCGACTCCGGCCGGGCACCAACTCAAACTGAGGTGCTGTGGCCGGGGGCGGGGTATAGAGGAGGACGGACCCAAGTGCATCCTGGGAGCAGCTAAAGCTTTAACTGCGTGGTGCCCATGGATCCAGATCCAGCTATACCCCCAAGGTCAACCCTGTGGACCCCCTATGGACCCTGAAGTAGAAAGAACGTGTTGCAATTCCTCCTGCACTAAATCAGCTCCCACTGGACTAGCGGAGGGCTAAAGGGTGGTCTCCAAAGCTAAGTGACGATAGAATAAATCCCTGTATTCTGCAACAGACATGTGCTAACCGGCTCCTCACATACACACACACACATATTTACACATACACACACACATACAGACATATACACACACACATACATACACACACATATATACACACACACATACATACACACACACATACATACACACACACACACATACATACACACACACACAGACATATAGATGCAGGAATAGACACTCACAAGCAGGATTCGGGGTCAGATGAGTTCATCAGAGGATACCAGCAGTAATCATAGATCGTGTCACCCTCTGCCATGCGGAGAACCGGGCTCTGGAAAAGAAGACGGGATTATTTGGTGCAGCTTTCCCGAAATGTTGATCAATGCGACACAGACAGAAGGGAGCTATGAGCCTGTCCCTCCCCCTGCAGGGTGACACAGACAGAAGGGAGCTATGAGCCTGTCCCTCCCCCTGCAGGGTGACACAGACAGAAGGGAGCTATGAGCCTGACCCTCCCCCTGCAGGGTGACACAGACAGAAGGGAGCTATGAGCCTGTCCCTCCCCCTGCAGGGTGACACAGACAGAAGGGAGCTATGAGCCTGTCCCTCCCCCTGCAGGGTGACACAGACAGAAGGGAGCTATGAGCCTGTCCCTCCCCCTGCAGGGTGACACAGACAGAAGGGAGCTATGAGCCTGTCCCTCCCCCTGCAGGGTGACACAGACAGAAGGGAGCTATGAGCCTGACCCTCCCCCTGCAGGGTGACACAGACAGAAGGGAGCTATGAGCCTGTCCCTCCCCCTGCAGGGTGACACAGACAGAAGGGAGTTATGAGCCTGACCCTCCCCCTGCAGGGTGACACAGACAGAAGGGAGCTATGAGCCTGACCCTCCCCCTGCAGGGTGACGCAGTGACACAGACAGAAGGGAGCTATGAGCCTGACCCTCCCCCTGCAGGGTGACACAGACAGAAGGGAGCTATGAGCCTGTCCCTCCCCCTGCAGGGTGACACAGACAGAAGGGAGCTATGAGCCTGTCCCTCCCCCTGCAGGGTGACGCAGTGACACAGACAGAAGGGAGCAATGAGCCTGTCCCTCCCCCTGCAGGGTGACACAGTGACACAGACAGAAGGGAGCTATGAGCCTGTCCCTCCCCCTGCAGGGTGACACAGACAGATGGGAGCCATAAGTCTGTCCCGTCCCCCACCCCCCATTCCTCCCCACCTATAGGGCAACACAAAAAAAACAGGGTCTTCATACCATCTCTTGCAATAAATCCCAGTCACATGTATACAGCTCTGGCGGGAGATTGAATATTCTCAGGATGTTGTCATCACTGTTGGTTAGAATACAGGATCCATCTGGGGCCCTGGGGAAACAAAATGGGCAAAAAAATAATATACAGACACTTATAGATACAGATATCCTTATCCCTCATTACTAATCCTAAAAGGTGCTCCAACCAATCAGCGCCTGTCATTTCTCAGGCCCGACAGTTAGGAGCTGATTGGTTGGAGCATAATTTTAAGCTTAGTGACTAGTGATAAGAATATCACTGGTTGATCGATCTGAGCCTTAGTTTCCTTTAAATCGGACCCACAAACACACCCGACAATCACTCACAATTGCAGAGTATCTCAACAGGAGCTTATGGCCTTAGGGGACGGTGTGAAAAAAATCTGCAGAGCCTCTAGGAAGCAGTGACCCGAGGGGTTCAGGAAACCCTGGCCTAGCAGATCAAAATGGCTGAAGACGGGGTTCTCTCTCATATGCCTATCGTATGCGACAAGACTCACTTTAGGGCTATAGTGCAGCTCAATTCATTGTATTTAGTTATAAAAAAATAAAAAAAAAACATTTAATAAAAAACTCTCCCATCCAGAAATAGCCTGTAGACTACGATGCAGGAACGTGTACACACTCAGTATGCAGAGATGGCCGATAGACCTCTATGGAATCACTTATACCCGCAGATAAAGGATTCCTATGCATGTCCGGAAGCTGTATGGAATAACGCATGTACTCTAGCTGAATTGTGTGGAAAGGCTCCATATATATTTACAGCTGGGAGATAGGAAAAACGTGATTTCAGCCAATTTTGGAAACAGTGTTTATTATTGTTCCACGGCTAAATCATAAAGGGACGGAGCTGTATGTAATGACTGAGCGACCTAACTGGGATGCAATTGGGAAACCGACTGTCTTAATCCCGACAGCCGGCTTCCCGATTGCTTTATCCTGGCGTGGGATAAATGACCGGCGTCTATATCTAAACGCCTGTCATTTACGGGCGCCCGGCATCCCGATCGAAGGGATGCCAGGCGTCGCCAGCGGACAGACGCGGGGGAGGGGGCTTAGGTTTAGGGCACCCGTGGGGTACTTAGGGTTAGTCACCCCCCCGGGGGACTTAGGGTTAGGCAGCGGGGAAGGGGGTGATTAGGGTTAGGCACCCCTAAGGAGGGTTAGGTTAGTAGATACTTACCTTAGGGATTTCCAGCGCTGTCGGGCTTCCGCTGCCAGGAACTCTGCTTCTGTCGGCCTGCCGCTGCCGGGATTCGAACTGTCGGCCACAGGGCCGGCGGTATTTCATACTGATTCCACCTAAATAGCTATGGAGGTTGTAAACCCCGCCAATGGCTATGTGACTATGTCGTATCCAAGCGGTGAATTTGACCACTTGCTCCAGACAATTCCATCCCGTGGGGTTTATTACTTTGCAATGTGGTGCGAATGTTAGAGAGGCTGGAACGCGGATCCACAGCGCACACTCACCACTTGCAGCCCTTCAGGAAGTTTTCTGGGAAGGTGGCGTACTCGTTCCACGCTCCGGTCAGCGGCCATGGCTGCTGGGAGAAGTCGCACTGCGGCGCAGGGCTGCGGTCAAAAAATAAAATAAAAGTACATAAGTAACATTTAAATAGCACCTGCATGATCTGCAGCGCTTTACAATTGGGCATAGACACATTAATGAAACAAGGCTGGGCAACAACAGAGCACTCTGGTTGAACCTACAAATAGGCTTCTTCCGGAGCCTCTGTGGAGTCCGCTGGGTCCGTCTGTTCTTCCAGGGCCTCATGGGCTGGTTCTTCTACCTCATCTGAGCAGACATCACACACTGGCTCCATCTGTTCTTCCAGCACCTCGTGGGCTGGTTCTTCTACCTCATCTGAGCAGACATCACACACTGGCTCCATCTGGCCAAGGCATGGCTTCTTACTCGGTGTCTCTCCTGTATCCCGACCCTCGCCCTCTGCATCGGCCCTCTCTGGTGCCTCCTCAACCACTTGTGCTGCCGGCCCCTCTACACCAGCACCTTCCTCATAACTGGGCCCACCCGTGTCGCTTTCATTACTCATCAGACGCCCATCTGAAGACATGACGTCCAACTCCTCCGCCCGACATTCCACATGATCTTCACAGTCTCTGGACCCCTCCTCGGTCATCACAGGCTGGTCTGCCTCACCCTCCTGCCCACTGCTCACATGGCTTCCTTCCAATACCACGCTGCCTTCCTCCACCGGCCCTTCTCCTGTGTGCGAGAGGCCTTCCACCATTGTCCGTCCCCCATCTGCATCATTACTCCCCGAATCACCTCCAGCCGTACCAAGATCTTCACATCCCTCCATCCTGACCGCTATGAGGGTTACAGGGTCAGTGAGAAGTCTTCTATTCAACCCACGTCACCTGCCAGATAAAGAGACACGGCACATGGAATTAATAGATGGCTCTATGAGAAGTACGCTTGGGCAGGTAAGTGGATTGTTTTGATAATCTGAGTTGAGCCAATTTGGGCAATGACTTAATAAAAACAGATCAACCAATGACCGTAGGTGCAAAGTTATATACCGGTGACACTGAGAGGAACCTGCCGTATTGCCATCCAGGTACCAGACTCTATGGGCGGAATTCAATTGATTTTGCGGGCCCGCATCTCCCGTCTAAAGTGACAGGAGATCGCGGGCCACTATTCAATTGTGCCAGAACTTCACGCTGATCGCGCCCATAGAGGTCAGGTTTAGCCGCGTAAAGCAGCTAAACCCGACCAAAGTGCTGGGCGCGATCGCGAAAAGTGATGTTTGGGCGCCCAAACATGTCACTTTTCGCACATTTCAGCTCTCATCCCCCAGGGGCTGCGAGCTGAAGTGTAGCGCTTGGCAGCTGATCGCGCCCGACAGGAGCAAGAATAGAATAGCTCCGTCGGGCACGATAGGGGCTGGAGAGAATTGAATTCTGCCCTATGTGGTGATTAACCCCCACAATGGGTGCTGGTCATTATTCCCTGGGTTGGCCATCATAACACTCCAGCTAGGTTTCCCCTTGATTGTCAAGTCACACACCCGGACCACCGAATCACCATCAGCCACAAGTCAAAGACGAGGGGATCTATTCACTAAAGAAACATAAGCTATGTCAAAATGACATATCAAAGGGGCGCTTACAATTAACAAGAGCACATATAAATTCAAAGGTCGTTTTTTAATAACTATAAAACCAATAAACTAGCACTTGGCTAATTAAAATATCAAGAGCATTAAAGAGGTTTAAATGACATTAATTCCACTGTGAATAAGATACATATCGACAGATCTATTCACTAAGCCTTGGAGAGAGATAAAGTACCAACCAATCAGCTCCTATCATTTTTCACAAACAGCTTGTAAAGTGAGTGTAATGGAGCGTACACACGGTACGATTAAAATGCACGATATGAACGATAACGATCATATCGTTAATATTGCGCATTTTTCGGTGCGGCCAACCCACCAACGACCTGCGATGCGCCGGCACGTATGGACAATAAAGATATCGTCCATCGACCGTGCATGCAGCCCGACCAGGTCGATATCAACCAGGTAACTAATAGGGACCCGCGATCAACCGACGTTGGTGGTGTGCTGGATGATCGATAATCGATCATCCAGCACACCCGGGAGATCGTTCAACAATATCGTTATCGATGGTCCCGGGTGTATGCACCATTAGGAGAACCCATACATATATATATATATATATATATACACACACACATCTGGGTAGACTGTAGCACTCCAGCTGCTGTAGCCTACATGCTACTCTGCTATCCTACCCTCCTGGGTCCCTGGCAGGTCCCCATCCCTTGCACAGTGCACCTGTCCTGTTCCCCAGGGTCAGGAGCTGGCTGGCTGCCCTCCTGCACCCACACTATGAGACTCTCTCCATTCACCTCCATCCACCATGTGCAGCAGCCGTCTCAATCCGACTCCGGAAAGAGACCAGACCACACAGCGGCGACAATTTTACGCTTCCGGTGTCACTGACCAATCACCGAACAGCACGGGGGGCGGGATTAGCAATTACCCAATGAGGACACGGGAAGGCGAACCAATAGCAATACAAAGTGCTTCTAGAAGGCAATGCCGGGAACCGTTCGGGCCAATGAGAGGGAGGAGAGGAGGGGCGGAAGAACAGGACCGGCGGACGGGAGAGCCTTGTCCGGCCATCTTTGTTTTGGTTTAGGGACTCGCAGGAACTTTTACCGCGGCCATTTTTGTTTTGGGAAAGCATGTATTTACCCACACACGCGATGGAGGGAAGGGAGCCATGTTTGTGCTGTAAGCCACTAAGAGGCGGGGCTAATATGCCACTGAGCAGTTGTGGGGAGTCTGTTTTCTGACAGGGGTCATTAAGTTATGGTAATTATTGTTAATAGTGAAACATGTATAGCATTAGGACATTCAGTGCTCTTATATATAATATGCCAATTGTATCCCCCATTACCTGTACTCTGTATATATGTGTGTGTCTACTGAGTCCCTGTATCAGGTTATTAGCAAATACTAATTTCCAGGACTTTCATATCAGTCTGCCCCAATACTGAGCCACTGTAAGGTAATGTACTCTGCTTCTGTATATAAGATTACATTCTCATCTATTACCCCTGTAACAAATACCCCTCTCCCTGCACCATACAAGAAATGCCCCCTCCTCTGTACCTCAGATACCCCTTTCCCACTACATCAGTTACCCCCTCCCCACTACACCCAGAAGATAATACCCCCTCCCCACTACATCAAACACAGTCACCCATACAAGCATATACCTCTTCCCCGATACATCAAATACTCACCCCCATACAAGCATATACCTCCTCCCCGGTACATCAAATACTCACCCCCATACAAGCATATACCTCCTCCCCGGTACATCAAATACTCACCCCCATACAAGCATATACCTCCTCCCCGGTACATCAAATACCCCCATACAAGCATATACCCCCTTCCCAATACATGAAATACCCCCATACAAGCAAATACCTCCTCCCCGATACATCAAATACTCACCCCCATACAAGTAAATACCCCCTTACCGGTACATGAACTATGCTCTCCTTTGTACATCAAATACACCCTCCCATGTAAATAAAAAACCTCTCACACATACAAGTAAATCCCCCCTCCCTGGTACATCAAATACTGTCATCCATTAGAGCAGTGGTTCTCAAACTCGGTCCTCAGGACCCCACACAGGTCACGTTTCCCAGGTCACCCAGCAGGTGCACATGTGTAATCATTACTCACTGACACATTTTAGAAGACCCACAGGTGGAGCTACTTATTTCACTTGTGATTCTGTGAGGAGACCTGGAAAACATGCACTGTTTGGGGTCCTGAGGACCGAGTTTGAGAAGCTGTACATTAGAGCAAGTACCTCTCCCCTGTACATCAAATACACTCTCCCCGGTACATACATTATTCTCACCCATACAAGCAAATACCCCCTCCCCGGTGTATGAAATCTACTGCTGCATAAAATACTCTCTCCATACAAGCTACAAGCAAATACCCCCTCCCCTAAAAAATACTCCCTCTCCCATAGAAGGAAATACCCCCTCCCTGGTACATAAAATACTCCTCCTCCCATACAAGCAAATACCCCCTCCCCGGTACATAAAATTCACTCTCCCACACAAGCAAATCCCCCCTCCCCTCTACATAAAATACTCTCACCCATACAAGCAAATACCCCCTCCCCGGTGTATGAAATCTACTGCTGCATAAAATACTCTCCCCATACAAGCTACAAGCATATACCCCCTCCCCTGAAAATGCTCCCTAGAAAATACTCCACCTCCCATACAAGGAAATGTCTCCTCTCCTGTAGATAAAATACTCTTCCCTCCATTCAAGCAACTACCCCCTCCCCGGTACATAAAATTCTCTCTGCCCTACAAGCAAATACCCCCTCCCCTAAATATAAAATGCTCTTCTCCATACAAGCAAATGCCCCCTCCCCTGTTCATAAAAGCAAATAAACCCTCTCCTGTACAACATAACCCCCCCATACAGAAAATAGTCCCCTATCCCTGCAGTATCGGGTATCTAAATAATAATCTGGCAAGGTCTGTTCAGTCTAATACATGCATGTGCTGCCTACTCTAAAGGCTCTCACTGCAGGGCGAGGGGACAGGCCTTAGCCAGAGGACTGCGCTGCACCAGGAAGGGTAAGTATATAGTGGGGAGGGGGTGGGACAGCAGTGCGCCTTTACTAGTTGAGAATAACGGTTTAGCCCACCTGACTCCCTCGTTTTCAGCTTGTGTAGTAATGTGCTTACTATCATCTCTGTTATACCAATAGATAGACAGGATGGCACTAGGTTGCACATGGCGAGGATCGGCCACAGGTGGATTAATAAACCTCTGTGACCTTTACCTTTTTTCCACCCATCACAGTGGGTAGACATTGAGCTTAGTCCCTATTTCGTAGGCATAGAGTAGTGAAAAGCATTGCTGAACAGCCAGGACTCTGCACCAAAGTGACTTTGTCCAAGACGCTGGTGAGCCCTAGGTCATTTGCATTGTGGTGAGCCCATTGGTGTTACAGTGTTTATGCTATTGTTTTGTCTTGTGTGTATCTATAAGTAAAGGGCACGTCTTACTTGCCTACGTGCTTTATTTAACCCACATCTTGGGGAGGTGTGTCCACACCCAAAAGATGACATGACCATGCCCCCCCAAAAGTCTGCGAAGGGCCCTTGACGGGTGTAGCCACGCCCCAATGTTGGCATAAATATAATCACTTTCTCTATTCATTATGTCAATACAGGCTATGTATATTTTATGTTGTCCAGATACTGAACCAATGGTGAGAAATCTAACTCTATGTCAGATTTGTATATCTACATATACAGTCAGGTGCATAAATATTGGGACATTGGCAGAATTTTCATATTTTGGCCTCGATTCACCACCACAATGGCTTTGAAATGAAACAAACAAGATGTGCTTTAACTGCAGACTTTCAGATTTAATTTGAGGGTAATTACATCCAAATCAGGTGAACGGTGTAGGAATTACAACGGTTTCTATATGTGCCTCCCACTTTTTAAGGGGCCAAAAGTAATGGGACTATCAACTCAAAAGCTATTTCATGGACAGGTGTGGGCTATTCCCTCATTATTTCATTATCAATTAAGCAGGTAAAAGGTTGAGTTGATTCTAGGCGTGACATTTGCATTTGGAATCAGTTGCTGTCGACTCTCAATATGAGATCCAAAGAGCTGTCACTATCAGTGAAGCAAGCCATCATTAGGCTGAAAAATCAAAACAAACCCATCAGAGAGATAGCAAAAACATTAGGTGTGGCCAAATCAACTGTTTGGAACATTCTTAAAAAGAAAGAATGCACCGGAGAGCTCAGCAACACCAAAAGACCCGGAAGACCACAGAAAACAACTGTGGTGGATGACAGAACAATTATTTCCCTGGTGAAGAGAAGCCCCTTCACAACAGTTGGCCAAATCAAGAACACTCTCCAGGAGGTAGGTGTATATGTGTCAAAGTCAACAATCAAGAGAAGACTTCACAAGAGTGAATATAGAGGGTTCACCACAAGATGTAAACTTAAACCATTGGTGAGCCACAAAAACAGGGAGACCAGATTAGAGTTTGTCAAACAACATCTAAAAAAGCCATTACAGTTCTGGAACAACATCCTATGGACAGATGAGACATAGATAAACTTGTACCAGAGTGATGGGAAGAGAAGAGTATGGAGAAGGAAAGGAACTGCTCATGATCCAAAACATACCACCTCATCAGTGAAGCATGATGGAGGTAGTGTCATGGCGTGGGCATGTATGGCTGCCAATGGAACTGGTTCCCTTGTGTTTATTGATGATGTGACTGCTGACAAAAGCAGCAGAATGAATTATGAAATGTTTCGGGCAATATATGCTCATATTCAGTCAAATGCTTCAGAACTCATTGGACGGCGCTTCACAGTGCAGATGGACAATGACCCGAAGCATACTGCAAAAGCAACCAAAGAGTTTTTTAAGGCTAAAAAGTGGAATGTTATGCAATGGCCAAGTCAATCCCCTGACCTGAATCCGATTGAGCATGCATTTCACTTGAAGACAAAACTGAAGGGAAAATGCCCCCAGAACAAGCAGGAACTGAAGACATTTACAGTAGAGGCCTGGCAGAGCATCACCAGGGATGAAACCCAGCGTCTGGTGATGTCTATGCATTCCAGACTTCAGGCTGTAATTGCCTGCAAAGGATTGCAACAAAGTATTAAAAAGTGAAAGTTAGATTTAGGATTGTTTAGTTTGTCCCATTACTTTTGGCCCCTTAAAAAGTGGGAGGCACATATAGAAACCGTTGTAATTCCTACACCGTTCACCTGATTTGGATGTAATTACTCTCAAATTAAATCTGAAAGTCTGCAGTTAAAGCACATCTTGTTTGTTTCATTTCAAAGCCATTGTGGTGGTGAATCGAGGCCAAAATATGAAAATTTCTATCAATGTCCCCAATATTTATGCACCGGACTGTATGTATATGTAGATTCCTATGCGTTTCATAATAGACTTTTATCAGGCAGCTCAATCATCAGGGGTTTATTACAAAATATGTTCTAGGGCTAAAATCGTATCTTAAGTTCTAAAATAACTGCTCTATTTTACGTGTAATGGCGTATATTATTGGGCCGCACTGATATATAATCTCTATATATCCCTAGGAAACATGAGAATAGTATGTTAGCATGCAAAGAGTTTGGAGAGAATGACGATCACAAGTAGTTTGTTTGTGAATTTCTATGTTTTATTGTAACGCAGAGCTATTTCAAATTTCTGGATGATTTTTATTTTCAGGAGTGTGGGGCAGGTTTTGCACCTTAATTCACTAATTGCATGTGGGAGCTGGAAGCAGCGCCAGCAAAATGAATCATCTGAATCTCAAACGTAACTACAACCCAACAAAATTTTAATTCTACAGCTGTCTACATATTTTGCATCCCTTCCCCCCAAATTGCAGAGCAAAATGGTTTTCTCAAAGTGGAAAACTTCACCTTCTGCGCCTGATTCAGAGTTGCCATCAATTCCGACTGCGGACACATCTCACAATTTTCAGCACCGCGTGCATGTGTCAGAACCTCGATTCAGAGTCATTTGGATCTCCGTTGTATCACCACTTGCTGCTGAGTTGGCGTAACCAAACCAAACGCGCTCTGACCATTGGCGATGCGGTCACATAGATACGGTTGACTGAGGGCTTTATTCAGAGGCGGCCGTACGGTCTACGACCGCACGGCCGCCTCGATGTTTTGTCTAGTACGCATGCGCACGAGGGAGCCGGCTCCTTCGTGGGCATGTGTGAGACCCGCTACGACCGTCAGCGCCGGTCGTAGCGGGCCTCTTGCCAAAGGGGGCGAGCTGTCGATGTTGATTGACAGCTCGCCCCGTTTGGAAGGCGGGCCGGGGGGGTGGCAGCCCAAACGGAGGCGTTCCCATGGGAACGCCTGCCGTTTGGGGGAGGCCCCACTGACATCACTAGTGATGTCAGTGGAGAGCTTCCGGCTCTGACAGAGCCAGAAGCTCTCCAGGGCTTACGACAAGTGAGACCCTACCCTAGGGTCTCGTCGTAAGCCCCGATGGTCGCGATAGTCAATGACCATCGCGACCATCACCCTAGCGGTCGTTAGAGCTGTGGGTGTTAACCCACAGCCTAACGACCGAAACAGAGGCGGCCGGTCAGGATGCAAGCGGCCGCCCAGTTTCTGAGCGACCGCTTGCATCCTCCGACCGCCTCTGAATGAGGGCCTGAATGTGGGCGGAAATTCGCCTTTATTTCCGAGCACAGAAAGTGACTACACTAGATCTATTTGGATCCGCTTCTAACTCCAAATGAGGCCCCAGGTCAGTAGATTCTGATAGCAGCCTCCTTTTTTGGAGTTACCATTGAAGTACATAAAAAACTAATATTCCCTTTAGTCAGTTTACAAGATTCAAGTAAACAGCAGCAATTGCTGGCGCAAATCACTGTCTACGGCCAGAGATTCGGGGAGAAACCTTATCCTAAAATAAATAATTCCAGGCTCTGACACTAAATCAAGAGGAATGCAAAAATAGATGTATTTCTTGAAAAAGAACCAAGAGTAACATCTACCGAGAATTGTTTATTGCTCTCTGCGTTTAAGGGTGAAGACAAGAATAGTAAAGAACCTTATCATTGAAACCTGTTATTTTTGGACCCCATTTCCGATCCCTCCCTTCCTAAGAAGCCCTCAAATTGGTTTTTAGGAAGTCCAAACTCAGAAAGACGTTTTAGCTCCAGCTGATTATGGCCTGAAACCAACTGGTTGTAAGGTGGAAACCCGCCAGGCTTCTTCAGATTCAGCCACTATAACATTTCCCAGTGTCCGAAGAACGTGCGCAGATTCTGCTGTCCAGCTTCCCGGCGTTCGTGAATTTAAAGGTCACATCCGTAATTTACTTATTACAGTGTCCCCTTGCGCGTAGGTAAAGCTAAAATGCCATAGACCTAAAATAAAAGTCGCGTAGTGCCAAAATGTTTTCCTTAAACGCTGTTACGCCATTCCTAAAATACACCGCCTCTAGGGCTATGGAACAAGTAAATGAGGGGACCGAGAAGATGACCTCCCAATACAAAGTGTAACCTTGTACCCTCACGGACTCCATGAACGCTATGAAAGGGCACCAGAATATTTTATTCTGCCATGTCTATTAATATATTTTTGCGCTTTGAATTACATTTATAGTATTATTGTCTTTACAGTCTGTGTTTAGTAATTGACTTTGTACAATTTGCCCGCTTTCCTAGTATGAAATTTATTAGGCTCCTGTTTCGCAGATACAGCTGCCAAATAATGTACCTACGCATTATTGTATCAAATTCCATTATAGTTACTTTTTTATTATGTGAAATATGCCTTCTGCGTTAGGTTCATCTGTCGGACATCTTTGTTGCCGGTGACAGGAGGGCACTTACACGGTGATGGGAGAATGCAGCCGAGGCTAGGATTGCAGCGCGGACCGGTAAGCCGTTTGGCGTATGAGGCGGATTGTCCATGTAAATAAATTCTTATAGCGATGTGGACTATCCCCTCGAGGAAATCTTACTGGACGAAACGCGTAGGGTCAGAGTTCTATATAAGCTATTATTGTGTATCGGAGAATGATTGGCGAGTGTCTTGTGAGCTTTTGTACTCGGAGGCATCGGGGATGATAGATAAAGCTCAGATCGGCGTGATACTCGCCCTGTGAGGGGATCCAGGTGTCCGGGATCTAGATGGCACTAATCCAATGACAAGGTGTTATAGGAATTCCTGATAAGTACTTTTAGATCAGAAATGTGGTCTGGGGGCTCCCTCTATCTTATTCTCTCAGAGGCAGTACCCAAGACCTAGGTTACAGCCTCCCTAATAAAGACAGAGGAATCATTTTCCTCCACCATCATAAAGTGGGATAAATCACCCCTTGCCCCACTTGGGGAATGTTCCTACTTCTAATAACATATTATACTACCAGTTTGGGGACTAATTTATATCATCAGAGGCTTTCTGCTGAGCAGGCTCTTGCGGCAGGTTGCTAATTCACTGTGGGCCTGATTCAGACCCGGACGCTATTTGCGGACGCTCGTTCTTAAAAAGGGGTGGGATATTTAAATTGAGCGCTCGCTCTTTGCGGTGTGTTGACGCCTCTATGTCTGAGTGAGAGTCCGAAAGATGCGCTCGCTATTTTGTAAAGACGCCCCTTTGACGTTCGCATCATACGTCATCTCCGGTATTTATTAGATTAATCGGGAACATCGAAAGGCATCTGAACTGCTCGCAGTGCTTGTGGTAGGGTTTACTTCCCGCTATCATGCGAGCAGTTCAGGCTAAAAGACAACCAAGTTACGTGGTCGATGACGCTACTTTACTAATTATGCACTCCCATTAAACGCCCTTTTGACCTTTTGGCACGCCTGCGTTCGGATCTCCACTCCCCCGTTTTCAAGCACCTTCCCCTGTTACCACCCACAAACGCCTCATTCTGTCACTCAAATTAGCAGGCCCTCGCTGTTTTACGAGCGCACGATTTCCGATCGCAATGACTGTTTTGCGCATGCGCATTACGACCCATACGCATGCGCAGTTGTGCTAACATCGCTCAGAGCGAACGAGCGGCCTCTTACGAGCGGCTCTGAATCAGGCCCTGTATTTCTAGATCCATTAGTAACATGAAGGCACACCCTGCTTCTGGGAGATGAGAGGACGAGGTGGGAAATGAGGAGGTGGGTGGAGCTTGATGACTGGATCGGTGTAATCAAGTAGGCGGACCAATGGTTTACTCAAACCGCGCCCTGAGGTGGCCATTCCAGATGTTGGCCGGAGATGGCGGTAACAGGTATTGTGTCTGTACAAATACAGCCGCAATACATAAATAGGCTTCCCCATGCAAAATCAGATGGAGGCTATCGCACAGGAACTGAAAGCCCGGATCAACAAACACGATTAATTCAGTAAAGTTTAAAAATATATAACATTGATCATTTTTTTTTTTTTTAAACCTTTACATTTTCCAGAAACTCGCTTTATTCCGAAGAATATTTCCTGAATATGTTGCGAACAGACCATGTTTTCTGGTGGTACCTACTTTAGGTTTAGTAGCCTCTTAGACAGACAGTTCGTGGCTGCTGTACATACTGGGCTCCGCTTGGCTGTCGGCTAATCGTCCTCCTGGCCCCCGACGGCCATTCCAAGATTAAAGCAACGAGTGCAAACCATTCTCGCACCAAGACAGTAATGAAACGTGTAGTTTGTCAGCCATTTCTCAGTGTATTTATGGAACAACAGGCAGACATGACACAGAAATAAATAACTCAGTATCTCGGATACAGCCCCCTGAAACACACTAATAAAGTTATAAAATATATAAAGATAAGAGAGATTGAAATTATTATACATGTACGTGTATCAGACGTAGCTCTCTGCCCTCCCGCAGTTGCCCGGGAACCTCCTATACTGTGTATCTATGGGTCCGAGCGCCCCTGGCAAAGTAAGGGACTGGCTCCCCCCTCTCTGTTGGCAGTTAGTAAACAGACACAATGGTGGCTGCATGGGCAGCAATCTTCCCTCGTCGTCCGGCACTGATGCTTCTGACTGAAAGATCAGCAGCAGTACAGACTTTTGACAAACAAATCTGGCCGCGGGTGGCACAGCCCCCCCCATCCGTGAGTGCCATCCTGGCCAATAGGAAGATACGCCCCGGCTTACAGGTGTGTGTTGCAGACCTGCTTTTTGGGGTTATAGTAAGGGGCGTAAGCAGTAGGTTCCCCTTACCCCCTGTCCGTGCCTATTGGGCCATAGACGGGAGCTTAGGTTGGCATCTGGGAGCAGGTAGTTCTGTCCCTAAATAACTAGCCTGTTATAACTCGCCATGCACCACAAATGTCTTTTCTAACCCTCCATTGTATTTTCTCTAAGGCTGTAACATCCTTCACTCTCCCAGCATCTCACCCCTCTGTGCTCATTGCGGCCTCGCAAGCTTTATTCTTATCTTCATACATTGACTGTTCCATCCTCATCCTGCCGCCATAAACAAACTTTCACCCACCTCCTACAGATTTATTTATCTCTCCTCCTGCCTTTATTAGCTGGTGACATATCACCAAGCCCAGGCCCCACACGCATACAGCTGATTCACTACGGAATAAAAATCCTGTAAGTTTCATGCACACCAGGGGCCAAATGTAATAGGGGGAGAGTTTAGAATATATGAGAGTTTAGCCGTAAACTCTCACACTTATTTAACTCACCCAATGTAATAGAGTCCGAAAACAGGCAAACTCGGCCCAATGTAATAAAAACAGAAAACATGGAAACTCACCCAATGTAATAGAGTCCGAGAACATGGAAACTCACCCAATGTAATAGAGTCCGAGAATATGGAAACTCACCCAATGTAATAGAGTCCGAGAACATGGAAACTCACCCAATGTAATAGAGTCCGAGAACATGGAAACTCACCCAATGTAATAGAGTCCGAGAACATGGAAACACGCCCACTGTAATAGCATCCGAGAATATGGAAACTCGCCCAATGTAATAGATTCCGAGAACATGCAAACTCGCCCAATGTAATAGAGTCCGAGAACATGGAAACTCGCTCAATGTAATAGAGTCTGAGAATATGGAAACTCGCCCAATGTAATAGAGTCTGAGAACATGGAAACTCGCCCAATGTAATAGAGTCCGAGAATATGGAAACTCACCCAATGTAATAGAGTCTGAGAACATGCAAACTCGCCCAATGTAATAGATTCCGAGAATATGGAAACTCACCCAATGTAATAGAGTCTGAGAACATGGAAACTCACCCAATGTAATAGAGTCTGAGAATATGCAAACTCACCCAATGTAAGAGAGTCTGAGAATATGGAAACTCACCCAATGTAATAGAGTCCGAGAATATGGAAACTCACCCAATGTAATAGATTCCGAGAACATGCAAACTCGCCCAATGTAAGAGAGTCTGAGAATATGGAAACTCACCCAATGTAATAGAGTCTGAGAACATGGAAACTCGCCCACTGTAATAGCGTCCGAGAATATGGAAACTCACCCAATATAATAGATTCCGAGAACATGCAAACTCGCCCAATGTAAGAGAGTCTGAGAATATGGAAACTCGCCCAATGTAATAGATTCCGAGAACATGCAAACTCGCCCAATGTAAGAGAGTCTGAGAATATGGAAACTCGCCCACTGTAATAGAGTCCGAGAACATGGAAACTCTCCCAATGTAATAGAGTCTGAGAACATGGAAACTCACCCAATGTAATAGATTCTGAGAATATGCAAACTTGCCCAATGTAATAGAGTCTGAGAATATGGAAACTATCCCAATGTAATAGAGTCCGAGAACATGGAAACTCGCCCAATGTAATAGATTCCGAGAACATGCAAACTCGCCCAATGTAATAGAGTATGAGAATATGGAAACTATCCCAATGTAATAGAGTCTGAGAACATGCAAACTCGCCCAATGTAATAGAGTCTGAGAATATGGAAACTCGCCCAATGTAATAGAGTCTGAGAATATGCAAACTCGCCCAATGTAATAGAGTCTGAGAATATGGAAACTATCCCAATGTAATAGATTCCGAGAACATGCAAACTCGCCCAATGTAATAGAGTCTGAGAATATGGAAACTATCCCAATGTAATAGAGTCTGAGAACATGCAAACTCGCCCAATGTAATGGAGTCTGAGAATATGGAAACTTGCCCAATGTAATAGATTCCGAGAACATGCAAACTCGCCCAATGTAATAGAGTCCGAGAACATGCAAACTCGCCCAATGTAATAGAGTCCGAGAACATGGAAACTCGCTCAATGTAATAGAGTCTGAGAATATGGAAACTCGCCCAATGTAATAGAGTCTGAGAACATGGAAACTCGCCCAATGTAATAGAGTCCGAGAATATGGAAACTCGCCCAATGTAATAGAGTCTGAGAACATGCAAACTCGCCCAATGTAATAGATTCCGAGAATATGGAAACTCACCCAATGTAATAGAGTCTGAGAACATGGAAACTCACCCAATGTAATAGAGTCTGAGAATATGCAAACTCACCCAATGTAAGAGAGTCTGAGTATATGGAAACTCACCCAATGTAATAGAGTCCGAGAATATGGAAACTCACCCAATGTAATAGATTCCGAGAACATGCAAACTCTCCCAATGTAAGAGAGTCTGAGAATATGGAAACTCACCCAATGTAATAGAGTCTGAGAACATGGAAACTCGCCCACTGTAATAGCGTCCGAGAATATGGAAACTCACCCAATGTAATAGATTCCGAGAACATGCAAACTCGCCCAATGTAAGAGAGTCTGAGAATATGGAAACTCGCCCAATGTAATAGATTCCGAGAACATGCAAACTCGCCCAATGTAAGAGAGTCTGAGAATATGGAAACTAGCCCACTGTAATAGAGTCCGAGAACATGGAAACTCTCCCAATGTAATAGAGTCTGAGAACATGGAAACTCACCAAATGTAATAGATTCCGAGAATATGCAAACTCGCCCAATGTAATAGAGTCTGAGAATATGGAAACTATCCCAATGTAATAGAGTCCGAGAACATGGAAACTCGCCCAATGTAATAGATTCCGAGAACATGCAAACTCGCCCAATGTAATAGAGTCTGAGAATATGGAAACTATCCCAATGTAATAGAGTCTGAGAACATGCAAACTCGCCCAATGTAATAGTCTGAGAATATGGAAACTCGCCCAATGTAATAGAGTCTGAGAACATGGAAACTCGCCCAGTGTAATAGAGTCCGAGAACATGGAAACTCACCCAATGTAATAGAGTCTGAGAACATGGAAACTCGCCCAGTGTAATAGAGTCCGAGAACATGGAAACTTCCCCAATGTAATGGATTTCGAGTACATGCAAAATCGCCCAATGTAATAGAGTCCGAGAACATGGAAACTCGCCCAATGTAATAGATTCCGAGAACATGCAAACTCGCCCAATGTAATAGATTCCGAGAACATGGAAACTCTCCCAATGTAATAGAGTCTGAGAACATGGATACTCGCCCAATGTAATAGAGTCTGAGAATATGGAAACTCGCCCAGTGTAAGAGAGTCTGAGAATATGGAAACTCTCCCAATGTAATAGAGTCCGAGAACATGGAAACTCTCCCAATGTAATAGAGTCTGAGAACATGGAAACGCGCCCAATGTAATAGATTCCGAGAACATGGAAACTCTCCCAATGTAATAGAGTCTGAGAACATGGAAACTCTCCCAATGTAATAGAGTCTGAGAACATGGAAACTCGGCCAGTGTAATAGAGTCCGAGAACATGGAAACTCGCTCAGTGTAATAGAGTCTGAGAATATGGAAACTCGCCCAATGTAATAGAGTCTGAGAACATGGAAACTCGCCCAATGTAATAGAGTCTGAGAATATGGAAACTCGCCCAATGTATTAGAATCTGAGAATATGGAAACTCCCCCAGTGTAATAGAGTCTGAGAACATGGAAACTCGCCCAATGTAATAGAGTCTGAGAATATGGAAACTCGCCCAATGTATTAGAGTCTGAGAATATGGAAACTTGCCCAATGTAATAGAGTCCGAGAACATGAAAACGTGCATATTTTTAGGCTAAGAAAAACTCTCACGATGTGAATTCTCATCCAGATATTTTCCCAGTTTGAAGATAAAACTCAACCAATGTGACAGGTTACTGCTAAACTCTCAAATTTTCTAACCTCTCACCCTATTACATTTGGTCCCACATGTCTCCCATCAGCCTCCGAATCACTAAAATGGGCATTATGTAACGCACACTCTGGGGCTTATTCACAGTGCAGGACGGGTCCTACGTGTTCGTGCGCAGTCCGGCAGCAGACAATCAGTGATTGGCAGTCTGCTGCCGTTTGTGGGTGGGGGCGGGCGGCGATGGCCACCGTTGGGGGGAGGGAAGAGGCCAGGATCTCCATCGGCTGTTGTACTTGCGGCAGCTGGCTTGCTTGACCCCATGGGTCACTTAGCCGGCCGATGTTATGGCAGATTATCCAATTGCTGCGTCCTTGGACGGAGCTCGGATAAGTAAGCATGCAGGAGGCATGACGCCCCCTGCTGCATAATTGCCATAATTGCAAGGACGGAATTGCAGAGCTGGTTGCATGTAGCGTTGCAGTTCCGTCCTGTGCTGAATCGGGCCCCTATGTCTGTAACAAATTTAACGCTGTTAATTTTCATCTCTCCATCTCTCTGCAACAACTACCGGCACCAATTTCTACATTCACCTCTCCTGAGACTGCTGTGTCACACCGTACCCAAACTCTAGAAATAGCCCCCGATGAGGCGGCTCCGGCTGCCCGTCACTCTCCAACGTAAACCGAAAATGACAAACGCGGCAATATAAAGTCACAAGACACCTGCAAAAACCCTTACGTACAGTAGAACGTCAGTGGCGTGAATCTCGTACTCCAAGTGACTTCCTCACACACTCTATAGTAGGATTACAACCATCTCTCATCCTTACCCCCTGTCCCATGCTAGCTGTCTGCCCCATCTGTGCCACCCCTGTCTGTCTGCCCCTCCCCATTAGGATATAAGCTCTCACGAGCAGGGCCCTCATCCCCTGTGTGCTCTTCCTTCCCTTATGCTGGGTACACACTGGCCGACATTCTAGGCCAATCACCTTACAACAGCACCTAACCCCTGACTTCTGCCACCATGCTACCGTTGCAGTAATGTTTATTATATACCATGTACTTGCCCTGCATTGTCTTGTACCGTAAGTCACTGTTCTCTTGTTCTGCTCAACTCTGTTAGGCGCTGCAGAACCCTTGTGGCGCCGTATAACTAAAGGAGTAATAATAATACTAACAATTGACAATCCTGCTCTGCTCACAACTCTCTGACTCAAGTAGGAGATTTAGGGGCCTATGTACTAAGCCGTGGGGAGCGATAAAGTACCAACCAATCAGCTCCTAACTGTCACTTTACAGGCTGTGTTTGAAAAACGACAGCTAGGAGCTGATCGGCTGGTACTTCATCTCCGTCCACTTTATCTCTCTCCAAGTCTTAGTAAATAGACCCCTTAGAGGTGAACGTGCGATTACGCACGTAGTCTCGCTGCCATAGTATGCCGATTGCGTGCGTATTAGGATCTGCGATCCTTGCTGAATCAGGCCCTAATGGGGTTCTTGCCAGCAATAACCCCACCCAGGGAGGAGCCTAGGCATGCTTGTCCTAATTCTTCAGAGTACAGCATTTGTATTTTTTATAAATTGCATTAATGTTTAAGTTTTTGTGTAATTTTATTAAAATGAATCAAGTAATGTTTTTTTTTATTATATTGTAATTTTTTTTTTTGTAACGTATGAAACAGAAAAGCTCAAATCTGGGCTTTCTGCACTAATGTGCCTGCGCCAGCCGGCTCACGCATTCCGACAGCTATGGAGACTGGCCCAGCAGAGCGGTGAGCAATCGCCCAGTCCGGGCTAGTATTGCTGGGGCAGATGAGCAACACCCTGGTAATAAGGAGTTTATGGATCACTGTGATAAGCGACGATAACATAAAATCACATTTAGCGCAGGCTAAACAGGCTTCTGTGTCATCCTGTACATGGAGGGTCAGACTCATAGGCCCCTTATTTCTGTGTCACCCTTCAGGGGGAGGGCCAGATATAGCTCCCTTCTGTCTGTGTCACCCTAAAGAGGAGGGACAGACTCATAGCTCCCTTCTGTCTGTGTCACCCTGCAGGGGGAGGGACAGGCTCATAGCTCCCTTCTGTCTGTGTCACCCTGCAGGGGGAGGGACAGGCTCATAGCTCCCTTCTGTCTGTGTCACCCTGCAGGGGGAGGGACAGGCTCATAGCTCCCTTCTGTCTGTGTCACCCTGCAGGGGGAGGGACAGGCTCATAGCTCCCTTCTGTCTGTGTCACCCTGCAGGGGGAGGGACAGGCTCATAGCTCCCTTCTGTCTGTGTCACCCTGCAGGGGGAGGGACAGGCTCATAGCTCCCTTCTGTCTGTGTCACTCTGCAGGGGGAGGGACAGGCTCATAGCTCCCTTCTGTCTGTGTCACCCTGCAGGGGGAGGGGCAGGCTCATAGCTCTCTTCTGTCTGTGTCACCCTGCAGGGGGAGGGACAGGCTCATAGCTCCCTTCTGTCTGTGTCACCCTGCAGGGGGAGGGACAGGCTCATAGCTCCCTTCTGTCTGTGTCACCCTACAGGGGGAGGGACAGGCTCATAGCTCCCTTCTGTCTGTGTCACTGTGTCACCCTGCAGGGGGAGGGACAGGCTCATAGCTCCCTTCTGTCTGTGTCACTGTGTCACCCTGCAGGGGGAGGGACAGACTCATAGCTCCTGTCTGTCTGTGTCACCCTGCAGGGGGAGGGGCAGACTCTTAACCCTATTTACTTTAGGTCACCCTGTGGATATAGGAACATTTATACATTTATAGTAAATAATTCCTTCGGTTGCCAATTCGGTGGCCGTTTGAAGCGATAATGTGTCAGAGTGATGTTATTTATAGTTTGATGAAACCCAGGAATGTTGCGTGGCTGCTGGTGTTCAGAATGGCGCTCGGCCGTGGTATTATCAGCGTGATGGTGCTTCCCTTCTGCAGCGAGAAGACACCTAAAGGGCAAAAACACAGCATTACTCAGAGTTAATGTAGACACCGCTATTTCTCCTCAAGTTACAGCGTTCCTAGCTCTCAGGCGCGTTTCACGTGTATCTGCTGTTCCCACCAGCGCCCGCTACAATGTAATTTTTAGACCCCCAGAGCGACCTATTGCTTTGCGTTTAGAACGCTACAGTTACAGCATATTGTATTGGAAAAAAAAAAACTCAACGCACTAAAAACATAAAGAAATGCATTAAAAAGGAAAAAACGTATTTACTCCGCGCACATGTGAGAGCGAGGAGCTAATCGTGCAACATGGAAGGCCTGGGGCGTGAGAGTCGCCACATGCCCTTGGAATAGGTCCCGGAACGTGCATGTTCCAGGACACCTTCCTCGCATGTCACTCACACACTAGGGATGTGCAGGATCGGATTAGTTTGGATTTTCCCGCCAATTTCAGATTTTTTTTCCCGCCAAAAATCGGGTCTCAGAAAGAGGCAAAACGTCATCCCTCATTCCTGGACAATAGTCCATGAAAGATGATGTTTGTCCGTGAAAGAAGACGTTTTGCCTCTTTCTGGGACCCGCTTTTTGGCGGGAAAAATGCAAATTTGGCGGGAAAATCCGAACAAATGCAAGCTTGCACATCCCTATCACACACCCACTCCCCCCCGAGAGAATTGGCTGCGGGTGGAGCTCGAGGGGTGGGGCAAAGAGCTGGGGGAGATGGATGTACAATAAATCAGGAAGCAGCCGGGGGTCCCAGCTGGGGCTTTGGCGCTTTCCAAACCGACAGGGACAATAATGATAATAATATAATTTGAGGCCCTTGGAGGCAGCCTCACCGGAAGTGTAGCAAGTGTTATACGCCAGGTCGTCCTCTTTCGGCATACTCTGCACGCAGCGCACGAGGACTTTGCCGTCTCCAGTTTCGCCGTCTGCTCTTTCCAGCACTAAGTGGCCCATGGTGAAGGTGTTATCCCTGTAAAACACCTGGGAAGCAGGAGAGACGTCCCGTAAAGAGCAGAAGAGGTGACGGGTGATCGCACTGTGACGCGGTATGCTCTTACCTGGCTGTATATGAGGTATATTCCGGACTTCTTCACCCTCACTCTTGTACCTTGGGCCTCTAGAGATTTCCCCCTTTGGAGAGACATCTTCCACGAGATGATAGTGAAGTCCTGGGAGACTGTAGACAAAGGGTGGAAGGAGAGGCGTCACATTGCGTTCTAGTGAGATCGTCATGCCGCACAATGTGTACGCGTCCTAACGCTACCAAATCCAGGCTAGGAACTGGTGCATGTGCGCCCACTTCCCAGTAAGTTCTGCACCTTGTCTGGGCTGGTAAATCAGGACAGATAAGGGGCATATATCATCCTATGACTGATTGCACTCTCTAATCCTAGTCTCATAACGGGGTGTACAGAGATATTAGGGGAGACCTCTGGATATGGTGACTCCAAAAATAGATTCCTGATGACGTTGTGGATGATACATAGAGGAGTCACTGGTTGTAAATTAGAGGGAACCAGTACATAGGAGGGCAAAATACATCACCCTCAGCCGTACTCGCCGACGTTTTTGGGAGGGACTGTCCAAGGACAAGGCTGTTACAGCACATTTGTGTTTTTACACTCCAGGAACTCCGGTGCGAAACGCGTCAGAGGGACCCCGTCCACTTCAGAAGAATGTGAAGCAGGATCTGGCCTTTGGCCTACTCTGTCTAGTGTCTGGCAGAGATTGCCTGAAATTCAGGGGTACACTGGATAGATCTATTCAATTGTTTTTGGGCAATAGGGCAGATGACTGTTGCAGAGTTGCCCTGGTGAAAATTATACTTTTTGTCTCAAATTTTTTTTCTTTTTTTTTTTATCTCTAGACATTGTCATTTTGTCTGTGACTCAGATTGCTTCCGGTTTGCCTTTAGTCTTGTATATTGGTACCTCGATCTCTAACATTCAGTGACTATTCAGTAGGAGGCTTTTGCGGGCCCATTGCCCCATAGTCCCCTCCCAGCGAATTACATGTGCCCCTACAGGGTCCTAAGTTAGAGACTGAGGGGTCCAAATAACACAGCGCCCCAATGAATGGTGAGCGGGCACTGCTCTAGGGTGTTTTTAGGGGAAGGGTGTTGGGGGCAGCCAAGTGCTTTGGAAGTACTTAACATGCCCCCCGGGGGGCGTTGCACACTAACTAACGCAGCATGACCTCATCTTTTATTGCTGTCTACCGGATGGGACACTGTTGTGATATATGTTCAAGTCATTATGTATAACAATAATGGCTGGCTAGTATTACAGAGAGATAAAGAGAGAATCTCACCATTGGAGAATAATGATTCAGGTACCAGATGGAGAAGACAGTGAGTTCCTGAAAAAGAGAACAGAGGGTATTGTGAGACTGTACCTATGTTATCCCTACTTTCCCATACACACAGAAGGGAGCTAATAATCCCACTATCAACCTATAGGATAACAGCGACAAACCCCTATGAGCCTGTCCCTCCCCCTGCAGGGTGACACAGACAGAAGGGAGCTATGAGCTTGTCCCTCCCCCTGCAGGGTGACACAGACAGAAGGGAGCTATGAGCCTGTCCCTCCCCCTGCAGGGTCACAGACAGAAGGGAGCTATGAGCCTGTCCCTCCCCCTGCAGGGTGACACAGACAGACGGGAGCTATGAGCCTGTCCCTCCCCCTGCAGGGTGACACAGACAGAAGGGAGCTATGAGTCTGCCCCTCCCCCTGCAGGGTGTCGCAGTGACACAGACAGAAGGGAGCTATGAGTCTGGTAGCTTACGACATATCTTTCATTAGTTTGGTTAGTACTTTTTTTAGGGATTATGAAGTGAATGTAAATAGTTCTGTACCATGATGGACTGTATTCTGCAGTAAACCCTGCTCCATTTGCGTATTGTTACAGTACATGAGCTTTCTGTTTAGTAAGCCATTGACACCAAGTAGCATTCCTTGTTGGAGTATGACAACAGTTATAGGATGAGTATTGCTTGTGAAGCTCTACTGGAGGGACAGCAGATTATCTCTGTGTAGTCTCTCCGTGATTATGTTAATGCACTATTTTATACCTCTTCATTTTTTTATGCTATTTTATGAAGTTTACATATACAGGTCACAGTAAAGTTTCCCCTGTGTTTTTGATGCTTGAACAGAAAAGCATATTTTACAACAGGTTATTTGGCCCTGGCTCAGCACTTCAGAAATTGACAAGCAATCTTCATGTGAAATCTGAGTAACTCAGCACTGTGTTTCAAAGGGAGTACAGAATGAAAATGAAAAGTTTATGGCCAGCAACTCTTATCTTAAACTATCAGTAGCTAAATTAAATTAAGACAATCATCAACAGTGGAAATTTAAGGTGGAGATGCTGATATCTGGAGAGGACTTGTGGGAGGTTGGAGCTGATTCGGATTTGTATACAAATGCAATGGTTTATGTACAAATCTGATGGTTCTATGTCTGCGCATGACCCATTCCCCCCCATAGCCGTAGCATGATTGACTTGCTGTGGCATTTGGCGGGGGTGGCTTTGAGGACCGTTCTGCAAAACTGGGGTGTGTCACACTCATTTTATAGGCATGCTGAGCCCAGGTTCTGTGCCTTGGGAGGCAGACTTCCTTGACCCGGCAGAGGGGTTCAGGCTGAGTAAGACTCAGCTCATGCCGACTGGCCGAAGGAAAGCGACCATCGCGACCATTAGTCGCAATGGTGATCCAAAGCAGCGTCTTCGGATGCTGCACTCAGATCGCAGATGCTTGCAGAAGGCATTTTACTGGTACGATATTGCACAGCCGTTTCCCTGAGGCTGTGTTATACCGTACAAAATAGATTCAGGCCCGTTATTCCTACAGATAGACAAGAGGTTAATAACCAGGAATGTGATAAGAGACAGAAAGGGATGAGCAAGTATATGTGTATTAGATGATGATGACCAGCTTATTAACAAAACATATGAGACATCTGTAAAGGACACGTGGTATGCACTATAGAAGCTGCATGGAAAATCCAATCAACACAGAAAGCTATTTTACAGAACAAACTCCACCAAGTGAGGTTTGCCAAAGGAAAAGACTTGTGAGAGAATATAAATGGACTATATTGATTAACACCCTGGAAACAATGTCCAAAGCTAAATTAACACTAGACTTTTTGAAAAGCAGTCTTGTGGACGAACAACCTAGAAAGGAACTCCTGCTTGATAAAAGTGGAGAAAAAAAGACACCGAAATGTCTCTTACAGCCTCTATATACACTGAAGTGCCAAAAGTCATGCGATTAGTGCCTAGTATCGTGTAGGATCCCCTCTAGAATGGCGAGGTGGCATCGATTCCACAAGTGGATAGAAGACCTCTGGAAAGATGCTGACCCATGCCGTCTGGATACTTTCCCACAACTCCCTGATATTTGTAGGTGCTGGGTCTTGGGTGTGAATGGACCTCGCCACCACGTCTCATAAATGCTCGATTGGGTTCATGTCTGGCGAACGTGGTGGTGACAACCATTCGTCGTCTCCAGAATGCTCCTCGAACCAATTTTGGATAATTTGGGACTGATGACACGGTGCATTATCCTGTTGGAATATTCCATCGTTGTAGGGGTAAATGAAGTCCATGAAGGACTGCAAATGGCCATCAAGCAATGCAACATAGTGGTTACTGGTCAATGACATATTCAGAGGGACCAGCGGACCCAACTCATGCCACGAGAACACACCCACACCATTATAGAACCACCACCAGCCTGTATGGTGTCTTTTTGGGTCCATGGCCTCATGGGGTCTGCACCACACCCAAACCCTGCCATCAGTCCTGTCACTCCTGAAGTTTGGATTTGGCCAAAATAGGCTTGGGATGCTGAATAGGAGCCTTGAGAGGCGTGGATGAAACTGGGTGGCTTGAGCCAGGACCTCCTTATGATGTGAGGAGTTACATGACCTGTAGAGGATGATGAGCCCGAAGGTGAGGACAGTAAAGTAAATGTCTTTATTGAACATCAGGTTGGAATGGGAACTGCAAATATGATACTGAAGAGATGGGCAGAATCGGATTGGGGCTGATGATGCTGGATTGAGAGCTGGATCGGTTTGAGACCGATGTTGATGCATTGAATACAGGATCGGTGTGAGAATGATGATGATGAATTGCAGTACTGGGTCGCATTGAGACCGATGATGATAAATTACAGCACTGGATCGGTTTGGGACTGATGTTGAATATATCGGGATGGAACCGATGATTGGAATATCGCATGGGACCGATGTAGGAAGAAATCGGCTAGAACCGTTGGTGGTAGAAATTAGCAAATCTCTGTGGTAAATCCAGATTGGAGTGTCAGATGGAATTGAAACTTGTAATCAGACTTGGAACTGGAATCCCCCGGACTGGAATCGTTCAGATACAAAGTACCTGGGACATTGTACTGGCAATAGAGGTGAGTCAGGAAATGGAATTTATAGGGGAGGATCCCCAGGGATTGGATGCTGGTCTGGAAGCAGCCCTCTGAGTGGAGGAAGAGTGTCAGGTGACAGAGTCCAACATGGCTGCGTCCATACTGTGGTTTAGGAGGGAACTCTGGCATGCAGCCTTTGTGCCATCATGCTGGGAAGACACGCTGTGAGCTAGGGGCTGCGGAGAGCCATCTCCATGCTCAGTGACAGGACACTGAGCGGACGGGGCAGGAGCAGCACAGACAGACCTCAGCACCAGCCGGGAGCGATGTGCAGCGTGAGTGGACCTCAGCGCTAGCCAGCCGGCACCAGAGAGGTAAGAAAGTGATCTTTAAGGGCCTGAGCGTGACAAGCCCGAAACAACTGGAACTGTGACTCATTGGACCATGCCACATGTTGCCAGTCCTCTGGGATCCAATTTAGCGATGTCTTGAGACCAGGTGAGGCGCTGTGTCCGGTGTCGTAGTGGTAACAGGGGCACTCTGGTGGGTCTTCTGCTCCCCATACCCCATGGAAGCTAAGGAATGCTGCACTGACCTGCTGGATATGCGTCTGGTACCTCCTGCATTAAATGTGGATGTGACTTCAGCCAGTGTCGCTTGTCTGTTACCGCTGACAATTCGGGCCAAACGCCGTTGGTCACTATCATTAAGCACCCATGGTCGGCCACTGCTGTGCCCATGGTGGGTGGAAATGCCTTCAATGAGCTATTCCCAGTACACACGTGACATCATAGATCAAGGATTGTTGAATGTGCACACAACTGTGCCTATGGAATGTCCCATCCGGCGGGCACCCACTATCATGCCCCTATGATGCAGGTCTGGGCATTTCCAAGTCATCACAGTACAGTGACACCACCTACCATTACCTTTACATTACCCATGAGTTTTGGCACTTCAGTGTAATGTTACACAATAACAAGAGCATGCTTGAGTTGCAAGAAAGAGGATAAGTAAGATTGCCTAACATGAAAATGATTGCCGCTTGAATAATACAGGCAGACCCACCAGAACTTCCGTACCTGCATCTCACAGGTTATTACACAAGTCCCATAGTGACTTTTACAGACGACTTCTGTATTCAAGATTCACAGTGGTATCAAGGCACGTTATGAGCGCTAATACTGCTTCTACCCCATGTATTATTGTGGGGTTCTCAAACATGCCAGGTGTGTGGGGCACACACCCTACACCCGTTATAGATACGTCACTGCTAACGGACTAAACCACAAGTATTCAGTTAGAGTATTGGAGTATGGCAACAGCTACAGGCTGAGTTTTTGCATGTAGGCTGTACTGGAGGGACAGTAGGTGGCGCTGTGTCATAATTTATAGCTGTGTAGTCTGGCCTTGGTTGGGTTAGTGTACTCTCCCCAATCCTGTTACAGTTAATCCCCTGAGTTATGTTATGACCTGTACATGTACAGGCCACAGTAACGTCATTCCCTGCGTGTTTTCATGCAGGAACAGAGAAGCATAGCCTGCAGCACCTGGCGGCAGTATCCTGGGATCCTTGGACTGACTCTGGCACAGGGACAAGGAAACAGAACCGTGTGGAAAAGCCGTGGCATCCTGATAGGTGTATTATCTCTAGCTCAATGCAAATTGCTGACCACTTTATTGCAGCTGGCTACTGCCCAATCCTTACTGTGTGCCAAGGCACCTGGCACACCTAACCCTATAGAGCAGGAGCAGTCGGGATCGGTGGCAGCCTCTTCCCCCCCTCTCACCATTGTGTCTCTGTTTTCTGGCACCCGGGAGCTCACGCTTCTTTCTCGGGCACATTGGGGTCTCACACGGCCTTCTCACCTGTGGTATGAATGGAAGGCAAAAGTAAATGGCGTCATACTGGTATAACGCTCTCCTCACGCTCAGACGCTGCTGTCTGGTACTTGGTCTACGATAGGTGCCCTATTTATAGGGTTCCCTGAGCACGTGTACCCCCAAACTCCGCACAGGTTTTTTTTATTTTTTTAAACTACTTAACTGATTTTTATTTTTTTTTTATATCAAAAGAGACCCCAGATATTTAGTGAAAAACTTATTTAAAAAATAAATAAAATAAATAAATTCAATATTTTAGTTTAAAAACAAAAATACCCCTAGGGGTGCCTAGAACCTTTCCAGCGTCAATAGGGCTCCTTTGTAATATTACCCCCCCTCATCCCAGTGGCAATTGTATTTCCCAGTGTCCCCCTCCCCCTGCTAGATAACACAGATTCATTATCCCACCCCCTGCTTATAGGTCCCCATTGAAGGATAAGCCCATCTCCCCAGTGATAAAATATAGAGTGTAATCTAGTAACGAAATAAGTGAATGAAATTCAAAATCTATGCCTGTCAGTAACACAATGATTGTTCCTTCCAATAGATACAGTTATTTCTATTTAGCTATTTTATGACTGTATCTTAGTTTTCTTCAATATTTTATTTCCACTCCAATATATTTCCTAAACCCCGTTCTTCCTTGAAACTTTAGGTTCTTACATGAGGGTCATCAGTAGAACTCCTATCTACATATAGGAATCCATAACTCAAACAGGTATAATAAAACTTGAACACCCTGTGCCGTCAGGGCCGGATTAATGGGGGGCGACAGGGGCGATCGTCCCTGGGCCCCCACATGTTAAGGGACCCCACACCCATTAAAGTGGACCGGAGGAGACTGAACCAGTTTTTTTTTTTTTTTAGTGCAAGCGGCATTCTGGGGGCATTACTACAGGGAACATTACTCGGTGGGGAGCATTACACCTGGGGCATTACTCGGGGAGGGGGGAGGCATTACTACTGGGGGCATTACTGGCGGGGGAGCATTACTACTGGGGGCATTACTCAGGGGGGAGCATTACTACTGGGTATTACTCGGGGAGGGGGGAGGCATTACTACTGGGGGCATTACTGGGGGAGGGAATTACTACTGGGGGGGAAGTACTACTGGGGGCATTACTCGGAGGGGGAGGCATTACTACTGGGGGCTCTACAAGAGAGGGAGCATTAGTGTTGGGGTCACTAATAGAGGGGCATTACTACTGGGGGCATATCTACAGAGGGCTCTACTAACGGGGGAATGACTACTGGGGGCATTACTATTGGGGGCACAACTACATGGGTATTACTACTGGGTAATTTATACAGGGGGCATGACTACTAGGGCATTACTATTGGGCACACGCCCAATTACTACTGGGGGGCATTACTATTTGGGGCACAACTACAGGGGTATTACTACTGGGGGCATTTATACAGAGGGCATTACTACAGGGGGCACTACTAATGGGAGTATTGCATAGGGGGCACTGCATGTGGGGCACTACCACTGTGGGCATTGACACTACTAGGGCTCTGCATAAGGTCCCCATTGCGCATACCCCCAGTTTGTCACACTTAATAGGGGCCCCCACATGTTTGTTGCCCAGTGGCCCCCACAGACATTAATCCGGCCCTGTGTGCCGTCACTCTGTGTCTCTATTCCCTGCACACAACTGCTGTGCCGTCACTCAGTGTCTCTGCTCCCTGCACCCTACTGCTGTGCAGTCACTCTGTGTCTCTGCTCTCTGCACCCTACTGCTGTGCCATCACTGTGTGTCTCTATTCCCTGCACCCTACTGCTGTGCCGTCACTCATGTGGGGCACTACCACTGTGGGCATTGACACTACTGGGGGTTCTGCATAAGGTCCCCATTGCACATACCCCCAGTTTGTCATATTTAATAGGGGCCCCCACATGTTTGTTGCCCAGGGGCCCCCACAGACCTTAATCCGGCCCTGTGTGCCGTCACTCTGTGTCTCTATTCCCTGCACACAACTGCTGTGCCGTCACTCAGTGTCTCTGCTCCCTGCACCCTACTGCTGTGCCGTCACTCTGTGTGTCTATTCCCTGCACCCTACTGCTGTGCCGTCACTCTGTGTCTCTATTCCCTGCACCCTACTGCTGTGCCATCACTCTGTGTCTCTATTCCCTGCACCACACTGCTGTGCCATCACTCTGTGTCTCTATTCCCTGCACCCTACTGCTTTGCTGTCACTCTGTGTCTCTATTCCCTGCACCCTACTGCTGTGCCGTCACTCTGTCTCTGCTCCCTGCACCACACTGCTGTGCCGTCACTCTGTGTCTCTGCTCCCTGCACCCTACTGCTGTGCCGTCACTCTGTGTCTCTATTCCCTGCACCCTACTGCTTTGCTGTCACTCTGTGTCTCTATTCCCTGCTCCCTACTGCTGTGCTGTCACTCTGTGTCTCTGCTCCCTGCACCACACTGCTGTGCCGTCACTCTGTGTCTCTGCTCCCTGCACCCTACTGCTGTGCCATCACTCTGTGTCTCTATTCCCTGCACCCTACTGCTTTGCTGTCACTCTGTGTCTCTATTCCCTGCTCCCTACTGCTGTGCTGTCACTCTGTGTCTCTGCTCCCTGCACCACACTGCTGTGCCGTCACTATGTGTCTCTGCTCCCTGCACCCTACTGCTGTGCCGTCACTCTGTGTCTCTTCTCCCTGCTCCCTACTGCTGTGCTGTCACTCTGTGTCTCTGCTCCGTGCACCCTACTGCTGTGCTGTCACTCTGTGTCTCTGCTCCCTGCACCACACTGCTGTGCCGTCACTCTGTGTCTCTGCTCCCTGCACCCTACTGCTGTGCCGTCACTATGTGTCTCTGCTCCCTGCACCACACTACTGTGCCGTCACTCTGTGTCTCTGCTCCCTGCACCCTAGTGCTGTGCCGTCACTCTGTGTCTCTGCTCTCTGCACCCTACTGCTGTGCCATCACTGTGTGTCTCTGCTCCCTTCACCCTACTCCTGTGCTGTCACTGTGTGTCTCTGCTCCCTGCACCCTACTGCTGTGCCGTCACTCTGTGTCTCTGCTCCCTGCACCCTACAGCTGTGCTGTCACTGTGTCTCTATTCCCTGCACCCTACTGCTGTGCCATCACTGTGTCTCTGCTCCCTGCACCCTACTGCTGTGCCGTCACTCTGTGTCTCTGCTCCCTGCACCACACTCCTGTGCTGTCACTCTGTGTCTCTGCTCCCTGCACCATACTGCTGTGCCGTCACTCTGTGTCTCTGCTCCCTGCACCCTACTGCTGTGCCGTCACTCTGTGTCTCTGCTCCCTGCACCCTACTACTATGCCGTCAATGTGTGTCTCTATTCCCTGCTCCCTGCTGCTGTGCCGTCACTCTGTGTCTCTTTTCCCTGCACCATACTGGTGTGCCGTCACTCTGTGTCTCTGCTCCCTGCTCCCTACTGCTGTACCGTCACTATGTGTCTCTGCTCCCTGCACCACACTGCTGTGCCGTCACTCTGTGTCTCTGCTCCCTGCTCCCTACTGCTGTGCCGTCACTCTGTGTCTCTGCTCTCTGCACCCTACTGCTGTGCCGTCACTCTGTGTCTATGCTCCCTGCACACTACTGCTGTGCCGTCACTCTGTGTCTCTGCTCTCTGCACCCTACTGCTGTGCCGTCACTCTGTGTCTCTCCTCCCTGCACCCTACTCCTGTGCTGTCACTGTGTGTCTCTGCTCCCTGCACCCTACTGCTGTGCCGTCACTCTGTGTCTCTGCTCCCTGCACCCTACGGCTGTGCCGTCACTGTGTCTCTATTCCCTGCACCCAACTGCTGTGCCATCACTGTGTCTCTGCTCCCTGCACCCTACTGCTGTGCCGTCACTCTGTGTCTCTGCTCCCTGCACCACACTGCTGTGCTGTCACTCTGTGTCTCTGCTCCCTGCACCATACTGCTGTGCCGTCACTCTGTGTCTCTGCTCCCTGCACCCTACTGCTGTGCTGTCACTCTGTGTCTCTATTTCCTGCACCCTACTGCTGTGCTGTCACTGTGTGTCTCTGCTCCCTGCACTCTACTGCTGTGCCGTCAATGTGTGTCTCTATTCCCTGCTCCCTACTGCTGTGCCGTCACTCTGTGTCTCTATTCCCTGCTCCCTACTGCTGTGCCGTCACTGTGTCTCTGTTCCCTGCACCACACTAATGTGCCATCACTCTGTGTCTCTATTCCCTGCACCCTACTGCATTGCCGTCACTCTGTGTCTCTGCTCCCTGCACCCTACTAATGTTCCGTCACTCTGTGTCTCTATTCCCTGCACCCTACAGCTGTGCCGTCACTCTGTGTCTCTATTCCCTGCACCCTACTGCTGTGCCGTCACTCTGTCTCTGCTCCCTGCACCCTACTGCTGTGCCGTCACTCTGTGTCTCTATTCACTGCACCCTACTGCTGTGCCGTCACTGTGTCTCTGTTCCCTGCACCACACTGCTGTGCCGTCACTCTGTGTCTCTATTCCCTGCACCCTACTGCTGTGCCGTCACTCTGTGTCTCTGCTCCCTGCACCCTACTGCTGTGCCGTCACTCTGTGTCTCTGCTCCCTGCACCCTACAGCTGTGCCGTCACTCTGTGTCTCTGCTCCCTGCACCCTACAGCTGTGCCGTCACTCTGTGTCTCTATTTCCTACACCCTACTGCTGTGCCGTCACTGTGTCTCTGTTCCCTGCACCACACTGCTGTGCCGTCACTCTGTGTCTCTATTCCCTGCACCCTACTGCTGTGCCGTCACTCTGTGTGTGTCTCTGCTCCCTGCACCCTACTCCTGTGCCGTCACTCTGTCTCTGCTCCCTGCACCCTACTACTGTGCCGTCACTCTGTGTCTCTGTTCCCTGCACCCTACTAATGTTCCGTCACTCTGTGTCTCTATTCCCTGCACCCTACAGCTGTGCCGTCACTGTGTCTCTGTTCCCTGCACCACACTAATGTGCCATCACTCTGTGTCTCTATTCCCTGCACCCTACTGCATTGCCGTCACTATGTGTCTCTGCTCCCTGCACCCTACTAATGTTCCGTCACTCTGTGTCTCTATTCCCTGCACCCTACAGCTGTGCCGTCACTCTGTGTCTCTATTCCCTGCACCCTACTGCTGTGCCGTCACTCTGTCTCTGCTCCCTGCACCCTACTGCTGTGCCGTCACTCTGTGTCTCTATTCCCTGCACCCTACTGCTGTGCCGTCACTGTGTCTCTGTTCCCTGCACCACACTGCTGTGCCGTCACTCTGTGTCTCTATTCCCTGCACCCTACTGCTGTGCCGTCACTCTGTGTCTCTGCTCCCTGCACCCTACTGCTGTGCCGTCACTCTGTGTCTCTGCTCCCTGCACCCTACAGCTGTGCCGTCACTCTGTGTCTCTATTCCCTGCACCCTACTGCTATGCCGTCACTCTGTCTCTGCTCCCTGCACCCTACTGCTGTGCCGTCACTCTGTGTCTCTATTTCCTACACCCTACTGCTGTGCCGTCACTGTGTCTCTGTTCCCTGCACCACACTGCTGTGCCGTCACTCTGTGTCTCTATTCCCTGCACCCTACTGCTGTGCCGTCACTCTGTGTGTGTCTCTGCTCCCTGCACCCTACTCCTGTGCCGTCACTCTGTCTCTGCTCCCTGCACCCTACTACTGTGCCGTCACTCTGTGTCTCTGTTCCCTGCACCCTACTGCTGTGCCGTCACTCTGTGTCTCTGTTCCCTGCACCCTACTGCTGTGCCATCACTCTGTGTCTCTGCTCCCTGCACCCTACTGCTGTGCCGTCACTCTGTGTCTCTGCTCCCTGCACCCTACTGCTGTGCTGTCACTGTGTGTCTCTATTCCCTGCACCCTACTGCTGTGCCGTCACTCTGTGTCTCTGCTCCCTGCACCCTACTGCTGTGCCGTCACTCTGTGTCTCTGCTCCCTGCATCCTACTGCTATGCCGTCAATGTGTGTCTCTATTCCCTGCTCCCTACTGCTGTGCCGTCACTCTGTGTCTCTTCTCCCTGCACCATACTGGTGTGCCGTCACTCTGTGTCTCTGCTACCTGCTCCCTACTGCTGTGCCGTCACTATGTGTCTCTGCTCCCTGCACCACACTGCTGTGCCGTCACTCTGTGTCTCTGCTCCCTGCACCCTACTGCTGTGCCGTCACTCTGTGTCTCTGCTCTCTGCACCCTACTGCTGTGCCGTCACTTTGTGTCTCTATTCCCTGCACCCTACTGCTGTGCCGTCACTCTGTGTCTCTGCTCTCTGCACCCTACTGCTGTGCCGTCACTCTGTGTCTCTCCTCTCTGCACCCTACTCCTGTGCTGTCACTGTGTGTCTCTGCTCCCTGCACCCTACTGCTGTGCCGTCACTCTGTGTCACTGCTCCCTGCACCCTACGGCTGTGCCGTCACTATGTCTCTATTCCCTGCACCCTACTGCTGTGCTGTCACTCTGTGTCTCTATTCCCTACACCCTACTGCTGTGCCGTCACTCTGTGTCTCTGCTCCCTGCAACCTGCTGCTGTGCCGTCACTCTGTGTCTCTGCTCCCTGCACCCTACTGCTATGCCGTCAATATGTGTCTCTATTCCCTGCTCCCTACTGCTGTGCCGTCACTCTGTGTCTCTTCTCCCTGCACCATACTGGTGTGCCGTCACTCTGTGTCTCTGCTACCTGCTCCCTACTGCTGTGCCGTCACTATGTGTCTCTGCTCCCTGCACCACACTGCTGTGCCGTCACTCTGTATCTCTGCTCCCTGCACCCTACTGCTGTGCCGTCACTCAGTGTCTCTGCTCTCTGCACCCTACTGCTGTGCCGTCACTCTGTGTCTCTATTCCCTGCACCCTACTGCTGTACCGTCACTCTGTGTCTCTGCTCCCTGCATCCTACTGCTGTGCCGTCACTCTATGTCTCTGCTCCCTGCACCCCACTCCTGTGCTGTCACTGTGTGTCTCTGTTCCCTGCACCCTGCTGCTGTGCCGTCACTCTGTGTCTCTGCTCTCTGCACCCTACTGCTGTGCCGTCACTCTGTGTCTCTCCTCTCTGCACCCTACTCCTGTGCTGTCACTATGTGTCTCTGCTCCCTGCACCCTACTGCTGTGCCGTCACTCTGTGTCTGTGCTCCCTGCACCCTACGGCTGTGCCGTCACTGTGTCTCTATTCCCTGCACCCTACTGCTGTGCTGTCACTCTGTGTCTCTATTCCCTACACCCTACTGCTGTGCCGTCACTCTGTGTCTCTGCTCCCTGCACCCTACTGCTGTGCCGTCACTCTGTGTCTCTGCTCCCTGCACCCCACTCCTCTGCTGTCACTGTGTGTCTCTGTTCCCTGCACCCTACTGCTGTGCTGTCACTCTGTGTCTCTATTCCCTACACCCTACTGCTGTGCCGTCACTCTGTGTCTCTGCTCCCTGCACCCTACTGCTGTGCCGTCACTCTGTGTCTCTGCTCCCTGCACCCCACTCCTCTGCTGTCACTGTGTGTCTCTGTTCCCTGCTCCCTGCTGCTGTGCCATCACTCTGTGTCTCTCCTCTCTGCACCCTACTCCTGTGCTGTCACTGTGTGTCTCTGCTCCCTGCACCCTACTGCTGTGCCGTCACTCTGTGTCTCTGCTCCCTGCACCCTACGGCTGTGCCGTCACTGTGTCTCTATTCCCTGCACCCTACTGCTGTGCCATCACTGTGTCTCTGCTCCCTGCACCCTACTGCTGTGCTGTCACTCTGTGTCTCTGCTCCCTGCACCATACTGCTGTGCCGTCACTCTTTGTCTCTGCTTCCTGCACCCAACTGCTGTGCCGTCACTCTGTGTCTCTGCTCCCTGCACCCTACTGCTGTGCCGTCAGTGTGTGTCTCTATTCCCTGCTCCCTACTGCTGTGTCGTCACTCTGTGTCTCTGCTCCCTGCACCCTACTGCTGTGCCATCACTCTGTGTCTCTATTCCCTGCACCCTACTGCTGTGCCGTCACTGTGTCTCTGTTCCCTGCACCACACTCCTGTGCCGTCACTCTGTGTCTCTATTCCCTGCACCCTACTGCATTGCCGTCACTTTGTGTCTCTGCTCCCTGCACCCTACAGCTGTGCCGTCACTCTGTGTCTCTATTCCCTGCACCCTACAGCTGTGCCGTCACTCTGTCTCTGCTCCCTGCACCCTACTGCTGTGCCGTCACTCTGTGTCTCTATTCCCTGCACCCTACTGCTGTGCCGTCACTGTGTCTCTGTTCCCTGCACCACACTGCTGTGCCGTCACTCTGTGTCTCTATTCCCTGCACCCTACTGCTGTGCCGTCACTCTGTGTCTCTGCTCCCTGCACCCTACTGCTGTGCCGTCACTCTGTGTCTCTGCTCCCTGCACCCTACTGCTGTGCCGTCACTCTGTGTCTTTATTCCCTGTACCCTACAGCTGTGCCGTCATTCTGTGTCTCTATTCCCTGCACCCTACTGCTATGCCGTCACTCTGTCTCTGCTCCCTGCACCCTACTGCTGTGCCGTCACTCTGTGTCTCTATTTCCTGCACCCTACTGCTGTGCCATCATTGTGTCTCTGTTCCCTGCACCACACTTCTGTGCCGTCACTCTGTGTCTCTATTCCCTGCACCCTACTGCTGTGCCGTCACTCTGTGTGTGTCTCTGCTCCCTGCACCCTACTGCTGTGCCATCACTCTGTCTCTGCTCCCTGCACCCTACTCCTGTGCCGTCACTCTGTCTCTGCTCCCTGCACCCTACTACTGTGCCGTCACTCTGTGTCTCTGTTCCCTGCACCCTACTGCTGTGCCGTCAATCTGTGTCTCTGTTCGCTGCACCCTACTGCTGTGCCATCACTCTGTGTCTCTGCTCCCTGCACCCTACTGCTGTGCTGTCACTCTGTGTCTCTGCTCCCTGCACCCTACTGCTGTGCTGTCACTGTGTGTCTCTATTCCCTGCACCCTACTGCTGTGCTGTCACTGTGTGTCTCTATTCCCTGCACCCTACTGCTGTGCCGTCACTCTGTGTCTCTGCTCCCTGCACCCTACTGCTGTGCTGTCACTCTGTGTCTCTATTCCCTGCACCGCACTGCTGTGCCGTCACTCTGTGTCTCTGCTCCCTGCTCCCTACTGCTGTGCTGTCACTCTGTGTCTCTGCTCCCTGCACCACACTGCTGTGCTGTCACTCTGTGTCTCTGCTCCCTGCACCCTACTACTGTGCCGTCACTGTGTCTCTATTCCCTGTACCACACTGCTGTGCCGTCACTCTGTGTCTCTATTCCCTGCACCCTACTACTGTGCCGTCAATCTGTGTCTCTGCTCCCTGCACCCTACTGCTGTGCCGTCAATCTGTGTCTCTGCTCCCTGCACCCTACTGCTGTGCCGTCACTCTGTGTCTCTGCTCCCTGCACCCTACTGCTGTGCCGTCAATGTGTGTCTCTATTCCCTGCTCCCTACTGCTGTGTCATCACTCTGTGTCTCTGCTCCCTGCTCCCTACTGCTGTGCCGTCACTATGTGTCTCTCCTCCCTGCACCACAGTGCTGTGCCGTCACTCTGTGTCTCTGCTCCCTGCACCCTACTGCTGTGCCGTCACTCTGTGTCTCTGCTCCCTGCACCCTACTGCTGTGCCATCAATGTGTGTCTCTATTCCCAGCTCCCTACTGCTGTGCCGTCACTCTGTGTCTCTATTCCCTGCACCCTACTGCTATGCCGTCACTCTGTCTCTGCTCCCTGCACCCTACTGCTGTGCCGTCACTCTGTGTCTCTATTTCCTACACCGTACTGCTGTGCCGTCACTGTGTCTCTGTTCCCTGCACCACACTGCTGTGCCGTCACTCTGTGTCTCTATTCCCTGCACCCTACTGCTGTGCCGTCACTCTGTGTGTGTCTCTGCTCCCTGCACCCTACTCCTGTGCCGTCACTCTGTGTCTCTGTTCCCTGCACCCTACTGCTGTGCCGTCACTTTGTGTCTCTGTTCCCTGCACCCTACTGCTGTGCCATGACTCTGTGTCTCTGCTCCCTGCACCCTACTGCTGTGCCGTCACTCTGTGTCTCTGCTCCCTGCACCCTACTGCTGTGCCGTCACTATGTGTCTCTGCTCCCTGCACCCTACTGCTGTGCCGTCACTCTGTGTCTGTGCTCCCTGCACCCTACGGCTGTGCCGTCACTGTGTCTCTATTCCCTGCACCCTACTGCTGTGCTGTCACTCTGTGTCTCTATTCCCTACACCCTACTGCTGTGCCGTCACTCTGTGTCTCTGCTCCCTGCACCCTACTGCTGTGCCGTCACTCTGTGTCTCTGCTCCCTGCACCCCACTCCTCTGCTGTCACTGTGTGTCTCTGTTCCCTGCACCCTACTGCTGTGCTGTCACTCTGTGTCTCTATTCCCTACACCCTACTGCTGTGCCGTCACTCTGTGTCTCTGCTCCCTGCACCCTACTGCTGTGCCGTCACTCTGTGTCTCTGCTCCCTGCACCCCACTCCTCTGCTGTCACTGTGTGTCTCTGTTCCCTGCTCCCTGCTGCTGTGCCATCACTCTGTGTCTCTCCTCTCTGCACCCTACTCCTGTGCTGTCACTGTGTGTCTCTGCTCCCTGCACCCTACTGCTGTGCCGTCACTCTGTGTCTCTGCTCCCTGCACCCTACGGCTGTGCCGTCACTGTGTCTCTATTCCCTGCACCCTACTGCTGTGCCATCACTGTGTCTCTGCTCCCTGCACCCTACTGCTGTGCTGTCACTCTGTGTCTCTGCTCCCTGCACCATACTGCTGTGCCGTCACTCTTTGTCTCTGCTTCCTGCACCCAACTGCTGTGCCGTCACTCTGTGTCTCTGCTCCCTGCACCCTACTGCTGTGCCGTCAATGTGTGTCTCTATTCCCTGCTCCCTACTGCTGTGTCGTCACTCTGTGTCTCTGCTCCCTGCACCCTACTGCTGTGCCATCACTCTGTGTCTCTATTCCCTGCACCCTACTGCTGTGCCGTCACTGTGTCTCTGTTCCCTGCACCACACTCCTGTGCCGTCACTCTGTGTCTCTATTCCCTGCACCCTACTGCATTGCCGTCACTTTGTGTCTCTGCTCCCTGCACCCTACAGCTGTGCCGTCACTCTGTGTCTCTATTCCCTGCACCCTACAGCTGTGCCGTCACTCTGTCTCTGCTCCCTGCACCCTACTTCTGTGCCGTCACTCTGTGTCTCTATTCCCTGCACCCTACTGCTGTGCCGTCACTGTGTCTCTGTTCCCTGCACCACACTGCTGTGCCGTCACTCTGTGTCTCTATTCCCTGCACCCTACTGCTGTGCCGTCACTCTGTGTCTCTGCTCCCTGCACCCTACTGCTGTGCCGTCACTCTGTGTCTCTGCTCCCTGCACCCTACTGCTGTGCCGTCACTCTGTGTCTTTATTCCCTGTACCCTACAGCTGTGCCGTCATTCTGTGTCTCTATTCCCTGCACCCTACTGCTATGCCGTCACTCTGTCTCTGCTCCCTGCACCCTACTGCTGTGCCGTCACTCTGTGTCTCTATTTCCTGCACCCTACTGCTGTGCCATCATTGTGTCTCTGTTCCCTGCACCACACTGCTGTGCCGTCACTCTGTGTCTCTATTCCCTGCACCCTACTGCTGTGCCGTCACTCTGTGTGTGTCTCTGCTCCCTGCACCCTACTGCTGTGCCATCACTCTGTCTCTGCTCCCTGCACCCTACTCCTGTGCCGTCACTCTGTCTCTGCTCCCTGCACCCTACTACTGTGCCGTCACTCTGTGTCTCTGTTCCCTGCACCCTATTGCTGTGCCGTCAATCTGTGTCTCTGTTCGCTGCACCCTACTGCTGTGCCATCACTCTGTGTCTCTGCTCCCTGCACCCTACTGCTGTGCTGTCACTCTGTGTCTCTGCTCCCTGCACCCTACTGCTGTGCTGTCACTGTGTGTCTCTATTCCCTGCACCCTACTGCTGTGCTGTCACTGTGTGTCTCTATTCCCTGCACCCTACTGCTGTGCCGTCACTCTGTGTCTCTGCTCCCTGCACCCTACTGCTGTGCTGTCACTCTGTGTCTCTATTCCCTGCACCGCACTGCTGTGCCGTCACTCTGTGTCTCTGCTCCCTGCTCCCTACTGCTGTGCTGTCACTCTGTGTCTCTGCTCCCTGCACCACACTGCTGTGCTGTCACTCTGTGTCTCTGCTCCCTGCACCCTACTACTGTGCCGTCACTGTGTCTCTATTCCCTGTACCACACTGCTGTGCCGTCACTCTGTGTCTCTATTCCCTGCACCCTACTACTGTGCCGTCAATCTGTGTCTCTGCTCCCTGCACCCTACTGCTGTGCCGTCAATCTGTGTCTCTGCTCCCTGCACCCTACTGCTGTGCCGTCACTCTGTGTCTCTGCTCCCTGCACCCTACTGCTGTGCCGTCAATGTGTGTCTCTATTCCCTGCTCCCTACTGCTGTGTCATCACTCTGTGTCTCTGCTCCCTGCTCCCTACTGCTGTGCCGTCACTATGTGTCTCTCCTCCCTGCACCACAGTGCTGTGCCGTCACTCTGTGTCTCTGCTCCCTGCACCCTACTGCTGTGCCGTCACTCTGTGTCTCTGCTCCCTGCACCCTACTGCTGTGCCATCAATGTGTGTCTCTATTCCCAGCTCCCTACTGCTGTGCCGTCACTCTGTGTCTCTATTCCCTGCACCCTACTGCTATGCCGTCACTCTGTCTCTGCTCCCTGCACCCTACTGCTGTGCCGTCACTCTGTGTCTCTATTTCCTACACCGTACTGCTGTGCCGTCACTGTGTCTCTGTTCCCTGCACCACACTGCTGTGCCGTCACTCTGTGTCTCTATTCCCTGCACCCTACTGCTGTGCCGTCACTCTGTGTGTGTCTCTGCTCCCTGCACCCTACTCCTGTGCCGTCACTCTGTGTCTCTGTTCCCTGCACCCTACTGCTGTGCCGTCACTTTGTGTCTCTGTTCCCTGCACCCTACTGCTGTGCCATGACTCTGTGTCTCTGCTCCCTGCACCCTACTGCTGTGCCGTCACTCTGTGTCTCTGCTCCCTGCACCCTACTGCTGTGCCGTCACTATGTGTCTCTGCTCCCTGCACCCTACTGCTGTGCCGTCACTCTGTGTCTGTGCTCCCTGCACCCTACGGCTGTGCCGTCACTGTGTCTCTATTCCCTGCACCCTACTGCTGTGCTGTCACTCTGTGTCTCTATTCCCTACACCCTACTGCTGTGCCGTCACTCTGTGTCTCTGCTCCCTGCACCCTACTGCTGTGCCGTCACTCTGTGTCTCTGCTCCCTGCACCCCACTCCTCTGCTGTCACTGTGTGTCTCTGTTCCCTGCACCCTACTGCTGTGCTGTCACTCTGTGTCTCTATTCCCTACACCCTACTGCTGTGCCGTCACTCTGTGTCTCTGCTCCCTGCACCCTACTGCTGTGCCGTCACTCTGTGTCTCTGCTCCCTGCACCCCACTCCTCTGCTGTCACTGTGTGTCTCTGTTCCCTGCTCCCTGCTGCTGTGCCATCACTCTGTGTCTCTCCTCTCTGCACCCTACTCCTGTGCTGTCACTGTGTGTCTCTGCTCCCTGCACCCTACTGCTGTGCCGTCACTCTGTGTCTCTGCTCCCTGCACCCTACGGCTGTGCCGTCACTGTGTCTCTATTCCCTGCACCCTACTGCTGTGCCATCACTGTGTCTCTGCTCCCTGCACCCTACTGCTGTGCTGTCACTCTGTGTCTCTGCTCCCTGCACCATACTGCTGTGCCGTCACTCTTTGTCTCTGCTTCCTGCACCCAACTGCTGTGCCGTCACTCTGTGTCTCTGCTCCCTGCACCCTACTGCTGTGCCGTCAATGTGTGTCTCTATTCCCTGCTCCCTACTGCTGTGTCGTCACTCTGTGTCTCTGCTCCCTGCACCCTACTGCTGTGCCATCACTCTGTGTCTCTATTCCCTGCACCCTACTGCTGTGCCGTCACTGTGTCTCTGTTCCCTGCACCACACTCCTGTGCCGTCACTCTGTGTCTCTATTCCCTGCACCCTACTGCATTGCCGTCACTTTGTGTCTCTGCTCCCTGCACCCTACAGCTGTGCCGTCACTCTGTGTCTCTATTCCCTGCACCCTACAGCTGTGCCGTCACTCTGTCTCTGCTCCCTGCACCCTACTGCTGTGCCGTCACTCTGTGTCTCTATTCCCTGCACCCTACTGCTGTGCCGTCACTGTGTCTCTGTTCCCTGCACCACACTGCTGTGCCGTCACTCTGTGTCTCTATTCCCTGCACCCTACTGCTGTGCCGTCACTCTGTGTCTCTGCTCCCTGCACCCTACTGCTGTGCCGTCACTCTGTGTCTCTGCTCCCTGCACCCTACTGCTGTGCCGTCACTCTGTGTCTTTATTCCCTGTACCCTACAGCTGTGCCGTCATTCTGTGTCTCTATTCCCTGCACCCTACTGCTATGCCGTCACTCTGTCTCTGCTCCCTGCACCCTACTGCTGTGCCGTCACTCTGTGTCTCTATTTCCTGCACCCTACTGCTGTGCCATCATTGTGTCTCTGTTCCCTGCACCACACTGCTGTGCCGTCACTCTGTGTCTCTATTCCCTGCACCCTACTGCTGTGCCGTCACTCTGTGTGTGTCTCTGCTCCCTGCACCCTACTGCTGTGCCATCACTCTGTCTCTGCTCCCTGCACCCTACTCCTGTGCCGTCACTCTGTCTCTGCTCCCTGCACCCTACTACTGTGCCGTCACTCTGTGTCTCTGCTCCCTGCACCCTACTACTGTGCCGTCACTGTGTCTCTATTCCCTGTACCACACTGCTGTGCCGTCACTCTGTGTCTCTATTCCCTGCACCCTACTACTGTGCCGTCAATCTGTGTCTCTGCTCCCTGCACCCTACTGCTGTGCCGTCAATCTGTGTCTCTGCTCCCTGCACCCTACTGCTGTGCCGTCACTCTGTGTCTCTGCTCCCTGCACCCTACTGCTGTGCCGTCAATGTGTGTCTCTATTCCCTGCTCCCTACTGCTGTGTCATCACTCTGTGTCTCTGCTCCCTGCTCCCTACTGCTGTGCCGTCACTATGTGTCTCTCCTCCCTGCACCACAGTGCTGTGCCGTCACTCTGTGTCTCTGCTCCCTGCACCCTACTGCTGTGCCGTCACTCTGTGTCTCTGCTCCCTGCACCCTACTGCTGTGCCATCAATGTGTGTCTCTATTCCCAGCTCCCTACTGCTGTGCCGTCACTCTGTGTCTCTATTCCCTGCACCCTACTGCTATGCCGTCACTCTGTCTCTGCTCCCTGCACCCTACTGCTGTGCCGTCACTCTGTGTCTCTATTTCCTACACCGTACTGCTGTGCCGTCACTGTGTCTCTGTTCCCTGCACCACACTGCTGTGCCGTCACTCTGTGTCTCTATTCCCTGCACCCTACTGCTGTGCCGTCACTCTGTGTGTGTCTCTGCTCCCTGCACCCTACTCCTGTGCCGTCACTCTGTGTCTCTGTTCCCTGCACCCTACTGCTGTGCCGTCACTTTGTGTCTCTGTTCCCTGCACCCTACTGCTGCGCCATGACTCTGTGTCTCTGCTCCCTGCACCCTACTGCTGTGCCGCCACTCTGTGTCTCTGCTCCCTGCACCCTACTGCTGTGCCGTCACTATGTGTCTCTGCTCCCTGCACCCTACTGCTGTGCCGTCACTCTGTGTCTGTGCTCCCTGCACCCTACGGCTGTGCCGTCACTGTGTCTCTATTCCCTGCACCCTACTGCTGTGCTGTCACTCTGTGTCTCTATTCCCTACACCCTACTGCTGTGCCGTCACTCTGTGTCTCTGCTCCCTGCACCCTACTGCTGTGCCGTCACTCTGTGTCTCTGCTCCCTGCACCCCACTCCTCTGCTGTCACTGTGTGTCTCTGTTCCCTGCACCCTACTGCTGTGCTGTCACTCTGTGTCTCTATTCCCTACACCCTACTGCTGTGCCGTCACTCTGTGTCTCTGCTCCCTGCACCCTACTGCTGTGCCGTCACTCTGTGTCTCTGCTCCCTGCACCCCACTCCTCTGCTGTCACTGTGTGTCTCTGTTCCCTGCTCCCTGCTGCTGTGCCATCACTCTGTGTCTCTCCTCTCTGCACCCTACTCCTGTGCTGTCACTGTGTGTCTCTGCTCCCTGCACCCTACTGCTGTGCTGTCACTCTGTGTCTCTGCTCCCTGCACCCTACGGCTGTGCCGTCACTGTGTCTCTATTCCCTGCACCCTACTGCTGTGCCATCACTGTGTCTCTGCTCCCTGCACCCTACTGCTGTGCTGTCACTCTGTGTCTCTGCTCCCTGCACCATACTGCTGTGCCGTCACTCTTTGTCTCTGCTTCCTGCACCCAACTGCTGTGCCGTCACTCTGTGTCTCTGCTCCCTGCACCCTACTGCTGTGCCGTCAATGTGTGTCTCTATTCCCTGCTCCCTACTGCTGTGTCGTCACTCTGTGTCTCTGCTCCCTGCACCCTACTGCTGTGCCATCACTCTGTGTCTCTATTCCCTGCACCCTACTGCTGTGCCGTCACTGTGTCTCTGTTCCCTGCACCACACTCCTGTGCCGTCACTCTGTGTCTCTATTCCCTGCACCCTACTGCATTGCCGTCACTTTGTGTCTCTGCTCCCTGCACCCTACAGCTGTGCCGTCACTCTGTGTCTCTATTCCCTGCACCCTACAGCTGTGCCGTCACTCTGTCTCTGCTCCCTGCACCCTACTGCTGTGCCGTCACTCTGTGTCTCTATTCCCTGCACCCTACTGCTGTGCCGTCACTGTGTCTCTGTTCCCTGCACCACACTGCTGTGCCGTCACTCTGTGTCTCTATTCCCTGCACCCTACTGCTGTGCCGTCACTCTGTGTCTCTGCTCCCTGCACCCTACTGCTGTGCCGTCACTCTGTGTCTCTGCTCCCTGCACCCTACTGCTGTGCCGTCACTCTGTGTCTTTATTCCCTGTACCCTACAGCTGTGCCGTCATTCTGTGTCTCTATTCCCTGCACCCTACTGCTATGCCGTCACTCTGTCTCTGCTCCCTGCACCCTACTGCTGTGCCGTCACTCTGTGTCTCTATTTCCTGCACCCTACTGCTGTGCCATCATTGTGTCTCTGTTCCCTGCACCACACTGCTGTGCCGTCACTCTGTGTCTCTATTCCCTGCACCCTACTGCTGTGCCGTCACTCTGTGTGTGTCTCTGCTCCCTGCACCCTACTGCTGTGCCATCACTCTGTCTCTGCTCCCTGCACCCTACTCCTGTGCCGTCACTCTGTCTCTGCTCCCTGCACCCTACTACTGTGCCGTCACTCTGTGTCTCTGTTCCCTGCACCCTACTGCTGTGCCGTCAATCTGTGTCTCTGTTCGCTGCACCCTACTGCTGTGCCATCACTCTGTGTCTCTGCTCCCTGCACCCTACTGCTGTGCTGTCACTCTGTGTCTCTGCTCCCTGCACCCTACTGCTGTGCTGTCACTGTGTGTCTCTATTCCCTGCACCCTACTGCTGTGCTGTCACTGTGTGTCTCTATTCCCTGCACCCTACTGCTGTGCCGTCACTCTGTGTCTCTGCTCCCTGCACCCTACTGCTGTGCTGTCACTCTGTGTCTCTATTCCCTGCACCGCACTGCTGTGCCGTCACTCTGTGTCTCTGCTCCCTGCTCCCTACTGCTGTGCTGTCACTCTGTGTCTCTGCTCCCTGCACCACACTGCTGTGCTGTCACTCTGTGTCTCTGCTCCCTGCACCCTACTACTGTGCCGTCACTGTGTCTCTATTCCCTGTACCACACTGCTGTGCCGTCACTCTGTGTCTCTATTCCCTGCACCCTACTACTGTGCCGTCAATCTGTGTCTCTGCTCCCTGCACCCTACTGCTGTGCCGTCAATCTGTGTCTCTGCTCCCTGCACCCTACTGCTGTGCCGTCACTCTGTGTCTCTGCTCCCTGCACCCTACTGCTGTGCCGTCAATGTGTGTCTCTATTCCCTGCTCCCTACTGCTGTGTCATCACTCTGTGTCTCTGCTCCCTGCTCCCTACTGCTGTGCCGTCACTATGTGTCTCTCCTCCCTGCACCACAGTGCTGTGCCGTCACTCTGTGTCTCTGCTCCCTGCACCCTACTGCTGTGCCGTCACTCTGTGTCTCTATTCCCTGCTCCCTACTGCTGTGTCGTCACTCTGTGTCTCTGCTCCCTGCACCCTACTGCTGTGCCATCACTCTGTGTCTCTATTCCCTGCACCCTACTGCTGTGCCGTCACTGTGTCTCTGTTCCCTGCACCACACTCCTGTGCCGTCACTCTGTGTCTCTATTCCCTGCACCCTACTGCATTGCCGTCACTTTGTGTCTCTGCTCCCTGCACCCTACAGCTGTGCCGTCACTCTGTGTCTCTATTCCCTGCACCCTACAGCTGTGCCGTCACTCTGTCTCTGCTCCCTGCACCCTACTGCTGTGCCGTCACTCTGTGTCTCTATTCCCTGCACCCTACTGCTGTGCCGTCACTGTGTCTCTGTTCCCTGCACCACACTGCTGTGCCGTCACTCTGTGTCTCTATTCCCTGCACCCTACTGCTGTGCCGTCACTCTGTGTCTCTGCTCCCTGCACCCTACTGCTGTGCCGTCACTCTGTGTCTCTGCTCCCTGCACCCTACTGCTGTGCCGTCACTCTGTGTCTTTATTCCCTGTACCCTACAGCTGTGCCGTCATTCTGTGTCTCTATTCCCTGCACCCTACTGCTATGCCGTCACTCTGTCTCTGCTCCCTGCACCCTACTGCTGTGCCGTCTCTCTGTGTCTCTATTTCCTGCACCCTACTGCTGTGCCATCATTGTGTCTCTGTTCCCTGCACCACACTGCTGTGCCGTCACTCTGTGTCTCTATTCCCTGCACCCTACTGCTGTGCCGTCACTCTGTGTGTGTCTCTGCTCCCTGCACCCTACTGCTGTGCCATCACTCTGTCTCTGCTCCCTGCACCCTACTCCTGTGCCGTCACTCTGTCTCTGCTCCCTGCACCCTACTACTGTGCCGTCACTCTGTGTCTCTGTTCCCTGCACCCTACTGCTGTGCCGTCAATCTGTGTCTCTGTTCGCTGCACCCTACTGCTGTGCCATCACTCTGTGTCTCTGCTCCCTGCACCCTACTGCTGTGCTGTCACTCTGTGTCTCTGCTCCCTGCACCCTACTGCTGTGCTGTCACTGTGTGTCTCTATTCCCTGCACCCTACTGCTGTGCTGTCACTGTGTGTCTCTATTCCCTGCACCCTACTGCTGTGCCGTCACTCTGTGTCTCTGCTCCCTGCACCCTACTGCTGTGCTGTCACTCTGTGTCTCTATTCCCTGCACCGCACTGCTGTGCCGTCACTCTGTGTCTCTGCTCCCTGCTCCCTACTGCTGTGCTGTCACTCTGTGTCTCTGCTCCCTGCACCACACTGCTGTGCTGTCACTCTGTGTCTCTGCTCCCTGCACCCTACTACTGTGCCGTCACTGTGTCTCTATTCCCTGTACCACACTGCTGTGCCGTCACTCTGTGTCTCTATTCCCTGCACCCTACTACTGTGCCGTCAATCTGTGTCTCTGCTCCCTGCACCCTACTGCTGTGCCGTCAATCTGTGTCTCTGCTCCCTGCACCCTACTGCTGTGCCGTCACTCTGTGTCTCTGCTCCCTGCACCCTACTGCTGTGCCGTCAATGTGTGTCTCTATTCCCTGCTCCCTACTGCTGTGTCATCACTCTGTGTCTCTGCTCCCTGCTCCCTACTGCTGTGCCGTCACTATGTGTCTCTCCTCCCTGCACCACAGTGCTGTGCCGTCACTCTGTGTCTCTGCTCCCTGCACCCTACTGCTGTGCCGTCACTCTGTGTCTCTGCTCCCTGCACCCTACTGCTGTGCCATCAATGTGTGTCTCTATTCCCAGCTCCCTACTGCTGTGCCGTCACTCTGTGTCTCTATTCCCTGCACCCTACTGCTATGCCGTCACTCTGTCTCTGCTCCCTGCACCCTACTGCTGTGCCGTCACTCTGTGTCTCTATTTCCTACACCGTACTGCTGTGCCGTCACTGTGTCTCTGTTCCCTGCACCACACTGCTGTGCCGTCACTCTGTGTCTCTATTCCCTGCACCCTACTGCTGTGCCGTCACTCTGTGTGTGTCTCTGCTCCCTGCACCCTACTCCTGTGCCGTCACTCTGTGTCTCTGTTCCCTGCACCCTACTGCTGTGCCGTAACTTTGTGTCTCTGTTCCCTGCACCCTACTGCTGTGCCATGACTCTGTGTCTCTGCTCCCTGCACCCTACTGCTGTGCCGTCACTCTGTGTCTCTGCTCCCTGCACCCTACTGCTGTGCCGTCACTCTGTGTGTGTCTCTGCTCCCTGCACCCTACTCCTGTGCCGTCACTCTGTGTCTCTGTTCCCTGCACCCTACTGCTGTGCCGTCACTCTGTGTCTCTGTTCCCTGCACCCTACTGCTGTGCCATCACTCTGTGTCTCTGCTCCCTGCACCCTACTTCTGTGCCGTCACTCTGTGTCTCTGCTCCCTGCACCCTACTGCTTTGCTGTCACTGTGTGTCTCTATTCCCTGCACACTACTGCTGTGCCGTCACTCTGTGTCTCTGCTCCCTGCACCCTACTGCTGTGCTGTCACTGTGTCTCTGCTACCTGCTCCCTACTGCTGTGCCGTCACTATGTGTCTCTGTTACCTGCACCCTACTGCTGTGCCATCACTCTGTGTCTCTGCTCCCTGCACCCTACTGCTGTGCCGTCACTCTGTGTCTCTGCTCCCTGCACCCTACTGCTGTGCTGTCACTGTGTGTCTCTATTCCCTGCACCCCACTTCTGTACCGTCACTCTGTGCCTCTGCTCCCTGCACCCTACTGCTGTGCCGTCACTCTGTGTCTCTGCTCTTTGCACCCTACTGCTGTGCCGTCACTCTGTGTCTCTTTTCCCTGCACCCTACTGCTGTGCCGTCACTCTGTGTCTCTGCTCCCTGCACCCTACTGCTGTGCCGTCACTCTGTGTCTCTGCTCCCTGCACCCCACTCCTGTGCTGTCACTGTGTGTCTCTGTTCCCTGCACCCTGCTGCTGTGCCGTCACTCTGTGTCTCTGCTCTCTGCACCCTACTGCTGTGCCGTCACTCTGTGTCTCTCCTCTCTGCACCCTACTCCTGTGCTGTCACTGTGTGTCTCTGCTCCCTGCACCCTACTGCTGTGCCGTCACTCTGTGTCTCCGCTCCCTGCACCCTACGGCTGTGCCGTCACTGTGTCTCTATTCCCTGCACCCTACTGCTGTGCTGTCACTCTGTGTCTCTATTCCCTACACCCTACTGCTGTGCCGTCACTCTGTGTCTCTGCTCCCTGCACCCTGCTGCTGTGCCGTCACTCTGTGTCTCTGCTCCCTGCACCCTACTGCTATGCCGTCAATATGTGTCTCTATTCCCTGCTCCCTACTGCTGTGCCGTCACTCTGTGTCTCTTCTCCCTGCACCATACTGGTGTGCCGTCACTCTGTGTCTCTGCTATCTGCTCCCTACTGCTGTGCCGTCACTATGTGTCTCTGCTCCCTGCACCACACTGTGTGCCGTCACTCTGTGTCTCTGCTCCCTGCACCCTACTGCTGTGCCGTCACTCTGTGTCTCTGCTCTCTGCACCCTACTGCTGTGCCGTCACTCTGTGTCTCTATTCCCTGCACCCTACTGCTGTGCCGTCACTCTGTGTCTCTGCTCCCTGCACCCTACTGCTGTGCCGTCACTCTGTGTCTCTGTTCCCTGCACCCTACTGCTGTGCCGTCACTCTGTGTCTCTGTTCCCTGCACCCTACTGCTGTGCCATCACTCTGTGTCTCTGCTCCCTGCACCCTACTGCTGTGCCGTCACTCTGTGTCTCTGCTCCCTGCACCCTACTGCTGTGCTGTCACTGTGTGTCTCTATTCCCTGCACACTACTGCTGTGCCGTCACTCTGTGTCTCTGCTCCCTGCACCCTACTGCTGTGCTGTCACTGTGTCTCTGCTACCTGCTCCCTACTGCTGTGCCGTCACTATGTGTCTCTGTTACCTGCACCCTACTGCTGTGCCATCACTCTGTGTCTCTGCTCCCTGCACCCTACTGCTGTGCCGTCACTCTGTGTCTCTGCTCCCTGCACCCTACTGCTGTGCTGTCACTGTGTGTCTCTATTCCCTGCACCCCACTTCTGTGCCGTCACTCTGTGCCTCTGCTCCCTGCACCCTACTGCTGTGCCGTCACTCTGTGTCTCTGCTCTTTGCACCCTACTGCTGTGCCGTCACTCTGTGTCTCTATTCCCTGCACCCTACTGCTGTGCCGTCACTCTGTGTCTCTGCTCCCTGCACCCTACTGCTGTGCCGTCACTCTGTGTCTCTGCTCCCTGCACCCCACTCCTGTGCTGTCACTGTGTGTCTCTGTTCCCTGCACCCTGCTGCTGTGCCGTCACTCTGTGTCTCTGCTCTCTGCACCCTACTGCTGTGCCGTCACTCTGTGTCTCTCCTCTCTGCACCGTACTCCTGTGCTGTCACTGTGTGTCTCTGCTCCCTGCACCCTACTGCTGTGCCGTCACTCTGTGTCTCCGCTCCCTGCACCCTACGGCTGTGCCGTCACTGTGTCTCTATTCCCTGCACCCTACTGCTGTGCTGTCACTCTGTGTCTCTATTCCCTACACCCTACTGCTGTGCCGTCACTCTGTGTCTCTGCTCCCTGCACCCTGCTGCTGTGCCGTCACTCTGTGTCTCTGCTCCCTGCACCCTACTGCTATGCCGTCAATATGTGTCTCTATTCCCTGCTCCCTACTGCTGTGCCGTCACTCTGTGTCTCTTCTCCCTGCACCATACTGGTGTGCCGTCACTCTGTGTCTCTGCTATCTGCTCCCTACTGCTGTGCCGTCACTATGTGTCTCTGCTCCCTGCACCACACTGCTGTGCCGTCACTCTGTGTCTCTGCTCCCTGCACCCTACTGCTGTGCCGTCACTCTGTGTCTCTGCTCTCTGCACCCTACTGCTGTGCCGTCACTCTGTGTCTCTATTCCCTGCACCCTACTGCTGTGCCGTCACTTTGTGTCTCTGCTCCCTGCACCCTACTGCTGTGCCGTCACTCTGTGTCTCTGCTCCCTGCACCCCACTCCTGTGCTGTCACTGTGTGTCTCTGTTCCCTGCACCCTGCTGCTGTGCCGTCACTCTGTGTCTCTGCTCTCTGCACCCTACTGCTGTGCCGTCACTCTGTGTCTCTCCTCTCTGCACCCTACTCCTGTGCTGTCACTGTGTGCCTCTGCTCCCTGCACCCTACTGCTGTGCTGTCACTCTGTGTCTCTATTCCCTACACCCTACTGCTGTGCCGTCACTCTGTGTCTCTGCTCCCTGCAACCTGCTGCTGTGCCGTCACTCTGTGTCTCTGCTCCCTGCACCCTACTGCTATGCCGTCAATATGTGTCTCTATTCCCTGCTCCCTACTGCTGTGCCGTCACTCTGTGTCTCTTCTCCCTGCACCATACTGGTGTGCCGTCACTCTGTGTCTCTGCTACCTGCTCCCTACTGCTGTGCCGTCACTATGTGTCTCTGCTCCCTGCACCACACTGCTGTGCCGTCACTCTGTATCTCTGCTCCCTGCACCCTACTGCTGTGCCGTCACTCAGTGTCTCTGCTCTCTGCACCCTACTGCTGTGCCGTCACTCTGTGTCTCTGCTCCCTGCAACCTGCTGCTGTGCCGTCACTCTGTGTCTCTTCTCCCTGCACCATACTGGTGTGCCGTCACTCTGTGTCTCTGCTACCTGCTCCCTACTGCTGTGCCGTCACTATGTGTCTCTGCTCCCTGCACCACACTGCTGTGCCGTCACTCTGTGTCTCTGCTCCCTGCACCCTACTGCTGTGCCGTCACTCTGTGTCTCTATTCCCTGCACCCTACTGCTGTGCCGTCACTCTGTGTCTCTATTCCTTACACCCTACTGCTGTGCCGTCACTCTGTGTCTCTGCTCCCTGCACCCTACTGCTGTGCCGTCACTCTGTGTCTCTGCTCCCGGCACCCTACTGCTGTGCCATCACTCTGTCTCTGCTCCCTGCACCCTACTCCTGTGCCGTCACTCTGTCTCTGCTCCCTGCACCCTACTACTGTGCCGTCACTCTGTGTCTCTGTTCCCTGCACCCTACTGCTGTGCCGTCAATCTGTGTCTCTGTTCGCTGCACCCTACTGCTGTGCCATCACTCTGTGTCTCTGCTCCCTAAACCCTACTGCTGTGCTGTCACTCTGTGTCTCTGCTCCCTGCACCCTACTCCTGTGCCGTCACTGTGTCTCTATTCCCTGTACCACACTGCTTTGCCGTCACTCTGTGTCTCTATTCCCTGCACCCTACTACTGTGACGTCACTGTGTCTCTGTTCCCTGCACCACACTGCTGTGCCGTCAATCTGTGTCTCTGCTCCCTGCACCCTACTGCTGTGCCGTCACTGTGTCTCTGCTCTCTGCACCTTACTGCTGTGCTATCACTGTGTGTCTCTGCTCCCTGCACCACGCTGCTGTGCCGTCACTGTGTCTCTGCTCCCTGCACCCTACTGCTTTGCTGTCACTCTGTGTCTCTGCTCCCTGCACCCTACTGCTGTGCCGTCACTCTGTGTCTCTGCTCCCTGCACCACACTGCTGTGCTGTCACTCTGTGTCTCTGCTCCCTGCACCATACTACTGTGCCGTCACTCTGTGTCTCTGCTCCCTGCACCCTACTGCTGTGCCGTCACTCTGTGTCTCTGCTCCCTGCACCCTACTGCTGTGCCGTCACTCTGTGTCTCTGCTCCCTGCACCCTACTGCTGTGCCGTCAATGTGTGTCTCTATTCCCTGCTCCCTACTGCTGTGTCGTCACTCTGTGTCTCTGCTCCCTGCTCCCTACTGCTGTGCCGTCACTATGTGTCTCTCCTCCCTGCACCACAGTGCTGTGCCGTCACTCTGTGTCTCTGCTCCCTGCACCCTACTGCTGTGCCGTCACTCTGTGTCTCTGCTCCCTGCACCCTACTGCTGTGCCATCAATGTGCGTCTCTATTCCCTGCACCCTACTGCTATGCCGTCACTCTGTCTCTGCTCCCTGCACCCTACTGCTGTGCCGTCACTCTGTGTCTCTATTTCCTACACCCTACTGCTGTGCCGTCACTGTGTCTCTGTTCCCTGCACCACACTGCTGTGCCGTCACTCTGTGTCTCTATTCCCTGCACCCTACTACTGTGCCGTCACTCTGTGTGTGTCTCTGCTACCTGCACCCTACTCCTGTGCCGTCACTCTGTCTCTGCTCCCTGCACCCTACTACTGTGCCGTCACTCTGTGTCTCTGTTCCCTGCACCCTACTGCTGTGCCGTCACTCTGTGTCTCTGTTCCCTGCACCCTACTGCTGTGCCATCACTCTGTGTCTCTGCTCCCTGCACCCTACTGCTGTGCCGTCACTCTGTGTCTCTGCTCCCTGCACCCTACTGCTGTGCTGTCACTGTGTGTCTCTATTCCCTGCACCCTACTGCTGTGCCGTCACTCTGTGTCTCTGCTCCCTGCACCCTACTGCTGTGCTGTCACTGTGTCTCTATTCCCTGCACCCTACTGCTGTGCTGTCACTCTGTGTCTCTATTCCCTACACCCTACTGCTGTGCCGTCACTCTGTGTCTCTGCTCCCTGCACCCTACTGCTGTGCCGTCACTCTGTGTCTCTGCTCCCTGCACCCTACTGATGTGCCGTCAATGTGTGTCTCTATTCCCTGCTCCCTACTGCTGTGCCGTCACTCTGTGTCTCTTCTCCCTGCACCCTTCTGCTGTGCCGTCACTCTGTGTCTCTATTCCCTACACCCTACTGCTGTGCCGTCACTCTGTGTCTCTGCTCCCTGCACCATACTGGTGTGCCGTCACTCTGTGTCTCTGCTACCTGCTCCCTACTGCTGTGCCGTCACTATGTGTCTCTGCTCCCTGCACCTTACTGCTGTGCCGTCAATGTGTGTCTCTATTCCCTGCTCCCTACTGCTGTGCCGTCACTCTGTGTCTCTTCTCCCTGCACCCTACTGCTGTGCCGTCACTATGTGTCTCTGCTCCCTGCACCCTACTGCTGTGCCGTCAATGTGTGTCTCTATTCCCTGCTCCCTACTGCTGTGCCGTCACTCTGTGTCTCTTCTCCCTGCACCCTACTGCTGTGCAGTCACTCTGTGTCTCTATTCCCTACACCCTACTGCTGTGCCGTCACTCTGTGTCTCTACTCCCTGCACCATACTGGTGTGCCGTCACTCTGTGTCTCTGCTACCTGCTCCCTACTGCTGTGCCGTCACTATGTGTCTCTGTTCCCTGCACCCTACTGCTGTGCCATCACTCTGTGTCTCTGCTCCCTGCACCCTACTGCTGTGCTGTCACTGTGTGTCTCTATTCCCTGCACCCCACTGCTGTGCCGTCACTCTGTGTCTCTGCTCCCTGCACCCTACTGCTGTGCCGTCACTCTGTGTCTCTGCTCTCTGCACCCTACTGCTGTGCCGTCACTCTGTGTCTCTATTCCCTGCACCCTACTGCTGTGCCGTCACTCTGTGTCTCTGCTCCCTGCACCCTACTGCTGTGCCGTCACTCTGTGTCTCTGCTCCCTGCACCCCACTCCTGTGCTGTCACTGTGTGTCTCTGTTCCCTGCACCCTGCTGCTGTGCCGTCACTCTGTGTCTCTGCTCTCTGCACCCTACTGCTGTGCCGTCACTCTGTGTCTCTCCTCTCTGCACCCTACTCCTGTGCTGTCACTGTGTGTCTCTGCTCCCTGCACCCTACTGCTGTGCCGTCACTCTGTGTCTCTGCTCCCTGCACCCTACGGCTGTGCCGTCACTGTGTCTCTATTCCCTGCACCCTACTGCTGTGCTGTCACTCTGTGTCTCTATTCCCTACACCCTACTGCTGTGCCGTCACTCTGTGTCTCTGCTCCCTGCACCCTGCTGCTGTGCCGTCAATATGTGTCTCTATTCCCTGCTCCCTACTGCTGTGCCGTCACTCTGTGTCTCTTCTCCGTGCACCATACTGGTGTGCCGTCACTCTGTGTCTCTGCTACTTGCTCCCTACTGCTGTGCCGTCACTATGTGTCTCTGCTCCCTGCACCACACTGCTGTGCTGTCACTCTGTGTCTCTGCTCCCTGCACCCTACTGCTGTGCCGTCACTCAGTGTCTCTGCTCTCTGCACCCTACTGCTGTGCCGTCACTCTGTGTCTCTATTCCCTGCACCCTACTGCTGTGCCGTCACTCTGTGTCTCTGCTCCCTGCACCCTACTGCTGTGCCGTCACTCTGAGTCTCTGCTCCCTGCACCCCACTCCTCTGCTGTCACTGTGTGTCTCTGTTCCCTGCACCCTGCTGCTGTGCCATCACTCTGTGTCTCTGCTCTCTGCTCCCTACTGCTGTGCCGTCACTCTGTGTCTCTCCTCTCTGCACCCTACTCCTGTCCTGTCACTGTGTGTCTCTGCTCCCTGCACCCTACTGCTGTGCCGTCACTCTGTGTCTCTGCTCCCTGCACCCTACGGCTGTGCCGTCACTGTGTCTCTATTCCCTGCACCCTACTGCTGTGCCATCACTGTGTCTCTGCTCCCTGCACCCTACTGCTGTGCCGTCACTCTGTGTCTCTGCTCCACACTGCTGTGCTGTCACTCTGTGTCTCTGCTCCCTGCACCATACTGCTGTGCCGTCACTCTGTGTGTCTGCTTCCTGCACCCTACTGCTGTGCCGTCACTCTGTGTCTCTGCTCCCTGCACCCTACTGCTGTGCCGTCAATGTGTGTCTCTATTCCCTGCTCCCTACTGCTGTGTCGTCACTCTGTGTCTCTGCTCCCTGCTCCCTACTGCTGTGCCGTCACTATGTGTCTCTGCTCCCTGCACCACAGTGCTGTGCCGTCACTCTGTGTCTCTGCTCCCTGCACCCTACTGCTGTGCCGTCACTCTGTGTTCTCTGCTCCCTGCACCCTACTGCTGTGCCGTCAATGTGTGTCTCTATTCCCAGCTCCCTACTGCTGTGCCATCACTCTGTGTCTCTATTCCCTGCACCCTACTGCTGTGCCGTCACGGTGTCTCTGTTCCCTGCACCACACTCCTGTGCCGTCACTCTGTGTCTCTATTCCCTGCACCCTACTGCATTGCCGTCACTTTGTGTCTCTGCTCCCTGCACCCTACTGCTGTGCCGTCACTCTGTGTCTCTATTCCCTGCACCCTACTGCTGTGCCGTCACTCTGTGTCTCTGCTCCCTGCACCCTACTGCTGTGCCGTCACTCTGTGTCTCTCCTCTCTGCACCCTACTCCTGTGCTGTCACTGTGTGTCTCTGCTCCCTGCACCCTACTGCTGTGCCGTCACTCTGTGTCTCTGCTCCCTGCACCCTACGGCTGTGCCGTCACTGTGTCTCTATTCCCTGCACCCTACTGCTGTGCTGTCACTCTGTGTCTCTATTCCCTACACCCTACTGCTGTGCCGTCACTCTGTGTCTCTGCTCCCTGCACCCTGCTGCTGTGCCGTCACTCTGTGTCTCTGCTCCCTGCACCCTACTGCTATGCCGTCAATATGTGTCTCTATTCCCTGCTCCCTACTGCTGTGCCGTCACTCTGTGTCTCTTCTCCCTGTACCATACTGGTGTGCCGTCACTCTGTGTCTCTGCTACCTGCTCCCTACTGCTGTGCCGTCACTATGTGTCTCTGCTCCCTGCACCACACTGCTGTGCCGTCACTCTGTGTCTCTGCTCCCTGCACCCTACTGCTGTGCCGTCACTCAGTGTCTCTGCTCTCTGCACCCTACTGCTGTGCCGTCACTCTGTGTCTCTATTCCCTGCACCCTACTGCTGTGCCGTCACTCTGTGTCTCTGCTCCCTGCACCCTACTGCTGTGCCGTCACTCTGTGTCTCTGCTCCCTGCACCCTACTGCTGTGCCGTCACTCTGTGTCTTTATTCCCTGTACCCTACAGCTGTGCCGTCATTCTGTGTCTTTATTCCCTGCACCCTACTGCTATGCCGTCACTCTGTCTCTGCTCCCTGCACCCTACTGCTGTGCCGTCACTCTGTGTCTCTATTTCCTGCACCCTACTGCTGTGCCATCACTGTGTCTCTGTTCCCTGCACCACACTGCTGTGCCGTCACTCTGTGTCTCTATTCCCTGCATCCTACTGCTGTGCCGTCACTCTGTGTGTGTCTCTGCTCCCTGCACCCTACTGCTGTGCCATCACTCTGTCTCTGCTCCCTGCACCCTACTCCTGTGCCGTCACTCTGTCTCTGCTCCCTGCACCCTACTACTGTGCCGTCACTCTGTGTCTCTTTTCCCTGCACCCTACTGCTGTGCCGTCAATCTGTGTCTCTGTTCGCTGCACCCTACTGCTGTGCCATCACTCAGTGTCTCTGCTCCCTGCACCCTACTGCTGTGCTGTCACTCTGTGTCTCTGCTCCCTGCACCCTACTGCTGTGCTGTCACTGTGTGTCTCTATTCCCTGCACCCTACTGCTGTGCTGTCACTGTGTGTCTCTATCCCCTGCACCCTACTGTTGTGCCGTCACTCTGTGTCTCTGCTCCCTGCACCCTACTGCTGTGCTGTCACTCTGTGTCTCTATTCCCTACACCCTACTGCTGTGCTGTCACTCTGTGTCTCTATTCCCTGCACCCTAATGCTGTGCCGTCACTCTGTGTCTCTGCTCCCTACTGCTGTGCTGTCACTCTGTGTCTCTGCTCCCTGCACCACACTGCTGTGCTGTCACTCTGTGTCTCTGCTCCCTGCACCCTACACCTGTACCGTCACTGTGTCTCTATTCCCTGTACCACACTGCTGTGCCGTCACTCTGTGTCTCTATTCCCTGCACCCTACTACTGTGCCGTCAATCTGTGTCTCTGCTCACTGCACCCTACTGCTGTGCCGTCACTGTGTCTCTGCTCTCTGCACCTTACTGCTGTGCTGTCACTGTGTGTCTCTGCTCCCTGCACCACACAGCTGTGCCGTCACTGTGTCTCTGCTCCCTGCACCCTACTGCTGTGCTGTCACTCTGTCTCTGCTCCCTGCACCCTACTGCTGTGCCGTCACTCTGTGTCTCTGCTCCCTGCACCACACTGCTGTGCTGTCACTCTGTGTCTCTGCTCCCTGCACCATACTGCTGTGCCGTCACTCTGTGTCTCTGCTCCCTGCACCCTACTGCTGTGCCGTCACTCTGTGTCTCTGCTCCCTGCACCCTACTGCTGTGCCGTCACTCTGTGTCTCTGCTCCCTGCACCCTACTGCTGTGCCGTCACTCTGTGTCTCTGCTCCCTGCACCCTACTACTGTGCCGTCAATGTGTGTCTATATTCCCTGCTCCCTACTGCTGTGTCGTCACTCTGTGTCTCTGCTCCCTGCTCCCTACTGCTGTGCCGTCACTATGTGTCTCTCCTCCCTGCACCACAGTGCTGTGCCGTCACTCTGTGTCTCTGCTCCCTGCACCCTACTGCTGTGCCGTCACTCTGTGTCTCTGCTCCCTGCTCCCTACTGCTGTGCCGTCACTATGTGTCTCTCCTCCCTGCACCACAGTGCTGTGCCGTCACTCTGTGTCTCTATTCCCTGCACCCTACTGCATTGCCGTCACTCTGTGTCTCTGCTCCCTGCACCCTACTAATGTGCCGTCACTCTGTGTCTCTATTCCCTGCACCCTACAGCTGTGCCGTCACTCTGTGTCTCTTTTCCCTGCACCCTACTGCTGTGCCGTCACTCTGTCTCTGCTCCCTGCACCCTACTGCTGTGCCGTCACTCTGTGTCTCTATTCCCTGCACCCTACTGCTGTGCCATCACTGTGTCTCTGTTCCCTGCACCACACTGCTGTGCCGTCACTCTGTGTCTCTATTCCTTGCACCCTACTGCTGTGCCGTCACTTTGTGTCTCTGCTCCCTGCACCCTACTGCTGTGCCGTCACTCTGTGTCTCTGCTCCCTGCACCCTACTGTTGTGCCGTCACTCTGTGTCTCTATTCCCTGTACCCTGCAGCTGTGCCGTCACTCTGTGTCTCTATTCCCTGCACCCTACTGCTGTGTGTTCCTGTGTGTCCCTGCTCCCTACTGCTGTGTCGTCACTCTGTGTCTCTGCTCCCTGCTCCCTACTGCTGTGCCGTCACTATGTGTCTCTCCTCCCTGCACCACAGTGCTGTGCCGTCACTCTGTGTCTCTGCTCCCTGCACCCTACTGCTGTACCGTCACTCTGTGTCTCTGCTCCCTGCTCCCTACTGCTGTGCCGTCACTCTGTGTCTCTGCTACCTGCACCCTACTGCTGTGCTGTCACTCTGTGTCTCTATTCCCTGCACCCTACTGCTTTGCTGTCACTGTGTGTCTCTGCTCCCTACTGCTGTGCCGTCACTCTGTGTCTCTACTCCCTGCACCGCACTGCTGAGCTGCCACTCTGTGTCTCTGCTTCCTGCACCCTACTGCTGTGCTGTCACTGTGTGTCTATGCTCCCTGCACCCTACTGCTGTGCCGTCACTCTGTGTCTCTGCTCCCTGCTCCCTACTGCTGTGCCGTCACTGTGTCTCTGCTCCCTGCTCCCTACTGCTGTGCCGTCACTCTGTGTCTCTGCTCCCTGCACCCTACTGCTGTGCTGTCACTCTGTGTCTCTGCTCCACACTGCTGTGCCGTCACTGTGTCTCTTCTCCCTGCACCCTACTGCTGTGCCGTCACTCTGTGTCTCTTCTCCCTGCACCCTACTGCTGTGCCGTCACTCTGTGTCTCTGCTCCCTGCACCCTACTGCTGTGCTGTCACTCTGTGTCTCTGCTCCCTACTGCTGTGCCGTCACTCTGTGTCTCTGCTCCTTGCACCGCACTGCTGAGCCGTCACTCTGTGTCTCTGCTTCCTGCACCCTACTGCTGTGCCGTCACTCTGTGTCTCTGCTCCCTGCACCCTACGGCTGTGCCGTCACTGTGTCTCTATTCCCTGCACCCTACTGCTGTGCCATCACTGTGTCTCTGCTCCCTGCACCCTACTGCTGTGCCGTCCCTCTGTGTCTCTGCTCCCTGCACCCTACTGCTGTGCTGTCACTGTGTGTCTCTGCTCCCTGCACCACACTGCTGTGCCGTCACTCTGTGTCTCTGCTCCCTACACCACACTGCTGTGCCGTCACTCTGTGTCTCTGCTCCCTGCTCCCTACTGCTGTGCTGCCACTGTGTGTCTCTGCTCCCTGCACCACACTGCTGTGCCGTCACTCTGTGTCTCTGCTCCCTGCACCACACTGCTGTGCCGTCACTCTGTGTCTCTGCTCCCTGCACCCTACTGCTGTGCCGTCACTCTGTGTCTCTGCTCCCTGCACCCTACTGCTGTGCCGTCACTCTGTGTCTCTGCTCTCTGCTCCCTACTGCTGTGCCGTCACTCTGTGTCTCTGCTCCCTGCACCCTACTGCTGTGCTGTCACTCTGTGTCTCTGCTCTCTGCTCCACACTACTGTGCCGTCACTGTGTCTCTTCTCCCTGCACCCTACTTCTGTGCCGTCACTCTGTGTCTCTTCTCCCTGCACCCTACTGCTGTGCTGTCACTCTGTGTCTCTGCTCCCTGCACCCTACTGCTGTGCTGTCACTCTGTGTCTCTGCTCCCTTCACCACACTACTGTGCCGTCACTCTGTGTCTCTGCTGTCTGCACCCTGCTGCTGTGCCGTCACTCTGTGTCTCTGCTCCCTGCACCCTACTGCTGTGCTGTCACTCTGTGTCTCTATTCCCTGCACCCTACTGCTGTGCTGTCACTCTGTGTCTCTGCTCCCTACTGCTGTGCCGTCACTCTGTGTCTCTGCTCCGTGCACCGCACTGCTGAGCCGTCACTCTGTGTCTCTGCTTCCTGCACCCTACTGCTGTGCTGTCACTGTGTGTCTATGCTCCCTGCACCCTACTGCTGTGCCGACACTCTGTGTCTCTGCTCCCTGCTCCCTACTGCTGTGCCGTCACTCTGTGTCTCTGCTCCCTGCTCCCTACTGCTGTGCCGTCACTCTGTGTCTCTGCTCCCTGCACCCTACTGCTGTGCCGTCACTCTGTGTCTCTGCTCCCTGCACCGCTCTTCTGAGCCGTCACTCTGTGTCTCTGCTTCCTGCACCCTGCTGCTGTGCCGTCACTCTGTGTCTCTGCTCCCTGCACCACAGTGCTGTGCCATCACTATGTCTCTATTCCCTGCACCAAACTGCTGTGCCGTCTCTGCGTGTCTCTGCTCCCTGCACCCTACTGCTGTGCCGTCACTCTGTGTCTCTGCTCCCTGCACCCTACTGCTGTGCTGTCACTCTGTGTCTCTGCTCCCTGCACCCTACTGCTGTGCCGTCACTCTGTGTCTCTATTCCCTGCCCCACACTGCTGTGCCGTCACTCTGTGTCTCTATTCCCTGCACCACACTGCTGTGCCGTCACTCTGTGTCTCTGCTCCCTGCACCACACTGCTGTGCTGTCACTCTGTGTCTCTGCTCCCTGCACCCTACTGCTGTGCCGTCACTCTGTGTCTCTGCTCCCTGCACCCTACTGCTGTGCCCTCACTGTGTGTCTCTAATCCCTGCACCACACTGCTGTGCCGTCACTCTGTGTCTCTGCTCCCTGCACCCTACTGCTGTGCTGTCACTCTGTGTCTCTGCTCCGTGCACCCTACTGCTATGCCGTCAGTCTGTGTCTCTGCTCCCTGCTCCACACTACTGTGCCGTCACTCTGTATCTCTGCTTCCTGCCTTCTACTGCTGTGCCGTCACTCTGTGTCTCTGCTCCCTGCACCCTACTGCTATGCCGTCACTCTGTGTCTCTGCTCCCTGCTCCCTACTGCTGTGCTGCCACTGTGTGTCTCTGCTCCCTGCACCACACTGCTGTGCCGTCACTCTGTGTCTCTTCTCCCTGCACCACACTGCTGTGCCGTCACTCTGTGTCTCTGCTCCCTGCACCCTACTGCTGTGCCGTCACTCTGTGTCTCTGCTCCCTGCACCCTACTACTGTGCCGTCACTCTGTGTCTCTGCTCTCTGCTCCCTACTGCTGTGCCGTCACTCTGTGTCTCTGCTCCCTGCACCCTACTGCTGTGCTGTCACTCTGTGTCTCTGCTCTCTGCTCCACACTACTGTGCCGTCACTGTGTCTCTTCTCCCTGCACCCTACTTCTGTGCCGTCACTCTGTGTCTCTTCTCCCTGCACCCTACTGCTGTGCTGTCACTCTGTGTCTCTGCTCCCTGCACCCTACTGCTGTGCTGTCACTCTGTGTCTCTGCTCCCTTCACCACACTACTGTGCCGTCACTCTGTGTCTCTGCTGTCTGCACCCTGCTGCTGTGCCGTCACTCTGTGTCTCTGCTCCCTGCACCCTACTGCTGTGCTGTCACTCTGTGTCTCTATTCCCTGCACCCTACTGCTGTGCTGTCACTCTGTGTCTCTGCTCCCTACTGCTGTGCCGTCACTCTGTGTCTCTGCTCCCTGCACCGCACTGCTGAGCCGTCACTCTGTGTCTCTGCTTCCTGCACCCTACTGCTGTGCTGTCACTGTGTGTCTATGCTCCCTGCACCCTACTGCTGTGCCGTCACTCTGTGTCTCTGCTCCCTGCTCCCTACTGCTGTGCCGTCACTCTGTGTCTCTGCTCCCTGCTCCCTACTGCTGTGCCGTCACTCTGTGTCTCTGCTCCCTGCACCCTACTGCTGTGCCGTCACTCTGTGTCTCTGCTCCCTGCACCGCTCTTCTGAGCCGTCACTCTGTGTCTCTGCTTCCTGCACCCTGCTGCTGTGCCGTCACTCTGTGTCTCTGCTCCCTGCACCACAGTGCTGTGCCATCACTATGTCTCTATTCCCTGCACCAAACTGCTGTGCCGTCTCTGTGTGTCTCTGCTCCCTGCACCCTACTGCTGTGCCGTCACTCTGTGTCTCTGCTCCCTGCACCCTACTGCTGTGCTGTCACTCTGTGTCTCTGCTCCCTGCACCCTACTGCTGTGCCGTCACTCTGTGTCTCTATTCCCTGCCCCACACTGCTGTGCCGTCACTCTGTGTCTCTATTCCCTGCACCACACTGCTGTGCCGTCACTCTGTGTCTCTGCTCCCTGCACCACACTGCTGTGCTGTCACTCTGTGTCTCTGCTCCCTGCACCCTACTGCTGTGCCGTCACTCTGTGTCTCTGCTCCCTGCACCCTACTGCTGTGCCCTCACTGTGTGTCTCTAATCCCTGCACCACACTGCTGTGCCGTCACTCTGTGTCTCTGCTCCCTGCACCCTACTGCTGTGCTGTCACTCTGTGTCTCTGCTCCGTGCACCCTACTGCTATGCCGTCAGTCTGTGTCTCTGCTCCCTGCTCCACACTACTGTGCCGTCACTCTGTATCTCTGCTTCCTGCCTTCTACTGCTGTGCCGTCACTCTGTGTCTCTGCTCCCTGCACCCTACTGCTATGCCGTCACTCTGTTTCTCTGCTCCCTGCTCCCTACTGCTGTCACTCTGTGTCTATTCCCTACACCACACTACTGTGCCGTCACTCTGTGTCTCTGCTCCCTACACCACACTGTTGTGCCGTCACTCTGTGTCTCTGCTCCCTGCTCCCTACTGCTGTGCCGTCACTCTGTGTCTCTGCTCCCTACTGCTGTGCCGTCACTCTGTGTCTCTGCTCCCTGCACCCTACTGCTGTGCCGTCACTCTGTGTCTATTACCTACACCATACTGCATTGCCGTCACTCTGTGTCTCTGCTCCCTACTGCTGTGCTGTCACTCTGTGTCTAATCCCTACACCACACTGCTCTGCCGTCACTCTGTGTCTCTGCTCCCTGCACCATACTGCTGTGCCGTCACTCTGTGTCTCTGCTCCCTGCTCCCTACTGCTGTGCCGTCACTCTGTGTCTCTGCTCCCTGCACCATACAGCTGTGCTGTCACTCTGTGTCTCTGCTCTCTGCTCCTCACTGCTGTGCCGTCACTGTGTCTCTTCTCCCTGCACCCTACTGCTGTGCCGTCACTCTGTGTCTCTTCTCCCTGCACCCTACTGCTGTGCCGTCACTCTGTGTCTCTGCTCCCTGCACCCTACTGCTGTGCTGTCACTCTGTGTCTCTGCTCCCTTCACCACACTGCTGTGCCGTCACTCTGTGTCTCTGCTACCTGCACCCTGCTGCTGTGCCGTCACTCTGTGTCTCTGCTCCCTGCACCCTACTGCTGTGCTGTCACTCTGTGTCTCTATTCCCTGCACCCTACTGCTGTGCTGTCACTGTGTGTCTCTGCTCCCTACTGCTGTGCCGTCACTCTGTGTCTCTGCTCCCTGCACCGCACTGCTGAGCCGTCACTCTGTGTCTCTGCTTCCTGCACCCTACTGCTGTGCTGTGACTGTGTGTCTATGCTCCCTGCACCCTACTGCTGTGCGTCACTCTGTGTCTCTGCTCCCTGCTCCCTACTGCTGTGCCGTCACTGTGTCCCTGCTCCCTACTGTTGTGCCGTCACTCTGTGTCTCTGCTCCCTGCACCCTACTGCTGTGCTGTCACTCTGTGTCTCTGCTCTCTGCTCCACACTGCTGTGCCGTCACTGTGTCTCTTCTCCCTGCACCCTACTGCTGTGCCGTCACTCTGTGTCTCTTCTCCCTGCACCCTACTGCTGTGCCGTCACTCTGTGGCTCCCTGCTCCCTTCACCACACTGCTGTGCCGTCACTCTGTGTCTCTGCTTCCTGCACCCTGCTGCTGTGCCATCACTCTGTGTCTCTGCTCCCTGCACCCTACTGCTGTGCTGTCACTCTGTGTCTCTATTCCCTGCACCGTACTGCTGTGCTGTCACTGTGTGTCTATGCTCCCTACTGCTGTGCCGTCACTCTGTGTCTCTGCTCCTTGCACCGCACTGCTGAGCCGTCACTCTGTGTCTCTGCTTCCTGCACCCTGCTGCTGTGCCGTCACTCTGTGTCTCTGCTCCCTGCACCCTACTGCTGTGCCGTCACTCTGTGTCTCTGCTCCCTGCACCCTACTGCTGTGCCGTCACTCTGTGTCTCTGCTCCCTGCATCATACGGCTGTGCCGTCACTGTGTCTCTATTCCCTGCACCCTACTGCTGTGCCATCACTGTGTCTCTGCTCCCTGCACCCTACTGCTGTGCCGTCACTCTGTGTCTCTGCTCCCTGCACCCTACTGATGTTCTGTCACTGTGTGTCTCTGCTCCCTGCACCACACTGCTGTGCCATCACTCTGTGTCTCTGCTCCCTGCACCACACTGCTGTGCCGTCACTCTGTGTCTCTGCTGCCTGCTCCCTACTGCTGTGCTGTCACTGTGTGTCTCTGCTCCCTGCACCACACTGCTGTGCCGTCACTCTGTGTCTCTGCTCCCTGCACCACACTGCTGTGCCGTCACTCTGTGTCTCTGCTCCCTGCACCCTACTGCTGTGCCGTCACTCTGTGTCTCTGCTCCCTGCACCCTACTGCTGTGCCGTCACTCTGTGGTACTGCTCCCTGCACCCTACTGCTGTGCCGTTACTCTGTGTCTCTGCTCCCTGCTCCCTACTGCTGTGCCGTCACTCTGTGTCTCTGCTCCCTGCACCCTACTGCTGTGCTGTCACTCTGTGTCTCTGCTCTCTGCTCCACACTGCTGTGCCGTCACTGTGTCTCTTCTCCCTGCACCCTACTGCTGTGCCGTCACTCTGTGTCTCTTCTCCCTGCACCCTACTGCTGTGCTGTCACTCTGTGTCTCTGCTCCCTTCACCACACTACTGTGCCGTCACTCTGTGTCTCTGCTCCCTGCACCTTGCTGCTGTGCCGTCACTCTGTGTCTCTGCTCCCTGCACCCTACTGCTGTGCTGTCACTCTGTGTCTCTATTCCCTGCACCCTACTGCTGTGCTGTCACTGTGTGTCTCTGCTCCCTACTGCTGTGCCGTCACTCTGTGTCTCTGCTCCCTGCACCGCACTGCTGAGCCGTCACTCTGTGTCTCTGCTTCCTGCACCCTACTGCTATGCTGTCACTGTGTGTCTATGCTCCCTGCACCCTACTGCTGTGCCGTCACTCTGCGTCTCTGCTCCCTGCTCCCTACTGCTGTGCCGTCACTCTGTGTCTCTGCTCCCTGCTCCCTACTGCTGTGCCGTCACTCTGTGTCTCTGCTCCCTGCACCCTACTGCTGTGCCGTCACTCTGTGTCTCTGCTCCGTGCACCGCTCTTCTGAGCCGTCACTCTGTGTCTCTGCTTCCTGCACCCTGCTGCTGTGCCGTCACTCTGTGTCTCTGCTCCCTGCTCCACACTGCTGTGCCGTCACTGTGTCTCTTCTCCCTGCACCAAACTGCTGTGCCGTCACTCTGTGTCTCTTCTCCCTGCACCCTACTGCTGTGCTGTCACTCTGTGTCTCTGCTCCCTTCACCACACTACTGTGCCGTCACTCTGTGTCTCTGCTCCCTGCACCCTACTGCTGTGCCGTCACTCTGTGTCTCTGCTCCCTGCACCCTACGGCTGTGCCGTCACTGTGTCTCTATTCCCTGCACCCTACTGCTGTGCCGTCACTGTGTCTCTGCTCCCTGCACCCTACTGCTGTGCCGTTCCTCTGTGTCTCTGCTCCCTGCACCCTACTGCTGTGCTGTCACTGTGTGTCTCTGCTCCCTGCACCACACTGCTGTGCCGTCACTGTGTGTCTCTGCTCCCTGCACCACACTACTGTGCCGTCACTCTGTGTCTCTGCTCCCTGCACCCTACTGCTGTGCCGTCACTCTGTGTCTCTGCTCCCTACACCCTACTGCTGTGCCGTCACTCTGTGTCTCTGCTCCCTGCACCCTACTGCTGTGCCGTTACTCTGTGTCTCTGCTCCCTGCTCCCTACTGCTGTGCCGTCACTCTGTGTCTCTGCTCCCTGAACCCTACTGCTGTGCTGTCACTCTGTGTCTCTGCTCTCTGCTCCACACTACTGTGCCGTCACTGTGTCTCTTCTCCCTGCACCCTACTGCTGTGCCGTCACTCTGTGTCACTTCTCCCTGCACCCTACTGCTGTGCTGTCACTCTGTGTCTCTGCTCTCTGCACCCTACTGCTGTGCTGTCACTCTGTGTCTCTGCTCCCTTCTCCACACTACTGTGCCGTCACTCTGTGTCTCTGCTTCCTGCACCTTGCTGCTGTGCCGTCACTCTGTGTCTCTGCTCCCTGCACCCTACTGCTGTGCTGTCACTCTGTGTCTCTATTCCCTGCACCCTACTGCTGTGCTGTCACTGTGTGTCTCTGCTGCCTACTGCTGTGCCGCCACTCTGTGTCTCTGCTCCCTGCACCGCACTGCTGAGCCGTCACTCTGTGTCTCTGCTTCCTGCACCCTACTGCTATCCTGTCACTGTGTGTCTATGCTCCCTGCACCCTACTGCTGTGCCGTCACTCTGCGTCTCTGCTCCCTGCTCCCTACTGCTGTGCCGTCACTCTGTGTCTCTGCTCCCTACTGCTGTGCCGTCACTCTGTGTCTCTGCTCCCTGCACCCTACTGCTGTGCCATCACTCTGTGTCTCTGCTCCCTGCACCGCTCTTCTGAGCCGTCACTCTGTGTCTCTGCTTCCTGCACCCTGCTGCTGTGCCGTCACTCTGTGTCTCTGCTCCCTGCACCACAGTGCTGTGCCATCACTATGTCTCTAGTCCCTGCACCAAACTGCTGTGCCGTCTCTGTGTGTCTCTGCTCCCTGCACCCTACTGCTGTGCCGTCACTCTGTGTCTTCGCTCCCTGCACCCTACTGCTGTGCTGTCACTCTGTGTCTCTGCTCCCTGCACCCTACTGCTGTGCCGTCACTCTGTGTCTCTATTCCCTGCCCCACACTGCTCTGCCGTCACTCTGTGTCTCTATTCCTTGCACCACACTACTGTGCCGTCACTCTGTGTCTCTGCTCCCTGCACCACACTGCTCTGCTGTCACTCTGTGTCTCTGCTCCCTGCACCCTACTGCTGTGCCGTCACTCTGTGTCTCTGCTCCCTGCACCCTACTGCTGTGCCGTCACTGTGTGTCTCTATTCCCTGCACCACACTACTGTTCCGTCACTCTGTGTCTCTGCTCCCTGCACCCTACTGCTGTGCTGTCACTCTGTGTCTGTGCTCCGTGCACCCTACTGCTATGCCGTCAGTCTGTGTCTCTGCTCCCTGCTCCACACTGCTGTGCCGTCACTCTGTATCTCTGCTACCTGCCTTCAACTGCTGTGCCGTCACTCTGTGTATCTGCTCCATGCACCCTACTGCTGTGCCGTCACTCTGTTTCTCTGCTCCCTGCTCCCTACTGCTGTGCTGTCACTCTGTGTCTATTCCCTACACCACACTACTGTGCCGTCACTCTGTGTCTCTGCTCCCTACACCACACTACTGTGCTGTCACTCTGTGTCTCTGCTCCCTGCACCCTACTGCTATGCCGTCAGTCTGTGTCTCTGCTCCCTGCTCCACACTGTTGTGCCGTCACTCTGTGTCTCTGCTCCCTGCTCCCTACTGCTGTGCCGTCACTCTGTGTCTCTGCTCCCTACTGCTGTGCCGTCACTCTGTGTCTCTGCTCCCTGCACCCTACTGCTGTGCCGTCACTCTGTGTCTATTACCTACACCATACCGCATTGCCGTCACTCTTTGTCTCTGCTCCCTACTGCTGTGCTGTCACTCTGTGTCTATTCCCTACACCACACTGCTCTGCCGTCACTCTGTGTCTCTGCTCCCTGCACCACACTGCTGTGCCATCACTCTGTGTCTCTGCTCCCTGCTCCCTACTGCTGTGCCGTCACTCTGTGTCTCTGCTCCCTGCACCCTACAGCTGTGCTGTCACTCTGTGTCTCTGCTCTCTGCTCCACACTGCTGTGCCGTCACTGTGTCTCTTCTCCCTGCACCCCACTGCTGTGCCGTCACTCTGTGTCTCTTCTCCCTGCACCCTACTGCTGTGCCGTCACTCTGTGTCTCTGCTCCCTTCACCACACTGCTGTGCCGTCACTCTGTGTCTCTGCTTCCTGCACCCTGCTGCTGTGCCGTCACTCTGTGTCTCTGCTCCCTGCACCCTACTGCTGTGCTGTCACTCTGTGTCTCTATTCCCTGCACCCTACTGCTGTGCTGTCACTGTGTGTCTCTGCTCCCTACTGCTGTGCCGTCACTCTGTGTCTCTGCTCCCTGCACCGCACTGCTGAGCCGTCACTCTGTGTCTCTGCTCCCTGCACCCTACTGCTGTGCCGTCACTATGTGTCTCTGCTCCCTGCTCCCTACTGCTGTGCCGTCACTCTGTGTCTCTGCTCCCTGCACCCTACTGCTGTGCTGTCACTCTGTGTCTCTGCTCTCTGCTCCACACTGCTGTTCCGTCACTGTATCTCTTCTCCCTGCACCCTACTGCTGTGCCGTCACTCTGTGTCTCTTCTCCCTGCACCCTACTGCTGTGCCGTCACTCTGTGTCTCTGCTCCCTGCACCCTACTGCTGTGCTGTCACTCTGTGTCTCTGCTCCCTTCACCACACTGCTGTGCCGTCACTATGTGTCTCTGCTTCCTGCACCCTGCTTCTGTGCCGTCACTCTGTGTCTCTGCTCCCTGCACCCTACTGCTGTGCTGTCACTCTGTGTCTCTATTCCCTGCACCCTACTGCTGCGCTGTCACTGTGTGTCTCTGCTCCCTACTGCTGTGCCGTCACTCTGTGTCTCTGCTCCCTGCACCGCACTGCTGAGCTGTCACTCTGTGTCTCTACTCCCTGCACCACACTGCTGTGCCGTCACTCTGTGTCCCTGCTCCCTGCACCCTACTGCTGTGCCGTCACTCTGTGTCTCTGCTCCCTGCACCCTACTGCTGTGCCGTCACTATGTGTCTCTGCTCCCTGCTCCCTACTGCTGTGCCGTCACTCTGTGTCTCTGCTCCCTGCACCCTACTGCTGTGCTGTCACTCTGTGTCTCTGCTCTCTGCTCCACACTGCTGTTCCGTCACTGTATCTCTTCTCCCTGCACCCTACTGCTGTGCCGTCACTCTGTGTCTCTTCTCCCTGCACCCTACTGCTGTGCCGTCACTCTGTGTCTCTGCTCCCTGCACCCTACTGCTGTGCCCTCACTGTGTGTCTCTAATCCCTGCACCACACTGCTGTGCCGTCACTCTGTGTCTCTGCTCCCTGCACCCTACTGCTGTGCTGTCACTCTGTGTCTCTGCTCCGTGCACCCTACTGCTATGCCGTCAGTCTGTGTCTCTGCTCCCTGCTCCACACTACTGTGCCGTCACTCTGTATCTCTGCTTCCTGCCTTCTACTGCTGTGCCGTCACTCTGTGTCTCTGCTCCCTGCACCCTACTGCTATGCCGTCACTCTGTTTCTCTGCTCCCTGCTCCCTACTGCTGTGCTGTCACTCTGTGTCTATTCCCTACACCACACTACTGTGCCGTCACTCTGTGTCTCTGCTCCCTACACCACACTACTGTGCTGTCACTCTGTGTCTCTGCTCCCTGCACCCTACTGCTATGCCGTCAGTTTGTGTCTCTGCTCCCTGCTCCACACTGTTGTGCCGTCACTCTGTGTCTCTGCTCCCTGCTCCCTACTGCTGTGCCGTCACTCTGTGTCTCTGCTCCCTACTGCTGTGCCGTCACTCTGTGTCTCTGCTCCCTGCACCCTACTGCTGTGCCGTCACTCTGTGTCTATTACCTACACCATACTGCATTGCCGTCACTCTGTGTCTCTGCTCCCTACTGCTGTGCTGTCACTCTGTGTCTAATCCCTACACCACACTGCTCTGCCGTCACTCTGTGTCTCTGCTCCCTGCACCATACTGCTGTGCCGTCACTCTGTGTCTCTGCTCCCTGCTCCCTACTGCTGTGCCGTCACTCTGTGTCTCTGCTCCCTGCACCATACAGCTGTGCTGTCACTCTGTGTCTCTGCTCTCTGCTCCTCACTGCTGTGCCGTCACTGTGTCTCTTCTCCCTGCACCCTACTGCTGTGCCGTCACTCTGTGTCTCTTCTCCCTGCACCCTACTGCTGTGCCGTCACTCTGTGTCTCTGCTCCCTGCACCCTACTGCTGTGCTGTCACTCTGTGTCTCTGCTCCCTTCACCACACTGCTGTGCCGTCACTCTGTGTCTCTGCTACCTGCACCCTGCTGCTGTGCCGTCACTCTGTGTCTCTGCTCCCTGCACCCTACTGCTGTGCTGTCACTCTGTGTCTCTATTCCCTGCACCCTACTGCTGTGCTGTCACTGTGTGTCTCTGCTCCCTACTGCTGTGCCGTCACTCTGTGTCTCTGCTCCCTGCACCGCACTGCTGAGCCGTCACTCTGTGTCTCTGCTTCCTGCACCCTACTGCTGTGCTGTGACTGTGTGTCTATGCTCCCTGCACCCTACTGCTGTGCCGTCACTCTGTGTCTCTGCTCCCTGCTCCCTACTGCTGTGCCGTCACTGTGTCCCTGCTCCCTACTGCTGTGCCGTCACTCTGTGTCTCTGCTCCCTGCACCCTACTGCTGTGCTGTCACTCTGTGTCTCTGCTCTCTGCTCCACACTGCTGTGCCGTCACTGTGTCTCTTCTCCCTGCACCCTACTGCTGTGCCGTCACTCTGTGTCTCTTCTCCCTGCACCCTACTGCTGTGCCGTCACTCTGTGGCTCCCTGCTCCCTTCACCACACTGCTGTGCCGTCACTCTGTGTCTCTGCTTCCTGCACCCTGCTTCTGTGCCATCACTCTGTGTCTCTGCTCCCTGCACCCTACTGCTGTGCTGTCACTCTGTGTCTCTATTCCCTGCACCGTACTGCTGTGCTGTCACTGTGTGTCTATGCTCCCTACTGCTGTGCCGTCACTCTGTGTCTCTGCTCCTTGCACCGCACTGCTGAGCCGTCACTCTGTGTCTCTGCTTCCTGCACCCTGCTGCTGTGCCGTCACTCTGTGTCTCTGCTCCCTGCACCCTACTGCTGTGCCGTCACTCTGTGTCTCTGCTCCCTGCACCCTACTGCTGTGCCGTCACTCTGTGTCTCTGCTCCCTGCATCATACGGTTGTGCCGTCACTGTGTCTGTATTCCCTGCACCCTACTGCTGTGCCATCACTGTGTCTCTGCTCCCTGCACCCTACTGCTGTGCCGTCACTCTGTGTCTCTGCTCCCTGCACCCTACTGATGTTCTGTCACTGTGTGTCTCTGCTCCCTGCACCACACTGCTGTGCCATCACTCTGTGTCTCTGGTCCCTGCACCACACTGCTGTGCCGTCACTCTGTGTCTCTGCTGCCTGCTCCCTACTGCTGTGCTGTCACTGTGTGTCTCTGCTCCCTGCACCACACTGCTGTGCCGTCACTCTGTGTCTCTGCTCCCTGCACCACACTGCTGTGCCGTCACTCTGTGTCTCTGCTCCCTGCACCCTACTGCTGTGCCGTCACTCTGTGTCTCTGCTCCCTGCACCCTACTGCTGTGCCGTCACTCTGTGGTACTGCTCCCTGCACCCTACTGCTGTGCCGTTACTCTGTGTCTCTGCTCCCTGCTCCCTACTGCTGTGCCGTCACTCTGTGTCTCTGCTCCCTGCACCCTACTGCTGTGCTGTCACTCTGTGTCTCTGCTCTCTGCTCCACACTGCTGTGCCGTCACTGTGTCTCTTCTCCCTGCACCCTACTGCTGTGCCGTCACTCTGTGTCTCTTCTCCCTGCACCCTACTGCTGTGCCGTCACTCTGTGTCTCTGCTCCCTGCACCCTACTGCTGTGCTGTCACTCTGTGTCTCTGCTCCCTTCACCACACTGCTGTGCCGTCACTATGTGTCTCTGCTTCCTGCACCCTGCTGCTGTGCCGTCACTCTGTGTCTCTGCTCCCTGCACCCTACTGCTGTGCTGTCACTCTGTGTCTCTATTCCCTGCACCCTACTGCTGCGCTGTCACTGTGTGTCTCTGCTCCCTACTGCTGTGCCGTCACTCTGTGTCTCTGCTCCCTGCACCGCACTGCTGAGCTGTCACTCTGTGTCTCTGCTCCCTGCACCACACTGCTGTGCCGTCACTCTGTGTCCCTGCTCCCTGCACCCTACTGCTGTGCCGTCACTCTGTGTCTCTGCTCCCTGCACCCTACTGCTGTGCCGTCACTATGTGTCTCTGCTCCCTGCTCCCTACTGCTGTGCCGTCACTCTGTGTCTCTGCTCCCTGCACCCTACTGCTGTGCTGTCACTCTGTGTCTCTGCTCTCTGCTCCACACTGCTGTTCCGTCACTGTATCTCTTCTCCCTGCACCCTACTGCTGTGCCGTCACTCTGTGTCTCTTCTCCCTGCACCCTACTGCTGTGCCGTCACTCTGTGTCTCTGCTCCCTGCACCCTACTGCTGTGCTGTCACTCTGTGTCTCTGCTCCCTTCACCACACTGCTGTGCCGTCACTATGTGTCTCTGCTTCCTGCACCCTACTGCTGTGCCGTCACTCTGTGTCTCTGCTCCCTGCACCCTACTGCTGTGCCCTCACTGTGTGTCTCTAATCCCTGCACCACACTGCTGTGCCGTCACTCTGTGTCTCTGCTCTCTGCTCCACACTGCTGTGCCGTCACTGTGTCTCTTCTCCCTGCACCCTACTGCTGTGCTGTCACTCTGTGTCTCTGCTCCGTGCACCCTACTGCTATGCCGTCAGTCTGTGTCTCTGCTCCCTGCTCCACACTACTGTGCCGTCACTCTGTATCTCTGCTTCCTGCCTTCTACTGCTGTGCCGTCACTCTGTGTCTCTGCTCCCTGCACCCTACTGCTATGCCGTCACTCTGTTTCTCTGCTCCCTGCTCCCTACTGCTGTGCTGTCACTCTGTGTCTATTCCCTACACCACACTACTGTGCCGTCACTCTGTGTCTCTGCTCCCTACACCACACTACTGTGCTGTCACTCTGTGTCTCTGCTCCCTGCACCCTACTGCTATGCCGTCAGTTTGTGTCTCTGCTCCCTGCTCCACACTGTTGTGCCGTCACTCTGTGTCTCTGCTCCCTGCTCCCTACTGCTGTGCCGTCACTCTGTGTCTCTGCTCCCTACTGCTGTGCCGTCACTCTGTGTCTCTGCTCCCTGCACCCTGCTGCTGTGCCGTCACTCTGTGTCTATTACCTACACCATACTGCATTGCCGTCACTCTGTGTCTCTGCTCCCTACTGCTGTGCTGTCACTCTGTGTCTAATCCCTACACCACACTGCTCTGCCGTCACTCTGTGTCTCTGCTCCCTGCACCATACTGCTGTGCCGTCACTCTGTGTCTCTGCTCCCTGCTCCCTACTGCTGTGCCGTCACTCTGTGTCTCTGCTCCCTGCACCATACAGCTGTGCTGTCACTCTGTGTCTCTGCTCTCTGCTCCTCACTGCTGTGCCGTCACTGTGTCTCTTCTCCCTGCACCCTACTGCTGTGCCGTCACTCTGTGTCTCTTCTCCCTGCACCCTACTGCTGTGCCGTCACTCTGTGTCTCTGCTCCCTGCACCCTACTGCTGTGCTGTCACTCTGTGTCTCTGCTCCCTTCACCACACTGCTGTGCCGTCACTCTGTGTCTCTGCTACCTGCACCCTGCTGCTGTGCCGTCACTCTGTGTCTCTGCTCCCTGCACCCTACTGCTGTGCTGTCACTCTGTGTCTCTATTCCCTGCACCCTACTGCTGTGCTGTCACTGTGTGTCTCTGCTCCCTACTGCTGTGCCGTCACTCTGTGTCTCTGCTCCCTGCACCGCACTGCTGAGCCGTCACTCTGTGTCTCTGCTTCCTGCACCCTACTGCTGTGCTGTGACTGTGTGTCTATGCTCCCTGCACCCTACTGCTGTGCCGTCACTCTGTGTCTCTTCTCCCTGCTCCCTACTGCTGTGCCGTCACTGTGTCCCTGCTCCCTACTGCTGTGCCGTCACTCTGTGTCTCTGCTCCCTGCACCCTACTGCTGTGCTGTCACTCTGTGTCTCTGCTCTCTGCTCCACACTGCTGTGCCGTCACTGTGTCTCTTCTCCCTGCACCCTACTGCTGTGCCGTCACTCTGTGTCTCTTCTCCCTGCACCCTACTGCTGTGCCGTCACTCTGTGGCTCCCTGCTCCCTTCACCACACTGCTGTGCCGTCACTCTGTGTCTCTTCTCCCTGCACCCTACTGCTGTGCCGTCACTCTGTGTCTCTGCTCCCTGCACCCTACTGCTGTGCTGTCACTCTGTGTCTCTGCTCCCTTCACCACACTGCTGTGCCGTCACTATGTGTCTCTGCTTCCTGCACCCTACTGCTGTGCCGTCACTCTGTGTCTCTGCTCCCTGCACCCTACTGCTGTGCCCTCACTGTGTGTCTCTAATCCCTGCACCACACTGCTGTGCCGTCACTCTGTGTCTCTGCTCCCTGCACCCTACTGCTGTGCTGTCACTCTGTGTCTCTGCTCCGTGCACCCTACTGCTATGCCGTCAGTCTGTGTCTCTGCTCCCTGCTCCACACTACTGTGCCGTCACTCTGTATCTCTGCTTCCTGCCTTCTACTGCTGTGCCGTCACTCTGTGTCTCTGCTCCCTGCACCCTACTGCTATGCCGTCACTCTGTTTCTCTGCTCCCTGCTCCCTACTGCTGTGCTGTCACTCTGTGTCTATTCCCTACACCACACTACTGTGCCGTCACTCTGTGTCTCTGCTCCCTACACCACACTACTGTGCTGTCACTCTGTGTCTCTGCTCCCTGCACCCTACTGCTATGCCGTCAGTTTGTGTCTCTGCTCCCTGCTCCACACTGTTGTGCCGTCACTCTGTGTCTCTGCTCCCTGCTCCCTACTGCTGTGCCGTCACTCTGTGTCTCTGCTCCCTACTGCTGTGCCGTCACTCTGTGTCTCTGCTCCCTGCACCCTACTGCTGTGCCGTCACTCTGTGTCTATTACCTACACCATACTGCATTGCCGTCACTCTGTGTCTCTGCTCCCTACTGCTGTGCTGTCACTCTGTGTCTAATCCCTACACCACACTGCTCTGCCGTCACTCTGTGTCTCTGCTCCCTGCACCATACTGCTGTGCCGTCACTCTGTGTCTCTGCTCCCTGCTCCCTACTGCTGTGCCGTCACTCTGTGTCTCTGCTCCCTGCACCATACAGCTGTGCTGTCACTCTGTGTCTCTGCTCTCTGCTCCTCACTGCTGTGCCGTCACTGTGTCTCTTCTCCCTGCACCCTACTGCTGTGCCGTCACTCTGTGTCTCTTCTCCCTGCACCCTACTGCTGTGCCGTCACTCTGTGTCTCTGCTCCCTGCACCCTACTGCTGTGCTGTCACTCTGTGTCTCTGCTCCCTTCACCACACTGCTGTGCCGTCACTCTGTGTCTCTGCTACCTGCACCCTGCTGCTGTGCCGTCACTCTGTGTCTCTGCTCCCTGCACCCTACTGCTGTGCTGTCACTCTGTGTCTCTATTCCCTGCACCCTACTGCTGTGCTGTCACTGTGTGTCTCTGCTCCCTACTGCTGTGCCGTCACTCTGTGTCTCTGCTCCCTGCACCGCACTGCTGAGCCGTCACTCTGTGTCTCTGCTTCCTGCACCCTACTGCTGTGCTGTGACTGTGTGTCTATGCTCCCTGCACCCTACTGCTGTGCCGTCACTCTGTGTCTCTGCTCCCTGCTCCCTACTGCTGTGCCGTCACTGTGTCCCTGCTCCCTACTGCTGTGCCGTCACTCTGTGTCTCTGCTCCCTGCACCCTACTGCTGTGCTGTCACTCTGTGTCTCTGCTCTCTGCTCCACACTGCTGTGCCGTCACTGTGTCTCTTCTCCCTGCACCCTACTGCTGTGCCGTCACTCTGTGTCTCTTCTCCCTGCACCCTACTGCTGTGCCGTCACTCTGTGGCTCCCTGCTCCCTTCACCACACTGCTGTGCCGTCACTCTGTGTCTCTGCTTCCTGCACCCTGCTGCTGTGCCATCACTCTGTGTCTCTGCTCCCTGCACCCTACTGCTGTGCTGTCACTCTGTGTCTCTATTCCCTGCACCGTACTGCTGTGCTGTCACTGTGTGTCTATGCTCCCTACTGCTGTGCCGTCACTCTGTGTCTCTGCTCCTTGCACCGCACTGCTGAGCCCTCACTCTGTGTCTCTGCTTCCTGCACCCTGCTGCTGTGCCGTCACTCTGTGTCTCTGCTCCCTGCACCCTACTGCTGTGCCGTCACTCTGTGTCTCTGCTCCCTGCACCCTACTGCTGTGCCGTCACTCTGTGTCTCTGCTCCCTGCATCATACGGCTGTGCCGTCACTGTGTCTCTATTCCCTGCACCCTACTGCTGTGCCATCACTGTGTCTCTGCTCCCTGCACCCTACTGCTGTGCCGTCACTCTGTGTCTCTGCTCCCTGCACCCTACTGATGTTCTGTCACTGTGTGTCTCTGCTCCCTGCACCACACTGCTGTGCCATCACTCTGTGTCTCTGCTCCCTGCACCACACTGCTGTGCCGTCACTCTGTGTCTCTGCTGCCTGCTCCCTACTGCTGTGCTGTCACTGTGTGTCTCTGCTCCCTGCACCACACTGCTGTGCCGTCACTCTGTGTCTCTGCTCCCTGCACCACACTGCTGTGCCGTCACTCTGTGTCTCTGCTCCCTGCACCCTACTGCTGTGCCGTCACTCTGTGTCTCTGCTCCCTGCACCCTACTGCTGTGCCGTCACTCTGTGGTACTGCTCCCTGCACCCTACTGCTGTGCCGTTACTCTGTGTCTCTGCTCCCTGCTCCCTACTGCTGTGCCGTCCCTCTGTGTCTCTGCTCCCTGCACCCTACTGCTGTGCTGTCACTCTGTGTCTCTGCTCTCTGCTCCACACTGCTGTGCCGTCACTGTGTCTCTTCTCCCTGCACCCTACTGCTGTGCCGTCACTCTGTGTCTCTTCTCCCTGCAGCCTACTGCTGTGCTGTCACTCTGTGTCTCTGCTCCCTTCACCACACTACTGTGCCGTCACTCTGTGTCTCTGCTCCCTGCACCCTACTGCTGTGCCGTCACTCTGTGTCTCTGCTCCCTGCACCCTACGGCTATGCCGTCACTGTGTCTCTATTCCCTGCTCCCTACTGCTGTGCCATCACTGTGTCTCTGCTCCCTGCACCCTACTGCTGTGCCGTTCCTCTGTGTCTCTGCTCCCTGCACCCTACTGCTGTGCTGTCACTGTGTGTCTCTGCTCCGTGCACCACACTGCTGTGCCGTCACTCTGTGTCTCTGCTCCCTGCACCACACTGCTGTGCCGTCACTCTGTGTCTCTGCTCCCTGCACCCTACTGCTGTGCCGTCACTCTGTGTCTCTGCTCCCTACACCCTACTGCTGTGCCGTCACTCTGTGTCTCTGCTCCCTGCACCCTACTGCTGTGCCGTTACTCTGTGTCTCTGCTCCCTGCTCCCTACTGCTGTGCCGTCACTCTGTGTCTCTGCTCCCTGCACCCTACTGCTGTGCTGTCACTCTGTGTCTCTGCTCTCTGCTCCACGCTGCTGTGCCGTCACTATGTCTCTTCTCCCTGCACCCTACTGCGGTGCCGTCACTCTGTGTCTCTTCTCCCTGCACCCTACTGCTGTGCTGTCACTCTGTGTCTCTGCTCCCTGCACCCTACTGCTGTGCTGTCACTCTGTGTCTCTGCTCCCTTCTCCACACTACTGTACCGTCACTCTGTGTCTCTGCTTCCTGCACCTTGCTGCTGTGCCGTCACTCTGTGTCTCTGCTCCCTGCACCCTACTGCTGTGCTGTCACTCTGTGTCTCTATTCCCTGCATCCTACTGCTGTGCTGTCACTGTGTGTCTCTGCTCCCTACTGCTGTGCCGTCACTCTGTGTCTCTGCTCCCTGCACCGCACTGCTGAGCCGTCACTCTGTGTCTCTGCTTCCTGCACCCTACTGCTATGCTGTCACTGTGTATCTATGCTCCCTGCACCCTACTGCTGTGCCGTCACTCTGCGTCTCTGCTCCCTGCTCCCTACTGCTGTGCCGTCACTCTGTGTCTCTGCTCCCTGCTCCCTACTGCTGTGCCGTCACTCTGTGTCTCTGCTCCCTGCACCCTACTGCTGTGCCGTCACTCTGTGTCTCTGCTCCGTGCACCGCTCTTCTGAGCCGTCACTCTGTGTCTCTGCTTCCTGCACCCTGCTGCTGTGCCGTCACTCTGTGTCTCTGCTCCCTGCTCCACACTGCTGTGCCGTCACTGTGTCTCTTCTCCCTGCACCAAACTGCTGTGCCGTCACTCTGTGTCTCTTCTCCCTGCACCCTACTGCTTTGCTGTCACTCTGTGACTCTGCTCCCTTCACCACACTACTGTGCCGTCACTCTGTGTCTCTGCTCCCTGCACCCTACTGCTGTGCCGTCACTCTGTGTCTCTGCTCCCTGCACCCTACGGCTGTGCCATCACTGTGTCTCTATTCCCTGCACCCTACTGCTGTGCCGTCACTGTGTCTCTGCTCCCTGCACCCTACTGCTGTGCCGTTCCTCTGTGTCTCTGCTCCCTGCACCCTACTGCTGTGCTGTCACTGTGTGTCTCTGCTCCCTGCACCACACTGCTGTGCCGTCACTGTGTGTCTCTGCTCCCTGCACCACACTGCTGTGCCGTCACTCTGTGTCTCTGCTCCCTGCACCCTACTGCTGTGCCGTCACTCTGTGTCTCTGCTCCCTACACCCTACTGCTGTGCCGTCACTCTGTGTCTCTGCTCCCTGCACCCTACTGCTGTGCCGTTACTCTGTGTCTCTGCTCCCTGCTCCCTACTGCTGTGCCGTCACTCTGTGTCTCTGCTCCCTGAACCCTACTGCTGTGCTGTCACTCTGTGTCTCTGCTCTCTGCTCCACACTACTGTGCCGTCACTGTGTCTCTTCTCCCTGCACCCTACTGCTGTGCCGTCACTCTGTGTCACTTCTCCCTGCACCCTACTGCTGTGCTGTCACTCTGTGTCTCTGCTCTCTGCACCCTACTGCTGTGCTGTCACTCTGTGTCTCTGCTCCCTTCTCCACACTACTGTGCCGTCACTCTGTGTCTCTGCTTCCTGCACCTTGCTGCTGTGCCGTCACTCTGTGTCTCTGCTCCCTGCACCCTACTGCTGTGCTGTCACTCTGTGTCTCTATTCCCTGCACCCTACTGCTGTGCTGTCACTGTGTGTCTCTGCTGCCTACTGCTGTGCCGTCACTCTGTGTCTCTGCTCCCTGCACCGCACTGCTGAGCCGTCACTCTGTGTCTCTGCTTCCTGCACCCTACTGCTATCCTGTCACTGTGTGTCTATGCTCCCTGCACCCTACTGCTGTGCCGTCACTCTGCGTCTCTGCTCCCTGCTCCCTACTGCTGTGCCGTCACTCTGTGTCTCTGCTCCCTGCTCCCTACTGCTGTGCCGTCACTCTGTGTCTCTGCTCCCTGCACCCTACTGCTGTGCCATCACTCTGTGTCTCTGCTCCCTGCACCGCTCTTCTGAGCCGTCACTCTGTGTCTCTGCTTCCTGCACCCTGCTGCTGTGCCGTCACTCTGTGTCTCTGCTCCCTGCACCACAGTGCTGTGCCATCACTATGTCTCTATTCCCTGCACCAAACTGTTGTGCCGTCTCTGTGTGTCTCTGCTCCCTGCACCCTACTGCTGTGCCGTCACTCTGTGTCTTCGCTCCCTGCACCCTACTGCTGTGCTGTCACTCTGTGTCTCTGCTCCCTGCACCCTACTGCTGTGCCGTCACTCTGTGTCTCTATTCCCTGCCCCACACTGCTCTGCCGTCACTCTGTGTCTTTATTCCTTGCACCACACTACTGTGCCGTCACTCTGTGTCTCTGCTCCCTGCACCACACTGCTCTGCTGTCACTCTGTGTCTCTGCTCCCTGCACCCTACTGCTGTGCCGTCACTCTGTGTCTCTGCTCCCTGCACCCTACTGCTGTGCCGTCACTGTGTGTCTCTATTCCCTGCACCACACTGCTGTTCCGTCACTCTGTGTCTCTGCTCCCTGCACCCTACTGCTGTGCTGTCACTCTGTGTCTGTGCTCCGTGCACCCTACTGCTATGCCGTCAGTCTGTGTCTCTGCTCCCTGCTCCACACTGCTGTGCCGTCACTCTGTATCTCTGCTACCTGCCTTCAACTGCTGTACCGTCACTCTGTGTATCTGCTCCCTGCACCCTACTGCTGTGCCGTCACTCTGTTTCTCTGCTCCCTGCTCCCTACTGCTGTGCTGTCACTCTGTGTCTATTCCCTACACCACACTACTGTGCCGTCACTCTGTGTCTCTGCTCCCTACACCACACTACTGTGCTGTCACTCTGTGTCTCTGCTCCCTGCACCCTACTGCTATGCCGTCAGTCTGTGTCTCTGCTCCCTGCTCCACACTGTTGTGCCGTCACTCTGTGTCTCTGCTCCCTGCTCCCTACTGCTGTGCCGTCACTCTGTGTCTCTGCTCCCTACTGCTGTGCCGTCACTCTGTGTCTCTGCTCCCTGCACCCTACTGCTGTGCCGTCACTCTGTGTCTATTACCTACACCATACCGCATTGCCATCACTCTTTGTCTCTGCTCCCTACTGCTGTGCTGTCACTCTGTGTCTATTCCCTACACCACACTGCTCTGCCGTCACTCTGTGTCTCTGCTCCCTGCACCACACTGCTGTGCCATCACTCTGTGTCTCTGCTCCCTGCTCCCTACTGCTGTGCCGTCACTCTGTGTCTCTGCTCCCTGCACCCTACAGCTGTGCTGTCACTCTGTGTCTCTGCTCTCTGCACCCCACTGCTGTGCCGTCACTCTGTGTCTCTTCTCCCTGCACCCTACTGCTGTGCCGTCACTCTGTGTCTCTGCTCCCTTCACCACACTGCTGTGCCGTCACTCTGTGTCTCTGCTTCCTGCACCCTGCTGCTGTGCCGTCACTCTGTGTCTCTGCTCCCTGCACCCTACTGCTGTGCTGTCACTCTGTGTCTCTATTCCCTGCACCCTACTGCTGTGCTGTCACTGTGTGTCTCTGCTCCCTACTGCTGTGCCGTCACTCTGTGTCTCTGCTCCCTGCACCGCACTGCTGAGCCGTCACTCTGTGTCTCTGCTCCCTGCACCCTACTGCTGTGCCGTCACTATGTGTCTCTGCTCCCTGCTCCCTACTGCTGTGCCGTCACTCTGTGTCTCTGCTCCCTGCACCCTACTGCTGTGCTGTCACTCTGTGTCTCTGCTCTCTACTCCACACTGCTGTTCCGTCACTGTATCTCTTCTCCCTGCACCCTACTGCTGTGCCGTCACTCTGTGTCTCTTCTCCCTGCACCCTACTGCTGTGCCGTCACTCTGTGTCTCTGCTCCCTGCACCCTACTGCTGTGCTGTCACTCTGTGTCTCTGCTCCCTTCACCACACTGCTGTGCCGTCACTATGTGTCTCTGCTTCCTGCACCCTGCTGCTGTGCCGTCACTCTGTGTCTCTGCTCCCTGCACCCTACTGCTGTGCTGTCACTCTGTGTCTCTATTCCCTGCACCCTACTGCTGCGCTGTCACTGTGTGTCTCTGCTCCCTACTGCTGTGCCGTCACTCTGTGTCTCTGCTCCCTGCACCGCACTGCTGAGCTGTCACTTTGTGTCTCTGCTCCCTGCACCACACTGCTGTGCCGTCACTCTGTGTCCCTGCTCCCTGCACCCTACTGCTGTGCCGTCACTCTGTGTCTCTGCTCCCTGCACCCTACTACTGTGCCGTCACTATGTGTCTCTGCTCCCTGCTCCCTACTGCTGTGCCGTCACTCTGTGTCTCTGCTCCCTGCACCCTACTGCTGTGGTGTCACTCTGTGTCTCTGCTCTCTGCTCCACACTGCTGTTCCGTCACTGTATCTCTTCTCCCTGCACCCTACTGCTGTGCCGTCACTCTGTGTCTCTTCTCCCTGCACCCTACTGCTGTGCCGTCACTCTGTGTCTCTGCTCCCTGCACCCTACTGCTGTGCTGTCACTCTGTGTCTCTGCTCCCTTCACCACACTGCTGTGCCGTCACTATGTGTCTCTGCTTCCTGCACCCTGCTGCTGTGCCGTCACTCTGTGTCTCTGCTCCCTGCACCGTACTGCTGTGCTGTCACTCTGTGTCTCTATTCCCTGCACCCTACTGCTGCGCTGTCACTGTGTGTCTCTGCTCCCTACTGCTGTGCCGTCACTCTGTGTCTCTGCTCCCTGCACCGCACTGCTGAGCTGTCACTCTTTGTCTCTGCTTCCTTCACCCTGCTGCTGTGCCGTCACTCTGTGTCTCTGCTCCCTGCACTCTACTGCTGTGCCGTCACTCTGTGTCTCTGCTCCCTGCACCCTACTGCTGTGCCGTCACTCTGTGTCTCTGCTCCCTGCACCCTACGGCTGTGCCATCACTGTGTCTCTATTCCCTGCACCCTACTGCTGTGCCATCACTGTGTCTCTGCTCCCTGCACCCTACTGCTGTGCCGTCACTCTGTGTCTCTGCTCCCTGCACCCTACTGCTGTGCTGTCAATGTGTGTCTCTGCTCCCTGCACCACACTACTGTGCAGTCACTCTGTGTCTCTGCTCCCTGCACCACACTGCTGTGCCGTCACTCTGTGTCTCTGCTCCCTGCTCCCTACTGCTGTGCTGTCACTGTGTGTCTCTGCTCCCTGCACCACACTGCTGTGCCGTCACTCTGTGTCTCTGCTCCCTGCACCACACTGCTGTGCCGTCAGTCTGTGTCTCTGCTCCGTGCTCCACACTGTTGTGCCGTCACTCTGTGTCTCTGCTCCCTGCTCCCTACTGCTGTGCCGTCACTCTGTGTCTCTGCTCTCTGCACCCTACTGCTGTGCTGTCACTCTGTGTCTCTGCTCCCTACACCACACTACTGTGCTGTCACTCTGTGTCTCTGCTCCCTGCACCCTACTGCTATGCCGTCAGTCTGTTTCTCTGCTCCCTGCACCCTACTACTGTGCCGTCAGTCTGTGCCTCTGCTCCCTGCTCCACACTGTTGTGCCGTCACTCTGTGTCTCTGCTCCCTGCTCCCTACTGCTGTGCCGTCACTCTGTGTCTCTGCTCCCTGCTCCCTACTGCTGTGCCGTCACTCTGTGTCTCTGCTCTCTGCACCCTACTGCTGTGCTGTCACTCTGTGTCTCTGCTCCCTACACCACACTACTGTGCTGTCACTCTGTGTCTCTGCTCCCTGCACCCTACTGCTATGCCGTCAGTCTGTTTCTCTGCTCCCTGCACCCTACTGCTGTGCCGTCAGTCAGTCTGTGTCTCTGCTCCCTGCTCCACACTGTTGTGCCGTCACTCTGTGTCTCTGCTCCCTGCTCCCTACTGCTGTACCGTCACTCTGTGTCTCTGCTCCCTGCTCCCTACTGCTGTGCCGTCACTCTGTGTCTCTGCTCCCTGCACCCTACTGCTGTGCCGTCACTCTGTGTCTATTCCCTACACCATACTGCTTTGCCGTCACTCTGTGTCTCTGCTCTCTGCTCCCTAGTGCTGTGCTGTCACTCTGTGTCTATTCCCTACACCACACCGCTGTGCCGTCACTCTGTGTCTCTGCTCCCTGCTCCCTACTGCTGTGCCGTCACTCTGTGTCTCTGCTCCCTGCTCCACACTGTTGTGCCGTCACTCTGTGTCTCTGCTCCCTGCTCCCTACTGCTGTGCTGTCACTGTGTCTGTTCCCTTCACCACACTGCTGTGCCGTCACTCTGTGTCTCTGCTCCCTGCTCCCTACTGCTGTGCTGTCACTGTGTCTATTCCCTACACCACACTGCTGTGCTGTCACTCTGTGTCTCTATTCCCTGCACCACACTGCTGTGCCGTCACTCTGTGTCTCTGCTCCCTGCTCCCTACTGCTGTGCTGTCACTCTGTGTCTCTGCTCCCTGCACCCTACTGCTATGCCGTCAGTCTGTTTCTCTGCTCCCTGCACCCTACTGCTGTGCCGTCACTCTGTGTCTCTGCTCCCTGCTCCCTACTGCTGTGCCGTCACTCTGTGTCTCTGCTCCCTGCACCCTACTGCTGTGCCGTCACTCTGTGTCTCTGCTCCCTGCACCGTACTGCTGTGCCGTCACTCTGTGTCTCTGCTCCCTGCACCCTACTGCTGTGCCGTCACTCTGTTTCTCTGCTCCCTGCTCCCTACTGCTGTGCCATCACTGTGTCTATTCCCTACACCACACTGCTGTGCAGTCACTCTGTGTCTCTGCTCCCTACACCACACTACTGTGCTGTCACTCTGTGTCTCTGCTCCCTGCACCCTACTGCTATGCCGTCAGTCTGTTTCTCTGCTCCCTGCACCCTACTGCTGTGCCGTCAGTCTGTGTCTCTGCTCCCTGCTCCACACTGTCGTGCCGTCACTCTGTGTCTCTGCTCCCTGCTCCCTACTGCTGTGCCGTCACTCTGTGTCTCTGCTCCCTGCTCCCTACTGCTGTGCCGTCACTATGTGTCTCTGCTCCCTGCACCCTACTGCTGTGCTGTCACTCTGTGTCTATTCCCTACACCATACTGCTTTGCCGTCACTCTGTGTCTCTGCTCTCTGCTCCCTACTGCTGTGCTGTCACTCTGTATCTATTCCCTACACCACACCGCTGTGCCGTCACTCTGTGTCTCTGCTCCCTGCACCACACTACTGTGCCGTCACTCTGTGTCTCTGCTCCCTGCTGCCTACTGCTGTGCCGTCACTCTGTGTCTCTGCTCCCTGCTCCCTACTGCTGTGCTGTCACTGTGTGTCTCTATTCCCTACACCACACTGCTGTGCCGTCACTGTGTGTCTCTGCTCCCTGCACCCTACTGCTGTGCCGTCACTCTGTGTCTCTATTCCCTGCTCCCTACTGCTGTGCCGTCACTCTGTGTCTCTGCTCCCTGCTCCCTACTGCTGTGCTGTCACTGTGTCTATTCCCTAGACCACACTGCTATGCTGTCACTCTGTGTCTCTATTCCCTGCTCCCTACTGCTGTGCCGTCACTCTGTGTCTCTGCTCCCTGCACCCTACTGCTGTGCTGTCACTCTGTGTCTGTTCCCTTCACCACACTGCTGTGCCGTCACTCTGTGTCTCTGCTCCCTACTGCTGTGCTGTCACTGAGGCTATTCCCTGCACCACAGTGCTGTGCTGTCACTCTGTGTCTCTATTCCTTGCAGCACACTGCTGTGCCGTGACTCTGTGTCTCTTCTCCCTGCTCCCTACTGCTGTGCCGTCACTCTGTGTCTCTGCTCCATGCACCACACTGCTGTGCCGTCACTCTGTGTCTCTTCTCCCTGCTCCCTACTGCTGTGCCGTCACTCTGTGTCTCTTCTCCCTGCTCTCTACTGCTGTGCCGTCACTCTGTGTCTCTTCTCCCTGCTCCCTACTGCTGTGCCGTCACTCTGTGTCTCTGCTCCCTGCACCACACTGCTGTGCCGTCACTCTGTGTCTCTGCTCCCTGCACCACACTGCTGTGCCGTCACTCTGTGTCTCTGCTCCTTGCTGCCTACTGCTGTGCCGTCACTCTGTGTCTCTGCTCCCTGCTCCCTACTGCTGTGCTGTCACTGTGTGTCTCTATTCCCTACACCACACTGCTGTGCCGTCAGTGTGTGTCTCTGCTCCCTGCACCCTACTGCTGTGCCGTCACTCTGTGTCTCTATTCCCTACACCACACTGCTGTGCCGTCACTGTGTGTCTCTGCTCCCTGCACCACACTGCTGTGCCGTCAATCTGTGTCTCTGCTCCCTGCACCACACTACTGTGCCGTCACTCTGTGTCTCTGCTCCCTGCTGCCTACTGCTGTGCCGTCAGTGTGTGTCTCTGCTCCCTGCACCCTACTGCTGTGCCGTCACTCTGTGTCTCTATTCCCTACACCACACTGCTGTGCCGTCACTGTGTGTCTCTGCTCCCTGCACCACACTGCTGTGCCGTCACTCTGTGTCTCTGCTCCCTGCTGCCTACTGCTATGCCGTCACTCTGTGTCTCTATTCCCTACACCACACTGCTGTGCCGTCACTGTGTGTCTCTGCTCCCTACACCACACTGCTGTGCCGTCACTCTGTGTCTCTTCTCCCTGCTCCCTACTGCTGTGCCGTCACTCTGTGTCTCTTCTCCCTGCTCCCTACTGCTGTGCCGTCACTCTGTGTCTCTGCTCCCTGCACCACACTGCTGTGCCGTCACTCTGTGTCTCTGCTCCCTGCACCACACTGCTGTGCCGTCACTCTGTGTCTCTGCTCCCTGCTGCCTACTGCTGTGCCGTCACTCTGTGTCTCTGCTCCCTGTTCCCTACTGCTGTGCTGTCACTGTGTGTCTCTATTCCCTACACCACACTGCTGTGCCGTCACTGTGTGTCTCTGCTCCCTGCACCCTACTGCTGTGCCGTCACTCTGTGTCTCTATTCCCTACACCACACTGCTGTGCCGTCACTGTGTGTCTCTGCTCCCTGCACCACACTGCTGTGCCGTCACTCTGTGTCTCTGCTCCCTGCTGCCTACTGCTATGCCGTCACTCTGTGTCTCTATTCCCTACACCACACTGCTGTGCCGTCACTGTGTGTCTCTGCTCCCTACACCACACTGCTGTGCAGTCACTCTGTGTCTCTTCTCCCTGCTCCCTACTGCTGTGCCGTCACTCTGTGTCTCTTCTCCCTGCTCCCTACTGCTGTGCCGTCACTCTGTGTCTCTGCTCCCTGTTCCCTACTGCTGTGCTGTCACTGTGTGTCTCTATTCCCTACACCACACTGCTGTGCCGTCACTGTGTGTCTCTGCTCCCTGCACCCTACTGCTGTGCCGTCACTCTGTGTCTCTATTCCCTACACCACACTGCTGTGCCGTCACTGTGTGTCTCTGCTCCCTGCACCACACTGCTGTGCCGTCACTCTGTGTCTCTGCTCCCTGCTGCCTACTGCTATGCCGTCACTCTGTGTCTCTATTCCCTACACCACACTGCTGTGCCGTCACTGTGTGTCTCTGCTCCCTACACCACACTGCTGTGCCGTCACTCTGTGTCTCTTCTCCCTGCTCCCTACTGCTGTGCCGTCACTCTGTGTCTCTTCTCCCTGCTCCCTACTGCTGTGCCGTCACTCTGTGTCTCTGCTCCCTGCACCACACTGCTGTGCCGTCACTCTGTGTCTCTGCTCCCTGCACCACACTGCTGTGCCGTCACTCTGTGTCTCTGCTCCCTGCTGCCTACTGCTGTGCCGTCACTCTGTGTCTCTGCTCCCTGTTCCCTACTGCTGTGCTGTCACTGTGTGTCTCTATTCCCTACACCACACTGCTGTGCCGTCACTGTGTGTCTCTGCTCCCTGCACCCTACTGCTGTGCCGTCACTCTGTGTCTCTATTCCCTACACCACACTGCTGTGCCGTCACTGTGTGTCTCTGCTCCCTGCACCACACTGCTGTGCCGTCACTCTGTGTCTCTGCTCCCTGCTGCCTACTGCTATGCCGTCACTCTGTGTCTCTATTCCCTACACCACACTGCTGTGCCGTCACTGTGTGTCTCTGCTCCCTACACCACACTGCTGTGCCGTCACTCTGTGTCTCTTCTCCCTGCTCCCTACTGCTGTGCCGTCACTCTTTGTCTCTTCTCCCTGCTCCCTACTGCTGTGCCGTCACTCTGTGTCTCTGCTCCCTGCACCCTACTGCTGTGCCGTCACTCTGTGTCTCTGCTCCCTGTTCCCTACTGCTGTGCTGTCACTGTGTGTCTCTATTCCCTACACCACACTGCTGTGCCGTCACTGTGTGTCTCTGCTCCCTGCACACTACTGCTGTGCCGTCACTCTGTGTCTCTATTCCCTACACCACACTGCTGTGCCGTCACTGTGTGTCTCTGCTCCCTGCACCACACTGCTGTGCCGTCACTCTGTGTCTCTGCTCCCTGCTGCCTACTGCTATGCCGTCACTTTGTGTCTCTATTCCCTACACCACACTGCTGTGCCGTCACTGTGTGTCTCTGCTCCCTACACCACACCGCTGTGCCGTCACTCTGTGTCTCTTCTCCCTGCTCCCTACTGCTGTGCCGTCACTCTGTGTCTCTTCTCCCTGCTCCCTACTGCTGTGCCGTCACTCTGTGTCTCTGCTCCCTGCACCACACTGCTGTGCCGTCACTCTGTGTCTCTGCTCCCTGCTGCCTACTGCTGTGCCGTCACTCTGTGTCTCTGCTCCCTGTTCCCTACTGCTGTGCTGTCACTGTGTGTCTCTATTCCCTACACCACACTGCTGTGCCGTCACTGTGTGTCTCTGCTCCCTGCACCCTACTGCTGTGCCGTCACTCTGTGTCTCTATTCCCTACACCACACTGCTGTGCCGTCACTGTGTGTCTCTGCTCCCTGCACCACACTGCTGTGCCGTCACTCTGTGTCTCTGCTCCCTGCTGCCTACTGCTATGCCGTCACTCTGTGTCTCTATTCCCTACACCACACTGCTGTGCCGTCACTGTGTGTCTCTGCTCCCTACACCACACTGCTGTGCCGTCACTCTGTGTCTCTTCTCCCTGCTCCCTACTGCTGTGCCGTCACTCTGTGTCTCTTCTCCCTGCTCCCTACTGCTGTGCCGTCACTCTGTGTCTCTGCTCCCTGCACCCTACTGCTGTGCCGTCACTCTGTGTCTCTGCTCCCTGTTCCCTACTGCTGTGCTGTCACTGTGTGTCTCTATTCCCTACACCACACTGCTGTGCCGTCACTGTGTGTCTCTGCTCCCTGCACCCTACTGCTGTGCCGTCACTCTGTGTCTCTATTCCCTACACCACACTGCTGTGCCGTCACTGTGTGTCTCTGCTCCCTGCACCACACTGCTGTGCCGTCACTCTGTGTCTCTGCTCCCTGCTGCCTACTGCTATGCCGTCACTCTGTGTCTCTATTCCCTACACCACACTGCTGTGCCGTCACTGTGTGTCTCTGCTCCCTACACCACACTGCTGTGCCGTCACTCTGTGTCTCTTCTCCCTGCTCCCTACTGCTGTGCCGTCACTCTGTGTCTCTTCTCCCTGCTCCCTACTGCTGTGCCGTCACTCTGTGTCTCTTCTCCCTGCTCCCTACTGCTGTGCCGTCACTCTGTGTCTCTGCTCCCTGCACCACCCTGCTATTTACCTTAACTGGTGAATATAACTTTTTTCTTTAGTACGTGTTATTACCAGCTGACATCTCTTTTCTGCCTAAAACAAAATGTTCTTTTAATACAAATAATCACATTTTTAGTAGCAAATGACAAGTTTGATACAAACTGATTTAGCAAAATGAAATACTGGAGCCTCTTCAGTTACCTACAGGTGGCTATACTGTGAGACAGATCACTATAGCTGACTGCATGGTGTAATGGGCACAGTAGCTCTCCGAGGACCCCCTGGTCTGTCCTACACATGACTCGCGTAGGTCCCTGTTCAGCAGCAGAGTGTCCCTGCAAATCATTCATATACAATACGTTGGCATCTACTGTACACTCGTTGGTTAGAACATTATTGAGGGAGCTTTAACCCATTAAACAGGACACTGGGCAACGATAGTGCCAACTGCGAGTTCACCTACCTCCAACCTGGAGTCCTCCTTACCCCTCCGCAGCAGCGACAGTTCCTTCTGTAGGTTCCCAAGGTGAATGGACTGTTGGAGCAGAGCAATAAGGCACAGGAGGACCCCCAGCCAAGCCCCCGGCCCTGCCCACAGACCCCTGGCCAGGTCTGGAAGCACCCTGGCTGGAGGTAACTGGGGCATGTTTTTGCCCACGCTTGGCCACGTGCAAATTGAGGAAGGAAAGAGATAGGGTGGGCAGGACGGGGGACCAGGGGGGATTAAGGGATTATTGCGTCATAATCTGAGGCAGGCTGGGGGAAAATGGGTAAAGATATAAAGATGGTATATAGATGGTATACAGGAGAGAAGTGATACAGAGAGTACAGCGGAGAGCTCCTGCAGGTGGGGATTATCCCGGGAATATAATCTGCGCAGGACAGAGGAAAACAGCTTTCTCAGCCAAAGAGGGAAGACGAATAGAAATTGAGCAATGAAACTGAAAGTGGAGGAGGATAGAGGGGAGAGAGAGAGGTGGTCTGAGAATGAGGGAGAAGCAAGTGACTGCCAGCAGCAGAGGGGTCCGGAGATGCCCAGCACAGGCGTATACACATACAGTGCCTATTCCCTCTCCTCCTGGTAATAACAGGCCAGGTAATAGTCATCGATGAGGCTGCGGGAAGCCACCGGATCAATGACTCACCAGGAAAACCCTGATATGCAAATCAGGCAACATTTAAGGAAAAGGCTGAGCTGTCCCGTAACACCTCTGCCAGTGTCCTGCCCGAAGGCACAAGTCACAATGGGAGGCACGCTGCCAGGATGCAGCTAGAGGAATACAGGGAGAGAGCAAACGCTGGAGTGTCAGCTCTTTGAACGAGCACCTGTTTGTCTACGGAGCACGCATGAAAGGATTACATATGCACCGGTGATCAGGAATAAGGTGAGCATTCGTGGGACTACAAGTATCAGCATGCCCATGCCAGACAAATACTGCAGGGCAGAGCCACAATCAAAAGGTTATTGAATGGAAATACAGGGTTAAAGAAATATAGCAGTCCCTTCCCCAAATAATGATGACATATTCTTACATGGTACTGACCTTTGACCCTTTAATAAGGTGTTTTAATCAAATTTACTTTATTATGAAATGATCACTGTGATTCAGAGAAGGGAAAATCCTGGCTGGGCATGCTGAGATTTGTAGTACCTGGGATAAGAAAACGTTGAATGGATTTGTTATAACTTTTCTGTGTTATTGCAGCAGGCGCGGCCCTAAGCGGGCACATTGCACCATGAGACATTACCCTGTTGTTGGCATCTGTCCACAAATACATGGGAGACTTTTCAAAATAACGGGTGACCTCCCTTAAGCCGGGCAAGACATACAGGCGGCAGGGAAATTGCCATGAGTGGCATCATTACATCCCACCCACCATGGGAGCCAACTTTTTTTTTTTAAAAGGATTGGGGTTTTTCCCGTTATCCTCCCTGTATGTTTGAAAAATGGCTGGGTGGCAACACGAATATTGGGGGTGCCCAAGCACCCACGGAAACATCCCGCCACATCATATGGAAGCGATGTCTGTATAGCAGACAACTATGGTTACCGGACATGTTGGCATTAAGCCGCCGTCAGACCATAGTTGCCAGCCTGTGTATTGTTGCCATTCTCAGTCTCCAGAGGTTGCCAAATGTGATCTGAGAGCTTGGGCTCCGAGCACAGAACCTGCTGGGGCCACAGCGATCCTTACCTCTGAGCAGCAGGGCCTGACCATGTGTTGCGCTGTGCTGCTGGTCCCATCCGGGTGTGGATCATTAGGTCTACAGTAAGTAGATAGACAATGTTTTGGTAGACAGTGGAAGATAGACAGGCAATAGGTCGACAGGGTCTGAAGGTCGACACACTAAAGGTCGACTAGTAAGAAGGTTGACAGATACAGAGGGTCGATAGGGTCTTTAGGTCGACACACAAATTGTCAACATTTTTTTTTTTCTAGCCCTAATCTTCACCCTAACCCTAACCCTCCCCTTGGTGCCTAACCTTAACCCTCCCTCCTGGTGCCTAACCCTAACCTTCGGGGGAGGTGCCTGACCCTAACCGTCCCTTCTAGTGCCTAACCCTTCGGTAAGTGCCTAACCTCCCTCCTGGTGCCTAACCCTAACCGTCCCTTCTAGTGCCTAACCCTTCGGTAAGTGCCTAACCTTCCCTCCTGGTGCCTAACTCTAATCCTCCCTCCTGGTGCCTAACCCTAACCGTCGGAGTAAGTGTCTAACATTAACCGTCCCTTCTAGTGCCTAACCCTTTGGTAAGTGCCTAATCCTCCCTCCTGGTGCCTAACCCTAACTGTCGGACTAAGGCCCTCATTCAGAGCCGCTCGCTAGCGGCAGTACGCTCGTTCCGAGCGATGTTCGCACATCTGCGCATGCGTACGGTTTTTAGTACGCATGCGCGAACCAGTCAGTGCGGCCGAAAATCGTTTGTACGCTATATAGCGAGTGCCTGCTATTTTGAGTGACAGAATGAGGCGTATGTGGGTGGTAACAGGGGAAGGTGCTTAAAAACGGGGGAGTGGAATTCGAACGCAGGCGTGCTTAAAGGTCAAAACGGGCGTTTTAAGGGAGTGCATAATTAATACAGCAGCATCATTGACCACGTCACTTGGTTTTTTTTAACTCAGAACTGCTCGCAAAATAGCGGTTGAAAAAACCAACCACAAGAATAGCGAGCAGTTCATACGCTGTACGATGTACTCGATTAATCTAATATATAGCGGACATGACGTATGGTGCGAGCGGCCAGGGGGCGTTTTTATCAAATAAATGAGCGTATGTTTTGCTCGCTCGTTCAGACTTAGAGGTGTGAACAGACTGCAATGTGCGAACGGATCATTTGAATAGCCACCCCTTGTTTTTGAACGAATGACCGCAAATAGCGAACGGCTCTGAATCCGGGCATAAGTGTCTAACATTAACCGTCCCTTCTAGTGCCTAACCCTTTGGTAAGTGTCTAATCCTCCCTCCTGGTGCCTAACCCTAACCGTCCCTTCTAGTGCCTAACCCTTCCTCCTAGTGCCTAACCCTAACCGTCCCTTCTGGTGCCTAACCCTAACCGTCGGAGTAAGTGTCTAACTCTAACTGTCCCTTCTAGTGCCTAACCCTTCGATAAGTGCCTAACCTCCCTCCTGGTGCCTAACCCTAACCGTCCCTTCTAGTGCCTAACCCTTCGGTAAGTGCCTAACCCTAGTCGTCCCTTCTGGTGCCTAACTCTAACCGTCGGTGTAAGTGTCTAACCCTAACCGTCCCTTCTAGTGCATAACCCTTTGGTAAGTGCCTAATCCTCCCTCCTGGTGCCTAACCCTAACCGTCCCTTCTAGTGCCTAACCCTTCCTCCTAGTGCCTAACCCTAACCGTCCCTTCTGGTGCCTAACCCTAACCGTCGGAGTAAGTGTCTAACTCTAACTGTCCCTTCTAGTGCCTAACCCTTCGATAAGTGCCTAACCTCCCTCCTGGTGCCTAACCCTAACCGTCCCTTCTAGTGCCTAACCCTTCGGTAAGTGCCTAACCCTAGTCGTCCCTTCTGGTGCCTAACTCTAACCGTCGGTGTAAGTGTCTAACCCTAACCGTCCCTTCTAGTGCATAACCCTTTGGTAAGTGCCTAATCCTCCCTCCTGGTGCCTAACCCTAACCGTCCCTTCTAGTGCCTAACCCTTCCTCCTAGTGCCTAACCCTAATCGTCCCTTCTGGTGCCTAACCCTAACCGTCGGAGTAAGTGTCTAACTCTAACTGTCCCTTCTAGTGCCTAACCCTTCGGTAAGTGCCTAACCTCCCTCCTGGTGCCTAACCCTAACCGTCCCTTCTAGTGCCTAACCCTTCGGTAAGTGCCTAACCCTAATCGTCCCTTCTGGTGCCTAACTCTAACCGTCGGTGTAAGTGTCTAACCCTAACCGTCCCTTCTAGTGCCTAACCCTTTGGTAAGTGCCTAATCCTCCCTCCTGGTGCCTAACCCTAACCGTCGGAGTAAGTGTCTAACATTAACCGTCCCTTCTAGTGCTTAACCCTTCGGTAAGTTTCTAAACCTCCCTCCTGGTGCCTAACCCTAACCGTCGGAGTAAGTGTCTAACCCTAACCGTCCCTTCTAGTGCCTAACCCTTCGGTAAGTGCCTAATCCTCCCTCCTGGTGCCTAACCCTAACCGTCGGAGTGTCTAACATTAACCGTCCCTTTTAGTGCCTAACCCTTCGATAAGTGTCTAAACCTCCCTCCTGGTGCCTAACCCTCACCGTCGGAGTAAGTATCTAACCCTAACCGTCCCTTCTAGTGCCTAACCCTTCGGTAAGTGCCTAATCCTCCCTCCTGGTGCCTAACCCTAACCGTCGGAGTGTCTAACATTAACCGTCCCTTCTAGTGCCTAACCCTTCGGTAAGTGTCTAACCCTCCCTCCTGGTGCCTAACCATAACCGTCGGGGTAGGTGCCTGACCCTAACCGTCCCTTCTAGTGCCTAACCCTCCCTCCTGTGTCTAACCTTAACCGTCGGGGTAGGTGCCTGACCTTAACCGTCCCTTCTAGTGCCCTCATGGTACCTAACCTTAACCCTCCCTCCTGGTGCCTGACCCTAACCGTCCCTTCTAGTGCCTAACCTTAATCCTCCCTCCTGGTGCCTGACCCTAACCGTCCCTTCTAGTGCCTAACCCTCCCTCCTGGTGCCTGACCCTAACCGTCCCTTCTAGTGCCTAACCCTCCCTCCTGGTGCCAAACCCTAACCGTCCCTCCTGGTGCCTAACCGTCGGAGTAAGTGTCTAACCCTAACCGTCCCTTCTAGTGCCTAACCTTAACCCTTCCTCCTGGTGCCTGACCCTAACCGTCCCTTCTAGTGCCTAACCTTAATCCTCCCTCCTGGTGCCTGACCCTAACCCTCCCTTCTAGTGCCTAACCCTCCCTCCTGGTGCCTAACCCTAACCGTCGGATTAAGTGTCTAACAATAACCGTCCCTTCTAGTGCCTAACCCTTCGGTAAGTGCCTAACCCTCCCTCCTAGTGCCTAACCGTCCCTCCTGGTGCCTAACCGTCGGAGTAAGTGTCTAACCCTAACCGTCCCTTCTAGTGCCTAACCTTAACCCTTCCTCCTGGTGCCTGACCCTAACCGTCCCTTCTAGTGCCTAACCTTAATCCTCCCTCCTGGTGCCTGACCCTAACCATCCCTTCTAGTGCCTAACCCTCCCTCCTGGTGCCTAACCCTAACCGTCCCTCCTGGTGCCTAACCCTAACCGTCGGAGTAAGTGTCTAACCATAACCGTCCCTTCTAGTGCCTAACCCTTCAGTAAGTGCCTAACCTTCCCTCCTGGTGCCTAACCCTAATCGTCCCTCCTGGTGCCTAACCCTAACCCGCGGAGTAAGTGTCCCTTCTAGTGCCTAACCCTTCGGTAAGTGCCTATCCCTCCCTCCTCGTGCCTAACCCTAACCGTCCCTCCTGGTGCCTAGCCCTAACCCTCCCTCCTGGTGCCTAACCCTAACCGTCGGCATAAGTGTCCCTTCTAGTGCCTAACCCTTCGGTAAGTGCCTAACCCTCCCTCCTAGTGCCTAACCCTAACCGTCCCTCCTGGTGCCTAACCGTCGGAGTAAGTATCTAACCCTAACCGTCCCTTCTAGTGCCTAACCTTAACCCTTCCTCCTGGGGCCTGACCCTAACCGTCCCTTCTAGTGCATAACCTTAATCCTCCCTCCTGGTGCCTGACCCTAACCATCCCTTCTAGTGCCTAACCCTCCCTCCTGGTGCCTAACCCTAACCGTCCCTCCTGGTGCCTAACCCTAACCGTCGGAGTAAGTGTCTAACCCTAACCGTCCCTTCTAGTGCCTAACCCTTCAGTAAGTGCCTAACCTTCCCTCCTGGTGCCTAACCCTAATCGTCCCTCCTGGTGCCTAACCCTAACCATCGGAGTAGGTGTCTAACAATAACTGTCCCTTCTAGTGCCTAACCCTAACCGTCGGAGTAAGTGTCTAACCCTAACCGTCCCTTCTAGTGCCTAACCCTTCGGTAAGTGCCTATCCCTCCCTCCTCGTGCCTAACCCTAACCGTCCCTCCTGGTGCCTAGCCCTAACCCTCCCTCCTGGTGCCTAACCCTAACCGTCGGAGTAAGTGTCCCTTCTAGTGCCTAACCCTTCGGTAAGTGCCTAACCCTCCCTCCTAGTGCCTAACCCTAATCGTCCCTCCTGGTACCTAACCCTATTCCTCCAGTAAGTGCCGAACCCTAAAAAAAACAACAAAAAAAAAAACATGGGTTGACCATGTGTCAACCTAATGACCCTGTCGACCTTCCTTCCTATTAGTCGACCTTTAGTGTGTCGACTTTCAGACACTGTCGACCTATGGCCTGTCTAACTTCCATTGTCTACCCAAACATTGTCTACGTTTTTACTGTAGACCTAATGACCGGATACCGTCCCATGCACTGTTTTTTCTAAGGAACTTGAGCTTTACCTCGTGCCACTGAATCCTACACAGCTGCGTAACTTACAGTAGTGAGTATAGTCCTAGATAGGAGATGGTGGGGTGGGGATTTGGTGTCTTTTTTTTGTTTTGTTTCAAAATAGTATAATATGTTGGATTGGTGTAATAGCGTTACTGGCTCGCAGCACTGAGGTCTTGGGTTTGATTCCCAGCACGGCACCGTGTGGAGTTTGTATGTTCTCCCTGTTCTTGCGTGGGTTTCCTCCCACAATCCAAAAAAAAGATTCCCGGTAGATTAATTGGCTCCTGAGAAAAATTAACCCTGGTGTGCGCGTGCGCACATGTGGTAAGGATTATAGGGCCTGATTCAGCAAGGATCGCTATTCTGCTAGAACGGACGCAGCTCAGCGCAGTTGCTATTATTAGCGGTGAAATGCAAATGTTTGCAATCGCAATGCGATGACAGCTTACCATAAGGACGCCCACTTCCCCTTACACACATCCGTATACTTGGGCAACATAGCTAAATAATCGATAAGATCGAGTAACATCGGACCCATACGCTCAGGTAAGGCAGAGTCAGACCTCACTCAGGAACTGCTACCTTCAGCGCATGCTATGAGGCCTCAGGCTGTGTATGGTATTGCAGTGGCTAATTTATGCACGCCCCTGCAACGCCGTCCCAACGCACTAGCACGTCTGCGTTCGCCTGACCACCAACCCCCCCCCCTTGTTACCACCCACAAACGGCACTTCCTGTCAATCACTCTGCTCTGGATCTGCGTTGCCCTGGGTATTCCCATCACTGCGGTTCATACGCATGCGAATTAATCGACCGATTGCGTGCATCTTTGCAACTGCGATCCTTGGTGAGTCAGGTCCATAGAGTGTAAGCTCCACTGGGGCAGGGACTGATGTGAATGTACAGCGCTGTGGAATATGTGCGCGCTATATAAGTAACTGGTTACGAATAAATAAATAACAATACTGACACAAGATGCAGCTCGGAATACATATTCGCATTTGCGCACATAAGAGCCATTAATCACAGTGCCAAGTTACGTATAAAATATAGTTTTAATATAAAGTGATCAGTATTATATGAATTCGGCAAATGCCAGGTTATGACCTGTATAATACAGTGATGATCAGGAACAGTCCAAGCAGTGTCTCAGGGGTTCTTTGCAGTCCCAGTAAATGTCCGTGTGGGAGCTCTGTGACCTGATATTACGATTGCTCTGATATAATTATAATATGTGGCCTGTAGTCCTGTTATATATACAGTATATCACACATACAGACACAGAGTATAGAGGCTTAGGTGCACATTCATGTTCTGTCCTGCATCTGCAGGAATGTCTCAGGATTAATTTGCAGGCCTGCGGGGTAAGTGCACACGGGTTGTGAGTCCGAGTACGGCTGCTGGCGTTTTATTTACAGCACACGCAAACCGGGGGGAGGATTGCCATACATGTAAAACACACGGTAAGGCAGCGTAGATGACGTGCGCCGACAGTATTGGGCTGGCTCACTGTCACTGCCCGCAAATAGCAAACCGAGCAATTAACACACTTTTGCGTTTTACGCCTTTTTGACGTTTCTCCGCCTGATTCTGAGCCCGACATATCTTGGCCGGGGGTCTCTCCCTCTCCGAGAAATAGGCGTTTCTGGGGAGCTACATTGCAGGTCATGTTCCGCGGGAGTGTCACGGGGGGGGGGGGCGTGCAGCTGGAGTTCCGCGCTGTTCGGAGGCGTGCGCATACGGCGATGGGAAGCCTGTCACTGACGGCTCTGTCGCCCCCCCCAGCATGGGGCAGGTTCAGGAGCCGATACTAATAATGACAGAGGGGGGCGGTGGGGCTACAGACTTGAAGCCACACGGATATGCGCATTAGCGTATGGTGGTAAATCTCTCTGCCGCCGTGGCGATCCGCGCTTACAGACGGTTTGCAGGCAACTCAGAATTAGGCCTATTAGGCGCAACAGCAAAACATATACAGTATAATACCCACAATAAACAGCACGGTGCATAGTAATCACAACGGCTGTAAGGCCGGCGTTGGTTCCCTTATCGGAATAGCACAGACCTCGCTTGTCTTCACGTTAAGTTCTGCTTTCTAGTCCATTCATTCCTAACCGCCAAGTCAGAGCTGCTGTCGTCTCCATTTCCCTCTACGTGCGAATTTATGTTACACGTCGCCGACAGTTCTGCTTTGTCTTTGGTACAAGATTTGCAGCGACCCTGAGCCTCATAAATCCACATTTTGCATTCTTCCCTTGCATCTATTTTGTTTGCGGTGCATCTGACGTGCCCGTGAGCAGGAGGACTCCGCACTGCGGAGCCCAATCTCTCTGGTACTACTGAGAACTGTTCTGATTCTAGACATGGATCCTCCGAGACATTGCCGACGCTGGGTTTCCCGTCCTGTGACCTCCAGCACGTTCTGGATAGTGCAATCTTGATCTCCCGTTGACTTTGGACTATAAATACATTCTGCACTTCCTCATTAATGTGCTGTGTGTTTGCAGTAAACTTTCATGTCCCTCGTGAACTGGAATTGCAGCACCTAGTGGTTTATATCTGGTCGTGGTTTTCTTGTTTTTCTGGACTTGTGATACTTACTTATAGTGTGGTGCTCTATCTACCCCGGCATCTGGAGTTACAGTGCATCTAATCTCTGTAATCTTTCATTTGCGGTGCGTCCTGGGTACTGTCCTCCAGAATGATCTGCCACGATATTTGAAATGACCTCTTCTGGCGCCTATAGTCCAGATATATGGAGTATTATAGTCTAGAAGGGGACAGACATTCTCTCTCTCTCTTTCCTCTACAGTCCCCCTACAGGGAGAATCTTCAGTGCACCTGAAAGAGTCCAAAGTATGTGAGGAAATGGTCTACCCGAAAGCTGGCCTTGTGGAGGGTGCTGATACGAAGGGAGTTGCGGGGCTGGAGGATTACAAGCCCAGAAACGCTGCAGGTCTTTAACTTGGCGTCATGGATACTGGCGGCGGTAGCAGAAAGTTCTTGTAGGCAGCGGAATATCAGATTGCCATTCAGGAGTAGGTCCAGTTTGATGTAGCTGCTTCGGTCCTCATTGAAATGCACCTGGTGGGGCAAGCATGAAGAGGGACAGTAAGTAGGGTATATATATATATATATATATATATATATATATATATATATATATATATAGTTAAGTTGTGGCAGACAGAGACAGGAGGAAGAGTAGGAGGATAAAACATGGTAGAAAGGAGGGTATATAGTTGGAAGTGAGTGGAAGGATAGAATGTGGTAGGAAGGAGGGTATGTGGTAGGTAGAGAGAGGGAAGGGATGAAGGGAGAGGAAGGATAGAACGTGGTAGAAAGGAGGGTATGTAGTAGGTAGAGAGAGGGAAGGGATGAAGGGAGTGGAAGGATAGAACGTGGTAGGAAGGAGGGTATGTAGTAGGTAGAGAGAGGGAAGGGATGAAGGGAGTGGAAGGATAGAACGTGGTAGGAAGGAGGGTATGTAGTAGGTAGAGAGAGGGAAGGGATGAAGGGAGTGGAAGGATAGAACGTGGTAGGAAGGAGGGTATGTGGTAGGTAGAGAGAGGGAAGGGATGAAGGGAGTGGAAGGATAGAACGTGGTAGAAAGGAGGGTATGTAGTAGGTAGAGAGAGGGAAGGGATGAAGACAGTGGAAGGATAGAATGTGGTAGGAAGGAGGGTATGTAGTAGGTAGAGAGAGGGAAGGGATGAAGGGAGTGGAAGGATAGAACGTGGTAGGAAGGAGGGTATGTAGTAGGTAGAGAGAGGGAAGGGATGAAGAGAGTGGAAAGATAGAACATTGTAGGAAGGAGGGTATGTAGTAGGTAGAGAGGGAAGGGATGAAGGGAGTGGAAGGATAGAATGTGGTAGGAAGGAGGGTATGTAGTAGGTAGAGAGAGGGAAGGGATGAAGAAAGTGGAAGGATAGAACGTGGTAGGAAGGAGGGTATGTAGTAGGTAGAGAGAGGGAAGGGATGAAGACAGTGGAAGGATAGAACGTGGTAGGAAGGAGGGTATGTAGTAGGTAGAGAGAGGGAAGGGATGAAGGGAGTGGAAGGATAGAACGTGGTAGGAAGGAGGGTATGTAGTAGGTTGAGAGAGGGAAGGGATGAAGAAAGTGGAAGGATAGAACGTGGTAGGAAGGAGGGTATGTAGTAGGTAGAAAGAGGGAAGGGATGAAGAGAGTGGAAAGATAGAACGTGGTAGGAAGGAGGGTATGTAGTAGGTAGAGGGAAAGTATGAAGGAAGTAGAAGTATAGAACATTGTAGGAAGGAGGGTATGTAGTAGGTAGAGAGGGAAGGGATGAAGGGAGTGGAAGGATAGAATGTGGTAGGAAGGAGGGTATGTAGTAGGTAGAGAGAGGAAAGGGAGTAGAAGGATAGAACATTGTAGGAAGGAAGGTATGTGATAGGTAGAGAGAGGGAAGTGATGTAGGAGTGGAAGGTTAGAACATGGTAGGAAGGAGGGTATGTGGTAGGTAGAGAAAGGAAAGGGAGTAGAAGGATAGAACATTGTAGGAAGGAGGGTATGTGGTAGTTATAGAGAGGGAAGTGATGTAGGAGTGGAAGGTTAGAACATGGTAGGAAGGAGGGTATGTGGTAGGTAGAGAGAGGGAAGTGATGTAGGAGAGGAAGGTTAGAACATGGTAGGAAGGAGGGTATGTAGTAGGTAGAGAGGGAAGGGATGAAGGGAGTGGAAGGATAGAACATGGTAGGAAGGAGGGTATGTAGTAGGGAGAGAGAGGAAAGGGAGTAGAAGGATAGGACATTGTAGGAAGGCGGGTATGTGGTAGTTATAGAGAGGGAAGTGATGTAGGAGTGGAAGGTTAGAACATGGTAGGAAGGAGGGTATGTGGTAGGTAGAGAGAGGGAAGTGATGTAGGAGTGGAAGGTTAGAACATGGTAGGAAGGAGGGTATGTAGTAGGTAGAGAGGGAAGGGATGAAGGGAGTGGAAGGATAGAACATGGTAGGAAGGAGGGTATGTAGTAGGTAGAGAGAGGAAAGGGAGTAGAAGGATAGGACATTGTAGGAAGGCGGGTATGTGGTAGTTATAGAGAGGGAAGTGATGTAAGAGTGGAAGGTTAGAACATGGTAGGAAGGAGGGTATGTGGTAGGTAGAGAGAGGGAAGGGATGAAGGGAGTGGAAGGATAGAGGGCTTCATTCAGAGGCGGCGGTACGGTCTACGACCGCACGGCCGCCTCGATGTTTGTCCAGTGCGCATGCGCACGAGGGAGCCGGCTCCTTCGTGCGCATGCGTGAGACCCGCTACGACTGACAGCGCCGGTCGTATCGGGTCTCTTTCCAAAGGGGGCGAGCTGTCGATGTTGATTGACAGCTCGCCCCATTTGGAAGGCGGGCCGGGGGGTTGGCAGCCCAAACGGAGGCGTTCCCATGGGAACGCCTGCCGTTTGGGGGAGGCCCCACTGACATCACTAGTGATGTCAGTGGAGAGCTTCCGGCTCTGACAGAGCCAGAAGCTCTCCGGGGCTTAAGACAAGTGAGACCCTACCCTAGGGTCTCGTCGTAAGCCCCGATAGTCGCGATGGTCTATGACCATCGCGACCATCACCCTAGTGGTCGTTAGAGCTGTGGGTGTAAACCCACAGCCTAACGACCGAAACAGAGGCGGGCGGTCAAGATGCAAGCGGCCGCCCAGTTTCTGAGCGACCGCTTGCATCCTCCGACCGCCTCTGAATGAGGGCCAGAATGTGGTAGGAAGGAGGGTATGTAGTAGGTAGAGAGAGGAAAGGGAGTAGAAGGATAGAACATTGTAGGAAGGAGGGTATGTGTAGTTAGAGAGAGGGAAGTGATGTAGGAGTGGAAGGTTAGAACATGGTAGGAAGGAGGGTATGTGGTAAGTAGAGAGATGAAAGGGAGTAGAAGGATAGAACATGGTAGGAAGAAGGGTATGTAGTAGGTAGAGAGAGGAAAGGGAGTGGAAGGATAGAACATTGTAGGAAGGAGGGTATGTGGTAGGTAGAGAGAGGAAATGGATGGTGGGAGTGGAAGGATAGAACATTGTAGGAAGGAGGGTATGTAGTAGGTAGAGAAAGGGAAGGGATGAAGGGAGTGAAAGGATAGAACATGGTAGGAAGAAGGGTATGTGGTAGGTAGAGAGAGGAAAGGGAGTAGAAGGATAGAACATGGTAGGAAGTAGGGTTTGTGGTAGGTAGAGAGAGGGAAGGGAGTGGAAGGATAGAACATGGTAGGAAGGATAGAATGTGGTAGGTAGAGAGAGGGAAGGGATGAAGGGAGTGGAAGGATAGAACGTGGTAGGAAGGACGGTATGTGATAGGTAGAGAGAGGGAAAGGATGAAGGGAGTGGAAGGATAGAACATGGTAGGAAGGAGGGTATGTGGTAGGTAGAGAGAGGGAAGGGATGAAGGGAGTGGAAGGATAGAACATGGTAGGAAGGATGGTATGTGGTAGTTAGAGAGAGGAAAGGGAGTGGAAGGATAGAACGTGGTAGGAAGTAGGGTTTGTGGTAGGTAGAGAGAGGGAAGGGAGTGGAAGGATAGAACGTGGTAGGAAGGACGGTATGTGATAGGTAGAGAGAGGGAAGGGAGTGGAAGGATAGAACATGGTAGGAAGGACGGTATGTGATAGGTAGAGAGAGGGAAGGGAGTGGAAGGATAGAACATGGTAGGAAGAATAGAATGTGGTAGGTAGAGAGAGAAAAGGGATGAAGGGAGTGGAAGGATAGAATGTGGTAGGAAGGACGGTATGTGATAGGTAGAGAGAGGGAAAGGATGAAGGGAGTGGAAGGATAGAACACGGTAGGAAGGAGGGTATGTGGTAGGTAGAGAGAGGAAAGGGAGTAGAAGGATAGAACATGGTAGGAAGGAGGGTTTGTGGTAGGTAGAGAGAGGGAAGGGAGTGGAAGGATAGAACATTGTAGGAAGGACGGTATGTGGTAGTTAGAGAAAGGAAAGGGAGTAGAAGGATAGAACATGGTAGGAAGTAGGGTTTGTGGTAGGTAGAGAGAGGGAAGGGAGTGGAAGGATAGAACATGGTAGGAAGGATAGAATGTGGTAGGTAGAGAGAGGGAAGGGATGAAGGGAGTGGAAGGATAGAACGTGGTAGGAAGGAAGGTATGTGATAGGTAGAGAGAGGGAAAGGATGAAGGGAGTGGAAGGATAGAACATGGTAGGAAGGAGGGTATGTGGTAGGTAGAGAGAGGGAAGGGATGAAGGGAGTGGAAGGATAGAACATGGTAGGAAGGATGGTATGTGGTAGTTAGAGAGAGGAAAGGGAGTAGAAGGATAGAACATGGTAGGAAGGAGGGTTTGTGGTAGGTAGAGAGAGGGAAGGGAGTGGAAGAATAGAACATGGTAGGAAGGAGGGTATGTGGTAGGTAGAGAGAGGGAAGGGAGTGGAAGGATAGAACGTGGTAGGAAGGAGGGTATGTGGTAGGTAGAGAGAGGGAAGGGAGTGGAAGGATAGAACTTTGTAGGAAGGACAAAATTATTATTTCAAATAAAAATCTTTATTTCTAACCTTGCTAATGTCTTGACTATATGTTCTATTCATTTTGCAACTCATTTGATAAATAAAAGTCAGTTGTCATGTAAAACACTAAATTGTCTGGGTGACCCTAAACTTTGAACGGTAGTGTGTATATATATATATATATATATATATATATATATAGTTAATTTATAGTTAAGTTGTGGCAGACAGAGAGAGACAGGAAGAAGAGTGGGAGGATAGAACAATGTAGAAAGGAGGGTATATAGTTGGAAGGGCGTGGAAGGTTAGAACATGGTAGGGAGGAGGGTATTTAATAGGTAGAGGGAAGGGAGTAGAAGGATAGAACGTGGTAGGAAGGAGGGTATGTGGTAGGTAGAGAGAGGGAAGTGATGTAGGAGTGGAAGGATAGAACATTGTAGGAAGGAGGGTATGTGGTAGGTAGAGAGAGGGAAGGGATGGTGGGAGTGGAAGGATAGAACGTGGTAGGGAGGAGGGTATGTGGTAGGTAGAGAGAGGGAAGTGATGTAGGAGTGGAAGGATAGAACATTGTAGGAAGGAGGGTATGTGGTAGGTAGAGAGAGGGAAGGAATGGTAGGAGTGGAAGGATAGAACATGGTAGGAAGGAGGGTATGTGGTAGGTAGAGAGAGGGAAGGGATGAAGGGAGTGGAAGGATAGAACGTGGTAGGAAGGAGGGTATGTGGTAGGTAGAGAGAGGGAAGGGATGAAGGGAGTGGAAAGATAGAACGTGGTAGGAAGGAGGGTATGTGGTAGGTAGAGAGAGGAAATGGATGGTGGGAGTGGAAGGATAAAACATTGTAGGAAGGAGGGTATGTGGTAGGTAGAAAGAGGGAAGGGATGGTGGGAGTGGAAGGATAGAACATGGTAGGAAGGAGGGTATGTGGTAGGTAGAGAGAGGGAAGTGATGAAGGGAGTGGAAGGATAGAACGTAGGAAGGAGGGTGTGTGGTAGGTAGAGAGAGGAAATAGATGGTTGGAGTGGAAGGATAGAACATTGTAGGAAGGACGGTATGTGGTAGGTAGAGAGAGGAAAGGGAGTAGAAGGATAGAACATGGTAGGAAGGAGGGTATGTGGTAGGTAGAGAGAGGAAAGGGAGTAGAAGGATAGAACATGGTAGGAAGGAGGGTTTGTGGTAGGTAGAGAGAGGGAAGGGAGTGGAAGGATAGAACGTGGTAGGAAGTAGGGTTTGTGGTAGGTAGAGAGAGGGAAGGGAGTGGAAGGATAGAACGTGGTAGGAAGGAGGGTGTGTGGTAGGTAGAGAGAGGAAATGGATGGTGGGAGTGGAAGGATAGAACATTGTAGGAAGGACGGTATGTGGTAGGTAGAGAGAGAGGAAAGGGAGTAGAAGGATAGAACATGGTAGGAAGGAGGGTATGTGGTAGTTAGAATGAGGGAAGTGATGAAGGAGTGGAAGTATAGAACATGGTAGGAAGTAGGGTTTGTGGTAGGTAGAGAGAGGGAAGGCAGTGGGATAGAACGTGGTAGGAAGGAGGGTATGTGGTTGGTAGAGGGAAAGTATGAAGGAAGTGCAAGGATAGAACATTGTAGGAAGGACAAAATTATTATTTCAAATAAAAATCATTATTTCTAACCTTGCTAATGTCTTGACTATGGCCCTCATTGAGAGCCACTCGCTAGCGGCAGTACGCTCGTTCCGAGCGATGTTCGCACATCTGCGCATGCATACGGTTTTTAGTACGCATGCGCGAACCAGTCAGTGCGGCCGAAAATCGTTTGTACGCAATATAGCGAGTGCCTGCTATTTTGAGTGACAGAATGAGGCGTATGTGGGTGGTAACAGGGGAAGGTGCTTGAAAACGGGGAGTGGAGATAAGAACGCTGGCGTGCTTAAAGGTCAAAACGGGCGTTTTAAGGGAGTGCATAATTAATATAGCAGCGTCATTGACCACGTCACTTGTTTTTTTTTAACTCAGAACTGCTCGCAAAATAGCGGTTGAAAAAACCAACCACAAGAATAGCGAGCAGTTCATACGCTGTACGATGTACTCGATTAATCTAATAAATAGCGGACATGACGTATGGTGCGAGCGGCCAGGGGGCGTTTTTATCAAATAAACGAGCGTATGTTTTGCTCGCTCGTTCAGACTTAGAGGTGTGAACAGACTGCAATGTGCAAACGGATCATTTGAATAGCCACCCCTTGTTTTTGAACGAACGACCGCAAATAGCGAACGGCTCTGAATGAGGGCCTATATGTTCTATTCATTTTGCAACTCATTTGATAAATAAAAGTCAGTTTTCATGTAAAACACTAAATTGTCTGGGTGTCCCTAAACTTTTGAACGGTAGTGTGTCTATATATATGTGTATATATATATATATATATATATATATATAGTTAATTTATAAACATGGTAGAAAGGAGGGTATACAGTTGGAAGGGAGAGGAAGGTTAGAACATGGTAGGGAGGAGGGTATTTAATAGGTAGAGGGAAGGGAGTGGAAGGATAGAACGTGGTAGGAAGGAGGGTATGTAGGTAGAGAGAGGGAAGAGAGTGGAAGGATAGAACGTGATAGGAAGGAGGGTATGTGGTAGGTAGAGAGAGGAAATGGATGGCGGGAGTCGAAGGATAGAATGTTGTAGGAAGGAGGGTATGTAGTAGGTAGAGAGGGATGTGATGAAGGGAGTGGAAGGATAGAACATGGTAGGAAGGAGGGTATCTGGTAGGTAGAGAGAGGGATGGAATGAAGGGAGTGGAAGGATAGAACGTGGTAGGAAGGAGGGTGTGTAGTAGGTAGAGAGGGATGTGATGAAGGGAGTGGAAGGATAGAACGTGGTAGGAAGGAGGGTGTGTAGTAGGTAGAGAGGGATGGGATGAAGGGAGTGGAAGGATAGAACATGGTAGGAAGGAGGGTATGTGGTAGGTAGAGAGAGGAAAGGGAGTTGAAGGATAGAACATGGTAGGAAGGAGGGTATCTGGTAGTTATAGAGAGGGAAGTGATGAAGGAGTGGAAGGACAGAACATGGTAGGAAGGAGGGTATGTGGTAGGTAGAGAGAGGGAAGTGATGAAGGAGTGGAAGGATAGAACATGGTTGGAAGGTGGGTATGTGGTAGGTAGAGAGAGGGAAGGGATGAAGGGAGTGGAAGGATAGAACATGGTAGGAAGGAGGGAAGGGATGAAGGGAGTGGAATGATAGAATGTGGTAGGAAGGAGGGTATGTGGTAGAGAGAGGGTAGGGATGAAGGGAGTGGAAGGATAGAATGTGTCAAGAAGGAGGGTATGTGGTAGGTAGAGAGAGGGAAGGAAGGAAGGGAGTGGAAGGATAGAACGTGGTAGGAAGGAAGGTATGTGGTAGGTAGAGAGAGGGAAGGGAGTGGAAGGATAGAATGTGGTATGTAGAGAGAGGGAAAGGAGGAAGGGAGTGGAAGGATAGAACGTGGTAGGAAGGAGGGTATGTAGTAGATAGAGAGAGGGAAGGGAGTGGAAGGATAGAACGTGGTAGGAAGGAGGGTATGTGGTAGGTAGAGAGAGGGAAGGGATGAAGGGAGTGGAAGGATAGAACGTGGTAGGAAGGAGGGTATGTAGTTGGTAGAGAGAGGGAAGGGATGAACGAATTGGAAGGATAGAATGTTGTAGGAAATTGAGTATGTTGTAGGTAGAGAGAGGGATAGGATGAAGGGAGTGGAAGGATAGAACATGGTAAGAAGGAGGGTATGTAGTAGGTAGAGAGAGGGAAGGGATAAAGGGAGTGAAAGGATAGAACGTGGTAGGAAGGAGGGTATGTAGTAGGTAGAGAGAGGGAAGGGATGAAGGAAGTGGAAGGATAGAACGTGGTAGGAAGGAGGGTATGTAGTAGGTAGAGAGAGGGAAGGGATGAAGGGAGTGGAAGGATAGAACGTGGTAGGAAAGAGGGAATGTAGTAGGTAGAGAGAGGGAAGGGATGAAGGGAGTGGAAGGATAGAACATGGTAGGAAGGAGGGTATCTGGTAGGTAGAGAGAGGGATGGAATGAAGGGAGTGGAAGGATAGAACGTGGTAGGAAGGAGGGTGTGTAGTAGGTAGAGAGGGATGTGATGAAGGGAGTGGAAGGATAGAACGTGGTAGGAAGGAGGGTGTGTAGTAGGTAGAGAGGGATGGGATGAAGGGAGTGGAAGGATAGAACATGGTAGGAAGGAGGGTATGTGGTAGGTAGAGAGAGGAAAGGGAGTTGAAGGATAGAACATGGTAGGAAGGAGGGTATCTGGTAGTTATAGAGAGGGAAGTGATGAAGGAGTGGAAGGACAGAACATGGTAGGAAGGAGGGTATGTGGTAGGTAGAGAGAGGGAAGTGATGAAGGAGTGGAAGGATAGAACATGGTTGGAAGGTGGGTATGTGGTAGGTAGAGAGAGGGAAGGGATGAAGGGAGTGGAAGGATAGAACATGGTAGGAAGGAGGGAAGGGATGAAGGGAGTGGAATGATAGAATGTGGTAGGAAGGAGGGTATGTGGTAGAGAGAGGGTAGGGATGAAGGGAGTGGAAGGATAGAATGTGTCAAGAAGGAGGGTATGTGGTAGGTAGAGAGAGGGAAGGAAGGAAGGGAGTGGAAGGATAGAACGTGGTAGGAAGGAAGGTATGTGGTAGGTAGAGAGAGGGAAGGGAGTGGAAGGATAGAATGTGGTATGTAGAGAGAGGGAAAGGAGGAAGGGAGTGGAAGGATAGAACGTGGTAGGAAGGAGGGTATGTAGTAGATAGAGAGAGGGAAGGGAGTGGAAGGATAGAACGTGGTAGGAAGGAGGGTATGTGGTAGGTAGAGAGAGGGAAGGGATGAAGGGAATGGAAGGATAGAACGTGGTAGGAAGGAGGGTATGTAGTTGGTAGAGAGAGGGAAGGGATGAACGAATTGGAAGGATAGAATGTTGTAGGAAATTGAGTATGTTGTAGGTAGAGAGAGGGATAGGATGAAGGGAGTGGAAGGATAGAACATGGTAAGAAGGAGGGTATGTAGTAGGTAGAGAGAGGGAAGGGATAAAGGGAGTGAAAGGATAGAACGTGGTAGGAAGGAGGGTATGTAGTAGGTAGAGAGAGGGAAGGGATGAAGGAAGTGGAAGGATAGAACGTGGTAGGAAGGAGGGTATGTAGTAGGTAGAGAGAGGGAAGGGATGAAGGGAGTGGAAGGATAGAACGTGGTAGGAAAGAGGGAATGTAGTAGGTAGAGAGAGGGAAGGGATGAAGGGAGTGGATGGATAGAATGTGGTAGGAAGGAGGGTATGTGGTAGGTAGAGAGAGGGAAGGGATAAAGGGAGTGAAAGGATAGAACGTGGTAGGAAGGAGGGTATGTAGTAGGTAGAGAGAGGGAAGGGATGAAGGAAGTGGAAGGATAGAATGTGGTAGGAAGGAGGGTATGTAGTAGGTAGAGAGAGGGAAGGGATGAAGGGAGTGGAAGGATAGGACATGATAGGAAGGAGGGTATGTGATAGGTAGAGAGAGGGATGGAATGAAGGGAGTAGAATGATAGAACGTGGTAGGAAACGGAGTATGTTGTTGGTAGAGAGAGGGAAGTGACAAGGAGTGGAAGGATAGAACAGTGGTAGGAAGGAGGGTATGTGGTAGGTAGAGAGGGAAAGGATGAAGAGAGTGGAAGGATAGAACATGGTAGGTAGAGAGAGGGAAGGGAGTGGGAGGATAGAACGTGGCTGGAAGGAGGGTATGTGGTAGGTAGAGAGAGGGAAGGAATGAAGGGAGTGGAAGGATAGAACATGGTAGGAAGGAGGGAAGGGATGAAGGGAGTGGAATGATACAATGTGGTAGGAAGGAGGGTATGTGGTAGAGAGAGGGTAGGGATGAAGGGAGTGGAAGGATAGAATGTGTCAAGAAGGAGGGTATGTGGTAGGTAGAGAGAGGGAAGGAAGGAAGGAAGGGAGTGGAAGGATAGAACGTGGTAGGAAGGAGGGAATGTGGTAGGTAGAGAGAGGGAAGGGAGTGGAAGGATAGAATGTGGTATGTAGAGAGAGGGAAAGGAGGAAGGGAGTGGAAGTATAGAACGTGGTAGGAAGGAGGGTATGTAGTAGGTAGAGAGAGGGAAGGGAGTGGAAGGATAGACCATGGTAGGAAGGAGGGTATGTGGTACTTAGAGAGAGGGAAGTGATGAAGTAGTGGAAGGATAGAACGTGGTAGGAAGGAGGGTATGTGGTAGGTAGAGAGAGGGAAGGGAGTGAAAGGATAGAATATGATAGGAAGGAGGGTATGTGGTAGGTAGAGAGAGGGAAGAAAGTGGAAGGATAGAACGTGGTCGGAAGGAGGATATGTGGTAGGTAGAGAGAGGGAAGGGAGTGGAAGGATAGAACATGGTAGGAAGGAGGGTATGTGGTAGGTAGAGAGAGGAAAGAGGTGAAGGCAGTGGAAGGTTAGAACATGGTAGGAAGGAGGGTATGTGATAGGTAGAGAGAGGGATGGGATGAAGAGAGTGGAAGGATAGAATGTAGGAAGAAGAGTATGTGGTAGCTAGAGAGAGGGAAGGGAGTGGAAGGATAGAATATGGTAGGAAAGAGAGTATGTTGTTGGTAGAGAGAGGGATGGGATGAAGGGAGTGGAAAGATAGAACGTGGTGGGAAGTAGGGTATGTGGTAGGTAGAGAGAGGTTAGGGAAGAAAGGAGTGGAAGGTTAGAACATGGTAGGCAGGAGGGTTTGTGGTAGGTAGAGAGAGGGAAGGGAGGAACGGAGTGTAAGGATAGAACATTGTAGGAAAAAAGGGTATGTGGTAGGTAGAGAGAATGAAGGGATGAATGGAGTGGTAGGATAGAACTTTATGGAACGAGGGTATGTGATAGGTAGAGAGAGGGGAGGGAGGAAATGAGTGGAAGGATAGGACATGATAGGAAGGTATGTGGTAGGTAGAGAGAGGGATGTGATAGCTGAGTGGGGTTAGTAAGGAGGGAAGATGGTGACTGAGGACGTGATAGCTGAGTGGGGTGTAGTAAGGAGGGAAGATGGTGACTGAGGACGTGATAGCTGAGTGGGGTGTAGTAAGGAGGGAAGATGGTGACTGAGGAGGTGATAGCTGAGTGAGGATTAGTAAGGAGGGAAGATGGTGACTGAGGAGGTGATAGCTGAGTGGGGGTTAGTAAGGAGGGAAGATGGTGACTGAGGACGTGATAGCTGAGTGGGGTGTAGTAAGGAGGGAAGATGGTGACTGAGGATGTGATAGCTGAGTGCGGTGTAGTAAGGAGGGAAGATGGTGACTGAGGAGGTGATAGCTGAGTGGGGTGTAGTAAGGAGGGAAGATGGTGACTGAGGACGTGATAGCTGAGTGGGGTGTAGTAAGGAGGGAAGATGGTGACTGAGGAAGTGATAGCTGAGTGGGGTGTAGTAAGGAGGGAAGATGGTGACTGAGGAGGTGATAGCTGAGTGGGGTGTAGTAAGGAGGGAAGATGGTGACTGAGGAGGTGATAGCTGAGTGGGGTGTAGTAAGGAGGGAAGATGGTGACGGAGGAGGTGATAGCTGAGTGGGGTTAGTAAGGAGGGAAGATGGTGACTGACGACGTGATAGCTGAGTGGGGTGTAGTAAGGAGGGAAGATGGTGACTGAGGACGTGATAGCTGAGTAGGGTTAGTAAGGAGGGAAGATGGTGACTGAGGACGTGATAGCTGAGTGGGGTGTAGTAAGGAGGGAAGATGGTGACTGAGGACGTGATAGCTGAGTGGGGTTAGTAAGGAGGGAAGATGGTGACTGAGGACGTGATAGCTGAGTGGGGTGTAGTAAGGAGGGAAGATGGTGACTGAGGACGTGATAGCTGAGTGGGGTTAGTAAGGAGGGAAGATGGTGACTGAGGACGTGATAGCTGAGTGGGGTGTTGTAAGGAGGGAAGATGGTGACTGAGGACGTGATAGCTGACTGGGGTGTAGTAAGAAGGGAAGATGGTGACTGAGGACGTGATAGCTGAGTGGGGGTTAGTAAGGAGGGAAGATGGTGACTGAGGACGCGATAGCTGAGTGGGGTGTAGTAAGAAGGGAAGATGGTGACTGAGGACGTGATAGCTGAGTGGGGGTTAGTAAGGAGGGAAGATGGTGACTGAGGACGTGATAGCTGAGTGGGGTGTAGTAAGCAGGGAAGATAGGGACTGAGGACGTGATTGCTGAGTGGGGTGTAGTAAGGAGGGAAGATGGTGACTGAGGACGTGATAGCTGAGTGGGTTGTAGTAAGGAGGGAAGATGGTGACTGAGGACGTGATTGCTGAGTGGGTTGTAGTAAGGAGGGAAGATGGTGACAGAGGACGTGATAGCTGAGTGGGGTGTAGTAAAGAGGGAAGATGGTGAGTGAGGACGTGATAGCTGAGTGGGGTGTAGTAAGGAGGGAAGATGGTGACTGAGGACGTGATAGCTGAGTGGGGTGTAGTAAGGAGGGAAGATGGTGACTGAGGATGTGATAGCTGAGTGGGGTTAGTAAGGAGGGAAGATAGGGACTGAGGACGTGATAGCTGAGTGGGGTGTAGTAAGGAGGGATGATGGTGACTGAGGACGTGATAGCTGAGTGGGGTGTAGTAAGGAGGGATGATGGTGACTGAGGAGGTAATAGCTGAGTGGGGTGTAGTAAGGAGGGAAGATGGTGACTGAGGAAGTGATAGCTGAGTGGGGTGTAGTAAGGAGGGAATATGGTGTCTGAGGATGTGATAGCTGAGTGGGGTAGTAAGGAGGGAAGATGGTGACTGAGGACGTGACAGCTGAATGGGGATTAGTAAGGAAGGAAGATGGTGACTGAAGACGTGATAGCTGAGTAGGGTTTAGTAAGGAAGGAAGATGGTGACTGAGGACGTGATAGCTGAGTGGGGGTTAGTAAGGAGGGAAGATGGTGACTGAGGACGTGATAGCTGAGTGGGGTGTTGTAAGGAGGGAAGATGGTGACTGAGGATGTGATAGCTGAGTGGGGTGTAGTAAGGAGGGAAGATGGTGACTGAGGATGTGATAGCTGAGTGGGGTTAGTAAGGAGACAAGATGGTGACTGAGGACGTGATAGCTGAGTGGGGTGTAGTAAGGAGGGAAGATGGTGACTGAAGACGTGATAGCTGAGTAGGGTTTAGTAAGGAAGGAAGATGGTGACTGAGGACGCGATAGCTGAGTGGGGTGTAGTAAGAAGGGAAGATGGTGACTGAGGACGTGATAGCTGAGTGGGGGTTAGTAAGGAGGGAAGATGGTGACTGAGGACGTGATAGCTGAGTGGGGTGTAGTAAGCAGGGAAGATGGTGACTGAGGATGTGATAGCTGAGTGGGGGTGTAGTAAGGAGGGAAGATGGTGACTGAGGATGTGATAGCTGAGTGGGGTTAGTAAGGAGACAAGATGGTGACTGAAGACGTGATAGCTGAGTAGGGTTTAGTAAGGAAGGAAGATGGTGACTGAAGACGTGATAGCTGAGTAGGGTTTAGTAAGGAAGGAAGATGGTGACTCAGGACGTGATAGCTGAGTGGGTTATAGTAAGGAGGGAAGATGGTGACTGAGGACGTGATAGCTGAGTGGGGTTAGTAAGGAGGGAAGATGGTGACTGAGGACGTGATAGCTGAGTGGGGTGTAGTAAGGAGGGAAGATGGTGACTGAGGACGTGATAGCTGAGTGGGGTTAGTAAGGAGGGAAGATGGTGACTGAGGACGTGATAGCTGAGTGGGGTGTTGTAAGGAGGGAAGATGGTGACTGAGGACGTGATAGCTGACTGGGGTGTAGTAAGAAGGGAAGATGGTGACTGAGGACGTGATAGCTGAGTGGGGGTTAGTAAGGAGGGAAGATGGTGACTGAGGACGCGATAGCTGAGTGGGGTGTAGTAAGAAGGGAAGATGGTGACTGAGGACGTGATAGCTGAGTGGGGGTTAGTAAGGAGGGAAGATGGTGACTGAGGACGTGATAGCTGAGTGGGGTGTAGTAAGCAGGGAAGATAGGGACTGAGGACGTGATTGCTGAGTGGGGTGTAGTAAGGAGGGAAGATGGTGACTGAGGACGTGATAGCTGAGTGGGTTGTAGTAAGGAGGGAAGATGGTGACTGAGGACGTGATTGCTGAGTGGGTTGTAGTAAGGAGGGAAGATGGTGACTGAGGACGTGATAGCTGAGTGGGGTGTAGTAAAGAGGGAAGATGGTGAGTGAGGACGTGATAGCTGAGTGGGGTGTAGTAAGGAGGGAAGATGGTGACTGAGGACGTGATAGCTGAGTGGGGGTTAGTAAGGAGGGAAGATGGTGACTGAGGACGTGATAGCTGAGTGGGGTGTTGTAAGGAGGGAAGATGGTGACTGAGGATGTGATAGCTGAGTGGGGTGTAGTAAGGAGGGAAGATGGTGACTGAGGATGTGATAGCTGAGTGGGGTTAGTAAGGAGACAAGATGGTGACTGAGGACGTGATAGCTGAGTGGGGTGTAGTAAGGAGGGAAGATGGTGACTGAAGACGCGATAGCTGAGTAGGGTTTAGTAAGGAAGGAAGATGGTGACTGAGGACGCGATAGCTGAGTGGGGTGTAGTAAGAAGGGAAGATGGTGACTGAGGACGTGATAGCTGAGTGGGGGTTAGTAAGGAGGGAAGATGGTGACTGAGGACGTGATAGCTGAGTGGGGTGTAGTAAGCAGGGAAGATGGTGACTGAGGATGTGATAGCTGAGTGGGGTGTAGTAAGGAGGGAAGATGGTGACTGAGGATGTGATAGCTGAGTGGGGTTAGTAAGGAGACAAGATGGTGACTGAGGACGTGATAGCTGAGTGGGGTGTAGTAAGGAGGGAAGATGGTGACTGAAGACGTGATAGCTGAGTAGGGTTTAGTAAGGAAGGAAGATGGTGACTCAGGACGTGATAGCTGAGTGGGTTATAGTAAGGAGGGAAGATGGTGACTGAGGACGTGATAGCTGAGTGGGGTTAGTAAGGAGGGAAGATGGTGACTGAGGACGTGATAGCTGAGTGGGGTGTAGTAAGGAGGGAAGATGGTGACTGAGGACGTGATAGCTGAGTGGGGTTAGTAAGGAGGGAAGATGGTGACTGAGGACGTGATAGCTGAGTGGGGTGTTGTAAGGAGGGAAGATGGTGACTGAGGACGTGATAGCTGACTGGGGTGTAGTAAGAAGGGAAGATGGTGACTGAGGACGTGATAGCTGAGTGGGGGTTAGTAAGGAGGGAAGATGGTGACTGAGGACGCGATAGCTGAGTGGGGTGTAGTAAGAAGGGAAGATGGTGACTGAGGACGTGATAGCTGAGTGGGGGTTAGTAAGGAGGGAAGATGGTGACTGAGGACGTGATAGCTGAGTGGGGTGTAGTAAGCAGGGAAGATAGGGACTGAGGACGTGATTGCTGAGTGGGGTGTAGTAAGGAGGGAAGATGGTGACTGAGGACGTGATAGCTGAGTGGGTTGTAGTAAGGAGGGAAGATGGTGACTGAGGACGTGATTGCTGAGTGGGTTGTAGTAAGGAGGGAAGATGGTGACTGAGGACGTGATAGCTGAGTGGGGTGTAGTAAAGAGGGAAGATGGTGAGTGAGGACGTGATAGCTGAGTGGGGTGTAGTAAGGAGGGAAGATGGTGACTGAGGACGTGATAGCTGAGTGGGGTTAGTAAGGAGGGAAGATAGGGACTGAGGACGTGATAGCTGAGTGGGGTGTAGTAAGGAGGGATGATGGTGACTGAGGACGTGATAGCTGAGTGGGGTGTAGTAAGGAGGGATGATGGTGACTGAGGAGGTAATAGCTGAGTGGGGTGTAGTAAGGAGGGAAGATGGTGACTGAGGAAGTGATAGCTGAGTGGGGTGTAGTAAGGAGGGAATATGGTGTCTGAGGATGTGATAGCTGAGTGGGGTTAGTAAGGAGGGAAGATGGTGACTGAGGAGGTGATAGCTGAGTGGGGTTAGTAAGGAGGGAAGATGGTGACTGAGGAGGTGATAGCTGAGTGGGGTGTAGTAAGGAGGGAAGATGGTGACCGAGGATGTGATAGCTGAGTGGGGTGTAGTAAGGAGGGAAGTTGGTGACCGAGGACGTGATAGCTGAGTGGGGTATAGTAAGGAGGGAAGATGGTGACCGAGGACGTGATAGCTGAGTGGGGTTAGTAAGGAGGGAAGATGGTGACTGAGGACGTGATAGCTGAGTGGGGTTAGTAAGGAGGGAAGATGGTGACTGAGGATGTGATAGCTGAGTGGGGTGTAGTAAGGAGGGAAGATGGTGACTGAGGACGTGATAGCTGAGTGGGGGTTAGTAAGGAGGGAAGATGGTGACTAAGGACGTGATAGCTGAGTGGGGTTAGTAAGGAGGGAAGATGGTGACTGAGGACCTGATAGCTGAGTGGGGTGTAGTAAGGAGGGAAGATGGTGACTGAGGACGTGATAGCTGAGTGGGGTGTAGTAAGGAGGGAAGATGGTGACTGAGGACGTGATAGCTGAGTGGGGTTAGTAAGGAGGGAAGATGGTGACTGAGGACGTGATAGCTGAGTGGGGTGTTGTAAGGAGGGAAGATGGTGACTGAGGACGTGATAGCTGACTGGGGTGTAGTAAGAAGGGAAGATGGTGACTGAGGACGTGATAGCTGAGTGGGGTATAGTAAGGAGGGAAGATGGTGACCGAGGACGTGATAGCTGAGTGGGGTTAGTAAGGAGGGAAGATGGTGACTGAGGACGTGATAGCTGAGTGGGGTGTAGTAAGGAGGGAAGATGGTGACTGAGGACGTGATAGCTGAGTGGGGGTTAGTAAGGAGGGAAGATGGTGACTAAGGACGTGATAGCTGAGTGGGGTTAGTAAGGAGGGAAGATGGTGACTGAGGACCTGATAGCTGAGTGGGGTGTAGTAAGGAGGGAAGATGGTGACTGAGGACGTGATAGCTGAGTGGGGTGTAGTAAGGAGGGATGATGGTGACTGAGGACGTGATAGCTGAGTGGGGTGTAGTAAGGAGGGAAGTTGGTGACTGAGGACGTGATAGCTGAGTGGGGTTAGTAAGGAGGGAAGATGGTGACTGAGGACGTGATAGCTGAGTGGGGTTAGTAAGGAGGGAAGATGGTGACTGAGGACGTGATAGCTGAGTGGGGTGTAGTAAGGAGGGAAGATGGTGACTGAGGACGTGATAGCTGAGTGGGGTTAGTAAGGAGGGAAGATGGTGACTGAGGACGTGATAGCTGAGTGGGGTGTTGTAAGGAGGGAAGATGGTGACTGAGGACGTGATAGCTGACTGGGGTGTAGTAAGAAGGGAAGATGGTGACTGAGGACGCGATAGCTGAGTGGGGGTTAGTAAGGAGGGAAGATGGTGACTGAGGACGCGATAGCTGAGTGGGGTGTAGTAAGAAGGGAAGATGGTGACTGAGGACGTGATAGCTGAGTGGGGGTTAGTAAGGAGGGAAGATGGTGACTGAGGACGTGATAGCTGAGTGGGGTGTAGTAAGCAGGGAAGATAGGGACTGAGGACGTGATTGCTGAGTGGGGTGTAGTAAGGAGGGAAGATGGTGACTGAGGACGTGATAGCTGAGTGGGTTGTAGTAAGGAGGGAAGATGGTGACTGAGGACGTGATTGCTGAGTGGGTTGTAGTAAGGAGGGAAGATGGTGACTGAGGACGTGATAGCTGAGTGGGGTGTAGTAAAGAGGGAAGATGGTGACTGAGGACGTGATAGCTGAGTGGGGTGTAGTAAGGAGGGAAGATGGTGACTGAGGACGTGATAGCTGAGTGGGGTGTAGTAAGGAGGGAAGATGGTGACTGAGGACGTGATAGCTGAGTGGGGTTAGTAAGGAGGGAAGATAGGGACTGAGGACGTGATAGCTGAGTGGGGTGTAGTAAGGAGGGATGATGGTGACTGAGGACGTGATAGCTGAGTGGGGTGTAGTAAGCAGGGAAGATAGGGACTGAGGAGGTAATAGCTGAGTGGGGTGTAGTAAGGAGGGAAGATGGTGACTGAGGAAGTGATAGCTGAGTGGGGTGTAGTAAGGAGGGAAGATGGTGTCTGAGGATGTGATAGCTGAGTGGGGTGTAGTAAGGAGGGAAGATGGTGACTGAGGACGTGATAGCTGAGTGGGGTGTAGTAAGGAGGGAAGATGGTGACTGAGGACGTGATAGCTGAGTGGGGTGTAGTAAGGAGGGAAGATGGTGACTGAGGAGGTGATAGCTGAGTGAGGATTAGTAAGGAGGGAAGATGGTGACTGAGGAGGTGATAGCTGAGTGGGGGTTAGTAAGGAGGGAAGATGGTGACTGAGGACGTGATAGCTGAGTGGGGTTAGTAAGGAGGGAAGATGGTGACTGAGGACGTGATAGCTGAGTGGGGTGTAGTAAGAAGGGAAGATGGTGACTGAGGACGCGATAGCTGACTGGGGTGTAGTAAGAAGGGAAGATGGTGACTGAGGACGCGATAGCTGAGTGGGGGTTAGTAAGGAGGGAAGATGGTGACTGAGGACGCGATAGCTGAGTGGGGTGTAGTAAGAAGGGAAGATGGTGACTGAGGACGTGATAGCTGAGTGGGGGTTAGTAAGGAGGGAAGATGGTGACTGAGGACGTGATAGCTGAGTGGGGTGTAGTAAGGAAGGAAGATGGTGACGGAGGACATGATAGCTGAGTGGGGTGTAGTAAGGAGGGAAGATGGTGACTGAGGACGTGATTGCTGAGTGGGTTGTAGTAAGGAGGGAAGATGGTGACTGAGGACGTGATTGCTGAGTGGGTTGTAGTAAGGAGGGAAGATGGTGACTGAGGACGTGATAGCTGAGTGGGGTGTAGTAAGGAGGGAAGATGGTGACTGAGGACGTGATAGCTGAGTGGGGTGTAGTAAGGAGGGAAGATGGTGACTGAGGACGTGATAGCTGAGTGGGGTTAGTAAGGAGGGAAGATAGGGACTGAGGACGTGATAGCTGAGTGGGGTGTAGTAAGGAGGGATGATGGTGACTGAGGACGTGATAGCTGAGTGGGGTGTAGTAAGCAGGGAAGATAGGGACTGAGGAGGTAATAGCTGAGTGGGGTGTAGTAAGGAGGGAAGATGGTGACTGAGGAAGTGATAGCTGAGTGGGGTGTAGTAAGGAGGGAAGATGGTGTCTGAGGATGTGATAGCTGAGTTGGGTTAGTAAGGAGGGAAGATGGTGACTGAGGAGGTGATAGCTGAGTGGGGTGTAGTAAGGAGGGAAGATGGTGACTGAGGAGGTGATAGCTGAGTGGGGTGTAGTAAGGAGGGAAGATGGTGACTGAGGAGGTGATAGCTGAGTGGGGTGTAGTAAGGAGGGAAGATGGTGACTGAGGAGGTGATAGCTGAGTGGGGTGTAGTAAGGAGGGAAGATGGTGACTGAGGAGGTGATAGCTGAGTGGGGTGTAGTAAGGAGGGAAGATGGTGACTGAGGACGTGATAGCTGAGTGGTGTAGTAAGGAGGGAAGATGGTGACTGAGGACGTGATAGCTGAGTGGGGTGTAGTAAGGAGGGAAGATGGTGACTGAGGACGTGATAGCTGAGTGGGGTGTAGTAAGGAGGGAAGATGGTGACTGAGGACGTGATAGCTGAGTGGGGTGTAGTAAGGAGGGAAGATGGTGACTGAGGATGTGATAGCTGAGTGGGGTTAGTAAGGAGGGAAGATGGTGACCGAGGACGTGATAGCTGAGTGGGGTGTAGTAAGGAGGGAAGATGGTGACCGAGGATGTGATAGCTGAGTGGGGTGTAGTAAGGAGGGAAGTTGGTGACCGAGGACGTGATAGCTGAGTGGGGTATAGTAAGGAGGGAAGATGGTGACCGAGGACGTGATAGCTGAGTGGGGTTAGTAAGGAGGGAAGATGGTGACTGAGGACGTGATAGCTGAGTGGGGTTAGTAAGGAGGGAAGATGGTGACTGAGGACGTGATAGCTGAGTGGGGTGTAGTAAGGAGGGAAGATGGTGACTGAGGACGTGATAGCTGAGTGGGGTGTAGTAAGGAGGGAAGATGGTGACTGAGGAGGTGATAGCTGAGTGGGGTGTAGTAAGGAGCGAAGATGGTGACTGAGGACGTGATAGCTGAGTGGGGTGTAGTAAGGAGGGAAGATGGTGACTGAGGACGTGATAGCTGAGTGGGGGTTAGTAAGGAGGGAAGATGGTGACTGAGGACATGATAGCTGAGTGGGGTGTAGTAAGGAGGGAAGATGGTGACTGAGGACGTGATAGCTGAGTGGGGTTAGTAAGGAGGGAAGATGGTGACTGAGGACGTGATAGCTGAGTGGGGTGTAGTAAGGAGGGAAGATGGTGACTGAGGACGTGATAGCTGAGTGGGGTGTAGTAAGGAGGGAAGATGGTGACTGAGGAGGTGATAGCTGAGTGAGGATTAGTAAGGAGGGAAGATGGTGACTGAGGAGGTGATAGCTGAGTGGGGGTTAGTAAGGAGGGAAGATGGTGACTGAGGACGTGATAGCTGAGTGGGGTTAGTAAGGAGGGAAGATGGTGACTGAGGACGTGATAGCTGAGTGGGGTGTAGTAAGAAGGGAAGATGGTGACTGAGGACGTGATAGCTGACTGGGGTGTAGTAAGAAGGGAAGATGGTGACTGAGGACGCGATAGCTGAGTGGGGGTTAGTAAGGAGGGAAGATGGTGACTGAGGACGCGATAGCTGAGTGGGGTGTAGTAAGAAGGGAAGATGGTGACTGAGGACGTGATAGCTGAGTGGGGGTTAGTAAGGAGGGAAGATGGTGACTGAGGACGTGATAGCTGAGTGGGGTTTAGTAAGGAAGGAAGATGGTGACTGAGGACGTGATAGCTGAGTGGGGTGTAGTAAGGAAGGAAGATGGTGACGGAGGACATGATAGCTGAGTGGGGTGTAGTAAGGAGGGAAGATGGTGACTGAGGACGTGATAGCTGAGTAGGGTGTAGTAAGGAGGGAAGATGGTGATTGAGGACGTGATAGCTGAGTAGAGTTTAGTAAGGAGGGAAGATGGTGACTGAGGAGGTGATAGCTGAGTGGAGTGTAGTAAGGAGGGAAGATGGTGACTGAGGAGGTGATAGCTGAGTGGGGTGTAGTAAGGAGGGAAGATGGTGACTGAGGACGTGATAGCTGAGTGGGGTGTAGTAAGGAGGGAAGATGGTGACTGAGGACGTGATAGCTGAGTGGGGGTTAGTAAGGAGGGAAGATGGTGACTGAGGACGTGATAGCTGAGTGGGGTTAGTAAGGAGGGAAGATGGTGACTGAGGACGTGATAGCTGAGTGGGGTTAGTAAGGAGGGAAGATGGTGACTGAGGACGTGACAGCTGAATGGGGATTAGTAAGGAGGGAAGATGGTGACTGAGGACGTGATAGCTGAGTGGGGTGTAGTAAGCAGGGAAGATGGTGACTGAGGATGTGATAGCTGAGTGGGGTTAGTAAGGAGACAAGATGGTGACTGAGGACGTGATAGCTGAGTGGGGTGTAGTAAGGAGGGAAGATGGTGACTGAAGACGTGATAGCTGAGTAGGGTTTAGTAAGGAGGGAAGATGGTGACTCAGGACGTGATAGCTGAGTGGGTTATAGTAAGGAGGGAAGATGGTGACTGAGGACGTGATAGCTGAGTGGGGTTAGTAAGGAGGGAAGATGGTGACTGAGGACGTGATAGCTGAGTGGGGTGTAGTAAGGAGGGAAGATGGTGACTGAGGACGTGATAGCTGAGTGGGGTGTTGTAAGGAGGGAAGATGGTGACTGAGGACGTGATAGCTGAGTGGGGTGTTGTAAGGAGGGAAGATGGTGACTGAGGACGTGATAGCTGACTGGGGTGTTGTAAGGAGGGAAGATGGTGACTGAGGACGTGATAGCTGAGTGGGGTGTTGTAAGGAGGGAAGATGGTGACTGAGGACGTGATAGCTGACTGGGGTGTAGTAAGAAGGGAAGATGGTGACTGAGGACGCGATAGCTGAGTGGGGGTTAGTAACGAGGGAAGATGGTGACTGAGGACGTGATAGCTGAGTGGTGTGTAGTAAGGAGGGAAGATGGTGACTGAGGACGTGATAGCTGAGTGGGGTTAGTAAGGAGGGAAGATAGGGACTGAGGACGTGATAGCTGAGTGGGGTGTAGTAAGCAGGGAAGATAGGGACTGAGGAGGTAATAGCTGAGTGGGGTGTAGTAAGCAGGGAAGATAGGGACTGAGGAGGTAATAGCTGAGTGGGGTGTAGTAAGGAGGGAAGATGGTGACTGAGGAGGTGATAGCTGAGTGGGGTGTAGTAAGGAGGGAAGATGGTGACGGAGGAGGTGATAGCTGAGTGGGGTTAGTAAGGAGGGAAGATGGTGACTGACGACGTGATAGCTGAGTGGGGTGTAGTAAGGAGGGAAGATGGTGACTGAGGACGTGATAGCTGAGTAGGGTTAGTAAGGAGGGAAGATGGTGACTGAGGACGTGATAGCTGAGTGGGGTGTAGTAAGGAGGGAAGATGGTGACTGAGGACGTGATAGCTGAGTGGGGTTAGTAAGGAGGGAAGATGGTGACTGAGGACGTGATAGCTGAGTGGGGTGTAGTAAGGAGGGAAGATGGTGACTGAGGACGTGATAGCTGAGTGGGGTTAGTAAGGAGGGAAGATGGTGACTGAGGACGTGATAGCTGAGTGGGGTGTTGTAAGGAGGGAAGATGGTGACTGAGGACGTGATAGCTGACTGGGGTGTAGTAAGAAGGGAAGATGGTGACTGAGGACGTGATAGCTGAGTGGGGGTTAGTAAGGAGGGAAGATGGTGACTGAGGACGCGATAGCTGAGTGGGGTGTAGTAAGAAGGGAAGATGGTGACTGAGGACGTGATAGCTGAGTGGGGGTTAGTAAGGAGGGAAGATGGTGACTGAGGACGTGATAGCTGAGTGGGGTGTAGTAAGCAGGGAAGATAGGGACTGAGGACGTGATTGCTGAGTGGGGTGTAGTAAGGAGGGAAGATGGTGACTGAGGACGTGATAGCTGAGTGGGTTGTAGTAAGGAGGGAAGATGGTGACTGAGGACGTGATTGCTGAGTGGGTTGTAGTAAGGAGGGAAGATGGTGACAGAGGACGTGATAGCTGAGTGGGGTGTAGTAAAGAGGGAAGATGGTGAGTGAGGACGTGATAGCTGAGTGGGGTGTAGTAAGGAGGGAAGATGGTGACTGAGGACGTGATAGCTGAGTGGGGTGTAGTAAGGAGGGAAGATGGTGACTGAGGATGTGATAGCTGAGTGGGGTTAGTAAGGAGGGAAGATAGGGACTGAGGACGTGATAGCTGAGTGGGGTGTAGTAAGGAGGGATGATGGTGACTGAGGACGTGATAGCTGAGTGGGGTGTAGTAAGGAGGGATGATGGTGACTGAGGAGGTAATAGCTGAGTGGGGTGTAGTAAGGAGGGAAGATGGTGACTGAGGAAGTGATAGCTGAGTGGGGTGTAGTAAGGAGGGAATATGGTGTCTGAGGATGTGATAGCTGAGTGGGGTAGTAAGGAGGGAAGATGGTGACTGAGGACGTGACAGCTGAATGGGGATTAGTAAGGAAGGAAGATGGTGACTGAAGACGTGATAGCTGAGTAGGGTTTAGTAAGGAAGGAAGATGGTGACTGAGGACGTGATAGCTGAGTGGGGGTTAGTAAGGAGGGAAGATGGTGACTGAGGACGTGATAGCTGAGTGGGGTGTTGTAAGGAGGGAAGATGGTGACTGAGGATGTGATAGCTGAGTGGGGTGTAGTAAGGAGGGAAGATGGTGACTGAGGATGTGATAGCTGAGTGGGGTTAGTAAGGAGACAAGATGGTGACTGAGGACGTGATAGCTGAGTGGGGTGTAGTAAGGAGGGAAGATGGTGACTGAAGACGTGATAGCTGAGTAGGGTTTAGTAAGGAAGGAAGATGGTGACTGAGGACGCGATAGCTGAGTGGGGTGTAGTAAGAAGGGAAGATGGTGACTGAGGACGTGATAGCTGAGTGGGGGTTAGTAAGGAGGGAAGATGGTGACTGAGGACGTGATAGCTGAGTGGGGTGTAGTAAGCAGGGAAGATGGTGACTGAGGATGTGATAGCTGAGTGGGGTGTAGTAAGGAGGGAAGATGGTGACTGAGGATGTGATAGCTGAGTGGGGTTAGTAAGGAGACAAGATGGTGACTGAAGACGTGATAGCTGAGTAGGGTTTAGTAAGGAAGGAAGATGGTGACTGAAGACGTGATAGCTGAGTAGGGTTTAGTAAGGAAGGAAGATGGTGACTCAGGACGTGATAGCTGAGTGGGTTATAGTAAGGAGGGAAGATGGTGACTGAGGACGTGATAGCTGAGTGGGGTTAGTAAGGAGGGAAGATGGTGACTGAGGACGTGATAGCTGAGTGGGGTGTAGTAAGGAGGGAAGATGGTGACTGAGGACGTGATAGCTGAGTGGGGTTAGTAAGGAGGGAAGATGGTGACTGAGGACGTGATAGCTGAGTGGGGTGTTGTAAGGAGGGAAGATGGTGACTGAGGACGTGATAGCTGACTGGGGTGTAGTAAGAAGGGAAGATGGTGACTGAGGACGTGATAGCTGAGTGGGGGTTAGTAAGGAGGGAAGATGGTGACTGAGGACGCGATAGCTGAGTGGGGTGTAGTAAGAAGGGAAGATGGTGACTGAGGACGTGATAGCTGAGTGGGGGTTAGTAAGGAGGGAAGATGGTGACTGAGGACGTGATAGCTGAGTGGGGTGTAGTAAGCAGGGAAGATAGGGACTGAGGACGTGATTGCTGAGTGGGGTGTAGTAAGGAGGGAAGATGGTGACTGAGGACGTGATAGCTGAGTGGGTTGTAGTAAGGAGGGAAGATGGTGACTGAGGACGTGATTGCTGAGTGGGTTGTAGTAAGGAGGGAAGATGGTGACTGAGGACGTGATAGCTGAGTGGGGTGTAGTAAAGAGGGAAGATGGTGAGTGAGGACGTGATAGCTGAGTGGGGTGTAGTAAGGAGGGAAGATGGTGACTGAGGACGTGATAGCTGAGTGGGGGTTAGTAAGGAGGGAAGATGGTGACTGAGGACGTGATAGCTGAGTGGGGTGTTGTAAGGAGGGAAGATGGTGACTGAGGATGTGATAGCTGAGTGGGGTGTAGTAAGGAGGGAAGATGGTGACTGAGGATGTGATAGCTGAGTGGGGTTAGTAAGGAGACAAGATGGTGACTGAGGACGTGATAGCTGAGTGGGGTGTAGTAAGGAGGGAAGATGGTGACTGAAGACGCGATAGCTGAGTAGGGTTTAGTAAGGAAGGAAGATGGTGACTGAGGACGCGATAGCTGAGTGGGGTGTAGTAAGAAGGGAAGATGGTGACTGAGGACGTGATAGCTGAGTGGGGGTTAGTAAGGAGGGAAGATGGTGACTGAGGACGTGATAGCTGAGTGGGGTGTAGTAAGCAGGGAAGATGGTGACTGAGGATGTGATAGCTGAGTGGGGTGTAGTAAGGAGGGAAGATGGTGACTGAGGATGTGATAGCTGAGTGGGGTTAGTAAGGAGACAAGATGGTGACTGAGGACGTGATAGCTGAGTGGGGTGTAGTAAGGAGGGAAGATGGTGACTGAAGACGTGATAGCTGAGTAGGGTTTAGTAAGGAAGGAAGATGGTGACTCAGGACGTGATAGCTGAGTGGGTTATAGTAAGGAGGGAAGATGGTGACTGAGGACGTGATAGCTGAGTGGGGTTAGTAAGGAGGGAAGATGGTGACTGAGGACGTGATAGCTGAGTGGGGTGTAGTAAGGAGGGAAGATGGTGACTGAGGACGTGATAGCTGAGTGGGGTTAGTAAGGAGGGAAGATGGTGACTGAGGACGTGATAGCTGAGTGGGGTGTTGTAAGGAGGGAAGATGGTGACTGAGGACGTGATAGCTGACTGGGGTGTAGTAAGAAGGGAAGATGGTGACTGAGGACGTGATAGCTGAGTGGGGGTTAGTAAGGAGGGAAGATGGTGACTGAGGACGCGATAGCTGAGTGGGGTGTAGTAAGAAGGGAAGATGGTGACTGAGGACGTGATAGCTGAGTGGGGGTTAGTAAGGAGGGAAGATGGTGACTGAGGACGTGATAGCTGAGTGGGGTGTAGTAAGCAGGGAAGATAGGGACTGAGGACGTGATTGCTGAGTGGGGTGTAGTAAGGAGGGAAGATGGTGACTGAGGACGTGATAGCTGAGTGGGTTGTAGTAAGGAGGGAAGATGGTGACTGAGGACGTGATTGCTGAGTGGGTTGTAGTAAGGAGGGAAGATGGTGACTGAGGACGTGATAGCTGAGTGGGGTGTAGTAAAGAGGGAAGATGGTGAGTGAGGACGTGATAGCTGAGTGGGGTGTAGTAAGGAGGGAAGATGGTGACTGAGGACGTGATAGCTGAGTGGGGTTAGTAAGGAGGGAAGATAGGGACTGAGGACGTGATAGCTGAGTGGGGTGTAGTAAGGAGGGATGATGGTGACTGAGGACGTGATAGCTGAGTGGGGTGTAGTAAGGAGGGATGATGGTGACTGAGGAGGTAATAGCTGAGTGGGGTGTAGTAAGGAGGGAAGATGGTGACTGAGGAAGTGATAGCTGAGTGGGGTGTAGTAAGGAGGGAATATGGTGTCTGAGGATGTGATAGCTGAGTGGGGTTAGTAAGGAGGGAAGATGGTGACTGAGGAGGTGATAGCTGAGTGGGGTTAGTAAGGAGGGAAGATGGTGACTGAGGAGGTGATAGCTGAGTGGGGTGTAGTAAGGAGGGAAGATGGTGACCGAGGATGTGATAGCTGAGTGGGGTGTAGTAAGGAGGGAAGTTGGTGACCGAGGACGTGATAGCTGAGTGGGGTATAGTAAGGAGGGAAGATGGTGACCGAGGACGTGATAGCTGAGTGGGGTTAGTAAGGAGGGAAGATGGTGACTGAGGACGTGATAGCTGAGTGGGGTTAGTAAGGAGGGAAGATGGTGACTGAGGATGTGATAGCTGAGTGGGGTGTAGTAAGGAGGGAAGATGGTGACTGAGGACGTGATAGCTGAGTGGGGGTTAGTAAGGAGGGAAGATGGTGACTAAGGACGTGATAGCTGAGTGGGGTTAGTAAGGAGGGAAGATGGTGACTGAGGACCTGATAGCTGAGTGGGGTGTAGTAAGGAGGGAAGATGGTGACTGAGGACGTGATAGCTGAGTGGGGTGTAGTAAGGAGGGAAGATGGTGACTGAGGACGTGATAGCTGAGTGGGGTTAGTAAGGAGGGAAGATGGTGACTGAGGACGTGATAGCTGAGTGGGGTGTTGTAAGGAGGGAAGATGGTGACTGAGGACGTGATAGCTGACTGGGGTGTAGTAAGAAGGGAAGATGGTGACTGAGGACGTGATAGCTGAGTGGGGTATAGTAAGGAGGGAAGATGGTGACCGAGGACGTGATAGCTGAGTGGGGTTAGTAAGGAGGGAAGATGGTGACTGAGGACGTGATAGCTGAGTGGGGTGTAGTAAGGAGGGAAGATGGTGACTGAGGACGTGATAGCTGAGTGGGGGTTAGTAAGGAGGGAAGATGGTGACTAAGGACGTGATAGCTGAGTGGGGTTAGTAAGGAGGGAAGATGGTGACTGAGGACCTGATAGCTGAGTGGGGTGTAGTAAGGAGGGAAGATGGTGACTGAGGACGTGATAGCTGAGTGGGGTGTAGTAAGGAGGGATGATGGTGACTGAGGACGTGATAGCTGAGTGGGGTGTAGTAAGGAGGGAAGTTGGTGACCGAGGACGTGATAGCTGAGTGGGGTGTAGTAAGGAGGGAAGATGGTGACTGAGGACGTGATAGCTGAGTGGGGTGTAGTAAGGAGGGATGATGGTGACTGAGGACGTGATAGCTGAGTGGGGTGTAGTAAGGAGGGAAGTTGGTGACCGAGGACGTGATAGCTGAGTGGGGTATAGTAAGGAGGGAAGATGGTGACCGAGGATGTGATAGCTGAGTGGGGTGTAGTAAGGAGGGAAGATGGTGACTGAGGACGTGATAGCTGAGTGGGGGTTAGTAAGGAGGGAAGATGGTGACTAAGGACGTGATAGCTGAGTGGGGTTAGTAAGGAGGGAAGATGGTGACTGAGGACCTGATAGCTGAGTGGGGTGTAGTAAGGAGGGAAGATGGTGACTGAGGAGGTGATAGCTGAGTGAGGATTAGTAAGGAGGGAAGATGGTGACTGAGGAGGTGATAGCTGAGTGAGGATTAGTAAGGAGGGAAGATGGTGACTGAGGAGGTGATAGCTGAGTGGGGGTTAGTAAGGAGGGAAGATGGTGACTGAGGACGTGATAGCTGAGTGGGGTGTAGTAAGGAGGGAAGATGGTGACTGAGGATGTGATAGCTGAGTGCGGTGTAGTAAGGAGGGAAGATGGTGACTGAGGACGTGATAGCTGAGTGGGGTGTAGTAAGGAGGGAAGATGGTGACTGAGGACGTGATAGCTGAGTGGGGTGTAGTAAGGAGGGAAGATGGTGACTGAGGAGGTGATAGCTGAGTGGGGTGTAGTAAGGAGGGAAGATGGTGACTGAGGACGTGATAGCTGAGTGGGGGTTAGTAAGGAGGGAAGATGGTGACTGAGGACGTGATAGCTGAGTGGGGTTAGTAAGGAGGGAAGATGGTGACTGAGGACGTGATAGCTGAGTGGGGTTAGTAAGGAGGGAAGATGGTGACTGAGGACGTGACAGCTGAATGGGGATTAGTAAGGAGGGAAGATGGTGACTGAGGACGTGATAGCTGAGTGGGGTGTAGTAAGCAGGGAAGATGGTGACTGAGGATGTGATAGCTGAGTGGGGTGTAGTAAGGAGGGAAGATGGTGACTGAGGATGTGATAGCTGAGTGGGGTTAGTAAGGAGACAAGATGGTGACTGAGGACGTGATAGCTGAGTGGGGTGTAGTAAGGAGGGAAGATGGTGACTGAAGACGTGATAGCTGAGTAGGGTTTAGTAAGGAGGGAAGATGGTGACTCAGGACGTGATAGCTGAGTGGGTTATAGTAAGGAGGGAAGATGGTGACTGAGGACGTGATAGCTGAGTGGGGTTAGTAAGGAGGGAAGATGGTGACTGAGGACGTGATAGCTGAGTGGGGTGTAGTAAGGAGGGAAGATGGTGACTGAGGACGTGATAGCTGAGTGGGGTTAGTAAGGAGGGAAGATGGTGACTGAGGACGTGATAGCTGAGTGGGGTGTTGTAAGGAGGGAAGATGGTGACTGAGGATGTGATAGCTGAGTGGGGTTAGTAAGGAGACAAGATGGTGACTGAGGACGTGATAGCTGAGTGGGGTGTAGTAAGGAGGGAAGATGGTGACTGAAGACGTGATAGCTGAGTAGGGTTTAGTAAGGAGGGAAGATGGTGACTCAGGACGTGATAGCTGAGTGGGTTATAGTAAGGAGGGAAGATGGTGACTGAGGACGTGATAGCTGAGTGGGGTTAGTAAGGAGGGAAGATGGTGACTGAGGACGTGATAGCTGAGTGGGGTGTAGTAAGGAGGGAAGATGGTGACTGAGGACGTGATAGCTGAGTGGGGTTATTAAGGAGGGAAGATGGTGACTGAGGACGTGATAGCTGAGTGGGGTGTTGTAAGGAGGGAAGATGGTGACTGAGGACGTGATAGCTGACTGGGGTGTAGTAAGAAGGGAAGATGGTGACTGAGGACGTGATAGCTGAGTGGGGGTTAGTAAGGAGGGAAGATGGTGACTGAGGACGCGATAGCTGAGTGGGGTGTAGTAAGAAGGGAAGATGGTGACTGAGGACGTGATAGCTGAGTGGGGGTTAGTAAGGAGGGAAGATGGTGACTGAGGACGTGATAGCTGAGTGGGGTGTAGTAAGCAGGGAAGATAGGGACTGAGGACGTGATTGCTGAGTGGGGTGTAGTAAGGAGGGAAGATGGTGACTGAGGACGTGATAGCTGAGTGGGGTGTAGTAAGGAGGGAAGATGGTGACTGAGGACGTGATAGCTGAGTGGGGTGTAGTAAGGAGGGAAGATGGTGACTGAGGACGTGATAGCTGAGTGTGGTGTAGTAAGGAGGGAAGATGGTGACTTAGGACGTGATAGCTGAGTGGGGTTAGTAAGGTGGGAAGATGGTGACTGAGGACGTGATAGCTGAGTGGGGTGTAGTAAGGAGGGAAGATGGTGACTGAGGAGGTGATAGCTGAGTGGGGTGTAGTAACGAGGGAAGATGGTGACTGAGGACATGATAGCTGAGTGGGGTTTAGAAAGGTGGGAACATGGTGACTGAGGACGTGATAGCTGAGTGGGGTTTAGTAAGGTGGGAAGATGGTGACTGAGGACGTGATAGCTGAGTGGGGTTAGTAAGGAGGGAAGATGGTGACTGAGGACGTGATAGCTGAGTTGGGGTTAGTAAGGAGGGAAGATGGTGACTGAGGACGTGATAGCTGAGTGGGGTTAGTAAGGAGGGAAGATGGTGACTGAGGATGTGATAGCTGAGTGGGGTGTAGTAAGGAGGGAAGATGGTGACTGAGGACGTAATAGCTGAGTGGGGGTTAGTAAGGAGGGAAGATGGTGACTAAGGACGTGATAGCTGAGTGGGGTTAGTAAGGAGGGAAGATGGTGACTGAGGAGGTGATAGCTGAATGGGGATTAGTAAGGAGGGAAGATGGTGACTGAGGACGTGATAGCTGAGTGGGGTGTAGTAAGCAGGGAAGATGGTGACTGAGGACGTGATAGCTGAGTGGGGTGTAGTAAGGAGGGAAGATGGTGACTGAGGACGTGATAGCTGAGTGGGGTTAGTAAGGAGACAAGATGGTGACTGAGGACGTGATAGCTGAGTGGGGTGTAGTAAGGAGGGAAGATGGTGACTGAAGACGTGATAGCTGAGTAGGGTTTAGTAAGGAGGGAAGATGGTGACTCAGGACGTGATAGCTGAGTGGGTTATAGTAAGGAGGGAAGATGGTGACTGAGGACGTGATAGCTGAGTGGGGTTAGTAAGGAGGGAAGATGGTGACTGAGGACGTGATAGCTGAGTGGGGTGTAGTAAGGAGGGAAGATGGTGACTGAGGACGTGATAGCTGAGTGGGGTTAGTAAGGAGGGAAGATGGTGACTGAGGACGTGATAGCTGAGTGGGGTGTTGTAAGGAGGGAAGATGGTGACTGAGGACGTGATAGCTGACTGGGGTGTAGTAAGAAGGGAAGATGGTGACTGAGGACGCGATAGCTGAGTGGGGGTTAGTAAGGAGGGAAGATGGTGACTGAGGACGCGATAGCTGAGTGGGGTGTAGTAAGAAGGGAAGATGGTGACTGAGGACGTGATAGCTGAGTGGGGGTTAGTAAGGAGGGAAGATGGTGACTGAGGACGTGATAGCTGAGTGGGGTGTAGTAAGCAGGGAAGATAGGGACTGAGGACGTGATTGCTGAGTGGGGTGTAGTAAGGAGGGAAGATGGTGACTGAGGACGTGATAGCTGAGTGGGTTGTAGTAAGGAGGGAAGATGGTGACTGAGGACGTGATTGCTGAGTGGGTTGTAGTAAGGAGGGAAGATGGTGACTGAGGACGTGATAGCTGAGTGGGGTGTAGTAAAGAGGGAAGATGGTGAGTGAGGACGTGATAGCTGAGTGGGGTGTAGTAAGGAGGGAAGATGGTGACTGAGGACGTGATAGCTGAGTGGGGTGTAGTAAGGAGGGAAGATGGTGACTGAGGACGTGATAGCTGAGTGGGGTTAGTAAGGAGGGAAGATAGGGACTGAGGACGTGATAGCTGAGTGGGGTGTAGTAAGGAGGGATGATGGTGACTGAGGACGTGATAGCTGAGTGGGGTGTAGTAAGCAGGGAAGATAGGGACTGAGGAGGTAATAGCTGAGTGGGGTGTAGTAAGGAGGGAAGATGGTGACTGAGGAAGTGATAGCTGAGTGGGGTGTAGTAAGGAGGGAAGATGGTGTCTGAGGATGTGATAGCTGAGTGGGGTGTAGTAAGGAGGGAAGATGGTGACTGAGGACGTGATAGCTGAGTGGGGTGTAGTAAGGAGGGAAGATGGTGACTGAGGACGTGATAGCTGAGTGGGGTGTAGTAAGGAGGGAAGATGGTGACTGAGGAGGTGATAGCTGAGTGAGGATTAGTAAGGAGGGAAGATGGTGACTGAGGAGGTGATAGCTGAGTGGGGGTTAGTAAGGAGGGAAGATGGTGACTGAGGACGTGATAGCTGAGTGGGGTTAGTAAGGAGGGAAGATGGTGACTGAGGACGTGATAGCTGAGTGGGGTGTAGTAAGAAGGGAAGATGGTGACTGAGGACGCGATAGCTGACTGGGGTGTAGTAAGAAGGGAAGATGGTGACTGAGGACGCGATAGCTGAGTGGGGGTTAGTAAGGAGGGAAGATGGTGACTGAGGACGCGATAGCTGAGTGGGGTGTAGTAAGAAGGGAAGATGGTGACTGAGGACGTGATAGCTGAGTGGGGGTTAGTAAGGAGGGAAGATGGTGACTGAGGACGTGATAGCTGAGTGGGGTTTAGTAAGGAAGGAAGATGGTGACTGAGGACGTGATAGCTGAGTGGGGTGTAGTAAGGAAGGAAGATGGTGACGGAGGACATGATAGCTGAGTGGGGTGTAGTAAGGAGGGAAGATGGTGACTGAGGACGTGATTGCTGAGTGGGTTGTAGTAAGGAGGGAAGATGGTGACTGAGGACGTGATAGCTGAGTGGGGTGTAGTAAAGAGGGAAGATGGTGAGTGAGGACGTGATAGCTGAGTGGGGTGTAGTAAGGAGGGAAGATGGTGACTGAGGACGTGATAGCTGAGTGGGGTGTAGTAAGGAGGGAAGATGGTGACTGAGGACGTGATAGCTGAGTGGGGTTAGTAAGGAGGGAAGATAGGGACTGAGGACGTGATAGCTGAGTGGGGTGTAGTAAGGAGGGATGATGGTGACTGAGGACGTGATAGCTGAGTGGGGTGTAGTAAGCAGGGAAGATAGGGACTGAGGAGGTAATAGCTGAGTGGGGTGTAGTAAGGAGGGAAGATGGTGACTGAGGAAGTGATAGCTGAGTGGGGTGTAGTAAGGAGGGAAGATGGTGTCTGAGGATGTGATAGCTGAGTTGGGTTAGTAAGGAGGGAAGATGGTGACTGAGGAGGTGATAGCTGAGTGGGGTGTAGTAAGGAGGGAAGATGGTGACTGAGGAGGTGATAGCTGAGTGGGGTGTAGTAAGGAGGGAAGATGGTGACTGAGGAGGTGATAGCTGAGTGGGGTGTAGTAAGGAGGGAAGATGGTGACTGAGGAGGTGATAGCTGAGTGGGGTGTAGTAAGGAGGGAAGATGGTGACTGAGGAGGTGATAGCTGAGTGGGGTGTAGTAAGGAGGGAAGATGGTGACTGAGGACGTGATAGCTGAGTGGTGTAGTAAGGAGGGAAGATGGTGACTGAGGACGTGATAGCTGAGTGGGGTGTAGTAAGGAGGGAAGATGGTGACTGAGGACGTGATAGCTGAGTGGGGTGTAGTAAGGAGGGAAGATGGTGACTGAGGACGTGATAGCTGAGTGGGGTGTAGTAAGGAGGGAAGATGGTGACTGAGGATGTGATAGCTGAGTGGGGTTAGTAAGGAGGGAAGATGGTGACTGAGGACGTGATAGCTGAGTGGGGTGTAGTAAGGAGGGAAGATGGTGACCGAGGATGTGATAGCTGAGTGGGGTGTAGTAAGGAGGGAAGTTGGTGACCGAGGACGTGATAGCTGAGTGGGGTATAGTAAGGAGGGAAGATGGTGACCGAGGACGTGATAGCTGAGTGGGGTTAGTAAGGAGGGAAGATGGTGACTGAGGACGTGATAGCTGAGTGGGGTTAGTAAGGAGGGAAGATGGTGACTGAGGACGTGATAGCTGAGTGGGGTGTAGTAAGGAGGGAAGATGGTGACTGAGGACGTGATAGCTGAGTGGGGTGTAGTAAGGAGGGAAGATGGTGACTGAGGAGGTGATAGCTGAGTGGGGTGTAGTAAGGAGCGAAGATGGTGACTGAGGACGTGATAGCTGAGTGGGGTGTAGTAAGGAGGGAAGATGGTGACTGAGGACGTGATAGCTGAGTGGGGGTTAGTAAGGAGGGAAGATGGTGACTGAGGACATGATAGCTGAGTGGGGTGTAGTAAGGAGGGAAGATGGTGACTGAGGACGTGATAGCTGAGTGGGGTTAGTAAGGAGGGAAGATGGTGACTGAGGACGTGATAGCTGAGTGGGGTGTAGTAAGGAGGGAAGATGGTGACTGAGGACGTGATAGCTGAGTGGGGTGTAGTAAGGAGGGAAGATGGTGACTGAGGAGGTGATAGCTGAGTGAGGATTAGTAAGGAGGGAAGATGGTGACTGAGGAGGTGATAGCTGAGTGGGGGTTAGTAAGGAGGGAAGATGGTGACTGAGGACGTGATAGCTGAGTGGGGTTAGTAAGGAGGGAAGATGGTGACTGAGGACGTGATAGCTGAGTGGGGTGTAGTAAGAAGGGAAGATGGTGACTGAGGACGTGATAGCTGACTGGGGTGTAGTAAGAAGGGAAGATGGTGACTGAGGACGCGATAGCTGAGTGGGGGTTAGTAAGGAGGGAAGATGGTGACTGAGGACGCGATAGCTGAGTGGGGTGTAGTAAGAAGGGAAGATGGTGACTGAGGACGTGATAGCTGAGTGGGGGTTAGTAAGGAGGGAAGATGGTGACTGAGGACGTGATAGCTGAGTGGGGTTTAGTAAGGAAGGAAGATGGTGACTGAGGACGTGATAGCTGAGTGGGGTGTAGTAAGGAAGGAAGATGGTGACGGAGGACATGATAGCTGAGTGGGGTGTAGTAAGGAGGGAAGATGGTGACTGAGGACGTGATAGCTGAGTAGGGTGTAGTAAGGAGGGAAGATGGTGATTGAGGACGTGATAGCTGAGTAGAGTTTAGTAAGGAGGGAAGATGGTGACTGAGGAGGTGATAGCTGAGTGGAGTGTAGTAAGGAGGGAAGATGGTGACTGAGGAGGTGATAGCTGAGTGGGGTGTAGTAAGGAGGGAAGATGGTGACTGAGGACGTGATAGCTGAGTGGGGTGTAGTAAGGAGGGAAGATGGTGACTGAGGACGTGATAGCTGAGTGGGGGTTAGTAAGGAGGGAAGATGGTGACTGAGGACGTGATAGCTGAGTGGGGTTAGTAAGGAGGGAAGATGGTGACTGAGGACGTGATAGCTGAGTGGGGTTAGTAAGGAGGGAAGATGGTGACTGAGGACGTGACAGCTGAATGGGGATTAGTAAGGAGGGAAGATGGTGACTGAGGACGTGATAGCTGAGTGGGGTGTAGTAAGCAGGGAAGATGGTGACTGAGGATGTGATAGCTGAGTGGGGTTAGTAAGGAGACAAGATGGTGACTGAGGACGTGATAGCTGAGTGGGGTGTAGTAAGGAGGGAAGATGGTGACTGAAGACGTGATAGCTGAGTAGGGTTTAGTAAGGAGGGAAGATGGTGACTCAGGACGTGATAGCTGAGTGGGTTATAGTAAGGAGGGAAGATGGTGACTGAGGACGTGATAGCTGAGTGGGGTTAGTAAGGAGGGAAGATGGTGACTGAGGACGTGATAGCTGAGTGGGGTGTAGTAAGGAGGGAAGATGGTGACTGAGGACGTGATAGCTGAGTGGGGTGTTGTAAGGAGGGAAGATGGTGACTGAGGACGTGATAGCTGAGTGGGGTGTTGTAAGGAGGGAAGATGGTGACTGAGGACGTGATAGCTGACTGGGGTGTTGTAAGGAGGGAAGATGGTGACTGAGGACGTGATAGCTGAGTGGGGTGTTGTAAGGAGGGAAGATGGTGACTGAGGACGTGATAGCTGACTGGGGTGTAGTAAGAAGGGAAGATGGTGACTGAGGACGCGATAGCTGAGTGGGGGTTAGTAACGAGGGAAGATGGTGACTGAGGACGTGATAGCTGAGTGGTGTGTAGTAAGGAGGGAAGATGGTGACTGAGGCCGTGATAGCTGAGTGGGGTGTAGTAAGGAGGGAAGATAGGGACTGAGGACGTGATAGCTGAGTGGGGTGTAGTAAGGAGGGAAGATGGTGACTGAGGACGTGATAGCTGAGTGGGGGTTAGTAAGGAGGGAAGATGGTGACTGAGGACGTGATAGCTGAGTGGGGTTAGTAAGGAGGGAAGATGGTGACTGAGGACGTGATAGCTGAGTGGGATTAGTAAGGAGGGAAGATGGTGACTGAGGAGGTGATAGCTGAGTGGGGTTAGTAAGGAGGGAAGATGGTGACTGAGGACGTGATAGCTGAGTGGGGTTAGTAAGGAGGGAAGATGGAGAGTGAGGACGTGATAGCTGAGTGGTGTAGTAAGGAGGGAAGATGGTGACTGAGGACATGATAGCTGAGTGGGGTGTAGTAAGGAGGGAAGATGGTGACTGAGGACGTGATAGCTGAGTGGGGTGTAGTAAGGAGGGAAGATGGTGACTGAGGACGTGATAGCTGAGTGGGGCTAGTAAGGAGGGAAGATGGTGACTGAGGACGTGATAGCTGAGTGGGGTGTAGTAAGGAGGGAAGATGGTGACTGAGGACGTGATAGCTGAGTGGGGTGTAGTAAGGAGGGAAGATGGTGACTGAGGACGTGATAGCTGAGTGGGGTTAGTAAGGAGGGAAGATGGTGACTGAGGACGTGATAGCTGAGTGGGGTGTAGTAAGGAGGGAAGATGGTGACTGAGGACGTGATAGCTGAGTGGGGTGTAGTAAGGAGGGAAGATGGTGACTGAGGACGTGATAGCTGAGTGGGGTTAGTAAGGAGGGAAGATAGGGACTGAGGACGTGATAGCTGAGTGGGGTGTAGTAAGGAGGGATGATGGTGACTGAGGACGTGATAGCTGAGTGGGGTGTAGTAAGCAGGGAAGATAGGGACTGAGGAGGTAATAGCTGAGTGGGGTGTAGTAAGGAGGGAAGATGGTGACTGAGGATGTGATAGCTGAGTGGGGTGTAGTAAGGAGGGAAGATGGTGACTGAGGATGTGATAGCTGAGTGGGGTTAGTAAGGAGGGAAGATGGTGACTGAGGATGTGATAGCTGAGTGGGGTTAGTAAGGAGGGAAGATGGTGACTGAGGACGTGATAGCTGAGTGGGGTGTAGTAAGGAGGGAAGATGGTGACTGAGGACGTGATAGCTGAGTGGGGTGTAGTAAGGAGGGAAGATGGTGACTGAGGACGTGATAGCTGAGTGGGGTTAGTAAGGAGGGAAGATGGTGACTGAGGACGTGATAGCTGAGTGGGGTGTAGTAAGGAGGGAAGATGGTGACTGAGGATGTGATAGCTGAGTGGGGTGTAGTAAGGAGGGAAGATGGTGACTAAGGACGTGATAGCTGAGTGGGGTTAGTAAGGAGGGAAGATGGTGACTGAGGAGGTGATAGCGGAGTGGGGATTAGTAAGGAGGGAAGATGGTGACTGAGGACGTGATAGCTGAGTGGGGTGTAGTAAGCAGGGAAGATGGTGACTGAGGATGTGATAGCTGAGTGGTGTGTAGTAAGGAGGGAAGATGGTGACTGAGGATGTGATAGCTGAGTGGGGTTAGTAAGGAGGCAAGATGGTGACTGAGGACGTGATAGCTGAGTGGGGTGTAGTAAGGAGGGAAGATGGTGACTGAGGACGTGATAGCTGAGTAGGGTTTAGTAAGGAAGGAAGATGGTGACTGAGGACGTGATAGCTGAGTGGGGTATAGTAAGGAGGGAAGATGGTGACTGAGGACGTGATAGCTGAGTGGGGTATAGTAAGGAGGGAAGATGGTGACTGAGGACGTGATAGCTGAGTGGGTTGTAGTAAGGAGGGAAGATGGTGACTGAGGACGTGATAGCTGAGTGGGGTGTAGTAAGGAGGGAAGATGGTGACTGAGGAACTGATAGCTGAGTGGGATTAGTAAGGAGGGAAGATGGTGACTGAGGACGTGATAGCTGAATGGGATTAGTAAGGAGGGAAGATGGTGACTGAGGACGTGATAGCTGAGTGGGATTAGTAAGGAGGGAAGATGGTGACTGAGGAGGTGATAGCTGAGTGGGGTTAGTAAGGAGGGAAGATGGTGACTGAGGACGTGATAGCTGAGTGGGGTTAGTAAGGAGGGAAGATGGAGAGTGAGGACGTGATAGCTGAGTGGTGTAGTAAGGAGGGAAGATGGTGACTGAGGACGTGATAGCTGAGTGGGGTGTAGTAAGGAGGGAAGATGGTGACTGAGGACGTGATAGCTGAGTGGGGTGTAGTAAGGAGGGAAGATGGTGACTGAGGACGTGATAGCTGAGTGGGGCTAGTAAGGAGGGAAGATGGTGACTGAGGACGTGATAGCTGAGTGGGGTGTAGTAAGGAGGGAAGATGGTGACTGAGGACGTGATAGCTGAGTGGGGTGTAGTAAGGAGGGAAGATGGTGACTGAGGACGTGATAGCTGAGTGGGGTTAGTAAGGAGGGAAGATGGTGACTGAGGACGTGATAGCTGAGTGGGGTGTAGTAAGGAGGGAAGATGGTGACTGAGGACGTGATAGCTGAGTGGGGTGTAGTAAGGAGGGAAGATGGTGACTGAGGACGTGATAGCTGAGTGGGGTTAGTAAGGAGGGAAGATAGGGACTGAGGACGTGATAGCTGAGTGGGGTGTAGTAAGGAGGGATGATGGTGACTGAGGACGTGATAGCTGAGTGGGGTGTAGTAAGCAGGGAAGATAGGGACTGAGGAGGTAATAGCTGAGTGGGGTGTAGTAAGGAGGGAAGATGGTGACTGAGGAGGTGATAGCTGAGTGGGGTGTAGTAAGGAGGGAAGATGGTGACTGAGGATGTGATAGCTGAGTGGGGTTAGTAAGGAGGGAAGATGGTGACTGAGGATGTGATAGCTGAGTGGGGTTAGTAAGGAGGGAAGATGGTGACTGAGGACGTGATAGCTGAGTAGGGTGTAGTAAGGAGGGAAGATGGTGACTGAGGAGGTGATAGCTGAGTGGGGTGTAGTAAGGAGGGAAGATGGTGACTGAGGACGTGATAGCTGAGTGGGGTGTAGTAAGGAGGGAAGATGGTGACTGAGGAGGTGATAGCTGAGTGGGGTGTAGTAAGGAGGGAAGATGGTGACTGAGGAGGTGATAGCTGAGTGGGGTGTAGTAAGGAGGGAAGATGGTGACTGAGGACGTGATAGCTGAGTGGGGTGTAGTAAGGAGGGAAGATGGTGACTGAGGACGTGATAGCTGAGTGGGGTGTAGTAAGGAGGGAAGATGGTGACTGAGGACGTGATAGCTGAGTGGGGTGTAGTAAGGAGGGAAGATGGTGACTGAGGACGTGATAGCTGAGTGGGGTTAGTAAGGAGGGAAGATGGTGACTGAGGACGTGATAGCTGAGTGGGGTGTAGTAAGGAGGGAAGATGGTGACTGAGGACGTGATAGCTGAGTGGGGTGTAGTAAGGAGGGAAGATGGTGACTGAGGACGTGATAGCTGAGTGGGGTTAGTAAGGAGGGAAGATAGGGACTGAGGACGTGATAGCTGAGTGGGGTGTAGTAAGGAGGGATGATGGTGACTGAGGACGTGATAGCTGAGTGGGGTGTAGTAAGCAGGGAAGATAGGGACTGAGGAGGTAATAGCTGAGTGGGGTGTAGTAAGGAGGGAAGATGGTGACTGAGGAGGTGATAGCTGAGTGGGGTGTAGTAAGGAGGGAAGATGGTGACTGAGGATGTGATAGCTGAGTGGGGTTAGTAAGGAGGGAAGATGGTGACTGAGGATGTGATAGCTGAGTGGGGTTAGTAAGGAGGGAAGATGGTGACTGAGGACGTGATAGCTGAGTAGGGTGTAGTAAGGAGGGAAGATGGTGACTGAGGAGGTGATAGCTGAGTGGGGTGTAGTAAGGAGGGAAGATGGTGACTGAGGAGGTGATAGCTGAGTGGGGTGTAGTAAGGAGGGAAGATGGTGACTGAGGAGGTGATAGCTGAGTGGGGTGTAGTAAGGAGGGAAGATGGTGACTGAGGACGTGATAGCTGAGTGGTGTAGTAAGGAGGGAAGATGGTGACTGAGGACGTGATAGCTGAGTGGGGTGTAGTAAGGAGGGAAGATGGTGACTGAGGACGTGATAGCTGAGTGGGGTGTAGTAAGGAGGGAAGATGGTGACTGAGGACGTGATAGCTGAGTGGGGTGTAGTAAGGAGGGAAGATGGTGACTGAGGACGTGATAGCTGAGTGGGGTTAGTAAGGAGGGAAGATGGTGACTGAGGATGTGATAGCTGAGAGGTGTGTAGTAAGGAGGGAAGATGGTGACTGAGGACGTGATAGCTGAGTGGGGGTTAGTAAGGAGGGAAGATGGTGACTGAGGACGTGATAGCTGAGTGGGGTGTAGTAAGGAGGGAAGATGGTGACTGAGGACGTGATAGCTGAGTGGGGTGTAGTAAGGAGGGAAGATGGTGACTGAGGACGTGATAGCTGAGTGGGGTGTAGTAAGGAGGGAAGATGGTGACTGAGGACGTGATAGCTGAGTGGGGCTAGTAAGGAGGGAAGATGGTGAATGAGGACGTGATAGCTGAGTGGGGTGTAGTAAGGAGGGAAGATGGTGACTGAGGACGTGATAGCTGAGTGGGGTTAGAAAGGAGGGAAGATGGTGACTGAGGACGTGATAGCTGAGTGGGGTTAGTAAGGAGGGAAGATGGTGACTGAGGACGTGATAGCTGAGTGGGGTGTAGTAAGGAGGGAAGATGGTGACTGAGGAGGTGATAGCTGAGTGGGGTGTAGTAAGGAGGGAAGATGGTGACTGAGGATGTGATAGCTGAGTGGGGTTAGTAAGGAGGGAAGATGGTGACTGAGGATGTGATAGCTGAGTGGGGTTAGTAAGGAGGGAAGATGGTGACTGAGGACGTGATAGCTGAGTGGGGTTAGTAAGGAGGGAAGATGGTGACTGAGGACGTGATAGCTGAGTAGGGTGTAGTAAGGAGGGAAGATGGTGACTGAGGAGGTGATAGCTGAGTGGGGTGTAGTAAGGAGGGAAGATGGTGACTGAGGACGTGATAGCTGAGTGGGGTGTAGTAAGGAGGGAAGATGGTGACTGAGGAGGTGATAGCTGAGTGGGGTGTAGTAAGGAGGGAAGATGGTGACTGAGGACGTGATAGCTGAGTGGTGTAGTAAGGAGGGAAGATGGTGACTGAGGACGTGATAGCTGAGTGGGGTGTAGTAAGGAGGGAAGATGGTGACTGAGGACGTGATAGCTGAGTGGGGTGTAGTAAGGAGGGAAGATGGTGACTGAGGACGTGATAGCTGAGTGGGGTTAGTAAGGAGGGAAGATGGTGACTGAGGATGTGATAGCTGAGTGGGGTGTAGTAAGGAGGGAAGTTGATGACCGAGGACGTGATAGCTGAGTGGGGTGTAGTAAGGAGGGAAGATGGTGACTGAGGACGTGATAGCTGAGTGGGGTGTAGTAAGGAGGGAAGATGGTGACTGAGGAGGTGATAGCTGAGTGGGGTGTAGTAAGGAGGGAAGATGGTGACTGAGGACGTGATAGCTGAGTGGTGTGTAGTAAGGAGGGAAGATGGTGACTGAGGACGTGATAGCTGAGTGGGGGTTAGTAAGGAGGGAAGATGGTGACTGAGGACGTGATAGCTGAGTGGGGTGTAGTAAGGAGGGAAGATGGTGACTGAGGACGTGATACCTGAGTGGGGTTAGTAAGGAGGGAAGATGGTGACTGAGGATGTGATAGCTGAGTGGGGTGTAGTAAGGAGGGAAGATGGTGACTGCGGACGTGATAGCTGAGTGGGGTGTAGTAAGGAGGGAAGATGGTGACTGAGGACGTGATAGCTGAGTGGGGTGTAGTAAGGAGGGAAGATGGTGACTGAGGAGGTGATAGCTGAGTGGGGTGTAGTAAGCAGGGAAGATGGTGACTGAGGAGGTGATAGCTGAGTGGGGTGTAGTAAGCAGGGAAGATGGTGACTGAGGAGGTGATAGCTGAGTGGGGTGTAGTAAGCAGGGAAGATGGTGACTGAGGAGGTGATAGCTGAGTGGGGTGTAGTAAGGAGGGAAGATGGTGACTGAGGACGTGATAGCTGAGTGGGGTGTAGTAAGGAGGGAAAATGGTGACTGAGGAGGTGATAGCTGAGTGGGGTTAGTAAGCAGGGAAGATGGTGACTGAGGAGGTGATAGCTGAGTGGGGTGTAGTAAGGAGGGAAGATGGTGACTGAGGACGTGATAGCTGAGTGGGGTGTAGTAAGGAGGGAAGATGGTGACTGAGGACGTGATAGCTGAGTGGGGTTAGTAAGGAGGGAAGATGGTGACTGAGGACGTGATAGCTGAGTGGGGTGTAGTAAGGAGGGAAGATGGTGACTGAGGAGGTGATAGCTGAGTGGGGTGTAGTAAGGTGGGAAGATGGTGACTGAGGACGTGATAGCTGAGTGGGGTGTAGTAAGCAGGGAAGATGGTGACTGATGAGGTGATAGCTGAGTGGGGTGTAGTAAGGAGGGAAGATGGTGACTGAGGACGTGATAGCTGAGTGGGGTGTAGTAAGGAGGGAAGATGGTGACTGAGGACGTGATAGCTGAGTGGGGTGTAGTAAGCAGGGAAGATGGTGACTGAGGAGGTGTTAGCTGAGTGGGGTGTAGTAAGGAGGGAAGATGGTGACTGAGGACGTGATAGCTGAGTGGGGTGTAGTAAGGAGGGAAGATGGTCACTGAGGAGGTGATAGCTGAGTGGGGTTAGTAAGGAGGGAAGATGGTGACTGAGGACGTGACAGCTGAATGGGGATTAGTAAGGAGGGAAGATGGTGACTGAGGACGTGACAGCTGAATGGGGATTAGTAAGGAGGGAAGATGGTGACTGAGGACGTGACAGCTGAATGGGGATTAGTAAGGAGGGAAGATGGTGACTGAGGACGTGATAGCTGAGTGGGGTGTAGTAAGCAGGGAAGATGGTGACTGAGGATGTGATAGCTTAGTGGGGTGTAGTAAGGAGGGAAGATGGTGACTGAGGATGTGAATGCTGAGTGGGGTTAGTAAGGAGGCAAGATGGGGACTGAGGACGTGATAGCTGAGTGGGGTTTAGTAAGGAGGGAAGATGGTGACTGAGGACGTGATAGCTGAGTGGGGTTTAGTAAGGAGGGAAGATGGTGACTCAGGACGTGATAGCTGAGTGGGTTATAGTAAGGAGGGAAGATGGTGACTGAGGACGTGATAGCTGAGTGGGGTTAGTAAGGAGGGAAGATGGTGACTGAGGACGTGATAGCTGAGTGGGGTGTAGTAAGGAGGGAAGATGGTGACTGAGGACGTGATAGCTGAGTGGGGTTAGTAAGGAGGGAAGATGGTGACTGAGGATGTGATAGCTGAGTGGGGTGTTGTAAGGAGGGAAGATGGTGACTGAGGACGTGATAGCTGACTGGGGTGTAGTAAGAAGGGAAGATGGTGACTGAGGACGTGATAGCTGAGTGGGGGTTAGTAAGGAGGGAAGATGGTGACTGAGGACGCGATCGCTGAGTGGGGTGTAGTAAGAAGGGAAGATGGTGACTGAGGACGTGATAGCTGAGTGGGGGTTAGTAAGGAGGGAAGATGGTGACTGAGGACGTGATAGCTGAGTGGGGTTTAGTAAGGAAGGAAGATGGTGACTGAGGACGTGATAGCTGAGTGGGGTTAGTAAGGAAGGAAGATGGTGACTGAGGACGTGATAGCTGAGTGGGGTGTAGTAAGGAGGGAAGATGGTGACTGAGGACGTGATAGCTGAGTAGGGTTTAGTAAGGAGGGAAGATGGTGACTGAGGAGGTGATAGCTGAGTGGAGTGTAGTAAGGAGGGAAGATGGTGACTGAGGAGGTGATAGCTGAGTGGGGTGTAGTAAGGAGGGAAGATGGTGACTGAGGACGTGATAGCTGAGTGGGGTGTAGTAAGGAGGGAAGATGGTGACTGAGGACGTGATAGCTGAGTGGGGTCAGTAAGGAGGGAAGATGGTGACTGAGGACGTGACAGTTGAGTGGGGTGTAGTAAGGAGGGAAGATGGTGACTGAGGACGTGATAGCTGAGTGGGGTGTAGTAAGGAGGGAAGATGGTGACTGAGGACGTGATAGCTGAGTGGGGTGTAGTAAGGAGGGAAGATGGTGACTGAGGACGTGATAGCTGAGTGGGGGTTAGTAAGGAGGGAAGATGGTGACTGAGGACGTGATAGCTGAGTGGGGTTAGTAAGGAAGGAAGATGGTGACTGAGGACGTGATAGCTGAGTGGGGTTTAGTAAGGAAGGAAGATGGTGACGGAGGACATGATAGCTGAGTGGGGTGTAGTAAGGAAGGAAGATGGTGACTGAGGACGTGATAGCTGAGTGGGGTGTAGTAAGGAGGGAAGATGGTGACTGAGGACGTGATAGCTGAGTGGGGTTAGTAAGTAGGGAAGATGGTGACTGAGGACGTGATAGCTGAGTGGGGTTAGTAAGTAGGGAAGATGGTGACTGAGGACGTGATAGCTGAGTGGGGATTAGTAAGGAGGGAAGTTGGTGACTGAGGACGTGATAGCTGAGTGTGGTGTAGTAAGGAGGGAAGATGGTGACTGAGGACGTGATAGCTGAGTGGAGTGTAGTAAAGAGGGAAGATGGTGACTGAGGAGGTGATAGCTGAGTGGGGTGTAGTAAGGAGGGAAGATGGTGACTAAGGACGTGATAGCTGAGTGGGGTGTAGTAAGGAGGGAAGATGGTGACTGAGGACGTGATAGCTGAGTGGGGGTTAGTAAGGAGGGAAGATGGTGACTGAGGACGTGATAGCTGAGTGGGGTTAGTAAGGAGGGAAGATGGTGACTGAGGACGTGACAGCTGAGTGGGGTTAGTAAGGAGGGAAGATGGTGACTGAGGACGTGATAGCTGAGTGGGGTGTAGTAAGGAGGGAAGATGGTGACTGAGGACGTGATAGCTGAGTGGGGTGTAGTAAGGAGGGAAGATGGTGACTGAGGACGTGATAGCTGAGTGGGGGTTAGTAAGGAGGGAAGATGGTGACTAAGGACGTGATAGCTGAGTGGGGTTAGAAAAGGAGGAAAGATGGTGACTGAGGAGGTGATAGCGGAGTGGGGATTAGTAAGGAGGGAAGATGGTGACTGAGGACGTGATAGCTGAGTGGGGTGTAGTAAGCAGGGAAGATGGTGACTGAGGATGTGATAGCTGAGTGGGGTGTAGTAAGGAGGGAAGATGGTGACTGAGGATGTGATAGCTGAGTGGGGTGTAGTAAGGAGGGAAGATGGTGACTGAGGACGTGATAGCTGAGTGGGGTTAGTAAGGAGGCAAGATGGTGACTGAGGACGTGATAGCTGAGTGGGGTGTAGTAAGGAGGGAAGATGGTGACTGAGGACGTGATAGCTGAGTAGGGTTTAGTAAGGAAGGAAGATGGTGACTGAGGACGTGATAGCTGAGTGGGGTATAGTAAGGAGGGAAGATGGTGACTGAGGACGTGATAGCTGAGTGGGATTAGTAAGGAGGGAAGATGGTGACTGAGGACGTGATAGCTGAGTGGGATTAGTAAGGAGGGAAGGTGGTGACTGAGGAGGTGATAGCTGAGTGGGATTAGTAAGGAGGGAAGATGGTGACTGAGGAGGTGATAGCTGAGTGGGGTTAGTAAGGAGGGAAGATGGTGACTGAGGACGTGATAGCTGAGTGGGGTTAGTAAGGAGGGAAGATGGAGAGTGAGGACGTGATAGCTGAGTGGTGTAGTAAGGAGGGAAGATGGTGACTGAGGACGTGATAGCTGAGTGGGGTGTAGTAAGGAGGGAAGATGGTGACTGAGGACGTGATAGCTGAGTGGGGTGTAGTAAGGAGGGAAGATGGTGACTGAGGACGTGATAGCTGAGTGAGGCTAGTAAGGAGGGAAGATGGTGAATGAGGACGTGATAGCTGAGTGGGGTGTAGTAAGGAGGGAAGATGGTGACTGAGGACGTGATAGCTGAGTGGGGTTAGAAAGGAGGGAAGATGGTGACTGAGGACGTGATAGCTGAGTGGGGTTAGTAAGGAGGGAAGATGGTGACTGAGGACGTGATAGCTGAGTGGGGTGTAGTAAGGAGGGAAGATGGTGACTGAGGACGTGATAGCTGAGTGGGGTGTAGTAAGGAGGGAAGATGGTGACTGAGGACGTGATAGCTGAGTGGGGTTAGTAAGGAGGGAAGATAGGGACTGAGGACGTGATAGCTGAGTGGGGTGTAGTAAGGAGGGATGATGGTGACTGAGGACGTGATAGCTGAGTGGGGTGTAGTAAGGAGGGAAGATGGTGACTGAGGACGTGATAGCTGAGTGGGGCTAGTAAGGAGGGAAGATGGTGACTGAGGACGTGATAGCTGAGTGGGGTGTAGTAAGGAGGGAAGATGGTGACTGAGGACGTGATAGCTGAGTGGGGTTAGTAAGGAGGGAAGATGGTGACTGAGGACGTGATAGCTGAGTGGGGTGTAGTAAGGAGGGAAGATGGTGACTGAGGACGTGATAGCTGAGTGGGTTGTAGTAAGGAGGGAAGATGGTGACTGAGGACGTGATAGCTTAGTGGGTTGTAGTAAGGAGGGAAGATGGTGACTGAGGACGTGATAGCTGAGTGGGGTGTAGTAAAGAGGGAAGATGGTGAGTGAGGACGTGATAGCTGAGTGGGGTGTAGTAAGGAGGGAAGATGGTGACTGAGGACGTGATAGCTGAGTGGGGTGTAGTAAGGAGGGAAGATGGTGACTTAGGACGTGATAGCTGAGTGGGGTTAGTAAGGAGGGAAGATAGGGACTGAGGACGTGATAGCTGAGTGGGGTGTAGTAAGGAGGGAAGATGGTGACTGAGGACGTGATAGCTGAGTGGTGTAGTAAGGAGGGAAGATGGTGACTGAGGACGTGATAGCTGAGTGGGGTGTAGTAAGGAGGGAAGATGGTGACTGAGGACGTGATAGCTGAGTGGGGTTAGTAAGGAGGGAAGATGGTGACTGAGGACGTGATAGCTGAGTGGGGTGTAGTAAGGAGGGAAGATGGTGACTGAGGATGTGATAGCTGAGTGGGGTGTAGTAAGGAGGGAAGATGGTGACTGAGGACGTGATAGCTGAGTGGGGTATAGTAAGGAGGGAAGATGGTGACTGAGGACATGATAGCTAAGTGGGGTGTAGTAAAGAGGGAAGATGGTGACTGAGGAGGTGATAGCTGAGTGGGGTGTAGTAAGCAGGGAAGATGGTGACTGAGGAGGTGATAGCTGAGTGGGGTGTAGTAAGGAGAGAAGATGGTGACTGAGGACGTGATAGCTGAGTGGGGTGTATTAAGGAGGGAAGATGGTGACTGAGGACGTGATAGCTGAGTGGGGTTAGTAAGGAGGGAAGATGGTGACTGAGGACGTGATAGCTGAGTGGGGTGTAGTAAGGAGGGAAGATGGTGACTGAGGACGTGATAGCTGAGTGGGGTGTAGTAAGGTGGGAAGATGGTGACTGAGGAGGTGATAGCTGAGTGGGGTGTAGTAAGCAGGGAAGATGGTGACTGAGGAGGTGATAGCTGAGTGGGGTGTAGTAAGGAGGGAAGATGGTGACTGAGGACGTGATAGCTGAGTGGGGTGTAGTAAGGAGGGAAGATGGTGACTGAGGACGTGATAGCTGAGTGGGGTTAGTAAGGAGGGAAGATGGTGACTGAGGACGTGATAGCTGAGTGGGGTTAGTAAGGAGGGAAGATGGTCACTGAGGAGGTGATAGCTGAGTGGGGTTAGTAAGCAGGGAAGATGGTGACTGAGGAGGTGATAGCTGAGTGGGGTGTAGTAAGGAGGGAAGATGGTGACTGAGGACGTGATAGCTGAGTGGGGTGTAGTAAGGAGGGAAGATGGTGACTGAGGACGTGATAGCTGAGTGGGGTTAGTAAGGAGGGAAGATGGTGACTGAGGACGTGATAGCTGAGTGGGGTGTAGTAAGGAGGGAAGATGGTGACTGAGGACGTGATAGCTGAATGGGGTGTAGTAAGGTGGGAAGATGGTGACTGAGGACGTGATAGCTGAGTGGGGTGTAGTAAGCAGGGAAGATGGTGACTGATGAGGTGATAGCTGAGTGGGGTGTAGTAAGGAGGGAAGATGGTGACTGAGGACGTGATAGCTGAGTGGGGTGTAGTAAGGAGGGAAGATGGTGACTGAGGACGTGATAGCTGAGTGGGGGTTAGTAAGGAGGGAAGATGGTGACTGAGGACGTGATAGCTGAGTGGGGTGTAGTAAGGAGGGAAGATGGTGACTGAGGATGTGATAGCTGAGTGGGGTTAGTAAGGAGGGAAGATGGTGACTGAGGACGTGATAGCTGAGTGGGGTGTAGTAAGGAGGGAAGATGGTGACTGAGGATGTGATAGCTGAGTGGGGTGTAGTAAGGAGGGAAGATGGTGACTGAGGACGTGATAGCTGAGTGGGGTATAGTAAGGAGGGAAGATGGTGACTGAGGACATGATAGCTAAGTGGGGTGTAGTAAAGAGGGAAGATGGTGACTGAGGACGTGATAGCTGAGTGGGGTGTAGTAAGCAGGGAAGATGGTGACTGAGGAGGTGATAGCTGAGTGGGGTGTAGTAAGGAGAGAAGATGGTGACTGAGGACGTGATAGCTGAGTGGGGTGTATTAAGGAGGGAAGATGGTGACTGAGGACGTGATAGCTGAGTGGGGTTAGTAAGGAGGGAAGATGGTGACTGAGGACGTGATAGCTGAGTGGGGTGTAGTAAGGAGGGAAGATGGTGACTGAGGACGTGATAGCTGAGTGGGGTGTAGTAAGGTGGGAAGATGGTGACTGAGGACGTGATAGCTGAGTGGGGTGTAGTAAGCAGGGAAGATTGTGACTGAGGAGGTGATAGCTGAGTGGGGTGTAGTAAGGAGGGAAGATGGTGACTGAGGACGTGATAGCTGAGTGGGGTGTAGTAAGGAGGGAAGATGGTGACTGAGGACGTGATAGCTGAGTGGGGTTAGTAAGGAGGGAAGATGGTGACTGAGGACGTGATAGCTGAGTGGGGTTAGTAAGGAGGGAAGATGGTCACTGAGGAGGTGATAGCTGAGTGGGGTTAGTAAGCAGGGAAGATGGTGACTGAGGAGGTGATAGCTGAGTGGGGTGTAGTAAGGAGGGAAGATGGTGACTGAGGACGTGATAGCTGAGTGGGGTGTAGTAAGGAGGGAAGATGGTGACTGAGGACGTGATAGCTGAGTGGGGTTAGTAAGGAGGGAAGATGGTGACTGAGGACGTGATAGCTGAGTGGGGTGTAGTAAGGAGGGAAGATGGTGACTGAGGACGTGATAGCTGAGTGGGGTGTAGTAAGGTGGGAAGATGGTGACTGAGGACGTGATAGCTGAGTGGGGTGTAGTAAGCAGGGAAGATGGTGACTGATGAGGTGATAGCTGAGTGGGGTGTAGTAAGGAGGGAAGATGGTGACTGAGGACGTGATAGCTGAGTGGGGTGTAGTAAGGAGGGAAGATGGTGACTGAGGACGTGATAGCTGAGTGGGGTGTAGTAAGCAGGGAAGATGGTGACTGAGGAGGTGATAGCTGAGTGGGGTGTAGTAAGGAGGGAAGATGGTGACTGAGGACGTGATAGCTGAGTGGGGTGTAGTAAGGAGGGAAGATGGTCACTGAGGAGGTGATAGCTGAGTGGGGTTAGTAAGGAGGGAAGATGGTGACTGAGGACATGATAGCTGAGTGGGGTTAGTAAGGAGGGAAGATGGTCACTGAGGAGGTGATAGCTGAGTGGGGTGTAGTAAGGAGGGAAGATGGTGACTGAGGACGTGGTAGCTGAGTGGGGTTAGTAAGGAGGGAAGATGGTGACTGAGGACGTGATAGCTGAGTGGGGTGTAGTAAGGAGGGAAGATGGTGACTGAGGACGTGATAGCTGAGTGGGGTGTAGTAAGGTGGGAAGATGGTGACTGAGGAGGTGATAGCTGAGTGGGGTGTAGTAAGGAGGGAAGATGGTGACTGAGGACGTGGTAGCTGAGTGGGGTTAGTAAGGAGGGAAGATGGTGACTGAGGACGTGATAGCTGAGTGGGGTGTAGTAAGGAGGGAAGATGGTGACTGAGGACGTGATAGCTGAGTGGGGTGTAGTAAGGAGGGAAGATGGTGACTGAGGACGCGATAGCTGAGTGGGGTGTAGTAAGAAGGGAAGATGGTGACTGAGGACGTGATAGCTGAGTGGGGGTTAGTAAGGAGGGAAGATGGTGACTGAGGACGTGATAGCTGAGTGGGGTTTAGTAAGGAAGGAAGATGGTGACTGAGGACGTGATAGCTGAGTGGGGTGTAGTAAGGAAGGAAGATGGTGACTGAGGACGTGATAGCTGAGTAGGGTGTAGTAAGGAGGGAAGATGGTGATTGAGGACGTGATAGCTGAGTAGGGTGTAGTAAGCAGGGAAGATGGTGACTGAGGAGGTGATAGCTGAGTAGGGTTTAGTAAGGAGGGAAGATGGTGACTGAGGACGTGATAGCTGAGTGGAGTGTAGTAAGGAGGGAAGATGGTGACTGAGGAGGTGATAGCTGAGTGGGGTGTAGTAAGGAGGGAAGATGGTGACTGAGGACGTGATAGCTAAGTGGGGTGTAGTAAGGAGGGAAGATGGTGACTGAGGACGTGATAGCTAAGTGGGGTGTAGTAAGGAGGGAAGATGGTGACTGAGGACGTGATAGCTGAGTGGGGGTTAGTAAGGAGGGAAGATGGTGACTGAGGACGTGATAGCTGAGTGGGGTTAGTAAGGAGGGAAGATGGTGACTGAGGACGTGACAGCTGAATGGGGATTAGTAAGGAGGGAAGATGGTGACTGAGGACGTGACAGCTGAATGGGGATTAGTAAGGAGGGAAGATGGTGACTGAGGACGTGATAGCTGAGTGGGGTGTAGTAAGCAGGGAAGATGGTGACTGAGGACGTGATAGCTGAGTGGGGTGTAGTAAGGAGGGAAGATGGTGACTGAGGACGTGATAGCTGAGTGGGGTTAGTAAGGAGACAAGATGGTGACTGAGGACGTGATAGCTGAGTGGGGTGTAGTAAGGAGGGAAGATGGTGACTGAAGACGTGATAGCTGAGTAGGGTTTAGTAAGGAGGGAAGATGGTGACTCAGGACGTGATAGCTGAGTGGGTTATAGTAAGGAGGGAAGATGGTGACTGAGGACGTGATAGCTGAGTGGGGTTAGTAAGGAGGGAAGATGGTGACTGAGGACGTGATAGCTGAGTGGGGTGTAGTAAGGAGGGAAGATGGTGACTGAGGACGTGATAGCTGAGTGGGGTTAGTAAGGAGGGAAGATGGTGACTGAGGACGTGATAGCTGAGTGGGGTGTTGTAAGGAGGGAAGATGGTGACTGAGGACGTGATAGCTGACTGGGGTGTAGTAAGAAGGGAAGATGGTGACTGAGGACGTGATAGCTGAGTGGGGGTTAGTAAGGAGGGAAGATGGTGACTGAGGACGCGATAGCTGAGTGGGGTGTAGTAAGAAGGGAAGATGGTGACTGAGGACGTGATAGCTGAGTGGGGGTTAGTAAGGAGGGAAGATGGTGACTGAGGACGTGATAGCTGAGTGGGGTGTAGTAAGCAGGGAAGATAGGGACTGAGGACGTGATTGCTGAGTGGGGTGTAGTAAGGAGGGAAGATGGTGACTGAGGACGTGATAGCTGAGTGGGTTGTAGTAAGGAGGGAAGATGGTGACTGAGGACGTGATTGCTGAGTGGGTTGTAGTAAGGAGGGAAGATGGTGACTGAGGACGTGATAGCTGAGTGGGGTGTAGTAAAGAGGGAAGATGGTGAGTGAGGACGTGATAGCTGAGTGGGGTGTAGTAAGGAGGGAAGATGGTGACTGAGGACGTGATAGCTGAGTGGGGTGTAGTAAGGAGGGAAGATGGTGACTGAGGACGTGATAGCTGAGTGGGGTTAGTAAGGAGGGAAGATAGGGACTGAGGACGTGATAGCTGAGTGGGGTGTAGTAAGGAGGGATGATGGTGACTGAGGACGTGATAGCTGAGTGGGGTGTAGTAAGCAGGGAAGATAGGGACTGAGGAGGTAATAGCTGAGTGGGGTGTAGTAAGGAGGGAAGATGGTGACTGAGGAAGTGATAGCTGAGTGGGGTGTAGTAAGGAGGGAAGATGGTGTCTGAGGATGTGATAGCTGAGTTGGGTTAGTAAGGAGGGAAGATGGTGACTGAGGAGGTGATAGCTGAGTGGGGTGTAGTAAGGAGGGAAGATGGTGACTGAGGACGTGATAGCTGAGTGGGGTGTAGTAAGGAGGGAAGATGGTGACTGAGGAGGTGATAGCTGAGTGGGGTGTAGTAAGGAGGGAAGATGGTGACTGAGGAGGTGATAGCTGAGTGGGGTGTAGTAAGGAGGGAAGATGGTGACTGAGGAGGTGATAGCTGAGTGGGGTGTAGTAAGGAGGGAAGATGGTGACTGAGGACGTGATAGCTGAGTGGGGTGTAGTAAGGAGGGAAGATGGTGACTGAGGACGTGATAGCTGAGTGGGGTGTAGTAAGGAGGGAAGATGGTGACTGAGGACGTGATAGCTGAGTGGGGTGTAGTAAGGAGGGAAGATGGTGACTGAGGATGTGATAGCTGAGTGGGGTTAGTAAGGAGGGAAGATGGTGACTGAGGACGTGATAGCTGAGTGGGGTGTAGTAAGGAGGGAAGATGGTGACTGAGGATGTGATAGCTGAGTGGGGTGTAGTAAGGAGGGAAGTTGGTGACCGAGGACGTGATAGCTGAGTGGGGTATAGTAAGGAGGGAAGATGGTGACCGAGGACGTGATAGCTGAGTGGGGTTAGTAAGGAGGGAAGATGGTGACTGAGGACGTGATAGCTGAGTGGGGTTAGTAAGGAGGGAAGATGGTGACTGAGGACGTGATAGCTGAGTGGGGTGTAGTAAGGAGGGAAGATGGTGACTGAGGACGTGATAGCTGAGTGGGGTGTAGTAAGGAGGGAAGATGGTGACTGAGGAGGTGATAGCTGAGTGGGGTGTAGTAAGGAGCGAAGATGGTGACTGAGGACGTGATAGCTGAGTGGGGTGTAGTAAGGAGGGAAGATGGTGACTGAGGACGTGATAGCTGAGTGGGGGTTAGTAAGGAGGGAAGATGGTGACTGAGGACATGATAGCTGAGTGGGGTGTAGTAAGGAGGGAAGATGGTGACTGAGGACGTGATAGCTGAGCGGGGTTAGTAAGGAGGGAAGATGGTGACTGAGGACGTGATAGCTGAGTGGGGTGTAGTAAGGAGGGAAGATGGTGACTGAGGACGTGATAGCTGAGTGGGGTGTAGTAAGGAGGGAAGATGGTGACTGAGGAGGTGATAGCTGAGTGAGGATTAGTAAGGAGGGAAGATGGTGACTGAGGAGGTGATAGCTGAGTGGGGGTTAGTAAGGAGGGAAGATGGTGACTGAGGACGTGATAGCTGAGTGGGGTTAGTAAGGAGGGAAGATGGTGACTGAGGACGTGATAGCTGAGTGGGGTGTAGTAAGAAGGGAAGATGGTGACTGAGGACGTGATAGCTGACTGGGGTGTAGTAAGAAGGGAAGATGGTGACTGAGGACGCGATAGCTGAGTGGGGGTTAGTAAGGAGGGAAGATGGTGACTGAGGACGCGATAGCTGAGTGGGGTGTAGTAAGAAGGGAAGATGGTGACTGAGGACGTGATAGCTGAGTGGGGGTTAGTAAGGAGGGAAGATGGTGACTGAGGACGTGATAGCTGAGTGGGTTTTAGTAAGGAAGGAAGATGGTGACTGAGGACGTGATAGCTGAGTGGGGTGTAGTAAGGAAGGAAGATGGTGACGGAGGACATGATAGCTGAGTGGGGTGTAGTAAGGAGGGAAGATGGTGACTGAGGACGTGATAGCTGAGTGGGGTGTAGTAAGGAGGGAAGATGGTGACTGAGGACGTGATAGCTGAGTGGGGTGTAGTAAGGAGGGAAGATGGTGACTGAGGATGTGATAGCTGAGTGGGGTTAGTAAGGAGGGAAGATGGTGACTGAGGACGTGATAGCTGAGTGGGGTGTAGTAAGGAGGGAAGATGGTGACTGAGGATGTGATAGCTGAGTGGGGTGTAGTAAGGAGGGAAGTTGGTGACCGAGGACGTGATAGCTGAGTGGGGTATAGTAAGGAGGGAAGATGGTGACCGAGGACGTGATAGCTGAGTGGGGTTAGTAAGGAGGGAAGATGGTGACTGAGGACGTGATAGCTGAGTGGGGTTAGTAAGGAGGGAAGATGGTGACTGAGGACGTGATAGCTGAGTGGGGTGTAGTAAGGAGGGAAGATGGTGACTGAGGACGTGATAGCTGAGTGGGGTGTAGTAAGGAGGGAAGATGGTGACTGAGGAGGTGATAGCTGAGTGGGGTGTAGTAAGGAGCGAAGATGGTGACTGAGGACGTGATAGCTGAGTGGGGTGTAGTAAGGAGGGAAGATGGTGACTGAGGACGTGATAGCTGAGTGGGGGTTAGTAAGGAGGGAAGATGGTGACTGAGGACATGATAGCTGAGTGGGGTGTAGTAAGGAGGGAAGATGGTGACTGAGGACGTGATAGCTGAGTGGGGTTAGTAAGGAGGGAAGATGGTGACTGAGGACGTGATAGCTGAGTGGGGTTAGTAAGGAGGGAAGATGGTGACTGAGGACGTGATAGCTGAGTGGGGTGTAGTAAGGAGGGAAGATGGTGACTGAGGACGTGATAGCTGAGTGGGGTGTAGTAAGGAGGGAAGATGGTGACTGAGGAGGTGATAGCTGAGTGAGGATTAGTAAGGAGGGAAGATGGTGACTGAGGAGGTGATAGCTGAGTGGGGGTTAGTAAGGAGGGAAGATGGTGACTGAGGACGTGATAGCTGAGTGGGGTTAGTAAGGAGGGAAGATGGTGACTGAGGACGTGATAGCTGAGTGGGGTGTAGTAAGAAGGGAAGATGGTGACTGAGGACGTGATAGCTGACTGGGGTGTAGTAAGAAGGGAAGATGGTGACTGAGGACGCGATAGCTGAGTGGGGGTTAGTAAGGAGGGAAGATGGTGACTGAGGACGCGATAGCTGAGTGGGGTGTAGTAAGAAGGGAAGATGGTGACTGAGGACGTGATAGCTGAGTGGGGGTTAGTAAGGAGGGAAGATGGTGACTGAGGACGTGATAGCTGAGTGGGTTTTAGTAAGGAAGGAAGATGGTGACTGAGGACGTGATAGCTGAGTGGGGTGTAGTAAGGAAGGAAGATGGTGACGGAGGACATGATAGCTGAGTGGGGTGTAGTAAGGAGGGAAGATGGTGACTGAGGACGTGATAGCTGAGTAGGGTGTAGTAAGGAGGGAAGATGGTGATTGAGGACGTGATAGCTGAGTAGAGTTTAGTAAGGAGGGAAGATGGTGACTGAGGAGGTGATAGCTGAGTGGAGTGTAGTAAGGAGGGAAGATGGTGACTGAGGAGGTGATAGCTGAGTGGGGTGTAGTAAGGAGGGAAGATGGTGACTGAGGACGTGATAGCTAAGTGGGGTGTAGTAAGGAGGGAAGATGGTGACTGAGGACGTGATAGCTGAGTGGGGGTTAGTAAGGAGGGAAGATGGTGACTGAGGACGTGATAGCTGAGTGGGGTTAGTAAGGAGGGAAGATGGTGACTGAGGACGTGATAGCTGAGTGGGGTTAGTAAGGAGGGAAGATGGTGACTGAGGACGTGACAGCTGAATGGGGATTAGTAAGGAGGGAAGATGGTGACTGAGGACGTGATAGCTGAGTGGGGTGTAGTAAGCAGGGAAGATGGTGACTGAGGATGTGATAGCTGAGTGGGGTTAGTAAGGAGACAAGATGGTGACTGAGGACGTGATAGCTGAGTGGGGTGTAGTAAGGAGGGAAGATGGTGACTGAAGACGTGATAGCTGAGTAGGGTTTAGTAAGGAGGGAAGATGGTGACTCAGGACGTGATAGCTGAGTGGGTTATAGTAAGGAGGGAAGATGGTGACTGAGGACGTGATAGCTGAGTGGGGTTAGTAAGGAGGGAAGATGGTGACTGAGGACGTGATAGCTGAGTGGGGTGTAGTAAGGAGGGAAGATGGTGACTGAGGACGTGATAGCTGAGTGGGGTGTTGTAAGGAGGGAAGATGGTGACTGAGGACGTGATAGCTGAGTGGGGTGTTGTAAGGAGGGAAGATGGTGACTGAGGACGTGATAGCTGACTGGGGTGTAGTAAGAAGGGAAGATGGTGACTGAGGACGCGATAGCTGAGTGGGGGTTAGTAAGGAGGGAAGATGGTGACTGAGGACGCGATAGCTGAGTGGGGTGTAGTAAGAAGGGAAGATGGTGACTGAGGACGTGATAGCTGAGTGGGGGTTAGTAAGGAGGGAAGATGGTGACTGAGGATGTGATAGCTGAGTGGGGTGTAGTAAGCAGGGAAGATAGGGACTGAGGACGTGATTGCTGAGTGGGGTATAGTAAGGAGGGAAGATGGTGACTGAGGACGTGATAGCTGAGTGGGTTGTAGTAAGGAGGGAAGATGGTGACTGAGGACGTGATTGCTGAGTGGGTTGTAGTAAGGAGGGAAGATGGTGACTGAGGACGTGATAGCTGAGTGGGGTGTAGTAAAGAGGGAAGATGGTGAGTGAGGACGTGATAGCTGAGTGGGGTGTAGTAAGGAGGGAAGATGGTGACTGAGGACGTGATAGCTGAGTGGTGTGTAGTAAGGAGGGAAGATGGTGACTGAGGACGTGATAGCTGAGTGGGGTTAGTAAGGAGGGAAGATAGGGACTGAGGACGTGATAGCTGAGTGGGGTGTAGTAAGCAGGGAAGATAGGGACTGAGGAGGTAATAGCTGAGTGGGGTGTAGTAAGCAGGGAAGATAGGGACTGAGGAGGTAATAGCTGAGTGGGGTGTAGTAAGGAGGGAAGATGGTGACTGAGGAAGTGATAGCTGAGTGGGGTGTAGTAAGGAGGGAAGATGGTGTCTGAGGATGTGATAGCTGAGTGGGGTTAGTAAGGAGGGAAGATGGTGACTGAGGAGTTGATAGCTGAGTGGGGTGTAGTAAGGAGGGAAGATGGTGACTGAGGAGGTGATAGCTGAGTGGGGTGTAGTAAGGAGGGAAGATGGTGACTGAGGAGGTGATAGCTGAGTGGGGTGTAGTAAGGAGGGAAGATGGTGACTGAGGAGGTGATAGCTGAGTGGGGTGTAGTAAGGAGGGAAGATGGTGACTGAGGACGTGATAGCTGAGTGGTGTAGTAAGGAGGGAAGATGGTGACTGAGGACGTGATAGCTGAGTGGGGTGTAGTAAGGAGGGAAGATGGTGACTGAGGACGTGATAGCTGAGTGGGGTGTAGTAAGGAGGGAAGATGGTGACTGAGGACGTGATAGCTGAGTGGGGTGTAGTAAGGAGGGAAGATGGTGACTGAGGACGTGATAGCTGAGTGGGGTGTAGTAAGGAGGGAAGATGGTGACTGAGGATGTGATAGCTGAGTGGGGTTAGTAAGGAGGGAAGATGGTGACTGAGGATGTGATAGCTGAGTGGGGTTAGTAAGGAGGGAAGATGGTGACCGAGGACGTGATAGCTGAGTGGGGTGTAGTAAGGAGGGAAGATGGTGACCGAGGACGTGATAGCTGAGTGGGGTGTAGTAAGGAGGGAAGTTGGTGACCGAGGACGTGATAGCTGAGTGGGGTGTAGTAAGGAGGGAAGATGGTGACTGAGGACGTGATAGCTGAGTGGGGTGTAGTAAGGAGGGAAGATGGTGACTGAGGACGTGATAGCTGAGTGGGGTGTAGTAAGGAGGGAAGATCGTGACTGAGGACGTGATAGCTGAGTGGGGGTTAGTAAGGAGGGAAGATGGTGACTGAGGACGTGATAGCTGAGTGGGGTGTAGTAAGGAGGGAAGATGGTGACTGAGGACGTGATAGCTGAGTGGGGTTAGTAAGGAGGGAAGATGGTGACTGAGGATGTGATAGCTGAGTGGGGTGTAGTAAGGAGGGAAGATGGTGACTGCGGACGTGATAGCTGAGTGGGGTGTAGTAAGGAGGGAAGATGGTGACTGAGGACGTGATAGCTGAGTGGGGTTAGTAAGGAGGGAAGATGGTGACTGAGGACGTGATAGCTGAGTGGTGTAGTAAGCAGGGAAGATAGGGACTGAGGAGGTAATAGCTGAGTGGGGTGTAGTAAGGAGGGAAGATGGTGACTGAGAAGGTGATAGCTGAGTGGGGTGTAGTAAGGAGGGAAGATGGTGACTGAGGACGTGATAGCTGAGTGGGGTGTAGTAAGGAGGGAAGATGGTGACTGAGGACGTGATAGCTGAGTGGGGTGTAGTAAGGAGGGAAGATGGTGACTGAGGACGTGATAGCTGAGTGGGGTGTAGTAAGGAGGGAAGATGGTGACTGAGGACGTGATAGCTGAGTGGGGTTAGTAAGGAGGGAAGATGGTGACTGAGGACGTGATAGCTGAGTGGGGTGTAGTAAGGAGGGAAGATGGTGACTGAGGATGTGATAGCTGAGTGGGGTGTAGTAAGGAGGGAAGATGGTGACTGAGGATGTGATAGCTGAGTGGGGTGTTGTAAGGAGGGAAGATGGTGACTGAGGACGTGATAGCTGAGTGGGGTGTTGTAAGGAGGGAAGATGGTGACTGAGGACGTGATAGCTGAGTGGGGTTAGTAAGGAGGGAAGATGGTGACTGAGGACGTGATAGCTGAGTGGGGTGTAGTAAGGAGGGAAGATGGTGACTGAAGACGTGATAGCTGAGTAGGGTTTAGTAAGGAGGGAAGATGGTGACTCAGGACGTGATAGCTGAGTGGGTTATAGTAAGGAGGGAAGATGGTGACTGAGGACGTGATAGCTGAGTGGGGGTTAGTAAGGAGGGAAGATGGTGACTGAGGACGTGATAGCTGAGAGGGGTTAGTAAGGAAGGAAGATGGTGACTGAGGACGTGATAGCTGAGTGGGGTTTAGTAAGGAAGGAAGATGGTGACGGAGGACATGATAGCTGAGTGGGGTGTAGTAAGGAAGGAAGATGGTGACTGAGGACGTGATAGCTGAGTGGGGTGTAGTAAGGAGGGAAGATGGTGACTGAGGACGTGATAGCTGAGTGGGGTTAGTAAGTAGGGAAGATGGTGACTGAGGACGTGATAGCTGAGTGGGGATTAGTAAGGAGGGAAGTTGGTGACTGAGGACGTGATAGCTGAGTGTGGTGTAGTAAGGAGGGAAGATGGTGACTGAGGACGTGATAGCTGAGTGGAGTGTAGTAAAGAGGGAAGATGGTGACTGAGGAGGTGATAGCTGAGTGGGGTGTAGTAAGGAGGGAAGATGGTGACTAAGGACGTGATAGCTGAGTGGGGTTAGTAAGGAGGGAAGATGGTGACTGAGGAGGTGATAGCGGAGTGGGGATTAGTAAGGAGGGAAGATGGTGACTGAGGACGTGATAGCTGAGTGGGGTGTAGTAAGCAGGGAAGATGGTGACTGAGGATGTGATAGCTGAGTGGGGTGTAGTAAGCAGGGAAGATGGTGACTGAGGATGTGATAGCTGAGTGGGGTGTAGTAAGGAGGGAAGATGGTGACTGAGGATGTGATAGCTGAGAGGGGTTAGTAAGGAGGCAAGATGGTGACTGAGGACGTGATAGCTGAGTGGGGTGTAGTAAGGAGGGAAGATGGTGACTGAGGACGTGATAGCTGAGTAGGGTTTAGTAAGGAGGGAAGATGGTGACTGAGGACGTGATAGCTGAGTGGGGTTAGTAAGGAGGGAAGATGGTGACTGAGGACGTGATAGCTGAGTGGTGTAGTAAGCAGGGAAGATAGGGACTGAGGAGGTAATAGCTGAGTGGGGTGTAGTAAGGAGGGAAGATGGTGACTGAGAAGGTGATAGCTGAGTGGGGTGTAGTAAGGAGGGAAGATGGTGACTGAGGACGTGATAGCTGAGTGGGGTGTAGTAAGGAGGGAAGATGGTGACTGAGGACGTGATAGCTGAGTGGGGTGTAGTAAGGAGGGAAGATGGTGACTGAGGACGTGATAGCTGAGTGGGGTGTAGTAAGGAGGGAAGATGGTGACTGAGGACGTGATAGCTGAGTGGGGTTAGTAAGGAGGGAAGATGGTGACTGAGGACGTGATAGCTGAGTGGGGTGTAGTAAGGAGGGAAGATGGTGACTGAGGATGTGATAGCTGAGTGGGGTGTAGTAAGGAGGGAAGATGGTGACTGAGGATGTGATAGCTGAGTGGGGTGTTGTAAGGAGGGAAGATGGTGACTGAGGACGTGATAGCTGAGTGGGGTGTTGTAAGGAGGGAAGATGGTGACTGAGGACGTGATAGCTGAGTGGGGTTAGTAAGGAGGGAAGATGGTGACTGAGGACGTGATAGCTGAGTGGGGTGTAGTAAGGAGGGAAGATGGTGACTGAAGACGTGATAGCTGAGTAGGGTTTAGTAAGGAGGGAAGATGGTGACTCAGGACGTGATAGCTGAGTGGGTTATAGTAAGGAGGGAAGATGGTGACTGAGGACGTGATAGCTGAGTGGGGTTAGTAAGGAGGGAAGATGGTGACTGAGGACGTGATAGCTGAGTGGGGGTTAGTAAGGAGGGAAGATGGTGACTGAGGACGTGATAGCTGAGAGGGGTTAGTAAGGAAGGAAGATGGTGACTGAGGACGTGATAGCTGAGTGGGGTTTAGTAAGGAAGGAAGATGGTGACGGAGGACATGATAGCTGAGTGGGGTGTAGTAAGGAAGGAAGATGGTGACTGAGGACGTGATAGCTGAGTGGGGTGTAGTAAGGAGGGAAGATGGTGACTGAGGACGTGATAGCTGAGTGGGGTTAGTAAGTAGGGAAGATGGTGACTGAGGACGTGATAGCTGAGTGGGGATTAGTAAGGAGGGAAGTTGGTGACTGAGGACGTGATAGCTGAGTGTGGTGTAGTAAGGAGGGAAGATGGTGACTGAGGACGTGATAGCTGAGTGGAGTGTAGTAAAGAGGGAAGATGGTGACTGAGGAGGTGATAGCTGAGTGGGGTGTAGTAAGGAGGGAAGATGGTGACTAAGGACGTGATAGCTGAGTGGGGTTAGTAAGGAGGGAAGATGGTGACTGAGGAGGTGATAGCGGAGTGGGGATTAGTAAGGAGGGAAGATGGTGACTGAGGACGTGATAGCTGAGTGGGGTGTAGTAAGCAGGGAAGATGGTGACTGAGGATGTGATAGCTGAGTGGGGTGTAGTAAGGAGGGAAGATGGTGACTGAGGATGTGATAGCTGAGAGGGGTTAGTAAGGAGGCAAGATGGTGACTGAGGACGTGATAGCTGAGTGGGGTGTAGTAAGGAGGGAAGATGGTGACTGAGGACGTGATAGCTGAGTAGGGTTTAGTAAGGAAGGAAGATGGTGACTGAGGACGTGATAGCTGAGTGGGGTATAGTAAGGAGGGAAGATGGTGACTGAGGACGTGATAGCTGAGTGGGGTATAGTAAGGAGGGAAGATGGTGACTGAGGACGTGATAGCTGAGTGGGTTGTAGTAAGGAGGGAAGATGGTGACTGAGGACGTGATAGCTGAGTGGGGTGTAGTAAGGAGGGAAGATGGTGACTGAGGAACTGATAGCTGAGTGGGATTAGTAAGGAGGGAAGATGGTGACTGAGGACGTGATAGCTGAGTGGGATTAGTAAGGAGGGAAGATGGTGACTGAGGACGTGATAGCTGAGTGGGATTAGTAAGGAGGGAAGATGGTGACTGAGGAGGTGATAGCTGAGTGGGGTTAGTAAGGAGGGAAGATGGTGACTGAGGACGTGATAGCTGAGTGGGGTTAGTAAGGAGGGAAGATGGAGAGTGAGGACGTGATAGCTGAGTGGTGTAGTAAGGAGGGAAGATGGTGACTGAGGACGTGATAGCTGAGTGGGGTGTAGTAAGGAGGGAAGATGGTGACTGAGGACGTGATAGATGGGTGGGGTGTAGTAAGGAGGGAAGATGGTGACTGAGGACGTGATAGCTGAGTGGGGCTAGTAAGGAGGGAAGATGGTGACTGAGGACGTGATAGCTGAGTGGGGTGTAGTAAGCAGGGAAGATGGTGACTGAGGATGTGATAGCTGAGTGGGGTGTAGTAAGGAGGGAAGATGGTGACTGAGGATGTGATAGCTGAGTGGGGTTAGTAAGGAGGGAAGATGGTGACTGAGGATGTGATAGCTGAGTGGGGTTAGTAAGGAGGGAAGATGGTGACTGAGGACGTGATAGCTGAGTAGGGTGTAGTAAGGAGGGAAGATGGTGACTGAGGAGGTGATAGCTGAGTGGGGTGTAGTAAGGAGGGAAGATGGTGACTGAGGACGTGATAGCTGAGTGGGGTGTAGTAAGGAGGGAAGATGGTGACTGAGGAGGTGATAGCTGAGTGGGGTGTAGTAAGGAGGGAAGATGGTGACTGAGGACGTGATAGCTGAGTGGGGTGTAGTAAGGAGGGAAGATGGTGACTGAGGACGTGATAGCTGAGTGGGGTTAGTAAGGAGGGAAGATGGTGACTGAGGACGTGATAGCTGAGTGGGGTGTAGTAAGGAGGGAAGATGGTGACTGAGGACGTGATAGCTGAGTGGGGTTAGTAAGGAGGGAAGATAGGGACTGAGGACGTGATAGCTGAGTGGGGTGTAGTAAGGAGGGATGATGGTGACTGAGGACGTGATAGCTGAGTGGGGTGTAGTAAGCAGGGAAGATAGGGACTGAGGAGGTAATAGCTGAGTGGGGTGTAGTAAGGAGGGAAGATGGTGACTGAGGAGGTGATAGCTGAGTGGGGTGTAGTAAGGAGGGAAGATGGTGACTGAGGATGTGATAGCTGAGTGGGGTTAGTAAGGAGGGAAGATGGTGACTGAGGATGTGATAGCTGAGTGGGGTTAGTAAGGAGGGAAGATGGTGACTGAGGACGTGATAGCTGAGTAGGGTGTAGTAAGGAGGGAAGATGGTGACTGAGGAGGTGATAGCTGAGTGGGGTGTAGTAAGGAGGGAAGATGGTGACTGAGGACGTGATAGCTGAGTGGGGTGTAGTAAGGAGGGAAGATGGTGACTGAAGAGGTGATAGCTGAGTGGGGTGTAGTAAGGAGGGAAGATGGTGACTGAGGAGGTGATAGCTGAGTGGGGTGTAGTAAGGAGGGAAGATGGTGACTGAGGACGTGATAGCTGAGTGGTGTAGTAAGGAGGGAAGATGGTGACTGAGGACGTGATAGCTGAGTGGGGTGTAGTAAGGAGGGAAGATGGTGACTGAGGACGTGATAGCTGAGTGGGGTGTAGTAAGGAGGGAAGATGGTGACTGAGGACGTGATAGCTGAGTGGGGTGTAGTAAGGAGGGAAGATGGTGACTGAGGACGTGATAGCTGAGTGGGGTTAGTAAGGAGGGAAGATGGTGACTGAGGATGTGATAGCTGAGAGGTGTGTAGTAAGGAGGGAAGATGGTGACTGAGGACGTGATAGCTGAGTGGGGGTTAGTAAGGAGGGAAGATGGTGACTGAGGACGTGATAGCTGAGTGGGGTGTAGTAAGGAGGGAAGATGGTGACTGAGGACGTGATAGCTGAGTGGGGTGTAGTAAGGAGGGAAGATGGTGACTGAGGACGTGATAGCTGAGTGGGGTGTAGTAAGGAGGGAAGATGGTGACTGAGGACGTGATAGCTGAGTGGGGTGTAGTAAGGAGGGAAGATGGTGACTGAGGAAGTGATAGCTGAGTGGGGTGTAGTAAGGAGGGAAGATGGTGACTGAGGACGTGATAGCTGAGTGGGGTTAGAAAGGAGGGAAGATGGTGACTGAGGACGTGATAGCTGAGTGGGGTTAGTAAGGAGGGAAGATGGTGACTGAGGACGTGATAGCTGAGTGGGGTGTAGTAAGGAGGGAAGATAGTGACTGAGGACGTGATAGCTGAGTGGGGTGTAGTAAGGAGGGAAGATGGTGACTGAGGACGTGATAGCTGAGTGGGGTGTAGTAAGGAGGGAAGATGGTGACTGAGGACGTGATAGCTGAGTGGGGTTAGTAAGGAGGGAAGATAGGGACTGAGGACGTGATAGCTGAGTGGGGTGTAGTAAGGAGGGATGATGGTGACTGAGGACGTGATAGCTGAGTGGGGTGTAGTAAGCAGGGAAGATAGGGACTGAGGAGGTAATAGCTGAGTGGGGTGTAGTAAGGAGGGAAGATGGTGACTGAGTTGGTGATAGCTGAGTGGGGTGTAGTAAGGAGGGAAGATGGTGACTGAGGATGTGATAGCTGAGTGGGGTTAGTAAGGAGGGAAGATGGTGACTGAGGATGTGATAGCTGAGTGGGGTTAGTAAGGAGGGAAGATGGTGACTGAGGACGTGATAGCTGAGTAGGGTGTAGTAAGGAGGGAAGATGGTGACTGAGGAGGTGATAGCTGAGTGGGGTGTAGTAAGGAGGGAAGATGGTGACTGAGGACGTGATAGCTGAGTGGGGTGTAGTAAGGAGGGAAGATGGTGACTGAGGAGGTGATAGCTGAGTGGGGTGTAGTAAGGAGGGAAGATGGTGACTGAGGACGTGATAGCTGAGTGGTGTAGTAAGGAGGGAAGATGGTGACTGAGGACGTGATAGCTGAGTGGGGTGTAGTAAGGAGGGAAGATGGTGACTGAGGACGTGATAGCTGAGTGGGGTGTAGTAAGGAGGGAAGATGGTGACTGAGGACGTGATAGCTGAGTGGGGTTAGTAAGGAGGGAAGATGGTGACCGAGGACGTGACAGCTGAATGGGGATTAGTAAGGAGGGAAGATGGTGACTGAGGACGTGACAGCTGAATGGGGATTAGTAAGGAGGGAAGATGGTGACTGAGGACGTGATAGCTGAGTGGGGTGTAGTAAGCAGGGAAGATGGTGACTGAGGATGTGATAGCTGAGTGGGGTGTAGTAAGGAGGGAAGATGGTGACTGAGGATGTGAATGCTGAGTGGGGTTAGTAAGGAGGCAAGATGGGGACTGAGGACGTGATAGCTGAGTGGGGTTTAGTAAGGAGGGAAGATGGTGACTGAGGACGTGATAGCTGAGTAGGGTTTAGTAAGGAGGGAAGATGGTGACTCAGGACGTGATAGCTGAGTGGGTTATAGTAAGGAGGGAAGATGGTGACTGAGGACGTGATAGCTGAGTGGGGTTAGTAAGGAGGGAAGATGGTGACTGAGGACGTGATAGCTGAGTGGGGTGTAGTAAGGAGGGAAGATGGTGACTGAGGACGTGATAGCTGAGTGGGGTTAGTAAGGAGGGAAGATGGTGACTGAGGACGTGATAGCTGAGTGGGGTGTTGTAAGGAGGGAAGATGGTGACTGAGGACGTGATAGCTGACTGGGGTGTAGTAAGAAGGGAAGATGGTGACTGAGGACGTGATAGCTGAGTGGGGGTTAGTAAGGAGGGAAGATGGTGACTGAGGACGCGATCGCTGAGTGGGGTGTAGTAAGAAGGGAAGATGGTGACTGAGGACGTGATAGCTGAGTGGGGGTTAGTAAGGAGGGAAGATGGTGACTGAGGACGTGATAGCTGAGTGGGGTTTAGTAAGGAAGGAAGATGGTGACTGAGGACGTGATAGCTGAGTGGGGTTAATAAGGAAGGAAGATGGTGACTGAGGACGTGATAGCTGAGTGGGGTGTAGTAAGGAGGGAAGATGGTGACTGAGGACGTGATAGCTGAGTAGGGTTTAGTAAGGAGGGAAGATGGTGACTGAGGAGGTGATAGCTGAGTGGAGTGTAGTAAGGAGGGAAGATGGTGACTGAGGAGGTGATAGCTGAGTGGGGTGTAGTAAGGAGGGAAGATGGTGACTGAGGACGTGATAGCTGAGTGGGGTGTAGTAAGGAGGGAAGATGGTGACTGAGGACGTGATAGCTGAGTGGGGTCAGTAAGGAGGGAAGATGGTGACTGAGGACGTGACAGTTGAGTGGGGTGTAGTAAGGAGGGAAGATGGTGACTGAGGACGTGATAGCTGAGTGGGGTGTAGTAAGGAGGGAAGATGGTGACTGAGGACGTGATAGCTGAGTGGGGTGTAGTAAGGAGGGAAGATGGTGACTGAGGACGTGATAGCTGAGTGGGGTTAGTAAGGAAGGAAGATGGTGACTGAGGACGTGATAGCTGAGTGGGGTTTAGTAAGGAAGGAAGATGGTGACGGAGGACATGATAGCTGAGTGGGGTGTAGTAAGGAAGGAAGATGGTGACTGAGGACGTGATAGCTGAGTGGGGTGTAGTAAGGAGGGAAGATGGTGACTGAGGACGTGATAGCTGAGTGGGGTTAGTAAGTAGGGAAGATGGTGACTGAGGACGTGATAGCTGAGTGGGGTTAGTAAGTAGGGAAGATGGTGACTGAGGACGTGATAGCTGAGTGGGGATTAGTAAGGAGGGAAGTTGGTGACTGAGGACGTGATAGCTGAGTGTGGTGTAGTAAGGAGGGAAGATGGTGACTGAGGAGGTGATAGCTGAGTGGAGTGTAGTAAAGAGGGAAGATGGTGACTGAGGAGGTGATAGCTGAGTGGGGTGTAGTAAGGAGGGAAGATGGTGACTAAGGACGTGATAGCTGAGTGGGGTGTAGTAAGGAGGGAAGATGGTGACTGAGGACGTGATAGCTGAGTGGGGGTTAGTAAGGAGGGAAGATGGTGACTGAGGACGTGATAGCTGAGTGGGGTTAGTAAGGAGGGAAGATGGTGACTGAGGACGTGACAGCTGAGTGGGGTTAGTAAGGAGGGAAGATGGTGACTGAGGACGTGATAGCTGAGTGGGGTGTAGTAAGGAGGGAAGATGGTGACTGAGGACGTGATAGCTGAGTGGGGTGTAGTAAGGAGGGAAGATGGTGACTGAGGACGTGATAGCTGAGTGGGGGTTAGTAAGGAGGGAAGATGGTGACTAAGGACGTGATAGCTGAGTGGGGTTAGTAAGGAGGGAAGATGGTGACTGAGGAGGTGATAGCTGAGTGGGGTGTAGTAAGGAAGGAAGATGGTGACTGAGGACGTGATAGCTGAGTGGGGTGTAGTAAGGAGGGAAGATGGTGACTGAGGACGTGATAGCTGAGTGGGGTTAGTAAGGAGGGAAGATAGGGACTGAGGACGTGATAGCTGAGTGGGGTGTAGTAAGGAGGGATGATGGTGACTGAGGACGTGATAGCTGAGTGGGGTGTAGTAAGGAGGGAAGATGGTGACTGAGGACGTGATAGCTGAGTGGGGCTAGTAAGGAGGGAAGATGGTGACTGAGGACGTGATAGCTGAGTGGGGTGTAGTAAGGAGGGAAGATGGTGACTGAGGACGTGATAGCTGAGTGGGGTTAGTAAGGAGGGAAGATGGTGACTGAGGACGTGATAGCTGAGTGGGGTGTAGTAAGGAGGGAAGATGGTGACTGAGGACGTGATAGCTGAGTGGGTTGTAGTAAGGAGGGAAGATGGTGACTGAGGACGTGATAGCTGAGTGGGGTGTAGTAAAGAGGGAAGATGGTGAGTGAGGACGTGATAGCTGAGTGGGGTGTAGTAAGGAGGGAAGATGGTGACTGAGGACGTGATAGCTGAGTGGGGTGTAGTAAGGAGGGAAGATGGTGACTTAGGACGTGATAGCTGAGTGGGGTTAGTAAGGAGGGAAGATAGGGACTGAGGACGTGATAGCTGAGTGGGGTGTAGTAAGGAGGGAAGATGGTGACTGAGGACGTGATAGCTGAGTGGTGTAGTAAGGAGGGAAGATGGTGACTGAGGACGTGATAGCTGAGTGGGGTGTAGTAAGGAGGGAAGATGGTGACTGAGGACGTGATAGCTGAGTGGGGGTTAGTAAGGAGGGAAGATGGTGACTGAGGACGTGATAGCTGAGTGGGGTGTAGTAAGGAGGGAAGATGGTGACTGAGGATGTGATAGCTGAGTGGGGTTAGTAAGGAGGGAAGATGGTGACTGAGGACGTGATAGCTGAGTGGGGTGTAGTAAGGAGGGAAGATGGTGACTGAGGATGTGATAGCTGAGTGGGGTGTAGTAAGGAGGGAAGATGGTGACTGAGGACGTGATAGCTGAGTGGGGTACAGTAAGGAGGGAAGATGGTGACTGAGGACATGATAGCTAAGTGGGGTGTAGTAAAGAGGGAAGATGGTGACTGAGGACGTGATAGCTGAGTGGGGTGTAGTAAGCAGGGAAGATGGTGACTGAGGAGGTGATAGCTGAGTGGGGTGTAGTAAGGAGAGAAGATGGTGACTGAGGACGTGATAGCTGAGTGGGGTGTATTAAGGAGGGAAGATGGTGACTGAGGACGTGATAGCTGAGTGGGGTTAGTAAGGAGGGAAGATGGTGACTGAGGATGTGATAGCTGAGTGGGGTGTAGTAAGGAGGGAAGATGGTGACTGAGGACGTGATAGCTGAGTGGGGTGTAGTAAGGTGGGAAGATGGTGACTGAGGACGTGATAGCTGAGTGGGGTGTAGTAAGCAGGGAAGATGGTGACTGAGGAGGTGATAGCTGAGTGGGGTGTAGTAAGGAGGGAAGATGGTGACTGAGGACGTGATAGCTGAGTGGGGTGTAGTAAGGAGGGAAGATGGTGACTGAGGACGTGATAGCTGAGTGGGGTTAGTAAGGAGGGAAGATGGTGACTGAGGACGTGATAGCTGAGTGGGGTTAGTAAGGAGGGAAGATGGTCACTGAGGAGGTGATAGCTGAGTGGGGTTAGTAAGCAGGGAAGATGGTGACTGAGGAGGTGATAGCTGAGTGGGGTGTAGTAAGGAGGGAAGATGGTGACTGAGGACGTGATAGCTGAGTGGGGTGTAGTAAGGAGGGAAGATGGTGACTGAGGACGTGATAGCTGAGTGGGGTTAGTAAGGAGGGAAGATGGTGACTGAGGACGTGATAGCTGAGTGGGGTGTAGTAAGGAGGGAAGATGGTGACTGAGGACGTGATAGCTGAGTGGGGTGTAGTAAGGTGGGAAGATGGTGACTGAGGACGTGATAGCTGAGTGGGGTGTAGTAAGCAGGGAAGATGGTGACTGATGAGGTGATAGCTGAGTGGGGTGTAGTAAGGAGGGAAGATGGTGACTGAGGACGTGATAGCTGAGTGGGGTGTAGTAAGGAGGGAAGATGGTGACTGAGGACGTGATAGCTGAGTGGGGGTTAGTAAGGAGGGAAGATGGTGACTGAGGACGTGATAGCTGAGTGGGGTGTAGTAAGGAGGGAAGATGGTGACTGAGGATGTGATAGCTGAGTGGGGTTAGTAAGGAGGGAAGATGGTGACTGAGGACGTGATAGCTGAGTGGGGTGTAGTAAGGAGGGAAGATGGTGACTGAGGATGTGATAGCTGAGTGGGGTGTAGTAAGGAGGGAAGATGGTGACTGAGGACGTGATAGCTGAGTGGGGTATAGTAAGGAGGGAAGATGGTGACTGAGGACATGATAGCTAAGTGGGGTGTAGTAAAGAGGGAAGATGGTGACTGAGGACGTGATAGCTGAGTGGGGTGTAGTAAGCAGGGAAGATGGTGACTGAGGAGGTGATAGCTGAGTGGGGTGTAGTAAGGAGAGAAGATGGTGACTGAGGACGTGATAGCTGAGTGGGGTGTATTAAGGAGGGAAGATGGTGACTGAGGACGTGATAGCTGAGTGGGGTTAGTAAGGAGGGAAGATGGTGACTGAGGACGTGATAGCTGAGTGGGGTGTAGTAAGGAGGGAAGATGGTGACTGAGGACGTGATAGCTGAGTGGGGTGTAGTAAGGTGGGAAGATGGTGACTGAGGACGTGATAGCTGAGTGGGGTGTAGTAAGCAGGGAAGATGGTGACTGAGGAGGTGATAGCTGAGTGGGGTGTAGTAAGGAGGGAAGATGGTGACTGAGGACGTGATAGCTGAGTGGGGTGTAGTAAGGAGGGAAGATGGTGACTGAGGACGTGATAGCTGAGTGGGGTTAGTAAGGAGGGAAGATGGTGACTGAGGACGTGATAGCTGAGTGGGGTTAGTAAGGAGGGAAGATGGTCACTGAGGAGGTGATAGCTGAGTGGGGTTAGTAAGCAGGGAAGATGGTGACTGAGGAGGTGATAGCTGAGTGGGGTGTAGTAAGGAGGGAAGATGGTGACTGAGGACGTGATAGCTGAGTGGGGTGTAGTAAGGAGGGAAGATGGTGACTGAGGACGTGATAGCTGAGTGGGGTGTAGTAAGGTGGGAAGATGGTGACTGAGGACGTGATAGCTGAGTGGGGTGTAGTAAGCAGGGAAGATGGTGACTGATGAGGTGATAGCTGAGTGGGGTGTAGTAAGGAGGGAAGATGGTGACTGAGGACGTGATAGCTGAGTGGGGTGTAGTAAGGAGGGAAGATGGTGACTGAGGACGTGATAGCTGAGTGGGGTGTAGTAAGCAGGGAAGATGGTGACTGAGGAGGTGATAGCTGAGTGGGGTGTAGTAAGGAGGGAAGATGGTGACTGAGGACGTGATAGCTGAGTGGGGTGTAGTAAGGAGGGAAGATGGTGACTGAGGAGGTGATAGCTGAGTGGGGTTAGTAAGGAGGGAAGATGGTGACTGAGGACATGATAGCTGAGTGGGGTTAGTAAGGAGGGAAGATGGTCACTGAGGAGGTGATAGCTGAGTGGGGTGTAGTAAGGAGGGAAGATGGTGACTGAGGACGTGATAGCTGAGTGGGGTGTAGTAAGGAGGGAAGATGGTGACTGAGGACGTGATAGCTGAGTGGGGTGTAGTAAGCAGGGAAGATGGTGACTGAGGAGGTGATAGCTGAGTGGGATGTAGTAAGGAGGGAAGATGGTGACTGAGGACGTGATAGCTGAGTGGGGTGTAGTAAGGAGGGAAGATGGTCACTGAGGAGGTGATAGCTGAGTGGGGTTAGTAAGGAGGGAAGATGGTGACTGAGGACATGATAGCTGAGTGGGGTTAGTAAGGAGGGAAGATGGTCACTGAGGACGTGATAGCTGAGTGGGGTTAGTAAGCAGGGAAGATGGTGGCAGTAGCTGTTATAGATGGAGGAAGTGTGAGAATACTGTGGATGGAGGAGTGAGAGATGAAGAACAGGACACAGACCACACGGGATGTTAGACCCCTCACCTGGCAATACAGATAGTACAGCCCCTTTTGGCTTACGATAAACTCCCCACTCCCATCATTATATTTGGCTGGGCTGGTCGAGTTCCGTGGGACCTCAGTCCAGTTCCGGATTGTACCATTAATATCTGCAACAGTTAAGATCATCATTTTTGGTTTCCACATTGAAGTTAGAGAGTAATATATCTATGCACTACTTACCCGCATTCATCTGTGTTACCCCCTTCGTCGATTTCACTGTGAAGTCACAAAGAGAGCATGGGTATGTTGTATGCCTGAGCAATGCAAAAATATCAGATGGTATTACATGAGGTCTCAGGGGCCGATTCAGACGCTAAACGGCACTCTCTCTCTCTCTGCCAAAAGGGGCCGGGTATGCAAATTCCGCAATCGCACTGTCCGGTGTAAGGACGCTCTCTATGTCTTAGAGAGCGACGGCAGAGTGAGCGCACGCCGGTATAAAGAAGCCCACTTTTCTTTCTTAGCAAACGTCATCTCCAGGAAGTGTATGCTTAATCAGAACCATCGACAGCCATCGGAGCTGCACGCAGCGCCTGAGGTAGACCCTACCCCACCGCAAGCACTTCGATCACTGCAGGCTGAAATACAACCAGGTGACGTGTACAATGACGCCTCCATGCTAATTATACACGCCCATGAAACTCAGTTTTGACGCCCAGACACGCCTGCGTTCACAGCACCACTCCCTTGTTCACAAGCACCTTCCCCTGTTACCACCCACAAACGGCACTATCTGTCACTCAAAGTAGCGTCCAGTCTGTGTACTACGAGCGCACGATTCCCGATCGCATTGACTGGCTTGTGCACGCGCATTGCGATGCATGCGCAGATGGGCGGCAATCGACCACAGCGAGCGTTCGCGGCTTAGCGTCCGGGTCTAAATCGGCCCCTCAGTCTTAACTAAATACAGTATGTGAATAATGATGGTAGTAAGAGAATGTATTTATCAGTTAAAAACACAACAACTACAGTGTTGCTGTGTAATATATGGGCCATAGTAATCAGGCAATATGAGGGAGGCATGCCACGCTATGGACCTTATTCAGAGTCGGTCGCGAGCGCTGAGTGCTTGCAACCGACTCGATGTTGGTCCACGGGGCATGCGCACGATGGAGACGGCTCCGTCGTGCGCATGCGCGAGCCCCCGCTAACTACGGGTGATCCGTCGTTAGCGGGCTCGAAGCAGACGGAGGGAGCTGTCGATGTTGATTGACAGCTCGCTCCGTTTGCTGGGCGGGCAGGGGGCTTGCCTGCCCAAACGGAGCCGTTCCCGCCGGAACGCTAGCCGTTTGGGGGCGGCCCCACTGACATCATTGCTGATGTCAGTGGGGAGCTTCCAGCTGAAACACAGCAGGAAGCTCCCTGGGGCTTAAGGTTGACGAGACCCTACCCTAGGCTTTCGTCGTAAGCCCCGATGGTCACGATGGTATTGACCATCGCGACCATCTCCCTTAGCGGTCGTTAGAGCTGTGTGTGTTAACCCACAGCCTAACGACCGACATGGAGGCGGCCGTTCAGGATGCAAGCGGCCGCCTTGTTTCTGAGAGACCGCTTGCATCCTACGACCGCCTCTGAATGAGGCCCTTTGTCTCTATAAAGAAAGTGTTACCTTCGTAATGAGCTGCTAAAATTCCTTTACTTTTATTTGTACGATTCTTCTTACTGTTTGCTGGGGAAGGAATTTAAAAAAAAAATGCAAATGGTTAAATGCTACCTCATATCATGAGAGAGAAACACTGTCACGACTTGTCGAAGGTTTGACGTTTCTCGTTGTGTTTCGGTTCTCCCCTTTAAACACATCAGTCCTGAGAGATATCGTTATAAGAGGGTTCCAGCATTGCATTAGTCCTGTGAGATGTTCATACATCGGGATCCTGTTATAAGAATTTGTCAAATTGCTGAAGCCCGGTTATTTGAACCTCTCAAAGAGCCAAAGTAATTCATTTATGGTTCAAAATTATCCTATATTAAATGTCTTTGTCGGAAAAGGATATGTGAACCTCTAGGATTACCTGTACAGTTAAGGGAATAAATTTGAACCAGGAGTGTCAACCAATGCGATGACCATCACCCGTGAGTTTGAGTGGCACTGCCCTATTTAAAAATACATAAACTGGAGTCTGGTCTTCAATACAGGTTTATTTCTATTAACGCATGCCATGCCTAGATTTATGGAGAGTTTTGAGGCACGCATACCATGCCATCAACATAGTAAATTTCTGAGGAACACATGCCATGACCTTAATCATAGGCGATTTTTGAAGAATGCATGCCATTCCTTCATCATAGGAGATTTACAAGGAAGACATGTCATGCCTCGATGAAAGGAGATTTATGAGGAATATGCGCTATGCCTCGATCAAAGGAACTTTGTAAGGAACATATGCAATGCCTCAATCATAGAAGATTTCTGGAAAACAAAAGTTATGCCTCGATCATAGAAGATTTCTGGGGAACAGAAGTCATGCCTCTATCATAGAACATTTCTGGGGAACAGAAGTCAAGCCTCGATCATAGAAGATTCTGGGGAACAGAAGTCATGCCTCGATCATAGAAGATTTCTGGTGAACAGAAGTCATGCCTCGATCATACAAGATTTCTGGGGAACAGAAGTCATGCCTCGATCATAGAAGTTTTCTGGGGAACAGAAGTCATGCCTCGATCATAGAAGTTTTCTGGGGAACAGAAGTCATGCCTCGATCATACAAGATTTCTGGGGAACAGAAGTCATGCCTCAATCATAGAAGATTTCTGGGGAACAGAAGTTATGCCTAGATAATAGAAGATTTCTGGGGAACAGAAGTCATGCCTCTCATTCATAGAAGATTTCTGGGGAACAGAAGTCATGCCTCGATCATAGAAGATTTCTAGGGAAAAGAAGTCATGCCTTGATCATAGAAGCTTTCTGGGGAACAGAAGTCATGCCTCGATCATAGAAGATCTCTGGGGAACAGAAGTCATGCCTTGATCATAGAAGAATACCGAGGAACACATGCCACACCTCAATCAAATGAGATTTCTGATGAACATATGCCATGCCTCGAGGAAAGGACATTTATGATAAACTTATGCCATGCCTCCATCTTAGGAGATTTCTGAGGAACGCATGCCATTACTCCATCATAGGAAATTTACAAGGAATACATTCCATGCCTTGTTGAAAGGATATTTATGATGATTACATGCCATGCCTCGATCAACAAAGATTTTTGTGGAATTATGATTGTGACAAGATGACCTCACTCGTCACCCGATCAAAGATTAGTTTTGATTCCTGCTGGATCTTGGGGTATCAGGGATTCCCTCTTTCCATTAGTAACCACCTGTTACTGACTCCGCCCACTGCGCAGTGGGAGTGTAACGTTGCTGCCACTACCAAACTTCTACCATCGGCGTTTGGAACCGCTTACGTACACCCAGGCTTCTAACGCCGCCACCTGGAACTGCTTCTGCGTATGCGTAGATGAGCTGCGGCCACACTTCCTGATTGGTGTCGGCTGATTCCCCCTGATCCCTCGCAATGGACCAGGCTCTGCACGGTAGCTGGCAGAGGGCTTGAGCTTGGAGACACTGGGCTCAATCTAGAACAGCCGGAGAACGGAATAGCGTTTGGTGCAATTCTGTTGTCGCAGGATTCAGATGTAGTCGTTGTAAAGGCAAGATGTTTATTGCTCAAATAGTCTTAAAAAGACTCTTCCCCTCAGCTTAAGGGGGGTCAGCATACAAATGTTTCACAGCAGTACAATCCTTCTTGATATTTAAAGAGATATACACATAACCGAGCTCGCAGGCCTTCATTTATGTCACTCCAATACACATAACCACAGGAGGTAAGTCCGCCCTATGGATTTTACCCCCCAAAATTAAGTGCATGTGCCTTGCATGCCCAAGGCATGATCCCTTTTAACATTGTCCCCTATGGACAGTGGGGAGTTTTCACTCCCCTGTGCCTGAGCCCACCCACAGGGCTCAGCGACTCCCAGGCTCCATCACGTCTGGAATGAAAAAATGTTCCCTCCAAAATTTACTTCAAGGAATCTGCTAAGGGACCAAGCCTGCCACATCTAGCGTGAATCTGAGCTCCAGAGGTGGGCAACCAAGGTCCCCCCAGGCAGGGTTTCCTGGCCACGGAGGGGAAGCTCTTTGGAGCTCCCTTAAAAAACAATTAGCTGGCTGCATTGGCCAGCACCCCGTGTACCTCCTCATACCACTTTCAGGCATTAGGCTCCATGGCAAAGGCATTTAGTCTTTCTCTGGAAAGGGGCTGGAGGATCCAGCAGCCCACTGAGGACTCTGGATCCCCTGGACGTCCAGAGAAACCAAGGTGGGTACATTTTACGTTAAATTATACATTTAGACCTTTGTACAATTAAAATACTTCAGGTTAAATATATATACACCAAGCCTGTGCTGGTACCTAGCATCAGGCTTTCCCAGACTGCAGCTCAGCAGGACCTGTTTTTCCTGGCAATGCTCCCTTAGCCCTGCAGACTGGGACTGCTGGGGCTCTCCCCCCGGGGGATAAATCTCCACTCACCCCCCCGATGCGCTTAACATGCACCACAAAGGGAGCCGGCTAGCCCGGTCCCCCTGTGTTCGGCACTCAGTCCGGCTGGACTTTAATGGTGAGGCACCGGGAGCTAAGCTGGGGCGCAAGGAGCCAGCGGTCAGTGCACAGTCCATTCTGCCGTGCTGCACTGGGAGCTGGCTTCACCGATCTCCCAGTATGTTGCCATTCAGCCCTACAGTCAGGGACAATGGGACCGGCTGCAGCGGCGTCCTGCAACCCTCGGAGTGCTGGGGCGCCGGGAGCAAGGCTCCCAGTCCCCACCGTGGAGCCCTCAGCGGCTCCTTAACACACCAATGGGTTAACACACCATTGCCGCGGCCGCCGGAGGGGTCCGGGCCGCGGCTCATCAAACATTAAAAAAATAATTAATTTTTTTACACACCCGGCGCCCCTAGCGCCTATAAATTTCAAATATGGTCGCCGCAGCATGGGGGTTAACCCCTTCAGTGCCGCGGTGGCCATTTTACCCACGTGTAGCCGGCCTCCGGGCCACACTGGTCATGCCTCAATCACAGGAGGTTTATGCGGACCGCATAGCATGCCTTGATAAGTGGAGATATATTAGGAGCACGTGCCATGTCTCGATGAAAGTTAGATTTATGAGGACCTCAGAAAAAGGTTTGTTGATGCCCATCTCGCCGAAACAAGTTCCAAAATTATTTCTAAATATTTTGTCCTTCTCCAATCTCCCGTTAATGTGTTTTGCTGCTACGGGACCATGGCAACGTGCGATCATTAATGGGACTATGACTTCTGGTTTGTATCACTAAGTTCTACAGGAGAATGTCAGGCTATCCTCCGTGGACAGAAGTTGGGCCTTGCAGCAAGGCGACAACAATATACGCACACAAGTCAGTCTGTAAAAACAATAGTTGTAATAATAGAATAAATTTAGCGTTTTGGAATGGCTGAGTCAGTCTTCGATCCAATAGAAATGTTGTGGCAAGACCTGTAGCAGGGTGTCCATACAAGAAAGCCACCAACATCCATGAGTTGAAGCCGTAAGGAGCTACAGTACATGCCAAAGTTCCTCCAATACCCATATGGGGGGGCTGAAGTCATTGCTGCTCAATGGGGTCACACCAGTTACCGAATCCTGGGCCAAAATCCATTTTCCGACAAAGAAATTCATTGCTTGTTAAAAAATAATCCAAAAACGAATGAAAAAGTAGAACCTGTTGTGTGTTATATGATTTATTGAAGCCATCTGTTATATTTCTATCCCGATAAGTCCTCGAACACTATTGCTGCAGTCGCACCTAACAGCTCCTCTCTGCGATTCTGTCCATCTCTGAAATAAGCCCTCAGTCACACACAGATATACAAGTGCCGTATGTCAGATTAATCCGCACAGTCTGCTGGTGCATCTTAGTTGCATTGCGACATAAGGCGTCATTTTTGGTAAAAAAAAAAATACGCTTGGAGCTAAAAGAGTTGCATGAGGCCGCTGGTAGGTTAATTGGCCCCCAAGGAACGCAGCTGTTGGTGAAATTGCTAATACGCACGCAGTTCCACTGTGAAAATATGCTAATCCATTGCGATCGCTAGGCCCTCGCAGCATGACCTAAGGATGCCCACTTTACCATACACACATCCGTAATACTTAGCAGAATAGCGAAACCATCGGAACAATCGAGTACCATCAGACCCTCACGCACACTGGCACCTGACCTTACTTGGAAATTGCTAACTTCAGGGCACGCTATCAGGCCTCAGGCTGCATACTGCAGCGCAGTGTCTAATTTATGCACGCCCCTGTAACGGCGTTCAAACGCCCTGGCACGCCTGCATTTTGCAGGCCACCCCATCCCTTCCCCCGTCACCACCCACAAACGGCACTTCCTGCCAATCACTCTGCGATGGGTCTGCGTAGTCACTGCGATCGCAGTCCCGATCGCAGTGGCTGGTTCGTGCACACGCACTGCGATGCGTACGCAGAATGCAACAATTGGCCGATTGCGTGCGTATTAGCAACTGCGATCCAAGCTGAATCAGGCCCATAGATTTGTTAGCTCCACTGGGGAAGGGACTTATGTGAATGGCCAAATATTTTCTATAAAGCGCTGCGGAATATGTGTGTGCTATATAAATAACTGGTAATAATAATAATAATATTGAGGCTCGATGTATGAGGACACATCTGGAACAGATGATATAAACACATTTAGGGGTCATTCCAATTAGGTGCAAATTGCGAGTAGCGACTTTGTTTCATGAAACTCGCAGACTTCGCAGCGAATGCGAGCACCCGAGAATTCTCCAATCCAATTAAAAATGCGTATTCGTGGTACTAGCAGCGGAGGTTTGCGAATTAACTGCCAAATGCGATGTAAGAGAAGGGCATGAAAATGTGGGGAGACCATCCTGGCCCCCCCCAAAATTTATAATTTTGTTAGCAGGACTGTATAGAAGGTTGTTTGTGGGCATAAGGAATGTACTGAAGGTTTTTAAATGGTGTCAAATGGCTGATTTGTGTTTTTGTTTTTTTTAAATGCAAAAAAAATAGAAATTTTTTTTTTGTTTAATCTCAATTAAATTAAATAATAATAAAAAAAAAAGTAGGAAAAAATAATGTGATTATTATTTATTTATTTTTTATTTTTTTTGAGTACTCCGAGGGCACTTTGAAAAAATTTGTAAAAAAAATTATTAAAAAAAATTATATATATATCTCTTTCAATTAAAAAAAAAAATACTGCAATTAAATTTGGGGTACCTAAATTAATGAAAAAGTTGATGTTGGGAAAATTTGAACCCCCCCAAAAATTACATGTAATTATTGGTCTAATTAAGCTAATTGGAAACTTCCAATTGCCTACTTGGTCATTAGGGGGAGTGGTCCAAGGGGTTCAGTGCGGTGTTCTGACGTTTTAATCTTAGAATAAAATGTTTCACTTCCATTCCCTCTGGGAGGTGCGAATAGAAAAATGTGAGTTTATTCTGACTGGGTCAGTGCAAGTTACTAATTGGATTGCATAATGAATTAGCTGTGCGAATTCGTACAGAAAACAACAACTCGCACCTCGCAATTCGCACCTAATTGGTTTGACCCCTTACATTGTGAAAAGTCTAAAAGGCTCAGACACTTTCTGATGCGCCTCATCCTATGGCGGAAATGCAGCAGAATAAGTGTCGGCACTCAGTCAGATCCGCTGCCGTGATGTAATGTAATAAAACAGTAATCAGCAGAAAGCGGGGCAACAAAATTATGAAACAACACGTATACTGATAATAAGGGAAATACATCTGTTTCTGGATACATTAGGAAATCCCGCTAGTATTCATACTATGATAGGAAGCCCATCATAAGAACATTAAGGGCGCGATCCAGGAGGTACACGCGATGTCGATGCCACACGCAGGCAGCCGATGTTTTCAGTCTGCGCTTGCATCCCGATGGTTACCGCTCTAAGCCGCATATCAATATCCGATGGTGCGTCTTAGTGCGCACAGTGGTAGATTAGCGCGGCAGCCGGTGGACATCTCAATAGGAAGCCCATCGGCCGCAGCTTTTCAATAAGGATGCAGTCGCTGCTGCGTAAATAGATGATGTTGTGACTGTCACTTTGTCCACCTTTAAATCAGGCCCTAACGCTGCTTTTTGAAAAAAAATTATATATACTGTTTATATATATTTTTTTTTAAGTGATTTAAGATCATTTTAGGAGCATTTATGAAAAGCTTTGAATGGACCAAAAACAACGACCAAATTCCGGGTGTAACATGAATGGTGAGAGGGCAGCCCACAGGCCCCCCCTGGTTAGTATTTCCTGCTGTAACATCCCCCCCCTTCCCAATTACCTGAGCGTCTGTGTCGTCTCCTCTCCTCCGTTAGCTTCCGATACAGAAACTGGTGTTTTTCCCAGACATTCTGATAAAAGATCTGCAAGGCAGAATATTCAGTGTATTTTATTGTGTTATTGTTTAGATAATATAGTTTACATATTACCATCATGTTTTTATTTTACTATAATATATCTACATGACTTCACATTACTCTGACTGTGAAAACCAAACCCGTCTACGTAGCAAGTAGTGGTTGGGACTCCACCGGTTACCTGAGCTGTATAGGGCACCACATCTTGGCCTGAGTATGTCCAGTCCAATTTTGCACAACCTCTTCTTACTCACCTCCTCCCACATGAAGCAAGCACGGCTTTAGTCGTCCACATTTGAAGAGAACTGGACAAATTGAGTCCACCTGTACCGTTACCAGCAGAACTTCTGGCAATGTGAGAGGGCACTAGAGGCAGATGGATGTTGAGTGGTTTGTGCAAAAATAAACAACCCCTTCAAGAAGCGAGGTGGGTACATTTATAATGAGGGTGCTTACATCAGCAGTGGGCAGAGAAGGTGGAGAGGTGCGAGGAGCAGACAATAGGGTACACCCATGGGGGAGGCAGAGAAGGTGGAGAGGTGTGAGGAGCAGACAATAGGGTACACCCATGGGGGGGGGCAGAGAAGATGGAGTAGTGTGAGGAGCAGATAACAGGGTACACCCATGAGGGAGGCAGAGATGATGGAGAGGTGTTAGGACCAGACAATAGGGTACACCCATGAGGGGGGGGGCAGAGAAGATGGAGAGGTGTGAGGAGCAGATAACAGGGTACAGCCATGGGGGGCCAGAGAAGGTGGATAGGTGTGAGGAGCAGATAACAGGGGTACACCCATGGGTGGGCAGAGAAGATGGAGAGGTGTGAGGATCAGATAACAGGGTACAGCCATCGGGGGCAGAGAAGATGGAGAGATGTGAGGAGCAGTTAACAGGGAGCACCCATGGGGGGGCAGAGATGATGGAGAGGTGTGAGGAGCAGACAATAGGGTACACCCATGGGGGGCCACAGAAGATGGAGAGGTGTGAGGAGCAGATAATAAGGTACACACATCGGGGGCAGAGAAGATGGAGAGGTGTGAGGAGCAGACAATAGGGTACACCCATGGGGGGGCAGAGAAGATGGAGAGGTGTGAGGAGCAGATAATAGGGTACACCCATGGGGGGGGCAGAGAAGATGGAGAGGTGTGAGGAGCAGACAATAGGGTACACCCATGGGGGGGCAGAGAAGATGGAGAGGTGTGAGGAGCAGACAATAGGGTACACCCATGGGGGAGGCAGAGAAGATGGAGAGGTGTGAGGAACAGATAACAGGATACAGTCATGGCGGGGCAGAGATGATGGAGTGGTGTGAAGAGCAGACAATAGGGTACATCCATGGAGGAGGGGCAGAGATGATGGAGTGGTGTGAACAGCAGACAATAGGGTACATCCATGGAGGGGGGGGGGCAGAAAAAGGGGAGAGAAGGAGGAGCTTTCAACAAAATGGACCCCAAACCACTTCTGTTGCAGCGACACCACCAGTCCACATAGGGGCCACACGGATGGCAAAAAAAACCAAAAACACCCAGGGACTGCAAGGAATGGGCCTGTTAGCCCAGCATGGGGGTGGACCCGGAGCACCTGAACACCATGTGAAGTCATCCTCCCTGGACCTTATTATAACGTAAGTGATTGCATTATAAATACTCAATTACAGGCACTTCTAAAGTTGTGAGCACAGGTATAAGTAACTTTGCGCCTGCACAAACCATGCTGCAATGCAGTGGGTGCACATTTATTATGTGTGCATGCGGGGCAAATACTGGCTGCTCTTGCATGTAGCCCACACACATGCTGGACAGCTTTATTATTACACTGCAGTGCAATTTAGCGTTCAGCTAGGACACGCCCCTCCCAAATCTAAGTCTCTCCGCACATTTTACATCTGCCCCACCTGAGGTGCTACATGAATTTACCAAGGTGCAAATTTGCTAATTTCTCTTTGCTTCCAGCTCTCTGAATTAGGCTATTATACAAAGGTTTAGCGTAAACACATAGCGGAAGAAAAGTTGACTATGAAAATTGTATGCTTCAGCGCCAGGTTGTACAAAGACACTAAAAAGTCATATGAATTTGACCTCATATTACATCATGGACAGACGCACATATATTATTATGGCTGTATGGTATTATCTATTGTGATCTTTAGTAGTGGGAGAAATAGGAGTGCGTAAAAAGACAACACAGTGACAAAAGGACCATAGATTATATAGATTAACTGTGAAATCCAAAAGTCAACTAACAATCCTTAAAACAGTTTAGCAAAAAAAAGAACACTAGTGAGAGGTTGTGTATAATAGTGTCATGGTGAGCAAGGGCGTATCCAGACCAGTCTTGTGACAGGCTCTGTATATCTGTGTCATGGTGAGCGAGGGCGTATCCAGACCAGTCTTGTGAGAGGTTGTGTATAATAGTGTCATTGTGAGCGAGGGCGTATCCAGACCAGTCTTGTGAGAGGCTCTGTATATCTGTGTCATGGTGAGCGAGGGCGTATCCAGACCAGTCTTGTGAGAGGTTGTGTATAATAGTGTCATGGTGAGCGAGGGCGTATCCAGACCAGTAGTGTGAGCGGCACTGTATATATCTGTGTGTCAGGGTGAGTGATGGTGTAACTGGACCAGTAGTGTGAGAGGCACTGTATATCTCTGTGTGTCAGGGTGAGTGATGGTGTAACTGGACCAGTAGTGTGAGAGGCACTGTATATCTCTGTGTGTCAGGGTGAGTGATGGTGTAACTGGACCAGTAGTGTGAGAGGCACTGTATATCTCTGTGTGTCAGGGTGATTGAGGGTGTAACTGGACCAGTAATGGTGAGCGGGGGGTGGGCAGTACCATGTGACATTTCCTGCTGACTGGGATTATTAGGCCATAGAAAAGATGTGGATGGTATCTTACCTGAGCATCAGAGCTGGGATCTTGTAGTGGATGCACCTGAAAGGTAGACAAATAAAATTATTGTACTGGCAAGATGACCGGACATGTGCACAGGTACATATTTGGCTGCTATTACACCATTAGACATGTCTGACAGCCGGTTCACAGGTCAGTATTTAGCTGCTATGACGCCATTAGACATGTCTTACAGCCGGTGCACAGGTCAGTGTTTGGCTGCTATAACACTATTAGACATGTCTGACAGCCGGTGCAGAGGTCAGTGTTTAGCTGCTATGACGCCATTAGACATGTCTGACAGCCGGTGCACAGGTCAGTATTTAGCTGCTATGACGCCATTAGACATGTCTCACAGCCGGTGCACAGGTCAGTGTTTGGCTGCTATAACACTATTAGACATGTCTCACAGATGGTGCACAGGTCAGTAGTCTCACAGACGGTGCACAGGTCAGTGTTTGGCTGCTATAACACTTAGACATGTCTGACAGCCGGTGCAGAGGTCAGTGTTTGGCTGCTATAACGCTATTAGACATGTCTCACAGACGGTGCACAGGTCAGTGTTTAGCTGCTATGACGCCATTAGACATGTCTTACAGCCGGTGCACAGGTCAGTGTTTGGCTGCTATAACGCTATTAGACATGTCTCACAGACGGTGCACAGGTCAGTGTTGGCTGCTATAACACTATTAGACATGTCTCACAGATGGTGCACAGGTCAGTAGTCTCACAGACGGTGCACAGGTCAGTGTTTAGCTGATATGACGCCATTAGACATGTCTGACAGCCGGTGCACAGGTCAGTATTTAACTGCTATGACGCCATTAGACATGTCTGACAGCCGGTGCACAAGTCAGTGTTTAGCTGCTATGACGCCATTAGACATGTCTTACAGCCGGTGCACAGGTCAGTGTTTGGCTGCTATAACACTATTAGACATGTCTCACAGATGGTGCACAGGTCAGTGTTTGGCTGCTATAACACTATTAGACATGTCTCACAGATGGTGCACAGGTCAGTAGTCTCACAGACGGTGCACAGGTCAGTGTTTAGCTGATATGACACCATTAGACATGTCTGACAGCCGGTGCACAGGTCAGTATTTAGCTGCTATGACGCCATTAGACATGTCTGACAGCTGGTGCACAAGTCAGTGTTTAGCTGCTATGACGCCATTAGACATGTCTCACAGACGGTGCACAGGTCAGTGTTTGGCTGCTATAACACTATTAGACATGTCTCACAGACGGTGCACAGGTCAGTGTTTGGCTACTATAACACTATTAGACATGTCTCACAGACGGTGCACAGGTCAGTGTTTGGCTGCTATAACACTATTAGACATGTCTCACAGACAGTGCACAGATCAGTGTTTAGCTGCTATGACAGTATTAGACATGTCTGACAGACGGTGCACAGGTCAGTAGTCTCACAGACGGTGCACAGGTCAGTGTTTAGCTGCTATGACGCCATTAGACATGTCTTACAGCCGGTGCACGGGTCAGTGTTTGGCTGCTATTACGCTATTAGACATGTCTCACAGACGGTGCACAGGTCAGTGTTTGGCTGCTATAACACTATTAGACATGTCTCACAGATGGTGCACAGGTCAGTAGTCTCACAGACGGTGCACAGGTCAGTGTTTAGCTGCTATGACACCATTAGACATGTCTGACAGCCGGTGCACAGGTCAGTATTTAACTGCTATGACGCCATTAGACATGTCTGACAGCTGGTGCACAAGTCAGTGTTTAGCTGCTATGACGCCATTAGACATGTCTTACAGCCGGTGCACAGGTCAGTGTTTGGCTGCTATAACACTATTAGACATGTCTCACAGATGGTGCACAGGTCAGTAGTCTCACAGACGGTGCACAGGTCAGTGTTTAGCTGATATGACACCATTAGACATGTCTCACAGATGGTGCACAGGTCAGTGTTTAGCTGCTATAACGCTATTAGACATGTCTCACAGACGGTGCACAGGTCAGTGTTTGGCTGCTATAACACTATTAGACATGTCTCACAGATGGTGCACAGGTCAGTAGTCTCACAGACGGTGCACAGGTCAGTGTTTAGCTGATATGACACCATTAGACATGTCTGACAGCCGGTGCACAGGTCAGTATTTAGCTGCTATGATGCCATTAGACATGTCTGACAGCTGGTGCACAAGTCAGTGGTTAGCTGCTATGACACCATTAGACATGTCTCACAGACGGCGCACAGGTCAGTGTTTGGCTGCTATAACACTATTAGACATGTCTCACAGACGGTGCACAGATCAGTGTTTAGCTGCTATGACAGTATTAGACATGTCTGACAGACGGTGCACAGGTCAGTGTTTGGCTGCTATAACACTATTAGACATGTCTCACAGACAGTGCACAGGTCAGTGTTTAGCTGCTATGACAGTATTAGACATGTCTGACAGACGGTGCACAGGTCAGTGTTTGGCTGCTATAACACTATTAGACATGTCTCACAGACGGTGCACAGGTCAGTGTTTGGCTGCTATAACGCTATTAGACATGTCTCACAGACGGTGCACAGGTCAGTGTTTAGCTGCTATGACAGTATTAGACATGTCTCACAGACGGTGCACATGTCAGTATTTAGCTGCTATGACGCCATTAGACATGTCTGACAGCTGGTGCACAAGTCAGTGTTTAGCTGCTATGACGCCATTAGACATGTCTCACAGACGGTGCACAGGTCAGTGTTTGGCTGCTATAACACTATTAGACATGTCTCACAGACGGTGCACAGGTCAGTGTTTGGCTGCTATAACACTATTAGACATGTCTCACAGACAGTGCACAGGTCAGTGTTTAGCTTCTATGACAGTATTAGACATGTCTGACAGACGGTGCACAGGTCAGTGTTTGGCTGCTATAACACTATTAGACATGTCTCACAGACGGTGCACAGGTCAGTGTTTGGCTGCTATAACACTATTAGACATGTCTCACAGATGGTGCACAGGTCAGTGTTTGGCTGCTATAACGCTATTAGACATGTCTCACAGACGGTGCACAGGTCAGTGTTTAGCTGCTATGACAGTATTAGACATGTCTCACAGACGGTGCACAGGTCAGTATTTAGCTGCTATGACGCCATTAGACATGTCTGACAGCCGGTGCACAGGTCAGTATTTAGCTGCTATGACGCCATTAGACATGTCTGACAGCCGGTTCAGAGGTCAGTGTTTAGCTGATATGACACAATTAGACATGTCTGACAGCCGATGCACAGGTCAGTGTTTAGCTGCTATGTCGCCATTAGACATGTCTGACAGCTGGTGTAGGGGTAATTGGCTGCTATGATGCCATTAGACGTCTGACAACTGCTGCACCGGTCAGTGTTTAGTTGCTATAACACCATTAGACATGTCTGACAGCTGATGCACAGGTCAGTGTTTAGTTGCTATGACGCCATTAGACATGTCTGACAGCTGGTGCACAAGTCAGTGTTTAGCTGCTATGACGCCATTAGACATGTCTGACAGCTGGTGCACAGGTCAGTGTTTAGCTGCTATGACGCCATTAGACATGTCTGACAGCCAGTGCACAGGTCAGTGTTTGGCTGCTATAACACCATTAGACATGTCTAACAGCCAAGGCACAGGTTAGTGTTTGGCTGCTATGACGCCATTAGACATGTCTGACAGCTGTTGTACATGTGTTTGGTTGCTATGACACCACTAGAGATGTCTGACAGCCGGTGCACATGTGTTTGGTTACTATGACGCCATTAGACATGTCTGACAGCTGGTGCACAGGTCAGTGTTTGGCTGCTATAACACTCTTAGACATGTCTAACAGCCAGGGCACAGGTCAGTGTTTGGCTGCTATGACGCCATTAGACATGTCTGACAGCTGGTGCACATGTGTTTGGTTACTATGACGCCATTAGACATGTCTGACAGCTGGTCCCCAGGTCAGTGTTTGGCTGCTATTATGCCATTAGACAGGTGTTTGGTTCCGGTTAGATGTGCACTATCATATATGTATCCTAGTGACTATTGTATGAACACAACCTGCGCAATAATACAGCAATTAAGAACAGCAGCTAGGCCACAGACATGGAGCCATATAGCACAGGATCTGGTCCCCATAGCATGGGATCAGTAGTCCCTATGGTAATGCTAGCAATGTGCTCTATCACTCTGTAGTGTATCCATTGTACAGCTTTTGGAGAACGACAGGTATCAAGAATCCCTCCAGCCTAAAGGGACTTGTAGTTCCCCAAATCTGCAGAACCACAGGTAGGGAAAACATGGTCCATAGCGCCTCTAACTCTCTATTCCACAGGTTCTCAAACTCGGTCCTCAGGTCTTCAAACAGTGCATGTTTTCCAGGTCTCCTCACAGAATCACAAGTGAAATAGTTAGCTCTTTTAAAATGTGTCGGTGAGTAATGAGTACACCTGTGCTCCTGCTGGGTGACCTGGAAAACGTGACCTGTGTGGGGTCCTGAGGACCGAGTTTGAGAACCCCTGTACTATTCTGTATAATGCGTCTTTGTTCTGTAATATTACATAATCCCTTTGTGGTGTATTGTTACATAAGTGCTCTGCCTACTGTGCCATTGCCAATGCTTAGTACCGTCTCAGTCATCATGTAATGTCATTCATAGATCGTCAGCTCACTGGGCCAGGGTTATAGTTACCTTCTTTTTCACATCATTATATGTCATTTATTTGTGTCACGGTCTCCCCGCAATGTAACAGGTCAGTGCTTTATACATAAAGGAGAATAATACAGTAAAAATGATGGTGCGCTGACTTGCTTATGGGATTTGGACACTAAGGGGTCAATTCAATTAGCCGCAGTCAGTATGGCCCTAGGCCGCATTTATAGTGCCCCCAGACTTGGGCATTTTTTTTTTTGCAGCCTCATAGGGCGGCCGATAGAAATCCACAAGTCCAGGGTGAGATGAGGGTGTAAGGGGGACAGGTTGCGCTGTCATACTGACCCCTAGAGGAGGAGGCGAGGCCCCCCAGGGATTTCCCCAGTACACCTGTGGGCCAGTCCCACCCCGACTTACATGCAAAAGCAGCCAGTATTTACCCTGCATGCAAAAATAATAAAAGTATATGCCCCCCTTGTATTTACTGCAACGTGGTTTGTTACTCGCTATTTTTTTGCTTTTCGCCCAGCGCAGAATCAGCCCCGCAGTCATAATTACCCTTACCTGCTGTTGCTGTGCCCATCCCTGGCACAGGCTCTGGCCCCAGGCTGTGGTTGTCAGAAGCAGATTCAGGGACGCCAGGTACAGGGCAGTGCCCCCTAGTGCCAGAGCTAAGAGAAGCAGTGGGAGCAGAGCACCTCTGCCTGTACCCTTCCTGCTCCAGCGAGACATTGATCCCAGGTCCGTCCCTCTATCCTAGCAGCTGGCACTACGATCCTTCATCGCTGGGGCTGACGTGCATGGCAATCCGGTAACGCTTGCAGACTGTTCTAATTGGTGGCACTTGCATGGAATCCCAGCCTAGAAAACTATCAGTATTGTCAACATCCTGTTAGAGATTCGCTCCTGCAATGGGAAAAGTTCACTTAAAGTGGCCCAGAAAGACCCGAGTATAAGGGGAGCTGTTGATAGCGTTCCTGGGGAGCAGTCTCTCCGCAGCTTCCCACAGAATGAATGAAACTTTCCGCCGACGAGCCCTTTAACTCCCAGGTGACAGACGGGTGTCCGAGTTTTAAAATCCATGCGCAAAAAGCCACAGGGAGAGTAACGTATCAGACATTCGTTCCTGTTGCAACATAACCTCGGCGTGCGAAGTCGCGATATGTCGAGTCGGCGTTGACCAGAGGGCAGCCATGTTGTGCCACCCCCTTCAGGGGACCTTTGCGTAAGTCCAGCGAAAGTCTCACACGGACACGGAGCCCTGAGGCCTCTGCTGGGGAGGAAACGCTAATTGCAAGAGAGTGACATGCTATGGGGTAACATCAGGGAGAGCGCCTAAGAGGTCAGAGCCCAGGGTTTGGGAGAGGGAGCTGGCGAAGGAGCCCTGTCCCTGTTCAGCTGGTCGGGAACCTCTGTGTGTTTTTCTTCTCTCTGGACCTGCTCCAGGGAGAGAGAGAGAGAGAATGACAGGAAACAGAGAGAGAGAGAGAAGGGAGGGGGAGGACAACAGAAGATGAGGGAGGGAGGGAGATAGTGGATATGGATAGAGGAGGAGCGATAAGGGGGGAGACTGCCTGACTGATTGCTGAGCACTCACAGAGCACTGGGGCTGTGGGGAGATAATATGCAGGTGCGATTCCATAGAGGGGGGGGGGGGGCAATAGTAATAGCACAGCTTATATAATACCTGCACACGCGTGTGTGTAGTGTGTATGGGCTCAGATGCTGCGTCACACTTGGCTGTTGCCCTGTTACCCTCCCTGTATGCTCCGGTCAGGAGCAATAGGGAAATGAGCCAGACCTAAGGGGGCCCATTTATAAAGTTACAGAGGGGGGGTCACAAAACTGACCTGGGTGGAGTATGTGGTCAGTAAATCCTGGAGGCATCAGTAAATTGGGGAAGAGAGAGGGTCTGATTCCAGTAACTGTGCACCTGGAGAAGCCATGCTGCCCTGCAGGTGGGGCAGATGTAACATGTGCAGCAGAGAGACATAGATTTGGGAGGGGTGCGTCCAAACTGATGCCTAAGCGGCAATGTAAGGATAAAGCTGTGGGCAGCACTTGGGGGCTGCAGTATATGCCAGAGCCGCCAGTAATTACCCTGCTTGCAAACATCATACAGACTGACTGATGGCAGATACTGAAAATTCCATCTCACATACAGAAAAAGGGAAGTGGTACTGTGCTGTTATCCATACATACAGAATAATGACAGATACTGAGAATTCCATCCCACATACAGAAAAAGGGAAATGGTACTGTGCTGTTACCCATACATACATACAGAATAATGACAGATACTGAAAATTCCATCCCACATACAGAAAAAGGGAAGTGGTACTGTGCTGTTATCCATACATACAGAATAATGGCAGATACTGAGAATTCCATCCCACATACAGAAAAAGGGAAGTGGTACTGTGCTGTTACCCATACATACATACATACATAATAATGACAGATACTGAGAATTCCATCCCACATACAGAAAAAGGGAAGTGGTACTGTGCTGTTACCCATACATACAGAATAATGGCAGATACTGAGAATTCCATCCCACATACAGAAAAAGGGAAGTGGTACTGTGCTGTTACCCATACATACATACATACATACATAATAATGACAGATACTGAGAATTCCATCCCACATACAGAAAAAGGGAAATGGTACTGTGCTGTTACCCATACATACATACAGAATAATGACAGATACTGAAAATTCCATCCCACATACAGAAAAAGGGAAGTGGTACTGTGCTGTTATCCATACATACAGAATAATGGCAGATACTGAGAATTCCATCCCACATACAGAAAAAGGGAAGTGGTACTGTGCTGTTACCCATACATACAGACTGACAGCAGATACTGAGAATTCCATCCCACATACAGAAAAAGGGAAGTGGTACTGTGCTGTTACCCATACATACATACATACATAATAATGACAGATACTGAGAATTCCATCCCACATATAGATACGGGGAAGTGGTACTGTGCTGTTATCCATACATACAGAATAATGACAGATACTGAGAATTCCATCCCACATACAGAAAAAGGGAAGTGGTACTGTGCTGTTATCCATACATACAGAATAATGACAGATACTGAGAATTCCATCCCACATACAGAAAAAGGGAAATGGTACTGTGCTGTTACCCATACATACATACAGAATAATGACAGATACTGAAAATTCCATCCCACATACAGAAAAAGGGAAGTGGTACTGTGCTGTTATCCATACATACAGAATAATGGCAGATACTGAGAATTCCATCCCACATACAGAAAAAGGGAAGTGGTACTGTGCTGTTACCCATACATACATACATACATAATAATGACAGATACTGAGAATTCCATCCCACATACAGAAAAAGGGAAGTGGTACTGTGCTGTTACCCATACATACAGAATAATGGCAGATACTGAGAATTCCATCCCACATACAGAAAAAGGGAAGTGGTACTGTGCTGTTACCCATACATACATACATACATACATAATAATGACAGATACTGAGAATTCCATCCCACATACAGAAAAAGGGAAATGGTACTGTGCTGTTACCCATACATACATACAGAATAATGACAGATACTGAAAATTCCATCCCACATACAGAAAAAGGGAAGTGGTACTGTGCTGTTATCCATACATACAGAATAATGGCAGATACTGAGAATTCCATCCCACATACAGAAAAAGGGAAGTGGTACTGTGCTGTTACCCATACATACAGACTGACAGCAGATACTGAGAATTCCATCCCACATACAGAAAAAGGGAAGTGGTACTGTGCTGTTACCCATACATACATACATACATAATAATGACAGATACTGAGAATTCCATCCCACATATAGATACGGGGAAGTGGTACTGTGCTGTTATCCATACATACAGAATAATGACAGATACTGAGAATTCCATCCCACATACAGAAAAAGGGAAGTGGTACTGTGCTGTTATCCATACATACAGAATAATGACAGATACTGAGAATCCCATCCTACATACAGAAAAAGGGAAGTGGTACTGTGCTTTTACCCATACATACAGACTGACAGCAGATACTGAGAATTCCATCCCACATGCAGAAAAAGGGAAGTGGTACTGTGCTGTTATCCATACATACAGACTGATGGCAGATACTGAAAATTCCATCTCACATACAGAAAAAGGGAAGTGGTACTGTGCTGTTATCCATACATACAGAATAATGACAGATACTGAGAATTCCATCCCACATACAGAAAAAGGGAAATGGTACTGTGCTGTTACCCATACATACATACAGAATAATGACAGATACTGAAAATTCCATCCCACATACAGAAAAAGGGAAGTGGTACTGTGCTGTTATCCATACATACAGAATAATGGCAGATACTGAGAATTCCATCCCACATACAGAAAAAGGGAAGTGGTACTGTGCTGTTACCCATACATACATAATAATGACAGATACTGAGAATTCCATCCCACATACAGAAAAAGGGAAGTGGTACTGTGCTGTTACCCATACATACAGAATAATGGCAGATACTGAGAATTCCATCCCACATACAGAAAAAGGGAAGTGGTACTGTGCTGTTACCCATACATACATACATACATACATACATAATAATGACAGATACTGAGAATTCCATCCCACATACAGAAAAAGGGAAATGGTACTGTGCTGTTACCCATACATACATACAGAATAATGACAGATACTGAAAATTCCATCCCACATACAGAAAAAGGGAAGTGGTACTGTGCTGTTATCCATACATACAGAATAATGGCAGATACTGAGAATTCCATCCCACATACAGAAAAAGGGAAGTGGTACTGTGCTGTTACCCATACATACAGACTGACAGCAGATACTGAGAATTCCATCCCACATACAGAAAAAGGGAAGTGGTACTGTGCTGTTACCCATACATACATACATACATAATAATGACAGATACTGAGAATTCCATCCCACATATAGATACGGGGAAGTGGTACTGTGCTGTTATCCATACATACAGAATAATGACAGATACTGAGAATTCCATCCCACATACAGAAAAAGGGAAGTGGTACTGTGCTGTTATCCATACATACAGAATAATGACAGATACTGAGAATCCCATCCTACATACAGAAAAAGGGAAGTGGTACTGTGCTTTTACCCATACATACAGACTGACAGCAGATACTGAGAATTCCATCCCACATGCAGAAAAAGGGAAGTGGTACTGTGCTGTTATCCATACATACAGAATAATGACAGATACTGAGAATTCCATCTCACATACAGAACAAGGGAAGTGGTACTGTGCTGTTATCCATACATACAGACTGACAGCAGATACTGAGAATTCCATCCCACATGCAGAAAAAGGGAAGTGGTACTGTGCTGTTATCCATACATACAGACTGATGGCAGATACTGAGAATTCCATCCCACATACAGGACAAGTGAAGTGGTACTGTGCTGTTATCCATACATACAGACTGATGGCAGATACTGAGAATTCCATCCCACATACAGAACAAGGGAAGTGGTACTGTGCTGTTATCCATACATACAGAATAATGGCAGATACTGAGAATTCCATCCCATATACAGAACAAGGGAAGTGGTACTGTGCTGTTATCCATACATACAGAATAATGACAGATACTGAGAATTCCATCTCACATACAGAACAAGGGAAGTGGTACTGTGCTGTTACCCATACATACAGAATAATGACAGATACTGAGAATTCCATCCCACATACAGAAAAAGGGAAGTGGTACTGTGCTGTTACCCATCCATACATACATACATAATAATGACAGATACTGAGAATTCCATCCCACATACAGAAAAAGGGAAATGGTACTGTGCTGTTACCCATACATACATACAGAATAATGACAGATACTGAAAATTCCATCCCACATACAGAAAAAGGGAAGTGGTACTGTGCTGTTATCCATACATACAGAATAATGGCAGATACTGAGAACTCCATCCCACATACAGAAAAAGGGAAGTGGTACTGTGCTGTTACCCATACATACAGACTGACAGCAGATACTGAGAATTCCATCCCACATACAGAAAAAGGGAAGTGGTACTGTGCTGTTACCCATACATACATACATAATAATGACAGATACTGAGAATTCCATCCCACATATAGATACGGGGAAGTGGTACTGTGCTGTTATCCATACATACAGAATAATGACAGATACTGAGAATTCCATCCCACATACAGAAAAAGGGAAGTGGTACTGTGCTGTTATCCATACATACAGAATAATGACAGATACTGAGAATCCCATCCTACATACAGAAAAAGGGAAGTGGTACTGTGCTTTTACCCATACATACAGACTGACAGCAGATACTGAGAATTCCATCCCACATGCAGAAAAAGGGAAGTGGTACTGTGCTGTTATCCATACATACAGAATAATGACAGATACTGAGAATTCCATCTCACATATAGAACAAGGGAAGTGGTACTGTGCTGTTATCCATACATACAGACTGACAGCAGATACTGAGAATTCCATCCCACATGCAGAAAAAGGGAAGTGGTACTGTGCTGTTATCCATACATACAGACTGATGGCAGATACTGAGAATTCCATCCCACATACAGGACAAGTGAAGTGGTACTGTGCTGTTATCCATACATACAGACTGATGGCAGATACTGAGAATTCCATCCCACATACAGAACAAGGGAAGTGGTACTGTGCTGTTATCCATACATACAGAATAATGGCAGGTACTGAGAATTCCATCCCATATACAGAACAAGGGAAGTGGTACTGTGCTGTTATCCATACATACAGAATAATGACAGATACTGAGAATTCCATCCCACCTACAGAAAAAGGGAAGTGGTACTGTGCTGTTATCCATACATACAGAATAATGGCAGATACTGAGAATTCCATCCCACATACAGAAAAAGGGAAGTGGTACTGTGCTGTTACCCATACATACAGAATAATGACAAATACTGAGAATCCCAGCATACAGAAAAAGGGAAGTGGTACTGTGCTGTTACCCATACATACAGACTGACAGCAGATACTGAGAATTCCATCCCACATACAGAAAAAGGGAAGTGGTACTGTGCTGTTATCCATACATACAGAATAATGACAGATACTGAGAATTCCATCCCACATACAGATAAGGGAAGTGGTACTGTGCTGTTATCCATACATACAGAATAATGACAGATACTGAGAATTCCATGTCACATACAGATAAGGGAAGAGGTACTGTGCTGTTATCCATACATACAGAATAATGACAGATACTGAGAATTCCATCCCACATACAGAAAAAGGGAAGTGGTACTGTGCTGTTACCCATACATACAGACTGACAGCAGATACTGAGAATTCCATCCCACATACAGAAAAAGGGAAGTGGTACTGTGCTGTTACCCATACATACATAATAATGACAGATACTGAGAATTCCATCCCACATACAGAAAAAGGGAAATGGTACTGTGCTGTTACCCATACATACATACAGAATAATGACAGATACTGAAAATTCCATCCCACATACAGAAAAAGGGAAGTGGTACTGTGCTGTTATCCATACATACAGAATAATGGCAGATACTGAGAATTCCATCCCACATACAGAAAAAGGGAAGTGGTACTGTGCTGTTACCCATACATACAGACTGACAGCAGATACTGAGAATTCCATCCCACATACAGAAAAAGGGAAGTGGTACTGTGCTGTTATCCATACATACAGAATAATGACAGATACTGAGAATTCCTTCCCACATACAGATAAGGGAAGTGGTACTGTGCTGTTACCCATACATACAGACTGACAGCAGATACTGAGAATTCCATCCCACATACAGAAAAAGGGAAGTGGTACTGTGCTGTTACCCATACATACATACATACATAATAATGACAGATACTGAGAATTCCATCCCACATATAGATACGGGGAAGTGGTACTGTGCTGTTATCCATACATACAGAATAATGACAGATACTGAGAATTCCATCCCACATACAGAAAAAGGGAAGTGGTACTGTGCTTTTACCCATACATACAGACTGACAGCAGATACTGAGAATCCCATCCCACATACAGAAAAAGGGAAGTGGTACTGTGCTTTTACCCATACATACAGACTGACAGCAGATACTGAGAATTCCATCCCACATGCAGAAAAAGGGAAGTGGTACTGTGCTGTTATCCATACATACAGAATAATGACAGATACTGAGAATTCCATCCCACATTCAGAACAAGGGAAGTGGTACTGTGCTGTTATCCATACATACAGACTGATGGCAGATACTGAGAATTCCATCCCATATACAGAACAAGGGAAGTGGTACTGTGCTGTTATTTATACATACAGAATAATGACAGATACTGAGAATTCCATCCCACCTACAGAAAAAGGGAAGTGGTACTGTGCTGTTATCCATACATACAGAATAATGGCAGATACTGAGAATTCCATCCCACATACAGAAAAAGGGAAGTGGTACTGTGCTGTTACCCATACATACAGAATAATGACAAATACTGAGAATCCCAGCATACAGAAAAAGGGAAGTGGTACTGTGCTGTTACCCATACATACAGACTGACAGCAGATACTGAGAATTCCATCCCACATACAGAAAAAGGGAAGTGGTACTGTGCTGTTATCCATACATACAGAATAATGACAGATACTGAGAATTCCTTCCCACATACAGATAAGGGAAGTGGTACTGTGCTGTTATCCATACATACAGAATAATGACAGATACTGAGAATTCCATCCCACCTACAGAAAAAGGGAAGTGGTACTGTGCTGTTATCCATACATACAGAATAATGGCAGATACTGAGAATTCCATCCCACATACAGAAAAAGGGAAGTGGTACTGTGCTGTTACCCATACATACAGAATAATGACAGATACTGAGAATTCCATCTCACATACAGAACAAGGGAAGTGGTACTGTGCTGTTATCCATACATACAGACTGACAGCAGATACTGAGAATTCCATCCCACATACAGAAAAAGGGAAGTGGTACTGTGCTGTTACCCATACATACAGACTGACAGCAGATACTGAGAATTCCATCCCACATACAGAAAAAGGGAAGTGGTACTGTGCTGTTATCCATACATACAGAATAATGACAGATACTGAGAATTCCTTCCCACATACAGATAAGGGAAGTGGTACTGTGCTGTTACCCATACATACAGACTGACAGCAGATACTGATAATTCCATCCCACATACAGAAAAAGGGAAGTGGTACTGTGCTGTTACCCATACATACATACATACATAAAAATGACAGATACTGAGAATTCCATCCCACATATAGATACGGGGAAGTGGTACTGTGCTGTTATCCATACATACAGAATAATGACAGATACTGAGAATTCCATCCCACCTACAGAAAAAGGGAAGTGGTACTGTGCTGTTATCCATACATACAGAATAATGGCAGATACTGAGAATTCCATCCCACATACAGAAAAAGGGAAGTGGTACTGTGCTGTTACCCATACATACAGAATAATGACAAATACTGAGAATCCCAGCATACAGAAAAAGGGAAGTGGTACTGTGCTGTTACCCATACATACAGAATAATGACAAATACTGAGAATCCCAGCATACAGAAAAAGGGAAGTGGTACTGTGCTGTTACCCATACATACAGACTGACGGCAGATACTGAGAATTCCATCCTACCCACATACAGAAAAAGGGAAGTGGTACTGTGCTGTTATCCATACATACATAATAATGTCAAATACTGAGAATTACATCCCACATACAGAACAAGCAAAGTGGTACTGTGCTGTTACCCATACATACAGAACAATGACAGATACTGAGAATTCCATCCAGAATACAGAACAAGGGAAGTGATGCTGTGCTGTTATCCATACATACAGAATAATGGCAGATACTGAGAATTCCATCCCACATACAGAAAAAGGGAAGTGGTACTGTGCTATTACCCATACATACAGACTGACGGCAGATACTGAGAATTCCACCCAGCATACAGAACCAGATAAGTGGTACTGTGCTGTTATCCATGCATACAGAATAATGGCAGATACTGAGAATTACATCCAGCATACAGAACCAGATAAGTGGTACTGTGCTGTTATCCATACATACAGAATAATGGCAGATACTGAGAATTCCATCCAGAATACAGAACAAGGGAAGTGGTGCTGTGCTGTTATCCATACATACAGAATAATGGCAGATACTGAGAATTCCATCCAGCATACAGAACAAGGGAAGTGGTACTGTGCTGTTATCAATACATACAGAATAATGGCAGATAGTGAGAATTCCATCCAGAATACAGAACAAGGGAAGTGGTACTGTGCTGTTACCCATACATGCAGACTGAGGCAAATACTGAGAATTCCACCCAGCATACAGAACCAGATAAGTGGTACTGTGCTGTTATCCATACATACAGAATAATGGCAGATACTGAGAATTACATCCAGCATACAGAACCAGATAAGTGGTACTGTGCTGTTATCCATACATACAGAATAATGGCAGATACTGAGAATCCAATCCCACATACAGAACAGGTAAAGTGGTCTTGTGCTGTTACCCATACATACAGAATAATGGCAAATACTGAGAATTCCATCCAGAATAGAGAACAAGGGAAGTGGTACTGTGCTGTTATCCACGCATACAGAATAATGGCAGATACTGAAAATTCCATCCCACATACAGAAAAAGGGAAGTGGTACTGTGCTGTTATCCATACATACAGAATAATGACAGATACTGAGAATTCCATCCCACATACAGAAAAAGGGAAGTGGTACTGTGCTGTTACCCATACATACAGACTGACAGCAGATACTGAGAATTCCATCCCACATACAGAAAAAGGGAAGTGGTACTGTGCTGTTACCCATACATACATACATACGTAATAATGACAGATACTGAGAATTCCATCCCACATATAGATAAGGGGAAGTGGTACTGTGCTGTTATCCATACATACAGAATAATGACAGATACTGAGAATTCCATCCCACATACTGAAAAAGGGAAGTGGTACTGTGCTTTTACCCATACATACAGACTGACAGCAGATACTGAGAATCCCATCCCACATGCAGAAAAAGGGAAGTGGTACTGTGCTGTTATCCATACATACAGAATAATGACAGATGCTGAGAATTCCATCCCACATATAGATAAGGGGAAGTGGTACTGTGCTGTTATCCATACATACAGAATAATGACAGATACTGAGAATTCCATCCCACATACAGAACAAGGGAAGTGGTCCTGTGCTGTTATCCATACATACAGAATAATGACAGATGCTGAGAATTCCATCCCACATATAGATAAGGGGAAGTGGTACTGTGCTGTTATCCTTACATACAGACTGACAGCAGATACTGAGAATTCCATCCCACATACAGAAAAAGGGAAGTGGTACTGTGCTGTTACCCATACATACAGACTGACAGCAGATACTGAGAATTCCATCCCACATACAGAAAAAGGGAAGTGGTACTGTGTTGTTATCCATGCATACAGAATAATGACAGATGCTGAGAATTCCATCCCACATACAGAACAAGGGAAGTGGTACTGTGCTGTTATCAATACATACAGAATAATGACAGATACTGAGAATTCCATCTCACATACAGAACAAGGGAAGTGGTACTGTGCTGTTATCCATACATACAGACTGATGGCAGATACTGAGAATTCCATCCCACATACAGAACAAGGGAAGTGGTACTGTGCTGTTATCCATACATACAGAATAATGGCAAATACTGAGAATTCCATCCAGAATACAGAACAAGGGAAGTGGTGCTGTGCTGTTACCCATACATACAAAATAATGACAGATACTGAGAATTCCATCCCATATACAGAAAAAGGGAAGTGGTACTGTGCTGTTATCCATACATACAGAATAATGGCAGATACTGAGAATTCCATCCCACATACAGAACAAGGGAAGTGGTACTGTGCTTTTATCCATGCATACAGAATAATGTCAGATACTGAAAATTCCATCCCACATACAGAACCAGAGAAATGGTACTGCGCTGTTATCCATACATACAGAATAATGGCACATACTGAGAACTCCATCCAGCATACAGAACAAGGGAAGTGGTACTGTGCTGTTTCCCATACATACAGACTGATGGCAGATACTGAGAATTCCACCCAGCATACAGAACCAGATAAGTGGTACTGTGCTGTTATCCATACATACAGAATAATGGCACATACTGAGAACTCAATCCAGCATACAGAACAAGGGAAGTGGTACTGTGCTGTTACCCATACATACAGACTGATGGCAGATACCGAGATTTCCACCCAGCATACAGAACCAGATAAGTGGTACTGTGCTGTTATCCATACATACAGAATAATGGCAGATACCGAGAATTCCATCCCACATACAGAACAATGGAAGTGGTACTGTGCTGTTATCCATACGTACAGAATAATGGCAGATACTGAGAATTCCATCCAACATACAGAACCAGATAAGTGGTACTGTGCTGTTATCCATACATACAGAATGGAAGATACTGAGAATTCCATCCAGCATACAGAACAAGGGAAGTGGTACTGTGCTGTTATCAATACATACAGAATAATGACAGATACAGATAATTCCATCCCACATACAGAACAAGCGAAGTGGTACTGTGCTCTTATCCATACGTACAGAATAATGGCAGATATTGAGACTGGCATATGCTGAGAATTCCATCCAGCATACAGAACAAGGGAAGTGGTACTGTGCTGTTATCCATACATACAGAATAATGGCAGATACTGAGAATCCCATCCGACATACAGAACAAGCGAAGTGGTACTGCGCTCTTATCCGTACATAAAGAATAATGGCAGATACTGAGAGTTCCATCCCGCATACAGGACAAGTGAAGTGGTACTGTGCTGTTATCCATACATATAGAAAAATGTCAGATACTGAGAATTACATCCCACATACAGAATAAGTTAATTGGTACTGTGCTGAAATCCATACATACAGAATAATGGCCCTCATTCAGAGCCGCTCGTTAGCGGCAGTACGCTCGTTCCGAGCGATGTTTGCACATCTGCGCATGCGTACGGTTTTTAGTACGCATGCGCGAACCAGTCAGTGCGGCCAAAAATCGTTTGTACGCTATATAGCGAGTGCCTGCTATTTTGAGTGACAGAATGAGGCGTATGTGGGTGGTAACAGGGGAAGGTGCTTGAAAATGGGGAGTGGAGATCCGAACGCAGGCGTGCTTAAAGGTCAAAACGGGCGTTTTATGGGTGTGCATAATTAATACAGCAGCGTCATTGACCACATCACTGGGTTATTTTATAGCCAGAACTGCTCGCAAATTTGTGGTAGCAAACACCAACCACAAGAATAGCGAGCAGTTCATACGCTGGTCGATGTACTCGATTAATCTAATAAATAGCGGACATGACGTATGGTGCGAGCGGCCAGGGGGCGTTTTTAACAAATAAACGAGCGTATGTTTTGCTCGCTCGTTCAGACTTAGAGGTGGGAACAGACTGCAATTTGCAAACGGATCATTTGAATAGCCACCCCTTGTTTTTGAACGAACGACCGCAAATAGCGAATGGCTCTGAATCAGGCCCAATGACAGAGACTGATAATTACATCCCACAAACAGAACCAAAGAAATGGTACAGTGCCCATATCCATACATACAAAATAATGGCAGATACTGGGAATTACATCCCACATACAGAACCAGAGAAATGGTACAGTGCTGTTTTCAGTATGTATGGAATAGCAACTGATAAAGAGAATTACATCCTACATACAGAACATAAGAAGTGCACACATACAGAATAATGACAGATAATGAGAACACCATGCAATGTACAGAACAAGAGAAGTGGAAATGTGCTGTTATGCAGCCATACAGATCAATAACAGATACTGAGATCAACATGCAACAAATAAAACTAAAAGTGACATTTTGCTGTTATCCACACATACAGTATAGTGACATATACTCACATCTAATGTACAGACCAAGATAAGTGGTACTGTGCTGTTATCCATACGCACATGATAACAGATAATGCATTTATAAGTGGTACTGTGCTGTTATCCATACATACAGAATAATTACAGATACTGAGAATTCAATCCCGCATACAGAACAAGCAACGTGGTAATGTGATGTTATCCATACATACAGAATAATTACAGATACTGAGAATTCCATCCAGCATACAGAACAAGCAAAGTGGTACTGTGCTGTTATCAACACATACAGAATAATGGCAGATACTGGGAATTACATCCCACATACAGAACCAGATAAATGGTACTGTGCTGTTTTCAGTATGTATGGAATAGCAACTGATACTGAGAATTACATCCTACATACAGAACATAAGAAGTGCCTCTGTGCTGTTTCCACACATACAGAATAATGACAGATAATGAGAACACCATGCAATGTACAGAACAAGAGAAGTGGAAATGTGCTGTTATGCAGCCATACAGATCAATAACAGATACTGAGATCGACATGCAACAAACAAAACTAAAAGTGACATTTTGCTGTTATCCACACATACAGTATAATGACAGATTCTAAGGGGCATATTCAGTTGGGGGCGAGAATAGCTAAATTCCCGCCCCACAGGGCTTTTCCTGCAGGTGCAGGATTTTGCTATACAATTAGGAGCAGGGCTTTTTCGTTTTTGAGCGCCGGGAGCACAACCAATTATTCCTAAAATCCCCAATTTTAGGAAAAAGGTTGGGAAATGCTCTGGGACCCTGGCGGCCCCCTTCCTAATGACTAAGCAATTGGAAGTTTCCAATTAGCTTAATTAGTCAGTAATAATTACCTTCCGAAGTGCTGTCTTCTGCATCCAGCATCGGGACCCGGTCTCCTGCAGTAGCGGTGAGTATGTCAGTGTGTGTGTGTATGAGCGTTGTGTGTGTGACCCCCGATGTATGTGTGTCCCCCCCAGTGTCATTCCCCCCCCCCCGGAATGGGCTCTGGGAGAACTACATCTCCCAGCAGTCCTTGCCCCTCCCACTAGCCCCTGGAGTCTCCCAGCAGCCCCCGGGACTCCCAGCAGCCCCCTCTCCAGAGACTCCCGGGCAGGTAAGTGCAGACATTTTTTCATTTACTTTTTATGCGGCGCAGGGTTTTCAGAGCTGAAAACCCCGCAACCACTTTTTTTTTTATTTTATACCGCGGGTATGCGGGCTCCCGATACCCGCAGTATCCAATTAAAAAAAACAAAACAAAAATTGGGCGCAAGGTTTTTTACTCGCTAAACCTCGCGCCCAATTGAATATGCCCCTTAGACTCACATCTAATGTACAAACCAAGATAAGTAGTACTGTGCTGTTATCCTTACGCACCATGTAACAGATACTGCATAGAGAAGTGGTACTGTGCTGTTATCCATATGCACAGAATAACAACAGATACTGCATTGAGAAGTCGTACTGTGCTGTTAGACATACACATATGATGAGCAGATACTGCATTGTGAAGTGGTACTGTGCTGTTATACATACACATGTGATGAGCATATACTGCATAGAGAAGTGGTACTGTGCTGTTATCCATATGCACAGAATAACAACAGATACTGCATAGAGAAGTGGTACTGTGCTGTTATATAGATATGGTGAGCAGATACTGCATAGAGAAGTGGTACTGTGCTATTATACATACACATATGATGAGCATATGCTGCATAGAGAAGTGGTACTGTGCTGTTAGACATACACATATGATGATTAGCAGATACTGCACAGAGAAGTGGTACTGTGCTGTTATACATATATAGATATGGTGAGCAGATACTGCATAGAGAAGTGGTACTGTGCTGTTATACATACACATATGATGATGAGCAGATACTGCATAGAGAAGTGGTACTGTGCTATTATACATATATAGATATGGTGAGCAGATACTGCATAGAGAAGTGGTACTGTGCTGTTATACATACACATATGATGAGCAGATACTGCATAGAGAAGTGGTACTGTGCTGTTAGACATACACATATGATGAGCAGATACTGCATAGAGAAGTGGTACTGTGCTATTATACATATATAGATATGGTGAGCAGATACTGCATAGAGAAGTGGTACTGTGCTGTTATCCATATGCACAGAATAACAACAGATACTGCATAGAGAAGTGGTACTGTGCTGTTATATAGATATGGTGAGCAGATACTGCATAGAGAAGTGGTACTGTGCTATTATACATACACATATGATGAGCATATGCTGCATAGAGAAGTGGTACTGTGCTGTTAGACATACACATATGATGATTAGCAGATACTGCACAGAGAAGTGGTACTGTGCTGTTATACATATATAGATATGGTGAGCAGATACTGCATAGAGAAGTGGTACTGTGCTGTTATACATACACATATGATGATGAGCAGATACTGCATAGAGAAGTGGTACTGTGCTATTATACATATATAGATATGGTGAGCAGATACTGCATAGAGAAGTGGTACTGTGCTGTTATACATACACATATGATGAGCAGATACTGCATAGAGAAGTGGTACTGTGCTGTTAGACATACACATATGATGAGCATATACTACATAGAGAAGTGGTACTGTGCTGTTATACATATATAGATATGATGAGCAGATGCTGCATAGAGAAGTGGTACTGTGCTGTTAGACATACACATATGATGATTAGCAGATACTGCACAGAGAAGTGGTACTGTGCTGTTATACATATATAGATATGGTGAGCAGATACTGCATAGAGAAGTGGTACTGTGCTGTTATACATACACATATGATGATGAGCAGATACTGCATAGAGAAGTGGTACTGTGCTATTATACATATATAGATATGGTGAGCAGATACTGCATAGAGAAGTGGTACTGTGCTGTTATACATACACATATGATGAGCAGATACTGCATAGAGAAGTGGTACTGTGCTGTTATACATACACATATGATGAGCATATACTGCATAGAGAAGTGGTACTGTGCTGTTATATAGATATGGTGAGCAGATACTGCATAGAGAAGTGGTACTGTGCTATTATACATACACATATGATGAACATATACTGCATAGATAAGTGGTACTGTGCTGTTATACATACACATATGATGAGCAGATACTGCATAGAGAAGTGGTACTCTGCCGTTATACATACACATATGATGAGCAGATACTGCATAGATAAGTGGTACTGTGCTGTTATACATACACATATGATGAGCAGATACTGCATAGAGAAGTGGTACTGTGCTGTTAGACATACACATATGATGAGCAGATACTGCATAGAGAAGTGGTACTGTGCTGTTATACATACACATATGATGAGCATATACTGCATAGAGAAGTGGTACTGTGCTGTTATACATACACATGATGATGAGCAGATACTGCATAGAGAAGTGGTACTGTGCTATTATACATATATAGATATGGTGAGCAGATACTGCATAGAGAAGTGGTACTGTGCTGTTATACATATATAGATATGGTGAGCAGATACTGCATAGAGAAGTGGTACTGTGCTGTTATACATACACATATGATGAGCAGATACTGCATAGAGAAGTGGTACTGTGCTGTTATACATACACATATGATGAGCAGATACTGCATAGAGAAGTGGTACTGTGCTGTTATATAGATATGGTGAGCAGATACTGCATAGAGAAGTGGTACTGTGCTATTATACATACACATATGATGAGCAGATACTGCATAGATAAGTGGCACTGTGCTGTTATACATATATAGATATGGTGAGCAGATACTGCATAGAGAAGTGGTACTGTGCTGTTAGACATACACATATGATGAGCAGATACTGCATAGAGAAGTGGTACTGTGCTGTTATACATGCACATATGATGATGAGCAGATACTGCATAGAGAAGTGGTACTGTGCTGTTATACATATATAGATATGGTGAGCAGATACTGCATAGAGAAGTGGTACTGTGCTGTTATACATATATAGATATGGTGAGCAGATACTGCATAGAGAAGTGGTACTGTGCTGTTATACATACACATATGATGAGCATATACTGCATATATAAGTGGTACTGTGCTGTTATACATACACATATGATGAGCAGATACTGCATAGAGAAGTGGTACTGTGCTGTTAGACATACACATATGATGAGCAGATACTGCATAGAGAAGTGGTACTGTGCTGTTATACATACACATATGATGAGCATATACTGCATAGAGAAGTGGTACTGTGCTGCTATACATACACATATGATGATGAGCAGATACTGCATAGAGAAGTGGTACTGTGCTGTTAGACATACACATATGATGAGCAGATACTGCATAGAGAAGTGGTACTGTGCTGTTATACATGCACATATGATGATGAGCAGATACTGCATAGAGAAGTGGTACTGTGCTGTTATACATATATAGATATGGTGAGCAGATACTGCATAGAGAAGTGGTACTGTGCTGTTATACATATATAGATATGGTGAGCAGATACTGCATAGAGAAGTGGTACTGTGCTGTTATACATACACATATGATGAGCATATACTGCATATATAAGTGGTACTGTGCTGTTATACATACACATATGATGAGCAGATACTGCATAGAGAAGTGGTACTGTGCTGTTAGACATACACATATGATGAGCAGATACTGCATAGAGAAGTGGTACTGTGCTGTTATACATACACATATGATGAGCATATACTGCATAGAGAAGTGGTACTGTGCTGCTATACATACACATATGATGATGAGCAGATACTGCACAGAGAAGTGGTACTGTGCTGTTATACATATATAGATATGGTGAGCAGATACTGCATAGAGAAGTGGTACTGTGCTGTTATACATACACATATGATGAGCATATACTGCATAGATAAGTGGCACTGTGCTGTTATACATATATAGATATGGTGAGCATATACTGCATAGAGAAGTGGTACTGTGCTGTTATACATACACATATGCTGAACAGATACTGCATAGAGAAGTGGTACTGTGCTGTTATACATACACATATGATGAGCATATACTGCATAGAGAAGTGGTACTGTGCTGTTATATAGATATGGTGAGCAGATACTGCATAGAGAAGTGGTACTGTGCTCTTATACATACACATATGATGAGCATATACTGCATAGATAAGTGGTACTTTGCTGTTATACATACACATATGATGAGCAGATACTGCATAGAGAAGTGGTACTGTGCTGTTATACATACATATATGATGAGCAGATACTGCATAGATAAGTGGTACTGTGCTGTTATACATACACATATGATGAGCAGATACTGCATAGAGAAGTGGTACTGTGCTGTTAGACATACACATATGATGAGCAGATACAGCATAGAGAAGTGGTACTGTGCTGTTAGACATACACATATGATGATTAGCAGATACTGCACAGAGAAGTGGTACTGTGCTGTTATACATATATAGATATGGTGAGCAGATACTGCATAGAGAAGTGGTACTGTGCTGTTATACATACACATATGATGATGAGCAGATACTGCATAGAGAAGTGGTACTGTGCTGTTATACATATATAGATATGGTGAGCAGATACTGCATAGAAAAGTGGTACTGTGCTTTTATACATATATAGATATGGTGAGCAGATACTGCATAGAGAAGTGGTACTGTGCTGTTATACATACACATATGATGAGCATATACTGCATATATAAGTGGTACTGTGCTGTTATACATACACATATGATGAGCAGATACTGCATAGAGAAGTGGTACTGTGCTGTTAGACATACACATATGATGAGCAGATATTGCATAGAGAAGTGGTACTGTGCTGTTATACATACACATATGATGAGCATATACTGCATAGAGAAGTGGTACTGTGCTGCTATACATACACATATGATGAGCAGATACTGCACAGAGAAGTGGTACTGTGCTGTTATACATATATAGATATGGTGAGCAGATACTGCATAGAGAAGTGGTACTGTGCTGTTATACATACACATATGATGATGAGCAGATACTGCATAGAGAAGTGGTACTGTGCTGTTATACATATATAGATATGGTGAGCAGATACTGCATAGAAAAGTGGTACTGTGCTTTTATACATATATAGATATGGTGAGCAGATACTGCATAGAGAAGTGGTACTGTGCTGTTATACATACACATATGATGAGCAGATACTGCATAGAGAAGTGGTACTGTGCTGTTATACATACACATATGATGAGCAGATACTGCATAGAGAAGTGGTACTGTGCTGTTATATAGATATGGTGAGCAGATACTGCATAGAGAAGTGGTACTGTGCTATTATACATACACATATGATGAGCATATACTGCATAGATAAGTGGCACTGTGCTGTTATACATATATAGATATGGTGAGCAGATACTGCATAGAGAAGTGGTACTGTGCTGTTAGACATACACATATGATGAGCAGATACTGCATAGAGAAGTGGTACTGTGCTGTTATACATACACATATGATGATGAGCAGATACTGCATAGAGAAGTGGTACTGTGCTGTTATACATATATAGATATGGTGAGCAGATACTGCATAGAGAAGTGTTACTGTGCTGTTATACATATATAGATATGGTGAGCAGATACTGCATAGAGAAGTGGTACTGTGCTGTTATACATACACATATGATGAGCATATACTGCATATATAAGTGGTACTGTGCTGTTATACATACACATATGATGAGCAGATACTGCATAGAGAAGTGGTACTGTGCTGTTAGACATACACATATGATGAGCAGATACTGCATAGAGAAGTGGTACTGTGCTGTTATACATACACATATGATGAGCATATACTGCATAGAGAAGTGGTACTGTGCTGCTATACATACACATATGATGATGAGCAGATACTGCATAGAGAAGTGGTACTGTGCTGTTATACATACACATATGATGATGAGCAGATACTGCATAGAGAAGTGGTACTGTGCTGTTATACATACACATATGATGAGCATATACTGCATAGAGAAGTTGTACTGTGCTGCTATACATACACATATGATGATGAGCAGATACTGCATAGAGAAGTGGTACTGTGCTGTTATACATATATAGATATGGTGAGCAGATACTGCATAGAGAAGTGGTACTGTGCTGTTATACATACACATATGATGATGAGCAGATACTGAGCATAACATCCAAAATAGAAACGATGTGTAGTGACCCGTGAACCAGCCTATGGACCACCCGGGAGCCCTGCTGTTACCTCTATGACATTGGCCCGTGGGCCTAATGTGGCAATTGGGCCGGGCTCCATTCACCCTGCAGCACCTGACAGGTCAGCCTTCCGTGGGGGGCTGGAGGAATTTATGTGGGGACCAATGTGTTTTATTTTTTCCTGTGGGGGCCAATGTCTTTCCTGTAGGTGTAATCTGTTTTTTTTTTTTGTATTAGTGGAATCACTGTAGAGGGTGGCAATAAGTCTACCCCCCCCCCATGCCCCAGTTTGATACTACCCCTAATGTTTATTTTTTTTAATCTCCCTTTAATTTTCTCCCACATGCTGGACACCTCCCTGGCACACACGTCCTCCCGCTGCCAAGTTTACACACTCAGGACCGTAGACAGCCCAGGCCGGGGGATTTAGTACCCGCTCCTACCCCCTCGGCGCCTCTGTACCCGCCTGCAGGCTTATTCTGGGTAATGCCAATCTCTCGCCTTGCAGAGGAGGCCGATTACTAAATATAAAAGCTGCAATGGTCATACAGCAAGTGAGTAATGGCCGCTCCGCCTCTCTGTACCGTCTTTATATACTGTCAGTCCACCCTAGACTGGGAATGTGATCCTAATAGGACCTCAGTGTACTTGTAGGGAGCAGCCGTGAATGATATCTGTGCCTGCCAAGTATGCCTGGCTCCTGCGGGAGAGGCTGACCTCTGAGTTACTGGAAATAGAGGGGGATTAGAGGAGCAGGAGCTTGATGGAAACCGATGGATGCAGGGAAAAGGATCAAAAAGGAAGATTAAGACAAATAAGTTATACGCTCAGGGCGTAACTATACCGGGTGCAGGGTGTGCGGTGCACGGGGGGCCCGCACTGCACACCTTCACCCATATTATCTAAAACTTACCTCACCAAGGTCCCGCGTCAGTGTCTCAGCGCTGCGTGGCCATTTTCCGGCATTTTGCACATGCGCAGTGAGAAAATCGCCGGGAAAAATGGCGGCATGCGCAGTACATTCTCTGCAAATTCTAGTGCCCAGAGTCTACTGATTCTGCGGCCAGCCAGGGAGAGAGAGAGAGAGAGAGAGAGGAGGGGGACCCGGATGGGGAAAGCACAAGGGCCCCCCTCTCTTAAGACCATACTTGCCTACCCTCCCGATTTGGTCGGGAGCCTCCCAAAAATCGGGTGCCGCTCCCGACCTCCCGGGAAGGCAGGCAATCCTCCCGGCTGCCAGCAACCCCTCCTATCCCCCCGTACTTACATGTAAAGCCCCCGCAGCGGAGGATGGCGGTGACGCGACTCACGTGGAATCGCGTCATTTTGACCCCGCCCCCTGCTTCACACTGCCTGTAATGTAGGCAGTGTGTTGTGGGGGCGGGGCCAAAATGACGTGATTGCGTGGCTCCGTCCCCCGCCCCGCCAGCAAACGATCATCCACTGGTCGGCCCCGCCCCCGTTTGTTGGCCACGCCCCCCAGTCATGCCGATCTGGCTGCTCCCTCCCGGAAGGGGCAGCCAGATTGTCGGCAAGTATGCTTAAGACACCTCTGTATACACTAAATACTTTCATTCCACCGTTCTGTGAACCTCCATCCCTCTGTAAATGTTGAGATCAGGCTGTATAGAGTGGCAGCCATAATGGGGGCTGGTTTAACCTGGTCTTAGTGCCGAATAAAGGGCCACATGGACCTGGGGTTGAAAGTAAGGAAAGGCCTATATTGGTAAGGGGAGGGGGTGTGACCAGTGCTGTGTAGGTGTGGCCAGTGCTATGAGGGTGTGGCCTGTGCCATGTAAGGGGCATAGATTATTGCAGCCGCTGCAATAATCTATGCCCCTTACATGGCACAGGCCACACCCTCATAGCAATGCAGCATGTAGTTCTCCATGTAGCACTGCCCATGACATGTGTAACGTGTAGGTTTAGTCATGCCACAGTGAGAAGAAGCCGAAGGGAGAACATTACATGGTAAGGGTTCATAAGTGTGAAGGCCTGATCGCTCGGAGGCAGGTGTAAGAGGATTCACCCAATGTAAAATGAAAGCAGAATAGGAGTCCTCACAAGGATTTTCCTTTTGTCTAATGTCACATGACGTCATGTATGCATTTTTATATATGTAATGTCACCTGCACCCTAAACATATACAGTATGATAACTCTGCCCTAGTGGTCAACATTGGTATTGCAACATTTAGTTTAGTTTTGTTTTTGTTTTTTCTGGAGGGGGCTAATATTTATTGGCCTTGGGGAATTCTACAAAACCAGCAAACAGAGTCCAAGGTAACTGGTGCAGGTTTATTGCCGAACCATTGCAGGGTTTCCGGGCTATTGTCAATCCCGAACACCACAAAACAATAAAAGCACCCCCATCAAATAAGATTACAATATAGAATAAGATTAGCTCAAAAGTTTTAGAAAGGAGACTTCCTGGATTCTTTGGGGTCAATTCAATTAGGGACAATGTAGGATGGCACATTTTGTGGACAGTGTGCAGCAGTGGACACCAATCCCATGCCTACTTTAGGCCTACATTGTGCGTTTTCCTACGCACCCTTATGGGGCTACAGGGTACAGTACACGATGTAGGCGCCATGCAGGGTGTTGTAACTAGCGCCCAACAGCCGTCACAGCGGCACATGGTCATCGTCCACACATCGCTTCTAATTGACTTCCCTCTTTGTCTGATGTGCTATACGTATCAATGGCAGGTGCTCTTGGGATTCAGCAGAGGTCTTCTGGGCAGGAACTCTCAGCAGATATGAAGTTTGGCCCAGGGGCACTTTGCGGATCCCCGGGTTCCTTTGGATTTCGGGGGTTTATTTCAGGACCAGGATTCACGAGAGACGTCTGTTCCCAGGACGATGCATTGTGGCTCCTGGACTGGAGCATCCTGATTTCTGGAGATCTGCGGAGTGGATCTCAGAACAGGGTCCTGATGAGTGGATCTCAGAACAGGGTCCTGATGAGTGGATCTCAGAACAGGGTCCTGATGAGTGGATCTCAGAACAGGGTCCTGATGAGTTGATCTCAAAACAGGGTCCTGATGAGTGGATCTCAGAACAGGGTCCTGATGAGTGGATCTCAGAACAGGGTCCTGATGAGTGGATCTCAGAACAGGGTCCTGATGAGTGGATCTCAGAACAGGGTCCTGATGAGATTTTGGTCTTTTAAATCCTGCAGGGTCTGTGCGTGAAGACGGGTGAGGTCTGCCAGCTCCTCCCAGACTATAATCACCGAAAGAGAGAAGGTGTCAGGGTAGGAGGTCACTCAGGACAGGGACAGCAGGGAAGTATGGCGGTAAAGCGAGGTGTGTATACGACAATGATAAAAAGAAGATAGAAGAAGGGAATGGAAATATGAAGGTAGGTGGAGACACAACTAGAGGTCCACGGAGGAGCCTACCGTAGGTATATAACGGAGTCCCTCTAGCTTCTCGGAGCAGAAGACAGTGGAAGAAGCTGACCAAAGCCCCCGTTGAGAGGGACCTCTCCGAGAGCGGAAGGGACCTCAGGTAGGGAAAGTCCACAGCGAGAGGGTTCCGAGGAGGTGGAGAGACACAAGTGGTGACTATGTCCCACACAATGTGCCACACGCCGACATCTGAGGGAAAAAAAAACACCATGATAATATTTGTTACTGAGCGGTATTAATAATTAGAAGAATGTTGTGTATACAAAGTGGATCACATAAACCCCCATAAGGGGGGTAACCCCACTAAATGATTTTCCCTCTACACAGTCCACACAAAGCGTCACCTATGTTCTCTCTCTACACTCACACATCCGCTGACCCCAGGGACAACAGTCCTGTGCGACTGGATCATACAGCCCACCGAGGGCCTCAGCAATCTGGCTGGGCCGATCTGCAATATGTAGCACCTATCCTTGTGTATCACAGTCCCATTTCCCTATAGAGTGTAAGCTTGCGAGCAGGGCCCTCCTACCTCTATGTCTGTCTGTTATTACCCAGTCTCATGGCTGCTTTGTTTCCAGTTGTTCCAGCGCAAATGTTGAAAAAAAAAAAAAAAGTGAATAAATATTACTCTGAAAGTGATCAGTTGCAACTTTACGTCGGTGGATTCGCAGTTCTCGGCTTTAGTAAGCACAGGCGGTGACAGCGAAAGTATTCCCACTGGGATGTAGTTAATTTGCCCGGAGGACGCAATGCTGCCGGTCTAAATCCCGACTATACATGCCCGACACGGGACTTAACATAGGCGTCAAAATACCGACGCCTATCTTAATCCCGACGCCGGAAGCCCGAACCCTGCCATCCCGATCGTCAAGAGCCGGGTAAGTATACTACTTAGCCCGGAGATGGGGGGGTTAGGTTTAGGGATCCCCGGGGGGACTTTGGGTTAGGCACCCCCCGGGGAAGGTTACGGTTAGGCTAGGGGAATGGTGGTTAGGGATAGGCACCACTAGGGGGAGGTTAGGGTTAGGCACCCCCCCGGGAGGGAAAGATTTAGGGCGCGGGAAGGGGGGGTTAGGTTTAGGCACCTCCAGCCGTCGGTATTTCAATCCCATTCCTGCCCACTGTCACATAAAGTCTGCACATTTCAGTGATAGAATATTTTTTATTAATTAGGTTATTAACGTTATGGGTGGTTTACATCTATTTTATATATAAATATATTTTCTTGTAGCAAAGTGCTAATTGTTGAAGGCTTTAGTTATAAATCCCAGCAATAGGACTACCCTGACGCATCCAACCTGTTTTAATTCAAACCTTGTTTTCAGTTTTTAAAATACAGAAAATACATCCGGTGATTGGTGATGGAACTAATAAACATGTGTATAGTAATAAAGTATTAAAAGGGTTTGGGAGAGGGGATCTGATGTGTCGGAGCTTCGCCTTTCTGTATGTGACTGAGGAACATAAAGGTACATGTAACTAAGGACAAGTTTTCCTGGTGTATATTGAAGACTTGCTGAAGGTGCCAGGTCACTGTCATATAAATAGAAGGTGCCCTCTAGCATCCAGGGGTCTCAGATTGCACGGGAAACAGGCATAGTATTCTGCAACGTTGCTGGTTGTCTTTCTATAGTAGTCACCGACGAGATGGTAATTGCCCCCATATAGCGTGTGTACTGCCTGTTTCCAGTGGGCAGAGGAAGAGGTACATTCTCGCCGTTGGTGGATTATACCACCACCCAGTGTTCTGTGTTCTGAGGATCTGGCTCCTGTCCTCAGTCACAGTGGGAAAAAAGGTAGCAGGGGGTGATCAGCAAAATAGGATTCCCCATAGAGAACCTAATCTGTCAGTGGTTTTGGCTCTTGAGTGAATTGGTCCATTGTCTCCTGGAACAGTGCTGAGTGAACTGATCCATTGTCTCCTGGAACAGTGCCGAGTGAACTGGTTCACTGTCTTCAAGAACAGTGCTGAGTGAACTGCTCCATTGTCTCTTTGAACAGGGCTGAGTGAACAGATTCATTGTCTCCTGGAACAGTGCCGAGTGAACCGGTCCATTGTCTCCTGGAACAGTGCTGAGTAAACCGGTTCATTGTCTCCTGGAACAGTGCTGACTGAACCGGTCCATTGTCTCCTGGAACAGTGCCGAGTGAACCGGTCCATTGTCTCCTGGAACAGTGTCAAGTGAACGGATCCATTGTCTCCTGGAACAGTGCCGAGTGAACTGGTCCATTGTCTCCTGGAACAGTGCTGAGTGAATTGGTCCTTTGTATCCTGGAACAGTGTTGAGTGAATTGGTTCATTGTCTTCTGGAACAGTGCTGAGTAAACAGATTCATTGTCTCCTGGAACAGTGCCGAGTGAACTGGTCCATTGTCTCCTGGAACAGTGCCGAGTGAACTGGTTCATTGTCTCCTGGAACAGTGCCGAGTGAACTGCTCCATTGTCTTCTGGAACAGTGCCGAGTGAATTGGTCCATTGTCTCCTGGAACAGTGCTGAGTGAATTGGTCCATTGCATCCTAGAACAGTGTTGAGTGAATTGGTCCATTGTCTCCTGGAACAGTGCCGAGTGAACTGGTCCATTGTCTCCTGGAACAGTGTTGAGTGAATTGGTCCATTGTCTCCTGGAACAGTGCTGAATGAATTGGTCCATTGTCTCCTGGAACAGTGCTGAGTGAATTGGTCCATTGTATCCTAGAACAGTGTTGAGTGAATTGGTCCATTGTCTCCTGGAACAGTGCCGAGTGAATTGGTCCATTGCCTCCTGGAACAGTGTTGAGTGAATTGGTCCATTGTCTCCTGGAACAGTGCTGAGTGAATTGGTCCATTGTATCCTAGAACAGTGTTGAGTGAATTGGTCCATTGTCTCCTGGAACAGTGCCGAGTGAATTGGTCCATTGTCTCCTGGAACAGTGCTGAGTGAATTGGTCCATTGTATCCTAGAACAGTGTTGAGTGAATTGGTCCATTGTCTCCTGGAACAGTGCCGAGTGAATTGGTCCATTGTCTCCTGGAACAGTGTTGAGTGAATTGGTCCATTGTCTCCTGGAACAGTGCTGAGTGAATTGGTCCATTGTCTCCTGGAACAGTGCTGAGTGAATTGGTCCATTGTTTCCTGGCTTGATAAAGCTGACCGCAGCGAAACGCGTGTCAGCATTCCAGCTGTGCACCGCTTCACTCTGAACCTAAAACTATGGGGGTCAATCCAATTAGATTTGAGTTTGCAGGTGCGACTTTGTTTCATGAAACTCGCACACTTCGCACGAATGCTCGCTCCTGAGATACGCTCAATCCAATTATAATTGCCAACTCACTCGTGGGGAGGGTGTGCGAACTTTCTATAGCATGCGACTTGGGAGAAGGGCATGAAAAAGCTGAAAAACCATTCTGGACCCCAAAAAAGTGACAATCAGCAGAATCATACAGAAGGCTGTTAGTGGGCGTGAGGAAAGCACTGGAGGTTTCGAAGTGGTGTAAAATGTATGATTTGTGCTTTAAAAAAATAAAAAGCTAACTTTTTTCATTTAAACTCAAACTAATTGAACAAGAACTGCAAAAAAAAGTGATTTTGTGGTAATATGAGGCCACTTTAAAAAAAATAAAATAAAATGGAAAAAAAATATAATAAAAAGCAATTAGTTTTAATTAAAAAAAAAATACTTTAATTAAATTTGGGGGTGATTTGAGGTTTGTTTTTTTTAACACCTAAAACTTATATGTAGTTATTGGGCCAATTAAGCTAAAGTTCTAAATGCCTAATGATACCCCTTTTACACCGGAGCTAAAACCCGGGTTATTGCAGGGTTAACTCCGGGTAGCTCCTTGGTGTAAAAGAGGACAGGGTTGAATTCCCGGGTCGAGTGACCCAGCAATCCAACCCAGGTAACTTGCAGGGTTTAACACGGGAATGACCCGTGAAACCCTGCAGTGTAAACGGCGCGATCCGGGTCACGATGACCTGGATCACGCCGCATGCCTGGCGATTGGCCGCTTCAGTGGCGTTTGGAGATGACATCATCTCCAAGCGTCCACTTCACCGCCGGAAAAGCCGGGTCACTGCAGACCTGGCTCCAGGTGTGAATGGCGCCGACTCAGGAATATCCTGGGTCGGCGCCAGTGAAATTCCGGGTCTGATCCGGATTGGAACCCTGTTCCCACCTACGGGTCAGACCCGGAATTTAGATATATAAGAGCGGTATTAAAGTGTGCATGTCCTGTTTATACAACATAAGGGTGGGTGGGAGGGCCCAAGGACAATTCCATCTTGCACCTCTTTTTTTTCTTTGAATTATGTACTGTTTGGGGCCTAGTTTTTCAAACTGCCACCCTGTCTGCCACTGCAGTGTCACTCCTAGATGGGCCACGTGTTTGTGCCGCCCACTCGTGTCGCTTAGCATAGTCATCCAGCTACCTCGGTGCAACTTTTTGGATATAAAAACACTATTGTGAGGTGTTCAGAATAGACTGGAAATTAGTGGAAATTAAGGTTATTGAGGTTAATAATAGCATAGGAGCAGAAAAACCCACAAATTCTGTGATTTTAGCTGTTTTTATGCTTTTTTTAAAAAAAAATACAGATCCAAAACACAAAACCCAGAACCCAAAACACGGAAGGGTGGTTTTGGCAAAACCAATCCAGATCCAAAACACGAAGAAAGATCCAGATCCAAAACACGAAAAGTGGCCGGTGCACAGCCCTAATTATTACCATCTATCTCATGCAGCAGAGAGTCGGATCTAACCCTTTCAGCGCCATCTACTGGGTGTAAATTGAGCTACAGTCTATTAGGCAGATTACAAATAAATGTGTGTAGAAGACCTAAGTGTTATGTAGTGTCTCTACAAGCTATGACCGGGATGTCCAGAGCCTCCCCCTTGTCATTCTCCTGAGATTTGATAGAATAATGATTGAGTAATACAAAGAAGATGTTTATAAGTTATAAACATCTTCTTTGTTTATTGCGGCCATTTTCTCGGTGACCTGTGTATACACTATAGACTCCGGGCCCACTCTAGTGCCCAGAATCTATAACTCCTGCGTTGGCCGCGCACAGCTCAGAGCGCTGCCGGGTGCCGATCGGAGAGGAGGGGGCCCGTGACGAAGACTGCACACAGACCCCCCTCCTCACGAGGCACTAATAAAAGTGATTTTTAGGGGACAATCCTATTACGTGCAAATTGTGAGGTGCAAGTTGCTATTTCCGCTTCGAATTCACATAGCGAATTCATTTTGCAATCCAATTAGCTACTCACACTGAGCCAGTCAGACTGAATTCACAACTTTCCACTCGCACCTCCCTGAGGATGAGAGATGGATGGGAAAATCTTTATTTTAAGGTTAAAATGAGGGGACACTGTGCTGAACCCCTTGGACCAGCCCCCCTTTCAATGACTAATCAGGCAATTGGAAGTTTCCAATTAGCTTGATTAGTCCAATAATTACATGTCAATTTTTTGGGTAAAAAAAAATTCCTCAAATTTCCCCAAAATCAACTTTTTCGTTAGTTTAGGCATCCCAAATTTAATTACAATAATTTTTTTGTTGAAAAATAAATGTTTTTTTATATATATATATATTTTTTTTTTTAAAGAAATTTTCAAGGTGCCCTTAAAGTACCCCCAAATCACGTTTTCCTTTTATTTTTATTTTTTTTTGCATTTTTAATTTAATTAGTTTGAGATTAAACTAAAAAAGTTTGTTTAAATTCATTTTCTTGCATTTAAAAAAAAAAAAAAAAAAATCAGGCATTTGACACCATTTAAAAACCTACAGTACCTTCCCAATGCCCACAAACAGCCTTCTATATAGTCCTGCCAACTAAATTATCCATTTTGGGGGGTTCAGGAGGGTCTCCCCACATTTTCATGCATTTCTCTTGCAAATCTCATTTGGCGGTCACTTCGCACCCCTCCGCTGCGAGTAGTGCGAATAGGCATTTTTTTGGGGGGATTGTAGAATTCTCGGGGGTGCGCTTCACGGCGAAGTGTGCGCGTTTCAAGAAACAAACTCGCTACTCGTAATTCGCACCTAATTGGATTGAGCTATGTGCACCATAGAGATAGACAATTCCTTTTTCCCCTCTACTGTAAAAATAAACTTATATTGTCTCTGGCTGCACCCGCTATCAAAAGAACTTAATTACACGATGGTACTATAGGGGCTCAACTGCTAGCTATAATCTATAATTCCTAGTGCGGTGGGTTAAAACGTCTAGAAGTCCCATTGTTTCCAGGCACAGTGCTGTGTATACTGGTCCATTATCTCTGGGCACAGTGCTGAGCGAACTGTACTGTTATCTCTGGGCACGGTGCTGAGCGAACTGGTCCGTTATCATCATAGTGCTGAGTACAGGGGCTTCATTCTGCCCTCTACCGCCCGCAAATTAATGGGATTGTGCAATTGGACTCTGAAGCAGATGCTGCAGACATTTATAACTATGGAAGGAGTGAGGTGGTAGCACTGTCTGACACCCCCTGTTGGCTTATCAGAAGGTATTGCAGGAGTCTTCTATTTCCTAAATCTTTTTGGAAGTTCTGGTGGGTCACAGCCAGCTACTCAGGATGGGCCTGTTGTGTAGCATGTAGGGCAGCTAAGAGGTTGCTTAGAGAGGCCCATGAGGCTTTTGAAGGCTTATCCACAAAAAGCTGAGTTTCAAGAACTGAGGATCAGCCGGGATTGGTTAACGGCTCCGCTGTGAGAACTAGGAGGCTAGTAGTCTTTGGCATCACTACCGAACAGCAGTGTGTACATAGGAACATCGCTCATAAGACCAAATGAAATCTCTGTTGAGTGAAGGCCATTATAGCTCTACTCCCCTGATCCGCTGGGTGGCAAAGTTCACAGTGTTGTCTGAAGAAAGTTTGTATTTGAAGCCAGGTCAGTGTGATGGGTAAGGAGCCCAGACTACCATGGTTTCTACCACTCTGTGGCCCTGATTCAGAGCCAGACGCTCTGACAGAGCGCTCGCTCTGAATCAGGGCTGGCCTTCTTGTTTTTTAGAGCGGCCTCCCGGCCGCTCGAATAGCTGTGGGTGACCACCCACAGCTATAGCGAGCGGCCAGGAAGATGGTCACGATGTTCAAGACCATCGCGACCATCGGCTTGCGACGAGACCCTTGTGGTAGGGTCTCGTTGCCACAAGCCCCAGAGAGATTTTGGCTCTAACAGAGCCGAAAGCACTCCCACTGACATCACTTGTGATGTCAGAGGGGCCGCCTCCGTCTGGGCAGCCACGCCCCCAGCCCACCCACCAAAGGGGGCGTGCTGTCACTCAACATCGACAGCACGCCCCCTTTGGTACGAGACCCGGAGAGACGGTTTGCCCGTCACTATCCGGGTCTCGCGCATGCGCACGCCAGAGCCGGCTCCGTCGTGCGCATGCGCACTGGGCCACCATCAACCCGCTTGCGAGCGCATAGCGCTCGTGAGCGAGTCTGAATCAGGCCCTGTGTGCGGAAGGAAAGCCCTCTATTAGGTTATCATCTGCTGCTGTGTTGAAGTTGATGGGCGCCCAAGTGAAAGATATAGGGGGTCATTCAGACCCAGTCGTTAGCGCCGATGCGCTCGGACCGGGTCGATGGCCCCCCACAGAGCATGCGCACGACGGCGCCGCTACCGAAAGCGCCGGTCGTAGCGGGTCTCGATCCAAGGGGGGCGAGCTGTCGATGTTGATTGACAGCTCGCCCTGTTTGGAAGGCGGGCCGGGCGGGGTGGCAGCCCAGACGGGGGCGTTCCCATGGGAACGTCTACCATTTGGGGGCGGCCCCACTGACATCACTAGTCATGTCAGTGGAGAGCTTCCGGCTCAAACAGAGCCAGAAGCTCTCCGGGGCTTACGACAAGGGAGACCCTACCCTAGGGTCTCGTCGTAAGCCCCGATGGTCGCGATGGTCTTGACCATCGCGACCATCACCTTAGGCGGTCGTAAGGCTGTAGGTGTTAACCCACAGCCTTACCACCGCAAAGGAGGACATCTTGAAAATTCAAGAGGTCCTCCCCTCATTCAGACCTGACTGCGCGCTCTGTGCGACCGGCTCTGAATGAGGTCCATAATGCTTCAACCACGGAAGAGGTCTACTGAGTTCCCTCAAGACACCACACCGGTCTTCCAGCCTTATCGGAGTTACCTTAGTAGAGTTATTTCTTCTTATTACAAACCCCTTTTGGAATAATGTCATTTGCAGTTCTGCTAAGTTCCAGCACAAAAACCCTGAATTGTGGCTAAAGTCATGTTTTTAGACCCTTACCAGTGAATCGGCCAATTGCAGGTCTGCATAACGAGTCTTGACTCGTTACTCCCAGATTCAAATTCCAGGACTTTTTTGGGATTCAATTTGCTAAATTTGTCCAAATTTCCATATTGGTTCAACCGATTTGTCAATCCCTACTCCCGGTCAGAGCCTGAATAAGACACGGGACGGGTGGACGACCTCTGCTCCCGGTGCAATACGTGGAAATGTCACGTGCGACAGAACAGTCTGCAGACCCAGGTGCTCTAAGTGGTGACCATGCAGTCACTGTGCAGCCCCTTTTCTGTGTGAGGCTCAAGGGCGGCCATTCGTTACCCATCTACAGCATCAACCTGGGCAACAGATGCCATCGGAAATGAAAATTATCCTGACACTGCTGCCACGCACACATGCACCGGCTGTTATTGCTAGCATAGAACGGAGGCTTTCACGTGTAGGACGTCCCGTGTGCCTCACCTTTAGTGTCCCACTCAGCGTAAGATGGCAGCGCTAGTGGCGAGTCTTTGTCGCAGAGTTCTGCGCCGGTAAAACGCCGGTGGTTGGACCTGACCCAAACGTATGGGTGGCCATACTTGGCGTAGGCTGCCAGCAGGAAAAGAGTGCAGTGCGTTTCCTGAAGTGACAGAATGGGACGAGAATTGGAGATAGAGAAATGCATTAGAAGAAGATGATTACAATTGATGTACAAAGAGAGAAATGCATTGGGTTTAACTTTATATATGAAGTTATTCTACTGGTACTCTATCTAGGTAACAATTATAAGAAAGAGCCTGGCGCTAATGATGTATTAAAATAAAATATTAAATTGCCATAAAGAGTATAATAATCTAGCAGCAAAGGATCAGTGTGCTTGTGGTTGCACACAAAAAAAACACCTATAAACCAGGGACCTCATTCAGAGCCGCTCGCAAAAAGCCAGCGCTTGCTCTGAATGAGGGCGGCCGCTTTTTTTTTTAGCTGGCCTCCTGGCCGCTCGCTAAGCTGTGGGTGACCACCCACAGCTTTTGCGAGCGGCCAGGTGATGGTGGTGATGGTCGCGACCATCGGGATTGTGACGAGACCCTTGTGGTAGGGTCTCGTCTGCCGCAAGCCCCAGTGAGCTTCCTGCTCTAATAGAGCCGGAAGCTCACTACTGACATCACTGGTGATGTCAGTAGGGCCGCCCACAAGGAACGCCTCCGTTTGTCCAGCTACCCCCCCCTGCACGCCTACAAAACGGGGCGAGCTGTCGATCAACATCGACAGCCGCCCCGTTTGTAGCGAGCCCCCCCGGAGCGAGTGAATTTCTCACTCGCTCCAGGGCTTGCGTGCGCAGTGCCCCACCCTCGACCCGCTTGCGAGCGGCACTGAATGAAGGCCCAGGTGTTACACAATAACAGCAGAATTAACACCCAATTATAAAATATAAGCTAGTATAGGAAATATCGTAGATTCAAAATCATAAACACGTTTATTATCACATGTACAATCCTCTTCATCTCATGCATCACAATCCTCTTCCTTATCATCATCTTCAGCTCCTGTACCACAATCCTCATCATCCTCTACCTCACCACAATGATTGTCATTATTTTATTTTAGTTCATCACAATTTTCTTCTAATCTATTGCACCAAAATCTTCATCAGCTACTTTCTATGTACCAATATTTCCCCCCGATCTGTTATTATCGTCCTATTCCAACCATTTATTTTTACCCACCTCCTACAACGATACAAATAACATTTGGATCTAGAGTATAAATTGTTTTTCCAACATATTAATTGCTATCCATACTATTTGGAGATTGTTCCGTATGTGCTAAATTTGCCGTTTGTTGACCGGTCAATGGGTTATACTGTAATGTACATGTGATAATAAATGTGTTTCTAATTTTGAATCTACAATATTTCCTATACTAGCTTATACTTTATAAATTAGCGCAAGGGTGTTCTTTCTGCCACTCTATGTAGGTGTAAAAAAAAATATATAATTGGTTTCCAGGTGCAGACAAAGATATAAGTGTTATGGTGCTGATTAATATTTTGGTGCAAGAGAAGGGGGGGGTGAGAATATATTGGCATATAAGTAGCTGATGAAGTTTTTGGTGCATGAGATAGAAGAAAATTGTGATGAACCTAAAGAAAATAATGACAATCATTGTATTATGTTATGCGCCTTGGCCCCAGATGACCTCCTGCTGCTGCCCAGGGGTGTATCTAGGGATCCAAGCGGCCCTGGAAATGTAATGGACTGGCAATATACAGTGCCCCCAGTAGTAATCCCCCTATGCTGCATTGCCCCCAGTAGTAGTCCCCCCTATGCTGCATTGCCCCCAGTAGTAACCCCCCCTATGCTGCATTGCCCCCAGTGGTAGTCCCCCTATACAGTGCCCCAGTAGTAGTCCCCCCTATACAGTGCCCCCAGTAGCAGCCATCCCTCCCAGTAGCGGCCACCCCTTATACAGTGCTCCCACTCTGCTGTGCCAGGCTTACACACTCACTCACACAGAAGAAAAAAAAATACAACTTACCTGATCCCCGCTCCTGACGCGACCGCCGCTGTCCGCTCCGAGTCCCGGCTCTTCTCTTGCACTATGTTAGAAACGTCTCTGCCATCACCCACTGCGGGTGGAGCCAGAAGACAGAGTTCATGAGTGAGCTCTAGCCGGCTCCCTCCGTGGACGACGCAGCAGCCAATGAGAGTCTGTCTGACCCTCATTGGCTGGCCGCTATAACAAACACAAAGCTGCTGCTGGCGGCTGTGTATTTGTAAGCTGTGTGTAGGACAGACCGCTCTCACTGCGGTCTGCCCTACACTTGTTGGGCCGAGGGACTAGCGGGGGCATTAGTCCACCCTTTGGCTGCTGGTTGCACTGCCGGACCGCGCCCCCCCTTTGGTCGGCGCCCCTGGCGAGTGCCATCCTTGCCAATGGGTAGATACGCCCCTGCTGCTGCGGCTCGGAGGGCTATACACAAAAAGTAGCTGCAGCCAGAAAGTAGTCCCAGGCTGCAGGGCTACACCAAACGCTGGTGACCGGGAGCCGCATTGTAAGAGTAAAAGCCCAGCCGCACAGTTCCAGGTACAGGATACGGTGGAGGATTGGATTGACCACTGGTGCACTGCATCGGGGGAGTGTGCACACAAAGAGGCTGCAGCCAGGACAACTGTCCAAGTCTGCAGGAATATAAGAGGTCAAAAGCTGTGAGACCGGAAAAGCTGGCCTCCAGCACCCAGTACTAAGAGGGGACAGCGAGGAGCACTGCAGCCTGGCCTGAGTCTAGCGGCTGTGGCAATTAGACAGGCTCACCACAATGTAGGCTGCAGGAGGGGGAGCTTAGCGCTAAAGTGTTGCAGCACCATGTCCCCATATACCCAGAAGTAGTCAGTACAAGAAGCCGGTGATAGGAGCCTGTGTGGAACGAGCGATTCCAGGTGCCAGTGGTAGGAGCCTGTGTGGAACGAGTTATACCAGGTGCCGGTGGTAGGAGCCTGTGTGGAACGAGTAATACCAGGTGCCGGTGGTAGGAGCCTATGTGGAACGAGTGATACCAGGTGCCAGTGGTAGGAGCCTATGTGGAACGAGTGATACCAGGTGCCAGTGGTAGGAGCCTATGTGGAACGAGTGATACCAGGTGCCAGTGGTAGGAGCCTGTGTGGAACGAGTGATACCAGGTGCCAGTGGTAGGAGCCTGTGTGGAACGAGTGATACCAGGTGCCGGTGGTAGGAGAATGTGTGGAACGAGTGGTTCCAGGTCCCAGTGGTAGAAACCTGTGTGGAACAAGCGATTCCAGATGCTGTTGGTGAGCCTGTGAGGACGAGCAGTTCCAGGTGCCTTTGTGGAATGAGTGGTTCCAGCTCCCAGTGGTAGGAGTCTGTGTGGAATGGGTGGTTCCAGGTGCCAGTGGTAAGAGCCTGTGTGGAACGAGCAATTCCAGATGCTGGTGGTAGGAGTCTGTGTGGTACAAGCAGTTCTAGGTGCCGATGGTAGGAGCCTGTGCAGAACGAATGGTTTCAGGTCCCAGTGGTAGGAGACCATGCGGAACGAGCAGTTCCAGGTCCCGAGGGTAGGAGCCTGTGCGGAATGAGTGGTTTCAGGTCCCAGTGATAGGAGCCTGTGTGGAAAGAGCAGTTCCAGATGCTGGTGGCAGGAGCCTGTGTGGAACGTTCCAGGTCCCAGTGGTAGGAGCCTGTGCGGAACAAATGGTTTCAGGTCCCAGTGGTAGGAGCCTGTGTGGAACAAGCAGTTCCAGGTCCCGATGGTAGGAGCTGGTGTGGAACGAATGGATCCAGGTCCCAGTAGTAGGAGCCTGTGAGGAACGAGCAGTTCCAGGTGCCGGTGGTAGCCTGTGTGCCGGTGGTAGGAGCCTGTGTGGAACGAGCGATTCCAGATGCTGGTGGTAGGAGCCTGTGTGGAACGAGCAGTTCCAGGTGCTGGTGGTAGGAGCCTGTGTGGAATGAGTGGTTCCAGGTCCCAGTGGTAGGAGCCTGTGTGGAACGACTAGTTCCAGGTCTCAATGTTAGGAGCCTGTGTGGAACCAGTGGTTCCAGGTGTCAGTTGTAGGAGCCTGTGTGGAACAAGTGGTTCCAGGTGCTGGTGTAGGAGCCTAGAGGTGGCAGCAGTTACCCAATCACTATGCAGTGGGAGGAGTCAGTAAGAGGTGATTACTGTGAGAAGGAAGTTTCTAAGATGGTGGAGTAAACACACTCAGGTAACTCAGGGATGAGTAGCACCCTGTATTCTATCAGTGACAAAAATCTGTGATCGCCTGGCGGAGTGAGGGCATTCGGTCACAATGATGATTATGAGGATTGCGGAATTCCGATGCAGGAGCTGAATACTCGTGAAGTTTATGATGCAGGAACTGAAGATAATGGTTATGATGATTGTGGTGCAGGAGCTGACAATGAGAATTGTGATGCAGGAGCTGAAGATGATGAGGTTTATGATGCAGAAGCTGAGTTTGATTGTGGTGCAGGAGCTGTTGATTATATTTCTGATGCAGGAGCTGAAGATGATGATTGTGATGCAGGAGCTGAAGATGATGGTTGTGGTGCAGAATCTGAAGATGATAATGGGGAGGATTGTGGCGCAAGAGCTGAAGATGATGATGAGGAGGATTAGGATGCAGTAGCTGAAGATGATGATGGGGAGGATTGTGGTGCAGGATCTGAAGATGATGATGGAAAGGATTGTGGTGCAGGATCTGAAGATGATGATGGAAAGGATTGTGGTGCAGGATCTGAAGATGATGATGGAAAGGATTGTGGTGCAGTAGCTGAAAATGAGGAGTAGGATTAGGATGCAGGAGCTGAAGTTGATGAGAAGGAGGATTGTGGTGCAGGATCTGAAGAATATGATGGGGAGGATTGTGGTGCAGGAGCTGAAAATGAGGAGGAGGAGGAGGAGGATTAGGATACAGGAGCTGAAGATGAGGAGGATTGTGGTGCAGGAGCTGCAGATGATGATGAGGAGGAGGAGGATTGTGGTGCAGGAGCTGAAGATAATGAGTAGGAGGAGGATTGTGGTGCAGGAGCTGAAGATGATGAGGTGGCTGATTGTGGTGCAGGAGCCGAAGATGACGATGAGGAGGATTATGATCCAGGACGTGAAAATGATGAGAAGGATTGTGGTGCAGGAGCTGCAGATGAGGAGGAGGAAGATTGTGGTTCTGAAGATGATGAGGTGGCTGATTGTGGTGCAGGAGCCGAAGATGACGATGAGGAGGATTATGATGCAGGAGCTGAAAATGATGAGGAGGGTTGTGGTGCAGGAGCTGCAGATGAGGAGGAGGAGAATTGTGGTGCAGGAGCTGAAGATGATGAGGTGGCTGATTGTGGTGCAGGAGCTACAGATGAGGAGGAGGAGTGGTGCAGGTGCAGGTGGTGAAGATGATTAGGAGGGTTGAAGTGCAGGAGCTGCAGATGATGATGAGGAGGAGGATTGTGGTGCAGGAGCTGAAGATAATGAGTAGGAGGAGAATTGTGGTGCAGGAGCTGAAGATGATGAGGTGGCTGATTGTGGTGCAGGAGCCGAAAATGATGAGGAGGGTTGTGGTGCAGGTGCTGAAGATGATTAGGAGGACTGTGGTGCAGGAGCTGCAGATGATGAGGAGGAGGAGGATTGTGGTGCAGGAGCTTAAGATGGTTAGGAGGATTAGGATGCAGGAGCTGAAGATGATGATGATGAGGAGGAGGATTGTGGTGCAGGAGCTGAAGATGATTAGGAGGATTAGGATGCAGGAGCTGAAGATGATGATGAGGAGGAGGATTGTGGTGCAGGAGCTGAAGATGATGATGAGGAGGAGGATTGTGGTGCAGGAGCTGAAGATGAGTAGGAGGATTAGGATGTAGGGGCTGAAGATGATGAGGAGTAGGATTAGATGATGAGGAGGGAGCTGAAGATAAAGAGGATTTTGGTGCAAGAATAGAAAACTATGAGAATTTGGATGCAGAGTTTGCTCTGCAGGAGAAGTGAATGAGGATTGTGGTGTAGGAATAACAGAGGAGGATTGTTGTACAGGGGAAATTGATTATTGGGCTTTAGGTGCAGGAACATAAGGATTGAGATACAACTGAGGGTAGAATATTAGGGTTGAGCTGCAGGCTAAAGATGAGCTACAAGTGAAGAAGAGTATAAAGTAATTTAGCTGTAGGCTGATATAGAGAAATGTTAGGTTGCCATCTAGCAGTGCAGATGCGTGAATAATATTGGGTAAAGTGATTACTGAGGATTGAAGCTTGACAAATGGTCTGCATGCAGAATCTTACCGGGATAGCAATTTCCCTGTCACAAGGAGAGGCGGGAGGTAGCAGGGCAGAGGATCTGGAGAGAAAGAGAGAGAGAGATAGTGATTTCCAGTAGATAAAGCAACGCTAAGTTCTAGCATGGAGTGATAAAAGTACATATAGTGTATATACCGAGGTGTGGACGGGTCACTGCTGTATGTAGGTAGGTAACAACTGTTATCACTGCTGAGAGACCCGGGAGAGCGGGCCGGTGGGCAGCTCTGGGAAGCAGACAGAGCGAGAGGGTATAAGAGGCCATAGGGTTATGTAGAGGAGGCCGGTCATCACCAGACACAGAGACTCACCAGGTCATCGTTCACCACAGTCAGTAGAATCTCCTCTCTCCCCCTCAGCCAGGGCTGAAAGTATCGGAACCCCTGGACAAGGGACACAGAAGTGGTGTAAATGTTAATGCTTGCGTCTTATCTCACCCACTGCTGGGGATGCCAATGTCTTCATTCCTAGAGTAGGACATGCACCCACAAAGCTGATATGACACCGAGATCCCTCAGTCTGGTACAGGGCACATTTCCTAGATGGTCAAATAGTGCTTGCCCTTCCGGGGGTTTTTATGGGGGTGGGGCCAAAATGAAGAAGGGGGTCATGTTTGGCCCCTTGTATGGGCTAGTAAACCGCTAAAGCCAGAATTATTGAAAGACCATTCTTGGTTTCCTGCAGATAACTCTGGGTCTCCCCAATATTTAGGATGGCGGAGTCTGTTGCCCTCCGAGGGGCCACTCATCATTTTTAGGTTTGTTGTTTTATTAATGCACGAATATGGAAAAGAGATGCACACACTGCACATAGAGTACTGGGAAAAGCTTGGGAGTAGGGCCCTAGCATTATATATTCTTACCTGGCTCTAGACTGCCCAGACAAGGCTGACTCCATGTCTAATGCTAACACCAATGGTGGAGGTTACTGGGTCCTTGTTTCAGCAAGTGTCCTTGTATCGGCCTTGGCCGCCTGCTTTGTATTATCCCTGCCCCCTCCTCTTCCGCTGCTAATTTTTCATTAAAAAAAAAAAAAAAGTCAGGAATTTTTTTGGGGGGGGAGTGAATATAGGGGTGTGACGTCTACAGAACCCATCTGCTATCTGCTCCTCCTCACATTACATATTGCTCTAATACCACGTACTGTGCCGTCCTTTGTATAGTGACCTGTGATGCCATATGCTGACTTGTGATATCCCCTACCACTCTAAACTACTACGTTATTGCCTGCTGGCTGATGTAGTGCGCCCAGAGTGGGCTCCCCCCTGCATATGAGATCCGTCCTTTGTGTGTACAGAATACATTGTGTTATATATCTGTGCACACTTATATGGGAGAGAGGGAGGGAGGGAGGGAGAGAGGAGGAGGAAGAGAGGGAGGGAGGGAGGGAGAGAGGAGGAGGAAGAGAGAGAGGGAGGGAGAGAGAGAGTCAGGGAGAGAGAGAGAGAGAGAGAGAGAGAGAGGAGGAGGAAGAGAGAGAGGGAGGGAGAGAGGAGGAGGAAGAGAGAGAGGGGGAGGAAGAGAGGGAGGGAGGAAGGAAGGGAAAGAAGAGGAGGAAGAGAGGGAGGGAGGGAGGGAGAGAGGAGGAGGGAGAGAGAGAGGGAGAGAGGAGGAGGAAGGGAGGGAGAGAGGAGGAGGAAGGGAGGGAGAGAGGAGGAGGGAGAGAGAGGGAGGGAGAGAGGAGGAGGAAGAGAGGAGGAGGAGGAGGAAGAGAGGAGGAGGAAGAGAGGGAGGGAGAGAGGAGGAGGAAGAGAGGAGGAGAAAGAGGGAGGGAGAGAGGAGGAGGCAGGGAGGGAGAGAGGGAGGGAGAGAGGAGGAGAAAGAGGGAGGGAGAGAGGAGGAGGAAGAGAGGAGGAGAAAGAGGGAGGGAGAGAGGAGGAGGAAGAGAGGGAGGGAGGGAGAGAGGAGGAGGAAGAGAGGGAGGGAGGGAGAGAGGAGGAGGAAGAGAGGGAGGGAGGGAGAGAGGAGGAGGAAGAGAGGGAGGGAGAGAGGAGGAGGGAGAGAGAGAGAGAGAGAGAGAGAGGAGGAGGAAGAGAGAGAGGGAGGGAGAGAGGAGGAGGAAGAGAGGAGGAGAAAGAGGGAGGGAGAGAGGAGGCGGCAGGGAGGGAGAGAGGGAGGGAGAGAGGAGGAGGAAGAGAGGAGGAGAAAGAGGGAGGGAGAGAGGAGGAGGAAGAGAGGGAGGGAGGAAGAGAGGAGGAGAAAGAGGGAGGGAGAGAGGAGGAGGAAGAGAGGGAGGGAGAGAGGAGGAGGAAGAGAGGGAGGGAGGGAGAGAGGAGGAGGAAGAGAGGGAGGGAGAGAGGAGGAGGGAGAGAGAGAGAGAGAGAGAGAGGAGGAGGAAGAGAGAGAGGGAGGGAGAGAGGAGGAGGAAGAGAGGAGGAGGAAGAGAAGGAGGGAGGGAGAGAGGAGGAGGGAGAGAGAGAGAGGAGGAGGAAGAAAGGGAGGGAGAGAGGAAGAGAGGAGGAGAAAGAGGGAGGGAGGAAGAGAGGAGGAGAAAGAGGGAGGGATGAAGAGAGGAGGAGAAAGAGGGAGGGAGGAGGAGGAAGAGAGGGAGGGAGAGAGAGGAGGAGGAAGAGAGAGAGGGAGGAAGAGAGGGAGGGAGGTAGAGAGGAGGAGGAGGAAGAGAGGGAGGGAGAGAGGAGGAGGAGGAGGAAGAGAGGGAGGGAGAGAGGAGGAGGAAGAGAGGGAGGAAGGGAGAGAGGAGGAAGGGAGAGAGGAGGAGGAAGAGAGAGAGGGAGGGAGAGAGGAGGAGAAAGAGAGGGAGGGAGGAAGGGAGAGAGGAGGAGGAAGAGAGAGAGGGAGGGAGAGAGGAGGAGGAAGAGAGGGAGAGAGAGGGAGGGAGAGAGGAGGAGGGAGAGAGAGGGAGGGAGAGAGGAGGAGGAAGAGAGGAGGAGAAAGAGGGAGGGAGAGAGGAGGAGGAAGAGAGGAGGAGAAAGAGGGAGGGAGAGAGGAGGAGGAAGAGAGGGAGGGAGGGAGAGAGGAGGAGGGAGAGAGAGAGAGAGAGAGAGAGAGGAGGAGGAAGAGAGGAGGAAGAGAAGGAGGGAGGGAGAGAGGAGGAGGGAGAGAGAGAGAGAGAGGAGGAAGAGAGGGAGGGAGAGAGGAAGAGACGAGGAGAAAGAGGGAGGGAGGAAGAGAGGAGGAGAAAGAGGGAGGGAGAGAGGAGGAGGAAGAGAGGGAGGGAGAGAGAGGAGGAGGAGGAAGAGAGAGAGGGAGGAAGAGAGGGAGGGAGGTAGAGAGGAGGAGGAGGAAGAGAGGGAGGGAGAGAGGAGGAGGAAGAGAGGGAGGAAGAGAGGGAGGAAGGGAGAGAGGAGGAAGAGAGAGAGGGAGGGAGAGAGGAGGAAGAGAGAGAGGGAGGGAGAGAGGAGGAGAAAGAGAGGGAGGGAGGGAGAGAGAGGAGGAGGAAGAGAGGGAGGGAGGGAGAGAGAGGAGGAGGAAGAGAGAGAGGGAGGAAGAGAGGGAGGGAGGTAAAGAGGAGGAGGAAGAGAGGGAGGGAGAGAGGAGGAGGAAGAGAGGGAGGAAGGGAGAGAGGAGGATGGGAGAGAGGAGGAGGAAGAGAGAGAGGGAGGGAGAGAGGAGGAGAAAGAGAGGGAGGGAGGAAGGGAGAGAGGAGGAGGAAGAGAGAGAGGGAGGGAGAGAGGAGGAGGAAGAGAGGGAGAGAGAGGAGGAGGAGGGAGAGAGAGGGAGGGAGAGAGGAGGAGGAAGAGAGAAAGGGAGGGAGAGGGAGAGAGGAGGAGGAAGAGAGGGAGGGAGTGAGAGAGGTTTAATGTCACCTGCAGTGATCCCAAGAGAGCCAGATCAGACAGGAACTCCTGCCACCTCTCTTGTTCTGCATCCTATAGGGAAGACACACAGCGCATTTAGTACACTTACACACAGGTATAATAATACACACATTCACATAATGCACACTTACTAAGTAAAATACATAAATATTGTGACTATGACTATGTCCCCCTGTCCACCCCTGTTAACTTTAATAACTGGTTTGAACTTCACTTGTAGCTGGTAAAGCCTGGGTTATCAGGATCACAGGCTGGTAACCACGTGTGGTGCCACTAGGGGCGCTGTGTGGCCGAGGTCCTCTTTGTCACATGTCAGTGAGCAGGCTGATATCTCTATGAGGTCACTTGCCATGGGGGACACCTGGTCCAATGCGCTGTGACCGACTGTTATTAACTACATTATTTGGTTCTGCAACTCATACTAGCCAATGAGAAGTTTGCCCTCATTTTCCAACTGCTCTGGGAAGATGACAGCTAGAGCCTGATTGTTTGCCATTGGTTTCAGTCCCTTTGAGCACCAGTTTATGATATAAGCCCCTTTGTGATGGGCATCAGATGAATAGACTTGATTTAGGGCTGATTTAGAGATGGACCGTATTGGCTGTGCAACACCATCCAACCCGTATGCAAATGCAGCAGGAGGTGTTTGTAGGAAAATAGACACTTCCTTGCTGCATCTACGATCCCAGTGCAGCGTCCGTAGTCCCCAATGGTTGCTCCTTTGGCCAGGTCCTGGCAGCTGCGAAGCCAATCTGCATCCATCGACGCAGACCCTGGCCCCATCTCTCCCGGAACAGGTGGGCGACACGTCCCTACCCTGTACCTCTCTGAATCAGGCCCTTGGTCAGCAGTAGGGATGGCCATCGATGATACTATTGGTGGCTAACCTCGATGGCATGAAACCATAGACGGAGAACCATGGATGGCAGCAGGCCAATCAGAGGTTGGGGGGTGGGGCTTTGTGGGTTGCTTCAGGGGGAGGAGCTAGGCTCTGTGTCTCGGCACCAGAGGGAAAAGTAAAATAAAACTTAGTTCATCTAGCAGGGGTGGGCAATAAGAGGGCGTACAGCTGTTGTTGAACTACGCATCCCAGCATGCCTTGCAACAGTATTAGCAAGGCCAAATAGCACAACTATTACAGGGCATGCTGGGATGTGTAGTTCTACAACAGCTGGAGGGGGGGAAGCTTATTGCCCACCCCTAATCTAGAGAGATAGGGCAATGGGTAACAAACATATATATATATATATATATATATATATATAACTAAAGAGGCAGAACAGACCAATAACATGTTACATATAAAACAAAAAAAAAACTAGGTACAATATATTTAGGTGTGTATTATATCTATTTATATTAGGGGTGAGCGGGTTCGGTTTTACTCGGTTCTTATCGCCACTTTACCGCAAATTTGGCTCGATTTTATTCGCTATCCAAAACACATGTTCGGCGACAGCCAATAAAAAGATCCGGGTAAAACCGAACCCGCTCACCCCTAATTTATATAACACATGTAGCATGTATTATTTTATTATGTCACACCGGCTGCAGTGCAGGCGACGTGGGATCTACACAGGACTCACCCTGCAGCTTCTCATGGTGACGTGACACAGATGGAGAGTACCAGCCTCACGGTGTCACCCCTGCAGTCCTCTCCTGGCTGACTGGTCCGCCGTCCATCCATTCATGTCCTCCTGTATCTAGTACTCAGCTCTCTCCTCCCCGTATTGTCTGCATCACTCTTCTCCTCCTCCTCCTCCTTCTCTATTCCCCCCCCCCCCTCTGCAATGTAATCCCACCCAGCAATGCCTTGCCAGGGAGACACACAGATAGAGCAGCCTGCAGTGCAGCAGGGGCCAATGCCTGTATACGGTATAATAGAACTGCATTCTAATTCCCATTCCAGAATATAACTAAATAAATGTCTAATAAATAGGGAAAGCTCTTTGTAACCAGCATCTTAAATCAATTTTTCGTTAGTTTATGAATCCTGAAACATACATAACAGATTATTGCGCTGCTGTCAAAGAACACTACTCTCCTAAAATCAGAGCGTCCCAATACAGAGGGATGGCTACAGCGTGACAGGAGCGCATTTCCGGTACAAAGAACTAATTCTAGGAAAAAAAACACATCTGAAGCTGAATAGCAATGTTTCCAGAATACCAGCTTTGCTTAATATTCCAGCCAACTAGGTTAGTGCATCGCAGCAAGAAATAGGTTGGAGCATCGTGAAGTCTGGTCAGCTGGAAAATGAACAGAGGGCCTGATTCAGAGCCGGACGCTATTTGCGCTCGCTCGTTCAGAAAAAGGGGCCAGCTATTTAAATTGAGCGCTCGCTCTTTGCGGTCTGTTGACGCCTCTATGACTGAGCGAGCGAACGAAACATGCGCTCGCTATTTTGTAAAGACGCCCCCTGGCTGTTCGCATCCTACGTCATCTCCTCTATTTATTAGATTAATCGAGTACATCGAAAGGCATCTGAACTGCTCGCAGTGCTTGTGGTTGGATTTCCCTACTGCAATCATGCGAACAGTTCAGGCTAAGAAACAACCAAGTGACGTGGTCGATGACGCTGCTTTGTTAATTATGCACACCCTTAAAAGGCCCGTTTTGACCGTTTGGCACGCCTGCGTTCGGATCTCCACTCCCCGTTTTCAAGCACCTTCCCCTGTTACCACCCACAAACGCCTCATCCTGTCACTCAAATTAGCAGGCATTCGCTATTTTGTGAGCGCTCGATTTCTGACCACAATGACTGGTTGGCGCATGCGCATTACGACCCATACGCATGCGCAGTTGTGCGAACATCGCTCAGAGCGAACGAGCGGCCGCTTACGAGCGACTCTGAATCAGGCCCAGAGATGGTAGTAATAGACCACACGGATCCTTAGGACCCCACACGGTTCACGTTTTGCAGGTCACCCAGCAGGTGCACAGGTGTAGTCATTACTCAATGACACATTCTAGGAGATCCACAGGTGGTTTTAATTAATTCACTTTTGATTCTGTGAAGAGACCTGGAAAACATGCACTGTGTGGGGTCCTAAGGACTGAGTCTGAGAACCTGTGTAATAGACGGTATAACATGCACCAAAAGAACATCGCAATGATGGCTGGTGGCATATCGCGAGGCACCAGAATTAACCCCATCGACGCTAGATACAGGCTTGCTAACTCCTTTAGGGTACGATAACCTAGAACAGCAGTTCTCAAACTCGATCCTCAGGACCCCACACAGGTCACGTTTTCCACGATACCCAGCAGGTGCACTCATCACTCACTGACACATTTTAAAAGATCCACAGGTGGAGCTAATCATTTCACTTTCGACTCCGTGAGGAAACCTGGAAAACATGCAGTATTTGGGGTCCTGAGGACAGTGGACCTCATTCAAACTCGGTCCCAAGCGCTGAGCACTCACAACTGGGTCGATGTTAAGGCCCTACGCACGTGCAGCGGCCGCACTGCGCGTGCACAACCCCTTACAAAAGGGCCAACAACCTCTATCACCTGGGGTCAATCAAAGGACGGCCCCAGTAGTCCCGGCGCTAAAGAACCAATGTAAATAAATTGGGAAATGTATATACCTTAATACACAGAATAGCAACTGACATTTAGATTTTGCAGCACTAACACAAAAAGAAAACACAACCCAGAAAAAATTGGAATAGATTGCGCTACTGTGACTAGACAATAATAACGAGTGCTTGATTGATAATTAATAACACCTTAGCCTCTCTGAATCAAAAACAGACAACATTTATTAAACATACAATATAAATTGATAAAAAAAGATAAAATGTATCTCTTAAATAAGAGTATAATTCAATACAATTGTTGCAACAACTCATGTGGCCACATAAAATAATATCCACTGGTAGATCTTTTATCCAATGCGGGATAAAACTTATTGTAAGTTCAATTAGCAGGTCAAAAGCTCACCGTTTCTCATAAACACGTAGTGGGAGCAGTCTGCACAGGCTTGATGTAACAACCAGTTGGTAATTGTAATATACCGGGCTTGTGTAGTAAAGGTAAAGTGGCGGCTGGAGTGAGGTGTATATCCGTGCTGTGCTGCAGTCCCGAATCGCTTCCCCGCTAAGCAGCAGGCGATGGGCGGCACGCAGCTCTCAGCGTTGCCGGAGCTGTGAGTCGCCAGTTGATATAGGCAGCAAATTAGCGGCTGTACTGGGACCGGCACCCGTCCTGTGCCACGTGTGCCGGTCCCAGTACAGCCACTAATTTGCTGCCTATATCAACTGGTTGTTACATCAAGCCTGTGCAGACTGCTCCCACTACGTGTTTATGAGAAACGGTGAGCTTTCGACCTGCTAATTGAACTTACAATAAGTTTTATCCCGCATTGGATAAAAGATCTACCAGTGGATATTATTTTATGTGGCCACATGAGTTGTTGCAACAATTGTATTGAATTATACTCTTATTTAAGACATACAATATAAATTGATAAAAATAGATAAAATGTATGTTTAATAAATGTTGTCTGTTTTTGATTCAGAGAGGCTAAGGTGTTATTAATTATCAATCAAGCACTCGTTATTATTGTCTAGTCACAGTAGCGCAATCTATTCCAATTTTTTCACTACAAAAGGGGCGGCTGTTGATGTTGATCGACAGCTCGGCCCGTTTTGTATTCGGGGCGGGGGGTGGCTACACAAACGGAGACGTTCCCAAGCGAACGCCTGCCGTTTTGTGGGCGGCCGCACTGACATCAGCAGTGATGTCAGTGGGGAACTTCCTGCTCGATCAGAGCAGGAAGCTCCCTGGGGCTTGCGGTTGCCGAGACCCAACCTTAGGGTCTCGTCGCAAGCCACGATGGTCTTGACCATCGCGACCATCAACCTGGTCAGTCACTAAGCTGTGGGTGGTAACCCACAGCTTAGCTAGCGACCAGCAAGCCGCACTAAAAAAAAAGAAGCGGCCGCCCTCATTCAGAGAGAGCGATCGCCTCTGAATGAGGGCCTGATTCAGACCCGGTCGCAAGCGCAGTGCCCCTGCAACCGGGTCGACGGTGGCCCAGTGCACACGTGCAAAAAGCGCTCGCTCCAGGTACTAACTACAAAAGGGGAGGCTGTCGATGTTGATCGACAGCTCGCCCCGTTTTGTAGGCGTGGCCGGGGGGTGGCTTCACAAACGGCGGCATTCCCAAGCAAATGCCTGCCGTTTGTGGGCGGCCCCACTGACTTCACCAGTGATGTTAGTGAGAGAGCTTCCGGCTCTATTTGAGCCAGAAGCTCTCTGGGGCTTGCGGCCATGAGACCCTACCACAAGGATCTAATCGCAAGCGCGATGGTCTTGACCATTGCGACCATCATCATGGCCGCTCGCTATAGCTGTGGGTGGCCACCCACAGCTATGCGAGTGACCAGGAGGCCGCTCCTAAAAAAAACGAGCGCTCGCTTTTTGCGAGCGCCTCTGAATCAGGCCCAGAGTTTGAAAACCTGTGACCTAGAATAACTCGTCAGAAATGAGTGCATCAGTGGCTGCGTAGCCTAGACACCTCGCATGCAGCACATTGATTGGCTTGGTTATTAAGATTACAGATTGGGAAAACCATGCATGTCAATTTTGGACATTGTGCCTAATAAAGAATATATACTGCAGTTAAACAGCGCTCTTAGTAGCCATCCCCAGAGTACGCTATGGCGACAGCAGTATAGGGCTATTCACATGACATTAAAGGGGTCTATTCATCATCACTTAATTTATACAAAAGTGTGTTCAAATTTTAATTTTCAGGGCCATTCATTAAGTTCCAAAAAAGCATTTTTTTTTTTATTCGGAACGTGGTGATGTTACTGTATGCCATCCTGAGATGGCGTACAGCCCCCGATAATCTTCACTGGCTGCCATTTACAGGTGAACCTCTGCAGCCGACAGAAGGATCTATTTATACCCCTCCCTGCTGTATCTGCATAACTCCGGGAGCTGAGAGCTCCAGCTCCCTCCGAAACCTGCAGGGCACCGCAGCCCTGTCTCTCCAGATTTCACACTGCCTGCAGCTCCGACTCACCTGCTCACTGACGTTCCTCCTCCCGTCCCCACTCCACGGCGCTGCTGCAGGTAGGGAGAGGAGACAGGTGGGGGCGGGGGGGAAATTACTTTTCTGAGAAGCTGACTCTGCAAAAAGCGCAGCTTTTCAGGAGTGAGTCTGTTTGGAGGCATTCTTCATGCCTCATTAAAGAGAATAATAGACAGCGCTGCCGATTGGAGACCCTTTAGCTTAATAATAATAAATACAATTTAATGTCACATACAAATGGCCATATATAAGCACACAAAAATACAATATACATAAATGACAGTAAATAAAATTGATTTCTAAAATATCAGGTTAATATCTGAGGATATAGTTATAGAGCAGCCACAAGATATAGCAGGCCGCATCACCTCCACATATGTTACTGTATTGTGGAAGTGAATAATATACATATAAAATAATACACATAAAACTGCTCCACAGACCCCTGGGCGTTCCTCTAGCTTATGTCCTGGGAAAATAACACTTCAAGGTTTCCAAGTGTATTTTAATCTGTACCATTTTGTTGGGTCAAGGACCAATTGTATAGCACAGTACTTATAGTCCTTGATGGGTGAGAGAGACTTGATCATAGATATGTGTAAATACATGGTCTCATATGTTTTCTGTCCATTTAATAGTTGAAAAATTTCTCAAGGAGAGATAGGGATCTTCCCATCGCCCTTAATGGGAATTAGTGTCCAGCCAGGTAAGCGTAATATCAGCCATCATTCATCCACTTTGTATGGAGAAATAAATTGGCAAAAAGTCTTCTTATTGCCCAGGTAATATTCACTGAGAGTTGTTTTTAGACCTATTACTCACAGTAATGCTGATCCAACAGAGCGCCCTGTATTGGTGGATGAAATTGTATTGTGGTATACCTCAGATACCACAAGGCGGGGAAACACGTTACAGACTCCAGCTCCACAATATCATCCACCAATACAGGGCGCTCTGTTGGATCAGCATTACTGTGAGTAATAGGTCTAAAAACAACTCTCAGTGAATATTACCTGGGCAATAAGAAGACTTTTTGCCAATTTATTTCTCCATACAAAGTGGATGAATGATGGCTGATATTACGCTTACCTGGCTGGACACTAATTCCCATTAAGGGCGATGGGAAGATCCCTATCTCTCCATGAGAAATTTTTCAACTATTAAATGGACAGAAAACATATGAGACCATGTATTTACACATATCTATGATCAAGTCTCTCTCACCCATCAAGGACTATAAGTACTGTGCTATACAATTGGTCCTTGACCCAACAAAATGGTACAGATTAAAATACACTTGGAACCTTGAAGTGTTATTTTCCCAGGACATAAGCTAGAGGAACGCCCAGGGGTCTGTGGAGCAGTTTTATGTGTATTATTTTATATGTATATTATTCACTTCCACAATACAGTAACATATGTGGAGGTGATGGCGGCCTGCTGTATCTTGTGGCTGCTCTATAACTATATGCGCAGATATTAACCTGATATTTTTAGAAAACAATTTTATTTACTGTCATTTACAGTATGTAAACTATTTTTGTGTTCTTATATATGGCCATTTGTATGTGACATTAAATTGTATTAAGCTAAAGGGTCTCCAATCGGCAGCGCTCATTATTCTCTTTTTTGGCTCACTGCTAAGAGGTGTGGCAATTACCTCTATAAAAAGCTGCAACACAGATTGGGAAATAAGTTATATCTCCATATTCTGATCAGGCGCCTAAGTGGGTGTTTTGGTGTTTGTTCTTCATGCCTCATTAACCAGTTTTTATGGGGTCTATTCTTTAATTATCAGGGTCTGAAAGGACCTTGATAATTAACATACTAGATCAATGAGGCGTTCCGAAAATCTGCCATCTCCCCCAAAGAGCTTCACTGCTTCTTTTGGAGCAGTGCGCCTGCATGACCTACAGGTCACACACGCACAAAAGCCCCAGAAACCAGCGGAAGGAGCGGCAAAATCCGAAAGATAAGCAGTTTTCACAACCCAGGATGCCTCCCAATAGGGAAGGAGCAGGTTACCTGGGCAAACTCCATTGGAAAGAACTGCCCAGCTGCAGACTGTCGGGGCACTATACGCTGGACGCACTTGTTACAAGAGGCAATGAAGTCTTGGACGTCTTTCCTGAGAGAGGGCCACCAGTGAGACTGGAAATTAACTGGAAAGTTTTTTGTATGCCTGCATGACCTGCGAAGCATGAGCCCGATGTAGCAGTTTCTTGCGTAATTCGAATTTGACAATAATCTGGTTGGGTACAGTATTCGGATGGTCATCAGCATCCAGTGGTCAAAAGCCCAACAGACTCTGATAAGTATTTTAACCCTCCCCCAGTGTCTAACCCAAATATACAGTCAGAGTTGTGCAGTCAGGATTCTGACTAAATCAATGAGTGAGATGAGTGCATGAATTAGAGTGATTATGCAGACAGACAAGCGCTCCAAGCAATGTTAGGTGAGAGAATTAGTATGGGGAGGGGGGGGGGGGGTTGGAGAAGCCTGATGACGTGAGTGATCCTAGACTCGTACTATAAATAATGTATGCACACGAATTAGCGTTTGCAGTCTTGTGCACAATATGGGCATATTCTAGATGTAACAGGATTTGGAAATGTACTGCATTTTTTGGGGGGGGTTTGGGGGACACCACCAAGTCAAGGATGACGCCTGGGCAAGGCACTTTAGTTTGTTGGTTAGCAATGACATTATGCAACATATATTCCATTTTGGATAGTTTGAGGTGGCAAGAGAACAAAGTGACATGATTCAATATAGATGGTGAGGATAGGTAGATTTTGGGAAAAAAAAAAAAAATATATAAAAAAATCTGCAAGCAGAGGATACTGAAATCTCTAGGACCGAGCCTTCCAGTCTCCCACTGTAAGGAAGCAAATCCAAACAGGGTTGTCTTAACAGCAGTGTGGGCCCTGGGCAAGGCAATGCACTGGGGACCCTACCCGCTTATGGCAAAAAAGTAAACAGTCAATAAAATTAAACCCTCCTGCATGCCCATCAGACCTCCCACACATGCAGAGAGACTGTCCGACTGGTCTGAAGCCAGTGGATGAAGTGAGACTGATAAGTACTTGTCACGGTGTGGGGGGGAGGTTAGGTCAGAATACAGTGCACCGGCAGCCAGCTTATAAAAATATCAAATTTACTAACTGGCCACGGCTACAGGGGGTGGGTTGGCGGGCTCCTACAAGCTTAGGGCCCTTGGGCAAGTGCCCAATGGAAGAGAAGGCCCTGAATCCAAAGAAAGGGTGTAACAGTGATTTGATAAGCAGCATGGCAACCAACATAGGACTGTGTCCTGAAGGTCTAGGGATAGAGTTGTATGTATGAAGAGATTAGAGAAACCCAGGATAATAAGGAGTACATTATGCCTTGGCAGTGATCAGTTGGGATAAGCACAGGAGAAAGCTCTGGTGAGGGAACAGGATCACGATGAGATCAGAAGAGGAAGAGAATTTTGTTGGATCAAATAAATTAAGTGTCAGAGGGCTCAGGGAAGGCATTGAGCAGGCACAAACTTGTTTATTCCTTCAAGGAGAACCCAACATAAGATTTTATGCATAAATCTAGTACATTGCATGGGACGGGTGAGGAGATTGAAATGTATTACAGCTACAGATGTCATGTACATCATAAGTGGTAAGGTTATGACCAAATCAAGATGGGAAGGGGCACGCTAGTCTGTATAGACTTGTATTATGGTCATGTTGGGGGGGAGCATCCCAATGGTAATGGGTTTGGCTTTAAAGATGAAGTTAGTATACTGAGCAAGTATCGGTATGTTACCCCTGACAAGACCCCAGCATCGGGATTCTGACAGCCAGAAACCCAACTGTTTGTATTTCATACTGATTCTATTGGAGGGGGTGTAGTGCCCTGTGTCTGTATACAGTGTAATATAATTGTATTATGGTCATTGTGGGGGGGGGGGGGGGGGGAGGGTGTAGTGTTCTACATCCCTATACTGTAGAATGCATTATGGTCAGGACATATATTACAGGCTGCATCTGACCTGAAATGTTCCCATATAGGGCTGTCACTGACAGAAACTTTCCCATAGCTACCTCCAAGTTCACAAGCTGCAAGATTGGGTATTTAAAGTAGGGGGAGCCACAGGGCTGCACAGCTGTATTAAAGGAGGGGAGCTCAGGGGCAAGTTACTCTGGGCCCGTGTATCCTTTAATCAGTTGATTTTGCTGGGGCAGTCCTGATTTTTATAATTACTGCCCCCCCCCTCCTTGGGCTGCATTGTCTTGTGGGGAGGAGAGTCCCTCATCTGCTGTGCACATAAGGGAGGAGACCACCCAGCAGCATAAAGATCTGCAGTTCTGTACTAGTAGTCTTCAGAATTTGTTCACATTTAAGTCACCAAAATTACTCACTGACCACATGGGTGAGTAGAAGTCATGTCATATACCTGAGCTGGGAGTGGGTTTGGGAAGTATGCCAGAATCCATTAGCCAGCCCCCAGGCTAGTAGGACCTGGGGTGGGAATTTTGCAGAAGGCTAGGTACTGCTGTCAGACCCACAGTTCTGGGCAGTAGAAATCCCCCACTGTGTGGATTGATGTGCCAAGACTTTTTTTATGTAGTTTGACACCTTGGTTCAGGGGTAGAGCTACTAACAGTGCACCTGCTAGGTGGTCTGGAGGATGTAGAGCTTTTCAAAATGTTAGTGAGTAATGACTACACAAGTGGAGCCAGTTTCACTTAGGACTGTGAGGAGACTTGGAACACATGCACTGTTGGTAGCTCTTAAGGGCCAGGTTTGGCTACCCTGCCTTAGTAACTTTAAAACACATGTTCCCCAGGCACCAGCCGACAGACCTTGTGAGCCCATTCAGAGTCATTAAAGACAACGACCATTAGAAAACACAATTAAGTTTTATTTAATTTACAAATAAGCGGACAGTGAGAAAGACTGCGCCAACAGTAAGAGCGGCAATTACTGCGAGTCCAAGCCCCAGGGCCCAACTCCACGTAGACCGAGAGCGCCCTCCTGCTAGGGAAAAAGAGTGGAGAATTAGTCACCTGAACACTGCTGCCTCTGCTGGAGATAAGACAGTATTACACTTACCAACATGCAAGTTGACTACTCCATTGTTTTGGGCAACCACATGCATAGGACCTGCAGACACCACCTCAGATAACACGGGAACAGTTCTTTGATCTGTAGGAGAGCAGATTGTAAGCCTGGTGCACCAGTTTATAAGCCCAGCCCATAGAGCATCATGAACCGCACTCACCCATCTCTTGCTTGGTTTGGTTGCATGCTTGGCAGCATCTTTCCAATTCTAATCCAGAGTCACAAAGCAAGACCTTACAGTGTATGTACAGCTGGGAAGGAGAGAATGTTAGGGCTTCCCAACACCTTTCACCTCCCCCCCCCCCCCCCCCCCATTCCAGCATTACATGTGCACCCTGCCCTTACCTGACCATCCAGGGCTCTTACAGGAGTCACCAGGAAGCGAGGAGACAAGCCCAGCAAGGTCTGGACTTCAGTGGAAAAGGTCCCTGCTGCAGCAGCAAGTCTACAGACAGGCAAGAAATACCATCAGTAACATTACAAGAGCTATAGCCAGGAAAGTGGAGTCTAGTTTCAAATGTGATCATTTATAGACCAATTCACTTCAGCGATAGGTTCTAAATCACTTAGATCAACCAGGTCCTCAAGTCCATTTTTCAGGCGCTTCCCTTGTTAGGGAGGTGGCCAACAAGTTAAAGAAAGCAACCCCCCACCTCAGTGATATGGTCCTCCAATACCAGCAGTTACAGCAACTCTACCACTGTATGCACCAGTCAAGTATTACCATAAAGTATGGGTTGGAGATTTAAGTTAAGACTTGTTGCCAAGGAGCTCTACCAGTACACTCCTTTGGGACTGCACATGTTCTAGACATTACATGTTATGTCAAGACCACCAACCATGTCCACTCTTTAATCACCCCCTCCCAAAAAAACCTATGATGATACCATCCACACAAGACCCCTGCCAGATTTGTAGTGAGTCATGTACAGCTACAATGCAGGCTCAGTCATGTGACTCTCCACCTACCCATCCACAATCAGGTCCCAACGAGAGATACTCTCCTGGCCATTGTAGGTTGTAGCCCAGCAGTCCTGCAGCTTGAACATGTACGCCGGGCTCTGCACATCTGCCTGGAAGTGTAGGTCACCCGCTGGTTGGACAGAAACCGGGTAGTCACCAGGCTGGTAAAATGAGGCGAATGTATCATCTGGAAGAAATAGGCAACTGGTCAGATCAATGAAGGAGAGATGCATGGGATATACTCAGTCTTTGATCTGGTATTTTCACGGATCAGTTGGCTAGTTTCCCAGTGCTTTTGATCAATGGTTGTCACCACCATCTTCAGATAAAGATGAACTATGACAGGTGGACACTTATTAATTCCCACAAGAACGCACCCGCAACTGCAGAAGGTTTGGATCACAGGCTTACAGCACAGCTCGGAAGCTATTAACTGCACATTACTCATGCAGCAAATCCAATGCAAGGTCCATGAGCATAATCCCAGTGCCATCTGAGCAAGGAAGCCATTTAAGTGTTCTGCTCTTACCTTTAGCTACTCTTAGCTCTGCAAGTGTGGTCCTGGCTCTTCTCTGCAAGACTGAAAATAAATAAATGTAAGCCAGTTTCAAGTATTCATAGAACACAACTGTACAGTACTCCCATATGGGTGGTAGTCTAACATGCAATATTGTTTTAGAAAACACATTGCCAAGTATGTCCTATTTCAATAGTCACCTTTTATTGGCGTTTCCGAGAGTCCGTAGGATGCAGGTGCAGTCTTGTACACAATTCCAATCCAGTGGGTGTCCCGTATCGGGTATCTGCAACGCATAGTCAGCCTAGAACAAGGTAAGGAGGTGTTCATGAGCCAGTGCTTTACCCATGTGTCAGGAAAGGGGAGAGGGGCAGGGGAGGGGGGTAGGGGGGAGTGAAGCATCACCTGTATGTGGAATCACGGGAAATTATTGGTTGTCCTGGCAGCAGCACCTGACGATCAAATGTCACCTCATTCTCATACACCAGGTAATCACTGTCAAACTGGGGAGATAGAACAGATAGCGTTTGCTACTGGCACCCATGAGCCTATAATGGTGGCACTCTAGACCTACCCAAGTCAGTTTACCAGCAACGACTAAGCAAAGCCATAGAGGCAGCTTGCCCACACCAAACTTAATGAAGCCAGTGTAAAATAAACCTAGCCTCTACATCAAGTGTTGCCCAGATGTGCACCAGGATTGGTCACAATTAGCACCTATGCTATAGACCCAATGCATTTGCAAGCCTGGGGTCATGTTGTGGCTAACTATTAGCAGAGTCCCACCACCACTGATGCCCAGTGAGAGGTTACAGAGCTGTAGGCAGTAGCATGACAGAACCCAAGCATTCACCTGGCGGGTGGTCCCACACTGGTAGGCTGCAAACTTGAAGAGGGCTCTAGTCTCTGTAGCCTCCTGTGGGGTGCAGGCAGGGTCCTTCAAGTGGGCTTTACGGGCATCAAAGCTAGGTTTCGTAACCGAACTGTCAACAATGACGATCATAGATCCATTTAAGAGACAGACTGCGAGAGAGAAAAAAACATAACGTAATGATCAGCAGGGGTTGAATTTGGGTGCATTGGCATTGTGTCTGCTATGGAGAGCAACTCACCTGGAGACACTGGAGGGAAGGTGCAGTGGACAGAGAAGGAGCTCCTTACTTCAAGAGTCTTGTTGTCTCGCAAGCTGAGGTCTAACCTCACTACAAACGAGTCAAGTGTGGCAACCTGGGAAAACAGATCATAGTGCTCTGGGTTATCTCACCAGTGTCTGGGACAGCAGCCTACCCTTCCCCCTCAAGCATACATGCCACTAGAAACAAACTTGGCTGGTTCAACACAAATGGTGATGTACAGTTTTATCTGTACATAATGAGCAGATTTAACATTCAGATAAAGTGTCACTCCTTATGGGTCTATTCTTAGCTCACAGACAAGAGTATCCTAGTAACACATTAGCCCTTTTATTTAAGAGTTAGAGAATAGCATTATCTGCTCATGATTACCTCATAGACAAGGCCAACAGCCCTGTTGGGCACCTCCAGGTAGAAGGATTTGGCAGAGTCCCTCACAGTAATGTTCTGAGATGCCACCAGAGAGTCACTTAGAGGAAGGTTCCTGATATATGGAATCCAGTAGAGGTCCATATTACCACGCATCATGTTAATAATTAAACTGTTCCTGCTGCAGTCACCCGTGAAAGAGGGGGGCACTGATGGGAGACAGGAACAAGTCAGGGAGAGACCAAATGCCCACAAAGCCCCACACAGACAGGTCCATTACCTACCGACATCTTCCAGCACATGTTCTACCACATTGGAGTATGAGAATTCCTTGTTCTTTGTTACAAGAAACATGATGTATGTCACATGGAGAATGTATTTTCTCAGGTTGCCACCAAGATACTTTAGGAAGGGATAGAGACAATTAAATAAAATTCAGACATAATAGTGCAATAAATCAATCAAGGAAGTATTTCTAGAAGCAGAATTTACTGACCAGTATGTACGAGTGTAGCTGCATGACAGCCATAAAGGGACACGAGTACTAGTCCCTATGACCATCAAGGAATAATCATCCCACATGGCTTGGGATTAGTAGTTTGCGCCAGTGGTTCCCAAACTTGTTCCTAAAGGAGTCTTAACTGTCAAGGCTTTGATATCCATGATTAAGCACAGGTGACTTAATTAGCACTTCGATCAGATTCTACACCATTTGTGCAGGAACAGATCTCTCCAAAACCTGGGCTGTTCGGTAAACACTGGTTTGTGCCATAATGAAGCTGTGCCTAGCAACTTGTCCCAAGATTAGGTGTAATGTTTAGTGATTAAGAAACATCACTTTCAAATGTAACCAACAAAGGCAAACTACCCTCATTAAAATAAAGGTCTTGCTCGATTTTCTATAACATGACCTAAATACCTGGGGGTTTTGCCTGCACACCAACCCAGTTATAGACTTGTGTAAAAAGGGGTTACAGAAAACCCTAGCCTCAGTCTCCTGGTTCTGAGCCAGGATAAAGGTGAGGTTTATGTGTAAGAGGGGTACAATGGTGGGCACCTATCCTGGTGGCCTACATTCTTTATGAGAGGCCTTGACCAAGGTCTGAACATGTGAAATGGAGACGGTAGTGAGTGCAACACAGAAGCTGTGGGTTTCAGCCACTTCTATATGCTTCATGACAGTCACCTATGTTCCAACTAGGGTGTTTGCAGAGAGGCACAAGCCTGCATAGGGCAAAGTCTCCAATTTAGGGTGCATTTACAATATATGCCTGCACTAAAATCTGTGGTCTTACCTGCTGCTCTACAACGGGGTCGGAGAAGGGCACAGTCAAGTAAAACACATTGGTGTTGTTGGGATTGGTCACACGTGTAGTACTCATCTGTCTGGGTCCCAAATCGCTGAGGGCCAACAGCACTTGGTAGATGACAAAAGACTTTAGGTCCACACTCTGATAGAAGTTCCCCAGGGACACATTGAAATAACGGTTCTCTTTGATGGTGTCTAAAGGGACAGAAGAATGTTCAGATTCTTACAGGATGACTTGGCAACAAGTCCATCATCTACTCATTTCTAAGAATAGGACCTTCTCCCCTCCCAAATCAGTAACACTCTTCCCTCAGTCTACACTCCTGTGCCAAAGAGTTAGGACTCACGGTCCAGAAAGGTGAGAGGTATCTTCTTCACTGGGGCAGCAATTTGCTTGTAGGCGGTGTGGGTCGTGGAATCATCCTTTTCAACTCCCAGCCATTGCCGCTGTAGCAGGAGGTGTATATTGTAGGTAGTCATGTAGGAGCCATTGACAATATCGCTCTGAGAAACCAAGAGAGAACTTTAGAAACTGAGTTGTTTTTTTTTTATGTCACGCTCATACTATAGCTTCTGTTTAGCACATGGGAAGTGGTGTGGGCTTAGATCCTTAAACACTGTATACAGGTGTTCTGAGTATAGACTCATCCAACTTGAATCTTACCCAACCTCATAGCAGATGTTTATCAAAAGTTGTTCTGCAAGTACAGGTTGTCAAGCAACATCTGGCACTATCACCAGTATTAACTATTTGGTATGCTGAACAGCCAGCATCTACACAGACAAACAAGAACTACAGAGTAAGTGGTACAGCAAGCACAGAATTCACCTAAACATACTGCATCAAGAGGATTTGATAGACCCCCTTGCATGTTGGAAGACTGTTGGTACCAGGACATTGTTTATGACCATTTGCCAATGCACCTGCTTAGGGTAACCATACAGCAAAGTATTCTGCCGAATTGTATCTGCACTGACCTCCATATAACCGCCAGGAGCACCATATGGCACAGTCACTTCCACCGTGGTTGAGTCACTGCGCAAGATGTACGTATTCTCCTCAACTTCAGTATCATTTAAGAGACTTGTATTAACCCCCATGGCGAACTGGCTGTTTGTGATGTTCTCATTGATCAGAGGGCTGAGGATGGCAGGGGACAGCCAGGAGAGTGCCTTCTCTGTAAACACTGGAGGGTCTGCCGGAGAGAGTACAACCCTGACTTGTGGAAGAATTGGCAAGTGGAGAAGTTGCCCACAGCAGCCCCATTTTGGAAGAGTGACTGGTAGATGGCGATGGGTTTCCGTGGGCAACTTCTCCACTTTAGAAGTTTGATGCATTGCCCCACTTGTTTGTACATATGCCATCCCCATGATTTGTAGAGAGCCATTAATTACAAGCATGATATGGCTGAACACTTACCATTGGGGCAGGCAATGGTGGTGTCCACGAAGAGACGGCGTAGAGTTTGCCTATACAACATACTACTTGAAATCAAATCGAGGTGAAAGTTTCCAAGCTGTAAAGACCATAAGATTGTTTTAAAGGTTTGCACACATGGCAGAGACCACCCGCCCCGACTTCGCAACTGTCCCATTAACGGCCAACTCACCGCAAAGATTTGAGTCTCAGAGGTATTATAGGGAGCTCTTAACACCACCCTGGTCAGAGTCTCTTTGACACCATAACCTTTGTTGATGGCTTCAATTGGAGTAAAGGCTTTGTTAGACAGCCACACTTGCCAGTTCTGGGAGATGCTCTCCTGAATGGGGGAGAAAAAAAAAATAAATAAAAAAAAATGATAAAGGCTCTGAAAATGAACCCATGGGAGTAAAGCCTGCAGACAAGGGTCCCTTCCAGTCACTAAGCCTTTAGCAGATTGTGAATTATTTTTAGATTAGGGGGAACATACATGTTCTACAGAACACTTGACCATGAAGTTCATCAGGTAGTGGTAAAGCTGGCATCCCCTGTATTTAGAGAAAGAAACTTCCCTCCTCCCTTCACCTAAACCCCCCCCCAGATTTACAGAAACATATGAACCTGAGCGTTCATGTGGGTATAACAGTGCAGTATTAAGTGCTGGAAATTTGGTGAGCTTTGATCAGGGTTGTGTGGAAAAGGCAGACAGGGGAGGCAGTGCCTCACCCACCATACACTTTAATCCAGAGTTTTGACCAATTCAAATTTGAAGATATTTATAGTCTCTACACTTTTATATATTTTTTTTTTATTGTAAAAACTGAAGAGTATGCCAAAGTATAACAGGAAAGGCCCTGCCTCACCTGACCGCACTTCACTGGCCTCTAGAACTACACTAGTGGGGCAACTGACTGCAACATGCCACATTCAATGGCCAGTTTGTGACACCAGCCTGCTTTCCACCCCTCTAATGAAACAGTCCTGGGGCAGTGTTACATCCCACAAACACTGCGAGTTGATCGGTGTTAATCATAGTTAACTGAAGTCCTCTCCCATGACGGCCAATGCTCAGACTGGAACATAGTTATGCTCTTTACTGGCCAATGGGTCTATAATTGGTTGGCTGGATCATGACTTTCTGGACACATTTTATGGTTCCCTCCATTGTGCAGTTCATCACTTACCACAGAAGTATAGATGGTCTTCAGGAGGTCAGATGAAATCATTCTCTTGACAGACACCTAGTATGAACCACAATGCTGTTTAGGCAACTCCCTTCTAGACATTAGATCCAAGCATCCAGTCAGTCTACAAGGGCATAATGGACCACCACCCTCCAAGCATGCAATAAGATTAAGAGGCCCTGAAGCAAAGCCAGACTGAACATTTTGTTAGGAGGGGGGGGGGGATTATGGAGATAAACATTCAACTTAACCTTGGCCAATTAGAGTGCATGGAAGATAAACTTGCAAGACAGAATTTATCAGTCATTAGGATAGAAGTGTAGACATGTGTAAAGCTTGGTAATATTTCAGGCCTCAGACGGCTACCCTTGTGAAGACCCAGTGTTAGTCTTTTCACACTAGCCCAAGCTGTAGGACTGACGTTGTTAGATTCCCCACCATGGTGGCCCAGGAGAGGTCAGTCACTCCAGGCACAAGGGTGCCAGTTTCTCACATCTGCTGCTGGAGCTCCTGAACCCATATACACCAACAGCCATTGTGATGGGTATCTCACAGAATGTGTTTGCATCGAGTCAAGTTGTCTAGATACTCCATACCACCACATGACATCCAACCGAGAGGTTGTTCTGAACTCACCTCCATGTAGTTTTCCTCACATATGATCTCCCTCTCATCCCAGGGGTCACTAGGACTAATACTGCAGGACATGGACACCGGATAGACAACAATCGTACCAGCAGCATTAACCTTGAACTGCATTGTGATAGCATAAGTCTTGTCCTCCTGCGGAGATCATTCTGATGTTAACCACAGAAAAAGGGAGGGGGGGGGGGGTGTGTGTGGAGGAAGATAAAAAAGTAGCAGAGGGATACATACAGTGTTCTTAATCCAGCAGCCAAGAAAAGATATCCTGATTTCCACATTGTCATATACATCATTGGTGATTGTGTAGCCACACTGGGCTGCCCTTCCTTCAGTCATTCTATCCATTTTGCCAGTGTCAGCTGTGATAGATGAAGTTAGATGCATCAAATTTAGGCACCTTTTAAGACATTTGTTTGTTTTTTTTGGTTCCTAGTATCTGGATGCCATCTACTTACTCAACACATCCAGCTCCCATGGACTTGACCCAAAGAAATCTTGGTCCACCCAGAGCCAGAAGATGCGCTCCAGACAGGCAGTCTTCAGCACGCCTGCAGAAAATAATGGTGGTCAGTCTCCCGTGATGCTAGAGTAGAGACCAACCCAAGGGTCCTCCTGAGCGCTTTAAGACTGTCACTAATGTAATCCTTTGACCTCTTCCTTAACCCAGTAATTAGTTACCAGGAGGGTCCTCTAGAGGGAGCCATCCCAAGTGAGCCACTCCAGCACACAAAAATAAAATACACACTAAGGGGTTTATGCATCAAGCAGTGAGAAGTGTGGATAGGAGTACCAGTGTAGAAGTTGCCCATAGCAACAAGTCAGCTCCTATATATTTTATAGACTACTTGATAAATACTACTTCACGGTCAAATGGAATGGTTGCTATGGGCAACTTCCCCATGCTTGATACATAAACCTATGTTACACAAGCTGACCCACATGGTAGACAACATCCACCATGTAGGAACATTTGTCACCTTCTACTCCAGGAAGTAGAGTACCAGACTGATCATGGCTTTACTCTGACAAGAAGTCCCTACAGGTTATAAGAGACCCCCATACTGCCAGCAGTCCAAAGTCTGGTTTTAAATCCAGTTTGTGGTGAGGGAGGAAATCTGAGTTACTATTGAGCAATGGCCCAATCAGATTCTAGTTTGGTGGTAAAACCAGTAGGGCAGCAGAAGTTAAAGTTACCCTTGACCCAACAAAACTTAGCTAGTGAGAATACCCTCACATCACCACATGTAATAGCTGTTACTGTACTGAGTCAATAGAAATGGACTTCAAAGACCAGGCCCACCCCATGAGAACGGCAGTGAAGTCTGCCCATAGTGTCAGTTCTCATTGGCACCATTTCTATATGCCAAGGGCACCACAAGTACAAATACCTCCACAGCAACCCCTAAGCTGAGCTCTTGGAAAGGGGGGGGGGGGGTGTAAGCCCACCTGAAGTAACAGTTTAACCTGAGGTAGCCAGAGAGAAGTCACATTGACTTCTTGCACCTCACCCACAGCTTGTGTGCTATTAATGAACAGTTCTTATGGCTTCAATGTCACCGATTAGGTCTGGAAGCAGTGGTCTTCTGCTCAAGTTGGTTCACTCCCAAGTAGTGTGGCCTGTCCTAGTCAAGCTGCTCTGTTAAGGGTCTATTTACTAAGGCTTAGTAAAATGGATCCCCTAGACCAAAGATGGGGGCTCCCCAGGCCCAGGGGCCATATAAGGCCCATGGAATCATTTGGTCTGGCCCTTGGTGCTTTTTTTCTGCTAGCCTCATCTGGCTAGCAGGGTTCCTAGAATGGCACTCTGCACACAAAATCTATGCAGCAGTGCCACCTGGAGCATCCTTAGGACACTTCAGAGTCATAGCTCCCTGGAGCATCCTCAGGATGCTCCAGGCTTTGCTGTAATCAACAATTACAGCCCTGCCCCCATGTGGGGACACACACACACAAAGTTCCCCCACCCCTGCCCTAGACCAAAGAGAATTAGCTCTGCACTCTGACAGGCACCTCTAGTACAGATATTGTAGGTCAAATAGCTGAAACTTCGGGCAGCCCACTGTAATATCACTAACCCAAACCTCTAGATACTGGGGAGGGGGCCAGACAAGACATGCTCCCTATACATTCACCATATTTAGCTCAGTTATACCATAACATACATTAGTCCTATATAGTAGTGGGCTAACAAGTATTTAGGCAGGTATAGTACACAGTCAAAAGAGAGTTAGGAGAGACTTACCAGTGGGGAAAGAGGCCGCTTGTACAAGGTACGGGCCCACCGCACACAGGAGCATAGCTCTGAAGTCAGGAGAGAAGATCTAGATTTTAGTACAATTAGACCCAGACTGAACGGGGCAAGAGCCCCAGGTCCCACAACCTAACCATTCTCCCAGCACCAGTTATATGTCAAATAACAATTTAACTCACAAAACAATCCCCCCCCCCCCACCCTTAAAACATTAGGGCTGATAGAAGTAGAGTGCAATTAAGAATCAATATTTAACTAACCCCAACAACTAGTTGATGTCACCCCTTAGTGTCTGTTACACTTTGCCCAACTACCCACATTAAAGAACCTGGGCATGGACACAAGGTGGCATTACTCAGATTACAGATTAGGCAGCTATAACAGCAGGAAAGGCATGCTAGCACTTGTAGTACCACAACAGGTGGGGAGCCACAGGCTGCTTACTTGTGGTGCATAAAAGTTATAAAGATAAAAACAGAACATACTATTTAAAAAAAAAAACCCCTCCAAATTACTTACCCAGTGAGGAGCGTACACATGGTTCCAGTGCCCATTCAGGCAACAATGCTCCACTCAGACTAGCAGAAACACAGAGAGTGCAGACATACTCCACGTCTGCTAGGTCGCTTTATATAGCAGGGTCTACAGGCTCACCTGAGGCCAATTACCCACTAATTAGGGACAATTATACCTCCTCCCGCTCACTCATTTTCTCTATCTATCTATCTATCTATCTATCTATCTATCTATCTATCTATCTATCTATCTATCTATCCATTCCAAAAGATCCCTAAATTGGGAGAACATGTATATTTTTATCTATCGATGATTGCAGGATACAGCCACCATCGCTGGGGATCGCAGGTGCGGGGAAGCTCGCTACCGCACTATTATGAAGAAGCGCTGGCCGTCCTCCTATGCTATAGCAGATGCAGTACAGAGGAAAAATTAAAGCTTTTTTTTTTATTCAAATAGTTTTTTTTTAAGTTAAAATTATGTATAATTTTTATGTTTTAATGATTATTTTTATTTGGAAGGAATCTGTATCTGGAAACTCTAGACAGGGCTACACATTTGGCGCGTGCTGTGAAGGGTCCCCAGCTGGCCGGAAATGCGATAATCCACTGAAATGTTATTGTTTTATAAATAGCCCTGAAAAATCTGTTTTTATCGTTGTCATCTTGGAAATAGCACGTGGGCCTTTTCAGGGGCATTTGGTAATAGACCCCTTGGGATTGTAATCATCGGTAAGCGTAGGCAGATAATGGGTGTAATAAAGACTGCGGTAAATCAGACAATTTATTGATCCAAGTCAGTGACTAGAGCATTGGGACATGCTCCCACAGGAATGTAGTGAGTGACACCACACTATCCTGTACCTGCCAACACCGGGACTGGGGTGTGGCACAGTGGGACATGGCAGCACCCCTGCAATTTTAATACCGGCAGTGTAACACCTCCTAACCCCACGTTCCTCCTTTTCCCTATCACAGTACAGTCTTCCAAAATGGGGACTGTCCAGCTAAAAGCTGGGTGGCAGTCAGTATTGCTGTTGGCACCAGAAGCCTAAATCCAACATGGGCCCGATCTGTGTGGAGTTTGTATATTCTCCTCGTGACTGTGGAGGAGATGTATCAATCCTTAGAGAGGCATAGAGTGGAGAATTTGCTCATTGCAACAAGTCCGTTTCTAGCTATCATTTCTCTAGCACCATCTATAAAATGAGAGTAATGGTGCATACACACGATCAGATTTTTCCTTCAGATATGAACGATAACGATTTAAAAATCGTTCAGTCGTTCATATCTGAAGGAAAATCGTTCATATCTGACATGCCTGAACGATGGACGATCAACGATGCGCGTTCCCGTTTGTCAGATAACGATATCTGACATCTGATGGGTTTGCAGTCAGACTTGGACGATTCCATTCATTTTAATGCAGTCAAAAATTGTTCAATCGTTCAAATCGTTCAAAACTTTGGTCAAATCGTTCAAATCGTTCAAATCGTTTAGTCGTTCAGTCGTTCATCTGACAAATCTGACAAGTCTGACAAATCTGACCGTGTGTACGCTCCATAATGGTGCATACACACGATCAGATTTTTTCTTCAGATATGGACGATAACGATTTAAAAATCGTTCAGTCGTTCATATCTGAAGGAAAATCGTTCATATCTGACATGCCTGAACGATGGACGATCAACGATGCGCGTTCCCGTTTGTCAGATAACGATATCTGACATCTGATGGGTTTGCAGTCAGACTTGGACGATTCCATTCATTTTAATGCAGTCAAAAATCGTTCAATCGTTCAAATCGTTCAAATCGTTCAAAACTTTGGACAAATCGTTCAAATCGTTCAGATCGTTTAATCGTTCAATCGTTCATCTGACAAATCTGACAAGTCTGACAAATCTGACCGTGTGTACGCTCCATTATGGTGCATACACACGATCAGATTTTTTCTTCAGATATGGACGATAACGATTTAAAAATCGTTCAGTCGTTCATATCTGATGAAAAATCGTTCATATCTGACATGCCTGAACGATGGACGATCAACGATGCGCGTTCCCGTTTGTCAGATAACGATATCTGACATCTGATGGGTTTGCAGTCAGATTTGGACGATTCCATTCATTTTAATGCAGTTAAAAATCGTTCAATCGTTCAAATCGTTCAAATCGTTCAAAACTTTGGTCAAATCGTCCAAATCGTTCAAATCGTTTAATCGTTCAGTCGTTCATCTGACAAATCTGACAAGTCTGACAAATCTGACCGTGTGTACGCTCCATTAAGCTGCATACACACGTAATGGAGCGTACACACGGTCAGATTTGTCAGACTTGTCAGATTTGTCAGATGAACGACTGAACGATTAAACGATTTGAACGATTTGGACGATTTGACCAAAGTTTTGAACGATTTGAACGATTTGAACGATTGAACGATTTTTAACTGCATTAAAATGAATGGAATCGTCCAAGTCTGACTGCAAACCCATCAGATGTCAGATATCGTTATCTGACAAACGGGAACGCGCATCGTTGATCGTCCATCGTTCAGGCATGTCAGATATGAACGATTTTCCTTCAGATATGAACGACTGAACGATTTTTAAATCGTTATCGTCCATATCTGAAGAAAAAATCTGATCGTGTGTATGCACCATAAAGATTTTCTGTCCAACCATCCAACTAGTTGATTGGTTGGAATGAAAATCTGGTAACGTATGGGAGTAACTGATGATCAGCAATTTGCTCCTAAATACCAGAAAACAGATGAAAATGGTCGGTCAGACAAGTTTGTTAAATGTTTGATCTAAACAATTTGTTCAAACAAGTTTTTGTCCATTTTCCGGCGTTTGGGAGCAAATTGCTGATTGTCATTTGCTGTCATACCTTACCAGATTTTCATTCCAACCAATCAACTAGTTGGCTGGTTGGACAGATAATCTTTACGTGTGTACTGTAACCAGTAGCGGCTCCAGGCACGGGCAAGCCGGTCCGTCGCCCGGAGCACCACTGCATCCGGAGGGCGCAGGAAACGCCCACCAGGTAGAGGAAATATTTAAGCTCAGGAGGAGGGAAGGGGCGGCAACTCCATACAGCGCTGGGCGCAGCGCAGCCTAGCGCCGGCCCTGACCGTAACCCAACTTTAGAAACTCTGCCCCTCCCCCGTGTTGGTTTCTTTCTGGTTTTCTAGTTTCCCACCACACACCAAAGCCATACTGGTAGGTTAAGCATCTTAAAAAATGAACCCTCTGTTGCCTTTGTGTGTCTGTGTGGTATAGATTTAGATTGTCAGCTTCCCTGTGGCAGGAACTGATGTGAGTTATGAATACATACTCGCCTACTCCCCCCCGGTATGTAATTTTGGGGAAACTCCTGAATTTTGTGGCGCTCCCTTGCTCTCCTAGAAGTGTAGGCCAGTCTCCCCGATCACAACATACAGCGTAGCGCAGGGCTGCGATGGCGCCATCTGCACCTCACCCCTGGGGACCCACACTTTTCGGGATCCCCTGGATTTGTGCCCCCAGGCAGTCGGCTGAAAATATTATCTGTACAGCGATGCACTATATAAATGCAGGGTGATAGGGGGAGGAACCTGCCCGCTACCCAACATCAATGGAACTACCTGGCAGTGGCTAATGTGCTGGTGCCATGCTATGGCATGTCACCATGGTAACAGTCCTTTAAGGATGCACACTAGCGCAGGCCTGGCCAACCTGTGGCTCGCCAGCTGTTGCAAAACTACAAGTCCCAGCATGCACTGCCACAATTTTGGCATTCCCCAATTGCAAAACTGTGGCAGGGCATGCTGGGACTTGTAGTTTCGCAAACAGCCAGAGAGCCACAGGTTGGCCAGGCCTACGTGACTAGCGGCATGGAATCAATGGGGAATATAATGTAACAGCAGCAGTCTTCCTGCGACATAAACCATGTGACCCACAATGATGTCACTTATAATATATAGGGTATGTCTATTTTCCGCTTAAGTCCAGGGTCTGACCTGAGATTTGGAACACAGGGGAAGATGTACTAAGCTCTGGGAAGTTATAAAAGTAGAGAGTGATAAACGACCAACCAATCAGCTCCTGTCACTTTTCAAACACAGCTTGTTATAATGACAGTTAGGAGCTGAGTGGCTGGTACTTTATCATTGCTGTGACAGCTGCAGACAATGCACTTAATTGTGCCCATTCCACAGCTCATGGTGCTTTGATCAATAAAAGCCCAATACTGAAGGCAGATCATTCTGACTTGATCTATTATTATTTTTATTATTATCTGGTATTATACTTATTATTATCTAGTGTCCCCGGTGTTATTTCAGAGTGACTTATAGCCCCCCTCCCCCCCCCCCCACTCCATTTAGGGCTTTGAAGACCAACAAGCCATTAACAAAGATGGCCGCCCAACAGCAGTAACAGGGCCGAGGTGCGCCTGCGCAGCGCCCTCACTTAAGATGGCGCCCACCTAGGCGCATGGATGACCTCAACAATTTGGTAGGGAGCAGAAACGTGATCATGGTTTTGTGCATGCTGGGAGATGTAGTCTTTGTGCTGGGCTGTACGCCCGGAGCATGCTGGGAGTTGTTGGCACATGGCCCTGATGGTAATGTCTAAATCCCCTTCACGGAGAGGACCCTTGCTGATGGTGCACACACTGACACTGCAGTCATCCTCAGAGCATGGAGTACGGTGCTGTGCAGCAGCCGCTATTCGGGGGTGCCCTGTCCGCAGCCATACCCCCCTCCTGCCAGGATGTCAGGTGGGAGGATTAGATTGCCAGCATTACCAGTAATATGTCCCTGATACTGTTACACTCTTCCCTCTTGTGGTGGGATTAGATTGCTAGCTCCTGTGCTCACCAGTAATACATATCAGGCACTGGTGTAGTCCTCCTAGTTTTTGCAAGGAATAGATTGCCAGCTCCTGAGGTCACCAGTGATATTTCTCTGCTGACACTGGTATAGCCGTCTATCATCATGTGCTGGGATTAGATTGCCAGCTCCTGTGGTCACCAGTAATATATATCAGACACTGGTGTAGTCCTCTGTCATGTGCTGGGATTAGATGGCCAGCTCTTGTGGTCACAGTAATGTACTATCTGACCCTAGTGCTGGGATTAGATGGCCAGCTCTTGTGGTCACAGTAATTTGTACTATCTGACCCTAGTGCTGGGATTAGATGGCCAGCTCTTGTGGTCACAGTAATCTGTAATCACAGACACTAGTGCTGGGATTAGATGGCCAGCTCTTGTGGTCACAGTAATCTGTAATCACAGACACTAGTATAGTAATTTATCATGTGCTGGAATTAAATGGCCAGCTCTTGTGGTCACCGTAATAAATCTGTAATATTTGACCCTAGTGCTGAGATTAGATTGCCAGCTCTTGTGGTCACAGTAATACATCTGTAATCTCTGATACTAGTATAGTACTCTATCATGTGCTGGGATTAGATGGCCAGCTCCTGTACTATAAATTGAATCTCTGCACTGCTATAGTCCTCTGTCATGTGCTGGGATTAAGTTGCCAGAATTTGTGCCCACCAGTAATATGTAATCTCTCGTTTAGCTACTGGGCTACCTTCACTCTCTGTCACCCCCTCCCCACTATCCTGCAACCCCCACCTCATTTTAGTGACTGCCCTGTCCCCCCCCCACAGTGACCTGCGGGAGATCCCGGACAATCAGGAGGTGTTCATCCACAGGAGCACCGACCAGAGCATCATCGTGGAACTTCTGGAATATCAAGAGGGGATGTCGGACCCTGATGCTGCCCGGTGAGGGGTACATGTGGATATATAAGACGGAGGGGATAGGAGGAGGTACACATGGATATATGGGATGGGGAGGGGTACACATGGATATATGGGATGGGGAGGGCTACACATGGATATATGGGATGGGGAGGAGGTACACATGGATATATGGGGAGGGGTACACATGGATATACGGGATAGGAGGAGGTACACATGGATATACGGGATAGGAGGTGTACGCTTGGATATATGGGTTGGGGAGGGGTACACCTGGATATACGGGATAGGAGGAGGTACACATGGATATATGGGATGGGGAGGGGGTACACATGGATATATGGGATGGGGAGGGGGGTACACATGGATATATGGGATGGGGAGGGGGGTACACATGGATATATGGGATGAGGAGGGGTACACATGGATATACGGGATGGGGAGGAGGTACACATGGATATATGGGATGGGGGGGGGTACACATGGATATATGGGATGGGGGGGGGTACACATGGATATATGGGATGAGGAGGGGTACACATGGATATATGGGATATGGAGGAGGTACACATGGATATATGGGATATGGAGGAGGTACACATGGATATACGGGATGAGGAGGGGTACACATGGATATACGGGATGAGGAGGGGTACACATGGATATACGGGATGGGGAGGGGTACACATGGATATACGGGATGGGGAGAGGTACACATGGATATACGGGATGGGGAGGGGTACACATGGATATACGGGATGGGGAGGGGTACACATGGATATACGGGATGGGGAGGGGTACACATGGATATACGGGATGGGGAGAGGTACACATGGATATACGGGATGGGGAGGGGTACACATGGATATACGGGATGGGGAGGGGTACACATGGATATACGGGATGGGGAGGGGGGTACACATGGATATACGGGATGGGGAGGGGGGTACACATGGATGTATGGGATGGGGAGGGGTACTGACTGTTTCATCTGTCCCTGGGATAGGTACCACTTTGAAGATGTAGCTGCGAGTAACGATGCCCAGGGGAGGGCAGAGATCGTGAGTGTGGAGCCCCTCCCACTGGCACAGCTCTCTCTCACCAGCTGCAGTAGTGCATGGGCACTCACCGGCCACCAACTAGTAGCCAAATTCAATGAACTGGTAAGTGGCCTTCTAGTACTTACTATTGCTGCCTGGGATAGTGTAATGCCAACAAGCGCTACACTAAGACATGTATATTCTAATGGTAGCAGTGGTATTAAAGGGGCGCTATCCATAAAACTGTATATCATGATAATAGTGCTCAGTAATACTGTACACCAGCAGTAATAGTAACAGCATTAATAAGCCACTAGTGATAATAGTGCCCGGTAATATACCAGCAGTAATACTAATGATATTAATAAGCCACCAGTGCCCGGTAATATACCAGCAGTAATAGTAACAGCATTAATAAGCCACTAGTGATAATAGTGCCCAGTAATATACCAGCAGTGATACTAATGATATTAATAAGCCACCAGTGCCCAGTAATATACCAGCAGTAATAGTAACAGCATTAATAAGCCAATAGTGATAGTAGTGCCCGGTAATATACCAGCAGTGATACTAATGATATTAATAAGCCACCAGTGCCCAGTAATATACCAGCAGTAATAGTAACAGCATTAATAAGCCACTAGTGATAATAGTGCCCGGTAATATACCAGCAGTAATAGTAACAGCATTAATAAGCCACTAGTGATAATAGTGCCCAGTAATATACCAGCAGTGATACTAATGATATTAATAAGCCACCAGTGCCCAGTAATATACCAGCAGTAATAGTAACAGCATTAATAAGCCACTAGTGATAATAGTGCCCGGTAATATACCAGCAGTAATAGTAACAGCATTAATAAGCCACTAGTGATAGTAGTGCCCGGTAATATACCAGCAGTAATAGTAATGACATTAATAAGCCACTAGTGATAATAGTGCCCGGTAATATACCAGCAGTAATAGTAATGATATAAGTAAGCCACTAGTGATAATAGTGCCCGGTAATATACCAGCAGCAATAGTAATGACATTAATAAGCCACTAGTGATAATAGTGCCCGGTAATATACCAGCAGTGATAGTAATGACATTAATAAGCCACTAGTGATAATAGTGCCCGGTAATATACCAGCAGTAATAGTGATGACATTAATAAGCCACTAGTGATAATAGTGCCCGGTAATATACCAGCAGTAATAGTAATGATATTAATAAGCCACTAGTGATAATAGTGCCCGGTAATATACCAGCAGTAATAGTAATGATATAAGTAAGCCACTAGTGATAATAGTGCCCGGTAATATACCAGCAGCAATAGTAATGACATTAATAAGCCACTAGTGATAATAGTGCCCAGTAATATACCAGCAGTGATAGTAATGATATTAATAAGCCACTAGTGATAATAGTGCCCGGTAAAATACCAGCAGTAATAGTATTGACATTAATAAGCCACTAGTGATAATAGTGCCCGGTAATATACCAGCAGTAATAGTAATGACATGAATAAGCCACTAGTGATAATAGTGCCCGGTAATATACCAGCAGTAATAGTATTGACATTAATAAGCCACTAGTGATAATAGTGCCCGGTAATATACCAGCAGTAATAGTAATGACATGAATAAGCCACTAGTGATAATAGTGCCCGGTAATATACCAGCAGTAATAGTAATGACATTAATAAGCCACTAGTGATAATAGTACCCGGTAAAATACCAGCAGTAATAGTAATGATATTAATAAGCCACTAGTGATAATAGTGCCCGGTAATATACCAGCAGTAATAGTAATGATATAAGTAAGCCACTAGTGATAATAGTGCCCGGTAATATACCAGCAGTGATAGTAATGACATTAATAAGCCACTAGTGATAATAGTGCCCGGTAATATACCAGCAGTAATAGTAATGACATTAATAAGCCACTAGTGATAATAGTGCCCGGTAATATACCAGCAGTAATAGTAATGACATTAATAAGCCACTAGTGATAATAGTGCCCGGTAATATACCTGCAGTGATAGTAATGATATTAATAAGCCACTAGTGATAATAGTGCCCGGTAATATACCAGCAGTAATAGTAATGACATTAATAAGCCACTAGTGATAATAGTGCCCGGTAATATACCAGCAGTAATAGTAATGACATTAATAAGCCACTAGTGATAATAGTGCCCGGTAATATACCAGCAGTGATAGTAATGACATTAATAAGCCACTAGTGATAATCGTGCCCGGTAATATACCAGCAGTAATAGTAATGACATGAATAAGCACTAGTGATAGTAGTGCCCGGTAATATACCAGCAGTGATAGTAATGACATTAATAAGCCACAAATGATAATAGTGCCCGGTAATATACCAGCAGTAATGATAATGACATTAATAAGCACTAGTGATAATAGTGCCCGGTAATATACCAGCAGTAATAGTAATGACATTAATAAGCCACTAGTGATAATAGTGCCCGGTAATATACCAGCAGTAATAGTAATGACATTAATAAGCCACTACGGATAATAGTGCCCGCTAATATACCAGCAGTGATAGTAATGACATTAATAAGCCACCAGTGCCCGGTAATATACCAGCAGTGATAGTAATGACATTAATAAGCCACTAGTGATAATAGTGCCCGGTAATATACCAGCAGTAATAGTAATGACATTAATAAGCCACTAGTGATAATAGTGCCCGGTAATATACCAGCAGTAATAGTAATGACATTAATAAGCCACTAGTGATAATAGTGCCCGGTAATATACCAGCAGTAATGATAATGACATTAATAAGCTACTAGTGATAATAGTGCCCGGTAATATACCAGCAGTAATAGTAATGACATGAATAAGCACTAGTGATAATAGTGCCCGGTAATATACCAGCAGTAATAGTAATGACATTAATAAGCCACTAGTGATAATAGTGCCCGGTAATATACCAGCAGTAATAGTAATGACATGAATAAGCCACTAGTGATAATAGTGCCCGGTAATATACCAGCAGTAATAGTAATGACATTAATAAGCCACTAGTGATAATAGTGCCCGGTAATATACCAGCAGTAATAGTAATGATATTAATAAGCCACTAGTGATAATAGTGCCCGGTAATATACCAGCAGTAATAGTAATGACATTAATAAGCCACTAGTGATAATAGTGCCCGGTAATATACCAGCAGTAATAGTAATGACATTAATAAGCCACTAGTGATAATAGTGCCCGGTAATATACCAGCAGTAATAGTAATGATATTAATAAGCCACTAGTGATAATCGTGCCCGGTAATATACCAGCAGTAATAGTAATGACATTAATAAGCCACTAGTGATAATAGTGCCCGGTAATATACCAGCAGTAATAGTAATGACATTAATAAGCCACTAGTGATAATAGTGCCCGGTAATATACCAGCAGTAATAGTAATGACATTAATAAACCACTAGTGATAATAGTGCCCGGTAATATACCAGCAGTGATAGTAATGACATGAATAAGCACTAGTGATAATAGTGCCCGGTAATATACCAGCAGTGATAGTAATGACATGAATAAGCACTAGTGATAATAGTGCCCGGTAATATACCAGCAGTAGTAATAGAGATTATATAATATTCTGCAGTGTCACTAGAGCATCATAGTACGTCTCTCGTACGTCCCATAGTTATAGGTTAGTTATCTGAGAATAATATAATTAATTGTGCAGGTAGAGGGCAGTAATAGAAACACAACTGGGCTGTGTGTATATACATGAGTGTACAGCGTATTACACCTAGGCTGTGTGTGTGTGTATATATACATGAGTGTACAGCATATTACACCTGGGCTGTGTGTGTGTATATACATGAGTGTACAGCGTATTACACCTGGGCTGTGTGTGTATATACATGAGTGTACAGCGTATTACACCTGGGCTGTGTGTGCGTATATACATGTGTACAGCATATTACACCTGGGCTGTGTGTGTGTATATATACATGAGTGTACAGCATATTACACCTGGTCTGTGTGTATATATACATGAGTGTACAGCATATTACACCTGGGCTGTGTGTGTATATACATGAGTGTACAGCGTATTACACCTGGGCTGTGTGTGTGTATATATACATGAGTGTACAGCGTATTACACCTGGGCTGTGTGTGTGTATATACATGAGTGTACAGCGTATTACACCTGGGCTGTGTGTGTGTATATACATGAGTGTACAGCATATTACACCTGGGCTGTGTATGTGTATATACATGAGTGTACAGCGTATTACACCTGGGCTGTGTGTGTGTATATACATGTGTACAGCATATTACACCTGGGCTGTGTGTGTATATACATGAGTGTACAGCGTATTACACCTGGGCTGTGTGTATATACATGTGTACAGCGTATTACACCTGGGCTGTGTGTGTGTGTATATACATGTGTACAGCATATTACACCTGGGCTGTGTGTGTGTATATACATGAGTGTACAGCGTATTACACCTGGGCTGTGTGTGTGTGTGTATATACATGAGTGTACAGCATATTACACCTGGGCTGTGTGTATATACATGAGTGTACAGCATATTACACCTGGGCTGTGTGTGTGTGTATATACATGAGTGTACAGCGTATTACACCTGGGCTGTGTGTGTGTGTATATACATGAGTGTATAGCATATTACACCTGGGCTGTGTGTGTATATACATGAGTGTACAGCGTATTACACCTGGGCTGTGTGTGTGTGTATATACATGAGTGTACAGCGTATTACACCTGGGCTGTGTGTGTGTGTGTGTATATACATGAGTGTACAGCATATTACACCTGGGCTGTGTGTGTGTGTATATACTAGGGATGTGCAGGCTCGGATAGGTTCGAGTTTGCACGTGGAGTTCGGATTTTTCCCTCCAAAAAAACGGAACTCAGAACGAGGCAAAACGTCATCTTACATGGACGAACATCATCATTCCTGGACAAAAGACCAGGAATGATGATGTTCGTCCATGTAAGATGACGTTTTGCCTCGTTCTGAGTTCCGTTTTTTTGGAGGGAAAAATCCGAACTCCACGTGCAAACTCGAACCTATCCGAGCCTGCACATCCCTATATATACATGAGTGTACAGCGTATTACACCTGGGCTGTGTGTGTGTGCGTATATACATGTGTACAGCATATTACACCTGGTCTGTGTGTGTGTATATATACATGAGTGTACAGCGTATTACACCTGGTCTGTGTGTGTGTGTGTATATACATGAGTGTACAGCATATTACACCTGGTCTGTGTGTGTGTATATATACATGAGTGTACAGCATATTACACCTGGGCTGTGTGTGTATATACATGTGTGTATAGCGTATTACACCTGGGCTGTGTGTATATAGATACACGAGTGTACAGCGTATTACACCTGGGCTGTGTGTGTGTATATACATGTGTACAGCATATTACACCTGGGCTGTGTGTGTGTATATACATGTGTACAGCATATTACACCTGGGCTGTGTGTGTATATACATGAGTGTACAGCATATTACACCTGGGCTGTGTGTGTATATACATGAGTGTACAGCATATTACACCTGGGCTGTGTGTGTGTGTATGTACATGAGTGTACAGCATATTACACCTGGGCTGTGTGTGTATATATGAGTGTACAGCGTATTACACCTGGGCTGTGTGTGTGTGTGTGTATATACATGAGTGTACAGCGTATTACACCTGGGCTGTGTGTATATACATGAGTGTACAGCGTATTACACCTGGGCTGTGTGTGTGTGTGTGTGTGTATATACATGTGTACAGCATATTACACCTGGGCTGTGTGTGTGTATATACATGAGTGTACAGCGTATTACACCTGGGCTGTGTGTGTATATACATGAGTGTACAGCATATTACACCTGGGCTGTGTGTGTATATATGAGTGTACAGCATATTACACCTGGGCTGTGTGTGTGTATATACATGAGTGTACAGCATATTACACCTGGGCTGTGTGTGTGTGTATATACATGAGTGTACAGCGTATTACACCTGGGCTGTGTGTGTGTGTATATACATGAGTGTACAGCGTATTACACCTGGGCTGTGTGTGTATATACATGAGTGTACAGCATATTACACCTGGGCTGTGTGTGTGTGTATATACATGAGTGTACAGCATATTACACCTGGGCTGTGTGTGTGTATATACATGACTGTACAGCATATTACACCTGGGCTGTGTGTGTATATATGAGTGTATAGCGTATTACACCTGGGCTGTGTGTGTGTGTGTGTGTGTATATACATGAGTGTACAGCGTATTACACCTGCTCTGTGTGTGTGTATATATACATGAGTGTACAGCGTATTACACCTGGGCTGTATGTGTGTATATGAGTGTACAGCATATTACACCTGGGCTGTGTGTGTGTGTATATACATGAGTGTACAGCGTATTACACCTGGGCTGTGTGTGTGTATATACATGAGTGTACAGCGTATTACACCTGGGCTGTGTGTGTATATACATGAGTGTACAGCATATTACACCTGGGCTGTGTGTGTGTGTATATACATGAGTGTACAGCATATTACACCTGGGCTGTGTGTGTGTGTATATACATGAGTGTACAGCGTATTACACCTGGTCTGTGTGTGTGTGTATATACATGAATGTACAGCGTATTACACCTGGGCTGTGTGTGTGTATATACATGAGTGTACAGCGTATTACACCTGGGCTGTGTGTGTGTGTGTATATACATGAGTGTACAGCATATTACACCTGGGCTGTGTGTGTGTATATATAAATGAGTGTACAGCATATTACACCTGGGCTGTGTGTGTGTATATACATGAGTGTACAGCATATTACACCTGGGCTGTGTGTGTATATATGAGTGTACAGCATATTACACCTGGGCTGTGTGTGTGTATATACATGAGTGTACAGCGTATTACACCTGGTCTGTGTGTGTGTGTGTATATACATGAGTGTACAGCATATTACACCTGGTCTGTGTGTGTGTATATATACATGAGTGTACAGCATATTACACCTGGGCTGTGTGTGTATATACATGTGTGTATAGCGTATTACACCTGGGCTGTGTGTATATAGATACACGAGTGTACAGCGTATTACACCTGGGCTGTGTGTGTGTATATACATGTGTACAGCATATTACACCTGGGCTGTGTGTGTGTATATACATGTGTACAGCATATTACACCTGGGCTGTGTGTGTATATACATGAGTGTACAGCATATTACACCTCGGCTGTGTGTGTATATACATGAGTGTACAGCATATTACACCTGGGCTGTGTGTGTGTGTATGTACATGAGTGTACAGCATATTACACCTGGGCTGTGTGTGTGTGTATATACATGAGTGTACAGCGTATTACACCTGGGCTGTGTGTGTGTGTGTGTATATACATGAGTGTACAGCGTATTACACCTGGGCTGTGTGTATATACATGAGTGTACAGCGTATTACACCTGGGCTGTGTGTGTGTGTGTGTGTGTATATACATGTGTACAGCATATTACACCTGGGCTGTGTGTGTGTATATACATGAGTGTACAGCGTATTACACCTGGGCTGTGTGTGTATATACATGAGTGTACAGCATATTACACCTGGGCTGTGTGTGTATATATGAGTGTACAGCATATTACACCTGGGCTGTGTGTGTGTATATACATGAGTGTACAGCATATTACACCTGGGCTGTGTGTGTGTGTATATACATGAGTGTACAGCGTATTACACCTGGGCTGTGTGTGTGTGTATATACATGAGTGTACAGCGTATTACACCTGGGCTGTGTGTGTATATACATGAGTGTACAGCATATTACACCTGGGCTGTGTGTGTGTGTATATACATGAGTGTACAGCATATTACACCTGGGCTGTGTGTGTGTATATACATGACTGTACAGCATATTACACCTGGGCTGTGTGTGTATATATGAGTGTATAGCGTATTACACCTGGGCTGTGTGTGTGTGTGTGTGTGTATATACATGAGTGTACAGCGTATTACACCTGCTCTGTGTGTGTGTATATATACATGAGTGTACAGCGTATTACACCTGGGCTGTATGTGTGTATATGAGTGTACAGCATATTACACCTGGGCTGTGTGTGTGTGTATATACATGAGTGTACAGCGTATTACACCTGGGCTGTGTGTGTGTATATACATGAGTGTACAGCGTATTACACCTGGGCTGTGTGTGTATATACATGAGTGTACAGCATATTACACCTGGGCTGTGTGTGTGTGTATATACATGAGTGTACAGCATATTACACCTGGGCTGTGTGTGTGTGTATATACATGAGTGTACAGCGTATTACACCTGGTCTGTGTGTGTGTGTATATACATGAATGTACAGCGTATTACACCTGGGCTGTGTGTGTGTATATACATGAGTGTACAGCGTATTACACCTGGGCTGTGTGTGTGTGTGTGTATATACATGAGTGTACAGCATATTACACCTGGGCTGTGTGTGTGTATATATAAATGAGTGTACAGCATATTACACCTGGGCTGTGTGTGTGTATATACATGAGTGTACAGCGTATTACACCTGGGCTGTGTGTGTGTATATACATGTGTACAGCATATTACACCTGGGCTGTGTGTGTGTGTATATACATGAATGTACAGCGTATTACACCTGGGCTGTGTGTGTATATACATGAATGTACAGCGTATTACACCTGGGCTGTGTGTGTGTGTATATACATGAGTGTACAGCGTATTACACCTGGGCTGTGTGTGTGTATATACATCAGTGTACAGCGTATTACACCTGGGCTGTGTGTGTGTATGTACATGTGTACAGCATATTACACCTGGGCTGTGTGTGTATATACATGAATGTACAGCATATTACACCTGGGCTGTGTGTGTGTGTGTGTGTATATACATGAGTGTACAGCGTATTACACCTGGGCTGTGTGTGTATGTACATGAATGTACAGCATATTACACCTGGGCTGTGTGTGTGTGTATATACATGAATGTACAGCATATTACACCTGGGCTGTGTGTGTGTGTATATACATGAGTGTACAGCATATTACACCTGGGCTGTGTGTGTTATATGAAGCTTATGCTGGGAATAAACTCTACAATTGTGGCGTATTGAGGCTAGATAGGACAGATCTGTATTACAGCTGGGCTGTGTGTGTTGTATATGAGTGTACAGCGTATTACACCTGGGCTGTGTGTGTGTTATGAAGCTTTTGCTGGGAATAAACTCTACAATTATCGGGCCGATCTGCCCAATATCTGCGGATTTCCCCGATAATTGTAGTGTGTCCGGCCGACCGATGCTCATATATAGATAAGTCAGGCATGTCGGATCATCCAGTATGCCTGTCCGATGTGATATCCTGTAAGTTAAATGTCGCCCGCATCGGGCAGTATACACCCAGCCGCGGCTGACTGACATTTCCCCTGTTCCTTCACAGTGTATGCCTCAGATATCTGCAGGCTGTCAGGTCGGTCTGACAGGCATTTTATCTGGCAGTGTATGCCCAGCATTATATTTATTTGTTGTTTTTTATTTTGCTCAGGCTGAAAATACAGTCACAATATACATGGCTTTATTCCGTATACCTCAGCATTCCACAGACCTGCTGGTGACCTTCAATGATCCTGTAGCCATTGAGTAAGTAAAATACATATTGAAGCTATGAGTCTGCCTCCCCCCCCCCCCTGCAGGGTGACACAGACAGAAGGGAGCTATGAGTCTGTCCCTCCTCCTGCAGGGTGTCACAGTGACACAGACAGGAGAGAGCTATAAGCCTGTCCCTCACCCTGTAGGGCAGGGGTGGCCAAACTCTGTCCTCGAGATCTGCCAACAGTTCACGTTTTCCAGGTCTCCTCACGGAATCGCAAGTGAAATAATTAGCTCCACCTGTGGATCTTTCAAAATGTGTCAGTGAGTAATGACTACACCTGTGCACCTGCTGGGTTACCTGGAAAACGTGAACTGTTGGTAGATCTCGAGGACCGAGGTTGGCCACCCCTGCTATAGGGTAACACAGTGACATAGACAGAAGGGAGCTATGAGTCTGCTTCTCCCCCTGCAGTGTGACACAGACAGAAGGGAGCTATGAGCCTGTCCCTCCCCCTGCAGGGTGACACAGACAGAAGGGAGCTATGAGCCTTTCCCTCCCCCTGTACGGTGACACAGACAGAAGGGAGCTATGAGCCTGTCCCTCCCCCTGCAGGGTGACACAGACAGAAGGGAGCTATGAGCCTGTCCCTCCTCCTACAGGGTGACAAAGACAGAAGGGAGCTATGAGGCTGTCCCTCCCCCTGCAGGGTGAGACAGACAGAAGGGAGCTATGAGCCTATCCCTCCCCCTGCAGGGTGACACAGAAAGGAACTATTAAGTCTGCCACACATCTCGTAGGGTGGTAAACTATAGGGCATGTTATAGCTCCTTTTTGTCCCCATATCAGACAGTAAACAGCTTAAGACCTTAAGATGGTTGATCTCTATGGAGAGAGTTTGGTTCAGTGCACTTGACTGGAAGTGGAGGACTCTGCACAAATGGGAGAGAGTACAGTGCATAAGGGATTCTATTTCCACAACCCCACCCCTCTCTTCCATCATACCATTTGGTATATGTCAGTGTGATTTGCACCAGCACCTCTCCACAGAGATCTGTATGTGAGTTTCCTTTTCTTATTCTGTTCACCATCCGGCTTTGTGAGGTTAGAAGGACATTAAGATGCCCATGTGCACAAAGCAGTAAAATCTTTCCCATCTTGTCTCCTAGTCCAGCCAGCAGTAGCGCCGTTAGTGAGACGTCAGAGACCCCTTCTTCTCCGTGGACACATGACGACTTCAACCATCTGCTATGCAGCTTCCAACTGCACGACCCTGGCATCTTTGGCTGAGGCAATGTGGCGTTCCCTATCAACCACATCTAAATGATTACAGACAATTGGTCTTTTTTTTTTTTTCTTTTTAAGATGCTATGAGCCCCAGCCAACAATTATATATTGGCCCCACAGAGTTTTCTTATTTTTATTGAATTGTTTAGAAAATGTGGGTACAGCTATGGGCACCACAGTTGCCCCAAATTCTGAAAAATGTTCATAGCCTTTTTGTAGAACTTGTTGTTGGCATGGAAGAGCCAGAGATTCAGGGTGAACTTGGTAGCATGGCACTTTTAAAGATGACATCTTGTTTGTCTGCACAGGAAATAAAGACTATCTAGACAACTTTTGCACTTATCCAATTATGGATACCATGAATAAAGAATTTCCATTTAAACTTAATATGTTAAAGGTTAATTTCCTGGGCTTTACTATTACCAATACATGCACAATCGGAGTTCTGTAATACCCGTTTTTTTACTACCTACTGAAAATCCATAAGGATCGCACCAATTCATCAGGCAGACCCATAATAGTGGGCATTGGGTCAATCACTTCAAATCACTTTGAATACATTAATAAATTCCTACAACCTCTAGCAAAGGACCAAAAGAGCTCAGGTACACTACCAAAATGCTGAAAATATTGGCACAATAGAGTGATAAATGGGATATAAGCTAATGACCTCCCTATACTCCGTTCTAGATCACCAAGCCGGATGTAAAAGGGTGAGCCAAATTCTAGAAAAAGAATCAGGATTGCAGGAAGATAATAGTAAATTCATTATGGATTCTATTCTTTATATTCCCTCGCACAACTATTTCATGTTTAAATGCAGATTTGTGGTACCGCAATGGGTTAAAAATTTGCACCATGGTACTTGACTCTTTGAGTTAGCATGGGAGAACTACTCTGTATGGAACAACAACCCATATAAAGACTACATTCTTACTATGGGCCAGATACATAGACGCTGTCATCTGTATCTGGAGCGGAGAGATGGCGGCCTGAAGACATTTATTAAATACATAAATAAATAAAAACCCTTTTAACTTGGAATTCACCACTAGTTTCAGTGATGAAATAGTTGAATTTCTGGATTTGGAAACATACATTGAAGAGGGCACAATTCAAACAAAGACCTTCATAAAACAGGTTGATAATTAGAACTTGATTCCATCATCTAGTAACCATCATTGAAAGAGGCTTGAAATGTCCCTAAAGGTCAATTCAAGAAGATCCGCAGAGATTGTTTGGACATGAAGAACTATGAGTCACAGGCTTCCAATCTAAAAGCAAGTTAATAAGGCCAATGAGGAAGTCGTGGAGTTACTACAAAAAAAGCGGAAAGCCATCCGAAGATAAAGAGCAAGAGGAAGTCATCTGTATTACACAGTTTAATAAACAATCAGAGGCCTAAGAACCATCAAGCTCTACTGGTCACTCCTGTTATAAGGTGAAAATTTGAAGAGTATACTACCGGAGAATCAGAGAATAGTTTATCAGAAAGCAGATGATCTAAAAATTAGATTGGCCCCAAGTGCTTTTGAGACCAGATGTTGGGAAGAAAGAAGGCACTTGGCTGAAGGAGAGGGAACCAGGTTTGTACTACTGCCTCAGGTGCCTAACGTGTAGAATGATAGGACGCCACAGTACCAAAACCATCTCCACCTTCCCATCCCTTAGTCCAAAACAAGTATCCAGAATAAAAGAGAAAAATGACATGCAACACTATGGGGGCTGTTTACATGTTGGAGTGCCCATGTGGGCTCCAGTATATAGGCCTCATCACAACAAAAGCCTGAGTACAAGATAGTCTGAACATACTAGAAGTATAAAGAAGACTGGAAAAGCACAGCGTGTCCAACCATTCATAATGGAGATCCCCAATTCCTGATATTCATTGACTTTCAGAAAGTACCTAAACATTGGAGAGGAGGAAACCATGTAGCCCAAATATCTAAGGAGGAAGCCAAATGGATCTATAACCTCAAGACCCTGCACCCTCTAAACTGGACTTCAAGTTAGGATTCTTCCTGGTCAGTCAAACAGATCTCTACTAAATCCATCGTGAACACGTTTTATATTTCTTTCCAAGCTACTGATACATTGTCATATCCCTCCTATGATGCACTTATCCTAAAATACTCTCCTCCTACACCAATTTTTTAGGCATTCTTATGCATTAATAAGTACCAGCTATATGACCACATCAATATATAGTGATTTTCATGATAATTGGAGCTAAATTAGAATAATAAAAATAGGATAGGTACCTTATTGCCCTCGTGATACTAGGGAAAGAAAAGTCCATAGCGTCTACAGGAGCTATCTTAACTAAATCCCAAGATATTGCTGCCCAATTCCAGGAATATTATGAGAACGTAATCCGTTCCTCCCCCAATAGATCCTATAGTTCAAGAGGGTTTCCTAACAGAAGATGTGTTACTAGGCTTAACCTTGGAACAGAGGGAAGCATTGGCAGGTGATATTACATTACAGGTGGTGAATATGGCTATATCGCGCCTTCCTAATGGTAAATCTCCGTGCCCGGACGGTCTTTCGGGAAACTATTACCGCATGTTACAGCCTCATCTTGCTTCAACATTATTGGAACTGTATTGGGTGATTCAAACCAGAGGTTCTCCTTACCCTGCTTTCAATTAAGCATAGGCTCTCCTATCAGAACCTGACACAGACCCTAATCTATTATCCTCATACAGTCCTATCAGTCTACTGAATGTAGACTTTAAGCTTCTACCTAAAATCATGGCGATGCGTCTCCAAACTATACTTCCTTCTATTTTAAGTGAACATCATTTAGGCTTTATATAAGGTAGACATGCAATAAAGGACATACCTACAGCAGTAGCAGCAATAGTGGCTTCTCATGTTTCTCCCACGCAGAATATGGTATTAAGCCTAGATGCTCACCAGGCTTTTGACTTGGTGCTGTGGCCACATTTATTTAAGGTGTTGGAGGCGTTTGGCTTTGGGGCAGGGTTCATAGATTTGGTACACTATTTTTACAACAACCCCTCCACCACTTTACTAATTAATGGGATTATAGGACCTCCTTTTTTTTTCTGGAGAGGGGTACCCGTCAGGGTTACCCTCTGTTTCCTTTACTATATAATCTAGCGTTGGACCCCCTACTGAGAACACTCCAAAACTGGGCAGTCTTTCGGGGCATAGGGGTAGGCTGCAAGAAAATAAAACTGTCTGCGTTTGCCGATGATTTCCTTCTATATATATATCTAATCCTGATCAGTCTCTTACTCAAATATTTAATAAGATTTATTTGGCTCTATCTCAGGTTTCCGTGTTAATATGGAAAAATCTACCGCAATGATACTCTACGGTAAGAATATATGTCCTTCCTGGGCTGCTAGGTTTCCTTTACAATGGGCCAAAACTCATATACCATATCTGGGAATAGTTCTGCCCCGGAGATTTATATAGGCTTAATATAGGTCAGGCTATACGCAGCCTTAGCAATGATGTAAAGGGTGAGGAACCCTTACCACTGTCCTTCCTAGGGAGAGCCAATTTACTTAAAATGGTGGCAGTGCCTCGCCTACTATATCCTCTACAGTCACTCCCTATAATCTTGACTAAAGCGGATGTACAATTGATAAATGCCATGTTTCATAAATTCATTCGAAAGGGGGGCCGTTCGCGAATTGCCGTACGAAAACTTTGTCAGCCAAAATCAAATGGAGGCATTAATTTCCCAGACATAGTAACTTACAATCACGCGGCCCTCTTAAGGCATTTGCGTGACTGGCTTCATAAAACTTCTGTCACACTAACACTTCATTGGAACAGGAATGTGTGGACGACACGGATCTAATTTGTTTTCTCCATCTACATGACCAGGAAATACCAGATAATCTGAAACTGAATCCTCTTTTGTGGATGACCAGGAAAGTCTGTCGCATCCTCAGACACAAAGTGGGCTTAAATGCTTTCCACTCCCTTTACTTACCCTTACTCTGAAACTCAAATTTTCTGGACGGTATGGCTCCTCACCCCTTCACTTTGTGGAGACTAGCGGGGATATGCAATATTGGATCTTTTGGTATCCACAGAAAACAAACTCTTACTTAGCTATACAGAAGTTTCATCAAAATTTGCCATGGTTAGGCCTTATCCTTATTAGCTTTCTTACAAAACCGTTTTTACGTAACACATTTAATTTGGTAATTTTTCGGATGGGGATTGGTAAAGTACTTTGGATTGCTTTTTAAAGCAACCTGAACCTAACCACAAGGCGTTATCTGTCCATTACACATTTCTGAGGGACATTTTGGACCATACTAAGATTACTGGGGGTATGGCTGGATGGTTGACCCACTTCCCTACTTTAACTATGTCAACACTGGAAAAGGCCTTTTTGTTTTCCAGGAAAATGCTACCATCCAGCATGTACACCAAACTTTTCCTCAATGTATATCAATACCTATCTATCCCCACTCCGATGTTTCCGAATGGGGACTTCGGAGAGTCATGCTTGTCCAAAATGTCATTAGAAGAGGGCTGATACATATCATTGCCTCTGGGCCTGCCCCATAATCCAATATTTTTGACACCTTATTCACCGCTATTTAGAAGCGAAACTTGGACGTTTTGTGCCTTTTTCCCCGGAATGGGCAGTCTTGGGTATATTTGATTCCAATATACGAATGACTGTCAAGTAGGAAACTTTTATTAGCTATCAGTGCCGCTGGTAGGAAAACCTTTTTTTGCAGGGCTGGATACAGTACTACTCAAATACCTCTATTCCTGAACAAACTTTATTTTCTATTCAAGATGGACTGGGTGGAGACCCTTCTATACAAAGAAAGGGAGTTGTATATAGATGGTCTCCCACTCACAACTAGGAAACCGATCCATTATAGCTTTAATAATACCACGTGGTATCTTACCAAGTTAATGACCCAAGACCCACCTATTTCCTTAACTTAATCGATAAGGAATTCAATAGATTCATTCCCAAGGCTCCTAGAGTTTTGGAATCGCGGCTGCTTCTGATTATTTTTTTGCTCTTTTTTTTAAATTTGTTTTATTTGTATGTTGACAGTCTGTATGTTACATTATGTATTTCACGTCAGTTATTCTCACACTAACCATATTATCTATTCTTGTCTATGTGTGATTTTCTAATGTGACTACATTTATTCAGACACTATAGTATATTGTATTTGCTATATATATTTTGTTATATTTGTTAATATTTATTTTATGATGTCTCAATAAAAAAAAAATTGTTAAAAAAAAAAAAAAAAGTCCATAGCCACTCTGAGACGGTCTCTATGCCAAGTCCACCTTTGAGATACTTATATAATGGACATGTGTTTTCATAATGTACGTCCGCTGGAGATTAACGTGTTCTGGTACCACTGTGGTACACAAATGACTAATGTCTGTAGTAATAATGTAGGTCTGCTAGGGAAACCTATTTAGAAATTAGTTTTTTTCTGCCTAACCCCAGACTCTGCAAATGCGGGACCCTGAATATGATGATCTAACTATATTATTTATGTACATTTAGGTCTATAGGTCTATATCGCTACACACCAATTGTTGGAACACTGGAGCCTGCTCACGCCTATCATATGGTAATGGCCGCCAGTGAACCTTTATATGCCCCAGCCGACGGGTTTCATCTCAATTGGGCCAAACTATACTAATCCGCTAATAGGGTAACTAATCGGTGCTTGTTCTGAAGCCTCCTAACCTTTATTAAGGTCCTTGGCTAGTAAGAGGAGAAATACTGATACAACCAATCACCGCGTGTGCGATTAGGACACCTTTATCGGGATCTCTGTATGAGATTGGTATCAATAGGAGATTGAACACGCAAACAAGGGGTCCCACAGCATACCATTCATTCAGAATATCCCAGAGGTCACAGAACAGTATTAGTTACCTAATGTATGTAATTATGCCTGAAATACACTGTGGACTATACCCAGAGACTAAGGGGCACATTTACTAAAGGTCGATTTAAATCTATTAAAATTACACTTCTACTAACAGACAATTCTTTATATTGAGTTTTAATGTGTGATTTAGCTCCTAAAATACTACATCATTGTTGATCAATTCATAATCGATAAAGTCGACGTTTAGTAAATTTACCCCTTAGGGCTGGATTCTATCACCGGCGATGTTATCGCCGATTTTTTGGCGATATTATCGCACCTGCGATAATTAATTACCGATTTTTCATTGAAAAATGGAGAAAACTTTTCTCCATTTTGAGAAATGAAGAAAAATTAGCAAAATCCCTATTTTGGGGTAAAAGTGTGGGGATTTCTTTCAGAACACTTTGGACAGCCCCACTAATGATACTTTAGCGATTTTTTTATTCTGTAAGTTGCGTAGTTTCTCAAAAAACGACCACTGAAATTTCGGTCAAAATATATTTTTCTTTTTTTTCATGACAAATGCGTTTCATGTATTGGGGCTGGTATTTTGGATGGTCATAAGGATACGTCAAGTGTTTTAAACAACGCACCTGGCTGGCGCAGGCAATTTTTTTGCGGTTTTAAAAAAAACTACGGTACCTGCGCCAGCCACGTGCGATGAATAAAAATCTTGTTGCATCCTTACGCATTTTTCACGAAACAATAATACTTTTTGACCGAAATTTCAGCGATCGTTTTTTCTCCAAAGTACGCAACTTACGAAATGTTTTTTTTTGCTAAAGTATCATTAGGGGGGCTGTCCAAAGGGTTCTCAAAGAAATCCCCACATTTTTTTATTTTTTTTATAAACTCTTTTTCTTGAGCAAATCACAAAGAAAACAGTACATTCCAATATTCAAAAAAATAAGGTGCAGCACATAACATAGTTTTATAATGGAAACTGTACTATTTCAGAACAATAATATAATCTAATAGAAGATTTTCTCGTTATAAGAAAATAAAGAAAATAGATGCAAGAAAAAAAACTTGCAGCAACGGCGTGGCAAACCGTTTAAGAATAGAGGAAAGAAAGAGAGAAAAGGAGAAGAAAGACAAAGGAGAGTAAAAGAAAAAGAGGATGGGTGGACTCCGTATGGAGTCACTCTTTTACAATCTAAACATAATAAAGAAAAAAATATAAAAGGAAAATTTAGTTGTTAAATGGGGAAGTAACATTCTGGTATGTCAGCCAAGGGGACCAGATTTTATCAAAGGTTTTGGATGTATTACGTAATAAAGCTGTCATGTATTCCATCTTGTATATATACCAGATACGTGATAATATTGCCTGCATTGGAGAGGGGTAAGGATTTTTCCAGTCCGCTGCAATTTGACAAGTCATAACAGATACTATGTGTCGGAATAACCTATTCTGAGACCGGGACAGAGAAGGCAGACTCAAGGGAAGTAGAAAATGCTGAGGGTCATAGGGAATCGTAATCTCAAAAAGGTGCGAGAGGAGATCAATAACCTCCTGCCAAATACTAGCTAATTTGGGACAAGACCACCAGATGTGTAAAAAGCTGCCCTCTCCACTGCAACCCCTCCAGCATCTATCTGAAGCATCGGGAAACATTACTTGCAGCCGCGATGGAACATAATACCATCGGTAAAGCAGTTTATAAATATTTTCCTTAATTTTTACGCAAATAGAACTGGTGGCAGCGTTGTCCCAGATCTCCGTCCAATCCTCAGCATCTATAGAGTGTCCCAAATCTCGTTCCCACGCTAACTCATGAGGGTCCCGATTGGAGCTTACTTCCCCTAGTAAGGAGTAAATAGTCGAAATAAGACCTCTAGTGGGGGGTCGTCTCCAACATAAGGACTCAAAAGAAGTCAAAGATCTGCTAATCAGAGTCGAGCTAATTTTGGAATGGAAGTGTCTAATTTGTAGGAACCTAAAAAATTCTTTGGATGGAACTGCCACTCTATCCCGGATTTCAGAAAATTGGGGAAAATTAGTATCTATAGTAATATCATTCACATAATAAATATTGCTCGAAGACCAGGCTGTAAAAGATGATTTGCATAGTCCAGGAGGAAAAATTGGATTATGAAGTAGTGGTATCAAAGGGGACGGGGCTGGAGCTAACTTAAAACATCTATTGGCTAAATCCCAAACTGCTAAAGAGCGAGAGATTACTGGGTGAGAAGAAACCGTCCGGGGGCGATGAATCTTAGATAGCCACAAGAGGGAGGATACAGTGGCCAGTCCCAGCTCCTCGGCCTCAATAGCCACCCAGACCTTTCCTGCAGAGAAGTTACACCACTGAGCACAATGAGAGAGCTGCGCAGTGTAATAATATTTTTTTAAATCGGGAATACCCAGCCCCCCACCCCTAGAAGGCCGCTGAAGCAACTTTAGTCTAATCCTCGGGCGTTTCCGGTTCCATATGAAATATGAGGTTTGGTACTGGAGGAATTTGAAAACGTATGGAGGGATGTAGATCGGAAGGGTCTGAAATAAATACAAGAGCCGAGGGAGAACGCTCATCTTAACTGAATGTATTCTACCTATCCAAGAAATAAAATAGTTGGACCAGTCATGCAGATCAGACTTAACACAATCTAGAAGGCGGGGAAAATTTGCCTGAAACAGCTGATGATGGTGATAAGTTAAGAAAACACCAAGATATTTAATCTTTTTTTTATACCAGGTACAAGGAAGCAAGGCCTCTAGGTTTGCTTTAGGGTAACAGGGATATAGAAATCAAGAACTTCAGTCATGGTGACATTAATTTTATAACCCGAATGTTGGGAATATGAATTTATTTCCTCTAAAAGTGAATTTAGGGATTGGGCTGGGTCAGTGAGAGAAACTAAAATATCGTCGGCATATAATGCTATTTTATATTCAGAGGGGCCCGTGGATATTCCCGAGATAGCTCTATTACACCGGATCCTTGCCGCCAAGGGTTCCATAATAAGAGCAAATATTAAGGGAGAGAGGGGACAACCCTGCCGAGTACCGTTAGTGATCCCAAAACTGGCGGAGTAGACACCATTAACCGAAACTCGTGCTGTGGGGGAACGGTAAAGTGCTGCAACGCCATCTAAAAATTTGCCTGAAAAACCCATTTTGTCTAGGACAGCAAATATGAAGGGCCAGGAAATGCGGTCGAAGGCCTTCTCCGCGTCTAGAGCTAAAATCAGAGAAGGAAGTTTCCTTTTATGAATAGAGTGTATCAGGTCAATGGCCCGTCTAGTGTTGTCCGATGCCTGACGTCCAGGTATAAACCCGACCTGATACGGATGTATCAAATAAGAGAGCAAAGGAGCTAACCGAGTCGCTAAGATTAAATTTTCAGGTCGACGTTTAATAATGAAATCGGTCTATAGTTAATACAATGAGTAGGATCACGATCAGGTTTAGGAATCACTACAATGTCGTCCCAAGTTGTATCAGGAGCAAAAGAAGCACCCTCCAAAATGTCATTAAATAGAGATGTAAGATGTGGGGCAAGATCCTTTGTAAACAGTTTATAATATTGGGCTGTAAACCCATCAGGGCCTGGGGCAGCAGAGGAACGTATTGATCTAATAGCAGCTATTGTTTCTTCATCTGAGATACGGTCATTGAGCATAGATAGTTGGGATTCTGAGAGCCTGGGTAGGGAAGTAGAGGACAAATATGAGCCCCCTCGGCTCCAGCAGAAGTGGGATAGGAAGAATCTGATAAATTATAAAGGGAACTATAAAAGGTTCGAAAGTCCTCAGCCATAACTTCAGGATCATAGGTAAAAGAACCAGAAGACGGAGAGTGTAATTTGTCTATCGCACCTAATGCTTGTCTGCGACGCAGTTTATTGGCTAATAAAGAATCGATTTTGTCAGATTTGTCATAAAAGCGTTGACGAAGTTTTTGCAAAATAAGCGCAGCACGGTGAGACAGAAGGGCATTAAGCTGACCTCGTAGTTTCTCAATTTGGGTTAGCACGGAGGCGCTAGGGGATGTTTTATGTTGAATCAATAGTACTGAGATTTGTGACTCAAGGGACTGAATTTCTTGTGCAGCCGCTTTCCTAACCGCTGAGGTTTTAGAAATGAGAAAACCCCGTATAGTAGCCTTATGGGCTTCCCAGAGGACACTAGAGGTAATATCAGGAGAGGTATTCTCCTCAAAGTAGCGGGTCATTGCTAATTTTATTTCTAGCAGAGCGGGGGGATGTTGTAAAAGGGAGTCATCAAGACGCCAGTTACGCTTTCCACGAGGAGAGCGATGTACATCTAAAAGAATATAAACACCTGCATGGTCTGTCCATGTAAAGGGGGAAATACCAGCTTCCGTAACTAGGGAGGTAATAGTGGAGGAAATGTGGATCATATCTATCCTGGAATAATGTTGGTGTGGAGCTGAAAAATGAGTATAGTCCTTGCTGTGAGGATGTTTAAGACGCCAGGTATCACAAAGGCCATAATGTTTAAGGGAAGCCAGGAGAGTACGAGAAGCCCTAGGAAGAGACATCCCAGAGGAGTTTGAAGGTGGGTTCGATCTGTCTAACAGGGGGTCAATAATGGTGTTGAAATCCCCACACAGAATAATATGGCCCTGCGCAACTCTGCTAATACGCCTGAACAAAGAATCAAAGAATTGGGGCTGGTCTTGATTAGGAGCGTACACTGACACCAGAGTGAAAATCTCAGTACGGAGAGTACCGATCACTATAAGAAATCGACCCTCTGGGTCTGTCACAGTTTTAATGTGGACAAAAGGGATATTACGCCTAATTAAAATGGCTACCCCACGTTTTTTACAATTCGCTGAAGCAAAGAAGGTCTGGGCAAACCACCTACCTCGGAGCTGAGAGTGCGGGCCCATAAGATGCGTCTCTTGCAAAAATGCAACATCGGCTTTCTCCCTCCTACAAGCCCCCATGAGAATGGTACGTTTCTTAGGAGAATTAAGTCCGTTTACATTAATGGATAACAATTTAAGAGACATGGAAGAAGATATAAAGAAGTGCTACAGACATAACACACACATATAATAAATCAAAAAATTTGGTCCAAATAGAGCCACCCTTAGGGACAGAAAGAGAAAAAAAGGGGGAAGAAAAACAGAAGAGAGCCACAGAGAAAAAAAGGCACACAAAAAAAGAAAGAAACAGAGAACCCATTTGGGTAACAACCCTGGTAAATTGGGTCCAAAGCTAGGACCGCAATAATATCAATCAACATAACATTAATAAAAAATATTAAAGGGAGCATGGGGGGTAGTGAAAGGACCATACATTAGAATCAGGACTGCCTGGACCCTTAAATATAAGATCAGCTATAACCAAATCAAACAAAAATCCCTGTAATACAGGGATCATAAACCTGTGTCAATATATAGGGAAAGAAAAAAAAAAAAAGGGAGGGGGGGGAAAGAAACATTATCTAAACATCGTAATATTCATACACATAATAACTACGTTTGTCGCAGAGAACCAAGAGGGCAGGACTTTTCCTCCCAGCAAACTTCAAAAAAAACATTGTAGGGAGCTCAAACCCTATTATAAAAAGAATATACACCAGGGAGTGACGAAACAGTTCAAGTGGGGTCACAGTCCTTAGTATGGTGTCGGGACACCCTGGTCCAGTCCGGTGAAGGAGGTTGGGAGCGTTGAGGTTTGGAAGAGGGAGCAGCAGTTACCGGATCTGAAGTCGGCGTCGGAAGATTAAGCTTGGCTAATAAATCTAGACCTTGAGTAAGGGTCTTGACACTATGCACAGTGTTGTTTGCTGAAACCTGAAGCATAAAGGGGAATCCCCAGCGATATCGGATTTGATGCTGCCGTAGAATCTTAGTGACTGGCTGAAGATCCCGCCGCTTCTGAATAGTAGAGGGAGCCAGGTCCTGGAAGATTTGTAACTGCATATCTTGGAATGGTATCACTGGAGAGTCTCGAGTAGCTAACAAGATCCGCTCCTTTGAACGAAAATAGTGCAGGCGAACTATGACGTCTCTAGGAGGTTGAGTAGGAGAGCTCTTCGCTCGGAGTGCTCTATGGGCTCTATCACACAAACAATCTTCAATTGTAAGAGCTGGGACTAAGTGTTGAAAAAAGTCCTTTAGAAATGATGGTAAGGAGGGACCAAGGACTGATTCTGCTATATCACGGATACGTAAATTGTTGCGACGAGATCGATTCTCTTGGTCCTCTTGTCTTTCTTTGAGTGTCTCCACCTCGTCATGAAGTCTAGAGAGTTTTTTATCAAGACGGATTTGGGAACGGCATAAGTCGTCCGATTTAGATTCCAGCGCATCCGTTCTGTTGCCAAGGGATGTCAGTTCTGATTTAAATTCCGTTATAGCTTTTGACAGTTCTTGCTTGAAAGCAGTCTGAACTCCCTCCAACAAACCAGTCATAACCGCCTGAATTTGAGGATCAATACCAGCTTCGGATGAGCATGGGGAGGAGGGGGATTCTGGGGGTAGTGACGAACTCTGAGAACCCTTGGATTTAGATCCGAAGAAATTCGTAGAGGATGGTGGAGGTTTCTTACCTCTCTGCGACATAGTGATATAATAGTAATAAAAATTAAAGAGAACTATGGTATGAAAAGTGAGACACAGGGCTCTGCAAGAATAATCCAGGCAAGTTGGGTGACAATATTAAACGAACATCTTTAACTCCAGAGATGCACCATCCAGGAGAATCTTGACCTCAGACAAAAGAGTGTGGGAGGCTGACAGAAAATATAATAGCAAATGGAGGTACACTGATTGTGGCTGCAATTGGATTTTGATGTAATTATCACAAAAGACCACAGGAGGGAGCCAGCGTAGAGTAGTTGGCAAATGTCTACCAGCACAAAAAATAAAAAATGTCAGGGCAAGAGCAAGCTAGATAGCTGAGTTGGATTAAACCTGTTAGGCTAGAGAAAATGAGCTGGGTATATACAGGTAGTTATGCGGCAGCTCCAAACACAGAGAGGCATATATACACTTTCCTTACAATATATGTGGAGCACAGCACAACACCAGCAAAAATAGACTCAGTGTTTATTGGGTACAAAGAAGAGAAACACTGCAGAGTAGCAGCTATATGGCAGGAGCTGATCTGCAGGCTTGAACCTGCAGGGGTTAAAGCTTTAGCTCATAGGTTGGCAGCCTTTTAGCGGCTGAAATATAGAAGAGGGGCCAGGGAGCCACCTGCACTGTGGATGCACCCAGGCTGCGTCTGTACAGCCAGGGATATATGACAGGACAGAGCAGAGCTGTGTACTTAGCTTCTGGAGCGGGCACCGGCTCCCTCACCGCCTCCAGGCTGAGCAGGGGATTTCAAGATGGCGGCGGGCGCTCCCTTTCTGCTGACTCCAGCCAGCGCCAGACGCCCATACAGGTCCAGATGGAGGGCAAACGGATGGGTCCCTCTGGATGCCTCCGCAGCCGCGTCAACCCGGGGGATCTCAACAGAGGAAAGTCGCGATTCCGGCGGACTCGCGATCCGCGATCCGCCACAGAAGTTTAGGTCCCGGCTTCAAGGGGGAAAAATAGGCCACAGCCTGCAGGAAGGTAGGAGACCTTCCCCGGCTCCGTAGCTCTACCCCCGCGATGTCTACTGAAGCTGGGCTGTGACAGGGAGCTCGCAGGGGACACTGAGGCCAAGTTCAGCCAGGCAAAGGAGGTATTTTAATGCCTCTCTGCCGGGAGCCCCTAGCATGCACGGCTTTCCTAGAAGGCTGTCAAGCCACGCCCCCGAAATCCCCACATTTTTTACCCCAAAATAGGGGTTTTTCAATTTTTTTTTCGCCTGCCCTAGACAGGAGAAATGCTTTCTCTACTATTTAGGCCAAAAGTTGTCCGTTTATTTGCCGTCGTTGGCGAAATCAGCTGCATAATCGACCGATCGGGGGTTCATCGGTCGACCGATTTTTGCCAACGACGATAATATCGCGGGTGTGATAATATCACCGGTACTTGAATCTGGCCCTAAGTGAGAGAATTAGAGCCTGATTCAGACCCGTTCGCTATCTGCGTACGCTCGCTAGATGCGTATGCAAATTTATCAAAGTGACACCACGGGAAGCGAACGCTCGCCAAGGCATAAGCATGCCCACCATGTCTTATCGAGCGGCCACTTTGTGTATGCGTACGCCCAATCGCACAGGCAGAGCCGCCCACCAGCACCACATCATCTCCAGGAAGTATATTAAAACACTGGTACATCGAGCACCATCGGAGGCAAACGCAGTGCTTGAGGTAGCTTTATCCTACCGCAATCATTGTGAGGAAATCAGTGTAAAAAAAGGCAAGTGACGTGTGCTATGACGCTGCCTGTTAATTATGCACGCCTCTAAAACGGCGTTGAAACACTCAGGCACGCCTGCGTTCGTATCTCCAACCCCCCATTATTAGTGTCCTACCCCTGTTACCACCCACAAACGGCCTCTCCTGTCACTCATTACCCTGGGCTGCCTTTGCTGGGCGAGTGAGAGGGTAGCGATCGCAGTGTGTAGTTCGCGCACGCGCAGAACGAAGCGTGCGCATGCACGTAAACAGAACATAGGGCCGCTTGCAAACGCACAGCGCAATCAAGCGGCTCTGAATCAGGCCCTTAGTCCCCTATTGTGCCAGTGAATAACTTGACATATTAGTCAGTTACATGTTCTATTCATACAATGTATCTTTTAGTAGCGGTGTACTTGGTCTGCAGCAGTAGGTGGTTCTTGTCAAAGTAACAAAGTGCCATGAATGGCAGGACCCAAGGTTTCCCAGCAGAACATTTCCCCGAGCATCACACTGCCACCGCCAGCTTGCCTCATTCCCATAGTGCGTCCTGGTGCCATCTCTTCCCCCAGGTAATAGACAGACACGCACCCGGCCGTCCACATGATTCATCAGACCAGGACACCTACTTCCATTGCTCCATGGTGCTGCCCAGTGTAGGTGCATTCAGCGGTGGACAGCGGTCGGGAAGGATCTGATAGGTGTATGGCTGCACAGCTCCATAAGCAGCAAGCTGCGATGTACTGTGTTCTGACACCTTCCTATCATAGCCAGCATTACCCCTTTCCAGCAGTTTGTGCTATAGTCGTTCCTCTGGGGGATTGGACCAGGTGGGCTAGCCTTCACTCCCTATGTGCATCAGTGGGCCTTGGGCACCTATAACCCTGTCACTGGTACACTGGTTGTCCTTCCTTGGACCACTTTTGGTAGGTACTAACCACTGCATACCGGGAACACCCCACAAGACCTGTTGTTTTGGAGGGGATGCGGTCAATATCCTGACCGTGGAGATTACGGCGGTCAGAATGCCGATACCGGATTTCCCAACATTAGTCAGAATACTGGCACCAGCCTCCCGACCGCTGGAATCCCGAAGGTAAGTAGTGGGGTTGGGTTTAGGGTGCGAACGCCGGCATTCCGTACATACGGTATATATATATATATATACACACATACACACACACACACACACATATATATATATATATATATACACACATATATATATATACACACATACAGTCAGGTCCATAAATATTGGGACATTGACCGAATTTTCAGATTTTGGCCTCTATTCACCACCACAATGGTTTTGAAATGAAACAAACAAGATGTGCTTTACCTGCAGACTTTCAGATTTAATTTGAGGGTAATTACATCCAAATCGGGTGAACGGTGTAGGAATTACAACGGTTTCAATATGTGCCTCTCACTTTTTAAGGGGCCAAAAGTAATGGGACTATCAACTCAAAAGCTATTTCATGGACAGGTGTGGGCTATTCCCTCGTTACTTCATTATCAATTAAGCAGGTAAAAGGTCTGGAGTTGATTCTAGGTGTGACATTTGCATTTGGAATCAGTTGATGTCGACTCTCAATATGAGATCCAAAGAGCTGTCACTATCAGTGAAGCAAGCCATCATTAGGCTGAAAAATCAAAACAAACCCATCAGAGAGAGAGCAAAAACATTAGGTGTGGCCAAATCAACTGTTTGGAACATTCTTAAAAAGAAAGAACGCACCGGAGAGATCAGCAACACCGGAAGACCACGGAAAACAACTGTAGTGGATGACAGAAGAATTATTTCCCTGGTGAAGAAAAACCCCTTCACAACAGTTGGCCAAATCAAGAACACTCTCCAGGAGGTAGCTGTATATGTGTCAAAGTCAACAATCAAGAGAAGACTTCACAAGAGTGAATATAGAGGGTTCACCACAAGATGCAAACCATTGGTGAGCCACAAAAACAGGAAGACCACATTACAGTTTGCCAAACAACATCTAAAAAAGCCATTACAGTTCTGAAACAACATCCTATGGACAGATGAGACAAAGATCAACTTGTACCAGAGTGATGGGAAGAGAAGAGTACGGAGAAGGAAATGAACTGCTCATGATCCAAAACATACCACCTCATCAGTGAAGCATGGTGGTGGTAGTTTCATGGCGTGGGAATGTATGGCTGCCAATGGAACTGGTTCCCTTGTATTTATTGATGATGTGACTGCTGACAAAAGCAGCAGAATGAATTCTGAAGTGTTTCGGGCAATATTATATGCTCATATTCAGTCAAATGCTTCAGAACCTATTGGACGGCGCTTCACAGTGCAGATGGACAATGACCCGAAGCATACTGCAAAAGCAACCAAAGAGTTTTTTAAGGCTAAAAAGTGGAATGTTATGCAATGGCCAAGTCAATCCCCTGACCTGAATCCAATTGAGCATGCATTTCACTTGATGAAGACAAAACTGAAGGGAAAATGCCCCCAGAACAAGCAGGAACTGAAGACATTTGCAGTAGAGGCCTGGCAGAGCATCACCAGGGATGAAACCCAGCGTCTGGTGATGTCTATGTGTTCCAGACTTCAGGCTGTAATTGCCTGCAAAGGATTTGCAACAAAGTATTAAAAAGTGAAAGTTAGATTTAGGATTGTTTAGTTTGTCTCATTACTTTTGGCCCCTTAAAAAGTGGGAGGCACATATAGAAACCATTCTAATTCCTACACCGTTCACCTGATTTGGATGTAATTACCCTCAAATTAAATCTGAAAGTCTGCAGTTAAATCACATCTTGTTTGTTTCATTTCAAAGCCATTGTGGTGGTGAATAGAGGCCAAAATATGAAAATTCTGTCAATGTCCCAATATTTATGGACCTGACTATATATATATATATATATATATATATATATATATATATATACACACACACACATATATATACACATATATATATATACATATATATATATATATATACACATACAAATATACATGTAAAGACATATATGTATATACAGAAAATAAATACACACAATCCATCACATACTGCTTTTTCTTCATTATAAAATATAAATATTCTGCTCTCTGTTAGTGATCTGCCGGAGACACCAGGATTATAGCGGAACTAAACGTGAAACTTATTTTTATTGCGACATAGAAGAAAAGCACCAGCAGGATCTCATCGCACCCTGTAGTATGAGGCGCCGGGCCCTACAGCCTGCCTTTTCCTATGTGTGCAGCGGTGGCCGGTGTCACATAGAGCGATGGAAAGGACTGCACCCTTCACTCCTAGGAGACGAGGGCAAGGATTATAGATACGTCCAGGTTCCCACAGAAAACCACTACGGGGTTCATGTCTTTAAGCCGCTTCTGTCACTGGGATGTCTTGATCTGGTGCTTCCTGTTTCCCAAAGGTAACACACGGCACGTGCAGATGGAAGAAACAAGAGGAGGTTAATTAATTAAATAATAATAATAATAATAATAATAATAATAATAATAAAAAAAACACTGAATCCAAACAATAAAAAAAATATTAATATGAGCTCAAAAGATCAAATAGCACTGAATAAATAGCACAGCCAATTATACTCCCTGTAACAGCACTGTCCATGGTCATAAAGTAATGAATAGTGCTGTTGTTACATAGGAGACTGCAAGAAATGTTATCACAGTTGATTTGTAAGGTACAAGCCGCGGTGCTACGCAGCACCAGGCAGTGGGGAAAACAGGGACATACAAGGTAGACAAAATATATGTAGACATGAAAAGAAAGGGTGAGGAGGGCCCTGCTCACGAGAGAGAGTATGATGTCATTGGAATAGAGCCCAATTCATACAAAGGGAGCAGGCGCGGCTGAGGGTGGAGATTGGGACAGCTGTAGGGAGATCTGTCTTGCTGCAGTATTTAGGATGCAAAGAAGCGGGTATACATGGATTAAGGAAATACCAGGCAGGAGGAGGTTACACTAGTCCAGGAGGGAGATGATGAGAGAATGGGGAAGTGAGTTTTAAAACAGATCACACAAGAAAGTACTTTGGGGGGCGATTCAGACCCGGACGCAATACAGCCGTCAGGGGCAGGGTATGCAAATTCTGCGATCGCACGGCCAGGCATAAGGACGCCAACTATGTCTTAGAGAGCGACGGCAGAGTGAGCGCACGCCGGTGTAAAGATGCCCACCTTTCTCTCTTAGCACACGTCATCTCCAGGAAGTGTATGATTAATCAGAACCATCGAGAGCCATCGGAGCTGCTCGCAGCCCTTGAGGTAGACCCTACCCCACTGCAAGCACTGCGATCACTGCAGGCTGAAATACAACCAAGTGACGAGTACAATGACGCCTCCATGCTAATTATGCACACCCATAAAACGCAGTTTTGACGCCCAGACACGCCTGCATTCACAGCACCACTCCCCCGTTCACAAGCACCTTCCCCTGTTACCACCCACAAACGGCGCTATCTGTCACTCAAAGTAGCGCTCAGTCTGTATACTACGAGCGCACAATTCCCGGACGCAGTGAGTGGCTCACACATATTTGCGCATGCGCAGACGGGGGCGACAATCGCCCGTAGTGAGCGATCGCGGCTTAGCGTCCGGGTGTGAATCAGGCCCTTTGTCTTTGCTGGACTGCTCTGTAATCATGCTTGTCACCACTAGTACCACTCATAACCTCTAGGTGTCGCTATTTTTTAAGGCCATCAATGAAGTTGTTTAGTCAGTGACTAAAAGCTGCTCATGGATAACATAATATAAAAAAGGGAAACATTACATTATAAAAACATCAACACTTGTCCAAGATTTATATTTTCTTCATAAGACTTGAAAGAAAATACTATATAATATATACATATAATGACAACTGAACACCTGTCGTTATATCATACCCAGTGTCTTTTCTTACACACAATATTGTACTTTGTGACGGCTACTCTTGAAGTGGAAAAAAGAGACCAATGTGTAAACCCAAAGTCACTGACTTGATGGACAGACAAATCAGCTGCGTCTCTACAAAAGCTGCTTCTCTCAGAAGAGATGGCCGCCAATGTCCATGGCCCAGGCCCCAGAGTGGCTGATGGGTAATGCAGTCTGACCAGTGGTATTAGTACAAACCCTTCTCAGTAGAGGTCTCACCGCACTGACCTGAGCTTGTTCTCCCTGCTTCTGAGTCACAATGGCGTCTACTGGCAGAAGTCCTTCAATTCCAGTGTCTAAGGAGATGGAACATTATTATTACATGTGGTATATAAGCGGGTATGTACAGATGTGGGGTGAGGGATATGGTGGTAAATGCAGATGTGACTGCAAAGGGCACGATAGAGATTTAAGGGAGGCAGAGATACACAGGGGATGGTCCCATACAGGTGAGAAGGAGGTTACACAGGGGAGGTGCCCATACAGGGGAGAGGGAGGAGGAGACAGAGGGGGAGCTTACACAGGGGAGGTGCCCATACAGGGGAGAGGGAGGAGGAGACAGAGGAGGAGCTTACACAGGGGAGGTGCCCATACAGGGGAGAGGGAGGGAGGAGAAGGATACACAGAGGAGGAGGTTACACAGGGGAGGTGCCCATACAGGGGATAGGGAGGAGGAGCATTCACAAGGGAGGGGCACATACAGGGCAGAGGGATGGAAGGAGGGGCACATGCAGAGGAGAGGGATGGAAGGAGGGGCACATGCAGAGGAGAGGGACGGAAGGAGGGGCACATGCAGAGGAGAGGGATGGAAGGAGGGGCACATGCAGAGGAGAGGGATGGAAGGAGGGGCACATGCAGGGGAGAGGGATCGAAGGAGGGGCACATGTAGGGGAGATGGATGGATGGAGGGGCACATGCAGAGCAGAGGGATGGATGAGAGGCACATGCAGAGCAGAGGGATGGATGAGAGGCACATGCAGGGGAGAGGGATGGATGAGAGGCACATGCAGGGGAGAGGGATGGATGAGAGGCACATGCAGGGGAGAGGGATGGAAGGAGGGGCACATGCAGAGGAGAGGGATGGAAGGAGGGGCACATGTAGGGGAGAGGGATGGAAGAAGGGGCACATGTAGGGGAGACGGATGGAAGGAGGGGCACATGTAGAGGAGAAGGATGGAAGGAGGGGCACATGTAGGGGAGAGGGATGGAAGGAGGGGCACATGTAGGGGAGAGGGATGGAAGGAGGGGAACATGTAGGGGGGAGGGATGGAAGGAGGGGCACATGTAGGGGAGAGGGATGGGAGGGGCACATGCAGGGGAGAGGGATGGAAGGAGGGGCACATGTAGGGGAGAGGGATGGAAGGAGGGGCACATGTAGGGGAGAGGGATGGAAGGAGGGGCACATGTAGGGGGGAGGGATGGAAGGAGGGGCACATGTAGGGGAGAGGGATGGGAGGGGCACATGCAGGGGAGAGGGATGGAAGGAGGGGCACATGCAGAGGAGAGGGATGGAAGGAGGGGCACATGCAGAGGAGAGGGATGGAAGGAGGGGCACATGTAGGGGAGAGGGATGGAAGGAGGGGCACATGCAGGGGAGAGGGATCGAAGGAGGGGCACATGTAGGGGAGATGGATGGATGGAGGGGCACATGCAGAGCAGAGGGATGGATGAGAGGCACATGCAGAGCAGAGGGATGGATGAGAGGCACATGCAGGGGAGAGGGATGGATGAGAGGCACATGCAGGGGAGAGGGATGGATGAGAGGCACATGCAGGGGAGAGGGATGGAAGGGGCACATGCAGAGGAGAGGGATGGAAGGAGGGGCACATGTAGGGGAGAGGGATGGAAGAAGGGGCACATGTAGGGGAGACGGATGGAAGGAGGGGCACATGTAGGGGAGAGGGATGGAAGGAGGGGCACATGTAGGGGAGAGGGATGGAAGGAGGGGCACATGTAGGGGAGAGGGATGGAAGGAGGGGCACATGCAGGGGAGAGGGATGGAAGGAGGGGCACATGCAGAGGAGAGGGATGGAAGGAGGGGCACATGCAGAGGAGAGGGATGGAAGGAGGGGCACATGTAGGGGAGAGGGATGGAAGGAGGGGCACATGCAGGAGAGAGGGATGGAAGGAGGGGCACATGTAGAGGAGAGGGATGGAAGGAGGGGCACATGCAGGGGAGAGGGATGGAAGGAGGGGCACATGTAGGGGAGAGGGATGGAAGGAGAGGCACATAAGGGCAGAGGGATGGAAGGAGGGGCACATGTAGGAGAGAGGGATGGAAGGAGGGGCACATGCAGAGGAGAGGGATGGAAGGAGGGGCACATGTAGGGGATAGGGATGGAAGGAGGGGCACATGTAGGGGAGAGGGATGGAAGGAGGGGCACATGTAGGGGGGAGGGATGGAAGGAGGGGCACATGTAGGGGAGAGGGATGGGAGGGGCACATGCAGGGGAGAGGGATGGAAGGAGGGGCACATGCAGAGGAGAGGGATGGAAGGAGGGGCACATGCAGAGGAGAGGGATGGAAGGAGGGGCACATGTAGGGGAGAGGGATGGAAGGAGGGGCACATGCAGGGGAGAGGGATGGAAGAAGGGGCACATGCAGGGGAGAGGGATAGAAGGAGGGGCACATGTAAGGGAGAGGGATGGAAGGAGGGGCACATGTAGGGGAGGGGGATGGAAGGAGGGGCACATGTAGAGGAGAGGGATGGAAGGAGGGGCACATGTAGAGATGAGGGATGGAAGGAGGGGCACATGTAGAGGAGAGGGATGGAAGGAGGGGCACATGTAGGGGAGAGGGATGGAAGGAGGGGCATATGCAGGGGAGAGGGATGGAAGGAGGGGCACATGCAGAGGAGAGGGATGGAAGGAGGGGCACATGCAGGGAGAGGGATGGAAGGAGGGGCACAGACAGGGCAGAAGGATGGAAGGAGGGGCACATGTAGGGGGGAGGGATGGAAGGAGGGGCACATGCAGGGACAGGGATGGAAGGAGGAGCACATGTAGAGGAGAGGGATGGAAGGAGGGGCACATGCAGAGGAGAGGGATGGAAGGAGGGGCACATGTAGGGGAGAGGGATAGAAGGAGGGGCACATGTAGGGGAGAGGGATGGAAGTAGGGGCACATGTAGGGGAGAGGGATGGAAGGAGGGACACATGCAGAGGAGAGGGATGGAAGGGGGGGCACATGTAGGGGGGAGGGATGGAAGGAGGAGCACAGGTAGAGGAGAGGGATGGAAGGAGGGGCATATGCAGAGGAGAGGGATGGAAGGAGGGGCACAAGCAGGGGATAGGGATGGAAGGAGAGGCACATAAGGGCAGAGGGATGGAAGGAGGGGCACATGTAGGGGAGAGGGATGGAAGAAGGGGCACATGTAGGGGGGAGGGATGGAAGGAGGGGCACATGTAGGGGAGAGGGATGGAAGGAGGGGCACATGTAGGGGGGAGGGATGGAAGGAGGAGCACATGTAGAGGAGAGGGATGGAAGGAGGGGCACATACAGGGCAGAGGGATGGAAGGAGGGGCACATGCAGGGGAGAGGGGTGGAAGGAGAGGCACATAAGGGCAGAGGGATGGAAGGAGGGACACATGTAGGGGAGAGGGATGGAAGGAGGGGCATATGCAGAGGAGAGGGATGGAAGGAGGGGCACATGTAGGGGAGAGGGATGGAAGGAGGGGCACATGTAGGGGAGAGGGATGGAAGGAGGGCCACATGTAGGGGGGAGGGATGGAAGGAGGGGCACATGCAGAGGAGAGGGATGGAAGGAGGGGCACATGCAGAGAAGAGGGATGGAAGGAGGGACACATGCAGAGGAGAGGGATGTAAGGAGGGGCTCATGCAGAGGAGAGGGATGGAAGGAGGGGCACATGTAGAGGAGAGGGATGGAAGGAGGGGCACATGTAGGGGAGAGGGATGGAAGGAGGGGCACATGCAGAGGAGAGGGATGGAAGGAGGGGCACATGCAGGGAAAGGGACGTAATTACAAGATGAGAGTTTCACCCAAGTGCAGCAGAAGCAGAGAGGCTGATGGGTAATGCTGTCAGACCTGATACAAACCATTAGTAATAGTTGAATCCTTCTCAGCAGTGATCACATTGCTGGGAGCTGGTCCCTGTCTTCCTGTCTCTGAGCCACTGCTAGTTCCAGTAATAATACTTTGAAGTAACGCCTCTAAAACAGGAGAAACAATCTTACTTGGAGTATGCAGGTAGGAGGGAGGCAGGAGGTGGCTACACAGAGGAGGGGCACAAGCAGGGGAGATGGAGGAGCTTACACAGAGGAGGAGCTCATGCAGGGTAGATGGAAGGAAGGGGGATGGACAAGGATGGGAGACATGCAAGGGAAAACTAGAGCAGAGGAGTATACACAGAGCAATGACATGCTGGAGAGAGGGAGGGAGGAGGGGGATACACAGGGAAGAGGAAGGGAGGGAAGAGGGGGATACACAGGGGAGAGGCACATGCAGGGTAAATGGAGGGAGGAGGAGGGTATACACGGGAGAGGAAAGAGGATATAAAGGGGAGGGGCACATACAAGAGATAGGGAGGAAGGAGGAGGATACAGAAGGGAGGCGCATGCAGGGGAGAGGAAGGGATGAGGAGGATACACAAGGGAGGCGCATGCAGGGGAGAGGAAGGGATGAGGAGGATACACAGGAGAGGCGCATGCAGGGGAGAGAAAGGGATGAGGAGGATACACAGGAGACACATGCAGGGGAGAGGAAGGGATGAGGAGGATACACAGGGGAGAGGCACATGCAGGGGAGAGGAAGGGATGAGGAGGATACACAGAGGAGAGGCACATGCAGGGGAGAGGAAGGGATGAGGAGGATACACAGGGGAGAGGCACATGCAGGGGAGAGGAAGGGGTGAAGAGGATACACAGGGGAGGGGCACATGCAGGGGAGAGGAAGGGATGAGGAGGATACACAGAGGAGAGGCACATGGAGGGGAGAGGAAGGGATGAGGATACACAGGGGAGGGGCACATGCAGGGGAGAGGAAGTGATGAGGAGGATACTCAGACGAGAGGCACATGCAGGGGAGAGGAAGGGATAAGGAGGATACACAGGGGAGAGGCACATGCACGGGAGAGGAAGGGATGAGGAGGATACACAGGGGAGAGGCACATGCAGGTGAGAGGAAGGGATGAGGAGGATACACAGGGGAGAGGCACATGCAGGGGAGAGGAAGGTATGAGGAGGATACACGAGGGAGGGGCACATGCAGGGGAGAGGAAGGGATGAGGAGGATACACAGGGGAGAGGCACATGCAGGGGAGATGAAGGGATGAGGATACACAGGGGAGGGGCACATGCAGGGGAGAGGAAGGCATATGGAGGATACACAGGGGAGAGCAAGGGATGAGGAAGATACACAGGGGAGAGGTACATGCAGGGGAAAGGAAGGGATGAGGAGGATACACAGGGGAGAGGCACATGGAGGGGAGAGGAAGGGATGAGGAGGATACACAGGGGAGAGGTACATGCAGGGGAGAGGAAGGGATGAGGAGGATACACAGGGGAGAGGTACATGCAGGGGAGAGGAAGGGATGAGGAGGATACACAGAGGAGGGGCACATGCAGGGGAGAGGATGGGATGAGGAGGATACACAGAGGAGGGGCACATGCAGGGGAGAGGAAGGGATGAGGAGGATACACAGAGGAGAGGCACATGCAGGGGAGAAGTAGAGATGAATAGGATACACAGGGGAGGGGCACATGCAGGGGAGAGGAAGGCATAAGGAGGATACACAGGGGAGAGTAAGGGATGAGGAAGATACACAGAGGAGGGGCACATGAAGGGGAGAGGAAGGGATGAGGAGGATACACAGGGGAGGGGCACATGAAGGATAGTGGAAGGGATGAGAAGGATACACAGGGGAGGGGCACATGCAGGGGAGAGGAAGGGATGAGGATACACAGGGGAGGGGCACATGCAGGGGAGAGGGAGGGATGAGGAGGATACACAGGGGAGGTGCACATGCAGGTGAGAGGAAGGGATGAGGAGGATACACAGGGGAGGGGCACATGCAGGGGAGAGGAATGGATGAGATGGATAAATAGAGGAGGGGCACATGCAGGGGACAGGAACGGATGAGGAGGATACACAGAGGAGGGGCACATACAGGGGAGAGGAAGGGATGAGGAGGATACACAGAGGAGGGGCACATGCAGGGGAGAGAAAGGGATGAGGAGGATACACAGAGGAGAGGCACATGCAGGGGAGAGGAAGGCATAAGGAGGAGACACTGGGGAGCGGCACATGCAGGGGAGAGGAAGGGATGAGGAGGATACACATAGGAGGGGCACATGCAGGGGAGAGGAAGGGATGAGGAGGATACACTAAGGAGGAGCACATGCAGGGGATAGGAAGGGATGAGGAGGATACACAGGGGAGAGGCACATGCAGGGGAGAGGAAGGGATGAGGAGGATACACAACGGGAGGGGCACATGTAGGGGAGAGGAAGGGATGAGGACGATACACAGGGGAGAGGCACATGCAGGTGAGCAGAAGGGATGAGGAGGATACACAGGGGAGAGGCACATGCAGGGGAGAGGAAGGGATGAGGAGGATACACAGGGGAGAGGCACATGCAGGTGAGAGGAAGGGATAAGGAGGATACACAGAGGAGAGGCACATGCAGGGGAGAGGAAGGGATGAGGAGAATACACAGGGGAGAGGCACATGCAGGTGAGAGGAAGGGATGAGGAGCATACACAGGGGAGAGGCACATGCAGGGGAGAGGAAGGGATGAGGAGGATACACAGGGGGAGGGGCACATGCAGGGGAGAGGAAGGGATGAGGAGGATATACAGGGGAGGGGCACATGCAGGGGAGAGGAAGGCATAAGGAGGATACACAGGGGAGAGTAAGGGATGAGGAAGATACACAGAGGAGAGGCACATGCAGGGGAGAGGAAGGCATGAGGAGGGTACACAGGGGAGAGGCACATGCATGTGAGAGGAAGGGATGAGAAGGATAAACAGAGGAGGGGCACATGAAGGGGAGAGGAAGGGATGAGGAGGATACACAGGGGAGGGGCACATGAAGGGGAGAGGAAGGGATGAGGAGGATACACAGGGGAGGGGCACATGCAGGGGAGAGGAAGGGATGAGGAGGATACACAGGGGAGGGGCACATGCAGGGGAGAGGGAGGGATGAGGAGGATACACAGGGGAGGGGCACATGCAGGTGAGAGGAAGGGATGAGGAGGATACACAGGGGAGGGGCACATGCAGGGGAGAGGAAGGGATGAGGAGGATACATAGAAGAGGGGCACATGCAGGGGAGAGGAAGGGATGAGGAGGATACACAGAGGAGGGGCACATACAGGGGAGAGGAAGGGATGAGGAGGATACACAGAGGAGGGGCACATGCAGGGGAGAGGAAGGGATGAGGAGGATACACAGAGGAGAGGCACATGCAGGGGAGAGGAAGGCATAAGGAGGATACACAGGGGAGAGGCACATGCAGGTGAGAGGAAGAGATGAGAAGGATAAACAGAGGAGGGGCACAAGAAGGGGAGAGGAAGGGATGAGGAAGAAACACAGGGGAGAGGCACATGCAGGTGAGAGGAAGGGATAAGGAGGATACACAGAGGAGAGGCACATGCAGGGGAGAGGAAGGCATGAGGAGGGTACACAGGGGAGAGGCACATGCAAGTGAGAGGAAGGGATGAGAAGGATAAACAGAGGAGGGGCACATGAAGGGGAGAGGAAGGGATGAGGAGGATACACAGGGGAGGGGCAAATGAAGGGGAGAGGAAGGGATGAGGAGGATACACAGGGGAGGGGCACATGCAGGGGAGAGGAAGGGATGAGGAGGATACACAGGGGAGGGGCACATGCAGGGGAGAGGGAGGGATGAGGAGGATACACAGGGGAGGGGCACATGCAGGTGAGAAGAAGGGATGAGGAGGATACACAGGGGAGGGGCACATGCAGGGGAGAGGAAGGGATGAGGAGGATACATAGAGGAGGGGCACATGCAGGGGAGAGGAAGGGATGAGGAGGATACACAGAGGAGGGGCACATACAGGGGAGAGGAAGGGATGAGGAGGATACACAGAGGAGGGGCACATACAGGGGAGAGGAAGGGATGAGGAGGAAACACAGGGGAGAGTAAGGGATGAAGAAGATACACAGAGGAGAGGCACTTGCAGGGGAGAGGAAGGCATGAGGAGGGTACACAGGGGAGAGGCACATGCAGGTGAGAGGAAGGGATGAGAAGGATAAACAGAGGAGGGGCACATGAAGGGGAGAGGAAGGGATGAGAAGGATACACAGAGGAGGGGCACATGCAGGGGAGAGGAAGGGATGAGGAGGATACACAGAGGACAGGCACATGCAGGGGAGAGGAAGGCATAATGAGGATACACTGGGGAGCGGCACATGCAGGTGAGAGGAAGGGATGAGGAGGATACACAGAGGAGGGGCACATGCAGGGGAGAGGAAGGGATGAGGAGGATACACAGAGGAGGAGCACATGCAGGGGAGAGGAAGGGATGAGGAGGATACACAGGGGAGAGGCACATGCAGGGGAGAGGAAGGGATGAGGAGGATACACAGCGGGAGGGGAACATGTAGGGGAGAGGAAGGGATGAGGACGATACACAGGGGAGAGGCACATGCAGGGGAGAGGAAGGGATGAGGAGGATACACAGAGGAGGGGCACATACAGGGGAGAGGAAGGGATAAGGAGGATACACAGAGGAGGGGCACATACAGGGGAGAGGAAGGGATGAGGAGGAAACACAGGGGAGAGTAAGGGATGAAGAAGATACACAGAGGAGAGGCACTTGCAGGGGAGAGGAAGGCATGAGGAGGGTACACAGGGGAGAGGCACATGCAGGTGAGAGGAAGGGATGAGAAGGATAAACAGAGGAGGGGCACATGAAGGGGAGAGGAAGGGATGAGAAGGATACACAGAGGAGGGGCACATGCAGGGGAGAGGAAGGGATGAGGAGGATACACAGAGGACAGGCACATGCAGGGGAGAGGAAGGCATAATGAGGATACACTGGGGAGCGGCACATGCAGGTGAGAGGAAGGGATGAGGAGGATACACAGAGGGGCACATGCAGGGGAGAGGAAGGGATGAGGAGGATACACAGAGGAGGAGCACATGCAGGGGAGAGGAAGGGATGAGGAGGATACACAGGGGAGAGGCACATGCAGGGGAGAGGAAGGGATGAGGAGGATACACAGCGGGAGGGGAACATGTAGGGGAGAGGAAGGGATGAGGACGATACACAGGGGAGAGGCACATGCAGGTGAGCGGAAGGGATGAGGAGGATACACAGGGGAGAGGCACATGCAGGGGAGAGGAAGGGATGAGGAGGATACACAGGGGGAGGGGCACATGCAGGGGAGAGGAAGGGATGAGGAGGATACACGAGGGAGGGGCACAGGCAGGGGAGAGGAAGGGATGAGGAGGATACACAGGGGAGAGGCACATGCAGGGGAGAGAAAGGGATGAGGAGGATACACAGGGGAGGGGCACATGCAGGGGAGAGGATGGCATAAGGAGGATACACAGGGGAGAGTAAGGGATGAGGAAGATACACAGAGGAGAGGCACATGCAGGGGAGAGGAAGGCATGAGGAGGGTACACAGGGGAGAGGCACATGCAGGTGAGAGGAAGGGATGAGAAGGATAAACAGAGGAGGGGCACATGAAGGGGAGAGGAAGGGATGAGGAGGATACACAGGGGAGGGGCACATGAAGGGGAGAGGAAGGGATGAGGGGGATACACAGGGGAGGGGCACATGCAGGGGAGAGGAAGGGATGAGGAGGATACACAGGGGAGGGGCACATGCAGGGGAGAGGGAGGGATGAGGAGGATACACAGGGGAGGGGCACATGCAGGGGATAGGAAGGCATATGGAGGATACACAGGGGAGAGTAAGGGATGAGGAAGATACACAGAGGAGAGGCACATGCAGGGGAGAGGAAGTGATGAGGAGGATACACAGGGAAGAGGTACATGCAGGGGAAAGGAAGGGATGAGGAGGATACACAGGGGAGAGGCACATGGAGGGGAGAGGAAGGGATGAGGAGGATACACAGGGGAGAGGTACATGCAGGGGAGAGGAAGGGATGAGGAGGATACACAAGGGAGAGGTACATGCAGGGGAGAGGAAGGGATGAGGAGGATACACAGAGGAGGGGCACATGCAGGGGAGAGGATGGGATGAGGAGGATACACAGAGGAGGGGCACATGCAGGGGAGAGGAAGGGATGAGGAGGATACACAGAGGAGAGGCACATGCAGGGGAGAAGTAGAGATGAATAGGATACACAGGGGAGGGGCACATGCAGGGGAGAGGAAGGCATAAGGAGGATACACAGGGGAGAGTAAGGGATGAGGAAGATACACAGAGGAGAGGCACATGCAGGTGAGAGGAAGGGATGAGAAGGATAAACAGAGGAGGGGCACATGAAGGGGAGAGGAAGGCATGAGGAGGATACACAGGGGAGGGGCACATGAAGGATAGTGGAAGGGATGAGAAGGATACACAGGGGAGGGGCACATGCAGGGGAGAGGAAGGGATAAGGAGGATACACAGAGGAGAGGCACATGCAGGGGAGAGGAAGGCATAAGGAGGATACACTGGGGAGCGGCACATGCAGGGGAGAGGAAGGGATGAGGAGGATACACATAGGAGGGGCACATGAAGGATAGTGGAAGGGATGAGAAGGATACACAGGGGAGGGGCACATGCAGGGGAGAGGAAGGGATAAGGAGGATACACAGAGGAGAGGCACATGCAGGGGAGAGGAAGGCATAAGGAGGATACACTGGGGAGCGGCACATGCAGGGGAGAGGAAGGGATGAGGAGGATACACATAGGAGGGGCACATGCAGGGGAGAGGAAGGGATGAGGAGGATACACTAAGGAGGAGCACATGCAGGGGATAGGAAGGGATGAGGAGGAAACACAGGGGAGAGGCACATGCAGGGGAGAGGAAGGGATGAGGAGGATACACAACGGGAGGGGCACATGTAGGGGAGAGGAAGGGATGAGGACGATACACAGGGGAGAGGCACATGCAGGTGAGCAGAAGGGATGAGGAGGATACACAGGGGAGAGGCACATGCAGGGGAGAGGAAGGGATGAGGAGGATACACAGGGGAGAGGCACATGCAGGTGAGAGGAAGGGATAAGGAGGATACACAGAGGAGAGGCACATGCAGGGGAGAGGAAGGGATGAGGAGAATACACAGGGGAGAGGCACATGCAGGTGAGAGGAAGGGATGAGGAGCATACACAGGGGAGAGGCACATGCAGGGGAGAGGAAGGGATGAGGAGGATATACAGGGGGAGGGGCACATGCAGGGGAGAGGAAGGGATGAGGAGGATACACAGGGGAGGGGCACATGCAGGGGAGAGGAAGGCATAAGGAGGATACACAGGGGAGAGTAAGGGATGAGGAAGATACACAGAGGAGAGGCACATGCAGGGGAGAGGAAGGCATGAGGAGGGTACACAGGGGAGAGGCACATGCATGTGAGAGGAAGGGATGAGAAGGATAAACAGAGGAGGGGCACATGAAGGGGAGAGGAAGGGATGAGGAGGATACACAGGGGAGGGGCACATGAAGGGGAGAGGAAGGGATGAGGAGGATACACAGGGGAGGGGCACATGCAGGGGAGAGGAAGGGATGAGGAGGATACACAGGGGAGGGGCACATGCAGGGGAGAGGGAGGGATGAGGAGGATACACAGGGGAGGGGCACATGCAGGTGAGAGGAAGGGATGAGGAGGATACACAGGGGAGGGGCACATGCAGGGGAGAGGAAGGGATGAGGAGGATACATAGAGGAGGGGCACATGCAGGGGAGAGGAAGGGATGAGGAGGATACACAGAGGAGGGGCACATACAGGGGAGAGGAAGGGATGAGGAGGATACACAGAGGAGGGGCACATGCAGGGGAGAGGAAGGGATGAGGAGGATACAAAGAGGAGAGGCACATGCAGGGGAGAGGAAGGCATAAGGAGGATACACAGGGGAGAGGCACATGCAGGTGAGAGGAAGAGATGAGAAGGATAAACAGAGGAGGGGCACAAGAAGGGGAGAGGAAGGGATGAGGAAGAAACACAGGGGAGAGGCACATGCAGGTGAGAGGAAGGGATAAGGAGGATACACAGAGGAGAGGCACATGCAGGGGAGAGGAAGGGATGAGGAGAATACACAGGGGAGAGGCACATGCAGGTGAGAGGAAGGGATGAGGAGCATACACAGGGGAGAGGCACATGCAGGGGAGAGGAAGGGATGAGGAGGATACACAGGGGGAGGGGCACATGCAGGGGAGAGGAAGGGATGAGGAGGATACACAGGGGAGGGGCACATGCAGGGGAGAGGAAGGCATAAGGAGGATACACAGGGGAGAGTAAGGGATGAGGAAGATACACAGAGGAGAGGCACATGCAGGGGAGAGGAAGGCATAAGGAGGATACACAGGGGAGAGGCACATGCAGGTGAGAGGAAGGGATGAGAAGGATAAACAGAGGAGGGGCACAAGAAGGGGAGAGGAAGGGATGAGGAGGAAACACAGGGGAGTGGCACATGAAGGGGAGAGGAAGGGATGAGAAGGATACACAGGGGAGGGGCACATGCAGGGGAGAGGAAGGGATGAGGAGGATACACAGTGGAGGGGCACATGCAGGGGAGAGGGAGGGATGAGGAGGATACACAGGGGAGGGGCACATGCAGGTGAGAGGAAGGGATGAGGAGGATACACAGGGGAGGGGCACATACAGGGGAGAGGAAGGGATGAGAAGGATACATAGAGGAGGGGCACATGCAGGGGACAGGAAGGGATGAGGAGGATACACAGAGGAGGGGCACATACAGGGGAGAGGAAGGGATGAGGAGGAAACACAGGGGAGAGTAAGGGATGAGGAAGATACACAGAGGAGAGGCACTTGCAGGGGAGAGGAAGGCATGAGGAGGGTACACAGGGGAGAGGCACATGCAGGTGAGAGGAAGGGATGAGAAGGATAAACAGAGGAGGGGCACATGAAGGGGAGAGGAAGGGATGAGAAGGATACACAGAGGAGGGGCACATGCAGGGGAGAGGAAGGGATGAGGAGGATACACAGAGGAGAGGCACATGCAGGGGAGAGGAAGGCATAATGAGGATACACTGGGGAGCGGCACATGCAGGTGAGAGGAAGGGATGAGGAGGATACACAGAGGAGGGGCACATGCAGGGGAGAGGAAGGGATGAGGAGGATACACAGAGGAGGAGCACATGCAGGGGAGAGGAAGGGATGAGGAGGATACACAGGGGAGAGGCACATGCAGGGGAGAGGAAGGGATGAGGAGGATACACAGCGGGAGGGGAACATGTAGGGGAGAGGAAGGGATGAGGACGATACACAGGGGAGAGGCACATGCAGGTGAGCGGAAGGGATGAGGAGGATACACAGGGGAGAGGCACATGCAGGGGAGAGGAAGGGATGAGGAGGATACACAGGGGAGAGGCACATGCAGGTGAGAGGAAGGGATAAGGAGGATACACAGGGGAGAGGCACATGCAGGGGAGAGGAAGGGATGAGGAGGATACACAGGGGAGAGGCACATGCAGGTGAGAGGAAGGGATGAGGAGGATACACAGGGGAGAGGCACATGCAGGGGAGAGGAAGGGATGAGGAAGATACACAGGGGGAGGGGCACATGTAGGGGAGAGGAAGGGATGAGGAGGATACACGAGGGAGGGGCACAGGCAGGGGAGAGGAAGGGATGAGGAGGATACACAGGAGAGAGGCACATGCAGGGGAGAGGAAGGGATGAGGAGGATACACAGGGGAGGGGCACATGCAGGGGAGAGGATGGCATAAGGAGGATACACAGGGGAGAGTAAGGGATGAGGAAGATACACAGAGGAGAGGCACATGCAGGGGAGAGGAAGGCATGAGGAGGGTACACAGGGGAGAGGCACATGCAGGTGAGAGGAAGGGATGAGAAGGATAAACAGAGGAGGGGCACATGCAGGGGAGAGGGAGGGATGAGGAGGATACACAGGGGAGGGGCACATGCAGGTGGGAGGAAGGGATGAGGAGGATACACAGGGGAGGGGCACATGCAGGGGAGAGGAAGGGATGAGGAGGATACATAGAGGAAGGGCACATGCTGGGGAGAGGAAGGGATGAGGATACACAGAGGAGGGGCACATACAGGGGAGAGGAAGGGATGAGGAAGATACACAGAGGAGGGGCACATGCAGGGGAGAGGAAGGGAAGAGGAGGATACACAGGGGAGGGGCACATGCAGGGGAGAGGAACGTATGGGGAGGATACACGGGGGGGCACATACAGCGGAGAGGAAGTGATGAGGATACACAGAGGAGGGGCACATGCAGGTGAGAGGAAGGGATGAGGAGGATACACAGAGGTGGGGCACATGCAGGGGAGAGGAAGGGATGGGGAGGATACACGGGGGGGCACATACAGCGGAGAGGAAGTGATGAGGATACACAGAGGAGAGGCACATGCAGGTGAGAGGAAAGGATGAGGAGGATACACAGAGGAGGGGCACATGCAGGGGAGAGGAAGGGATGAGGAGGATACACAGTGGAGGGGCACATGCAGGGGAGAGGAAGGGATGGGGAGGATACACGGGGGGGAACATGCAGGTGAGAGGAAGTGAAGAGGAGGATACACATAGGAGGGGCACATGCAGGGGAGAGGAAGGGATGGGGAGGATACACAGAGGAGGGGCACATGCAGGTGAGAGGAAGGGATGAGGATACACAGAGGAGGGGCACATGCAGGTGAGAGGAAAGGATGAGGAGGATACACAGAGGAGGGGCACATGCAGGGGAGAGGGAGGTAATAACAAGATGAGAGTTTCACGAAGTGCTTCAGAAGCAGAGAGGCTGATGGGTAATGCTGTCTGACCTGATACAAACCATTTGTTTTATTTGAATCTCCAGTAGTGATCACATTGCTGGGAGCTGGGATCGGTTTCCCTATCTCTGAGCCACTGCCAGTCCCATTCAGAATATCTTGTTTTACAGCCTCTAAAACAGGAGAAAAAATGATTGCTTAGACTCAGAAGATGCAGGTAGGAGGGAGGTAGGTGGTGGATACACAGAGAAAGGGCACATGCAAAAGAGAGGGAGGGTACATAGAAGAGGTTCATGTAGGGGAGAGGGGAGGAAGGAGGGAGATAAAAAAAATGGGGGACATGTAAGGGAAAACTAGAGCCGAAGGGGATACGAAAAGGAAAGGCACATGCAGGGGAGAGAGAGGGAGGAGGGGCACATGTAGGGGAGAGGGATGGAAGGAGGGGCACATGCAGAGTAGAGGGATGGAAGGAGGGGCACATGCAGGGAGAGGGATGGAAGGAGGGGCACATGCAGAGGAGAGGGATGGAAGGAGGGGCACATGCAGGGGAGAGGGATGGAAGGAGGGGCACATGTAGAGGAGAGGGATGGAAGGAGGGGCACATGCAGAGGAGAGCGATGGAAGGAGGGGCACATGTAGGGGAGAGGGATGGAAGGAGGGGCACATGCAGGGGAGAGGGATGGAAGGAGGGGCACATGTAGAGGAGAGGGATGGAAGGAGGGGCACATGCAGTGAGAGGGATGGAAGGAGGGGCATATGTAGGGCAGAGGGATGGAAGGAGGGGCACATGCAGGGAGAGCGATGGAAGGAGGGGCACATGCAGGGAGAGGGATGGAAGGAGGGGCACATGCAGAGGAGAGGGATGGAAGGAGGGGCACATGCAGGGAGAGGGTTGGAAGGAGGGGCACTTGTAGGGGAGAGGGATGGAAGGAGGAGCACATGCAGGGGAGAGGGATGGAAGGAGGGGCACATGTAGGGGAGAGGGATGGAAGGAGGGGCACATGTATGGGAGAGGGATGGAAGGAGGGGCACATGCAGGGAGAGGGATGGTGGGAGGGGCACATGTAGGGGAGAGGGATGGAAGGAGGGGCACATGCAGAGTAGAGGGATGGAAGGAGGGGCACATGCAGGGAGAGGGATGGAAGGAGGGGCACATGCAGAGGAGAGGGATGGAAGGAGGGGCACATGCAGGGGAGAGGGATGGAAGGAGGGGCACATGTAGAGGAGAGGGATGGAAGGAGGGGCACATGCAGAGGAGAGCGATGGAAGGAGGGGCACATGTAGGGGAGAGGGATGGAAGGAGGGGCACATGCAGGGGAGAGGGATGGAAGGAGGGGCACATGTAGAGGAGAGGGATGGAAGGAGGGGCACATGCAGTGAGAGGGATGGAAGGAGGGGCATATGTAGGGCAGAGGGATGGAAGGAGGGGCACATGCAGGGAGAGCGATGGAAGGAGGGGCACATGCAGAGTAGAGGGATGGAAGGAGGGGCACATGCAGGGAGAGGGATGGAAGGAGGGGCACATGCAGAGGAGAGGGATGGAAGGAGGGGCACATGCAGGGGAGAGGGATGGAAGGAGGGGCACATGTAGAGGAGAGGGATGGAAGGAGGGGCACATGCAGAGGAGAGCGATGGAAGGAGGGGCACATGTAGGGGAGAGGGATGGAAGGAGGGGCACATGCAGGGGAGAGGGATGGAAGGAGGGGCACATGTAGAGGAGAGGGATGGAAGGAGGGGCACATGCAGTGAGAGGGATGGAAGGGGGGGCATATGTAGGGCAGAGGGATGGAAGGAGGGGCACATGCAGGGAGAGCGATGGAAGGAGGGGCACATGCAGGGAGAGGGATGGAAGGAGGGGCACATGCAGAGGAGAGGGATGGAAGGAGGGGCACATGCAGGGAGAGGGTTGGAAGGAGGGGCACTTGTAGGGGAGAGGGATGGAAGGAGGAGCACATGCAGGGGAGAGGGATGGAAGGAGGGGCACATGTAGGGGAGAGGGATGGAAGGAGGGGCACATGTATGGGAGAGGGATGGAAGGAGGGGCACATGCAGGGAGAGGGATGGTGGGAGGGGCACATGTAGGGGAGAGGGATGGAAGGAGGGGCACATGTAGGGGAGAGGGATGGAAGGAGGGACACATGTAGAGGAGAGGGATGGAAGGAGGGGCACATGCAGGGAGAGGGAGGTAATAACAAGATGACAGTTTCACGAAGTGCAGCAGAAGCAGAGAGGCTGATGGGTAATGCTGTCTGACCTGATACAAACCATTTGTTTTATTTGAATCTCCAGTAGTGATCACATTGCTGGGAGCTGGGATCGGTTTCCCTATCTCTGAGCCACTGCCAGTCCCATTCAGAATATCTTGTTTTACAGCCTCTAAAACAGGAGAAAAAAAATGATTGCTTAGAGCAGGGATGGGGATCCTCAGGCACGGGGGCCGTATAAGGTCCCCGGAATCAGAGCCGCCATCAGGGGGGGACTGCCGGGAATCCAGTCCCGGGCCCGGAGAGAGATGGGGCCCGGGCAGCAGCGGTGCGCAATGCACTGGGTGGCTGACAGTCACAGGAGACAGAGCATAGGCTGCGCTTGAATTAAATATTGAGCCGTCCGTGAGCCAATCACAGCTCGCGGAACAGCAGCCAATCAGGAACGGCCGCTCCTGATTGGCTGCCGTTCCGCGAGCTGAGCTGTGATTGGCTCGCGGCTGGCTCCATATTCCAAATGCCGTGACGCCGATGCTCTGACTCTACCTCCTGCCCGGTGTATTCTGCACCCATGCCACCCAGGACCCCTCTCTTTCTAAACAAGGTATGCTACCCCTGCCTTACTCCCCCACCCCAGTCCAGCCAGCCTTCCTGCTGCTTGCCTCCCTCCCACCCAGTTCAGCCAGCCCTCTAGTCTGGCCAGTCTGCCATCCCTGTGCCCAACACCAATCCAGCCAGCCAGCCAGCCACCCACCCTGTCTTCCCTGCCCCAGTCCAGTCAGCCTTCCCTGCTCTCCACCCACAGTCCACCCAGCATTCCCTTTGCCCCCCCCAGTCCAGCCAGCGTTTCTTGAGACCCCCTCAGTCCAGCTAGCCTTCCCTGCTCCCCACCCCCTGTCCATCTAGCATTCCCTGTGCCCCCCCCAATCCAGCCTGCTTTCCCTGTCCCCCTAAGTCCAGCCAGTATTCTTGTATAGGCAGCCTGCCTTCCCTGTACTCCCCACACAGTATATACAGCATTCCCTGTGCCCCCCTAGTCCAGCCAGTGAGCCTGCCCACCTCCCCAGTACAGCCAGCCTTCTAGTCCAGGCACCTGGAGTGTCCTTTGGTGGTTCAGATGGTCACATCGCTGCCCTTACAGCTGACCGGAAAATCCTCAGGATGCCCCAGGCATTGCTTTAATCACCGGTGATTGTGGCCCTGCCCCCCGTGTGATGTGATCAGGCCCGTGAATAATGTTATATATATCAAAATGGCCCCTGGCAGAAAAAAGGAGGGAGGTAGAAGGTGGATACACAGAGAAAGGGCACATTCAAGAGAGAGGGAAGGAACACAGAAGGGGTTCATGTAGGGGAGAGGGGATTAAGGAGGGACATTACAAAAAGGATGGGGGACATGTAAGGGAAAACTAGAGCAGAAGAAAGGCACATGCAGGGGAGAGAGAGGGAGGAGGGGGATATACACGGGAGGGGCACGTGCAGAAGAACGGAAAGGAGAATATACAGGTGAGAGAGAGGGAGGAGGATTCACAGGGGAGGGGCAAATGCAGATGAGAGGGAGGGAAAAAGACACATAAGGGAGGGGCACATGCAAATGAGAGGGAGGAAGGAGGAGGATACACAGAGAGGGGCACATACAGAGGGAGGGAGGAGGAGTGTACATGGAAGGGGCACATACAGAAGGTGGAGGTGGACACACAGAGGGGCACATGCAGGGGAGAGGAGCGGATGAGGAGGATACACAGGGGAGGGGCACATGTAGGGGAGAGGAAGGGATGAGGAGGATACACATGGGAGAGGCACATGCAGGGGAGAGGAAGGGGTGAGGAGGATACACAGGGGAGAGGCACATGCAGGGGAGAGGGATGGAAGGAGGGGCACATGCAGGGGAGGGGGATGGAAGGAGGGGCACATGTAGGGGAGAGGGATGGAAGGAGGGGGACATGCATTGAGAGGGATGGAAGGAGGGGCACATGCAGAGGAGAGGGATGGAAGGAGGGGCACATGCAGAGGAGAGGGATGGAAGGAGGGGCACATGTAGGGGAGAGGGATGGAAGGAGGGGCACATGCAGAGGAGAGGGATGGAAGGAGGGGCACTTGTAGGGGAGAGGGATGGAAGGAGGGGCACATGCAGAGGAGAGGGATGGAAGGAGGGGCACATGCAGAGGAGAGGGATGGAAGGAGGAGCACATGTAGGGGAGAGGGATGGAAGGAGTAGCACATGCAGAGGAGAGGGATGGAAGGAGGAGCACATGTAGGGGAGAGGGATGGAAGGAGGGGCACATACAGGGCAGAGGGATGGAAGGAGGGGCACATGTAGAGGAGAGGGATGGAAGGAGGGGCACATGCAGAGGAGAGGGATGGAAGGAGGGGCACATGTAGGTGAGAGGGATGGAAGGAGGGGCACATGCAGGGAGAGGGATGGAAGGAGAGGCACATACAGGGCAGAGGGTTGGAAGGAGGGGCACATGCAGAGGAGAGGGATGGAAGGAGGGGCACATGTAGGGGAGAGGGATGGAAGGAGGGGCACATGTAGGGGAGAGGGATGGAAGGAGGGGCACATGCAGGGAAAGGGATGGTGAGAGGGGCACATGTAGGGGAGAGGGATGGAAGGAGGGGCACATGTAGGGGAGAGGGATGGAAGGAGGGACACATGTAGAGGAGAGGGATGGAAGGAGGGGCACATGCAGGGAGAGGGAGATAATAACAAGATGAGAGTTTCACGAAGTGCAGCAGAAGCAGAGAGGCTGATGGGTAATGCTGTCTGACCTGATACAAACCATTTGTTTTATTTGAATCCCCAGTAGTGATCACATTGCTGGGAGCTGGGATCGGTCTCCCTATCGCTGAGCCACTGCCAGTCCCATTCAGAATATCTTGTTTTACAGCCTCTAAAACAGGAGAAAAAAAATGATTGCTTAGAGCAGGGATGGGGATCCTCAGGCACGGGGGCCGTATAAGGTCCCCGGAATCATTTGGTCTGCCCCTCTGAGATGTTTTCTGCTATCCTCATCTGGCTAGCAGAGTGCCTAGGATGGCACACTGCAGCCAGGATATATGCAGCAGTGCCACCTGGAGTGTCCTTTGGTGGCTTCAGATGGTCACATCGCTGCCCTTACAGCTGACCGGAAAATCCTCAGGATGCCCCAGGCATTGCTTTAATCACCGGTGATTGTGGCCCTGCCCCTCCATGTGATGTGATCAGGCCTGTGAATAATGTCAAAATGGCCCCTGGCAGAAAAAAGGAGGGAGGTAGAAGGTGGATACACAGAGAAAGGGCACATTCAAAAGAGAGGGAGGGAACACAGAAGGGGTTCATGTAGGGGAGAGGGGAGGAAGGAGGGACATTACAAAAAGGATGGGGGACATGTAAGGGAAAACTAGAGCAGAAGAAAGGCACATGCAGGGGAGAGAGAGGGAGGAGGGGGATATACACGGGAGGGGCACATGCAGAAGAACGGAAAGGAGAATATACAGGTGAGAGAGAGGGAGGAGGATTCACAGGGGAGGGGCAAATGCAGATGAGTGGGAGGGAAAAAGACACATAAGGGAGGGGCACATGCAAATGAGAGGGAGGAAGGAGGAGGATACACAGAGAGGGGCACATACAGAGGGAGGGAGGAGGAGTGTACATGGAAGGGGCACATACAGAAGGTGGAGGTGGATACACAGAGGGGCACATGCAGGGGAGAGGAACGGATGAGGAGGATACACATGGGAGAGGCACATGCAGGGGAGAGGAAGGGGTGAGGAGGATACACAGGGGAGAGGCACATGCAGGGGAGAGGAAGGGATGAGGAGGATACACAGGGGAGGGGCACATGCAGGGGAGAGGAAGGGATGAGGAGGATACACAGGGGAGGGGCACATGCAGGGGATGGAAGGGGTGAGGAGGATACACAGAGGAGAGGCACATGTAGGGGAGAGGAAGGGATGAGGAGGATACACAGAAGAGAGGCACATGCAGGGGAGAGGAAGGGATAAGGAAGATACACAGGGAAGAGGCACATGCAGGGGAGAGGAAGGGATGAGGAGGATACACAGGGGAGGTGCACATGCAGGGGAGAAGAAGGGGTGAGGAGGATACACAGGGGAGGGGCACATGCAGGGGAGAGGAAGGGATGAGGAGGATACACAGGGGAGGGGCACATGCACGGGAGAGGAAGGGATGAGGAGGATACACAGAGGAGGGGCACATACAGGGGAGAGGAAGGGATGAGGAGGATACACATAGGAGGGGCACATGCAGGGGAGTGGAAGGGATGAGGAGGATAAACAGGGGAGGGGCACATGCAGGGGAGAGGAAGGGATGAGGAGGATACACAGAGGAGAGGCACATGCAGGGGAGAGGAAGGGATGAGGAGGATACACAGGGGAGAGGCACATGCAGGGGAGAAGAAAGGATGAGGAGGATACACAGGGGAGGGGCAAATGCAGGGGAGAGGAAGGGATGAGGAGGATACACAGGGGAGGGGCACATGCAGGGGAGAGGAAGGGATGAGGAGGATACACACGGGAGGGGCACATGCAGGGGAGAGGAAGGGATGAGGAGGATACACAGAGGAGGAGCACATGCAGGGGAGAGGAAGGGATGAGGAGGATACACAGAGGAGGGGCACATGCAGGGGAGAGGAAGGGATGAGGAGGATACACAGAGGAGGGGCACATGCTGGTGAGAGGAAGGGATGAGGAGGATACACAGAGGAGAGGCACATGCAGGGGAGAGGAAGGGATGAGGAGGATACACAGAGGAGGGGCACATGCAGGTGAGAAGAAGGGATGAGGAGGATACACAGAGGAGAGGCACATGCAGGGGAGAGGAAGGGATGAGGAGGATACACAGAGGAGGGGCACATGCAGGGGAGAGGAAGTGATGAGGAGGATACACAGAGGAGAGGCACATGCAGGGGAGAGGAAGGGATGAGGAGGATACACAGGGGAGGGGCACATGCAGGGGAGAGGAAGGGATGAGGAGGATACACAGGGGAGGGGCACATGCAGGGGACAGGAAGGGATGAGGAGGATACACAGGGGAGGGGCACATGCATGGGAGAGGAAGGGATGAGGAGGATACACAGGGGAGGGGCACATGCAGGGGAGAGGAAGGGATGAGGAGGATACACAGAGGAGAGGCACATGTAGGGGAGAGGAAGGGATGAGAAGGATACAGAGAGTAGAGGCACATGCAGGGGAGAGGAAGGGATAAGGAGGATACATAGGGGAGAGGCACATGCAGGGGAGAGGAAGGGATGAGGAGGATACACAGAGGAGTGGCACATGCAGGTGAGAGGAAGGGATGAGGAGGATAAACAGAGGAGGGGCACATGCAGGGGAGAGGAAGGGATAAGGAGGATACACAGAGGAGAGGCACATGCAGGGGAGAGGAAGCGATGAGGAGGATACACAGAGGAGAGGCACATGCAGGTCAGAGGAAGGGATGAGAAGGATACACAGAGGAGAGGCAAATGCAGGGGAGAGGAAGGGATGAGGAGGATACACAGAGGAGAGGCACATGCAGGGGAGAGGAAGGGATGAGGAGGATACACAGGGGAGAGGCACATGCAGGGGAGAGGAAGGGATGAGGAGGATACACAGGAGAGAGGCACATGCAGGGGAGAGGAAGGGATGATGAGGATACACAGGGGAGGGGCACATGCAGGGGAGAGTAAGGGATGAGGAGGATACACGAGGGAGGGGCATATGCAGGGGAGAGGAAGGGATGAGGAGGATACACAGGGGAGAGTCACATGCTGGGGAGAGTAAGGCATAAGGAGGATACACAGGGGAGAGGAAGGGATGAGGAGGATACACAGAGGAGAGGCACATGCAGAGGAGAGGAAGGCATAAGGAGGATACACAGGGGAGAGTAAGGGATGAGGAGGATACACAGGGGAGAGGCACATGCAGGGGAGTGGAAGGGATGAGGAGGATACACAGAGGAGGGGAACATGCAGGGGAGAGGAAGGGATGAGGAGGATACACAGAGGAGGCACATGCAGGGGAGAGGAAGGGATGAGGAGGATACACAGAGGAGGGGAACATGCAGGGGAGAGGAAGGGATGAGGAGGATACACAGGGGAGGCACATGCAGGGGAGAGGAAGGGATGAGGAGAACACACAGAGGAGAGGCACATGCAGGGGAGAGGAAGGGATGAGGAGGATACACAGGGGAGAGGCACATGCAGGGGAGAGGAAGGGATGAGGAGGATACACAGGGGAGAGGCACATGCAGGTAAGAGGAAGGCATGAGGAGGATACACAGAGGAGAGGCACATGCAGGGGAGAAGAAGGGATGAGGAGGATACACAGAGGAGGGGCACATGCAGGGGACAGGAAGGGATGAGGAGGATACACAGAGGAGGCTCATGCAGGGGAGAGGAAGGGATGAGGAGGATACACAGGGGAGGAGCACATACAGGGGAGAGGAAGGGATGAGGAGGATACACAGAGGAGGGGCACATACAGGGGAGAGGAAGGGATGAGGAGGATACACAGAGGAGAGGCACATGCAGGGGAGTGGAAGGGATGAGGAGGATACACAGGGGAGAGGCACATGCAGGGGAGTGGAAGGGATGAGGAGGATACACAGGGGAGGAGCACATACAGGGGACAGGAAGGGATGAGGAGGATACACAGAGGAGAGGCACATGCAGGGGAGTGGAAGGGATGAGGAGGATACACAGTGGAGAGGCACATGCAGGGGAGAGGAAGGGATGAGGAGGATACACAGGGGGAGGAGCACATGCAGGGGAGAGGAAGGGATGAGGAGGATACACAGGGGAGAGGCACATGCAGGGGAGAGGAAGGGATGAGGAGGATACACAGGGGAGGAGCACATACAGGGGAGAGGAAGGGATGAGGAGGATACACAGAGGAGAGGCACATGCAGGGGAGTGGAAGGGATGAGGAGGATACACAGGGGAGAGGCACATGCAGGGGAGAGGAAGGGATGAGGAGGATACACAGAGGAGGGGCACATGCAGGGGAGAGGGACGTCATTTCAAAATGAAGGTTCCACTCAAGCGCTGCAGAAGCAGAGAGGCTGATGGGTAATGCTGTCTGATGTGATACAAACCATTTGTTTTATTTGAATTATCAGCAGTGATCACATTGTTGGGAGCTGGGCTCGGTCTCCCTATCTCTGAGCCACTAACTTTTCCATTCAGAACAACTTGAATTAAAAGGCCTCATTTATCAATGAGTTTTACCGCTCACAACAAGTGATAAAACTCGCTGTGTATAATAAAAGGTGCTCCAGCCAATCATCTCCCAACTGTCATTTTTCAAATAGATGACAGTTGGGAGCTGATTGGCTGGAGCAACATTATCATACGCAACGAGTTTTATCACTTGTTGTGATAAAACCCGTTGATAAATGAGGCCCATTGTTTCTAAAACAGGAGAAAAAACATTATTGTTTGGAGAGGGAGAAGGAGGAGACACAGGGGAGCGACACATGCAGAGGAGAGGGAGGAAGGAGGAGAATGCACAGGGAAGGGTCAGATGCAAGGTAGTGGAAGGAGGAGGATGCACGCAGGAGAGAGAGCAGTCAGGGGAGAGGTTGGAAGAAGAACTTGAAGAGGAGACAGAGGAAGGAGGAGGATCCACAGGGGAGGGATCATAGTCAGGGGAGATGGAGGAAGCAGGAGAATGCAGTGCACAGGGGAGGGGCAAGGGAGGAAGGAGGAGAAAGTATAGAGGGAGCAGGGCACATGCAGACGAGAGGGAGGAAGGAGATGGATGCACACGGGGAGGGGCACATGAGAAGAGAGGGAGGAGAGGAGGAAGGTGCACAGGGGATGGAGCTCAGTCAGGGGAGATGAAGGAAGGAGGAGAATGCATAGAGGAGAGGCACATGCAGAGGAAAGGGTCAAATGTGGAGAATGTACAGGGAAGGGGCGGATACAGAGGAGAGGAAGGAGGATGCACACAGGGGGGAGAGCAGTCAGGGGAGAGGGAGGAAGGAAGAAAACATAAACGTTTGAGGAAGTAGACATAAGGACCTACTATAGGGTATGCAGCTGGTCAGGAGAGAGGAGAACACAGAGGGGAGGCCATCACTGACATCTAGTAGAGAGGAGAGCAGATAGGAGACAGGAGGGTATACAGCTGGTGTCAGGAGAGAGGAGATCTCAGAGGGGTGGTAGTGAGACCATCACTGAGATCTAGTAGAGAGGAGAGCAGATAGGAGACAGGAGGGTATACAGCTGGTGTCAGTAGAGAGGAGAACTCTAAGGGGAGGTAGTGAGGCCATCACTGAGATCTGGTAGAGAGGAGAGCAGATACGAGACAGGAGGGTATACAGCTGGAGTCAGGAGAGAGGAGAATTCAGAGGGGAGGCAGTGAGGCCATCAATGAGGTCTAGAGAGGAAAGCAGGTAGGAAACAGGAGGGTATACAGTTGGGGTTAGGAGAGAGGAGAACTCAGAAGGGAGGCAGTGAGGCCATCAATTAGGTCTAGTAGAGAGGAGAGCAGATAGGAGACAGGAGGGTATACAGCTGGAGTCAGGAGAGAGGATAACTCAGAGGGGAGGTTGTGAGGCCATCACTGACATCTAGTAGAGAGGAGAGCAGGTAGGAGACAGGAGGGTATACAGCTGGTGTCAGGAGAGAGGAGAACTCAGAGGGGAAGCAGTGAGGCCATAAATGAGGTCTAGTAGAGAGGAGAGCAGATAGGAGACAGGAGGGTATACAGCTGGAGTCAGGAGAGAGGAGAACTCATAGGGGAGGCAGTGAGGCCATCACTGAGGTCTAGTAGAGAGAAGAGCAGATCCATTAGCTATCACTTCACATTACACATTGCAGGGAATTATCGGTTCTAAAACCTGATAATTGATACATAAGCCTCATAGAGAGTAAGAAAAAGGCGCATCCACACATGCAGAGACACTGGCACACGTATACACACACGTATTGGCACATACCTCTTGTAGTCTCCATGACTCCTCTGCTGGGGTCCTCTGTGATGGCGGAGCATGGTGCTTCACAGGGTAAGGGGCTGGACAGGGCCTTGGCATGGAACACAACGGCCTTTACGATGAAAAGAGGGATGGCTGACGCGTAAGCTGCAATAGAAACAGTATATGTATTATCGGTACACTGCTGTAACCACGTCATATCTCAGCTATGGGCCACTGGGGAGCTAAATGCTGCTGAGAGACCAACACCGATTTTTCACTTTTCTGCTGTGGATTGAGCAACATTCAGCTCTGCGGTCACCTATGGGGCAGAATCGCACGGGCGGGAGATTGCAAATATACAGGTGTTACTAGTATATACAGGTTGAAACAAAATCTTGAAAACAAAATCAGGAATTGTTGCTGTTTGGTCATGGAGTCATGCTTACAATCAAGATACAGTAGTGTGAATTGTTGGGCTGTATTATATATTGGGGATTTGGGTCTGTACTACATACTGTGAATATGGTGCTGTATTATATACTGGGAATTTGGAAATGTAGTATATGCAGTGAATATGGGGCTGTATTATATACTATGTCGAAACTGGATTATTGGCTGAGACAAGATCAGTTTAAAATTGAAACGCAGCGACACCATCTTGCGACTGGCCGCAAGACGCCATTTTGCAAAATGGCCGCCTAAGCGCCATTTTAGATAAACTCACACTTTAGTACATGTGGCGATAATACTATTAGCATCATGCGAATGCATCTGTGACCATCGCCATAGGTTACGGCGATTCACCAAAAGCCTATTTCATTACTTTACGTATTATAAAGGATATATATTTCAGAAATGGCTTTACAGTATGCCAAAATTGCATTAGCTGAATAGAGCAAATGGCTACGTGACAACTAGCTTGTGTAGATAAGCTTCCTGGACAGTGTCTGCCCTCACTACAGGTGGTCTGGCTCGAATACACACCTTACATTAGCAAGCTTCCTGCAATGACATGACTTCAAAGACTAGAGCCTTGGTGGCTAACCTTGACACTCCAGATGTTGTGGAACTACATATCCCAGCATGCACTGCTACCATTTTGCTATTAGGGCATGCTAAAACTGTGGCAAGGCATGCTGGGATATGTAGTTCCACAACATCTGGAGTGTCAAGATTAGCCACCACTGGACTAGAGTGTTATCTTAGGTTTGTGTCATGTAGTTGGGCTATTTGCATTTACACAAGAGACTGGGAGAATAAAGGTTTTTTTCTTTTTAGCTTGGGAAAGGGGGGGGGGACTGCTGACAGAGTGGGCATGTGGAACTATCAAGCTCAGCAAGTCACACTGCTAGATGTTCACCATTTCTCATACACACATTAATACGTCTTTATATCAAACCCCGCATACTCACACACTACATATTCACACATAAGGTTTAATAAGCTTTAAAGTATAAGATTTAAGTTGGTTCAGTTAGTATAAATGCTGTGAAATAAAGATATTTGATAACTAAGGTTTTATACATGCTAAGAAAGCAGTGTTTGGTTTCGTACTGATGTGTACTCTTTCAACAGAATTCCGGTACTATCAGTGTGGAGATCGCATCATGCATTCTCAGCTTATGGACCGCAGAAACTTCAAGCAACAAAATGTATATTATATGAACAACTGTTAGGGGGCGGGAGGGCAGAGACCCCCAGTTGTTGGAGGCTGGGTTGAGTCTACTTGAACCAGCCTGTTAAACGCTCTGTAACAGATGCTTCCCCCATGGGAACCAATGGCATAAGCAAGAAACTTCTCTATTGTCCTGTCTATTCTGGGGGGTATAAACATGTGTGCTCAAACACTGGGTCTTTAGTCTTCTTGCTGAATGCTGATTGACGGAGGTTTTCTTTCTGAATGCCGGGATCTGGTCCAGAGCGCAGGCATATGTATATTGTACTTTGGGTCTGCATAATAGCGTGTAACTGACTGTACTTTTTACTTGAATAATACTTTGTGCTTTGGAACCACATGTTCTAAGTCTGGAGTCTCTATTTACTGTATGATTGTGTACGCAAATTAAGCGCCATCCTTAGAGGTTTATAGGTAGGATTTTAGAAGATACAGGCAGGGGTACATAGAGGTTCAATTTTAATATCGTCAACTGGGAATTTGGATCTGTAGTGTATGCAGTGAATATGGGGCTGTATTATATACTGGGAATTTGGGTCTGTACTACATACTGTGAATATGGTGCTATATTATATACTGGGAATTTGGGTCTGTAGTATATACAGTGAATATGGGGCTGTATTATATACTGGGAATTTGGGTCTGTAGTATATGCAGTAAATATGGGGCTGTATTATATACTGGGAATTTGAGGCTGTACTATATACAGTGAATATGGGGCTATATTATATACTGGGAATTTGGGTCTGTACTATATATAGTGAATATGGGGCTGTATTATATACTGTAAATTTGGGTCTGTACTATATACAGTGAATATGGGACTGTATTATATACCGGGAATTTGAGGCTGTACTATATACTGTGAATATGGGACTGTATTATATACTGGGAATTTGGAGATGTACTATATACTGGGAATTTGGAGCTGTATTATATACTGGGAACTTGGAGCTGTATCATATAGTAGTAATTTGGAGCTGTACTATATACTGGGAATTTGGAGCTGTGCTATCTACTGGGAATTTGGGATCTGTATTATATACTGGGTATTTGGAGATGTACTATATACTGGGAATTTGAAGATGTACTATATACTGGGAATTTAAAAACTGTGAATTTGGAGCTGTACTATATACTGGGAATTTGGAGCTGTATTATATACTGGGAACTTGGAGCTGTATTATATAGTGGTAATTTGGAGCTGTACTATATACTGGGAATTTGGAGCTGTACTATATACTTGGAATTTGGAGATGTACTATATACTGGGAATTTGGAGATGTACTACAGTATATACTAGGAATTTAGAGCTGTACTACATACTGGGAAATTAAATACTGGGAATTTGGAGCTGTACTATATACAGTGAATATGGGGCTGTATTATATACTGGGAATTGGGTCTGTACTATATATAGTTAATATGGGGCTGTATTATATACTGTAAATTTGGGTCTCTACTATATACAGTGAATATAGGGCTGTATTATATACTGGAAATGTGGGTCTGTACTATATACAGTGAATATGGGGCTGTATTATATACTGGGAATTTGAGGCTGTACTATATACTGTGAATATGGGGCTGTATTATATACTGGGAATTTGGAGATGTACTAAATACTTGGAATTTGGAGCTGTATTATATAATGGTAATTTGGAGCTGTACAATATACTGGTAATTTGGAGCTGTACTATATACTGGGAATTTGGAGCTGTACTATATACTGGGAATTTGAAGATGTACTATATACTGGGAATTTAAATATTGTGAATTTGGAGCTGTACTATATACTGGGAATTTAGAGCTGTATTATATACTGGGAACTTGGAGCTGTATTATATAATGGTGATTTGGAGCTGTACAATATAATGGGAATTTGGAGCTGTACTATATACTGGGAATTTGGAAATGTACTATATACTGGGAATTTGGAGATGTACTATATACTGGGAATTTGGAGCTGTACTATATACTGGGAATTTGGATATGTTCTATATACTGTGAAATTGAAGCTGTACTCTATACTGGGAATTTGGAGCTGTACTATATACTGGGAATTTAAATACTGTGAATATGGAGCTGTACTATATACTGGGAATTTGGAAATGTACTATATACTGGGAATTTGGAGATGTATTATATACTGGGAATTTGCAGATGTACTACATACTGTGAATTTAAATACTGGGAATTTGGAGCTGTACTATATGCTGGGAATATGGAGCTGTACTATATACTGGGAATTTGGAAAGGTACTATATACTGGGAAATTGAAGCTGTACTCTATACTGGGAATTTGGAGCTGTATTATATACTGGGAACTTGGAGCTGTATTATATACTGAGAATTTGGTGCTGTATTATATACTAGCAATTTGGGAGTAAAGTACACAATTGGAATTTGGGGCTGTATTACATTTCCATGCAGTGCACATCCTATATTAGTGAATTAGCACTAGAGACTTGTATCCACCCAAGGATTGTTATGATGCGGTTATATTGTGCGTAGAGGCGTAGGGAGCAGTGGTGGCATAAATCTGCGTCTATGTGCGTCTCAGACGGGCCCCGGTATTTTTGTTGCAGTATCCCGGCTCAGTAAGTGAGAAGTGGAGGAAGAGGTGACATATAGCTGCAGAGGAATTGGGTGCAGTGGCTGCACGCGTCAATGGTGGCTCAGACGGGATTCCGTGGGTCATTCCATTCAGGGCTGGGAGTAACATGAGTCACAGAAGACACGATTTGCGCCCGTCTCTACATCAGGCCGATTTCCAGTATTGCAGAAACCATTGCACTAAACAAATCTCACCTTATTCTGAATGGCCTTAGGAACCAGTCAGCACCTGTTCCGTACAGTACTTAGGGGGGCTCAGCACCAGTTTTATACGAAAATTAATTTCCGATAACCCTCCCCAATGCTGAGGTAAAAGATGACGGTGCCCAACTCCTGGCTTGGTGCCCGATGCGTCTATTGGAGATCGCCCATCCGTGACTATGTGCCGCTACAACGTCCCTCCCTTGTGTACATTAATGTGGCCAGGTGTGCAAGGACTAAGACACTGTCAGCATCTGTATACGCAGTCTGTGGGCCCCACAGGTGGATCCAGAGGTGGACGCATGGCTGACGTTTGCGCAGCTGAGCAATTGTTTGCTACTGCGCAGGCGCGAAAAGTACCGGCAGCCCCTGCGACGCGTGCGTACCACTGAGTGTACGCAGAGATGGCTGTTACGTGCCGCATCCCATTTAAGCTGGTGGCGTAAAACCCATGGGGGTCCCTGGGAGACGGCCTGAAGTGAATGCAAGCAGAGGGCGTTATGGGAGTGCAACGGGCGAGTCACCTGCTCTCAAACGCAGAGCCGCAGGCACAGAGGCCATGTTTACAGAAAGCTCAGGCGGAGGCGCTGCGCCAGCCATTGGAGCGTCGTAAGCGTCGATGATGATCGCAATGGAGCGCCGATGGTGGAGTGTTTCGGATTTGCACTGTCCATGGGTATTGAAAGTGGGCGTCTCAGGGCTTGAACTGTCCGGCGTACAATAGTACATAAGGGTAAGGCTGAAATAAGCATATTCTGAGTACCTCTACCTGATTTCACAAAGCAAATATCACTGGGTGTAACACCCAGGCATCCCGAAGGTAAGTATCGGGGTGTTAGGGGGAGGTTAGGGTGCAGGGTTGGGATTAGGAGGAGGGTTAGGGTTAGGCACCGGGTAGAGAGCGTTAGAATTGCGGTGCGGGGAGGGGGAGTTTAGGCTTAGGCACTAGGAGGGGTGGTTAGGTTTAGGCACTGGGGAGGGGGTGTTAGGTTTAGAGTGCAGGGAGGGGAAGTTTAGGCTTAGGCATTAGGGGAGAGGTTAGGGTTAGGGACCGGGAAGAGGGTGTTAGGTTTAGGCACTAGGGGGGAGGTTAGGGACCGGGGAGGGAGGGTTAGGGTAGGGGTTAGGAAAACACTTACCTGTCTTCCCTATGGGTGTCAGGATTCTGGCTGTCGGGATGTTGCTGTCGGTATTCTGACCAGGGGCTCGACAGCCGTCATACCAGTGGCGTAACTACGGGGGGTCGGGCGGGGAGCGTGCCCTGGGTGCCGTTGGACCGGCGGCACGGGGGGGGGGGGCGCCGCCGGCCACGGTACCGGCCCGACCACCCTAGTTAGCCAGTGTAGCGCCGACCGCAATGAGTGCGGTCAGCGCTACACATTTACACAGGACCGGCGCTAGGCTTCCAGCGCCGGTCCTGTGCTGCACGCCTGAGCCCGTTCCCTCCCCCTGAGTGCTTGCCCAATAGCGCTAGGAGGCGGGCTCAGGCTGTGCATAACACACGCATCGCCGCCAGCGCTGGCGGCGATGCGTGTGTTAAACAGCAGCCAATGAGAGTCAGATAGACTCTCATTGACTGCTGCAGCACCCACTGCAAGAGCCGGACTTCCGTCCGGCTCCTGCAGTGGGTAATGGGACTGACGTCATGACGTCTGTCCCATTATGCTGAGCGCGCCAACCCGGGAGGACTGGCGGGCGGCGGCGGCGGGAGCGGCGTCGCGGACTGGAGGAGCAGCAGCAGCGTGTATTCAGGTAAGTTTTTATATATATATTTTTAAAAACCTGTCAGCACTACTGGGGGCACAACGGGGGTGGCTACCACTGGGGGGACCTCTACTGGGGTGGGGGCACAACGGGGGTGGTGGTGGCTACTACTGGGGGCACCATTATTGGGAGGATCTCTACTGGGGGGGGCTATTACAGGGGGCACTTAATCAGGAGGGGGAACCTCAACTGGGGACCACTACTTGGGGTGGGGACTACTACTGGGGGCATTATAAAAGGGGCCTACTACTAGGGGCACTTCACTGGGGGGACCACAACTGGGGGCAATAACAGGAAGGACCACTACAGGGACCACTGGATAGGGGGGGTCACTACTGGGAGCATGCATCAGGGGGACCACTACTGGGGGCACTGCATGGGAGGGGGGGGGACTACTGCTGGGGGCACTATATTAGGGGCTTACTGCTAGGGGCACTGCGGGGACCACTACAGGGGGCACTAGATAGGGGGGATCACTACTGGGTGCCTGCATAAGGGGGACCACTACTGGGAAACCTGCATGGGGGGGACTACTACTGGGGGCACTATATAAAGGGCACTGCATAAGGGGATACCACTACTGGGTGCACTGCATTGTGGGGACTGCTACTGGGGGCACTGCATAAGGGGGAACACTACATAGGGCACTGCATTTGGGGGACCACTACTGGGGTACTGAGTAAGGGGAACTAATTGGGGGCTGTATAAGGGGGACCACTACTGGGGATACTGTATAAGGGGCACTACTATGGGCCTGCATAAGAGGGACCACAACTGCATACTGGGGGTACTGTATAAGGGGTACTACTGGGGTTAAGGTGCATATGGATAGGAATGTTCAACGTGAAAATAAAGGGGTGTGTCATGTTGACACGCCCCATTTTTAAGTGACCACGCCCATTTTTTTCCCCGCGCGCGCCTTCGCCGCGTGCACATATCGTGATGTTGAGAGGGAGGGGGCTCCCTTTTTAAATTTGCCCTGGGCTCCAAATACCCTAGTTATGCCACTGCTTCATACCCAACCCCCCCCGGAGTGCCCCATCACCACCTGAGCAGCGAGCACGTATAGAGCACCACTGAGTACATGTAACTATGAGCAAAGTCATGAAACAAAAACATCATCCCGGATGTAACCAGCGACTGTACCTTCATTAAAAAATCAATGAGCCGTAAAAACCACTTGACACCTGTGGGTACAGGAGTCAAGCGCTTCACGGAGAACTGCGGCAAAAACATTGTTATGAATCTGAATAACAAATAATTGATTACAGCAAATAACACATTATTTAGCATCACAAATATAAAAAAAATATATATTAATCGGACTTTGCCATCAAGTCTTGTGGCCAGTGCTATATACTCGTATTCCTGTCTTTAGACTGATGACTAGGCAGCTGTTGGTGTCAGATTTTGTATACCATGGTCAGAGGGACCTATGCTGCCTGATTGTATTGCTATAAGTTTGGTTGCCTGCAGCTGTTGCATGTACAGATGTCAGTCGTGCCAACAGCTCCTCTCGGCGCACCAGATCCCGGGCGTCTCGGTCGTGCCGAGTGCCTTTTTCCCTCAAAATGTGCATCTAATTTGCATAATTAAAAAAACACACAGAAGCAGCAATCCTACATTGCTAAGGTACACCGCTCAATGGGGTGTGCGACATTTCTACGTCTGTGTGCGACTGGGTCTGTGAGAAAAAGGCTCAGATGTAAGCGGCCGCTGCGGCTTTTTCTCACGCCAGGTTTCCACGTGCTTCATCTGCGACTTTGTATGTGTGTAAAACCAATTCCTGTGCCGTTAAAGTCGCAGTCCGGCGTCTCTAGCGCATTGTGAGAGGCGTTTCGCTGCGTCTGCGATGTGAATGAGCCGCAAAATGTAAAGAAAAATACGGATCGGTACTCCTCTCGGGGCGACTCAGTCCCGCCAGCTGGCGTGCGCCATATGGCGTATGGACACCCAGTAAGTGAGGACATATCTGTATGTTTGGAGGGTGTATACTCCAATAATATACTGGTAGATTAATTGGCTCCCAACAAAAAAAATGAACCCTAGTGTGTATGTGTGTGTGTTTATGATAGGGAATATAGGGCCTGATTCAGACCCGCTCGTGCGCGCTATGCGCTTGCAAGCGGGTCGATGGTGGCCCACTGCACATGCGCGAGACCCGGATAGCGACGGGCACTCCGTCGCTCCGGGTCTCGTACCAAAGGGGGCGTGCTGTTGATGTTGAGTGACAGCACGCCCCCTTTGGTGGGTGGGCCGGGGGAGTGGCTGCCCAAACGGAGGCGTTCCCATGTGAACGCCTCCGTTTGGGGGCAGCCCCACTGACATCACGAGTGATGTCAGTGGGAAAGATTTTGGCTCTGTTAGAGCCGAAATCTCTCTGGGGCTTCCGGCAACGAGACCCTACCACAAGGGTCTCGTCGCAAGCCCAATGGTCGCTATGGTCTTGACCATCGCGACCATCTTCCTGGCCACTCGCTATAGCTGTGGGTGGTCACCCACAGCTATGCGAGCGGCCAGGAGGCCGTTCTAAAAAAAAAAAAAAAAGACCGGCCCTGATTCAGAGCGAGCGCTCAGTCAGAGCGTCCGGCTCTGAATCAGGGCCATAGATTGTAAGCTCCACTGGGGCAGGGACTGATGCGAATGGCCGAATATTCTATGTACAGCACTACAGAATATGTGTGCGCTGTATAAATAACTGGTAATAAATAATAATAATAAATAAATCCCTCTGCTCCTCTGAGAATAGGGATTTCCTCCATTAATACTCCCACAGGTGAACAAGAGGCGGCTGATCCCTACACTTGCATAGCAGGAAACACAGCGGGGAAGGGGGCAGACAAGGAATCATGACACGAAATAAGGTATTTCTCACCTGTGCAGCACAGGAGCCCAGCGAGGAAGATCAGAGCAGCGTTCATGTCCCCGGGGCGCTGTGCGCAATGACACCAGGCGTGCTGGTTATATACACTATACAGTCTCCAGTCCTCTAACCAGGGAGCAGGGCGACCTACAGAGGAGAGTGTCAGCAATCGTCACCACCAAACAATAGGGACACAGGTGCGTCCTCCTAATTAGCCAATCTCTCAGCCCATAACAGAATAATAACAGATGACTTTTTCCTTCGTTACACCCGTACTGTATATACAAGGGATAAAACGGAAGTGAGCGCAGGAGAATAAAACAAACTCCTCCAGCACAACGCAATGGACCAACAAAAGAGACCTGCACCCTACATAATAATAATAATAATAAAATGCAGAGGACTCGAGGCCTAATTCCATCATTTACTCTAATGCAATCGCAACTGCATTCTCTCACGGATCCAGGGGCGTTTCTATAATGGGTGCACGGGCCCCCGGGTCCATGGGGGCCCCGCACCACATACACACTGCACCCATATTAGTTTAAACCTACCTGTCCGTGGTCCCGTGTCGGTTGTCAGCGCTGCTCAGAACACCCGAAAATGGCCGCCGCGGCCATTTTTCCGGTGTTTTGCGCATGCGCAGTAGACTCCGGGCACACTCTAGTGCCCGGAGTCTACTGCGCATTCACAAAACGCAGGGAAATGGCCGCCACGGAAACAATTGCTCGATCCGTGTAAATATCAGCATTGCGTAATTCTGGGATACGGTCAGTATCCCGACACAGGGGACGCCGGAACGCTGGCACAATGATGACTTTGCCGGGAATTGACAGTCACATGACTGCCGGGACCCAGAAGCTGCCACTGGAGGTGACGCTGCTGCCGAGACCAGGTAAGTGATCGCTGGGCTACCAACAGAGCCGTAAGAGCTCTTCTGGTAGCCCAGCTGGGCCAGAAAGAGCATTGGTGCCCCCTTTCCTCCATTTTCTAATAGGGACATAAGACGAGCGCCCGAAAAAAGGGGTGTGGCCTCGTGTGGAAGGGCCATGACCAATCTGATTTGTTCCGTGCAATGATGAAGAGGTACCGATCCGGTCGTACCCGTTATCTAGATATCACTGCCACATACAGTGTGAGTTCAATGGCTGATCATTGACTGAAGGCATAGAGAGACCTACTTTTAGTGTATATGCAGCAAATATTAGCATCGGGGAGATACGTGCAGCTGAACTCACCGACAAGGGTACTCGAGGTGCGCTGGTAACACCTGGGTTGGGAATCGGTGGCTGTACTCAGAGCTGCCATCAGAATTTGTAGGGCAGATAGCTCCATGTGTAAGGTGTCTGACTGCGTAAGGCACTTCCATGTGAGGTAAGGCTGAGGGTGGAGTTGAAGACGACACCAAGGCAACTGGCATGTACAGTATGAGGGGGGGTTAGCTTGATCTTGTCAACTATGGAAGGGTAGCGGCACGAGGAGGACAGTCTCAATAACAGCAGAGAAGGCAAAAAATCCACCCAATCATTCTACTTAGATAACTGGAGGCGCCCAACTCTACACTAAACGCTCACCAGGGCCTGGACACGGGGTGAGAATCCTGATCAGATAAAATGACAATGAGGATCCCGTGGAGGATAATTATGTTCTGAATGAGGAACAGATGCTGGTACCTTGGCAGAGAGAAGACCCTTGCGAGGAACACCATGGCCCATTTTGCTAAATCAATCAACAATGACCAAAATCGTATTAAACCTATTGGACATGGGCAACTCCATATTAAAATACATAGACGAGTGCGCCCATGGCCTGCTGGGGACCAGTAATGGCATCAATGAACCCGTTGGATGATTTTTCTGATCCTTATTTCTAGCACAAACCTTGCACCCCTTAATGTGTATGATGCCATCCTTTTTTTTTTGAAGATGGCCACACTGCCCTCCATGGTCCTGCGTCAGTGCTGTAAGACGGCAAGACTGGTAATTATAGGAATAGGGAAATGTAGGGTCATGCGTGTTGAATTAATTTGTATTGTACTTATGGGTGAATTTGAATTCTTTCCCTAATGGCTGTTTCTCTGGCTTAGTGTTTGGCGTTACACACCCTTTGGTGTTTTTTTAGTCTTTGGTCTTGCTCGTAGACCTTTTGCCTCCTCACTCTCCTTTAGGGTCCATGGGTATCTTTAGGGTCTATGGTCTTTTTTATTTCCATTTCGCGGTTAGAGGGCTGCGCGTATTTGTTTCTACTTTGATTGCTTCTGGTGGTTACGATTTTAGATTAAATCTAAGAAATGCTGAAGACAAATCTCTGCATCTGCTCATATTGTCTGTGTCAAATCCGTATCTATTTTCTGGGCTCCTCTTTTGTAGCCTTCTATCCCTAATTCTGCATAGCTCCTCCACTTTTATCTTTCCGGGACGGGCCTACTGAAAGTGAGCAATGACCTATTCTTTTCGGAATGCAACTAAGTACTGCCATTTCTCTATGTCAAACACACAGAGATTTCAGTTGGAAGGAAGGATTCATGACGGGGACATTGGATGTCTCATCACTCTACACCTTCACCCTCCAGGCACGGGCAAGCCGGTCTGTCGCCTGGAGAGCTACTGTTTCCGGAGGGCACAGGAAACGCCCACCTCTCCCAGCGCTATAGGACATATTTAAGCTCAGGGGGGAGGGAGCGGAGGAGGGAAGGGGCGGTAACATAGGACGGCGCTGGGCGCAGCCCAGCCTAGCACCGGCCCTGCTTGCACTCTCAAGGTGTGTAGCCTCAAAACAACCTCTAGCCCTTAGAGCAAGTGGATTTTGCAATTACAAGGGACAGCGATGGGAAACAAGTTTGCACCAGGCTATGACAAGCTACTGTTGGGGATGACAAGAACCGCAATTTATTAGCAGCAATCACTCTGTTGTAAACATGGCCCTCTAGAATCAATACAGTCTTGATTTGTTCTTCAGTTGGTTGGGTGAGCACACATTCCCCGGAATTGTATTTAGCATACATTAACCGAAACGACAACAATTTGTCATTCCCATCAGTCACCAGTCAGGAAAGGGCAGTGTTTCTCAATTTGGAGATTCACATTGAGGAGGGTGATATAATAAAAACCAATATTACATATTAACACCAAACTAAAACCATAATGCTCCAAAAAAAAAAAAAAGTTAGGGCCCCATTTATCAACGAGACATAACCCCTTTAGCACTCGCTAAATGGATTATCTCCTTTCAATATTTAACAAACAGCGGTTATCTAATATTACTGCTGTTTGTCACTGTGGGGTCTATGTACTAAGCAGTGATAAGAGACAGAGTGAAAAGTGATAAGAAAGTGATAAGGTGCCAGCCAATCAGCTCCCAACTGTCATCTCACAGGCTGTGTTTGAAAAATGACAATTGGGAGCTGATTGGCTGGCACCTTATCACAGACTTATCACATTTCACTCTGTCTCCTAACACTGCTTAGTACATAGACCCCTGTATCACTTAAGCCATCTATAGTTGTGGAGAGTAATACGGTCCCCATTGCCAGCAATGGGGACCCGGCAGCAGCCTTTCCAGCTTCAGCGAAGCCTTTCCGGGCACTGCCGGGTCCCAGCCAGGTGAAGGTGTCCTGCGTATAAACCCGTCATTGGCAGCGATGGGCTGCCAGAATTAGAGCAGAAAACGCTGCTGAGGAGAGGGATCGTGGCTGGACCGCGCCGGACCTCGCTGGAGAGGTAATGTTGAATACCAGTGGCAAATCCGTTAGTATCACTTTGATACTAAACGGAATATATGCCGCTGGTATTTAGGTACGTTCTTAAATGGGGCACTTAAAATCCAATAGGCCCACTTTGGAGAGAGATAAAGTGGACCAATCAGCGTCTGTCATTTATCTAGCATAGTCTATGAAATGTTAGAAGCTGATTGGTTGGTTTGGGCGACTTCACTTTAATCTCTTTCCAAGGCTTGGCTCATCTCCCCTTTAGAAGATCTTCCTGGGCACCATCTCAGTTCAGCTGCTGAACCAAGGGACCCCAAATATCACTGTTGCTTCCATCGCCTGGTGATCCTCGCGGCCGCTGAGGCGACAGCAGCTGCCGCCGAACATGAAGAACAACCATCCAGGGTCTGTCCCCATCAGGGGTTAATGAGAGCAAAGGATTATAGTGGGCTCTGACGTGGCGGACAGCAGCGAGAGCAACCATACAGCAGGGTCGTTTGCCCCAGGGCCGAGGGATAAAGGAGGCATGGTTACGATAAATGATGAAGGACAGTTATGGTGGCCAGCAGGTGATTGCTTTAAGATTTGCCATGTTTCCAACTTCTGCTGCTTCTTGGCATTATGAATAATAATAATAATAATAATAATAATAATAATAATAATAATAATAATAATAATGTAACTGTAATATATAAGAGCCATAGGTAGTGGAGTGACCCACTTACTTGAAGCCATACCTGTACATGTATTGGCAATGACAGGGGTATAAGGCTTCACCTACAGAAACCTTTGCAACTTCGACCTCTTTCCAGGATCCAACATGGCCGCCGCCGAGCCAAAGCTCCTGTCGTTTGCCCTGACTCAAGATGGCGGACCTCCCCCCCAATATTGTACACCTTTCTCAGGGTTTTGAGGCCGCCCTCTCTGTTACCTCCAATCAGGGACTCAGATATTCGCTGTGCTGTAGTCATGAACTGCGTTCCCAGAGTAGCCGGGTCGCCTTCTCCCTTATCCAACAAGGCGGCCGGAGCGTTGCCCTTTTGGACTATGGCCGCCGTGCGGCGTCCTGGTGACGTCACCAGCAGCAGCAGCAGCAGCAGCAGCAGCAGCAGCACGCCCCGCCCCCGGAGCGCACACACCTCCCGTGTCACCTTGGGGGTCTCCGCTGCTGTCAGACGGTAACAAGATGGCGGAGAGCGGCAAGCAGAGGACCTCCCCCAAGGCCATCAAGTTCCTCTTCGGGGGGCTGGCCGGGTAATGTCCCTAGTGCTATGTATTATGGGACCTGTGGGGGGCTTATGTCTCATCCTTACACCGCACTGTGTATATGATGTATGTATATAATATATAGTGATATGTTAGAGGAGGGTTTATGTGCTAAGGAATGAAGATCTATTACCAGTTTCTGTCCTTTATTAACTGACATTTATTAATTTTGCACCAGTGTACTTTGCATTGTATGTTGTGCGGCCCCTGGATTGGTCTCCCTGTGTCTGGCTGCCCCCCATTTGGGCTCCTTGGGTCTAGTGTGGCCCCCACTTGGTCTCCCTGTGTGTGATGTGGCCCCCTGATTGGTCTCTCTTTATGATACAGCACCTGGTAGAGACACACATTATGTAACACATGTAATATACATGTATGATACAGCACCTGGTAGAGGCATGAATTATAAATCACATGTAATACACGCATGTGATACAGCACCTGATAGAGGCACAAATTATATATCACATGTAATACACATGTATGATACAGCACCTGGTAGAGGCATGAATTATAAATCACATGTAATACACGCATGTGATACAGCACCTGATAGAAGCACACATTATATATCACATGTAATACACATGTATGATACAGCACCTGGTAGAGGAACACATTATATATCACATGTAATGCACATGTATGATATAGCACCTGGTAGAGGCATGAATTATAAATCACATGTAATACAGCACCTGGTAGAGACACACATTATATAACACATGTAATACACATGTATGATACAGCACCTGGTAGAGGCATGAATTATAAATCACATGTAATACACGCATGTGATACAGCACCTGATAGAGGCACACATTATATATCACATGTAATACACATGTATGATACAGCACCTGGTAGAGGAACACATTATATATCTCATGTAATGCACATGTATGATATAGCACCTGGAAGAGGCATGAATTATAAATCCCATGTAATACATGCATGTGATACAGCACCTGGTAGAGGCACACATATATCACATGTAATACACATGTATGATATAGCACCTGGTAGAGGAACACATATATCACATGTAATACACATGTATGATATAGCACCTGGTAGAGGCATGAATTATAAATCACATGTAATACACGCATGTGATACAGCACCTGGTAGAGGCATGAATTATAAATCACATGTAATACACGCATGTGATACAGCACCTGATAGAGGCACACTTTATATATCACATGTAATACACATGTATGATACAGCACCTGGTAGAGGCATGAATTATAAATCACATGTAATACAGCACCTGATAGAGGCACAAATTATATATCACATGTAATACACATGTATGATACAGCACCTGGTAGAGGCATGAATTATAAATCACATGTAATACACGCATGTGATACAGCACCTGATAGAAGCACACATTATATATCACATGTAATACACATGTATGATACAGCACCTGGTAGAGGAACACATTATATATCACATGTAATGCACATGTATGATATAGCACCTGGTAGAGGCATGAATTATAAATCACATGTAATACACATGTATGATACAGCACCTGGTAGAGGAACACATTATATATCACATGTAATGTACATGTATGATATAGCACCTGGTAGAGGCATGAATTATAAATCACATGTAATACAGCACCTGGTAGAGACACACATTATGTAACACATGTAATACACATGTATGATACAGCACCTGGTAGAGGCATGAATTATAAATCACATGTAATACACGCATGTGATACAGCACCTGATAGAGGCACACATTATATATCACATGTAATACACATGTATGATACAGCACCTGGTAGAGGAACACATTATATATCACATGTAATGCACATGTATGATATAGCACCTGGTAGAGGCATGAATTATAAATCACATGTAATACACGCATGTGATACAGCACCTGATAGAGGCACACATTATATATCACATGTAATACACATGTATGATACAGCACCTGGTAGAGGAACACATTATATATCACATGTAATGCACATGTATGATATAGCACCTGGTAGAGGCATGAATTATAAATCACATGTAATACACGCATGTGATACAGCACCTGATAGAGGCACACATTATATATCACATGTAATACACATGTATGATACAGCACCTGGTAGAGGAAAACATTATATATCACATGTAATACACATGTATGATATAGCACCTGGTAGAGGCATGAATTATAAATCCCATGTAATACATGCATGTGATACAGCACCTGGTAGAGGCACACATTATATATCACATGTAATACACATGTATGATACAGCACCTGGTAGAGGAACACATTATATATCACATGTAATACACATGTATGATATAGCACCTGGTAGAGGCATGAATTATAAATCCCATGTAATACATGCATGTGATACAGCACCTGGTAGAGGCGCACATTATATATCACATGCAAGTTATACAGCACCTGGTAGAGACACACATTATGCAACACATGTAATACATGCATGTTATACACCACCTGGTAAAGACACACATTATGTAACACATGTAATACATGTATGTTATACAGCACCTGGTAGAGGCACACATTATGTAACACATGTAATACACGCAGGGCTCTCTGTAATATCACCAGCTGATGCCTATTCCCTGGGTACATGGTACAGAGGCTCTCATTCAGACCCGGTCGCAAGCGCTGAGCGCTCGCAACCGGGTCGATGTTAAGGCCCTGCGCACATGCAGTGGCCGCACTGCGCGTGTGCAAGCCCCGGAGCGAGAGAAATTCTCTCGCTCCGGAGCTCACTACAAAAGGGGCGGCTGTCGATGGTGATCGACAGCTCGCCCCGTTGTGTAGGCGGGGCGGTGGGGGGGTGGCTACACAAATTGAGGCGTTCCTAACGGAACGCCGTCCGTTTTGTTGGCGGCCGCACTGACATCAGCAGTGATGTCAGTGGGGAGCTTCCTGCTTGATCAGAGCAGGAATCTCCCTGGGGCTTGCGGTTGCCGAGACCCAACCTTAGGGTTTCGTCGCAAGCCGCGATGGTCTTGACCATCAACCTGGTCAGTCGCTAAAGCTGTGGGTGGTAACCCACAGCTTAGCTAGCGACCAGGAGGCCGCACTAAAACGTACAAGCGGCCGCTCTCATTCAGAACGAGCACTCGCTTCTTGCGACCGCCTCTAAATGAGGGCCAGAGTCCTCTCCCGCCACACGCACAGAAGTCTGGATGACCTGTCTGTTTGCTTATAATCATGGTTTTATTGTCAGTAATATGCGCTTACACTCACATGAACTCTGTGGATTGTAGACCTAACATACATCAGGCAATAAATCACGTGTGTAAGGATCTGGCGGAACAGGTTCTGAGCAGGGATATGGGGAGCAATGTCTGATACATGCAAGCTGACGCTGCCAGCATGGGAGGGGATGGGGTTAATGTCTGACAAAGGCACGCTGGCACTAACAAAGGGACGGGGTAATGTATGATAAATGCAAGCTGGCACTGCCAACTGGGAAGGGGTCGGGGTAATATGAGATTTAGTGGAGTTGGCACTACCATTTGATGAACGCTTCACCACAATTCCCAACCAGCCCCCCCCCCCCCCCCCATTAGGGCAGGGAGCATTCGGGCGTTTTAAAATCGAGCGGGGCGTGGCACCCTGCTAAAACTGCCTAGCGGGAAGCCTACTCATTGTATATTCTCATCCTTTTGAAATGCAGCACTGCGGCACTATTGTGTATGTACATAATGAGTGTGAGCAACATGGTTGGTGTAGTCAGCATTACTACCTCGCAGCACTGAGGTCTTAGGTTTGATTCCCAACAAGGTCTAATCTGTGTAGAGTTTGTATGCTTTCTCCGTGCTTGCTTTGGTTTCCCCCGGGTGCTCTGGTTTCTTTCTACACTCTCCCCATCCCCCCCCCCCCAGAACCAACCCCACCCCCCCCCCAAAGTGGTAGAAATATAGATTGTAAGCTCCACTGGGGCAGGGACTGATGTGAGTGACCTCCGTGCAGTGCTTCGCAACGTTTGTGTACTTACGTATAATACTTACCTGTTATATTCACAATTTCATGCTGTCTCACATCTAGGATGGGAGCCACGGTGTTCGTCCAGCCGCTGGATCTGGTGAAGAATCGCATGCAGCTGAGTGGAGAGGGGGCTAAGACCAAGGAGTACAAAACCAGCTTCCATGCGGTGGGCAGTATACTGAGGAATGAGGGTCTCCGAGGCATCTATACAGGGTGAGAAGGCAACTCCCATAACTCTCTTCTCTGCCACCCTGTAGGGACACACTCATAGCTCTCTTCTGTCTGTGTCTCTGTGTCACCCTGCAGGGGGAGGGACAGGCTCATAGCTCCCTTCTGTCTGTGTCACCCTGCAGGGGGAGGGACATGCTCATAGCTCCCTTATGTCTCTGTCACCCTGCAGGGGGAGGGACAGGCTCATTGCTCCCTTCTGTCTGTGTCACCCTGCAGGGGGAGGGACAGGCTCATAGCTCCCTTCTGTCTGTGTCACCCTGCAGGGGGAGGGATAGACTCATAGCTCCCTTCTGTCTGTGTCACCCTGCAGGGGGAGGGACAGGCTCATAGCTCCCTTCTGTCTGTGTCACCCTGCAGGGGGAGGGACAGACTCATAGCTCCCTTCTGTCTCTGTCACCCTGCAGGGGGAGGGACAGGCTCACAGCTCCCTTCTGTCTGTGTCACTGTGTCACCCTACAGGGGAAGGGACAGACTCATAGCTCTCTTCTGTCTGTGTAACTGCGTCACCCTGCAGGGGGAGGGACAGGCTCATAGCTCCCTTCTGTCTGTGTCACTGTGTCACCCTACAGGGGAAGGGACAGACTCATAGCTCTCTTCTGTCTGTGTAACTGCGTCACCCTGCAGGGGGAGGGACAGGCTCATAACTCCCTTCTGTCACCCTGCAGGGGGAGGGACAGTCTCATAGATTCCTTCTGTCTGTGTCACCCTGCAGGGGGAGGGACAGGCTCATAGCTCCCTTCTGTCTGTGTCACTGTGTCACCCTGCAGGGGGAGGGACAGGCTCATAGCTCCCTTCTGTCTCTGTCACCCTGCAGGGGGAGGGACAGGCTCATAGCTCCCTTCTGTCTGTGTCACCCTGCACGGGGAGGGACCGGCTCATAGCTGCCTTCTGACTGTGTCACCCTGCAGGGGGAGGGACAGGCTCATAGCTGCCTTCTGTCTGTCACTGTGTCACCCTGCAGTGGGAGGGACAGGCTCATAGCTCCCTTCTTTCTGTGTCACAGGGTGAGAATGTTTCTTTATTATCTCAGATTACATTATGATATTACTGTGTTACACAGGTTATCTGCCGGCCTTTTGCGGCAAGCGACCTACACGACGACGCGTCTTGGAATTTACACGATACTATTTGAGAAGTTGACCAAGCCAGATGGGACGCCCCCCAACTTCTTCATGAAAGCAGCAATAGGGATGACGGCCGGGGCCACGGGAGCCTTTGTGGGGACTCCGGCTGAGGTCGCCCTCATTAGAATGACGGCAGATGGAAGGTAAGGTGTGAGCACGCCCCCTAGTGGCCAGATCGCGCATTTCTGCCTGGATACCACATCCTCATTGGAGCGTGAAACCACCAGATCCACATTACAGCGTTTTTAATTTGTGCCGGACACTTAGCACAGTGATCCCAAATACTGACGGAAGACTTGTCCAGCAAGCGACCTGGTCAGCCCTATTGTACATGGCGTGCCCCATAAGCGCCTTTTTCCCACTTTCCTCTCTGTACTTTGAGGTTCCCTCTTGTCCCATTGTGCTTCAGTGATAGCAATCCATAACTAGAAATACAAGCAGCCATCGTTATACCGCTTGCTGGCCAATTACCCCTTATCGCTCTGGGTAACGTCACCCGAACTCTTGTCTCCTCCCAGGTTACCTGCCGACCAGAGAAGAGGCTATAGCAATGTCTTCAATGCACTAGTGAGAATGTCTAGAGAAGAAGGAATCACCACATTGTGGCGGGTGAGTCCATACTTACAGGTGGCAGCACCCGGTAATGTGTTGTGGGTTGTATGTACTGTTCTGTGTGTTCGTGACAGTATGTGACGTGTGACGGTCTCTCTCACTCAGTGCTGTATACCCACCATGGCCAGTGCTGTGTGTACGTGTGGTGAGGTGACAGTATGTGACGTGTGATTCTCTCTCTCACTCAGGGCTGTATACCCACCATGGCCAGTGCTGTATGTACGTGTGGTGAGGTGGCAGTATGTGACGTGTGATTCTCTCTCTCACTCAGGGCTGTATACCCACCATGGCCCGTGCTGTGTGTACGTGTGGTGAGGTGGCAGTATGTGACGTGTGACTGTCTCTCTCCCTCAGGGCTGTATACCCACCATGGCCAGTGCTGTGTGTACGTGTGGTGGCAGTATGTGACGTGTGACTGTCTCTCTCCCTCAGGGCTGTATACCCACCATGGCCCTTGCTGTGTGTACGTGTGGTGAGGTGGCAGTATGTGACGTGTGACTGTCTCTCTCCCTCAGGGCTGTATACCCACCATGGCCCGTGCTGTGTGTACGTGTGGTGAGGTGGCAGTATGTGACGTGTGACAGACTCTCTCCCTCAGGGCTGTATACCCACCATGGCCAGTGCTGTGTGTACGTGTGGTGGCAGTATGTGACGTGTGACGGTCTCTCTCCCTCAGGGCTGTATACCCACCATGGCCCGTGCTGTGTGTACGTGTGGTGAGGTGACAGTATGTGACGTGTGACGGTCTCTCTCACTCAGTGCTGTATACCCACCATGGCCAGTGCTGTGTGTACGTGTGGTGAGGTGACAGTATGTGACGTGTGATTCTCTCTCTCACTCAGTGCTGTATACCCACCATGGCCAGTGCTGTGTGTACGTGTGGTGAGGTGGCAGTATGTGACGTGTGACGGTCTCTCTCACTCAGTGCTGTATACCCACCATGGCCCGTGCTGTGTGTACGTGTGGTGAGGTGGCAGTATGTGACGTGTGACTGTCTCTCTCCCTCAGGGCTGTATACCCACCATGGCCAGTGCTGTGTGTACGTGTGGTGGCAGTATGTGACGTGTGACTGTCTCTCTCCCTCAGGGCTGTATACCCACCATGGCCCTTGCTGTGTGTACGTGTGGTGAGGTGGCAGTATGTGACGTGTGACTGTCTCTCTCCCTCAGGGCTGTATACCCACCATGGCCAGTGCTGTGTGTACGTGTGTTGAGGTGGCAGTATGTGACGTGTGACTGTCTCTCTCCCTCAGGGCTGTATACCCACCATGGCCAGTGCTGTGTGTACGTGTGGTGAGGTGACAGTATGTGACGTGTGACTGTCTCTCTCCCTCAGGGCTGTATACCCACCATGGCCCTTGCTGTGTGTACGTGTGGTGAGGTGGCAATATGTGACGTGTGCCTGTCTCTCTCCCTCAGGGCTGTATACTCACCATGGCCCGTGCTGTGTGTACGTGTGGTGAGGTGGCAGTATGTGACATGTGACTGTCTCTCTCCCTCAGGGCTGTATACTCACCATGGCCAGTGCTGTGTGTACGTGTGGTGAGGTGGCAGTATGTGACGTGTGACTGTCTCTCTCCCTCAGGGCTGTATACTCACCATGGCTCGTGCTGTGTGTACGTGTGGTGAGGTGGCAGTACGTGACGTGTGACTGTCTCTCTCCCTCAGGGCTGTATACCCACCATGGCCCGTGCTGTGTGTACGTGTGGTGAGGTGGCAGTATGTGACGTGTGCCTGTCTCTCTCCCTCAGGGCTGTATACCCACCATGGCCCGTGCTGTGTGTACGTGTGGTGAGGTGGCAGTATGTGACGTGTGACTGTCTCTCTCCCTCAGGGCTGTATACCCACCATGGCCAGTGCTGTGTGTACGTGTGGTGGCAGTATGTGACGTGTGACTGTCTCTCTCCCTCAGGGCTGTATACCCACCATGGCCAGTGCTGTGTGTACGTGTGGTGAGGTGACAGTATGTGACGTGTGACTGTCTCTCTCCCTCAGGGCTGTATACCCACCATGGCCCTTGCTGTGTGTACGTGTGGTGAGGTGGCAATATGTGACGTGTGCCTGTCTCTCTCCCTCAGGGCTGTATACTCACCATGGCCCGTGCTGTGTGTACGTGTGGTGAGGTGGCAGTATGTGACATGTGACTGTCTCTCTCCCTCAGGGCTGTATACTCACCATGGCCAGTGCTGTGTGTACGTGTGGTGAGGTGGCAGTATGTGACGTGTGACTGTCTCTCTCCCTCAGGGCTGTATACTCACCATGGCTCGTGCTGTGTGTACGTGTGGTGAGGTGGCAGTACGTGACGTGTGACTGTCTCTCTCCCTCAGGGCTGTATACCCACCATGGCCCGTGCTGTGTGTACGTGTGGTGAGGTGGCAGTATGTGACGTGTGCCTGTCTCTCTCCCTCAGGGCTGTATACCCACCATGGCCCTTGCTGTGTGTACGTGTAGTGAGGTGACAGTATGTGACGTGTGACGGTCTCTCTCCCTCAGGGCTGTATACCCACCATGGCCCGTGCTGTGTGTACGTGTGGTGAGGTGGCAGTATGTGACGTGTGACTGTCTCTCTCCCTCAGGGCTGTATACCCACCATGGCCAGTGCTGTGTGTACGTGTGGTGGCAGTATGTGACGTGTGACTGTCTCTCTCCCTCAGGGCTGTATACCCACCATGGCCTGTGCTGTGTGTACGTGTGTTGAGGTGGCAGTATGTGACGTGTGACTGTCTCTCTCCCTCAGGGCTGTATACCCACCATGGCCTGTGCTGTGTGTACGTGTGTTGAGGTGGCAGTATGTGACGTGTGACTGTCTCTCTCCCTCAGGGCTGTATACCCACCATGGCCCGTGCTGTGTGTACGTGTGGTGAGGTGGCAGTATGTGACGTGTGACTGTCTCTCTCCCTCAGGGCTGTATACCCACCATGGCCAGTGCTGTGTGTACGTGTGGTGGCAGTATGTGACGTGTGACTGTCTCTCTCCCTCAGGGCTGTATACCCACCATGGCCCGTGCTGTGTGTACGTGTGGTGAGGTGGCAGTATGTGACGTGTGACTGTCTCTCTCCCTCAGGGCTGTATACCCACCATGGCCAGTGCTGTGTGTACGTGTGGTGGCAGTATGTGACGTGTGACTGTCTCTCTCCCTCAGGGCTGTATACCCACCATGGCCTGTGCTGTGTGTACGTGTGTTGAGGTGGCAGTATGTGACGTGTGACTGTCTCTCTCCCTCAGGGCTGTATACCCACCATGGCCCGTGCTGTGTGTACGTGTGGTGAGGTGGCAGTATGTGACGTGTGACTGTCTCTCTCCCTCAGGGCTGTATACCCACCATGGCCAGTGCTGTGTGTACGTGTGGTGGCAGTATGTGACGTGTGACTGTCTCTCTCCCTCAGGGCTGTATACCCACCATGGCCAGTGCTGTGTGTACGTGTGGTGAGGTGACAGTATGTGACGTGTGACTGTCTCTCTCCCTCAGGGCTGTATACCCACCATGGCCCTTGCTGTGTGTACGTGTGGTGAGGTGGCAATATGTGACGTGTGCCTGTCTCTCTCCCTCAGGGCTGTATACTCACCATGGCCCGTGCTGTGTGTACGTGTGGTGAGGTGGCAGTATGTGACATGTGACTGTCTCTCTCCCTCAGGGCTGTATACTCACCATGGCCAGTGCTGTGTGTACGTGTGGTGAGGTGGCAGTATGTGACGTGTGACTGTCTCTCTCCCTCAGGGCTGTATACTCACCATGGCTCGTGCTGTGTGTACGTGTGGTGAGGTGGCAGTACGTGACGTGTGACTGTCTCTCTCCCTCAGGGCTGTATACCCACCATGGCCCGTGCTGTGTGTACGTGTGGTGAGGTGGCAGTATGTGACGTGTGCCTGTCTCTCTCCCTCAGGGCTGTATACCCACCATGGCCCTTGCTGTGTGTACGTGTAGTGAGGTGACAGTATGTGACGTGTGACGGTCTCTCTCCCTCAGGGCTGTATACCCACCATGGCCCGTGCTGTGTGTACGTGTGGTGAGGTGGCAGTATGTGACGTGTGACTGTCTCTCTCCCTCAGGGCTGTATACCCACCATGGCCAGTGCTGTGTGTACGTGTGGTGGCAGTATGTGACGTGTGACTGTCTCTCTCCCTCAGGGCTGTATACCCACCATGGCCTGTGCTGTGTGTACGTGTGTTGAGGTGGCAGTATGTGACGTGTGACTGTCTCTCTCCCTCAGGGCTGTATACCCACCATGGCCTGTGCTGTGTGTACGTGTGTTGAGGTGGCAGTATGTGACGTGTGACTGTCTCTCTCCCTCAGGGCTGTATACCCACCATGGCCCGTGCTGTGTGTACGTGTGGTGAGGTGGCAGTATGTGACGTGTGACTGTCTCTCTCCCTCAGGGCTGTATACCCACCATGGCCAGTGCTGTGTGTACGTGTGGTGGCAGTATGTGACGTGTGACTGTCTCTCTCCCTCAGGGCTGTATACCCACCATGGCCCGTGCTGTGTGTACGTGTGGTGAGGTGGCAGTATGTGACGTGTGACTGTCTCTCTCCCTCAGGGCTGTATACCCACCATGGCCAGTGCTGTGTGTACGTGTGGTGGCAGTATGTGACGTGTGACTGTCTCTCTCCCTCAGGGCTGTATACCCACCATGGCCTGTGCTGTGTGTACGTGTGTTGAGGTGGCAGTATGTGACGTGTGACTGTCTCTCTCCCTCAGGGCTGTATACCCACCATGGCCAGTGCTGTGTGTACGTGTGGTGAGGTGGCAGTATGTGACGTGTGATTCTCTCTCTCACTCAGGGCTGTATACCCACCATGGCCAGTGCTGTGTGTACGTGTGGTGAGGTGGCAGTATGTGACGTGTGACTGTCTTTCTCCCTCAGGGCTGTATACCCACCATGGCTCGTGCTGTAGTTGTGAACGCTGCCCAGCTGGCATCTTATTCTCAGTCCAAGCAGTTTCTTTTGGATTCAGGTGAGTTTTAATTAAACACTAACAGGGTGATAAACTTCTGCATGTTATAATGTCATAGTCTGTGACCCCTGCTTTTACTTGTTGGGTGAGTATTATCATTACATAGCGCTGTGTCTGCTCAGAAATTATATACTGTCCTACCTATCATTCAGTATAAGGCTATTACAAGTCCTCTTCTGGTTTTAATGACTGAGTGATATGTATTGTGACCTATTACTTTCAATTATATTGTTATAAATGTAGATTATTATTATACAGCTGTGACATCATCACTTGCCTAATATTTATGAAGTACATCTGAATACTTATTAACTAAAGAGAGGGGTTTTTAGAAGTGGAGATGTTGCCCATAGCTACCAATCATATTCAGCTTCTATAAAGTGCTAGATAAGATTGGTTGCTATGGGCAACCCCTCCACGTCTATAAGCCCACACTTTAGTAAATATTCCCCCTTAATGTACAGTTTCCATTTGGAAACAATAACTTTATTTGTGTATTATGTGACAACAGAGGTCATCACCGCGCTACAGAATTGATGACCATTGTGTGACATCATCACTCCGCTAGTTTATGGTAGAAGCCCATCATCCGAAATGTCCGGATCGGGAATCCCCGAGCCATCTCCTCATTCATTACACCTAGGGCCTTAGTAGGATGGTTACACCTAGGGCATTAGTAGGATGGTTACACCTAGGGCATTAGTAGGATGGTTACACCTAGGGCCTTAGTAGGATGGTTACAGCTTAGTCCTTAGTAACAGAGATGCCGGGTTATCGGAGAGACAGAAGGGACAGTCTCTCCCCATGGAGGTCTCACCGCTCAGAGGGAATGACCTTTCTTCGTTGCCTTTTAGGTTATTTCCGGGATAACATCTTCTGTCACTTCTGCGCCAGTATGATCAGTGGTCTGGTCACCACCGCTGCCTCCATGCCTGTCGATATCGCAAAAACCAGGTAAGCTCCTATTCGCTGTCTGCCCTCGGCGTCCAGTGACCCGGACACGAGTTATCAGCCAGCAAGTCCTGCCGCACGCTGTCTATAAGTATTACTACTTCGGTTGTGTGTAGTTATTTTACTCTCAATCTTTCTGTTATTTAAAGTTTTACAAATGAATACAGATGATAATACGTCAACGGCGCCTCCAGCTCCCTAATGTCTGGACGCTCCTGTAGTGTTGTACGTAACAAACACGGGTCAGAGCCACACATTGCAAAACTATTCAGTCAGTTGGTAAAACAAAGAGGAAATCTTCTTCATTTGGTGATTTGTATGCACAGAAATGGTTCCTCCTCTTATTCCTGCTGTTTCTTCCTATCTCAGGTGTAGCGATTCCCTTAAATCTTACTCAAATCCTTTCTACATACAAGAGCGTAAAAAGCCTAAAAATGCTTCCAGCGCATTACGGTTTTTATTACAGCTTGGTAACCGATTACAACACTGTAAGCTTAAGCGCATGCAAATACACCTAGCGGAGTTCGGATAGAGCGAGCGCCTTATGGTATAGCCGGCAAGCTGTGTAACAGCCGGGGACCTTGGTTGTCCTCGGCCTCCGTCCTCTCACTGCTCTCTGGGTGGTAATAGAATAAGAGGAATGACCACCTTCACCTGCCGCTGATTCCTTTCCACCACACAGGTTTATGTCTAGGTACATAAGGACCACAGTTTTATTCAGGAGCCACAGACGTTAATTCTAAAGTGGGCTGACGCCATATAATCTATTATTGCTGTTCTATATTGTAAGGTATTTTGAAGCATCTATAAGTTGCAGCCACCTGCACCAGATAACACAAATGTCCTCCTGTCTGTCGGTAGGGGATAACGTAGTATCATCTGTAGGAGGAGGTGGTCTCCTGCGTTTGGATATGGCCGCCATTGCTGCGCTGTTTTAGGTCTGTCAGCTGGGATTATTTCATAATGAGCTATTAGTTATAGTGGTCAAATTTAAAGTCAGAAGCTGATCTCACTTTTGGTTTTAGTTTGTTTTTTTATGATTTAATCTGTGATTTTATAATGTTTTTTTATTTCTTTTTTTTATGATCTAATCTGTGATTTTATAATGGTTTTTTTTTTTTTTTAGTCTAATCTGTGATTTTGTTTTTTTTATTTGTTTTTTTTTTATCATCTAATCTGTGATTTTTAAAATGTTTTTTTAAGCTCTATTTAAGTTTCTTGTTGTTGGCCAGCAAAGGCTGGCTCCTGCATGTTATACGGCGCCTGGTGACACGCCATCGGGAGTAACCTCTCGTCCTCTCCGCAGGATACAGAACATGCGCATGATTGACGGCAAGCCGGAGTATAAGAGTGGATTGGTGAGTGATTGGGGGCGGGAGAGGACTGGTGGGACAGTGGCATCGTCCTGGGTATTACCAGCTGGTTTTGAGCTTGGCAGCAGGCATCATTGTGAATGATTTTTTTGCCCAGAGACCTCCGCCCATGTCGCGAGTGTGTTCACTAGCTGTTTCTGGTGCGTGCCTTGTGGCTGAGCGCTCTAACGCTGTCTCATTTCCCCGCCCTCTGCGCAGGATGTCCTGGTGAAGGTCGTTAGATATGAAGGGTTCTTCAGCCTCTGGAAGGGCTTCACCCCTTACTACGCCCGCCTGGGACCTCACACCGTGCTGACCTTCATCTTCCTGGAGCAGATGAACATATATTACAAGAAGTTCTTCCTGAGCGGATGACGAGACTCTTCCCGTATCTCTTAATCTGTCCTACAGACCCAAACCCTGGAGCCCCCTCCCCGCCAACCCCTCCCCCTGTTATCCAGCATAGGATGGCTTGTGTGACCCCCCTCAGATCTGACCTCCTTGTCCCATGTTGGCCCCTCTGGTTTGCGTTGTGTGTAATATCGGGGAGGGGGCCATATACACTTACATGTGTCTCGTTACTGTATTTGTATATGGACCTGCCCCCAGGGACTCGCAGGAGTTTCTCTCTGTAGGATTTAGCAGCAACATTTTTAAATGGTTTATTTTGGAAAGACTTCTCCAGCCAAAGTTATTATTCTTAATGATCTTTCCAACCAGGATCTTAAGTCGTTAGTTCATACTTTTTATTATCGTTTATAAATTCTATTCACGGACAGACAGGACGGTGCTCGGAGGTCTGGTACAGATAGTGCCGGTAGCTGGGATCCATTATATTTATAATTGTAGATATCCCACCCCCATAACTAGGTGTTGCCATGTGCTATCTCGGGGAAGGGGAGGGTGCGGGGGGCTTTTACACTACAGATTCCAGCTGACATAGACTTTTCTTTAGGGATAAGGTTGTGCTGCTGAAAGAGCCTCTTCTTCCACAGCGCCAGAGACGGACGGGCCTTCGGGAACGTTTCCTACGAGTGAGCGCTTTTACGCAGCATTACGGGGGGAGCGATGCTGAATCCGGATGAGGAGGGTAGAATACAACCTATATTGCATCACAACAAAGGTCCGGATCTAAGCCTCCCTGCGTGGGACGTATTATATCATGTGCGCTGGATTCCTGACTTAGCAGAAACCGCTCCCGTCTGTTTATATCATGTGTCGAAGGACTTAAATTGCAGCCGTCACTTACTCCTATAACAGAGAGTGAACGTGCCGCGATATTCCTCGTTATTCAGCCAGTCGGATCACTAGGAACCATGACATCACTGCGGCACAACCTGGATTGAGAGGTTACATCTGGATTCCACCCTTTAAGTGTCCACTGTCATGGTGTGTAGGTGACACGTGCAATTTAATAAAGCGCTTTATGAATTGACGCAGACTCCAATGACATTAATAACCGTTGTCTGAGTTTATTCAATCAATACATCCATTTTTTTTTTTAATCCAGATGAACACAATTAAGCAAGCTTGTTACCATGCGGACATACATTACACAAGTCACGTAACGTATAAAGTCACCTGTACATATGTATATTTTATTTACACGTACAGGGTGTATCTGACCACTTTAACGGCCTCACCCTCAGAGTGAAACGGTTTCTCGCTTATGGTGCAGCCCTGAGTACTGTCACTAGGGGCTGTGTGGGGGTGGTTCCTGTCTGGGTGCATGTCCTAGCTGCCTCCATTTTGGAGTGGACCAGGACCGCAGTCTAGCCCACTTTCAGTGATCATCACAGAGCCTAAAAATATTCAAAGCATAAAATGTGGTTTTGTCGCAAGTTACAGCCGAAATTCTTAAGCTGCATATATTATATATGGTGTCATAAAGTACCTTAGTAAGTACACTACCCCTAATTACTATAACCGGCAGTATGTGGAGCTTAAAGTGGACTTAGAAGTTGGGTATTGTTTGGATTTAAGCCAAATTAAAAGCATTGGTCCCTATCGGAACTGCTTCTGGACACAATTGACCTTGTGTATACGTAGAGCATGCTTTGGGGGCAGATTCAGGATGAATGCATCCCTTTGCGGTTGCTGGTATGTGTCTCTATGCAAATGCTACTACATCTGAGTTTAGTATTTACCCCCTTTTGATTGTGTTTAAAATGCAGTTGTGAACCAGCGCTGACAGGATCAAATGCAATTGCGCAATGCAGGCAGGCGATTGGCTCGGACAAATCATGTGACATAACTCATTCCAGTCTCCTGTGATCTTAGAGTGAAAGTACAGATAAATTACATACATGTCCCTATCTCCTTAATTACACGGCTGATCATTCAGGGAGGAAGGTGATTATTTTATTAGCTGTATATATGAAAATATCCCCTATGCTTTTTCTACAAAAAAAAAAAAAAAAACAACCCCTATGTAATAGCGTTGTATTGTACCCAAAATCTGTAAAAAAATAAAATAAAATGGGGAAAAAAACAAACTTTTTAAAAGTTTAATTTGTATTGCACACCTTTACGAGTCAGTGTTTCTTGAGAAATGGATGAAGATTTATACATTTGGTCATATCGCAGAGAGATGCAGGCGATTTTCCATCTGTCGTTAAAACTCATGAGATCCATCACTTAGAACATACATGAAAGTCATTCTGTTTCAGTAAGTGGATGCGATGAATTGCTTAACATTCCCAAAACGGGCAACGGCTGGCAAGCAGTTAATTGCCTCCGAAGGCGTGACTGAAAACCACGTGTAGTTCAGCTTGGCGGCATCACTATAGACCACACCCCCTGCAGGACTACAGAATGGCGGACGTGCATCTTATATTATGGTCCCCAGAATCGGCTTCAATCACTAACATTCTTGTCACCCCGTTGGATGACTGGTCTCTAAAGTGGGATTCGATAGTGTCATTCTGTACGCGCAAAATCTCTCCTTCGTCCACCGGTTCTCGGAAGCTGTAGCGGATCAGACGGATCTCGGGCAGCTCCTCTTTAAGCGCCTTGTAATGCGAGTAGAAAAAATTGTATGCCCACACCAGTATCCGCACTGATGCCACCACCTGCAGTAGGACAAGGAGTACGCACAAGGCATAGATAAGCAGATGTAGGATGCAGCAGTATTGAAGAATGGCATGGGCCAGCCACGACATGCCCACTGCCGCCGCCACTGTGGTTTCTCTTGCAGGAGGCATGGAGTGCAGAGATGGTTCTGGGGTTCCCATGAGGTCTCCTGTAGGCATCATAACTGTTTTGACCACGCTCGTAGGAATATCGCTGGTAGCTGCAATCGTCATCGGCGTGCTGGGTTTTCTCTTCGTCGTTGAGTGAAAATGAAAAGTTGGAGTTGACACCTCTGTGGTTATTCCAGTTGTCCCAACGTCAGAGGTAGTCATTGGAAGTGTTTGGTATGTTGTTGTGTTTGGAATGTGTGTGGTTCTTTCACTTGCTCTCAAAGCCCCTGATGTGCCCTCTGATGCTAACACTATAGTGGTCAATGGCTCTGTGATTGGTGTAGTTATGTCTCCAATCTCCATAACCATCGTTGATGTTTGCCGAACTGTCGTGGTTGGTACCGGTGTAGTTACTGACATCTTCCCAACCTCAGTGGTTGCCATCAAAGTTGTTGGCCATCGTTGTGTGGGGCTTGTGACCGTTGGCTCAGCCTCTGTGGTCTTTACAGTTGCCAACGTCGTCTTTGGTGGTTTGGGTATTAATTTGAAATCCATGTCACCTTTTCCTTTGACGTGGCATTGAGCCATGCTGTAATGCAAAAGTGGGGTCCCATCGAAACAGAGTACGCTTTCTGCCTCATTCACCGGGTGGCCATCAGAGAGTTGGTAGACCGAAAAGTCGTTATCTTCCACCCATTTCTTGAAGTATTCCAGAGCACAGTTGCAGTTCCACGGATTCTTGTCCAGGTACACATAGGCCAGGTTATCTATGCCGTCAAAGAAGCCATCGGGAATTTCCGTCAGTTTGTTGCCCGTCAAGTACAGTTTTTCAAGGTGCACAAGAGTGGAAATGAGTTCAGTGGGGACCACCCACAGCTTATTGTATGACAAGTCCAGGTGGGTCAACAATCGCAAGTCTTTGAAAACCTTAGAAAAGAAAATGGGAGAATAATTATTTAAAAAATATATATATATATTCAACAGAGTTCTTGTCATTTGCTATTAAGAAGCAATATTAAACAGTGATGTATAACAAGTGTGAAAAATATTGGTCTTCAAAGCTAAATTCAGTACAGATCTTGGTCTACAAATAGGAAGATAAAAACTGGGTTAGATCTTTTATGAAAACTACCCCATGAATGTAGCTTTGCTTTATATTATCGTGGAGGACATCTCATTGATCCCTATTTCATATAAACAATAAACAGGATAACTGCAACCTCTAGAGACATATTTTTGATGGTGCTGATTGTTGTGCTTTAATTGCCTACGTATAGTTACAGGGGAGCACTGGCATAGACCTCCAGGATGCATATAGTGTGTCGGGTAGCTGTCTTAGAGCCATATTCAATTTGAGCCGAGCCGCGATACTTTTCTGCGTCCCGGACTTTTTGCCTGTTTTGTAGGTGGAATAGTATCGCGTGCGTGCCTGCTTTACCTCGTGTTCAATTTGAAAGTATGCGAAAACGGGACCCGGCAAAACTTGAACAGGCGGAAAGTACTGTCAGATTTGGGGAAATCAGCCTGACATCCCCCAAATGATGCTCTGACATGGGGGTTTGCTATGGTACCCCCGATTTGGCTTGCAGAAGGTCTTTGGTGGTTTTAAAAGGGCTCAATAGCTGCTAAATAGCGTTTTTCTATACGTGGTGAAGAATAGTATTCTGGAGTACTTTTTCCAGAAAATAACTTATCCCAGCAAAATTGGGGTACTTGAAAATGGGGGTCAGCATATTTAAAAGTTGCTAAAGTGAAGTTGAAAAATCCACCTGTCGCAAGCACCTGCAATCAAAGAAACACCTGGGCCATACTTGGGGAACCCCCCAGAGTCATGTTCGCTAGTTTTTAACTTTGTCCCCCAACATTTTTTTTTTACGCCCCCAAATTCAAAGTAATTTTTTGGGGTTTTAAGTGATTTTTGTTAAATTTTTTGATGCGGTTTACCTTTGGGGGACTGTCTGAAGGCTGCACGGGGGTTCCTGCAACGTTGCACCCCAAAACCCCAATTCTGCACTTTTTTCCGCCTCCCATTCATAGGCGAAACTTTTCCGCCTATTACATTGCATTGACTTACCGCCTAGGCGAAAAGTATTTCAAATTGAATACAGAGTAAAAGCAAAACAGGCGAAAATGACGTCATGGGCGAAAAAGTATCGCGGATCCGCAGTTTTCGCCTCAAATTGAATACGGGCCTTAAGTGGTATGTCTTTTGGATTGGATTAGGAAATGCAACGGTAACATGGAGGTGTATCCTTTTTATATGCTGAGAAAAACATCTGGGGAAAACTCATAAAGAAAATAGACACAATTACTAAATATCCGTAGTCGCACCTCTGGAGATAAGCTGTCAATTTCGTTCTTCTGGAGTTCCAGCAACTTCAGGTGTTCCAGGCCTGCGAAGGTAGTGTCTGGAATTGTGGAGATGTGGTTGTTGGAGAGGACAAGGTGAGTTAAGCTTGAAAGTTGAGACAACTTTGGAACAGTCTTCAATGAATTGTTGGCCAAGTTGAGTTCTTCCAACAGTAAGGGCGAGTCCACCTTAAAGCTAGACAAAGCGTTGTCGGATAAGTCCAACTCCACCAGCTGTGCCATGCCCTTGAAGTTTGAGGTAAGGATGGACGTTAGGGCATTAAATTTCAAGATGAGGATGGCTGTGTCTTTAGGTATTTCAGTCAAGGGGATGGAGGTTAAGCCAAGCTGGACACAGGATGTTTCTTCCTTGTCTTTAATCAGGTTTTTCTCTGTGGTACACGATGGCTTGGAGTAGACTTCTCCTGTGGCCAACAGCAGACTGAGGAGCCCAAGACAAAGGACCGAACGCATGGCAGAGATGTCCGTGCAGGCTGTAAAAGATGGTTATAAGAAAAAAAAATTAAATTAAACAATGGGTTTAAAGTGGGTGTAAGGCAATTACATATGGAATCTATTAGTAAAATTAATTCCTGGAAGACCAATGCTACAGCCTGACACAACCGTGGTAGACCTCCACGCCTCTTGGCTGGCAACGCTAAGACAAAACGTGTTGCGCTGCTGGCAGAGGTGAGTTTCGCCAATCTGAGGCTTATCCTGGTATGGAAGCCCCAACGCTTCTGCTAGTTTGGTGGAGTCACCTTTTAAGTCTTGGGAGGCGACCTTTGGACTGATGATCCAGTTCAGTATTTATGGTGTTCTGTATGCCTAGAAGATGTTTGGGTGTGGATTAAAAGATAGACACCAGATGTTAGACAGTCAATAGGTCAACCGGGGCAAAAGGTCAACACATGAATTTGTTCTGGGTTGTTTTTTTTTTTAGCCCTAATCCTTACCTTATCCCTACCTCCTGGTGCCTAACCCTAACTGTCGGGGTAGGTGCCTGACCCTAACCGTCCCGGCTAGTGTCTCGCCCTCGGGTAAGTGCCTAACGCTAAAAAACAAAATCACGTGTTGACCATTTGTGTGTTGACCTTTTGTCCTTGTCGACCTTTTCTCTAACATCTGGTGTCTGTCTAGACATTGTTGACCTTTTTTATTTTTTATTTTTTTTAATTTACTGTCTGGCTATAGTCTGGAACCCAAGATGTTTATTATGAAAACTAGGAGCCTAGGCTTCATCATATCATCATTAGTAGTTTGTTAAATGGTTGGTGTGGGATATTTTGTTGCCGTGAGAATGTCGTTATGCTTAGCATGTCGACATTGACGTTGTTGCCTTTTGATCGTGTCGGCACTGATGAAATGTAGACATAATTAAAAAATGACGATCAAACGTCCCTGCTGATCTAGTGGTGACTTACCGGTTCTGGAGGCCCCGGCAGTGTCTTCCAGGTCTTGCAGTGATGTCCTGATTTGGCTTTTGTCTGATCCTGCTGGGCTATCAGTGGTGAGCATGTCTAACTCTCCCCTCCATCAAGTTCCTATCCCTAACAGTCCATCAGAATGCCGAGCTTTCACATGTCGACATCTGCAGAACGTCAACGTTTCAACACGTGCTGACATAAGTCGGCATTGTGGTGTCGGTTGTAAATGTCGGCTTTATAACATCTCAATTGTTGATGCTGTATGCATTCATTTTGAAAATCGGAGTCATGCTAATCTACATTAAATGACAAAAAAAACGGGATGCAGAGAGTAAGACTCCCAGGTTTAACCAACCGGCCATCTATCTGGTATTACGGCAGCTATTGCTGTACTGGGGGAAGCTGTGGTCCTGTGCATTGTATTTAGGACAAGACCTAAGTTGCTCCGAAAGCAGCTGTCTCCCCGAGTGTTTTCACTTATTTCAGCGGTGCTTGTGCGCCTGCATGACCGAAGAGTTCACACAGGCGCACAAATTCCCAGTGGAAGGAGCCGGACAGGGGCCGCGAGATTCGAGAGGATCCCTCTACGCAACCCATGACTTCATCTCATAGGTCCCGGCGCTGCAGATAAGCACTCTGGATGCTGCAGAAAGGTAGGTATAACTATATATGGGTGCAGGTTGTGTGGTGTGGGCCCCCCTGGACCTTCACCCATTATAGATACGCACCTGTATCCTACCCAATCACTTCTGTTCTGTACAGTCCACACATAACGTTACACATGGTCTCTCTACACTCACACAGCCTGCTGACCCCCGGCCCAACATTGCTGTGTGACTGATCGTACAGCCCAACAGGAGCCTCTGTAATCTGGCTGGGCCAATATGCGATATGTAGCACCTATCCTCGTGTATCACATGCCTATGTCACTATAGAGTGTAAGCCTGTGAGCAGGGCCCTCCTACCTCTATGTCTGTTATTAGTAAGTGTATATATATATGTATGTATGTGTGTGTGACACACAGTTGGCTATCTAACTGCACAGCTTTGTAATACGAGAGGTCTCTACCATACCACAAACCACACAGCAGAGTTCTAGAGCACAGCAGCTTCTGGCACCTTATCACTTGTATCACCCCAATGCAGCTCTAACTAATTTATATCCGGCCTATGTGTGTATGTATAATATATAATGTCCTCCCTGTATATAATAAAATATAGTTATATATAATATACAGTGTGTGTATATATATTACATACATATAGATGTCCAAACTATATATATTTATTTAATTTTTTCTTTATGAGTTATAGATACTGTATATAATTATATCTTATATAAAACAAGATTAGGAGCAATGATATAGTACATGAAACCTATGCGGTCGCTGTGTCATCCTATCTATGTGGCACTTGCTGAGTGAAATGGAATGTAGGCTCGTACGCTTGCTAACATGAGATGCGGTCAGCTCGGCCGGGGGGTAGTGACTCCTGTACTCCGGCCTATAACAGAAGTAAGTGCACCCAGGATACAACCGGAGCCGATAGTCCCTACACCATACAGTACATGGCCGTACGGTGTAATTAATAACTAATAAAGTTGCAGGAAACATTTATAATTACATTCAAACAAGAAGTAAGTACAACATTTTAGATATTTTTTTTTTTAAACCCGTTGCTGTTAATAGCTGACTTTGGGGCCTATTTGTGATCCCTTGTGGAACCGTGTTCAGCGATTGCCTGCGGGAACCTTCACCATCTTCAGATGGGTTTGGTTACCGGAGTCCCGCGCCTTTTTCTTTGGGAAAGGGGGTCTGGGTTGCTAAGAGGGATCCGGTCCCTGTGCCCACTGCATGCCCTCCGGCCGTGTGCAGACGGGAAATCGGGTCACGCATGTGCACTAACGCTGCCTGGTCGTTCCTGGTAGCGTAACAATCCCCGCAGCGGAGGAAGATTGAATTGCTCCGATATTTTAGAAACCACCAACTCGGCCCCTAGGAACCATGCAATATTACTGCGTACCGATCGCTCATTCCACTGTAATGATACGTATAGGCCATTGCATCAATATTAGCGTAAATGGGAGGGACTTAGATGCATCCAGCCAATCAGATGAGGCCGCCCGTCATCATAAGTATCAGCGTGAGAATTTTTGGGTGCCCATCCGCAGTAGAAAAAGTTCAAGTTGCAAATGGAAAAAAATAGTCACAAACGCGTGTACATCCACATGTAATAAAAGATCATATTTAAGTCCCAGTAATAACATCGGATGGAATTATAACCAACCCGGTCCCTAAAGGCGGCTGCCCTGTTACATCGTTCCGCAGTTCTAGCCATTGGTAACTGCTCACGAATTTTCATTTCGGAACAAATGAAATGAAAGGGTTCATTTACCCACTGACGTGTATAAGCCCGAAATTTAAAAGGGCGATACTTTTAACAGTAAAACACCCCACGCTTTGCTCTTAAAAAGCATTGCCCTTTGAAACTTCGGGCTTAAACATGCCGCCGCCTAGTAAATATACCTCGAAGTGTCAGCTCTGCTGGTTCTACACATTTCACTAAGCAAAATAACACAGAGGAGAATCATTAGAAATATTACACGTACAATACATAACATGTCTCTGCTCTCACCTCGCCCAGATGATGTGATACAAAGGGTCAGTGTGATCCGTGGCTGGTGCTCGTATAACGCCGCTGCTGGGACCTTATCTCAGGGACCCGGCTTCCTGGACCTAATATAACTTTGTGGCGAGATGAGTGATGTGACAGTGAGGACAGGGCTGGGTGTGCCCGGGGCAGCGAGTGTGCCATAGGGGCCCATTATCATTAAATATTTGCAGGCATATTACCCAAAAGACACGTTTTTGGGGGATACCCTCAAATATTATATATCCCCTAAATTACTATGGAGGGATCACAGCAGATATCACATTTCCAACAGCAGCCGCAACCCCCAAAGGTCTTTATGGGGGATGCGATGCTGTTGGACTTACCAAGCTCCAGGATGCAAAAAGCATTCCAGAGTTTGGGCCCTGCAGCTGATGCCATCTAAAGATGGCGTTGTGCCACGGCAGCCTACGGGTTACACATCTCAAAACTAACCAGGAGAGGGTTCCTTTGTAACCCTCCCAGCAATGGCCGCTGCACGTGAGCAGTAGTCCCAATAGAGGAGCGATGAGACCGCTGATGCGGAAACTTGTCTCCAAGCACATTGCAGGGTCCCTGCAGATTGTTCTTTACTACATTCTAGTATCGATTATAGATAAATGAGCCCCATGATGAGAGGAGGGGAATGGGGGCAGCAGGAAGCCACAGACTGAGAGTTACATAGTGGAAGGAGCAGAGTCCCCCAGCAGCACAGAGTATATCAGGAGAGGAATGATGTGTCAGTGAGGACAGGGCTGCATGTGACAGGGGCAGTGACATGATGTGAGGAGGGGAATGGAGGCAGCAGGAAGCCACAGACTGAGTTACATAGTGGAAGGAGCAGGGTCCCCCAGCAGCACAGAGTATATCAGGAGAGGAGTGATGTGTCAGGGAGGACAGGGCTGCATGTGACAGGGGTGGTGACATGATGTGAGGAGGGGAATGGAGGCAGCAGGAAGCCCCAGACTGAGAGTTACATAGTGGAAGGATCAGGGTCCCCCAGCAGCACAGAGTATATCAGGAGAGGAGTGATGTGTCAGTGAGGACAGGACTGCATGTGACAGGGGCAGTGACATGATGTGAGGAGGGGAATGGAGGCAGCAGGAAACCACAGACTGAGAGTTACATAGTGGAAGGAGCAGGGTCCCCCAGCAGCACAGAGTATATCAGGAGATGAGTGATGTGTTAGTGACGACAGGGCTGTATGTGACAGGAGCAGTGACATGATGTGTGGAGGGGAATGGAGGCAGCAGGAAGCCACAGACAGAGTTATATAGTGGAAGGATCAGGGTCCCCCAGCAGCACAGAGTATATCAGTAGAGGAGTGATGTGTCAGTGAGGACAGGACTGCATGTGACAGGGGCAGTGACATGATGTGAGGAGGGGAATGGAGGCAGCAGGAAGCCACAGACTGAGCGTTATATAGTGGAAGGATCAGGGTCCCCCAGCAGCACAGAGTATATCAGGAGAGGAGTGATGTGTCAGTGAGGACAGGACTGCATGTGACAGGGGTGGTGACATGATGTGAGGAGGGGAATGGAGGCAGCAGGAAGCACATAATAAGTGCCGATACCACTAAACCCTATAAAATTCCCCCACAACCTGTAAAGTGACAGGAGCTAACTGGTTGGTACTTTATCTATCCAATTTATCTCTCTCCAAGGCTTAGGGCCTGATTCAGTACGGATCGCAATATCGATTACGCACGCAGTCTCACTGCGATGATAAGCTAATCCTCTGCAATCGCTATGCCGTCGCAGCACTACACAAGGATGCCCAACTTACCTTACACACATCCATAATACTTAGCAAGACTACAAAAACATCAGTAACATGGAGTACCATCACAGCCTCACACACACTTACACAGGCTCTGACCTTACTCAGGAATTACTAACCTCATCACAGACAGTGATTACACAAGACTGAGACACCATCAGTAACATGGAGTACTATCACAGCCTCACACACACTTACACAGGCTCTGACCTTACTCAGGAATTACTAACCTCATCACACACAGTGATTACACAAGACTGAGAGACCATCAGTAACATGGAGTACCATCACATCCTCACACACACTTACACAGGCTCTGACCTTACTCAGGAATTACTAACCTCATCACACACAGTGATTACACAAGACTGAGAAACCATCAGTAACATGGAGTACCATCACAGCCTCACACACACTTACACAGGCTCTGACCTTACTCAGGAATTACTAACCTCATCACACGCAGTGACTACACAACACTGAGATACCATCAGTAACATGGAGTACCATCACATCCTCACACACACTTACACAGGCTCTGACCTTACTCAGGAATCACTAACCTCATCACACGCAGTGACTACACAACACTGAGACACCATCAGTAACATGGAGTACCATCACATCCTCACACACACTTACACAGGCTCTGACCTTACTCAGGAATTACTAACCCCATCACACACAGTGATTACACAAGACTGAGATACCATCAGTAACATGGAGTACCATCACATCCTCACACACACTTACACAGGCTCTGACCTTACTCAGGAATTACTAACCTCATCACACACAGTGATTACACAAGACTGAGAGACCATCAGTAACATGGAGTACCATCACATCCTCACACACACTTACACAGGCTCTGACCTTACTCAGGAATTACTAACCTCATCACACACAGTGATTACACAAGACTGAGAAACCATCAGTAACATGGAGTACCATCACAGCCTCACACACACTTACACAGGCTCTGACCTTACTCAGGAATTACTAACCTCATCACACGCAGTGACTACACAACACTGAGACACCATCAGTAACATGGAGTACCATCACATCCTCACACACACTTACACAGGCTCTGACCTTACTCAGGAATTACTAACCTCATCATACGCAGTGATTACATAAGACTGAGATAACATCAGTAACATGGAGTACCATCACATCCTCACACACACTTACACAGGCTCTGACCTTACTCAGGAATCACTAACCTCATCACACGCAGTGACTACACAACACTGAGACACCATCAGTAACATGGAGTACCATCACATCCTCACACACACTTACACAGGCTCTGACCTTACTCAGGAATTACTAACCTCATCATACGCAGTGATTACATAAGACTGAGATAACATCAGTAACATGGAGTACCATCACATCCTCACACACACTTACACAGGCTCTGACCTTACTCAGGAATTACTAACCCCATCACACACAGTGATTACACAAGACTGAGATACCATCAGTAACATGGAGTACCATCACAGCCTCACACACACTTACACAGGCTCTGACCTTACTCAGGAATTACTAACCCCATCACACACAGTGATTACACAAGACTGAGATACCATCAGTAACATGGAATACCATCACAGCCTCACACACACTTACACAGGCTCTGACCTTACTCAGGAATTACTAACCTCATCACACGCAGTGATTACACAACACTGAGAAACCATCTGTAACATGGAGTACAATCGCAGCCTCACACACACTTACACAGGCTCTGACCTTACTCAGGAATTACTAACCTCATCACACGCAGTGACTACACAAGACTGAGATACCATCAGTAACATGGAGTACCATCACAGCCTCACACACACTTACACAGGCTCTGACCTTACTCAGGAATTACTAACCTCATCACACACAGTGATTACACAAGACTGAGATACCATCAGTAACATGGAGTACCATCACATCCTCACACACACTTACACAGGCTCTGACCTTACTCAGGAATTACTAACCTCATCACACACAGTGATTACACAAGACTGAGACACCATCAGTAACATGGAGTACCATCACAGCCTCACACACACTTACACAGGCTCTGACCTTACTCAGGAATTACCTCATCACACACAGTGATTACACAAGACTGAGAGACCATCAGTAACATGGAGTACCATCACAGCCTCACACACACTTACACAGGCTCTGACCTTACTCAGGAATTACTAACCTCATCACACACAGTGATTACACAAGACTGAGATACCATCAGTAACATGGAGTACCATCACAGCCTCACACACACTTACACAGGCTCTGACCTTACTCAGTAGTTACTAACCTCATCACACGCAGTGATTACACAAGACTGAGAGACCATCAGTAACATGGAGTACCATCACAGCCTCACACACACTTACACAGGCTCTGACCTTACTCAGGAATTACTAACCTCATCACACGCAGTGATTACACAAGACTGAGATACCATCAGTAACATGGAGTACCATCACAGCCTCACACACACTTACACAGGCTCTGACCTTACTCAGGAATTACTAACCTCATCACACGCAGTGATTACACAAGACTGAGATACCATCAGTAACATGGACTACCATCACAGCCTCACACACACTTACACAGGCTCTGACCTTACTCAGGAATTACTAACCTCATCACACGCAGTGATTACACAAGACTGAGATACCATCAGTAACATGGAGTACCATCACAGTCTCACACACACTTACACATGCTCTGACCTTACTCAGGAATTACTAACCTCATCACACGCTGTGAGTACTCCTGCTGCATATGGCATCGGATAATTTATGCACGCTCCTGCTACGGTGTTCAAACGCTCTGGCACGCCTGCGTTTCACCAACCACCCCCCCTGTCACCACCCCCAAACGGTACTTCCTATCAATCGCTGCCATGGGTTTGCCTGGATTAGAGGACTAACAACCGAGACAGCTGTACTCCTGAGCTGTAGCTACTGTACATACCGTACAACACTTATGCTCTCTGGCCCTGATTCAGAGCCGGACGCTCTGACAGAGCGCTCGCTCCGCATCAGGGCAGTCCCTCTTAGTTTTTAGAGCGGCCTCCTGGCCGCTCTAAAAACTTGTGATGTCAGTGGGGCTGGCCCCAGATGGTAGGCGTTCCCATGGGAACGCGTCTGTCTGGGCAGCAACGCCCACCAAAGGGGGCGTGCTGTCACTCACCATCGACAGCACACCCCCTTTGGTGCGAGATCCGGCTCCCTTGTGCGCATGCGCACTGGTCCAACATCGACCCGCTTGCGAGCGCTCAGCGCTCGCGAGCGGGTCTGAATTAGGCCGTCTGTCACCTCAGCTAGATAGAGGTGCCTGTGAGATGTGAGAGGAGACTCCCTGCTGTACACACGTGGTAAGTCGCTCACTATGCCACACAATATTCAGGGCTTTATTAATCAAGCATTGATAACCCCCTTCCTCATATTTAACAATCACTGATTTCTCTTGTGGTCCCGCTATTTCCACAAGTTGCCACATCCCCATAGACCGCTAAGGAGAATGCAGGGTATGATCACTTTATCAAGCAGCAGGCGCTAATGTCACCATGAGATGGCGTCTCCTATACCCGGCCATGGGAGAGCCGCAAAGCTGGAGAGTCTTCGCTGGGTCACGTCCATGTCTAGGCGCAAATGTGGCCGCTGGCAGCGATTGCATAGGGCTTCCACTCCACCATCAGCGATAAATCGATCTCTTAAAGCAGGAATCCATTAGACGATATTCTCCATGTGCGATATCGTCTAGTGTTTCCCCGGCAGTGATGTAACGACATTGAGCACTCACAGTGAACGAGAAATCGTTCAGTGACATCACCCTCCCTCACCCCCGTACTCGCAGAACCTGACGATATCATCAGGTTGCCCCGCAAGAACGGGCGATGAAAGATGACGTTAACGACCAGCGGGAGCGCGCATCGCTGGTCGTCGACAGCATATCCACTGCTCGATATTGCGGAAGATGAACGATATCGTTACCGTTCAAATCGTCCGATTTATCCTGTGGTGGATATGCGCCTTTAGGAAGTAGTGACCTGAGTGAGGCATGAGGCACGATAGGCTGACTACCGGTTCAGCTCACCAAATGGCTGCCTCCACTCTCACAACTATTTCAGGACAATTCCTATAGATGGGTCACTGACTGCACTGACCAGCAGGGTTTAAGTGGTTTTTATTGGGTGCCCTAAACACTTCTTTAGACGTCCAGCAGGGGGCGCGCAGAAGATTTGAATCGCAGCCTCAGAGTCTACCTGTCAGTCCTGCTCATGCAACAAGTGGGGAGGGGGTGTGATGTCACCAGGGGGTATGCTGTGATGTCAGCTGTGGTGTGGAGAAGATCCTATTTCTATGGCTATTATAAGAACTCATTAACCTTGAAGATGACAAGATGGGGACCTGATAAGACGCTGGCTTCCTCTCGCCCATTCCTTCCCTCTGCCTAGAAGGCATTCCTCAGTCCATACCCCTGTCTCAGTTTGCCATGCCCTCCCCCCCCCCCCCTTCCCTTCCCTTGGCAGCTGCACACATCCATGTCAATCAACATGTGCAGTTAAATTTTGTGGTTCATGTACCGTTTTCCTTGCAAAAGGAAGCAGGGAGGGAAGAGCTAATCAGGTCAAGGCAGGTAAAATAATACACTTAACCTTCAGCGCCACCCACTGAAAGCGTTTCACTGACGCGGGTACGCCTATTAGGTTCTGTAGAGCTAATTTAACTTTCCGCGGTGATAATGAGGAAGTCTACCAGCAGCTCTATCTGGCTGCTTCTGATTGGATGATTACCCCGTCCTGCTGACAGAACCTAATGCAGTATCACATTACAGTACATACTTGTACCTGCCCTGTGCACAGACTGCTATGTAGCCTATACTATTCATGTGACCGCGGGCCCAAAGCACCTCTCCCCCCCCACCCGTTTTCCAGCCGCACACATGGTGCCACACTTATCTCACCAATGTCACTGTGTGCCCTGTGCCCAGACCTCTATGTAACCTATCCTATTCATGTGACATCGGGCCCAAAGCACCTCTCCCCCCACCCCTTACCGGCCGCACACATGGTGCCACACCTATCTCACCAATGTCACTGTGTGCCCTGTGCCCAGACTGCTATGCAGCCTATCCTATTCATGTGACTGCGGGCCCAAAGCACCTCTCCCCCCACCCCTTACCAGCCACACACATGGTGCCACACCTATCTCACCAATGTCACTGTGTGCCCTGTGCCCAGACCTCTATGTAACCTATCCTATTCATGTGACCGCAGGCCCAAAGCACCTCTCCCCCCCTACCCCTTACCAGCCGCACACATGGTGCCACACCTATCTCACCAATGTCACTGTGTGCCCTGTGCCCAGACCTCTATGTAACCTATCCTATTCATGTGACCGCGGGCCCAAAGCACCTCTCCCCCCACCCCTTACCGGCCGCACACATGGTGCCACACCTATCTCACCAATGTCACTGTGTGCCCTGTGCCCAGACTGCTATGCAGCCTATGCTATTCATGTGACCGCGGGCCCAAAGCACCTCTCCCCCCACCCCTTACCAGCCACACACATGGTGCCACACCTATCTCACCAATGTCACTGTGTGCCCTGTGCACAGACTACTATGTAGCCTATCCTATTCATGTGACCGCGGGTCCAAAGCACCTCTCCCCCACCTCTTACCGACCGCGTGCATGGTGCCACACCTATCTCACCAATGTCACTGTGTGCCCTGTGCACAGACTGCTATGTAGCCTATCCTATTCATGTGACTGCGGGTACAAAGCACCTCTCCCCCCACCCCTTACCGGCCGCACACATGGTGTCACATCTATCTCACCAATGTCACTGTGTGCCCTGTGCACAGACTGCTATGTAGCCTATCCTATTCATGTGACCACAGGCTCAAAGCCCCTCTTCCCCCCCCCCCCCCCCTTACCAGTCACACACAGGGTGCCACACCTATCTCACCAATGTCACTGTGTGCCCTGTGCACAGACTGCTATGTAGCCTATCCTATTCATGTGACCACAGGCCCAAAGCACCTCTCCTCCCACCCCTTACCAGTCACACACATGGTGCCACACCTATCTCACCAATATCACTGTGTGCCCTGTGCACAGACTGCTATGTAGCCTATCCTATTCATGTGACCACGGGCCCAAAGCACCTCTCCCCCCACCCCTTACCAGCCGCTCCCAGGGTGCCACACCTATCTCACCAATGTCACTGTGTGCCCTGTGCACAGACTGTTATGTAGCCTATCCTATTCATGTGACCGCAGGCCCAAAGCACCCCTCCCCCACCCCTTACCGGCCGCACACATGGTACCACACCTATCTCACCAATGTCACTGTGTGCCCTGTGCATAGACTGCTATTTAGCCTATCCTATTCATGTGACCACAGGCCCAAAGCACCTCTCCCCCACCCCTTACCAGCCGCACGCATGGTGCCATACCTAACTCACCAATGTCACTGTGTGCCCTGTGCACAGACTGCTATGTAGCCTATCCTATTCATGAGACCACTGGGCCTGATTCAGAGCCGGACGCTATTTGCGCTCGCTCGTCCAGAAAAAGGGGCTGGCTATTTAAATTAACCGTTCGCTCTTTGCGGTCTGTTCACGCCTCTATGTCGAACGAGCGAACAAAACATGCGAACGTAATTTTGAAAAAAAAACGCCCCCTGGCCGCTCGCATCATACGTCATGTCCGCTATTTATTAGATTAATCGAGTACATCGGACGGCGTATGAATTGCTCGCTATTCTTGTGGTTAGTTTTTCCTACCACAATCATGCGAGCAGTTCTGACTATAAAACAACCTAGTGACGTGGTCGATGACGCTGCTTTAGTAATTATGCACACCCTTAAAAAGCCCGTTTTTGACCGTTTGGCACGCCTGCGTTCGGATCTCCACTCCCCGTTTTCAAGCACCTTCCCCTGTTACCACCCACATACGCCTCATTCTGTCACTCAAAATAGCAGGCATTCGCGATTTAGCGAGCACACGATTTTCGACCGCACTGACTGGTTCGCGCATGCGTATTAAAATCCGTACGCATGCGCAGTTGTGCGAACATCGGAAAGAGCGGCCGCTTACGAGCGGCTCTGAATCAGGCCCACAGGCCCAAAGCACCTCTTCCCCACCCCTTACCGGCCGCACACATGATGCCACACCTATCTCACCAATGTCACTGTGTGCCCTGTGCACAGACTGCTATATAGCCTATCCTATTCATGTGACCACGGGCCCAAAGCACCTCTCCCCCCACCCCTTACCAGTCACACACAGGGTGCCACACCTATCTCACCAATGTCACTGTGTGCCCTGTGCACAGACTGCTATGTAGCCTATCCTATTCATGTGACCACAGGCCCAAAGCACCTCTCCTCCCACCCCTTACCAGCCACACACATGGTGCCACATCTATCTCACCAATGTCACTGTGTGCCCTGTGCACAGACTGCTATGTAGCCTATCCTATTCATGTGACCACAGGCCCAAAGCACCTCTCCCCCCACCCCTTACCGGCCGCACACATGGTGTCACATCTATCTCACCAATGTCACTGTGTGCCCTGTGCACAGACTGCTATGTAGCCTATCCTATTCATGTGACCACAGGCTCAAAGCCCCTCTTCCCCCCCCCCCCCCTTACCAGTCACACACAGGGTGCCACACCTATCTCACCAATGTCACTGTGTGCCCTGTGCACAGACTGCTATGTAGCCTATCCTATTCATGTGACCACAGGCCCAAAGCACCTCTCCTCCCACCCCTTACCAGTCACACACATGGTGCCACACCTATCTCACCAATATCACTGTGTGCCCTGTGCACAGACTGCTATGTAGCCTATCCTATTCATGTGACCACGGGCCCAAAGCACCTCTCCCCCCACCCCTTACCAGCCGCTCCCAGGGTGCCACACCTATCTCACCAATGTCACTGTGTGCCCTGTGCACAGACTGTTATGTAGCCTATCCTATTCATGTGACCGCAGGCCCAAAGCACCCCTCCCCCACCCCTTACCGGCCGCACACATGGTACCACACCTATCTCACCAATGTCACTGTGTGCCCTGTGCATAGACTGCTATTTAGCCTATCCTATTCATGTGACCACAGGCCCAAAGCACCTCTCCCCCACCCCTTACCAGCCGCACGCATGGTGCCATACCTAACTCACCAATGTCACTGTGTGCCCTGTGCACAGACTGCTATGTAGCCTATCCTATTCATGAGACCACTGGGCCTGATTCAGAGCCGGACGCTATTTGCGCTCGCTCGTCCAGAAAAAGGGGCTGGCTATTTAAATTAACCGTTCGCTCTTTGCGGTCTGTTCACGCCTCTATGTCGAACGAGCGAACAAAACATGCGAACGTAATTTTGAAAAAAAAACGCCCCCTGGCCGCTCGCATCATACGTCATGTCCGCTATTTATTAGATTAATCGAGTACATCGGACGGCGTATGAATTGCTCGCTATTCTTGTGGTTAGTTTTTCCTACCACAATCATGCGAGCAGTTCTGACTATAAAACAACCTAGTGACGTGGTCGATGACGCTGCTTTAGTAATTATGCACACCCTTAAAAAGCCCGTTTTGACCGTTTGGCACGCCTGCGTTCGGATCTCCACTCCCCGTTTTCAAGCACCTTCCCCTGTTACCACCCACATACGCCTCATTCTGTCACTCAAAATAGCAGGCATTCGCGATTTAGCGAGCACACGATTTTCAACCGCACTGACTGGTTCGCGCATGCGTATTAAAATCCGTACGCATGCGCAGTTGTGCGAACATCGGAAAGAGCGGCCGCTTACGAGCGGCTCTGAATCAGGCCCACAGGCCCAAAGCACCTCTTCCCCACCCCTTACCGGCCGCACACATGATGCCACACCTATCTCACCAATGTCACTGTGTGCCCTGTGCACAGACTGCTATATAGCCTATCCTATTCATGTGACCACGGGCCCAAAGCACCTCTCCCCCCACCCCTTACCAGTCACACACAGGGTGCCACACCTATCTCACCAATGTCACTGTGTGCCCTGTGCACAGACTGCTATGTAGCCTATCCTATTCATGTGACCACAGGCCCAAAGCACCTCTCCTCCCACCCCTTACCAGCCACACACATGGTGCCACATCTATCTCACCAATGTCACTGTGTGCCCTGTGCACAGACTGCTATGTAGCCTATCCTATTCATGTGACCACGGGCCCAAAGCACCTCTCCCCTCACCCCTTACCAGCCACACACATGGTGCCACATCTATCTCACCAATGTCACTGTGTGCCCTGTGCACAGACTGCTATGTAGCCTATCCTATTCATGTGACCACGGGCCCAAAGCACCTCTCCCCTCACCCCTTACCGGCCACGCACATGGTGCCACACCTATCTCACCAATGCCTCTGTGTGCCCTGTGCACAGACTGCTATTTAGCCTATCCTATTCAGGTGACCGCGGGTACAAAGCACCTCTCCTCCCACCCCTTACCAGCCACACACATGGTGCCACATCTATCTCACCAATGTCACTGTGTGCCCTGTGCACAGACTGCTATGTAGCCTATCCTATTCATGTGACCACGGGCCCAAAGCACCTCTCCCCTCACCCCTTACCAGCCACACACATGGTGTCACATCTATCTCACCAATGTCACTGTGTGCCCTGTGCACAGACTGCTATGTAGCCTATCCTATTCATGTGACCACAGGCTCAAAGCCCCTCTTCCCCCCCCCCCCTTACCAGTCACACACAGGGTGCCACACCTATCTCACCAATGTCACTGTGTGCCCTGTGCACAGACTGCTATGTAGCCTATCCTATTCATGTGACCACAGGCCCAAAGCACCTCTCCTCCCACCCCTTACCAGTCACACACATGGTGCCACACCTATCTCACCAATATCACTGTGTGCCCTGTGCACAGACTGCTATGTAGCCTATCCTATTCATGTGACCACGGGCCCAAAGCACCTCTCCCCCCACCCCTTACCAGCCGCTCCCAGGGTGCCACACCTATCTCACCAATGTCACTGTGTGCCCTGTGCACAGACTGTTATGTAGCCTATCCTATTCATGTGACCGCAGGCCCAAAGCACCCCTCCCCCACCCCTTACCGGCCGCACACATGGTACCACACCTATCTCACCAATGTCACTGTGTGCCCTGTGCATAGACTGCTATTTAGCCTATCCTATTCATGTGACCACAGGCCCAAAGCACCTCTCCCCCACCCCTTACCAGCCGCACGCATGGTGCCATACCTAACTCACCAATGTCACTGTGTGCCCTGTGCACAGACTGCTATGTAGCCTATCCTATTCATGAGACCACTGGGCCTGATTCAGAGCCGGACGCTATTTGCGCTCGCTCGTCCAGAAAAAGGGGCTGGCTATTTAAATTAACCGTTCGCTCTTTGCGGTCTGTTCACGCCTCTATGTCGAACGAGCGAACAAAACATGCGAACGTAATTTTGAAAAAAAAACGCCCCCTGGCCGCTCGCATCATACGTCATGTCCGCTATTTATTAGATTAATCGAGTACATCGGACGGCGTATGAATTGCTCGCTATTCTTGTGGTTAGTTTTTCCTACCACAATCATGCGAGCAGTTCTGACTATAAAACAACCTAGTGACGTGGTCGATGACGCTGCTTTAGTAATTATGCACACCCTTAAAAAGCCCGTTTTGACCGTTTGGCACGCCTGCGTTCGGATCTCCACTCCCCGTTTTCAAGCACCTTCCCCTGTTACCACCCACATACGCCTCATTCTGTCACTCAAAATAGCAGGCATTCGCGATTTAGCGAGCACACGATTTTCGACCGCACTGACTGGTTCGCGCATGCGTATTAAAATCCGTACGCATGCGCAGTTGTGCGAACATCGGAAAGAGCGGCCGCTTACGAGCGGCTCTGAATCAGGCCCACAGGCCCAAAGCACCTCTTCCCCACCCCTTACCGGCCGCACACATGATGCCACACCTATCTCACCAATGTCACTGTGTGCCCTGTGCACAGACTGCTATATAGCCTATCCTATTCATGTGACCACGGGCCCAAAGCACCTCTCCCCCCACCCCTTACCAGTCACACACAGGGTGCCACACCTATCTCACCAATGTCACTGTGTGCCCTGTGCACAGACTGCTATGTAGCCTATCCTATTCATGTGACCACAGGCCCAAAGCACCTCTCCTCCCACCCCTTACCAGCCACACACATGGTGCCACATCTATCTCACCAATGTCACTGTGTGCCCTGTGCACAGACTGCTATGTAGCCTATCCTATTCATGTGACCACGGGCCCAAAGCACCTCTCCCCTCACCCCTTACCAGCCACACACATGGTGCCACATCTATCTCACCAATGTCACTGTGTGCCCTGTGCACAGACTGCTATGTAGCCTATCCTATTCATGTGACCACGGGCCCAAAGCACCTCTCCCCTCACCCCTTACCGGCCACGCACATGGTGCCACACCTATCTCACCAATGCCTCTGTGTGCCCTGTGCACAGACTGCTATTTAGCCTGTCCTATTCAGGTGACCGCGGGTACAAAGCACCTCTCCTCCCACCCCTTACCAGCCACACACATGGTGCCACATCTATCTCACCAATGTCACTGTGTGCCCTGTGCACAGACTGCTATGTAGCCTATCCTATTCATGTGACCACGGGCCCAAAGCACCTCTCCCCTCACCCCTTACCAGCCACACACATGGTGTCACACCTATCTCACCAATGTCACTGTGTGCCCTGTGTACAGACTGCTATGTAGCCTATCCTATTCATGTGACCACAGGCCCAAAGCCCCTCTCCCCCCACCCCTTACCAGCCACACACATGGTGCAGCACATACAGTATCTCTTGCATTGATGATGTCAATACTTTTTGTTAATGCTCAGCTTTAAGTTGACGGATTTAGATGAAACAAAGTGCAGGTTACTTCTAGGAGTTTCCACTACACAATGATGTGGTTTTCATGAGAATCGGTTCAAGGTTCTCCTTATATTAGTGCGTGTATGTATATACAGTATATGTATATTTATAGTGACATGTGCATTGCCTGAAGTGTGATGTGTAGGGGGGGGTGGGCTGACATTGGACACGATATTGGTGACAGCTGTGCATTTCATGAGGGGTCGGGGGAATGTAAAAGAGAAATGTAATTCATGGGGGAGAGGGCAGTCTTTTCTTCCTAGTCTAGGAAATACTGTGTCCTGCGTGTTAGTAAATCCTTCCTTCACCCCCCAGTCTGCTAAACGTCCACTGAGCTGTTCCTGAGGCTGACAATCTAACCATGGTCTGGGGTCTCAGAATGTTGTTCCTGCTTCCCCTCCTGACCTGTGCGTCTTTCAATCTGCGATTTCGTACTGGACGCAGCTGCGAAAATATGCTAATAAATAGCAAAGATCACCCGAGCATAAAGACGCCCACTGCTGCCTTTTTACCTACGTGCGACAACGCATACAGGCTCTCATTCAGAGGCGGTTGCAAGAAGCGATCGCTCTCTCTGAATGTGGGCGGCCACTTCTTTTTTTTTTAGTGCGGCCTCCTGGTCGCTAGTATAGCTGTGGGTTACCACCCACTGCTTAGCGACCGACCAGGGTGATGGTCGCGATGGTCAAGACCATAGCGACCATCGGGGCTTGCGACGAGTCCCTAAGGTTGGGTCTCGGCAACAGCAAGCCCCAGGGAGCTTCCTGCTCTGATCGAGCAGGAAGCTCCCCAATGACATCACTGCTGATGTCAGTGCGGCCACCCACAAAACGGCAGGAATTCCGAACGCCTCCGTTTGTGAAACCACCCCCCCACGGCCCCGCCTACAAAACGGGGCGAGCTGTCGATCAACATCAACAGCCGCCCCTTTTGTAGAGAGCTCCGGAGCTTGCGCACGCGCAGTGCGGCCGCTGTGCGTGCGCAGTGCTAACCATCAACCCGGTTGCGAGCGCATCGGCGCTTGCAACTGGGTCTGAATGAGACCTACTGTACCTGCGTAAATATCGGTAACATCGAAGCACATCGGCAGCCATATTACCTTTGCGGTGGGTCTGACCTACCGCAGTCTTGGGCGCTCTTCTGACAAGCATGGAATAGCAGTGGCTAATTTATGCACGCCCACGTAACGGCGATCAAACGGACAGGCACGCTTGCGTTTTGCCGACCACCCTTCCGTCAACACCCCCAAACGTTCACTTCCTGCCAATCACTCTGCGATGGGTCTCCGTGGCCAACGTGATCGCAGAGCTGCCTTCACACACGTGCTCTGCGATGCAAACGCATGCGCAATGGCGAACAATCGCCCGATCTGCGTCAAAGTTGCATTAGCGTCCGTCTCTGAGCCACAGAAGCTGCAAGTCTTGTCGCACGCAGAGAGCTCTCATGTTGCGCATGCAATCGCAGTGACTAATTTATGCACATCCATGAGCGCCTGCGTTTCTCCGACCAATCCCCGTCACCACCTCCGAACGCTCACGGCCTGTCACTCACTGTGCGATGGATTCCTTTGTGCGTCCATAATCGTAGTGCAATCGCTGCACACATGCAGTGTGGCTTGTACGTGTGCGCAATGACAGACAATCGATCGACTGCGCGTGCAATCGCTATAGCATACGCTGCTGAATCAGGCCCTCTGTCCACTTATCTGTATAACATGGACTCACCTCACAGACAGGCTCCTACGATGTAATCTTAGCACCTCCCATCATGAATGGAAGAGTGAATGTAGATGCATGCAGATATTACTATATACTGACTGCGGAGAAAGAGGAACCTGCCCTTTAACAGTAACAGATCCACCAAATACACTGGATTATCAATATCATAATTGAAGGCCCCCATACATTTGGCGACGATTGTCCCAGTAAATCGCTAATGAATGTGCTTCCCCGATCGACGACTGCAATCAAAAAGTAATCGCAATCGCCAAATCAGGTTGTCCAAAATGTTGGGTTGATCCGATCAATCGGAGCTGTAGATTGCTAGTGTATGCTAACAATTAGCCGATTTTCCGACCGTTACAACTAATGCCCCCCCCATACACTAGCGACAGATTGTCGCGTTCCTGCGATCAAGAGATGCCGGGTTGCAGGACCGGTGAAATCCTACATGTTGGATTTCACTGATTTGCCGATCACGATCAAAATATGATCGTGACTTGCAAATCGGTGAAATTTAACATGGAGAATTTCACCAATCCTACAATGGATCGCGGAACATCGCTGCCCGCCGGTCGGCATTTCCCATCCCATCGCAGGATCACGCAATTTGTCGTTAGGTGTATGGGCCCCTTAAAAGATGAGCCTTTCAAGATTGGCAGATCTATCTTTCCTGAAAATGATCTCCAAATCACTGAGAAAGATCTGTAATACATGGGTGCAGATTGCTAGATTTGGAAATCCTTCAAATTGTTAAAATGTGATTGCTGATGTATGGGGCCTTTACATTCCTTACTTTTAAGTGCATTTACCTCTCTCACATTGCACTCAGGTGTCACTTATTCTATCACCGATAACCTATATCCGCAACACAAGGCCCTGTCCTATTACATTACAGACCTCTGCTGTGCTAAATCCTCAAATAACTAACTGCCTGCTCTCCTACACTATCTACTATATCACATATCCCTGCTCTCCTACACTATCTACTATATCACATATCCCTGCTCTCCTACACTATCTACTATATCACATATCCATGCTCTCCTACACCATCTACTATATCACATATCCATGCTTTCCTACACCATCTACTATATCACATATCCCTGCTCTCCTACACCATCTACTATATCACATATCCCTGCTCTCCTACACTATCTACTATATCACATCCCTGCTCTCCTACACTATCTACTATATCACATATCCCTGCTCTCCTACACCATCTACTATATCACATATCCCTGCTCTCCTACACCATGTACTATATCACATATCCTACATAATCTACTATGTCACATATCCCTGCTCTCCTACACCATCTACTATATCACATATCCTACACCATCTACTATATCACATATCCCTGCTCTCCTACATCATCTACTATATCACATATCCCTGCTCTCCTACATCATCTACTATATCACATATCCATGCTCTCCTACACTATCTACTATATCACATATCCCTGCTCTCCTACACTATCTACTATATCACATATCCATGCTCTCCTACACCATCTACTATATCACATATCCATGCTTTCCTACACCATCTACTATATCACATATCCCTGCTCTCCTACACCATCTACTATATCACATATCCCTGCTCTCCTACACTATCTACTATATCACATCCCTGCTCTCCTACACTATCTACTATATCACATATCCCTGCTCTCCTACACCATCTACTATATCACATATCCCTGCTCTCCTACACCATGTACTATATCACATATCCTACACCATCTACTATATCACATATCCCTGCTCTCCTACACCATCTACTATATCACATATCCTACACCATCTACTATATCACATATCCCTGCTCTCCTACATCATCTACTATATCACATATCCCTGCTCTCCTACATCATCTACTATATCACATATCCCTGCTCTCCTACATCATCTACTATATCACATATTCCTGCTCTCCTACACTATCTACTATATCACATATCCATGCTCTCCTACACCATCTACTATATCACATATCCCTGCTCTTCTACACCATCTACTATATCACATATCCCTGCTCTTCTACACTATCTACTATATCACATATCCCTGCTCTCCTACACCATCTACTATATCACATATCCCTACTCTCCTACACCATCTACTATATCACATATCACTGCTCTCCTACACTATCTACTATATCACATATCCCTGCCCTCCTACATTATCTACTATATCACATATCCCTGCTCTCCTACACCATCTACTATATCACATATCACTGCTCTCCTACACCATCTACTATATCACATATCCCTGCTCTCCTACACTATCTACTATATCACTATCCCTGCTCTCCTACACCATCTACTATATCACATAACCCTGCTCTCCTACACCATCTACTATATCACATATCCTACACCATCTACTATATCACATATCCCTGCTCTCCTACACCATCTACTATATCACATATCCCTGCTTTCCTACACTATCTACTATATCACATATCCCTGCTCTCCTATATCATCTACTATATCACATATCCCTGCTCTCCTACACTATCTACTATATCACATATCCCTGCTCTCCTACACTATCTACTATATCACATATCCCTGCTCTCCTACACCATGTACTATATCACATATCCTTGCTCTCCTACACCATCTACTATATCACATATCCCTGCTCTCCTACACCATCTACTATATCACATATCCATGCTCTCCTACACCATCTACTATATCACATATCCCTGCTCTCCTACACCATCTACTATATCACATATCCATGCTCTTCTACACCATCTACTATATCACATATCCCTGCTCTCCTACACCATGTACTATATCACATATCCCTGCTCTCCTACACCATGTACTATATCACATATCCATGCTCTCCTACACCATGTACTATATCACATATCCCTGCTCTCCTACACCATTTACTATATCACATATCCCTGCTATCCTACACCATCTACTATATCACATATCCCTGCTCTCCTACACTATATACTATATCACATATCCCTGCTCTCCTACACTATCTACTATATCACATACACTGCTCTCCTACACCATCTACTATATCACACATCCCTGCTCTCCAACACCATGTACTATATCACATATCCATGCTCTCCTACACCATCTACTATATCACATATCCCTGCTCTCCTACACTATCTACTATATCACATATCACTGCTCTCCTACACTATCTACTATATCACACATCCCTGCTCTCCTACACCATCTACTATATCAAATATCACTGCTCTCCTACACTATCTACTATATCACATCCCTGCTCTCCTACACCATCTACTATATCACATATCACTGCTCTCCTACACCATCTACTATATCACATATCCCTGCTCTCCTACACCGTCTACTATATCACATATCCCTGCTCTCCTACACTATCTACTATATCACATATCCCTGCTCTCCTACACCATCTACTATATCACATATCCCTGCTCTTCTACACCATCTACTATATCACATATCACTGCTCTCCTACACTATCTACTATATCACACATCCCTGCTCTCCTACACCATCTACTATATCACACATCCCTGCTCTCCTACACCATCTACTATATCACATATCCATGCTCTCCTACACCGTCTACTATATCACATATCCCTGCTCTCCTGCACCATGTACTATATCACATATCCCTGCTCTCCTACACCATCTACTATATCACATATCCCTGCTCTCCTACACCATCTACTATATCACATATCCATGCTCTCCTACATCATCTACTATATCACATATCCGTACTTTCCTACACCATCTACTATATCACATATCCCTGCTCTTCTACACTATCTACTATATCACATATCCCTGCTCTTCAACACTGTCTACTATATCACATATCCCTGCTCTTCTACACTGTCTACTATATCACATATCCCTGCTCTCCTACACCATCTACTATATCACATATCCCTGCTCTCCTACACCATCTACTATATCACATATCCCTGCTCTTCTACACCATCTACTATATCACATCACTGCTCTCCTACACTATCTACTATATCACATATCCCTGCTCTCCTATACCATGGACTATATCACATATCCTTGCTCTCCTACACCATCTACTATATCACATATCCCTGCTCTTCTACACTATCTACTATATCACATATCCCAGCTCTTCTACACCATCTACTATATCACTGCTCTCCTACACTATCTACTATATCACATATCCCTGCTCTCCTACACTATCTACTATATCACATATCCTACACCATCTACAATATCACATATCCCTGCTCTCCTACACTATCTACTATATCACTATCCCTGCTCTCCTACACTATCTACTATATCACATATCCCTGCTTTCCTACACTATCTACTATATCACACATCCCTGCACTCCTACACCATGTACTATATCACATATCCCTGCTCTCCTACACCATGTACTATATCACATATCCCTGCTCTCCTACACCATGTACTATATCACATATCCCTGCTCTCCTACACCATGTACTATATCACATATCCATGCTCTCCTACACCATCTACTATATCACATATCCCTGCTCTCCTACACTATCTACTATATCACATATCACTGCTCTCCTACACTATCTACTATATCACACATCCCTGCTCTCCTACACCATCTACTATATCACATATCACTGCTCTCCTACACTATCTACTATATCACATCCCTGCTCTCCTACACTATCTACTATATCACATATCCATGCTCTCCTACACCATCTACTATATCACATATCCATGCTTTCCTACACCATCTACTATATCACATATCCCTGCTCTCCTACACCATCTACTATATCACATATCCCTGCTCTCCTACACTATCTACTATATCACATCCCTGCTCTCCTACACTATCTACTATATCACATATCCCTGCTCTCCTACACCATCTACTATATCACATATCCCTGCTCTCCTACACCATGTACTATATCACATATCCTACACCATCTACTATATCACATATCCCTGCTCTCCTACACCATCTACTATATCACATATCCTACACCATCTACTATATCACATATCCCTGCTCTCCTACATCATCTACTATATCACATATCCCTGCTCTCCTACATCATCTACTATATCACATATCCCTGCTCTCCTACATCATCTACTATATCACATATTCCTGCTCTCCTACACTATCTACTATATCACATATCCATGCTCTCCTACACCATCTACTATATCACATATCCCTGCTCTTCTACACCATCTACTATATCACATATCCCTGCTCTTCTACACTATCTACTATATCACATATCCCTGCTCTCCTACACCATCTACTATATCACATATCCCTACTCTCCTACACCATCTACTATATCACATATCACTGCTCTCCTACACTATCTACTATATCACATATCCCTGCCCTCCTACATTATCTACTATATCACATATCCCTGCTCTCCTACACCATCTACTATATCACATATCACTGCTCTCCTACACCATCTACTATATCACATATCCCTGCTCTCCTACACTATCTACTATATCACTATCCCTGCTCTCCTACACCATCTACTATATCACATAACCCTGCTCTCCTACACCATCTACTATATCACATATCCTACACCATCTACTATATCACATATCCCTGCTCTCCTACACCATCTACTATATCACATATCCCTGCTTTCCTACACTATCTACTATATCACATATCCCTGCTCTCCTATATCATCTACTATATCACATATCCCTGCTCTCCTACACTATCTACTATATCACATATCCCTGCTCTCCTACACCATCTACTATATCACATATCCTACACCATCTACTATATCACATATCCCTGCTCTCCTACACCATCTACTATATCACATATCCCTGCTTTCCTACACCATCTACTATATCACATATCCCTGCTCTCCTACACCATCTACTATATCACATATCCATGCTCTCCTACACCATCTACTATATCACATATCCCTGCTCTCCTACACCATCTACTATATCACATATCCATGCTCTTCTACACCATCTACTATATCACATATCCCTGCTCTCCTACACCATGTACTATATCACATATCCCTGCTCTCCTACACCATGTACTATATCACATATCCATGCTCTCCTACACCATGTACTATATCACATATCCCTGCTCTCCTACACCATTTACTATATCACATATCCCTGCTATCCTACACCATCTACTATATCACATATCCCTGCTCTCCTACACTATATACTATATCACATATCCCTGCTCTCCTACACTATCTACTATATCACATACACTGCTCTCCTACACCATCTACTATATCACACATCCCTGCTCTCCAACACCATGTACTATATCACATATCCATGCTCTCCTACACCATCTACTATATCACATATCCCTGCTCTCCTACACTATCTACTATATCACATATCACTGCTCTCCTACACTATCTACTATATCACACATCCCTGCTCTCCTACACCATCTACTATATCACATATCACTGCTCTCCTACACTATCTACTATATCACATCCCTGCTCTCCTACACCATCTACTATATCACATATCACTGCTCTCCTACACCATCTACTATATCACATATCCCTGCTCTCCTACACCGTCTACTATATCACATATCCCTGCTCTCCTACACTATCTACTATATCACATATCCCTGCTCTCCTACACCATCTACTATATCACATATCCCTGCTCTTCTACACCATCTACTATTATCACATATCACTGCTCTCCTACACTATTTACTATATCACACATCCCTGCTCTCCTACACCATCTACTATATCACACATCCCTGCTCTCCTACACCATCTACTATATCACATATCCATGCTCTCCTACACCGTCTACTATATCACATATCCCTGCTCTCCTGCACCATGTACTATATCACATATCCCTGCTCTCCTACACCATCTACTATATCACATATCCCTGCTCTCCTACACCATCTACTATATCACATATCCATGCTCTCCTACATCATCTACTATATCACATATCCGTACTTTCCTACACCATCTACTATATCACATATCCCTGCTCTTCTACACTATCTACTATATCACATATCCCTGCTCTTCAACACTGTCTACTATATCACATATCCCTGCTCTTCTACACTGTCTACTATATCACATATCCCTGGTCTCCTACACCATCTACTATATCACATATCCCTGCTCTCCTACACCATCTACTATATCACATATCCCTGCTCTTCTACACCATCTACTATATCACATATCACTGCTCTCCTACACTATCTACTATATCACATATCCCTGCTCTCCTATACCATGGACTATATCACATATCCTTGCTCTCCTACACCATCTACTATATCACATATCCCTGCTCTTCTACACTATCTACTATATCACATATCCCAGCTCTTCTACACCATCTACTATATCACTGCTCTCCTACACTATCTACTATATCACATATCCCTGCTCTCCTACACTATCTACTATATCACATATCCTACACCATCTACAATATCACATATCCCTGCTCTCCTACACTATCTACTATATCACTATCCCTGCTCTCCTACACTATCTACTATATCACATATCCCTGCTTTCCTACACTATCTACTATATCACACATCCCTGCACTCCTACACCATGTACTATATCACATATCCCTGCTCTCCTACACCATGTACTATATCACATATCCCTGCTCTCCTACACCATGTACTATATCACATATCCCTGCTCTCCTACACCATGTACTATATCACATATCCATGCTCTCCTACACCATCTACTATATCACATATCCCTGCTCTCCTACACTATCTACTATATCACATATCACTGCTCTCCTACACTATCTACTATATCACACATCCCTGCTCTCCTACACCATCTACTATATCACATATCACTGCTCTCCTACACTATCTACTATATCACATCCCTGCTCTCCTACACCATCTACTATATCACATATCACTGCTCTCCTACACCATCTACTATATCACATATCCCTGCTCTCCTACACCATGTACTATATCACATATCCATGCTCTCCTACACCATCTACTATATCACATATCCCTGCTCTCCTACACTATCTACTATATCACATATCACTGCTCTCCTACACTATCTACTATATCACACATCCCTGCTCTCCTACACCATCTACTATATCACATATCACTGCTCTCCTACACTATCTACTATATCACATCCCTGCTCTCCTACACCATCTACTATATCACATATCACTGCTCTCCTACACCATCTACTATATCACATATCCCTGCTCTCCTACACCGTCTACTATATCACATATCCCTGCTCTCCTACACTATCTACTATATCACATATCCCTGCTCTCCTACACCATCTACTATATCACATATCCCTGCTCTTCTACACCATCTACTATATCACACGTCACTGCTCTCCTACACTATCTACTATATCACACATCCCTGCTCTCCTACACCATCTACTATATCACACATCCCTGCTCTCCTACACCATCTACTATATCACATATCCATGCTCTCCTACACCGTCTACTATATCACATATCCCTGCTCTCCTGCACCATGTACTATATCACATATCCCTGCTCTCCTACACCATCTACTATATCACATATCCCTGCTCTCCTACACCATCTACTATATCACATATCCATGCTCTCCTACATCATCTACTATATCACATATCCGTACTTTCCTACACCATCTACTATATCACATATCCCTGCTCTTCTACACTATCTACTATATCACATATCCCTGCTCTTCAACACTGTCTACTATATCACATATCCCTGCTCTTCTACACTGTCTACTATATCACATATCCCTGCTCTCCTACACCATCTACTATATCACATATCCCTGCTCTCCTACACCATCTACTATATCACATATCCCTGCTCTTCTACACCATCTACTATATCACATATCACTGCTCTCCTACACTATCTACTATATCACATATCCCTGCTCTCCTATACCATGGACTATATCACATATCCTTGCTCTCCTACACCATCTACTATATCACATATCCCTGCTCTTCTACACTATCTACTATATCACATATCCCAGCTCTTCTACACCATCTACTATATCACTGCTCTCCTACACTATCTACTATATCACATATCCCTGCTCTCCTACACTATCTACTATATCACATATCCTACACCATCTACAATATCACATATCCCTGCTCTCCTACACTATCTACTATATCACTATCCCTGCTCTCCTACACTATCTACTATATCACATATCCCTGCTTTCCTACACTATCTACTATATCACACATCCCTGCACTCCTACACCATGTACTATATCACATATCCCTGCTCTCCTACACCATGTACTATATCACATATCCCTGCTCTCCTACACCATGTACTATATCACATATCCCTGCTCTCCTACACCATGTACTATATCACATATCCCTGCACTCCTACACCATCTACTATATCACATATCCCTGCTCTTCTACACCATCTACTATATCACATATCACTGCTCTCCTACACTATCTACTATATCACATATCCCTGCTCTCCTACACTATCTACTATATCACATATCCTACACCATCTACTATATCACATATCCCTGCTCTCCTACACCATCTACTATATCACATATCCCTGCTCTCCTACACCATCTACTATATCACATATCCCTGCTCTCCTACACCGTCTACTATATCACATATCCATGCTCTCCTACACTATCTACTATATCACATATCCCTGCTCTCCTACACCATCTACTATATCACATATCCATGCTCTCCTACACCATCTACTATATCACACATCCCTGCTTTCCTACACTATCTCCTATATCACATATCCCTGCTCTCCTACACCATCTACTATATCACATATCCCTGCACTCCTACACCATCTACTATATCACATATCCCTGCTCTCCTACACCATCTACTATATCACACATCCCTGCTCTCCTACACCATGTACTATATCACATATCCATGCTCTCCTACATAATCTACTATATCACATATCCCTGCTTTCCTACACTATCTCCTATATCACATATCCCTGCTCTTCTACACCATCTACTATATCACATATCCCTGCTCTCCTACACTATCTACTATATCACATATCCCTGCTCTCCTACACCATCTACTATATCACATATCCCTGCTTTCCTACACTATCTACTATATCACATCCCTGCTCTCCTACACTATCTACTATATCACATATCCCTGCTCTCCTACACCATCTACTATATCACATATCCTACACCATCTACTATATCACATATCCCTGCTCTCCTACACCATGTACTATATCACATATCCTACACCATCTACTATATCACATATCCCTGCTCTCCTACACCATCTACTATATCACATATCCTACACCATCTACTATATCACATATCCCTGCTCTCCTACATCATCTACTATATCACATATCCCTGCTGTCCTACATCATCTACTATATCACATATCCCTGCTCTCCTACATCATCTACTATATCACATATTCCTGCTCTCCTACACTATCTACTATATCACATATCCATGCTCTCCTACACCATCTACTATATCACATATCCCTGCTCTTCTACACCATCTACTATATCACATATCCCTGCTCTTCTACACTATCTACTATATCACATATCCCTGCTCTCCTACACCATCTACTATATCACATATCCCTACTCTCCTACACCATCTACTATATCACATATCACTGCTCTCCTACACTATCTACTATATCACATATCCCTGCCCTCCTACATTATCTACTATATCACATATCCCTGCTCTCCTACACCATCTACTATATCACATATCACTGCTCTCCTACACCATCTACTATATCACATATCCCTGCTCTCCTACACTATCTACTATATCACTATCCCTGCTCTCCTACACAATCTACTATATCACATAACCCTGCTCTCCTACACCATCTACTATATCACATATCCTACACCAACTACTATATCACATATCCCTGCTCTCCTACACCATCTACTATATCACATATCCCTGCTTTCCTACACTATCTACTATATCACATATCCCTGCTCTCCTATATCATCTACTATATCACATATCCCTGCTCTCCTACACTATCTACTATATCACATATCCCTGCTCTCCTACACTATCTACTATATCACATATCCCTGCTCTCCTACACCATGTACTATATCACATATCCTTGCTCTCCTACACCATCTACTATATCACATATCCCTGCTCTCCTACACCATCTACTATATCACATATCCATGCTCTCCTACACCATCTACTATATCACATATCCCTGCTCTCCTACACCATCTACTATATCACATATCCATGCTCTTCTACACCATCTACTATATCACATATCCCTGCTCTCCTACACCATGTACTATATCACATATCCCTGCTCTCCTACACCATGTACTATATCACATATCCATGCTCTCCTACACCATGTACTATATCACATATCCCTGCTCTCCTACACCATTTACTATATCACATATCCCTGCTATCCTACACCATCTACTATATCACATATCCCTGCTCTCCTACACTATATACTATATCACATATCCCTGCTCTCCTACACTATCTACTATATCACATATCACTGCTCTCCTACACTATCTACTATATCACACATCCCTGCTCTCCTACACCATCTACTATATCACATATCACTGCTCTCCTACACTATCTACTATATCACATCCCTGCTCTCCTACACCATCTACTATATCACATATCACTGCTCTCCTACACCATCTACTATATCACATATCCCTGCTCTCCTACACCGTCTACTATATCACATATCCCTGCTCTCCTACACTATCTACTATATCACATATCCCTGCTCTCCTACACCATCTACTAAATCACATATCCCTGCTCTTCTACACCATCTACTATATCACATATCACTGCTCTCCTACACTATCTACTATATCACACATCCCTGCTCTCCTACACCATCTACTATATCACACATCCCTGCTCTCCTACACCATCTACTATATCACATATCCATGCTCTCCTACACCGTCTACTATATCACATATCCCTGCTCTCCTGCACCATGTACTATATCACATATCCCTGCTCTCCTACACCATCTACTATATCACATATCCCTGCTCTCCTACACCATCTACTATATCACATATCCATGCTCTCCTACATCATCTACTATATCACATATCCGTACTTTCCTACACCATCTACTATATCACATATCCCTGCTCTTCTACACTATCTACTATATCACATATCCCTGCTCTTCAACACTGTCTACTATATCACATATCCCTGCTCTTCTACACTGTCTACTATATCACATATCCCTGCTCTCCTACACCATCTACTATATCACATATCCCTGCTCTCCTACACCATCTACTATATCACATATCCCTGCTCTTCTACACCATCTACTATATCACATATCACTGCTCTCCTACACTATCTACTATATCACATATCCCTGCTCTCCTATACCATGGACTATATCACATATCCTTGCTCTCCTACACCATCTACTATATCACATATCCCTGCTCTTCTACACTATCTACTATATCACATATCCCAGCTCTTCTACACCATCTACTATATCACTGCTCTCCTACACTATCTACTATATCACATATCCCTGCTCTCCTACACTATCTACTATATCACATATCCTACACCATCTACAATATCACATATCCCTGCTCTCCTACACTATCTACTATATCACTATCCCTGCTCTCCTACACTATCTACTATATCACATATCCCTGCTTTCCTACACTATCTACTATATCACACATCCCTGCTCTCCTACACCATGTACTATATCACATATCCCTGCTCTCCTACACCATGTACTATATCACATATCCCTGCTCTCCTACACCATGTACTATATCACATATCCCTGCACTCCTACACCATCTACTATATCACATATCCCTGCTCTTCTACACCATCTACTATATCACATATCACTGCTCTCCTACACTATCTACTATATCACATATCCCTGCTCTCCTACACTATCTACTATATCACATATCCTACACCATCTACTATATCACATATCCCTGCTCTCCTACACCATCTACTATATCACATATCCCTGCTCTCCTACACCATCTACTATATCACATATCCCTGCTCTCCTACACCGTCTACTATATCACATATCCATGCTCTCCTACACTATCTACTATATCACATATCCCTGCACTCCTACACCATCTACTATATCACATATCCCTGCTCTCCTACACCATGTACTATATCACATATCCCTGCTCTCCTACACCATGTACTATATCACATATCCATGCTCTCCTACACCATGTACTATATCACATATCCCTGCTCTCCTACACCATTTACTATATCACATATCCCTGCTATCCTACACCATCTACTATATCACATATCCCTGCTCTCCTACACTATATACTATATCACATATCCCTGCTCTCCTACACTATCTACTATATCACATACACTGCTCTCCTACACCATCTACTATATCACACATCCCTGCTCTCCAACACCATGTACTATATCACATATCCATGCTCTCCTACACCATCTACTATATCACATATCCCTGCTCTCCTACACTATCTACTATATCACATATCACTGCTCTCCTACACTATCTACTATATCACACATCCCTGCTCTCCTACACCATCTACTATATCACATATCACTGCTCTCCTACACTATCTACTATATCACATCCCTGCTCTCCTACACCATCTACTATATCACATATCACTGCTCTCCTACACCATCTACTATATCACATATCCCTGCTCTCCTACACCGTCTACTATATCACATATCCCTGCTCTCCTACACTATCTACTATATCACATATCCCTGCTCTCCTACACCATCTACTATATCACATATCCCTGCTCTTCTACACCATCTATTATATCACATATCACTGCTCTCCTACACTATCTACTATATCACACATCCCTGCTCTCCTACACCATCTACTATATCACACATCCCTGCTCTCCTACACCATCTACTATATCACATATCCCTGCTCTCCTACACCGTCTACTATATCACATATCCCTGCCTCCTACACCATCTACTATATCACATATCCCTGCTCTCCTACACCATCTACTATATCACATATCACTGCTCTCCTACACCATCTACTATATCACATATCCATGCTCTCCTACATCATCTACTATATCACATATCCCTGCTCTCCTACACTATCTACTGTATCACATATCCCTGCTCTCCTACACTATCTACTGTATCACATATCCCTGCTCTCCTACACCATCTACTATATCACATATCCCTGCTCTCCTACACCATGTACTATATCACATATCCCTGCTCTCCTACACTATCTACTATATCACATATCCCTGCTCTCCTACATCATCTACTATATCACATCCCTGCTCTCCTAAACTATCTACTATATCACATATCCCTGCCTCCTACACCATCTACTATATCACATATCCCTGCTCTCCTACACCATGTACTATATCACATATCCCTGCTCTCCTACACCATCTACTATATCACATATCCCTGCTCTCCTACACCATGTACTATATCACATATCCCTGCTCTCCTACACTATATACTATATCACATATCCCTGCTTTCCTACACCATCTACTATATCACATATCCTACACTATCTACTATATCACATCCCTGCTCTCCTACACTATCTACTATACCACATATCCCTGCTCTCCTACACTATCTACTATATCACATCCCTGCTCTCCTACACCATCTACTATATCACATATCCCTGCTCTCCTACACCATCTACTATATCACATATCCCTACTCTCCTACACCATCTGCTATATCACATATCCCTGCTCTCCTACACCATCTACTATATCACACATCCCTGCTTTCCTACACTATCTCCTATATCACATATCCCTGCTCTCGTACACTATCTACTATATCACATATCCCTGCTCTCCTACACCGTCTACTATATCACATATCCCTGCTCTCCTACACCATCTACTATATCACACATCCTTGCTTTCCTACACTATCTCCTATATCACATATCCCTGCTCTCCTACACCATCTACTATATCACATATCCCTGCTCTCCTACACCGTCTACTATATCACATATCCAAGCTCTCCTACACTATCTACTATATCACATATCCCTGCTCTTCTACACCATGTACTATATCACATATCCCTGCTTTCCTACACCATCTACTATATCACATATCCCTGCTCTTCTACACCATCTACTATATCACATATCCCTGCTCTCCTACATCATCTACTATATCACATATCACTGCTCTCCTACACCATGTACTATATCACATATCCCTGCCCTCCTACACTATCTACTATATCACATATCCCTGCTCTCCTACACTGTCTACTATATCACATATCCCTGCTCTCCTACACTATTTACTATATCACATCCCTGCTCTCCTAAGCTATCTACTATTTCACATATCCCTGCCTCCTACACCATCTACTATATCACATATCCCTGCTCTCCTACACCATCTACTATATCACATATCACTGCTCTCCTACACCATCTACTATATCACATATCCCTGCTCTCCTACACCATGTACTATATCACATATCCCTGCTCTCCTACACTATCTACTGTATCACATATCCCTGCTCTCCTACACTATCTACTATATCACATATCCCTGCTCTCCTACACCATCTACTATATCACATATCCCTGCTCTCCTACACCATGTACTATATCACATATCCCTGCTCTCCTACACTATCTACTATATCACATATTCCTGCTCTCCTACATCATCTACTATATCACATCCCTGCTCTCCTAAACTATCTACTATATCACATATCCCTGCCTCCTACACCATCTACTATATCACATATCCCTGCTCTCCTACACCATGTACTATATCACATATCCCTGCTCTCCTACACCATCTACTATATCACATATCCCTGCTCTCCTACACCATGTACTATATCACATATCCCTGCTCTCCTACACTATCTACTATATCACATATCACTGCTCTCATACACCATGTACTATATCACATATCCCTGCTCTCCTACACTATCTACTATATCACATATCCCTGATCTCCTACACTATCTACTATATCACATATCCCTGCTCTCCTACACTATCTACTATATCACATATCCCTGCTCTCCTACACTATTTACTATATCACATCCCTGCTCTCCTAAACTATCTACTATATCACATATCCTACACCATCTACTATATCACATATCCCTGCTCTCCTACACCATCTACTATATCACATATCCCTGCTCTCCTACACCGTCTACTATATCACATATCCATGCTCTCCTACACTATCTACTATATCACATATCCCTGCTCTCCTACACCATCTACTATATCACATATCCATGCTCTCCTGCACCATCTACTATATCACATATCCCTGCTCTCATACACCATCTACTATATCACATATCCCTGCTCTCCTACACCATCTACTATATCACATATCCCTGCTCTCCTGCACCATCTACTATATCACATATCCCTGCTCTCCTGCACCATCTACTATATCACATATCCCTGCTCTCCTACACCATCTACTATATCACATATCCCTGCACTCCTACACCATCTACTATATCACATATCCCTGCTCTTCTACACCATCTACTATATCACATATCCCTGCTCTCCTACATCATCTACTATATCACATATCACTGCTCTCCTACACCATGTACTATATCACATATCCCTGCTCTCCTACACTATCTAATATATCACATATCCCTGCTCTCCTACACTATCTACTATATCACATATCCCTGCTCTCCTACACTATTTACTATATCACATCCCTGCTCTCCTAAACTATCTACTATATCACATATCCCTGCCTCCTACACCATCTACTATATCACATATCCCTGCTCTCCTACACCATCTACTATATCACATATCCCTGCTCTCCTACACTATCTACTGTATCACATATCCCTGCTCTCCTACACTATCTACTGTATCACATATCCCTGCTCTCCTACACCATCTACTATATCACATATCCCTGCTCTCCTACACCATGTACTATATCACATATCCCTGCTCTCCTACACTATCTACTATATCACATATCCCTGCTCTCCTACATCATCTACTATATCACATCCCTGCTCTCCTAAACTATCTACTATATCACATATCCCTGCCTCCTACACCATCTACTATATCACATATCCCTGCTCTCCTACACCATGTACTATATCACATATCCCTGCTCTCCTACACCATCTACTATATCACATATCCCTGCTCTCCTACACCATGTACTATATCACATATCCCTGCTCTCCTACACTATCTACTATATCACATATCCCTGCTCTCCTACATCATCTACTATATCACATATCCCTGCTCTCCTACACCATCTACTATATCACATATCCCTGCTCTTCTACACCATCTACTATATCACATATCACTGCTCTCCTACACTATCTACTATATCACATATCCCTGCTCTCCTACACTATCTACTGTATCACACATCCCTGCTTTCCTACACCATCTACTATATCACATATCCAAGCTCTCCTACACTATCTACTATATCACATATCCCTGCTCTTCTACACCATGTACTATATCACATATCCCTGCTTTCCTACACCATCTACTATATCACATATCCCTGCTCTCCTACACCATCTACTATATCACACATCCCTGCTCTCCTACACCATCTACTATATGAGACATCCCTGCTCTCCTACACTATCTCCTATATCACATATCCCTGCTCTTCTACACCATCTACTATATCACATATCCCTGCTCTCCTACACTATCTACTATATCACATATCCCTGCTCTCCTACACCATCTACTATATCACATATCCCTGCTCTCCTACACCATCTACTATATCACATATCCCTGCTCTCCTACACCATCTACTATATCACACATCCCTGCTTTCCTACACTATCTCCTATATCACACATCCCTGCTCTCCTACACTATCTACTATATCACATATCCCTGCACTCCTACACCATCTACTATATAACATATCCCTGCTCTCCTACACCATCTACTATATCACATATCCCTGCTCTCCTACATCATCTACTATATCACATATCACTGCTCTCCTGCACCATCTACTATATCACATTTCCCTTCTTTCCTGCACTATCTCCTATATCACATATCCCTGCTCTTCTACACCATCTACTATATCACATATCCCTGCTCTCCTACACTATCTACTATATCACATATCCCTGCTGTCCTACACTATCTACTATATCACATATCCCTGCTCTCCTACACTATCTACTATATCACATATCACTGCTCTCCTACACCATGTACTATATCACATATCCCTGCCCTCCTACACTATCTACTATATCACATATCCCTGCTCTCCTACACTGTCTACTATATCACATATCCCTGCTCTCCTACACTATTTACTATATCACATCCCTGCTCTCCTAAGCTATCTACTATTTCACATATCCCTGCCTCCTACACCATCTACTATATCACATATCCCTGCTCTCCTACACCATCTACTATATCACATATCACTGCTCTCCTACACCATCTACTATATCACATATCCCTGCTCTCCTACACCATGTACTATATCACATATCCCTGCTCTCCTACACTATCTACTGTATCACATATCCCTGCTCTCCTACACTATCTACTATATCACATATCCCTGCTCTCCTACACCATCTACTATATCACATATCCCTGCTCTCCTACACCATGTACTATATCACATATCCCTGCTCTCCTACACTATCTACTATATCACATATTCCTGCTCTCCTACATCATCTACTATATCACATCCCTGCTCTCCTAAACTATCTACTATATCACATATCCCTGCCTCCTACACCATCTACTATATCACATATCCCTGCTCTCCTACACCATGTACTATATCACATATCCCTGCTCTCCTACACCATCTACTATATCACATATCCCTGCTCTCCTACACCATGTACTATATCACATATCCCTGCTCTCCTACACTATCTACTATATCACATATCACTGCTCTCATACACCATGTACTATATCACATATCCCTGCTCTCCTACACTATCTACTATATCACATATCCCTGATCTCCTACACTATCTACTATATCACATATCCCTGCTCTCCTACACTATCTACTATATCACATATCCCTGCTCTCCTACACTATTTACTATATCACATCCCTGCTCTCCTAAACTATCTACTATATCACATATCCTACACCATCTACTATATCACATATCCCTGCTCTCCTACACCATCTACTATATCACATATCCCTGCTCTCCTACACCGTCTACTATATCACATATCCATGCTCTCCTACACTATCTACTATATCACATATCCCTGCTCTCCTACACCATCTACTATATCACATATCCATGCTCTCCTGCACCATCTACTATATCACATATCCCTGCTCTCATACACCATCTACTATATCACATATCCCTGCTCTCCTACACCATCTACTATATCACATATCCCTGCTCTCCTGCACCATCTACTATATCACATATCCCTGCTCTCCTGCACCATCTACTATATCACATATCCCTGCTCTCCTACACCATCTACTATATCACATATCCCTGCACTCCTACACCATCTACTATATCACATATCCCTGCTCTTCTACACCATCTACTATATCACATATCCCTGCTCTCCTACATCATCTACTATATCACATATCACTGCTCTCCTACACCATGTACTATATCACATATCCCTGCTCTCCTACACTATCTAATATATCACATATCCCTGCTCTCCTACACTATCTACTATATCACATATCCCTGCTCTCCTACACTATTTACTATATCACATCCCTGCTCTCCTAAACTATCTACTATATCACATATCCCTGCCTCCTACACCATCTACTATATCACATATCCCTGCTCTCCTACACCATCTACTATATCACATATCCCTGCTCTCCTACACTATCTACTGTATCACATATCCCTGCTCTCCTACACTATCTACTGTATCACATATCCCTGCTCTCCTACACCATCTACTATATCACATATCCCTGCTCTCCTACACCATGTACTATATCACATATCCCTGCTCTCCTACACTATCTACTATATCACATATCCCTGCTCTCCTACATCATCTACTATATCACATCCCTGCTCTCCTAAACTATCTACTATATCACATATCCCTGCCTCCTACACCATCTACTATATCACATATCCCTGCTCTCCTACACCATGTACTATATCACATATCCCTGCTCTCCTACACCATCTACTATATCACATATCCCTGCTCTCCTACACCATGTACTATATCACATATCCCTGCTCTCCTACACTATCTACTATATCACATATCCCTGCTCTCCTACATCATCTACTATATCACATATCCCTGCTCTCCTACACCATCTACTATATCACATATCCCTGCTCTTCTACACCATCTACTATATCACATATCACTGCTCTCCTACACTATCTACTATATCACATATCCCTGCTCTCCTACACTATCTACTGTATCACACATCCCTGCTTTCCTACACCATCTACTATATCACATATCCAAGCTCTCCTACACTATCTACTATATCACATATCCCTGCTCTTCTACACCATGTACTATATCACATATCCCTGCTTTCCTACACCATCTACTATATCACATATCCCTGCTCTCCTACACCATCTACTATATCACACATCCCTGCTCTCCTACACCATCTACTATATGAGACATCCCTGCTCTCCTACACTATCTCCTATATCACATATCCCTGCTCTTCTACACCATCTACTATATCACATATCCCTGCTCTCCTACACTATCTACTATATCACATATCCCTGCTCTCCTACACCATCTACTATATCACATATCCCTGCTCTCCTACACCATCTACTATATCACATATCCCTGCTCTCCTACACCATCTACTATATCACACATCCCTGCTTTCCTACACTATCTCCTATATCACACATCCCTGCTCTCCTACACTATCTACTATATCACATATCCCTGCACTCCTACACCATCTACTATATAACATATCCCTGCTCTCCTACACCATCTACTATATCACATATCCCTGCTCTCCTACATCATCTACTATATCACATATCACTGCTCTCCTGCACCATCTACTATATCACATTTCCCTTCTTTCCTGCACTATCTCCTATATCACATATCCCTGCTCTTCTACACCATCTACTATATCACATATCCCTGCTCTCCTACACTATCTACTATATCACATATCCCTGCTGTCCTACACTATCTACTATATCACATATCCCTGCTCTCCTACACTATCTACTATATCACATATCCCTGCTCTCCTACACGATCTACTATATCACATATCCCTGCTCTCCTACACCATCTACTATATCACATATCCCTGCTCTCCTACACCATCTACTATATCACATATCCCTGCTCTCCTGCACCATCTACTATATCACATATCCCTGCTCTCCTGCACCATCTACTATATCACATATCCCTGCTCTCCTGCACCATCTACTATATCACATATCCCTGCTCTCCTGCACCATCTACTATATCACATATCCCTGCTCTCCTACACCATGTACTATATCACATATCCCTGCTCTCCTACACCATCTACTATATCACATATCCCTGCTCTCCTACATCATCTACTATATCACATATCCCTGCTCTCCTACACCATGTACTATATCACATATCCCTGCTCTCCTACACTATCTACTATATCACATATCCCTGCACTCCTACACCATCTACTATATCACATATCCCTGCTCTTCTACACCATCTACTATATCACATATCCCTGCTCTCCTACATCATCTACTATATCACATATCACTGCTCTCCTACACCATGTACTATATCACATATCCCTGCTCTCCTACACTATCTACTATATCACATATCCCTGCTCTCCTACACTATCTACTATATCACATATCCCTGCTCTCCTACACTATCTACTATATCACATATCCCTGCTCTCCTACACTATTTACTATATCACATCCCTGCTCTCCTAAACTATCTACTATATCACATATCCCTGCCTCCTACACCATCTACTAAATCACATATCCCTGCTCTCCTACACCATCTACTATATCACATATCACTGCTCTCCTACACCATCTACTATATCACATATCCCTGCTCTCCTACACCATCTACTATATCACATATCCCTGCTCTCCTACACCATGTACTATATCACATATCCCTGCTCTCCTACACTATCTACTATATCACATATCCCTGCTCTCCTACATCATCTACTATATCACATATCACTGCTCTCCTGCACTATCTCCTATATCACATATCCCTGCTCTTCTACACCATCTACTATATCACATATCCCTGCTCTCCTACACTATCTACTATATCACATATCCCTGCTCTCCTACACTATCTTCTATATCACATATCCCTGCTCTCCTACACTATCTACTGTATCACATATCCCTGCTCTCCTACACTATCTACTGTATCACATATCCCTGCTCTTCTACGCCATCTACTGTATCACATATCCCTGCTCTTCTACACCATCTACTATATCACATATCCCTGCTCTCCTACACTATCTACTATATCACATATCCCTGCTCTCCTACATCATCTACTATATCACATATCACTGCTCTCCTGCACTATCTACTATATCACATATCCCTGCTCTCCTAAACATGTACTATATCACTATCCCTGCTCTCCTACACCATGTACTATATCACATATCCCTGCTCTCCTACACCATCTACTATATCACATATCCCTGCTCTTCTACACCATCTACTATATCACATATCCCTGCTCTCCTACACTATCTACTATATCACATCCCTGCTCCCCTACACTATCTACTATATCACATATCCCTGCTCTCCTACACCATGTACTATATCACTATCCCTGCTCTCCTACACCATGTACTATATCACATATCCCTGCTCTCCTACACCATCTACTATATCACACATCCCTGCTTTCCTACACTTTCTCCTATATCACATATCCCTGCTCTTCTACACCATCTACTATATCACATATCCCTGCTCTCCTACACCATCTACTATATCACATATCCTTGCTCTTCTACACCATCTACTGTATCACATATCCCTGCTCTCCTACACTATCTACTGTATCACACATCCCTGCTTTCCTACACCATCTACTATATCACATATCCCTGATCTCCTACACTATCTACTATATCACATATCCCTGCTCTCCTACACTATCTTCTATATCACATCCCTGCTCTCCTACACTATCTACTATATCACATATCTCTGCTCTCCTACACCATCTACTATATCACATATCCCTGCTCTCCTAAACATGTACTATATCACTATCCCTGCTCTCCTACACCATGTACTATATCACATATCCCTGCTCTCCTACACCATGTACTATATAACATATCCCTGCTCTCCTACACCATCTACTATATCACATATCCCTGCTCTTCTACACCATGTACTATATCACATATCCCTGCTCTCCTACACCATGTACTATATCACATATCCCTGCTCTCCTACACCATCTACTATATCACATATCCCTGCTCTTCTACACCATCTACTATATCACTATCCCTGCTCTCCTACACCATGTACTATATCACATATCCCTGCTCTCCTACACCATGTACTATATCACATATCCCTGCTCTCCTACACCATCTCCTATATCACATATCCCTGCTCTTCTACACCATCTACTATATCACATATCCCTGCTCTCCTACACTATCTACTATATCACATATCCCTGCTCTCCTACACTATCTTCTATATCACATATCCCTGCTCTCCTACACTATCTACTGTATCACATATCCCTGCTCTCCTACACTATCTACTGAATCACATATCCCTGCTCTTCTACGCCATCTACTGTATCACATATCCCTGCTCTTCTACACCATCTACTATATCACATATCCCTGCTCTCCTACACTATCTACTATATCACATATCCCTGCTCTCCTACATCATCTACTATATCACATATCACTTCTCTCCTGCACTATCTACTATATCACATATCCCTGCTCTCCTAAACATGTACTATATCACTATCCCTGCTCTCCTACACCATGTACTATATCACTATCCCTGCTCTCCTACACCATGTACTATATCACATATCCCTGCTCTCCTACACCATGTACTATATCACATATCCCTGCTCCCCTACACTATCTACTAAATCACATATCCCTGCTCTTCTACACCATCTACTATATCACATATCCCTGCTCTCCTACACTATCTACTATATCACATATCCCTGCTCTCCTACACTATCTACTATATCACATATCCCTGCTCTCCTACATCATCTACTATATCACATATCACTGCTCTCCTGCACCATCTAGTATATCACATATCCCTGCTCTCCTAAACATGTACTATATCACTATCCCTGCTCTCCTACACCATGTACTATATCACATATCCCTGCTCTCCTACACCATCTACTATATCACATATCCCTGCTCTTCTACACCATCTACTATATCACATATCCCTGCTCTCCTACACTATCTACTATATCACATCCCTGCTCCCCTACACTATCTACTATATCACATATCCCTGCTCTCCTACACCATGTAGTATATCACTATCCCTGCTCTCCTACACCATGGACTATATCACATATCCCTGCTCTCCTATACCATGTACTATATCACATATCCATGCTCTCCTACACCATCTACTATATCACATATCCCTGCTCTTCTACACCATCTACTATATCACACATCCCTGCTCTCCTACACCATCTACTGTATCACACATCCCTGCTCTCCTACACCATCTACTATATCACATATCCCTGATCTCCTACACTATCTACTATATCACATATCAATGCTCTCCTACACTATCTACTATATCACATCCCTGCTCTCCTACACTATCTACTATATCACATATCCCTGCTCTCCTACACTATCTACTATATCACATATCCCTGCTCTCCTACACCATCTACTGTATCACATATCCCTGCTCTCCTACACTATCTACTGTATCACATATCCCTGCTCTTCTACACCATCTACTGTATCACATATCCCTGCTCTTCTACACCATCTACTATATCACATATCCCTGCTCTTCTACACTATCTACTATATCACATATCCCTGCTCTCCTACACCATCTACTATATCACATATCCCTGCTCTCCTACAGTATCTACTATATCACATCCCTGCTCTCCTACACTACACTATCTACTATATCACATATCCCTGCTCTCCTACACCATCTACTATATCACATTTCCCTGCTCTTCTACATTATCTACTATATCACATATCTCTGCTCTTCTTAATCATCTACTATATCACATATCTCTGCTCTTCTACATCTTCTACTATATCACATACACTGCTCTCCTACACCATGTACTATATCACATATCCATGCTCTCCTACACCATGTACGATATCACATATCCCTGCTCTCCTACATCATCTACTATATAACATATCGCTGCTCTTCTACATCATCTACTATATCACATATCCCTGCTCTCCTACACCATGTACTATATCACATATCCATGCTCTCCTACTCCATGTACTATATCACATATCCATGCTCTCCTACATCATCTACTATATAACATATCACTGTTCTTCTACATCATCTACTATATCACATATCCCTGCTCTCCTACACCATCTACTATATCACATATCCTTGCTCTTCTATACCATCTATTATCACATAACCCTGCTCTCCTACACTATCTACTATATCACATATCCCTGCTCTCCTACATTATCTACTATATCACATATCCCTGCTCTACTACACCATCTACTATATCACATATCCCTGCTCTCCTACACCATCTACTATATCACATATCCCTACTCTCCTACATCATCTACTATATTACATATCCCTGCTCTTCTACATTATCTACTATATCACATATCCCTGCTCTCCTACATTATCTACTATATCACATATCCCTGCTCTTCTACATCATCTACTATATCACATATCCCTACTCTTCCACACCATCTACTATATCACACATCCCTGCTCTTCTACACCATCTACTATAGCACACATCCCTGCTCTTCTACACCATCTACTATATCACATATCCCTGCTCTTCTACACCATCTATTATAGCACACAACCCTGCTCTTCTACACCATCTACTATATCACATATCCCTGCTCTCCTACACCATCTGCTATATCACACATCCCTGCTCTCCTACATCATCTACTATATCACACATCCCTGCTCTTCTATCACATACTAGAAGAACTATGGCCCTCATTCAGAGCCGTTCGCTATTTGCGGTCGTTCGTTCAAAAACAAGGGGTGGCTATTCTAATGATCCGTTCGCAAATTGCAGTCTGTTCACACCTCTAAGTCTGAACGAGCGAGCAAAACATACGCTCGTTTATTTGTTAAAAACGCCCCCTGGCCGCTCGCACCATACGTCATGTCCGCTATTTATTAGATTAATCGAGTACATCGACCAGCGTATGAACTGCTCGCTATTCTTGTGGTTGGTGTTTGCTACCACAAATTTGCGAGCAGTTCTGGCTATAAAATAACCCAGTGACGTGGTCAATGACGCTGCTGTATTAATTATGCACACCCATAATACGCCCGTTTTGACCTTTAAGCACGCCTGCGTTCGGATCTCCACTCCCCATTTTCAAGCACCTTCCCCTGTTACCACCCACATACGCCTCATTCTGTCACTCAAAATAGCAGGCTCTCGCTATATAGCGTACAAACGATTTTTGGCCGCACTGACTGGTTCGCGCATGCGTACTAAAAACCATACGCATGCGCAGATGTGCAAACATCGCTCGGAACGAGCGTACTGCCGCTAACGAGCGGCTCTGAATGAGGGCCTATATCCGGCTTTGCCTGGGTTTAAATCTTCAAGTTATTAAATTTTATCTTATGATGTGGTCCAAAACCATGCAGTGGAATGCCCAGAAAAGGCTCCTTGGGTCAAAGTTCTGCCTGGTGCACTCCACTCTGAGGTCCGACCAGGACCCCAAACACTTTATTAGGCATCACAGACCAATTGCCACTCCTCTGTGAAGTTTTTATCCAGTTCAATCCAGTGGAAGGCTCCCAGGTCAAAGTTCTGCCCAGTGTCCCCTGATCAGAACAGCGCACACCAGCGGAAGGTCTGACCGGTACTTCAACCCCCTAGAATGTCTTCTGGGATCCAATGTTACCAAAGGTGAGAGGAGCCATCTGCTATAACATAGTTATTTCCAGGTGGTCATAACAATGATAAAACGCTCATTACCTCTGAAGGTCTGCTAGATGTATGGAACATCTATAAGGGGTATCTGTGTAGTAGGTGCTCTTCATATCCATTCACACCAAACAAAGAGAATCCATCTCACAGAACAGAAGTCACAGATCACTATTAGACTCTCATATGGAGTTTAACTCCTATCCTCGGATAAATGAGACAGTGCCTGAAAACAAAGTATATTCATAGTGAGATCCCTTTTGATCAACGCGTTTCACTCTCATAAAACACATTTTTAGTAATAGTCAATTTCAGGATGACTTGATCAGGAGCTGTATGATGGCTCATTGTTTTGTTAGATTAACCTTTTTTTCAAGCATGTCAGTATAAAGACATAAGCAATATCCTAGGCAGATATAAGTGTTAGTTATAATGAGAATATGTGATATCACGAGCAGACTCCCTGTATTCTCTCTGTAACATCATGGAGCTGTCAAAAAGTTTCTTTAGCTCTGATTAGTGTTACACAAGCTTAGCCCAGAGGACAACTAACACAAATAGCTACATTCAATAATGTGTAGGGCAGAGCTACAATATATAGGGGAATATAATGAATTATGTGTAAGTAACTGTATATGCAAATAGGCTTTACCTAGATTTCAGTATTGTTGTTTTTAGAAATGATTTATTCGCAGGTGTTGATATTGCAGAGCGGATGACTAGAACTATGAACAGCCCAGTTACGTAACCAGTGGTGTTGGTTTATTGAGGTATAGAAGGTACAGCCGTACTCACTGTTAAATGCACACTGGTGATGGGGCGGGGTTCTATACAGCGGTTTGCGGTGAGTGTATACCGCAAACAGGTATATGCAGGGATATGGAACAGTATTAAATGTAGGTATTAACCAGGTCTCTCTTTAGCAGCTAAGTAGGAGACTTCTGCCTCCCACCCAGGGCCGGCTCTAGGGGTGTTCGACCTGAGCGGTCGCACAGGTGTGAGACCCATAGAGGGCGCACCTCTCCCCAACATCCCAATTTCAGCGAAACATTACTGTCCCGCTGTTCCACCCGTGGGCCGAAGTGGCCGGCGGGTGGTTAAATCGGGAGGTTGGGGCCCCCCCACTGCCGCAGCTGTGCGGCGGTGCCGGACCCCGGAGACTCTGAATGGATGCTGCACGCATGAGCGCGGCATCCATTCAGTGAGGGGAGAGGGCTGGGGGAAGCCCAGCTAGTGAGGCTCCCCCCAGCCTGACGTTATTTTGAGGTGGACACGCCTCTTAATAACGTCACATAGGGGGCGTGGCCTATGGTAATTAGGCCACTCCCCCATTTTAGTGCACTCTGGAGGTGGCACAGTGTGCTCCGACCCCTGGAGCCGGCCCTGCTCCCACCATGTCACTCTGTACAGTACAAACAAGATGGCTCCTGCACATGCTCGCTAGTGAGTTCGGTGGCCATCTTGGAACAGGGCATGAAACCTCTTTAGAGAACAGGTAGACTGAAGTCTTTGCAGTAGCACACTCCTCTTCAAACTAGGGGTGTGCACCGGCCACTTTTCGTGTTTTGTGTTTTGGTTTTGGATCTGGATCTTTCTTCGTGTTTTGGATCTGGATTGGTTTTGCCAAAACCACCCTTCCGTGTTTTGGTTTCTGGGTTTTGTGTTTTAGATCTGTATTTTTTTTTAAAAAAGCATAAAAACAGCTAAAATCACAGAATTTGTAGGTTTTTCTGCTCCTATGCTATTATTAACCTCAATAACCTTAATTTACACTCATTTCCAGTCTATTCTGAACACCTCACACCTCACAATAGTGTTTTTATGTCCAAAAGGTTGCACCGAGGTAGCTGGATGACTATGCTAAGCGACACGAGTGGGCGGCACAAACACGTGACCCATCTAGGAGTGACACTGCAGTGGCAGACAGGATGGCAGTTAGAAAAACTAGGCCCCAAACTGTACATAATGCAAAGAAAAAAAAGAAGTGCAAGATGGAATTGTCCTTGGGCCCTCCCACCCACCCTTATGTTGTATAAACAGGACATGCACACTTTAACAAACCAAACATTTCAGCGCCAGGGTCTGCCACACGACTGTGGCTGAAATGATTGGTTCGTTTGGGCCCCCACAAAACAAGCTGGCAATTAATGTGTCCCTGCACAAACTGGCTCTACGGAGGCAAGATGTCATCCTCATCCTCCTCATCCACCGATTCCTCACCCTCTTCAGTGTGTACATCCTCATCCTCACAAAGTATTAACTCGTCCCCACTTGAATCCACCACCAAAGGTCCCTCTGTACCTTCTGGAGGCTGGTCTCCCTGGAAGAGCTGATAATTCATTTTGATGAACATCATCTTCTCCACATTCTGTGGAAGCAACCTCCTACGCCTTTCGCTGACAAGGTTCCCGGCTGCACTAAAAACTCTTTCGGAGTACACACTGGAGGGGGGGCAACTCAGGTAAAATAGAGCCAGTTTGTACAGGGGCCTCCAAATTGCCTCTTTTTCCTGCCAGTACAGGTATGGACTGTCTGACATGCCTACTTGGATGCTGTCACCGATGTAATCCTCCACCATTCTGTCAATGGTGACAGTATCATATGCAGTGACAGTAGACATGTCAGAAATTGTTGCCAGGTCCTTCAGTCCGGACCAGATGTCCAAACTTGGTCCTGCCTGCCCTGCATCACCGCCAGCGGGTTGCTTAGGATACCTAAGTTTTTTCCTGGCAGCCCCAGTTGCGGGAGAAAATGAAGAAGGAGCCGTTGACGTGTCACGTTCCGCTTCAGCTGACAGTGTGTTCACCAGCAGGTCTTTGCACCTCTGCAGGCTTGTGTCGGCCGGAAAGAGAGACACCACATAGGCTTTAAACCTAGGATCAAGCACGGTGGCCAAAATGTAGTGGTCTGATTTCAACAGATTGACCACCCTGGAATCCTGGCAAAGCGAATGAAGGGCTTCATCCACAAGTCCCACATGCCGAGCGGAATCGCTCCGTCTTAGCTCCTCCTTCACTTTCTCCAGCTGCTTCTGCAAAAGCCTGATGAGGGGAATGACCTGACTCAAGCTGGCTGTGTCTGAACTGACTTCACGTGTGGCAAGTTCGAAGGGCTGGAGAACCTTGCACAACACGGAAATCATTCTCCACTGCGCTTGAGTCAGGTGCATACCCCCTCCTTTGCCTATGTCATAGGTGGATGTATAGGCTTGTATGGCCTTTTGCTGCTCCTCCATCCTCTGAAGCATATAGAGGGTTGAGTTCCACCGCGTCACAACCTCTTGCTTCAGGTGATGGCGGGGCAGGTTCAAGAGTGTTTGCTGGCGCTCCAGTCTTCGGCACGCAGTCGCTGAATGGCGAAAGTGGCCAGAAATTTTTCGGGCCACCCAAAGCGTCTCCTGCACGCCCCTGTCGCTTTTCAGAAAATTCTGCACCACCAAGTTTATTGTGTGAGCAAAACATGGGACGTGCTGGAATTTGCCCAGATGTAATGCCCGCACAATATTGGTGGCGTTGTCAGATATCACAAATCCCCAGGAGAGTCTAAGTGTGGTAAGCCACTGGGCGATGATTTCCCTCAGTTTCTCTAAGAGGTTGTCGGCGGTGTGCCTCTTACTGAAACCGGTGATACACAGCGTAGCCTGCCTTGGAACGAGCTGGCGTTTCTGAGATGCTGCTACTTGTGACGCTGCTGCTGTTGCTGCGTAAGGTGATACATCTACCCAGTGGGCTGTCACAGTCATATAGTCCTTAGTCTGCCCTGTTCCACTTGTCCACATGTCCGTGGTTAAGTGGACATTGTGTACAACGGCCTTTTTCAGGACACTGAGGACACTTTTTCTGACGTTTCTGTACAGTCTCGGTATCGCCTGCCTAGTGAAGTGGAATCTAGACGGGATTTGGAACCGGGGACACACTACCTCCATGAATTGTCTAAATCCCACTGCACTAATGGCGGATACCGGACGCACGTCTAACACCAACATAGCAGTCAAGGCCTCAGTTATACGTTTTGCTTCAGGATGACTGCTGTCGTACTTCATCCTCCTCGCTAAGGACTGTTGGAGGGTCAATTGTTTAGTAAAAGTAGTGGTGTTCCTACTTCCTCTCTGGGATGATGAACGACTCCCAGCAGCAGCAACAGCAGCAGCGGCAGCAGTAGGCGTAGCAATGCAGGATCCTCCAGAGGAATCCCGGATAGGAGAGTCAGTCATGCCAGTGACATGGCCTGCAGGACTACTTCCGATCCTGACTAAGGAGGAAATTGACGAGGAGGGAGTTGACGGTGTGGTTTGCAGGCGCTTGGATACAACGGGATTTAGGTGTCCCTGGACTGCTTACGGTCTTAGCCAAAGTTTCTGAACTTGACAGTAACTTTTTATGAACGCGCTGCAGGTGCCGTATAAGGGAGGATGTTCCTAGGTGGTTGACGTCCCTACCCCTACTTATTTCACCTTTACATATGGTACATATGGCAAGACAGTTGTCCGGATTTGGATAGAAATATTGACAGACCAAAGAGGTGGAATGTTTGGTCTTCTGCCCAGGCATGACCGTGATGGGCTTTTTCATCCCACGGACAACAACTGTCTCCCCCGGAGCCTGATTTAAACAAACCACATCACCATCAGAATCCTCCTCGCCAACTTCCTCCTCAGCGCCAGCTACACCAGTATCCTCATCCTGTTGTACTTCAACAGTGACATCTTCAATTTGCATATCAGCAAGTGGACTGTGGGTGCTCCTTTCAGCACTTGCAGGGGGCGTGCAAATGGTAGAAAGAGCCACCTCTTCCCGTCCAGTGCTGGGAAGGTCAGGCATCGCAACCACCACCACACTTGGACTCTCCTTGGGGATTTGTGATATCTTCTTAGAAAGCACAGTTCTTCGCTGTGCTTTTGCCAGCTTAACTCTTTTGATTTTTTTAGTGGGAGGAGGGCTTCCATCGTCATGTGAAGCTGAACCACTAGTCATGAACATACTAGGGATCAACCTTAGCCGTTCCTTACCACTCCGTGTCGTAAATGGCATATTGGCAAGTTTACGTTTCTCTTCAGCTGATTTAAATGTCTTTTTCAAGGTCATTTTCCTGAACTTTGCCATTTGGGATTGTATGTGCCCTCTACTATGACATTGGACATCGGCCTTGGCAGACGACGTTGATGGCATGTTATCGTCTATGTCATGACTAGTGGCAGCAGCTTCAGCACTAGGAGGAAGTGGTTCTTGATCTTTCTCTATTTTATTTTTATCGGAGAAAGTTTGGTCCTCCATTTATGTTATATCGATTTGATATATACGTGCGACTAAACACAGAAAATAATTTTTTTTTTGGTTTGGACTGGAGTGTACTTTCGGGGGTTACAGCACCCTTAACGGTCAAGCCAGCCGGCCCTTTACTTATGACACAGGCGCACGCTTGGCACTACTTTGTTGATGCACGTGCGGCTACTGCGCACACAATTCACAAACACAGAAAATAATTTTTTTTTTGGTTTGGACTGGAGTGTACTTTGGGGGTTACAGCACCCTTTAACGGTCAAGCCAGCCGGCCCTTTACTTATGACACAGGCGCACTCTTGGCACTACTTTGTTGATGCACGTGCGGCTACTGCGCACACAATTCACAAACACAGAAAATAATTTTTTTTTTGGTTTGGACTGGAGTGTACTTTGGGGGTTACAGCACCCTTTAACGGTCAAGCCAGCCGGCCCTTTACTTATGACACAGGCGCACGCTTGGCACTACTTTGTTGATGCACGTGCGGCTACTGCGCACACAATTCACAAACACAGAAAATAATTTTTTTTTGGTTTGGACTGGAGTGTACTTTCGGGGGTTACAGCACCCTTTAACGGTCAAGCCAGCCGGCCCTTTACTTATGACACAGGCGCACGCTTGGCACTACTTTGTTGATGCACGTGCGGCTACTGCGCACACAATTCACAAACACAGAAAATAATTTTTTTTTGGTTTGGACTGGAGTGTACTTTCGGGGGTTACAGCACCCTTTAACGGTCAAGCCAGCCGGCCCTTTACTTATGACACAGGCGCACGCTTGGCACTACTTTGTTGATGCACGTGCGGCTACTGCGCACACAATTCACAAACACAGAAAATAATTTTTTTTTTGGTTTGGACTGGAGTGTACTTTGGGGGTTACAGCACCCTTTAACGGTCAAGCCAGCCGGCCCTTTACTTATGACACAGGCGCACGCTTGGCACTACTTTGTTGATGCACGTTCGGCTACTGCGCACACAATTCACAAACACAGAAAATATATTATTTTTTTAGCACTTGGGGGGAGCACCCCTGATGGACAGAGCACCCCCTGGACAACACTACAGCACCCCTTTAGGACTGGGACACTGCACAGGACTTTGGAGTGGACACAGCCCCTATGGAGAACTGACTGCACAACACAGTCCAGCCAGCCCCTATGGACTTTGAAGTAGTGGACACAGCCCCTATTAACAACAGCAGCACAGCACAACACAGCCAGCCCCTATGGACTTTGAAGTAGTGGACAACAGCAGCACTACACTACACTACACTACACAGCCCTAACTCCCACCCTCCCTCTTCACTGTCCACAGCCGAGTGAGAAAATGGCGCCGACGCGGGTACCTTATATAGGATCCAAAACCCGCGAGACTCCGAAGGCGGGATGATGACGTTTTGCCTCGATTTCAGATCCGAGTCAGGCGGGAAAAGTCGAGCCTGACTCGGATCGGACTCGGATCGGGGGGGCTCGGGGGGGTTCGGATTTCAGAAATCCGAACCCGCTCACCCCTACTTCAAACGGTTGTTAGATCTCTCTATGCTGCATGACAGATCTGCTATACATTCTTTGAGTATGTTCCATACAGACATTATTAATGAGGTAGTTGTCCTTTTATAGTTTATGGATAGGCAACCATAACATTAGACGGCCAACAGTGACACAGGAATGTGGTTTCAGTTGTCTAAAACCTCCCCCCTGTGTAAGACAAAATGTACCCGTTGTGGCCAGCAGATGGGGGTACAGAGCAAAATCTAGGCGGGCACAGGTTCTCAAACTCGGTTAGGCGGGTCCTCAGGACCCCAAACAGTGCATGTTTTCCAGGTTTCCTCACAGAATCGCAAGTGAAATAATTAGCTCCACCTGTGGATCTTTTAAAATGTGTCAGTGAGTAATGAATACACCTGTGTGACCTGGGAAACGTGAACTGTGTGGGGTCCTGAGGACCGAGTTTGAGAACCACAAGAATAGTCTCTGTGGCAGGTGCGTGATATTAACTTCTGCATGTAAGGAGAAAATGTCAGAATACATCAGCACCACCTCTGGTAACACAGAGGTACTGCAGGCCAGATACAAAATAAAGGACATCGGGCCTGATTCACTACGGATCGCAATTGCTGCGAAAATATGCTAATGAGTGCAATCGCAAAGCCGTGGCACCGCCAACTTAGAGACGCCCACTACCGCTATCTCACATCAGTTATACCTCGCAGTTCTGCGTATACATCGGGAAGATCGAGTAACATCGACCCCTCACACACTTTTACAGCAGCCCTGACCTTACTTGGATATTGCTAACCTCGTCGTATGCAGTGAGTACACAAGCGGCGTATGCCGTAGCAGTGGCTAATTTATGCACGCCCATGCAACGGCGTTCAAACGGCCAGGCGCGCCTGTGTTTCTCCGACCATCCCCCCCCATCACCACCCCCAAATGCTGACCTCCCGTCACTTACTCTGCGATGGCTTTGTATTTGCGTAGGTGATCGCAATGCTAACTCGAGCACTGCGGAGCAGTACGCACCATCGGCCGATCTGCGTGCGCTGTTGCATGATTAATCAGGCCCAGAGTCCTAACAACTATTGATTGTATAGGCCAGAGGTTCCCAAACTCCGCCATTACAGTAGCTTTAAGGATATCCATGCTTGAGCACAGGTGACTTAATTAGTACCTCAGTCACTCTGATTTAACCATCTGGACTCAAGCATGGATATCCCTAATACCTGGAATGTAATGGTGGAGTTTGGGAACTTCTGGTATAGGCCATCACTGCATGCTTACCGATTTGTGGAGCATCCGGGAGAATTGCTGCCCCATTAAATCTCCCCATTCTGTCCGCTTTAGTAGGAAGTGGGCAGGATGCGGAAGATCTGCCTACACTCTCGGGGGTGCGGGGGGCTACCTGAAAAATCTGGAGCCTCCCGCGACTTCCGGGAGTAGGCATGTATGCATCACTGACCTCATGCAGTTCTATCCCTCCCTCTCTCTATGGGGTAGATTTACTAAAGAGAGTTATTAGAAGTGGAGGTGTGGCTCATACCGACCAATCAGATTCTACTTAACATTTATCTAGCACCTTCTAGTAGATAATATCTAGAATCTGATTGGTTGCTGTGGGCAACATCTCCACTTCTATAAACCCTCATGTTAGTAAATATCCCCCCTATATGTTTATCTTCTCTATAGCCGGTGGCCAGAAGTGTACCCTCTCCATTTCTCTTATGTTGTCCCTATGTTTGAGCTATTGCGCCTGTTTTCATGACTTAATGGGCGTGATTCAGGGGCGCACGCAATCCGCAAGCTGTGCCGATGTTCATGTAGTTGAGCGATTATTTGCAACTGCGCATTGCGCAAATCGCGCTGAGTTGCACAGAGCACAGGCAAAAAGGCGCTGCTGACATTCGGGACACCCTATCAGATACGGGACGGCAAAGTGATGGCGGTTCCTGGCCGGTGACTGGGAGGTGGCCTGAGGTGAACGCAATTCCATCTCATGGGCGTGCGATGGGAGTGTCGCAGTCACAGAGGCCATCGTTGGATGGAGACAGACCCAACGTGTCAAGATGGAGGCGAACAGCCGGGGATCATCATATGAGGCATGAAATCAGTATATTCATTCCCTGCCCGGGATGCTCCTGCTACCAAACATGGCTACATTTACAGTTACCACACCCTGCCGCCACTGACGCTTGGACTGGCAGAGCGGAGGCATTCCCGTCACTGCACCGCGCGGGTGAAGAAGCAGGTGGCGCATCCGATTTGATTCAAATGTATATTTAAAAGATCTGAAACCGTCCACTGGGGTTCTGCCAAGGCATGCTCAGACTTGTAGTTCCACAACATCTGGAATGCTACACACACCTACCCCTGGTATCAGATTGGTTCAGTCACCTGTGCTCCAGTAATCCATATATCCTGCCCTGCTGCTGCTGGTGCCATCTGAACATCACCGCTACACGTGATCGCACCCAGCATGAAAATGTCATTGTCTGTCTTTGCCCCCCAGGTACCTGATCTTTGTGATGCTGGTGCCAGCGTCATCGTTCTTAACATTACTCTGCGGGCTCTGAACACCCACAACCTCACTGCCAGCGTCAAACGCGCGAGACACCCTCACCCACAGACTGGCATTGCTGTGTGACTTACTGTGCATGGGTACTCACCAGTTACATACAGGTCCCCGGGCCACACACAATGTGATTACAGTCCGTGCACCGGCAAGAACCTTCTACGGAGCTGGAAGTGGTCACTGAGGGGATGATATGCCGGCTGTCGGGATGCCTCCTGTCAGAATACCGACAGTGTCATCCCGATGGTTGGTATCCCGACAGAGGTCAGGTCAGTATGCTTACCCTCCCCCCTCTAACCCTCCCTTCTGGTAGCCTAACCCTAACCCTCCCCACCCCGCGCCCTAACCCTCCCCGTTAGTTCCTGAACCTAAGTCCCCCTCCTTCGTGCCTAAACCTAACCCTCCCCCCTTAGTGCCTAAACCTACCTCCCCCCCAGTGGTGCCTGACCCTAAACCTCCCCCCTAGGGGTGCCTAACCCTAACCCCCCCCCCAAAACCTAACGATAACCCTGCTAACTGCCCTAACCCTCCCCCCACGGCTAAGAGGGTGGGCGCCCCGGACTTACCTCGTTCAAGCATCGTTCTGGCATCCGTCCAGATTACTCCTGACCACTAAAATAGATTTTTACCCGATCCCATGTACAAGCCGCGCATGCGTACACCGGATGTCCACAGCTGAATGGATATAATCGACCATGGGCCGGGTCATCAGAAACCAACGTGCCATGGAGGCAACCTTTGCTATCCTTGAGATGAATGGAAAAACCATTTCCATCAAATCGGTAACATTGATGGTTGGCAACCAACGGTTTCCGATCGACCTCCCTACCGTACAGCCACAGAGTAGAATATAGGCGTACCGGCACTACCTCAGGTGCAGGGAATGATCTCTGCGTAATGCTCCTACATGAGCCATTCTGGCTATAGATGCTATGTTTTATTTGCTACTATCTACTCATATATATATATATATATATCTCTCAGATGCTTCTGGTGGTGTTATCAAGGTACCTGCACCTGGAGGTAGAGGAGACCCCCCCCCAAGAGAGGGGGAGGAGCTCCCTGGGCATCATGCTGAAGGCGGTGGAGTATGTACCAAAGAAGCCACGGAGTGAGTTGATGTTTGAAAGGCAGAGAGACCGGCATGGGATGAACAGAGGCCCCCGTGGCCACAGAGGTGAGGAGCGTGAGTTAAAGAAATGAGTGGTGTGACACTGAACAAACATGTAATTGGAACAACTACTCCTAACCCTCCCTTCTCGCAGACCCAAACCTAAGCTCCCGCCACCCCCACGCAGCCTAACTCTAACCCTCTCCCTAACCCCAATACTTACTGTTGGTATGCCAGCGGCCGGGATGCTGGCACCAGGATTCTGACAAATCATGCCCAATGTCTGTTATACAGATTCTGACTTGGGAAGGCAATGGTGCCTCCAAAATTATGGGGTTAGTGGATTGAAATAGTACACCTGTTTAGTACCTTAGGTTGAGATCCCTCCTGGAATAATGAAGACATAAAGTTCTCCACCATCTTATTTCTCATATGCCCCTTTACCCCACCTTTTCGCTCAAATATCCCCCTGCTCATCAGCTTTTCCCTCTGTTCACAAACTTTTCCCTACTAGTCTGCTCACCAGCTTTTCTCCCATAGCCCCTCTGTTCACCAACTTTTCCCTCCTACTCTGCTCACCAGCTTTTCCTTCACATTATTTTTTTGATACTGTAGCACACACATGTTCTACAGCGCTTTACTGAGAATACTTGGTCACTCACATCAATCCATGCCCTAGTGGAGTTTACAATCTACATTCCGTACCACATGGACACACATACACACTGAGGTTCATTTATTTGTCAGAAACCAATTAACCTACCAGTATCTTTGGGGGATTGTGGTATGTAACCAGAGCACCTGGAGGAAACCTGCGTAAATATGTGGTGAGCGTGCAAACCCCACACAGATAGAGTTGGTGGGAATTAAACCCAAGACCTCAATGCTGTGAGGCATCAAAATAATTATTGCACTGGCATGCTGCCCACTCACATGCCCCTCTGTCCACCAAATTGTCCTTACATGTCCTTCTGCCCACCAGCTCTCCCTCACATGCTCCTCTGCCCACCGGCCTTTCCCTCACATGCTCCTCTGCCCACTGGCCCTTCCCTCACATGCTCCTCTGCCCACCGGCCTTTCCCTCACGTGCTCCTCTGCCCACCGGCCTTTCCCTCACATGCTCCTCTGCCCACCGGCCTTTCCCTCACATGCTCCTCTGCCCACCGGCTTTTCCCTCACATGCTCCTCTGCCCACCGGCCTATCCCTCACATGCTCCTCTGCCCATCGCCCTTTCCCTCACATGCTCCTCTGCCCACCGCCCTTTCCCTCACATGCTCCTCTGCCCACCGGCCTTTCACTTACATGCTCCTCTGCCCACCGCCCTTTCCCTCACATGCTCCTCTGCCCACCGCCCTTTCCCTCACATGCTCCTCTGCCCACCGGCTTTTCCCTCACATGCTCCTCTGCCCACCGGCCTTTCCCTCACATGCTCCTCTGCCCACCGGCCTTTCCCTCACATGCTCCTCTGCCCACCGGCCTTTCCCTCACATGCTCCTCTGCCCACCGGCTTTTCCCTCACATGCTCCTCTGCCCACCGGCCTTTCCCTCATATGCTCCTCTGCCCACCGCCCTTTCACTTACATGCTCTCTGCCCAACGGCTTCTCCCTCACATGCTCCTCTGCCCACCGGCTTTTCCCTCACATGCTCCTCTGCCCACCGGCCTTTCCCTCACATGCTCCTCTGCCCACCGGCCTTTCACTTACATGCTCCTCTGCCCACCGACTTTTCCCTCACATGCTCCTCTGCCCACCGGCCTTTCCCTCACATGCTCCTCTGCCCAACGGCCTTTCCCTCACATGCTCCTCTGCCCACCGGCCTTTCCCTCACATGCTCCTCTGCCCACCGGCCTTTCCCTCACATGCTTCTCTGCCCACCGGCCTTTCCCTCACATGCTCCTCTGCCCACCGCCCTTTCCCTCACATGCTCCTCTGCCCACTGGCTTTTCCCTCACATGCTCCTCTGCCCACTGGCTTTTCCCTCATATGCTCCTCTGCCCACCGGCCTTTCCCTCACATGCTCCTCTGCCCACCGGCTTTTCCCTCACATGCTCCTCTGCCCACCGGCTTTTCCCTCACATGCTCCTCTGCCCACCGGCCTTTCACTTACATGCTCCTCTGCCCACCGACTTTTCCCTCACATGCTCCTCTGCCCACTGGCTTTTCCCTCATATGCTCCTCTGCCCACTGGCTTTTCCCTCATATGCTCCTCTGCCCACCGGCCTTTCCCTCACATGCTCCTCTGCCCACCGGCTTTTCCCTCACATGCTCCTCTGCCCACCGGCTTTTCCCTCACATGCTCCTCTGCCCACCGGCCTTTCACTTACATGCTCCTCTGCCCACCGACTTTTCCCTCACATGCTCCTCTGCCCACCGGTCTTTCCCTCACATGCTCCTCTGCCCACCGGCCCTTCCCTCACATGCTCCTCTGCCCACCGGCCCTTCCCTCACATGCTCCTCTGCCCACCGGCCTTTCCCTCACATGCTCCTCTGCCCACCGGCCCTTCCCTCACATGCTCCTCTGCCCACCGGCCCTTCCCTCACATGCTTCTCTGCCCACTGGCCTTTCACTTACAAAACAGGGTAAACAAAGTAACAGAATAACAAATATACATAATTATACTGTATGCTGCTGCATGGGGTTGCGGTTAACTTACCTACAGCCGGGATGCCGGCTGCTGAAATCCCGATGCCGGAACCCCGATCAGCGTGAGAAGACCGGTGCCAAAATCCCAACATGGCTGGAGATGCCAATGCCGGAATACCGACACCTGACACCCCGTTCGTATATATAGCAGGCCGGGTAGGTGTCAGCCGCGGGCGGGGACGGATAGGTTTAGACACCCCGGGGGGACTAGGGTTAGGCTGCGGGAGGGGGAGGGTTAGTGTTAAGGCCCCCACACATTGGGGGTCATTCAGACCCACTCGCGAGCGTCAGTATGCTCGCAAGTGGCTCGATGTCCCCCACTGCGCATGCGCACAACGGAGGGAGCTCCGTCTTGCGCATGCGTGAGACCCGGTGAGCGAAGGACTTTCCTTCGCTCGGAGTGTCTCACCAAAGGGGGCGTGCTGTTGATGGTGACTAACAGCACGCCCCCTTTGGTGGGCGTGCCGGGGGCGTGCCTGCCAGACGGAGGCGTTCCCAAGGGAACGCCTACCGTCTGAAGCCGGCCCCACTGACATCACTAGTGATGTCAGTGGGAGTGATTTTGGCACTGATAGAGCCAAAATCACTCCTGGCCATGCGGTTGGGAAACCCAACTGTAGGCTTTCACACGCAGTTCCGATGGTTGCGATGGTCAAGACCATCGCGACCATCTTTTTGCACGCTCGTATATGCTGTGGGTGGTGACCCACAGCTATACAAGCGTCCAGGAGGATGCTCCATTTTAATGGAGGTGGGCCCTGATTCAGAGCGTGCGCTCTGGTCAGAGCGTCCGGCTCTGAATCAGGGCCATAGTGCGATTTTTGAAATGATTTGGCCGTTTTCAATGACAAATCATTTAAAAAGTGCTGTGTGTGTGGCCATGATGACGATGCACGCTCCCGCTGACGCTGATCGTGGTCGCTGATCAATTGAATCTGCAGAAAGGTATCGACCTATCACGATTTGGCACACATAATTTCATGTCTATGCACGGTGAACGATGCGATGGACGATTTGTCGTCACTGATCCTGGCCAATCCCCTCCACTATTTTAAAAATGTTTCAGCAGGTGCATCGCGAGGTTGTTTGCTGCCAAACGATATATCGTTAACAATTTGAGGTCGTTAACGATCCATCTATATTGTTTGTACAATCGTTCCATGTGTAGGCACAATATTGTTCGTTCATGATTTCAAGGGAAATCCCAAACGACATCGGATCATTTGCAAATCGCACCGTGTGTGGGGGCTGTAAGGCTCCAGACAGGGGAGGTTAGGGTTAGGAACTAAGGGGGGAGGGTTAGGTTTAGGCACCACTGGGGGGAGGTTAGAGTTAGGCACTAAGGGGGTCGGGTTAGGTTTAGGCACTTACCGGGAGGGTAAGCGTGCGAGGTAGGGAGGGTTAGTATTAGGGTGCAGGAACGGAGGGTTAGGCGGTGAATAGAGCAGGGGAACACTACTTACCGTTCCCAACGGGGTTGTAGGCATCAGGATGCCGCTGTCAGTCTATTATCTTACCCAACGTGCTGCATGCATCCTGGGTGGTTGGCTCTGGGTAGTCTGGGAGAGCTTGGCAGGTCATAGGGCAAAACCACTGGGTAGAACAAAGGAAATGATAGTAGTAGCTGGGCATTATAGACCCTTTCTGAAGTTAACCCTTAGTAGTTTCTATCTAGAGAAAATAGTCAGGCAAAGTTATTAGCCAGCAATTCTGACTGGTGAGAGGGGACACCAAGCGGGATTAGTATGGCATGTCATCAGTGCATGTTCAGTCATGCCCAGCAGTCAGGTTGAGCTATAGATATTATAACTGATAATACTGGGCCAATCCTAGGTTTTTTTTTATTTCAATTTTTCTAAATAATTTTTTAAATAATATTTTTTTATTTTAAGCCAACTTTATTTTTATTTTTTTTAACATTTTTATAGCAATTGGATCTGGAAGCCGGAGTCCGGGCCTCCAGTCCTAGTGCACATGCAAGAGGCTATATGCCGGCACACACGTGCTCTCCGTGACAGCCGGTATAATAACATGTTCCTTTCTAATCCCAGTTGACGGATTTGACGACAACGTTATATCAGAATTTGTCCCAGTGCTCCCCAGTAATAAAGAACTGTATGGACGCCAGGGGCATAACCTCCTATTGCCCAGAATGGCACTCACCAGGTGTGCCGGCCAGTGGGGAAGCACCGGTGCTGCCTGGCAGTTCCACCCACGGCCAGTTCTGTCTGCAGGGCCATAACTAATTGTGGGCGACTTGTGCTGCCGCACTGAGCACAGGGCTCGGTGGGCGCCACATGGCCGGAACCCACTGTTCTTCGTCCGCAAGCTATATTTCCAGGCGCCCTCCGCGATGTTATGCTAGCCGCCTGCCTGGCTCCTCACCGCTGATCTCCAGGCTCCTTTGTAGTAGGGAGCAACTAAGCAGCACAGCCCCTTGGGATTTGTAGTTACTGAGGCTGTCATGCTTCATGCTTCCAGAGGTCCCTCCAATATCACCATCTCCATCCTCGTCACCATTGGTGACCACGTAGACTATGAAGAAGCATCAAGCACAGTTTAAAGCATTCACAACTACGACCTCTTACGTATTGCAGTTGCTCAAAATATACTAAAGCCTTCCAAAGTTTAGCCGAGCATAGTGACGCCCGCTGCTGCCTTCCAGGGCCACCATCGGGAGGGGAAGGGGGGGTGGCTGCCGGAACTCTAGTCCCGGACACTCAGAGTCAGGTGGGGGAACCCGCCTGTTCCTACCACCCACTGTGCAACAATCAGAGGAGGGTGGCCTGTCTGCTCCTACCACCCACCTGCTCACCCACCCAGACGCTCGCTAGATAATAGCTACTACCACCTTCCCCCAGCTCCTACTGCTGTGACCTGGCAGCCCGGCAATAAAGTTTTTTATGTGCAAGCTGGTGTGCGCGTGACGCCATGCCGCTGAAAGGGAGAGGTGCCGCGGCGTGTGAGCCAGAAGAGCAGAATGTGAGTGTCATGTCATGTGGGGGCTGGCTGGCAGGTGGAAACAGAAGGTGGCTGGAAGGTGGAGACAGAAGGGGGACTGGCTGGAAAACTCAGAATGGGGACTGGCTGGCAAAGACAGAAGGGGGGCTGGCAGAGACAGAAGGGGAGCTAGCTGGCAGAGACAGAAGGGGGCTGGCAGACAGAGACAGAAGGGGAGCTAGCTGGCAAACTCAGAAGGGGGCTGGCAAAGACAGAAGGGGGGCTGGCAGAGACAGAAGGGGAGCTAGCTGGCAGAGACAGAAGGGGGCTGGCAGGCAAAGACAGAAGGGGAGCTAGCTGGCAGAGACAGAAGGGGAGCTAGCTGGCAGAGACAGAAGGGGAGCTAGCTGGCAGAGACAGAAGGGGGCTGGCAGGCAAAGACAGAAGGGGAGCTAGCTGGCAGAGACAGAAGGGGAGCTAGCTGGCAGAGACAGAAAGGGGCTGGCAGGCAGAGACAGAATGAGAGCTGGCAGATACAGAAGGGGGCTGGCAGGCAAAGACAGAAGGGGAGCTAGCTGGCAGAGACAGAAGGGGGGCTGGCAGGCAGAGACAGAATGAGAGCTGGCAGAGACAGAAGGGGGACTGGCTGGCAAACTCAGAATGGGGACTGGCTGGCAAAGACAGAAGGGGCTGACAGAGACAGAAGGGGAGCTAGCTGGCAGAGACAGAAGGGGAGCTAGCTGGCAGAGACAGAAGGGGGCTGGCAGGCAAAGACAGAAGGGGAGCTAGCTGGCAGAGACAGAAGGGGGCTGGCAGGCAGAGACAGAATGAGAGCTGGCAGAGACAGAAGGGGGCTGGCAGGTAGAGACAGAAGGGGAGCTGGCAGAGACAGAAGGAGGCTGGCAGGCAGAGACATAATGAGAGCTGGCAGAGACAGAAGGGGGCTGGCAGGCAGACAGAAGGGGAGCTGGCAGAGACAAGGGGGCTGGCAGGCAGAGACAGAATGAGAGCTGGCAGAGACAGAAGGGGGCTGGCAGGCAACGACAGAAGGGGAGCTAGCTGGCAGAGACAGAAGGGGGCTGGCAGACAGAGACAAAAGGGGAGCTAGCTGGCAGAGACAGAAGGGGAGCTAGCTGGCAGAGACAGAAGGGGGCTGGCAGGCAGAGACAGAATGAGAGCTGGCAGAGACAGAAGGGGGCTGGCAGGCAGAGACAGAAGGGGAGCTGGCAGAGACAGAAGGGGGCTGGCAGGCAGAGACAGAATAAGAGCTGGCAGAGACAGAAGGGGGCTGGCAAGCAGAGACAGAAGGGGAGCTGGCAGAGACAGAAGGGGGCTGGCAGGCAGAGACAGAAGGGGAGCTAGCTGGCAGAGACAGAAGGGAGCTGGCAGGCAGAAACAGAATGGTAGCTGGCAGGCAGAGACAGAAGGGGGCTGGCAGGCAGAGACAGAAGGGTGCTGACAGGCAGAGACAGAATGGTAGCTTGCTGGCAGAGACAGAAGGGTTCTCTAACACTTTGAAAGAACGAGCGGGCTCGTGATTGCTGAACGGCTGAGCCAATTCCGGGAGTTCATACATAGATATCACCAGCCGCCGCCAGAACTAGAACACCTGTGGGAGCAAGGTCCGGGACCTGTATGCATAACTGACGGATCAGTATACCATAGCCGGCCGGCGGTAATGTATTACTACTGAGACTAAAATATATCAATTAGTCTCCATTATCCTCCCTTTTCTGTGCGCAAAGACAGTGCTGTTTTAAATAGGACTGTGAGTCCTTACGAGTGAACTCGTGCATAAGTGACTTTCTACAACGCACCATACAAGTGTTCTTCTTTACCCCGGTATCTACTGGCATATCAGCACTAAAAGTTTATTACTAAGTGTTACAGTTTGTGATTCCGCACCTAACACAAACGGGGACCACTCTTGGTCACATGGAGCAAGAACCATGCTAGACCTATAACCTGTATGTGTGAAGGATCATTCACACTATTGATTATGCCTTTGGAGGCTGATACTGATTGTGGAATTACAACATAACAGTGCTGCATTTAACACAGGACAACAGAGGCACCTTCTGCAGGGGTGTATCTGTTGCGACCTTTGTATAACCATCATAGAACCAGCTTATGTAATTTTATTTTGTTTTGTGTGTGTTTTTTACATATTTTTATTCATTCCTTGTCTTTTTATGTCATACAATAAATTGTTTATATAGCGCTCCTTGTCTGGATTCAGTCATAAGCTTTAGAATATAATTTAGATTATTGATATATATCCATTTAGTGACGCTTATCCAGATTTATATTTTTTTGTTTAGAGACAGAAGGGGGCTGGCTGGCAGAGACAGAAGGGGAGCTTGCTGGCAGAGACAGAAGGGGGCTGGCAGGCAGAGACAGAAGGGGAGCTGGCAGAGACAGAAGGGGGGCTGGCAGGCAGAGACAGAAGGGGAGCTAGCTGGCAGAGACAGAAGGGGGCTGGCAGGCAGAGACAGAAGGGGAGCTAGCTGGCAGAGACAGAAGGGGAGCTAGCTGGCAGAGACAGAAGGGGAGCTAGCTGGCAGAGACAGAAGGGGAGCTAGCTGGCAGAGACAGAAGAGGAGCTTGCTGGCAGAGACAGAAGGGGGTTGGCAGAGACAGAAGGGGAGCTTGCTGGCAGAGACAGAAAGGGAGCTTTCTGGCAGAGACAGAAGGCGGCTGGCTGGTACTGGAGAGACAGAGAGGAGCTGGCAGAGACAGAAGGGGAGCTAGCTGGCAGAGACAGAAGGGGGCTGGCTGGTACTGGAGAGACAGAAGGGGAGCTTGCAGGCAGAGACAGAATGGGGCTGGCTGGTACTGGAGAGACAGAAGGGATGCTAGCAGAGATAGAAGGGGAGCTAGCTGGCAGAGACAGAAGGGGTCTGGCTGGTACTGGAGAGACAGAAGGGGAGCTTGCAGGCAGAGACAGAAGGGGGCTGGCAGGCAGAGATAGAAGAGGAGCTTGCAGGCAGAGACAGAAGGGCTGGCAGGCAGAGACAGAAGGGGGCTGGCAGGCAGAGACAGAAGGGGGTTGGCTGGTACTGGAGAGACAGAATGGGGCTGGAGGGCAGAGACAGAAGGGGGCTGGCTGGTGCTGGAGAGACAGAAGGGGGCTGGCAGGCAGAGACAGAAGGGGGCTGGCTGGTACTGGAGAGACAGAAGGGGTTCTGGCTGGTGCTGGAGAGACAGAAGGGGCTGAAGTTACAAAAACACCAGGCAGGGGGGCTGCCTGTTTTGTCAGTTCCGGGCCCCACAATTTCTTATGGCAGCCCTTCTGCCTTCTCATAGCCATCCAATGATGTGCAAACATTGGTACCATCGACACAGACCAGGCAGTCATGCAGCATGTAAGTCAGGTCTGACCGGCCATAAACGCTGCGGCTCTCCTGACACACCGAGAGCTCTCACGCTGCGCAGGTGATCACATCGGCTAAACTATGCACTCCCATGAAATGGTGTTTAAACGGTCAGACACGCCTGCGGTTTTCTAACCAACCCCCCCCCACATTACCTCCCCCAAATGCTAACTGCCTGTCACTCACTTTGCGAGTGGTTCCTCTGTACGAGCATAATCGCAATGCAATCGCTGTGCGCATTTGCAAGCAATCAATATTTTTCTGAGAAAACTCTGTCAGGCCCTCAGTTCCACTAATGAGGAAACAAAATACTGTACATGTTAAAAAACAGCCAAAATACAGTATATGTAGAAACTTGTAACAATGTAACAATTATTATTATTATTATAGGGTTGTGGTTTTTAAAAAAAAAAAACTTTATTCATAAAAACAAAAAAATCTATTTGTTATTTAAGAAGAAAACATGTAATGATGATGAGGACTAGAGAACCGGTATTGTAACAAGTACCTAAAAATACTAACACCACAGCACTACGAGTATCCGTACCGATGATACTGCCAGGCAAATATAGAGACGGACAAACTCTGGGGGTGCCTACACACTTAGCGATATTTCACATGATTTGCCCGATTCCGACGCATCATAACGACAAATCGTGTAAAATATGCCCAAATCGTGAGTGTCCACTCACGATGCCGACGCGCGTCCCCGCAGGTCGTACATCGCATCGTCAGATCTGCCGTGCTGTAGGGCAGATTTGCCAATCTGGGACACGATGCACTGGAAAAAGTTAAGGATACACGATGGATCGTTTGTCACATTTTTTACAGGTTAACAAAAACGGGAATTTTCGGGAAATATTCTAGGGACCCCCCTAAAAATGTCTAGACATGGGGGATCACTATGGGTAACCCCATTTTTAACTCCTGAAGGAAGTCGGGGTTTCTAATAGCCGCGGCAAGTGCATAAATGCGACTTTGAAGAAAGTGGTGCTGAAGAGCATTTAGAAATTTTTTTTGCGAAAAATAACTATGCCCAGCAAATTTGGGGTACTTGAAAATGGGGGTCAGCATATTTTAAAGTTGCAAAAGAGACTTGAAAAAATCGTGAAAAACCCACTTGTGCAAGGAGCTGCAATGAGAAAAACACCTGGGGCATACTTGGGGACCCCCCCAGAGTCAAGTTCGCTATTTTTTAACTTTGTTCCCCAACATTTTTTTTTTTGGCCCCCAAATTCAAAGTGCTTTTTTTGGGGTGTCCCGATTTTTTTTTATTTTTTTTTGACACAGATCGTTTCAAGGGGTCATTCTGAAGGGTGCAGGCTATTTTTTTTAAACCCCAATTCTGCACTTTTTTTCGCCACCTATTCAGTGGTGAAAAGTTATCCCCGTTTTTTATCAAAGACTTTTCAAAACTGCGATAAGTCTCTGAAATTGAATACGGTGTAAAAGTAAAACCTGCGATAATGACGTCATACCTCCGATATTAACGCAAAAACTGACTTATTGCTCCCATATTGAATACCTCTGTAAATCGTGTGCAGGACTGCCGGGGAGCTGCCGGGGGAGAGTTCAAGGGAAATCGTGCACGATGTCAGATCGGGAGCACATCGCCATGTGTGTAATGAAATGCAAAATATAGCAAATGCCCAGGGGCCCATGTAGAGTTGGACGCACTTTATTCCAAATACATAGGCGTAAGTTGTGTCCATTAAAATTCACAATTTGCACAACTGCAGGGATCTCACGTAACGTTTTTCAGAAGATCCGCTAATAGCGCGAGATCTGTTTTCAGTGTAGCAGGCGCGACGTATCGGCTCTATGTATTACAGTGAGGGTTCCCCATGGAAAAATCCCGCTTATAAATAGAAGTGATACACGGCTAGTTACTCATTGGTGTAAGAGCCGGTCCTCTATGCCTGTTGACGTTTTTTTATGTTTAACCCACGTATGCCTACGCGGACCGAAGATGGCGCCATCACCCACCACCGCAGGAATTGCGCACGCCATATACTGCTGTATGAGGGGCGTGTGGGGTGTGATTATTATTATTCTCTAAAATGTTTTTAAATTGTGTTTTTTTTTTCCTGAACTTTTACAAGTTGCTCTACAGGTCCCAGCGGTCACTGGATACCAGGGCATGCTGGATCTTGTAGTTCCACCGGCATACAAAAAAAAAATCATTAAATCAGCCAAGGAATGCTGAGATCAGTGGTGCACCATGTAAAAATGCTTACATTTATCATTTAATTTGCCATGGGCCCCGCCATGCAGCATTGTGCTTAGTAACACTGCTTATTATCACGCAAAACCACGCAAATGTCTGGCCGGAGGGATAGTTACATTAGGGCACATCTCTCTATGGGGTCTATTTAGTAAGCTATTTTAGGAGATAAAGTGAATGGTGATAAGGTGCCAGCCAATCAGCTCCTAACTGCCATCTCACAGGCTGTGTTTGAAAAATGGCAGTTAGGAGCTGATTGGCTGGTACCTAATCTCCAGGGCCGGCGAAATTGGGGGCGTGGCCTCATTACCATAGGCCACACCACCTACGTGACGTTATTTGGAGGTGTGCCCGCATGGCACGCCTCCAAATAATGTCAGGCTGGGGGTAAAGCCCAGCCCTCCGTCACTGGCTGGGCTTCCCCCAGCCCTCTCCCATTTGTGAATGGATGCCGTGCGCATACGCGCTGCATCCTTTCACACTCCGGGGGTCTGGCACCCTCCTGATTTCACCACCCGCGGGCCACTTCGGCCCACGGGTGGAACAGCGGGACAGTACTGTACCCCTGAAATCAGGATGTTGGGGAGGGGTGCGCCCTCTATGGGTGGCGTCCCTGTTCAACCGCACTGGTCGAACACCCCAAGAGCCGGCCCTGCTTATCTCTTTTCACTTTATCTCCTAACAAAGCTTAGTAAATAGACCCCTGTGTTTTGTTTATCTCCCCTACGCTATGTAATGTATAGAATATAAGAGAGGCTTTATGTTTAAAAAACAAACAAAAAACTTTTAACAGCTGCGACATAAACATTGTATTATAGAATGTATGGGTACTTTCCATCTAGACCCTGTAGTAGTTTATAACGGACCCTTGACAATGGGCGAGCGGGCGCGGTGCCCCTTACCAGCACTTTTATCCCTGTATTACCTCCTCCATTTTGTGCGTTGCTTTGAATACTCCTCTACGGTCTGTGCAGCCTTCCCAAGGCCTGGCTGCCCCCATTCCTGTGCTATGAAGGGATGACCTCCTGTCCTCAGCCCTGCTGGGGTAATGTGGGCTTATTTATCTGTTTCATTGGGGGCAGTATAGAACTGTATAAGCCCATTATATCATCTGTACTGTAACTCTATAGGTGCAGCCCATATGGAAAAAGTGACACGCTGACCCCTGATAGGGCTCGGGGGGGGGTAGGGAAGCAGCCCCTGTGCCAGAAATGTTCCCTGACTGTAACCCACACTCTCTACGCGGCATTAGTTACTCCCATTACTTGCTCTCTGTTATTATTTTTGTTTCATGCACACAGGGGTGTAATAGTCCTGGCTGTACGTCATGTGCAGTTGTGCCCCCCCACCCACCTTCCCCCCCTGGTCACACCATGACAGCTGATGGCAGAGCTGGTTCCTGGGGGCTGTAGGAAAACACTGCGGGTTCCGCTCACATCTCAAGATTTCCGTCCCTTCACCCATCTAGGGAAGAGTCCAGCTCGGGAGAACCTGTACAACCCCCCACTCCCCGGCCCGAGGCCCTGACCGGGTTAATGGAGAGTCTTTTCGTTGGCAATAATTGGGACAGCTGTCTGTGATCCTTTTTTTTTTAGGGGGGGGGGGGGGAGTGTGTGTGTGTGTGTGTGCATGTGGGGAGGGGGGTGACCACGCAGAGGGGACGGGACGGGATCCAGAAGACGATATTCTTCTCCGTTCGGAAATATCATATCCTCCTGTCTTTAAATAACTCCATCCTCACACGCCGGCTCTAACATTTCATCCTCCAGAACGGACTGTGCCATGAGCTGGGACTAACCATGGGCTGGGACCTGCTGTTACTGCTGCTCCCCCTCCTGAGCTGTGAGTCTGCCACACACATAGAATATATAGTGCCTGTGTCTGTGCATTGTACACGTGATAGGTCACCTGCATGGGGGGGGGGGTGTGTGTGTGATGGTGCCCACCTGTCTGCTCAGGGTACAACAAAGTGCAAAATACAAGGAGGCTGCCTGCTATAGTCACTCTGTTCACTGTGCCATAGTCACTGAGATATGCTGCTGGGCAAACAGTCCTATAGAGGACCTACAGACAGATATCTGCTATGCACTAAGCCTTGGAGAGTGATACAGTGGAGGGAGATAAAGTACCAGCCAATCAGCTCCTAACTGCCATGTTGCAGGCTGTGTTTCAAAAATGACAGTTAGCAGCTGATCGGTTGGTAGTTTATCTCCCCTTTATCACCCTCCTAGCCTTAGTACATGTACAAGTTTTGCATCATCGTACTCTGGGCCTGATTCAGACCTGCTCGCAAGCGCATTGCGCTCGCAAGCGGGACGATGGTGGCCCAGTGCGCAAAAAGCACTCGCTCCGGGACTCACTACAAAAGGGGAGGCTGTCGATGTTGATCGACAGCTCGCCCCGTTTTGTAGGCGTGGCCAGCGGGGGGTGGCTTCACAAACTGACGCGTTTCGAAGCGAATGCCTGCCGTTTGTGGGCGGCCCCACTGACATCACCAGTGATGTCAGTGAGAGAGCTTCCTGCTCTATTAGAGCCAGAAGCTCTCTGGGGCTTGCGGCCACGAGACCCTACCACAAGGGTCTCGTTGCAAGCCCGATGGTCGAGATGGTCTTGACCATCGCGACCATCATCCTGGCCGCTTGCAATAGCTGTGGGTGGTCATCCACAGCTATGCGAGCGGCCAGGAGGCTGCAACTAAAAAAAAACAGCGCCCGCCCTGATTCAGAGCGAGCGCTCGGTTTTTGTGAGCGCCTCTGAATCAGGGCCTCTGCCCTGGGACAAACAAGACACTTTCTGCCTTTGGTGGGAACAAATATTCCGCAACCCACCATTATATTAGGGCTCAGGCGGGTGCTGCCGTGGCTTAAATGTGTTTCCAGTGCATGTAAAATGCATGAAATCTTATATATGACACTAGAAACCTTTGTGTATAGGAACTAATCAGATGTTTACATTGAGTTGAAATCAATGTGAAAGTCCTGCCGTTATTGATGCCGCTATGCATATTAATAGTACTGGCTACAGGTGGCCATTGTTTGGGGTGGTTTGCGGTGAATCCCGTCATTGCGGCCCTGGGTGTCGCGGCTGCAATGGTGGGTGGTGCGGGAAGCATGGTGGCACAATCGTGGCCAAGCCCCCCCCCCTCTACACAATGCTGAGATTTATGGCATTGTAAAGCAGGAGGTGTGGATACGATGATGTGATTCAGCGCAAATTGTATAATCGCCACCCCCCTCCTCAAACCGCCCACTTTAACTCATTAAGTGGGCGGCTGCCGGGAGGGTAGGAAGGATTTAAGTTGATGTAATGGCTTTTATGAGGTGCTGTCTAGTAAGATGCGTATCGGCCTGATAATAGCAATTAGTGTCCAGTATTAGAGGGAAACACTTTATGGTCGTACTCTGTGCTTTTTTGTTTCTTGACACTCGTGGACCTGATTCAGAGATCCGCACTAAGAGCACGCGATGGCGATGGTCACGTAGTTCAGCGATTACTCACTACTGCGCATGCGCACAATATTCTGACAAGGTGAGGCCTGCGTTACCCTGTGTGCATGCGGAAATGCGATGGTATAAATAATGGCGGGGGGAAAACCCTCGGGCGTTCCTGGGCGGCGACTGGGAGGAGACCTGAAGTGAAGGCAGAAAAAAAATTCTGTCATGTTACGGGAATGTCGCGGGCGTGTCAGTGATAGCAGCTGTGTTCTCAGACGCAGAGCCCCAGCCACAGAGGCCATGTTCAAACGGAGAAGCTGGTGCATGCAATGGTGGGGTGCTTGGCAACAATCGCCGGCGGTGATACAGCCTCCAGAGATGCCGAAAGTGGGCGTTTCAGTGCTGGCACATTGAGGTGCATCTCTCTACCAGGGGCTTTGAGTCTTTATGGGGAGAATACAATTAAGGGCACAGGACACCAGCGGGTAGCAAGCACCATTTGTACGAATCGGGCATTCAGCCAGCTGGGCGAAGGGTGTGAGTTGCAGTGCTGGCACTTAAAGGCCACAGTAATGGCAAATCGCACCCTCCACTGACAATTGAATTCCCACCTTAGTCCACCACTGTAAGCCCAGAGTAACTTGTCATAAGAACCATCAAAGACATGCAGACAGGACAGGCAATACCAAGGAGTTTAATCATTTATTATTGGATGTTAATTATTTGAACGGTACGGGAAGGGTTTGGGGAGTGGCCTAACACCAGCTATAACATTAGCCACACCCCTTGGCTACTGGTCATGCGCCCTCTGGTGGTGAGGTGTGGAAACCCCACTTTCGAACTTCTGCAGTGGCCCCTGCTGGGCACAACGCAACACATTGTGACATCACACAGTGGGCCTGATTCAGAGCCGGACGCTATTTGCGGATGCTCATTCTTAAAAAGGGTCCGGATATTTAAATTGAGCGCTCGCTCTTTGCGGTGTGTTGACGCCGCTATGTCTGAGCGAGCCGCCGAAAAATGCGCTCGCTATTTTGTAAAGACGCCTCTTTGCCGTTCGCATCACACGTCATCTCCGTTATTTATTCGATTAATCGGGAACATCGAAAGGCATCTGAACTGCTCGCAGTGCTTGTGGTAGGATTTACTTCCCGCAATCACTGCGAGCAGTTCAGGCTAAAAGACAACCAAGTGACGTGGTCGATGACGCTCCTTTACTAATTATGCACTCCCATTAAACGCCGTTTTGACCGTTAAGCACGCCTGCGTTCGGATCTCCACTCCCCCGTTTTCAAGCACCTTCCCCTGTTACCACCCACAAACGCCTCATTCTGTCACTCAAATTAGCAGCCCCTCGCTGTTTTACGAGCGCACGATTTCCGACCGCAATGACTGGTTTGCGCATGCGCATTGCGAACCATACGCATGCGCAGTTGTGCGAACATCGCTCATAGCGAATGAGCGGCCGCTTACGAGCGGCTCTGAATCAGGCCCAGAGCGAGAGGGGCAATTATAACACAGTTGGCTGAGAATCGTGTCATCACACCCCCCCCACCGCCATCCATTAAACTCCCTATGGTTGATATGCGCACTATACTTTACCGACTTAACACAACTAAAACTTATCTAAGAATAAACACACGGACAACAGGAGTTGGATTTAAAATGAAAGGTCAAATTTATTTGACATCAGATTATTAATAATTAATTAATAATTAATCATTAAATTTGGGTTATCTAATTAGATAATTAGATGTTCCCAATCGAAATTAATTGTGAGCTTACAGTTAGTATGGTGGCGGACGACAAAGAACGGACACTCCCACAAAACACACGCAGACCAATCACATCACTCGTTGGTGTTCAACTCTCCAGCATAAAGCACGCCCGGATGGGCTGTGTCATTCCCGGGAAGGGACGGGTTTGGCCTATCATTGAACCAGGAGAGCGCACCCATCTAATTTGTATAACTAAGCACATTACCGATCATTCCGCCACAACACACAATACAGACAAACACACCACAAACAGGGAGGGAGGGTGGGATTTCCAGAAACAAAGAGGCTGAGCCTTTGGCTAATATACCTAATATACCAGCAAGGCCACACCCCCGAGGATCCCTATAGGTTAACACTAATGACTGACACTTAACAACAAAAGTCTTTACAGGTATACTGCTCCCACACCCTCGGGGTTTACACTGGCTCAGTCAGATCGCACCTGCCTTACGCTGTCCTTCACTAGGATGCGGGAGGGTGACCTGTACTCCCAGTAGGCTGTGCCATGGTTGTCTCTTGGACTAGGCAAGCATGCCCATATTGCATTTTGGCTCAGCCAGGCTGCAGTGCAATGTTCAGGGACAGTGATTTATGATTACCTAGTGCGGCCATACCTCCCAACATTTTAAAATGTAAAGTGTGCTAAAGGTGGCGCGGCCTCGTTGACGTGTGACGTTTTAGGGGTGTTGCCCCATTTCTCGTCATGCTGGAAGCTGTCCAGTGCCCGGGAGCTGCCTCTCACAGCATGCACATCATTCATTCACTGCTGCCCTGCTATGCACAGAGTGTGCCCCCAACCAACCGCCCGCCTGCGGGACGCTGCGGCTCACGGGTGGGGCAGCGGGACAGTGCCCGAAAATTAGGACTGTCCCACTGATATCAGGGATGGTTGGGAGGTATGGTGTGACCCCCATCTTGTGTCTCTTTCACCCCACATATTATCTCTGCCCCCCTTCCCCCTATCTCCCTCTCTCTCTCTCTCTGATCTCTGGGCCTGATTCAGAGCCGCTCGCTCTGACAGAGAGCTCGCTCTGAATCAGGGCCGGGCTGGCCGCTCACATAGCTGTGGGTGGCCATAGTGCTTGCGACGAGACCCTTGTGGTAGGGTCTCGTGGCCGGAAGCCGGAATCTCACCACTGACATCACTTGTGATGTCAGTGGGGCCGCCCCCAAACGGCAGGCGTTCTCATGGGAACGCCTCCGTTTGGCTGCCACCCCCCCTGGCCCGCCCAAAAAAGGGGGCGAGCTGTCACTCAACATCGACAGCTCGCCCCCTTTGGTGCGAGACCCGGAGCGACGGAGTGCCCGTAGCTAGCCGGGTCTCGCGCATGCGCAGTGGGCTACCATCGACCCGGTTGTGAGCGCTCAGTGCTTGCGACCGGGTCGGAAACATGGCCCTCTGTCCTCTCTCCTCATTTGGATGGGGTTTGTTTGGTTGGCGCTGTGGGGGATGTTACGATTGGGGGGGGGGGGCATGTGGGGACTTTGCAGGGAGGCACCAGCTCTAATCACTAACAGGTGTCTCACCCCACCTTCCCATTTCTGTCACCACCATGCCCCCCCCAATTGGCATTGTCGGGGGGGTTGACTGCATTCTTAGCTTTGATGCATCCCGCCCTGGGAATGCAATAGAGAACAGATACAGTGGCTTGTAAATCTACTAAGGGGTGACAGGGGTGAAAACCACAGAGCGTGACATATAGTGCCGTCTCCTGTCCCATAGCCCTGCACTAGTATCTATAGTGTAGTGGCCTAGTTCACCGGCTGCTGCCGGCACTAACTGCTGGTGGGGGACTGGTAACTGTGATTTTCCCCCTTTTAAATCCTTCAGTGTTGAGGACAAATGGGACTCACTGTTAGCAGTGCTTAGTCCCACTCATCCTTAGCACTGAAGGGTTAATTTACATACTTCACCTTTGGGTGTCCTCTATCTCTTACTATTCATAGACAGATGTGCTACACTAACTTTAGGGCAGCGATGGGTGTCTCTAATATCTCTAGAAGTCCCAAAGCTAAGTGTCGATCTATTGTCAGTGACATGAATACGTTTCTGGATTGCATTGTAAACAAAACACAAAATAGTAATTACTCAAATGGGAACCACCCCTAAAGTGTTTATATCAGCGGTATATTTTTTATTTTCTACATTAAGCGGCCTATTTATCAAGCCCTTTTTTGAACCCCCAGAGGAGTCTTTCACAAATGTGCTGGCCGGGATCTAGCTCGCAGGGGCAGCGCTTTTTGCTACCGGTGTCCCTGCGAGTTACATTCAGTACATAGCGTTGGTATTATTGTAAAAAAATGAAAAAGTCAGTTGCAAGATGTACTGTTACTAATAGCGGCACTGCTGCGACTATTAATACATAGGGGATGATTCAGCTGCCGTCGCAAGTGCTGTCGCAGCAGCTAATATGTTACAGCACCATTATGGCAATGCAACAAAATGCGTCTTGCCTCATGCATGTATTACTTATCCGACCTACGTCCAAGAACGCAGCATCAGATAATTTGCAACACCAGGCTCAGTGATCCATGGGGGTCACGCAAGCCGGCTGGCCGCAGATACAACGGAGAGATCCTGGCCTCTTCCCTCCCCCCCCCACGCCTCCGTTTTGGGAAATGGAGGCCGTCGCCACAGCCTCCCCGCCCCCGCAAAAGGCAGCAGATTGTCAATCACTGCCAATTTGCTGCCACTCTGCGTGCGATCACGCAGGAACCGCACTGAACATGAAGAATATAGATCAGGGCCATAGGGCCTGATTCAGAGGCGCTTGCAAAAAGCGCTCGCTCGCTCTGAATCAGGGCGGGCCGGAGTTTTTTTTACACCAGCCTCTTAGCCGCTCACTAAGTTGTGGGTGACCACCCACAGCTTTTGCAAGCGGCTAGGTGATGGTCGCGATGGTCGCGACCATCGGGGCTTGCGACGAGACCCTTGTGGTAGGGTCTCGTTCCCGCAAGCCCCAGAGAGCTTCCTGCTCTAACAGAGCAGGAAGCTCTCCACTGACATCACTGGTGATGTCAGTGGTGCCTCCCACAAACGGCAGGCGTTGCTTCGGGAACGCCTCCATTTGTGTAGCCACCCCCCCTCCCCGCCTACCAAACGGGGCGAGCTGTCGATCAACATTTGGATGCGAGCGCCGGAGCGGGTGATTTCTCGCTCGCTCCGGGGCTTGGCGCACGCGCAGTACGCACGCCGCGCATGCGCACTGCACGGCCATCGACCCGCTTGCGAGCGCATAACGCTTGCGAGCGGGTCAGAATCAGGTCTGGATTATGAGCAGTGACATCAGAGATCGCTGATTATGAGCAGTGACATCAGAACACATCACTGATACAGATTTAGCTTACCAGAGGTAATAGGTGTATTTCAAGTACCTCTATATTACTGATTAATTAACCTGTTTGGATGTCACCAACTAGCCCGTACCTGTCCTAGTCCAAAAATGTGTTTCCGAGTCCTCTTACTTGCTGAACATCTGCACATATAAGATAACTCTGCTCCTGCAAAACCCTCAATACTCTGCTCCAGCGCTGGTAAATATGATTACAGCTGGAAGAAGGACATGTCCTATATATAGACTCTAATAAAGGACATCTTAGAAAGGCAGCTAGGAATTACTTACTTATAAATGTGTTCTTACAGAAATCAGAGAGTGAGGTAGTTTACAAAGCTGAGATGTTAAATTGCTGAGTTTTATTCTATTTGGATATTCTCCAATGCAGGTGTCCTGCTGCAACATCGTAATAAAGAAGATCCACTCTTTAGTGACCATCAGCTACAGATTTGAGAGCAGTAAGGCTGAGAAGTTACTAGTAACTACGCGTTTCGTGAAGATGTATTAATGTCTACTCAAAGTCACCTCCATCACAGTGTAGAATAGGACCTCAGTGGTAATTTCCACTAGAAGCGAATCCTAATCACACTTAGCAACTCCAAGCCCATCTCTCTTTCTTTATAATAAGGAACTTAGGGCCTGATTCAGAGCCGCTCGTAAGCGGACGCTCGTTCGCTCCGAGCGATGTTTGCCCAACTGCGCATGCGTACGGATCGTTATACGCATGCGCGAACCAGTCAGTGCGGCCGAAATTCATGTGCTCGCAAAATAGCGAATGCCTGATCATTTGAGTGACAGGAGTAGGCGTATGTGGGTGGTAACAGGGGAAGGTGCTTGAAAACGGGGAGTGGAGATCCGATCGCAGGCGTGCTTAAAGGTCAAAACGGGCGTTTTATGGGTGTCCATAATTAAAACAGCAGCGTCAGTGACCACGTCACTGGGTTATTTTATAGCCAGAACTGCTCGCAAAATTGTGGTAGCAAAAACCAACCCCAAGAATAGCGAGCAGTTCATACCCTGGTCGATGTACTCGATTAATCTAATAAATAGCGGACATGACGTAGGATGCGAGCGGCCAGGGGGCGTAGTTTCCCAAAAAACGACCGCAAGTTTTGTTCGCTCGTTCAGACCTAGAGGCGTGAACAGACCGCAAAGAGCGAACGGTTCATTTGAATAGCCACCCCTTTTTTTTGAATGAACGACCGCAAATAGCGACCGGCTCTGAATCAGGCCCTTATTTCTTAGGAAGATCATAAAGTACAAGTATAAAGTATAAAGTCCTTAAAGTCGCAGTCGGACAACCGCCAATAGTCGCTTCTGCGTTCACTTCTGAATCAGGCCCTGCGACATCTGACTGGCTGTCTCCTTCCCTTCCAGGTTCCACGGCCAGCGAGGAAACCCGACTGATAAAGGACTTATTCTCAAATTACGATAAACATTCCCGTCCGGTAAAGTCCATCAATGACATCATCGAAGTGCGGCTCAAACTCACCCTGACGAACCTCATCTCCCTGGTAAATAATAATCACCCCGATAGCTTAGGCGCTTATTACCCCCTGTGGGAACTGGCATAGGCTGGCATTGGGTCTGTGTATTTATAGAACCCATTTACACCAAGCGGGTATGTGACCTGTTCTGAGCCACCATGGTGATAGGTGGAAAATCGATTTTATTTACCATTAATACCATGAATTTCTTGAATCTATTTCCAGAAAGAGAAGGAGGAAACCATGACGACGAACGTGTGGCTACAGCTGGTGAGACGAGTGCCCACATAGCAGGGCACATTGTATTAGGATGGCACAAACTGCTCTTCTCTAAATGTTTGGTTATGGAAATGCATTAAGATGGGCGAGGCGCAAAGAGAACCCAGACATAACAGCTACATGGGAATCTGGTGCTCTCCGCCACTGAGAAATTAGAGACACAATTTGGCCATGCCCCGATCTGCCCAGCCACTCAGTGGGCACACCCCAAATTACTAGGCAACGTCTGTTCTCCTGTAGAAAACTAGGACTGCTCCATAAAAATATGAAACTTCTGTGGTTATGAGATTTCATCCTTGAAATCTGTAATTTGGGACATTTATTTTCCCCAGACAGACTGGGAATAAGAAAATGATTTGTCGTAATTATTAGGTTTTACCATATTTGGTTTAATAAAGCAAGCATGTGGGTACCTATGTGTCCCATTCCCAGCTTCTGAAATGTCTAAAACAGGGGTTCTCAAACGCGGTCCCCAAGGCACCACAACAGTTCAGGTTTTAGAGATATCCATGGTTGAGCACAGGTGGTGAAATCAAATTGACTGAGGTACTAATTAAGGGGCCTATTCATCATTGGAGGCCCTATGTCCTCCGATGATGAAGTATTGAACTTCAGTATCCAACTCGCTGCGGGGGAAACGCGATACCGGAGCAATTCATCATTGCACTGGTGCGGAGACAGCTGCTCCAAAAAGCAACTCTCTACAGACTAGCTGCGTTACTTACCTCTTTCCCGTCGTCCCAGCTACACATGCGTTACCCGAGGTCACGCATGTGCACAGCCACTGGGGAGGTAGTGAGGAGGCTGTGGAGGGATCCCTCTTCGCATCCCCGGAACTCCTTCCCATAGGAAGGAGCAGGGATCCGAGAACGAGCACCGTCTGAAGATGGCGCTTGTTCTCGGTAGCAAACTCCGAAAACTTTCAGTTTTTGGAGTTTGCTGAATATCAGGGGGTCCTTTTCGGACCCGTGATGATGAATGGCCCGGTAACTAAAATATGCGGAAACTAGCGTATCCGCATGGTTACCGGGCCATTTAGTGTTCATGAATAGGCCCCTAAGTCACCTGTGGTCAAGCATGGAGATCCTTAAAACCTGGACTGTTAGGGTGCCTTGAGGACCAAGTTTGGAAACCTCTGGTCTAATACTTTAGTGAGTGAGGGGTAACAGGATGCATAAGGTCATTTCAACTATCTTAAGAGGGAATGCCAATATCTTCCAGTGATATCTGTTATTAGTGTATGACGATGGCTCAGTATTGCCCATTACAAGTAATTGTATCTGTACATAACAGATGATATTTTTTGGGGGGTCTTGTCTGAAGACAGCTCTGCGAGGAAGATAATGTTGACGGAGGGCGCATTTCGCTGTTTTTTTGTTTACTGATTCTCCTCAGGAATGGGACGACTACCGGTTGAGCTGGAATCATTCCGAGTACGGCGACATCGCGCTTGTACGAGTGCGACACGACATGGTGTGGTTGCCGGACATTGTCCTGGAGAACAAGTAAGTCAATGTGATAGGCCGTATGGACTCCCATGATGCTCAGCTCAGGGGGGGGGGGGTCAAACATACAGGACCTGACAGCGTTTTTGACTGTAAAAATCAGGACCCCCCCAGCATACAAAAAGGGGAGTGGCCTCAATGTAAGGGGCGTGGCCTTGTGACATGCCTCTGTTTTCATTACTCTGGGGGGGGCGTGGCCCCTTCTCTCCTGGAGACCGCCCCCAGAAGCTCCTCCCACACTGTGTGAACAGATGCCGTGCGCATGGAATCTATTCATTCTGTATGAACACGCCCTTACTGTCGCTTGACCGCACTTCTAACCTCTGTCCCTCCCCCCACTTAGCACAGCACCAGCAGGCGCAAGCCCACAATGCATCTCATTCTGCGCGAGCACAGAGGCCCACGGTTCCCTAGTGCGCATGCATGAGTGGTCTCCATTTTGCAAAGAGAACAAATGCAAATTACTTTTTATGTCATACTGTACTCTGCATGAGCCCTGATGTGTACATACAAGACATAAGGTCATCTCTAACAGCATGGTTTTCTTCAGGCAGCTGGGATGGCAATAATGAGGATGTATAATATTTAACTCAGCAACCGGAAAAACTTTATCAGTCTCATACGTTTAGCTAAACTATACATATATATTCCCAATATCCCCGGTATCTCCATCCCAAACACCATGGGGTAAATTTACTAAAGTGAGAGTTTTTAGAAGTGAGTTTTAAAAGTGATGTTGCCGATAGCAACCAGTCAGATTCTACTTAACATTTAACTAGCACCTTCTAGAAGATAATGGCTAGAATCTGATTGGTTGCTGTAGGCAACATCACTTTTAAAACTCACTTCTAAAACCTCTCACTTTAGTAAATTTACCCCCATCCATCATTACCGTACATCACACAGGGCAGGTGCAATGTTTGCGGGCGCCCTAGGCAACATTTCACCATCCGCCCCGCTCCCTCCAATTCATAATAAGCCACGCATCAGCCTCCCCAGTTATATAACATGCCACATAGCAGTGTCCCAAACTCATAATATACTATATAGAATATTACACACAGCAGAGCTCCAAAATCATAATGTACCTCATAACCCTGCCGCCAATTCATTATATTCCACTCAGCCATGAATTATGACATTCATTTTTTTTCTGTGGTCTCAGCGGCGCCCTCCAGTGGCCATTGCCTAATGGTGCACCGGCCCTGACATTACACTAATTGCACCTTTACCAATGACACATGTAGCCTAACTATACACACATTAATATTATCTTCACTATTCCTATTATATTCACTATCACTAACCCAAAATATCTGTGGCTATAAGTGCACTGAAGACTCTGGGCCTGATTCAGACCCGCTCGAGAGCGCATAGCGCTCGCAAGCGGGTCGATGTTTGGTCCCTGCGCATGCGCCACCTCCAGCGTACGCAAGCGCGAGCCCCAGCGTTCGCAAGCGCAAGCCCCAGCGAGCGTCGGCAGCTCCGTCGCACCGGGGCTCACTACAAGACGGGGCGGCTGTCGATGTTGATTGACAGCTCGCCCCGGTTTGTAGACGGGAAGGGGGGGTGGCTGCACAAACGCAGGCATTCCCTTAGGAACGCCTGCCATTTGTGGGCAGAACTACTGACATCACGAGAGATGTCAGTAGTGGTCTTCCTACTCTATTAGAGCAGGAAGTCCACTCGGGCTTGCAAGTACTGAGACCATCCCGCAGGGTCTCCTCGCAAGCCCGATGGTCCTGATAATCGCGACCATTGCCAGGCCGCTCGCAAAAGCTGTGTGTGGTCACCCACAACTATTCGAGCGGCCTGGAGGCCGAAACTAAAGAAAAATAAAACGCCCTGATTCAGAGCGAGCGCACGCAAATAGCGTGCGCCTCTGTCTGTAGTGATGCTCATTTGCCCTGTAAGTAACCGGCTTTATATATATATATATTGTGTATATTTATATCTTTTTCAGCATTGACGGACAGTTTGATGTGGCGTATTACGCCAATGTCCTTGTGTACAGCACTGGGTACATGTACTGGCTCCCGCCAGCTATCTTCCGGAGTACCTGCAGCGTTGAGGTCACTTACTTCCCTTTTGACTGGCAGAACTGCTCTCTGGTGTTCAGGTGAGGAGCAAATAAACCTTCCAAATCCAGACCTAGAACGCTAGAAGTTCTACTGTACAAGTGTCTCCAAGGCCAAAACTTGCACTTGTGTGGCCCCATGAGCCCGGAGAGACAGGTCAGGGAATGCACGCACCAGTAGTATACAGTATGCACCAGTAGTATACAGTATGCACGCACCAGTAGTATACAGCATGCACACACTAGTAGTATACAGTATGCACCCACCAGTAGTATACAGTATGCACGCACCAGTAGTATACAGTATGCACGCACCAGTAGTATATACAGCATGCACGCACCAGTAGTATACAGCATGCACACACTAGTAGTATACAGTATGCACCCACCAGTAGTATACAGTATGCACGCACCAGTAGTATACAGCATGCACGCACCAGTAGTATACAGTATGCACGCACCAGTAGTATACAGCATGCACGCACCAGTAGTATATACAGCATGCACGCACCAGTAGTATATACAGCATGCACGCACCAGTAGTATACAGTATGCACGCACCAGTAGTATACAGTATGCACGCACCAGTAGTATACAGTATACACACACCAGTAGTATACAGTATGTACTATGCACCCACCAGTAGTATACAGTATGCACACACCAGTAGTATACAGTATGCACACACCAGTAGTATATAGTATGCACACACCAGTATTATACAGTATGCACACACCAGTAGTATACAGTATGCACACACCAGTAGTATACAGCATGCACGCACCAGTACTATACAGTATGTACGCACCAGTAGTATACAGTATGCACGCACCAGTAGTATATACAGTATGCACCCACCAGTAGTATAAACAGTATGCACCCACCAGTAGTATATACAGTATGCACCCACCAGTAGTATATACAGTATGCACGCACCAGTAGTATTCAGTATGCACCCACCAGTAGTATTCAGTATGCACCCACCAGTAGTATACAGCATGTACTATGCACCCACCAGTAGTATACAGTATGCACACACCAGTAGTATTCAGTATGCATGCACCAGTAGTATACAGTATGCACGCACCAGTAGTATACAGTATGCACACACCAGTAGTATACAGTATGTACTATGCACCCACCAGTAGTATACAGTATGCACACACCAGTAGTATACAGTATGCATGCACCAGTAGTATACAGTATGCACACACCAGTATTATACAGTATGCACACACCAGTAGTATACAGTATGCATGCACCAGTAGTATACAGTATGCACACACCAGTATTATACAGTATGCACACACCAGTAGTATACAGTATGCACACACCAGTAGTATATACAGTATGCACCCACCAGTAGTATATACAGTATGCACCCACCAGTAGTATATACAGTATGCATGCACCAGTAGTATACAGTATGCACACACCAGTAGTATACAGTATGTACTATGCACCCACCAGTAGTATACAGTATGCACACACCAGTAGTATATACAGTATGCACCCACCAGTAGTATATACAGTATGCACGCACCAGTAGTATATACAGTATGTACGCACCAGTAGTATACAGTATGCACCCACCAGTAGTATACAGTATGCACACACCAGTAGTATACAGTATGCACACACCAGTAGTATATAGCATGCACACACCAGTAGTATACAGTATGTACTATGCACACACCAGTAGTATACAATATGCACGCACCAGTAGTAAATACAGTATTCGCGCACCAGTATTATATAGTATACACGCACCAATAGTATACAGTATGCACGTCCTAGTAGTATACAGCAGTAGAGTTGTGTACAATGTAGCATAGCAGGCCCCCTTGAGAGGCAGCCTACTTAGACATGGCCAGACAGAAGGCATTTTCTTCGCGGGTCCCCACCACCTGCTGTAATGATGTACGCTCTTGAGGACATCATCACTATTTTTAATTACTGTATGATCTTTTTTTTTTTTTTTTTAAACTGTGTTTCCCCCTGTGCCCAGACGGCATTACTCTGCCACCATCCTTTAGATCAGCTTATCTGCCATTTTACCAATTGGGCGTACCTTATTATTAGCTTATCTGTAATTTTACCAATTGGGTGTACCTTACTGTCAGCTTTTCTGTAATTTTACCAATTGGGCGTACCCTACTGTTAGGTTTTTTGTCATTTTACCAATTGGGTGTACCTTACTGTTAGCTTTTTTTTGTAATTTTACCAATTGGATGTACCTTACTGTTAGCTTTTTTTTTGTAATTTTACCAATTGGATGTACTTCATCTGCAATTTTGAGAAAAAAGGAGTAGGATACCTGCGCACTGAGAATGGGTGTGGTAATAGCGAGCTGCAGTAAAATATAACAGCTGACTCTATGACAGGAGACAGTTTATCTGCAAATTGACTAATTGGCCGTACCCTACTGACAGGAGGCTGGCCAATCTGAGAGACGGAGTAGAGTGCACCGAGCCAACCAATCAGGAATAGACTTGACTGGACTAAACGCTCAGCTATTTTGTCTCTGGCCGGATATTGGTGCAGACCTCCCTCTTGCAAACAAGTTACCTTTCATCACAGTGGTTATTACACAATAATGTTTCACATCAGGGAGTGGTTCTAGCCACAGGAAGCCAAGCATTTCCTAAAATTGTGATTAAAACACAATAAACAGTGTTCTGTTATTCCCTAATATTTGCATAAGTTATCATTGGGACAGTTTCCCTTTTATCTTTACCTCACACACCAAACAAATTAATGTAGTGGTCAAGGTAGCACCATCCTCTTATCTAACTGTGGCAAATTTCCATGTGATTTCTGGTCTCAACAACTATGCTCTAGGCAGACTGCCTCAGAAATCAATACATTCTATAAACAGTATTTTCAATAATATATAGCAACTACAATATACTGACAAAATATTAGTGTCATGTGAGTACCATGGCAACCACAGTCAAATGTCACATCAAGTAAAAAGCAGAGAAGTTTTGGAGTATCCTTTCTGAGCTCAGTTACACCCTCCTTCTCCCACCTCTGCCGAAACATGACATGCTGAGAGTCTGTATGTATGACTGGCAGCCATACTTGTTTTCCCACCAGAGAGATCATGAAAAGGAGATAATGATTATTAGGAGGACAGCATAGAAAAAATAACTTCCCATGCATGCTCAAAAGGTACTTCCCTTGCTATTTATAGAATAAAAACCTATGTGGCATTGCTGCTTCAATCACACGGACATATTAAAAAGTTTGGGTGCTGAACGGATTGAAGGATTGTGAAATATTATGCAAAGATCCACATTGCATTATGGTAATATGCCTCCAAGGGGTCCATAAGGGAATAACCTATGAATAGTTCATGGTCACAGTAACAGCCTTACCTTTACAAAATGGATTGTTATATTGCAGCATTTATACTACTGTATAACGTTTTTATCTCCTCCCATCCGGCCCAGACTGTCTTCTGCAAATCTAAGGAGTCTCTCTCTCCCTGCAGATCTCAAACATACAATGCGAAAGAGATTGACCTGCAGCTGGCCTACGCAGATAGTGGTGGACCTATGGAATGGGTTGATATTGACCCAGAGGCATTCACAGGTAATTCCGGCTGGTCACAGCATTTGTTTGCACTAATGTTGTCAATGTCCCACTCGGCCGTCCTCCACCCAGATTGACTTACTTGGTCTGTTCTAATCCATCCAGGCTTTCTATTCTGTCTGTATTCCTCCACCCAGATTGTCCTACTCTGTCTGTCCTCCTCCATCCAAATTGTACTACTCTATCTGCTCTCTTCCACCCAGGCTGTCCTACTCTGTCTGTCCTCCTCCACCCAGGCTGTCTTACTCTGTCTGTCCTCCACCACCCAGGCTGTCCTACTCTGTCTGTCCTCCTCCACCCAGGCTGTCCTTCTCTGTCTGTCCTCCTCCACACAGGCTGTCCTTCTCTGTCTGTCCTCCACCCAGGTTGTCCTGCTCTGTCTGTCCTCCACCACCCAGGCTGTCCTTCTCTGTCTGTCCTCCTCCACACAGGCTGTCCTTCTCTGTCTGTCCTCCTCCACCCAGGCTTCCCTTCTCTGTCTGTCCTCCTCCACCCAGGTTGTCCTTCTCTGTCTGTCCTCCTCCACGCAGGCTGTCCTTCTCGGTCTGTCCTCCTCCACACAGGCTGTCCTTCTCTGTCTGTCCTCCACCACCCAGGTTGTCCAGCTCTGTCTGTCCTCCACCACCCAGGCTGTCCTACTCTGTCTGTCCTCCTCCACCCAGGCTGTCCTTCTCTGTCTGTCCTCCTCCACACAGGCTGTCCTTCTCTGTCTGTCCCCCTCCACCCAGGCTGTCCTTCTCTGTCTGTCCTCCTCCACACAGGCTGTCCTTCTCTGTCTGTCCTCCACCCAGGTTGTCCTGCTCTGTCTGTCCTCCACCACCCAGGCTGTCCTTCTCTGTCTGTCCTCCTCCACACAGGCTGTCCTTCTCTGTCTGTCCTCCTCCACCCGGGCTGTCCTTCTCTGTCTGTCCTCCTCCACCCGGGCTGTCCTTCTCTGTCTGTCCTCCTCCACCTGGGCTGTCCTTCTCTGTCTGTCCTCCTCTACACAGGCTGTCCTTCTCTGTCTGTCCTCCTGCACCTGGGCTGTCCTTCTCTGTCTGTCCTCTTCTACACAGGCTGTCCTTCTCTGTCTGTCCTCCTCCACCCGGGCTGTCCTTCTCTGTCTGTCCTCCTCTACACAGGCTGTCCTACTCTGTCTGTCCTCCTCCACACAGGCTGTCTTTCTCTGTCTGTCCTCCTCCACACAGGCTGTCCTTCTCTGTCTGTCCTCCTCCCAGGTTGTCCTACTCTGTCTGTCCTCCTCCACCCGGGCTGTCCTATGTCTGTCCTCCTCCACAGAGGCTGTCCTTCTCTGTCTGTCCTCCTCCACCCAGGCTGTCCTTCTCTGTCTGTCCTCCTCCACCCAGGCTGTCCTTCTCTGTCTGTCCTCCTCCACCTGGGCTGTCCTTCTCTGTCTGTCCTCCTCTACACAGGCTGACCTTCTCTGTCTGTCCTCCTGCACCCGGGCTGTCCTTCTCTGTCTGTCCTCTTCTACACAGGCTGTCCTTCTCTGTCTGTCCTCCTCCACCCGGGCTGTCCTTCTCTGTCTGTCCTCCTCTACACAGGCTGTCTTTCTCTGTCTGTCCTCCTCCACACAGGCTGTCCTTCTCTGTCTGTCCTCCTCCACCCGGGCTGTCCTTCTCTGTCCTCCTCCACCCGGGCTGTCCTTCTCTGTCTGTCCTCCTCCACCTGGGCTGTCCTTCTCTGTCTGTCCTCCTCTACACAGGCTGTCCTTCTCTGTCTGTCCTCCTGCACCCGGGCTGTCCTTCTCTGTCTGTCCTCTTCTAAACAGGCTGTCCTTCTCTGTCTGTCCTCCTCCACCCAGGCTGTCCTTCTCTGTCTGTCCTCCTCCACCCAGGCTGTCCTTCACTGTCTGTCCCCCTCCACCCAGGCTGTCCTTCTCTGTCTGTCCTCCTCCACACAGGCTGTCCTTCTCTGTCTGTCCTCCACCCAGGTTGTCCTGCTCTGTCTGTCCTCCACCACCCAGGCTGTCCTTCTCTGTCTGTCCTCCACCCAGGTTGTCCTGCTCTGTCTGTCCTTCACCACCCAGGCTGTCCTTCTCTGTCTGTCCTCCTCCACACAGGCTGTCCTTCTCTGTCTGTCCTCCTCCACCCAGGCTTCCCTTCTCTGTCTGTCCTCCTCCACCCAGGCTGTCCTTCTCTGTCTGTCCTCCACCTGGGCTGTCCTTCTCTGTCTGTCCTCCTCTACACAGGCTGTCCTTCTCTGTCTGTCCTCCTGCACCCGGGCTGTCCTTCTCTGTCTGTCCTCTTCTACACAGGCTGTCCTTCTCTGTCTGTCCTCCTCCACCCGGGCTGTCCTTCTCTGTCTGTCCTCCTCTACACAGGCTGTCCTACTCTGTCTGTCCTCCTCCACACAGGCTGTCTTTCTCTGTCTGTCCTCCTCCACACAGGCTGTCCTTCTCTGTCTGTCCTCCTCCACACAGGCTGTCCTTCTCTGTCTGTCCTCCTCCACACAGGCTGTCCTTCTCTGTCTGTCCTCCACCCAGGTTGTCCTGCTCTGTCTGTCCTCCACCACCCAGGCTGTCCTTCTCTGTCTGTCCTCCTCCACACAGGCTGTCCTTCTCTGTCTGTCCTCCTCCACCCAGGCTTCCCTTCTCTGTCTATCCTCCTCCACCCAGGCTGTCCTTCTCTGTCTGTCCTCCACCTGGGCTGTCCTTCTCTGTCTGTCCTCCTCTACACAGGCTGTCCTTCTCTGTCTGTCCTCCTGCACCCGGGCTGTCCTTCTCTGTCTGTCCTCTTCTACACAGGCTGTCCTTCTCTGTCTGTCCTCCTCCACCCGGGCTGTCCTTCTCTGTCTGTCCTCCTCTACACAGGCTGTCCTACTCTGTCTGTCCTCCTCCACACAGGCTGTCTTTCTCTGTCTGTCCTCCTCCACACAGGCTGTCCTTCTCTGTCTGTCCTCCTCCACACAGGCTGTCCTTCTCTGTCTGTCCTCCACACAGGCTGTCCTTCTCTGTCTGTCCTCCTCCACCCAGGCTTCCCTTCTCTGTCTGTCCTCCTCCACCCAGGCTGTCCTTCTCTGTCTGTCCTCCACCTGGGCTGTCCTTCTCTGTCTGTCCTCCTCTACACAGGCTGACCTTCTCTGTCTGTCCTCCTGCACCCGGGCTGTCCTTCTCTGTCTGTCCTCTTCTACACAGGCTGTCCTTCTCTGTCTGTCCTCCTCCACCCGGGCTGTCCTTCTCTGTCTGTCTTCCTCTACACAGGCTGTCTTTCTCTGTCTGTCCTCCTCCACACAGGCTGTCCTTCTCTGTCTGTCCCCCTCCACCCAGGCTGTCCTTCTCTGTCTGTCCTCCTCCACACAGGCTGTCCTTCTCTGTCTGTCCTCCACCCAGGTTGTCCTGCTCTGTCTGTCCTCCTCCACCCGGGCTGTCCTACTCTGTCTATCCTCCACCACCAGGGCTATCCTACTCTGTCTGTCCTCCTCCACACAGGCTGTCCTTCTCTGTCTGTCCTCCTCCACCCAGGTTGTCCTTCTCTGTCTGTCCTCCTACACGCAGGCTGTCCTTCTCTGTCTGTCCTCCTCCACACAGGCTGTCCTTCTCTGTCTGTCCTCCACCCAGGTTGTCCTGCTCTGTCTGTCCTCCACCACCCAGGCTGTCCTTCTCTGTCTGTCCTCCTCCACACAGGCTGTCCTTCTCTGTCTGTCCTCCTCCACCCAGGCTGCCCTTCTCTGTCTGTCCTCCTCCACACAGGCTGTCCTTCTCTGTCTGTCCTCCACCCAGGTTGTCCTGCTCTGTCTGTCCTCCACCACCCAGGCTGTCCTTCTCTGTCTGTCCTCCTCCACACAGGCTGTCCTTCTCTGTCTGTCCTCCTCCACCCGGGCTGTCCTTCTCTGTCGGTCCTCCTCCACCCGGGCTGTCCTTCTCTGTCTGTCCTCCTCCACCTGGGCTGTCCTTCTCTGTCTGTCCTCCTCTACACAGGCTGTCCTTCTCTGTCTGTCCTCCTGCACCCGGGCTGTCCTTCTCTGTCTGTCCTCTTCTACACAGGCTGTCCTACTCTGTCTGTCCTCCTCCACACAGGCTGTCTTTCTCTGTCTGTCCTCCTCCACACAGGCTGTCCTTCTCTGTCTGTCCTCCTCCCAGGTTGTCCTACTCTGTCTGTCCTCCTCCACCCGGGCTGTCCTATGTCTGTCCTCCTCCACAGAGGCTGTCCTTCTCTGTCTGTCCTCCTCCACCCAGGCTGTCCTTCTCTGTCTGTCCTCCTCCACCCAGGCTGTCCTTCTCTGTCTGTCCTCCTCCACCTGGGCTGTCCTTCTCTGTCTGTCCTCCTCTACACAGGCTGACCTTCTCTGTCTGTCCTCCTGCACCCGGGCTGTCCTTCTCTGTCTGTCCTCTTCTACACAGGCTGTCTTTCTCTGTCTGTCCTCCTCCACCCGGGCTGTCCTTCTCTGTCTGTCCTCCTCTACACAGGCTGTCTTTCTCTGTCTGTCCTCCTCCACCCAGGCTGTCCTTCTCTGTCTGCCTCCTCCACACAGGCTGTCCTTCTCTGTCTGTCCTCCACCCAGGTTGTCCTGCTCTGTCTGTCCTCCACCACCCAGGCTGTCCTTCTCTGTCTGTCCTCCAACCAGGTTGTCCTGCTCTGTCTGTCCTCCACCACCCAGGCTGTCCTTCTCTGTCTGTCCTCCTCCACACAGGCTGTCCTTCTCTGTCTGTCCTCCTCCACCCAGGCTTCCCTTCTCTGTCTGTCCTCCTCCACCCAGGCTGTCCTTCTCTGTCTGTCCTCCACCTGGGCTGTCCTTCTCTGTCTGTCCTCCTCTACACAGGCTGTCCTTCTCTGTCTGTCCTCCTGCACCCGGGCTGTCCTTCTCTGTCTGTCCTCCTCCACACAGGCTGTCCTTCTCTGTCTGTCCTCCTCCACACAGGCTGTCCTTCTCTGTCTGTCCTCCTCCACACAGGCTGTCCTTCTCTGTCTGTCCTCCTCCACACAGGCTGTCCTTCTCTGTCTGTCCTCCACCCAGGTTGTCCTGCTCTGTCTGTCCTCCACCACCCAGGCTGTCCTTCTCTGTCTGTCCTCCTCCACACAGGCTGTCCTTCTCTGTCTGTCCTCCTCCACCCAGGCTTCCCTTCTCTGTCTGTCCTCCTCCACCCAGGCTGTCCTTCTCTGTCTGTCCTCCACCTGGGCTGTCCTTCTCTGTCTGTCCTCCTCTACACAGGCTGTCCTTCTCTGTCTGTCCTCCTGCACCCGGGCTGTCCTTCTCTGTCTGTCCTCTTCTACACAGGCTGTCCTTCTCTGTCTGTCCTCCTCCACCCAGGCTGTCCTTCTCTGTCTGTCCTCCTCCACCCAGGCTGTCCTTCTCTGTCTGTCCTCCTCCACCTGGGCTGTCCTTCTCTGTCTGTCCTCCTCTACACAGGCTGACCTTCTCTGTCTGTCCTCCTGCACCCGGGCTGTCCTTCTCTGTCTGTCCTCTTCTACACAGGCTGTCCTTCTCTGTCTGTCCTCCTCCACCCGGGCTGTCCTTCTCTGTCTGTCCTCCTCTACACAGGCTGTCTTTCTCTGTCTGTCCTCCTCCACACAGGCTGTCCTTCTCTGTCTGTCCTCCTCCACCCGGGCTGTCCTTCTCTGTCTGTCCTCCTCCACCCGGGCTGTCCTTCTCTGTCTGTCCTCCTCCACCTGGGCTGTCCTTCTCTGTCTGTCCTCCTCTACACAGGCTGTCCTTCTCTGTCTGTCCTCCTGCACCCGGGCTGTCCTTCTCTGTCTGTCCTCTTCTACACAGGCTGTCCTTCTCTGTCTGTCCTCCTCCACCCAGGCTGTCCTTCTCTGTCTGTCCTCCTCCACCCAGGCTGTCCTTCACTGTCTGTCCCCCTCCACCCAGGCTGTCCTTCTCTGTCTGTCCTCCTCCACACAGGCTGTCCTCTGTCTGTCCTCCACCCAGGTTGTCCTGCTCTGTCTGTCCTCCACCACCCAGGCTGTCCTTCTCTGTCTGTCCTCCACCCAGGTTGTCCTGCTCTGTCTGTCCTCCACCACCCAGGCTGTCCTTCTCTGTCTGTCCTCCTCCACACAGGCTGTCCTTCTCTGTCTGTCCTCCTCCACCCAGGCTTCCCTTCTCTGTCTGTCCTCCTCCACCCAGGCTGTCCTTCTCTGTCTATCCTCCACCTGGGCTGTCCTTCTCTGTCTGTCCTCCTCTACACAGGCTGTCCTTCTCTGTCTGTCCTCCTGCACCCGGGCTGTCCTTCTCTGTCTGTCCTCTTCTACACAGGCTGTCCTTCTCTGTCTGTCCTCCTCCACCCGGGCTGTCCTTCTCTGTCTGTCCTCCTCTACACAGGCTGTCCAACTCTGTCTGTCCTCCTCCACACAGGCTGTCTTTCTCTGTCTGTCCTCCTCCACACAGGCTGTCCTTCTCTGTCTGTCCTCCTCCACACAGGCTGTCCTTCTCTGTCTGTCCTCCTCCACACAGGCTGTCCTTCTCTGTCTGTCCTCCACCCAGGTTGTCCTGCTCTGTCTGTCCTCCACCACCCAGGCTGTCCTTCTCTGTCTGTCCTCCTCCACACAGGCTGTCCTTCTCTGTCTGTCCTCCTCCACCCAGGCTGTCCTTCTCTGTCTGTCCTCCTCTACACAGGCTGTCCTACTCTGTCTGTCCTCCTCCACACAGGCTGTCTTTCTCTGTCTGTCCTCCTCCACCCAGGCTGTCCTTCTCTGTCTGTCCTCCTCCACACAGGCTGTCCTTCTCTGTCTGTCCTCCTCCACACAGGCTGTCCTTCTCTGTCTGTCCTCCACCCAGGTTGTCCTGCTCTGTCTGTCCTCCACCACCCAGGCTGTCCTTCTCTGTCTGTCCTCCTCCACACAGGCTGTCCTTCTCTGTCTGTCCTCCTCCACCCAGGCTTCCCTTCTCTGTCTGTCCTCCTCCACCTAGGCTGTCCTTCTCTGTCTGTCCTCCACCTGGGCTGTCCTTCTCTGTCTGTCCTCCTCTACACAGGCTGTCCTTCTCTGTCTGTCCTCCTGCACCCGGGCTGTCCTTCTCTGTCTGTCCTCTTCTACACAGGCTGTCCTTCTCTGTCTGTCCTCCTCCACCCAGGCTGTCCTTCTCTGTCTGTCCTCCTCCACCCAGGCTGTCCTTCTCTGTCTGTCCTCCTCCACCTGGGCTGTCCTTCTCTGTCTGTCCTCCTCTACACAGGCTGACCTTCTCTGTCTGTCCTCCTGCACCCGGGCTGTCCTTCTCTGTCTGTCCTCTTCTACACAGGCTGTCCTTCTCTGTCTGTCCTCCTCCACCCGGGCTGTCCTTCTCTGTCTGTCCTCCTCTACACAGGCTGTCTTTCTCTGTCTGTCCTCCTCCACACAGGCTGTCCTTCTCTGTCTGTCCTCCTCCACCCGGGCTGTCCTTCTCTGTCTGTCCTCCTCCACCCGGGCTGTCCTTTTCTGTCTGTCCTCCTCCACCTGGGCTGTCCTTCTCTGTCTGTCCTCCTCTACACAGGCTGTCCTTCTCTGTCTGTCCTCCTGCACCCGGGCTGTCCTTCTCTGTCTGTCCTCTTCTACACAGGCTGTCCTTCTCTGTCTGTCCTCCTCCACCCAGGCTGTCCTTCTCTGTCTGTCCTCCTCCACCCAGGCTGTCCTTCACTGTCTGTCCCCCTCCACCCAGGCTGTCCTTCTCTGTCTGTCCTCCTCCACACAGGCTGTCCTTCTCTGTCTGTCCTCCACCCAGGTTGTCCTGCTCTGTCTGTCTTCCACCACCCAGGCTGTCCTTCTCTGTCTGTCCTCCACCCAGGTTGTCCTGCTCTGTCTGTCCTCCACCACCCAGGCTGTCCTTCTCTGTCTGTCCTCCTCCACACAGGCTGTCCTTCTCTGTCTGTCCTCCTCCACCCAGGCTTCCCTTCTCTGTCTGTCCTCCTCCACCCAGGCTGTCCTTCTCTGTCTATCCTCCACCTGGGCTGTCCTTCTCTGTCTGTCCTCCTCTACACAGGCTGTCCTTCTCTGTCTGTCCTCCTGCACCCGGGCTGTCCTTCTCTGTCTGTCCTCTTCTACACAGGCTGTCCTTCTCTGTCTGTCCTCCTCCACCCGGGCTGTCCTTCTCTGTCTGTCCTCCTCTACACAGGCTGTCCTACTCTGTCTGTCCTCCTCCACACAGGCTGTCTTTCTCTGTCTGTCCTCCTCCACACAGGCTGTCCTTCTCTGTCTGTCCTCCTCCACACAGGCTGTCCTTCTCTGTCTGTCCTCCTCCACACAGGCTGTCCTTCTCTGTCTGTCCTCCACCCAGGTTGTCCTGCTCTGTCTGTCCTCCACCACCCAGGCTGTCCTTCTCTGTCTGTCCTCCTCCACACAGGCTGTCCTTCTCTGTCTGTCCTCCTCCACCCAGGCTTCCCTTCTCTGTCTGTCCTCCTCCACCCAGGCTGTCCTTCTCTGTCTGTCCTCCACCTGGGCTGTCCTTCTCTGTCTGTCCTCCTCTACACAGGCTGTCCTTCTCTGTCTGTCCTCCTGCACCCGGGCTGTCCTTCTCTGTCTGTCCTCTTCTACACAGGCTGTCCTTCTCTGTCTGTCCTCCTCCACCCGGGCTGTCCTTCTCTGTCTGTCCTCCTCTACACAGGCTGTCCTACTCTGTCTGTCCTCCTCCACACAGGCTGTCTTTCTCTGTCTGTCCTCCTCCACACAGGCTGTCCTTCTCTGTCTGTCCTCCTCCACACAGGCTGTCCTTCTCTGTCTGTCCTCCACACAGGCTGTCCTTCTCTGTCTGTCCTCCTCCACCCAGGCTTCCCTTCTCTGTCTGTCCTCCTCCACCCAGGCTGTCCTTCTCTGTCTGTCCTCCACCTGGGCTGTCCTTCTCTGTCTGTCCTCCTCTACACAGGCTGACCTTCTCTGTCTGTCCTCCTGCACCCGGGCTGTCCTTCTCTGTCTGTCCTCTTCTACACAGGCTGTCCTTCTCTGTCTGTCCTCCTCCACCCGGGCTGTCCTTCTCTGTCTGTCTTCCTCTACACAGGCTGTCTTTCTCTGTCTGTCCTCCTCCACACAGGCTGTCCTTCTCTGTCTGTCCCCCTCCACCAAGGCTGTCCTTCTCTGTCTGTCCTCCTCCACACAGGCTGTCCTTCTCTGTCTGTCCTCCACCCAGGTTGTCCTGCTCTGTCTGTCCTCCTCCACCCGGGCTGTCCTACTCTGTCTATCCTCCACCACCAGGGCTATCCTACTCTGTCTGTCCTCCTCCACACAGGCTGTCCTTCTCTGTCTGTCCTCCTCCACCCAGGTTGTCCTTCTCTGTCTGTCCTCCTCCACGCAGGCTGTCCTTCTCTGTCTGTCCTCCTCCACACAGGCTGTCCTTCTCTGTCTGTCCTCCACCCAGGTTGTCCTGCTCTGTCTGTCCTCCACCACCCAGGCTGTCCTTCTCTGTCTGTCCTCCTCCACACAGGCTGTCCTTCTCTGTCTGTCCTCCTCCACCCAGGCTGCCCTTCTCTGTCTGTCCTCCTCCACACAGGCTGTCCTTCTCTGTCTGTCCTCCACCCAGGTTGTCCTGCTCTGTCTGTCCTCCACCACCCAGGCTGTCCTTCTCTGTCTGTCCTCCTCCACACAGGCTGTCCTTCTCTGTCTGTCCTCCTCCACCCGGGCTGTCCTTCTCTGTCTGTCCTCCTCCACCCGGGCTGTCCTTCTCTGTCTGTCCTCCTCCACCTGGGCTGTCCTTCTCTGTCTGTCCTCCTCTACACAGGCTGTCCTTCTCTGTCTGTCCTCCTGCACCCGGGCTGTCCTTCTCTGTCTGTCCTCTTCTACACAGGCTGTCCTACTCTGTCTGTCCTCCTCCACACAGGCTGTCTTTCTCTGTCTGTCCTCCTCCACACAGGCTGTCCTTCTCTGTCTGTCCTCCTCCCAGGTTGTCCTACTCTGTCTGTCCTCCTCCACCCGGGCTGTCCTATGTCTGTTCTCCTCCACAGAGGCTGTCCTTCTCTGTCTGTCCTCCTCCACCCAGGCTGTCCTTCTCTGTCTGTCCTCCTCCACCCAGGCTGTCCTTCTCTGTCTGTCCTCCTCCACCTGGGCTGTCCTTCTCTGTCTGTCCTCCTCTACACAGGCTGACCTTCTCTGTCTGTCCTCCTGCACCCGGGCTGTCCTTCTCTGTCTGTCCTCTTCTACACAGGCTGTCCTTCTCTGTCTGTCCTCCTCCACCCGGGCTGTCCTTTTCTGTCTGTCCTCCTCTACACAGGCTGTCTTTCTCTGTCTGTCCTCCTCCACACAGGCTGTCCTTCTCTGTCTGTCCTCCTCCACCCGGGCTGTCCTTCTCTGTCTGTCCTCCTCCACCCGGGCTGTCCTTCTCTGTCTGTCCTCCTCCACCTGGGCTGTCCTTCTCTGTCTGTCCTCCTCTACACAGGCTGTCCTTCTCTGTCTGTCCTCCTGCACCCGGGCTGTCCTTCTCTTTCTGTCCTCTTCTACACAGGCTGTCCTTCTCTGTCTGTCCTCCTCCACCCAGGCTGTCCTTCACTGTCTGTCCCCCTCCACCCAGGCTGTCCTTCTCTGTCTGTCCTCCTCCACACAGGCTGTCCTTCTCTGTCTGTCCTCCACCCAGGTTGTCCTGCTCTGTCTGTCCTCCACCACCCAGGCTGTGCTTCTCTGTCTGTCCTCCACCCAGGTTGTCCTGCTCTGTCTGTCCTCCACCACCCAGGCTGTCCTTCTCTGTCTGTCCTCCTCCACACAGGCTGTCCTTCTCTGTCTGTCCTCCTCCACCCAGGCTTCCCTTCTCTGTCTGTCCTCCTCCACCCAGGCTGTCCTTCTCTGTCTGTCCTCCACCTGGGCTGTCCTTCTCTGTCTGTCCTCCTCTACACAGGCTGTCCTTCTCTGTCTGTCCTCCTGCACCCGGGCTGTCCTTCTCTGTCTGTCCTCTTCTACACAGGCTGTCCTTCTCTGTCTGTCCTCCTCCACCCGGGCTGTCCTTCTCTGTCTGTCCTCCTCTACACAGGCTGTCCTACTCTGTCTGTCCTCCTCCACACAGGCTGTCTTTCTCTGTCTGTCCTCCTCCACACAGGCTGTCCTTCTCTGTCTGTCCTCCTCCACACATGCTGTCCTTCTCTGTCTGTCCTCCTCCACACAGGCTGTCCTTCTCTGTCTGTCCTCCACCCAGGTTGTCCTGCTCTGTCTGTCCTCCACCACCCAGGCTGTCCTTCTCTGTCTGTCCTCCTCCACACAGGCTGTCCTTCTCTGTCTGTCCTCCTCCACACAGGCTTCCCTTCTCTGTCTGTCCTCCTCCACCCAGGCTGTCCTTCTCTGTCTGTCCTCCACCTGGGCTGTCCTTCTCTGTCTGTCCTCCTCTACACAGGCTGTCCTTCTCTGTCTGTCCTCCTGCACCCGGGCTGTCCTTCTCTGTCTGTCCTCTTCTACACAGGCTGTCCTTCTCTGTCTGTCCTCCTCCACCCGGGCTGTCCTTCTCTGTCTGTCCTCCTCTACACAGGCTGTCCTACTCTGTCTGTCCTCCTCCACACAGGCTGTCTTTCTCTGTCTGTCCTCCTCCACACAGGCTGTCCTTCTCTGTCTGTCCTCCTCCACACAGGCTGTCCTTCTCTGTCTGTCCTCCTCCACTCAGGCTTCCCTTCTCTGTCTGTCCTCCTCCACCCAGGCTGTCCTTCTCTGTCTGTCCTCCACCAGGGCTGTCCTTCTCTGTCTGTCCTCCTCTACACAGGCTGACCTTCTCTGTCTGTCCTCCTGCACCCGGGCTGTCCTTCTCTGTCTGTCCTCTTCTACACAGGCTGTCCTTCTCTGTCTGTCCTCCTCCACCCGGGCTGTCCATCTCTGTCTGTCTTCCTCTACACAGGCTGTCTTTCTCTGTCTGTCCTCCTCCACACAGGCTGTCCTTCTCTGTCTGTCCCCCTCCACCCAGGCTGTCCTTCTCTGTCTGTCCTCCTCCACACAGGCTGTCCTTCTCTGTCTGTCCTCCACCCAGGTTGTCCTGCTCTGTCTGTCCTCCTCCACCCGGGCTGTCCTACTCTGTCTATCCTCCACCACCAGGGCTATCCTACTCTGTCTGTCCTCCTCCACACAGGCTGTCCTTCTCTGTCTGTCCTCCTCCACCCAGGTTGTCCTTCTCTGTCTGTCCTCCTCCACGCAGGCTGTCCTTCTCTGTCTGTCCTCCTCCACACTAGCTGTCCTTCTCTGTCTGTCCTCCACCCAGGTTGTCCTGCTCTGTCTGTCCTCCACCACCCAGGCTGTCCTTCTCTGTCTGTCCTCCTCCACACAGGCTGTCCTTCTCTGTCTGTCCTCCTCCACCCAGGCTGCCCTTCTCTGTCTGTCCTCCTCCACACAGGCTGTCCTTCTCTGTCTGTCCTCCACCCAGGTTGTCCTGCTCTGTCTGTCCTCCACCACCCAGGCTGTCCTTCTCTGTCTGTCCTCCTCCACACAGGCTGTCCTTCTCTGTCTGTCCTCCTCCACCCGGGCTGTCCTTCTCTGTCTGTCCTCCTCCACCCGGGCTGTCCTTCTCTGTCTGTCCTCCTCCACCTGGGCTGTCCTTCTCTGTCTGTCCTCCTCTACACAGGCTGTCCTTCTCTGTCTGTCCTCCTGCACCCGGGCTGTCCTTCTCTGTCTGTCCTCTTCTACACAGGCTGTCCTTCTCTGTCTGTCCTCCTCCACCCGGGCTGTCCTTCTCTGTCTGTCCTCCTCTACACAGGCTGTCCTACTCTGTCTGTCCTCCTCCACACAGGCTGTCTTTCTCTGTCTGTCCTCCTCCACACAGGCTGTCCTTCTCTGTCTGTCCTCCTCCCAGGCTGTCCTACTCTGTCTGTCCTCCTCCACCCGGGCTGTCCTATGTCTGTCCTCCTCCACACAGGCTGTCCTTCTCTGTCTGTCCTCCTCCACCCAGGCTGTCCTTCTCTGTCTGTCCTCCTCCACCCAGGCTGTCCTTCTCTGTCTGTCCTCCTCCACCTGGGCTGTCCTTCTCTGTCTGTCCTCCTCTACACAGGCTGACCTTCTCTGTCTGTCCTCCTGCACCCGGGCTGTCCTTCTCTGTCTGTCCTCTTCTACACAGGCTGTCCTTCTCTGTCTGTCCTCCTCCACCCGGGCTGTCCTTCTCTGTCTGTCCTCCTCTACACAGGCTGTCTTTCTCTGTCTGTCCTCCTCCACACAGGCTGTCCTTCTCTGTCTGTCCCCCTCCACCCAGGCTGTCCTTCTCTGTCTGTCCTCCTCCACACAGGCTGTCCTTCTCTGTCTGTCCTCCACCCAGGTTGTCCTGCTCTGTCTGTCCTCCTCCACCCGGGCTGTCCTACTCTGTCTATCCTCCACCACCAGGGCTATCCTACTCTGTCTGTCCTCCTCCACACAGGCTGTCCTTCTCTGTCTGTCCTCCTCCACCCAGGTTGTCCTTCTCTGTCTGTCCTCCTCCACGCAGGCTGTCCTTCTCTGTCTGTCCTCCTCCACACAGGCTGTCCTTCTCTGTCTGTCCTCCACCACCCAGGTTGTCCAGCTCTGTCTGTCCTCCACCACCCAGGCTGTCCTACTCTGTCTGTCCTCCTCCACCCAGGCTGTCCTTCTCTGTCTGTCCTCCTCCACCCAGGCTGTCCTTCTCTGTCTGTCCCCCTCCACCCAGGCTGTCCTTCTCTGTCTGTCCTCCTCCACACAGGCTGTCCTTCTCTGTCTGTCCTCCACCCAGGTTGTCCTGCTCTGTCTGTCCTCCACCACCCAGGCTGTCCTTCTCTGTCTGTCCTCCTCCACACAGGCTGTCCTTCTCTGTCTGTCCTCCTCCTCCCGGGCTGTCCTTCACTGTCTGTCCTCCTCCACACAGGCTGTCCTTCTCTGTCTGTCCTCCACCTGGGCTGTCCTTCTCTGTCTGTCCTCCTCTACACAGGCTGACCTTCTCTGTCTGTCCTCCTGCACCTGGGCTGTCCTTCTTTGTCTGTCCTCTTCTACACAGGCTGTCCTTCTCTGTCTGTCCTCCTCCACCCGGGCTGTCCTTCTCTGTCTGTCCTCCTCTTCACAGGCTGTCCTACTCTGTCTGTCCTCCTCCACACAGGCTGTCTTTCTCTGTCTGTCCTCCTCCACACAGGCTGTCCTTCTCTGTCTGTCCTCCTCCCAGGCTGTCCTACTCTGTCTGTACTCCTCCACCCGGGCTGTACTACTCTGTCTGTCCTCCTCCACACAGGCTGTCCTTCTCTGTCTGTCCCCCTCCACCCAGGCTGTCCTTCTCTGTCTGTCCTCCTCCACACAGGCTGTCCTTCTCTGTCTGTCCTCCACCACCCAGGTTGTCCAGCTCTGTCTGTCCTCCACCACCCAGGCTGTCCTACTCTGTCTGTCCTCCTCCACCCAGGCTGTCCTTCTCTGTCTGTCCTCCTCCACCCAGGCTGTCCTTCACTGTCTGTCCCCCTCCACCCAGGCTGTCCTTCTCTGTCTGTCCTCCTCCACACAGGCTGTCCTTCTCTGTCTGTCCTCCACCCAGGTTGTCCTGCTCTGTCTGTCCTCCACCACCCAGGCTGTCCTTCTCTGTCTGTCCTCCTCCACACAGGCTGTCCTTCTCTGTCTGTCCTCCTCCACCCAGGCTTCCCTTCTCTGTCTGTCCTCCTCCACCCAGGCTGTCCTTCTCTGTCTGTCCTCCACCTGGGCTGTCCTTCTCTGTCTGTCCTCTTCTACACAGGCTGTCCTTCTCTGTCTGTCCTCCTGCACCCGGGCTGTCCTTCTCTGTCTGTCCTCTTCTACACAGGCTGTCCTTCTCTGTCTGTCCTCCTCCACCCGGGCTGTCCTTCTCTGTCTGTCCTCCTCTACACAGGCTGTCACACTCTGTCTGTCCTCCTCCACACAGGCTGTCTTTCTCTGTCTGTCCTCCTCCACACAGGCTGTCCTTCTCTGTCTGTCCTCCTCCCAGGCTGTCCTACTCTGTCTGTACTCCTCCACCCGGGCTGTCCTACTCTGTCTGTCCTCCTCCACACAGGCTGTCCTTCTCTGTCTGTCCTCCTCCACCCAGGCTGTCCTTCTCTGTCTGTCCTCCTCCACCCGGGCTGTCCTTCTCTGTCTGTCCTCCTCCACCTGGGCTGTCCTTCTCTGTCTGTCCTCCTCTACACAGGCTGTCCTTCTCTGTCTGTCCTCCTGCACCCGGGCTGTCCTTCTCTGTCTGTCCTCTTCTACACAGGCTGTCCTTCTCTGTCTGTCCTCCTCCACCCGGGCTGTCCTTCTCTGTCTGTCCTCCTCTACACAGGCTGTCTTTCTCTGTCTGTCCTCCTCCACACAGGTTGTCCTTCTCTGTCTGTCCTCCTCCCAGGCTGTCCTACTCTGTCTGTCCTCCTCCACCCGGGCTGTCCTACTCTGTCTATCCTCCACCACCAGGGCTATCCTACTCTGTCTGTCCTCCACCACCCAGGCTGTCCTACTCTGTCTGTCCTCCACCACCCAGGCTGTCCTACTCTGTCTGTCCTCCTCCACACAGGCTGTCCTTCTCTGTCTGTCCTCCTCCACCCAGGTTGTCCTTCTCTGTCTGTCCTCCTCCACCCAGGCTGTCCTTCTCTGTCTGTCCTCCTCCACCTGGGCTGTCCTTCTCTGTCTGTCCTCCTCTACACAGGCTCTCCTTCTCTGTCTGTCCTCCTGCACCCGGGCTGTCCTTCTCTGTCTGTCCTCTTCTACACAGGCTGTCCTTCTCTGTCTGTCCTCCTCCACCCGGGCTGTTCTTCTCTGTCTGTCCTCCTCTACACAGGCTGTCCTACTCTGTCTGTCCTCCTCCACACAGGCTGTCTTTCTCTGTCTGTCCTCCTCCACACAGGCTGTCCTTCTCTGTCTGTCCTCCTCCCAGGCTGTCCTCCTCTGTCTGTCCTCCTCCACCCGGGCTGTCCTACTCTGTCTGTCCTTCTCCACACAGGCTGTCCTTCTCTGTCTGTCCTCCTCCACCCAGGCTGTCCTTCTCCGTCTGTCCTCCTCCACCCAGGCTGTCCTTCTCTGTCTGTCCTCCTCCACCTGGGCTGTCCTTCTCTGTCTGTCCTCCTCTACACAGGCTGTCCTTCTCTGTCTGTCCTCCTGCACCCGGGCTGTCCTTCTCTGTCTGTCCTCTTCTACACAGGCTGTCCTTCTCTGTCTGTCCTCCTCCACCCGGGCTGTCCTTCTCTGTCTGTCCTCCTCTACACAGGCTGTCTTTCTCTGTCTGTCCTCCTCCACACAGGTTGTCCTTCTCTGTCTGTCCTCCTCCCAGGCTGTCCTACTCTGTCTGTCCTCCTCCACCCGGGCTGTCCTACTCTGTCTATCTTCCACCACCAGGGCTATTCTACTCTGTCTGTCCTCCACCACCCAGGCTGTCCTACTCTGTCTGTCCTCCACCACCCAGGCTGTCCTTCTCTGTCTGTCCTCCTCCACCCAGGTTGTCCTTCTCTGTCTGTCCTCTTCCACCCAGGCTGTCCTTCTCTGTCTGTCCTCCACCACCCAGGTTGTCCTGCTCTGTCTGTCCTCCACCTCCCAGGCTGTCCCACTCTGTCTGTCCTCCTCCACCCAGGCTGTCCTTCTCTGTCTGTCCTCCTCCACCCAGGCTGTCCTTCTCTGTCTGTCCTCCTTCACACAGGCTGTCCTTCTCTGTCTGTCCTCCACCCAGGTTGTCCTGCTCTGTCTGTCCTCCACCACCCAGGGTGTCCTTCTCTGTCTGTCCTCCTCCACACAGGCTGTCCTTCTCTGTCTGTCCTCCTCCACCCAGACTGTCCTTCTCTGTCTGTCCTCCTCCACCCAGGCTGTCCTTCTCTGTCTGTCCTCCTCCACCTGGGCTGTCCTTCTCTGTCTGTCCTCCTCTACACAGGCTGTCCTTCTCTGTCTGTCCTCCTGCACCCGGGCTGTCCTTCTCTGTCTGTCCTCTTCTACACAGGCTGTCCTTCTCTGTCTGTCCTCCTCCACCCGGGCTTTCCTTCTCTGTCTGTCCTCCTCTACACAGGCTGTCCTACTCTGTCTGTCCTCCTCCACACAGGCTGTCTTTCTCTGTCTGTCCTCCTCCACACAGGCTGTCCTTCTCTGTCTGTCCTCCTCCACCCAAATTGTACTACTGTCTATCCTCCCCTACCCAGATTGTCCTACTGTCTTTCTCCATCCAGACTGTCCTACTCTCTGTCCACCCCCAACCAGATTGTCCTACTGTCTATCCTCCCCCACCCAGACTGTCCTCTTCCACCCATATTGTCCTACTGTCTTCCTCCACCCAGACTATCCTACTCTCTGTCTGTCATCCTCCACCCACATTCCTCAATTTCTAAAAAATAAAAACATCTTATCTTATCCAACTGTATCTTATGCCTTCCAGAGAATGGAGAGTGGGCAATAAAACATTGCCCGGCTTGGAAGTTTCTGAACCACAGGTATACCCACGATGACCTCCAATATCAAGAGATTATTTTTGGTCTTATCATCCAGAGGAAACCTCTATTCTACATTGTCAACATCATTGTGCCCTGTGTCCTCATCTCCTCACTGGTGGTGCTGGTATACTTTCTGCCGGCCAAAGGTAAGAAAAGAAAGACACCAGCTCTGGCAAACAGATGTGGTAGGGCTGCTCGTGGACCATTTGCAACTGGGTGAATAGATTCTGTAATCATTAGAAACATCTGCACATTGTAGAGGTATCACCACCATGTTCCTTCTATTAAGACGTTGTATGTGGTTCTAGCCATGTTTACACTGGTGTGTTGTAGGTACTTCTTACACATCCACTTACCCCTTGCTCCAGTTCCCATCAGGGTAAAACGGTCTTATAGTCTCCTCCATATTTGGGGTTTTTAGTGCAGAATGACCCCTGCCCATGCAAGCGTAATAACAAGTATTCTAGTGGGAATGATACAGGTGTGGTGGAACACTACAAAGCACAGATGGGAGAAAGTGTCGGCCAGACTATTGGGCCCATTTATCAATAATCACTATTCATAATCCAATCTGGGCGCGATATTAGTGGGAATGTACTAAATAGCACCCGCAGGGGCGCTGAAAGGAGTCCGTCCCTGTGATGTGCTTGGAGTGAGGTGACCTCCTTAGGGCACCTTATTGCTGCCGTGACTGCGTCCTTTGCCGCAGTGCGACTCCCTCTTTATGCTGCCACGGCCGATGGTATTGGTACAGAAGTGACCGCCAGCTGCAGCACTGACTCGCCGCTGTGCACATTCAGACGCGTCATCTGTTGCACCATCGAACATTGTGCCTATTATTCGTCTGAACATGGCTGTCTGTATCACTGCACCTGCGTCTTTAGTCCTATTCGAAACCGCGTCAAGTCCGCGGCTTTTTAGCCACCCCCGAACGAAGGTAAGCCAGGCGTTGGGCGCGGACAGCTGCGGGGGGAGGGTTAGGTTAGGGGCTCCTGGGGGCGGGACTTAGGGTTAGGCACCCCCTGGGGGACGTTAGGGTTAGGCACCCCCTGGGGGAGGTTAGGGTAAGGCACCCCCTGGGGGATTTAGGGTTAGGCACCCCCTGGGGGAGGTTAGGCTTAGGCACCCCCCTCTGGGAGGGTTAGTGTTAGGCTGCAGGGATGGGGGAGGGGGGGGCGTTAGGTTTAGGCACTTACGGGGGAGTTAGAGTTAGGAACTAGGGGGGGAGGTTAGGGTTAGGCACCCCTAAGGAAGGGTTAGGGGCGATAGAGGGTTACGTATAGTTAGTTCACTTACCTGTCGGGATCTTCACTGCAGCCGGTCTTCCGGCATCGGGATTTTAACCGCCGGACATAGGTCCAGCGGTCATTTATACCGATCCCCCCAGGAATGCCCAGTGAAATCCCCAGCTCTTGCGGCCAAATTTGTTTTTCGTCTCTCGGTGGTAAACATGGGATCTCATGCGCAGTGGAACCCGGAAGCACGCGCAGACTGAATACGTCGACCGCTTACGACACTCCGTCGAGCTCTCAATCAGGCCGTTAGTCTTTTCTCAATGCTGTACGTTATTCACTAAGGCGCATCCCGGATCTCAGGCTACTGCGGCTTCTCTCCCTCACCTCCCACTAGTCCTAGAGTGTTCAGTAGGTCAGAAAGTTCTCTCTTTGCCTGACGACCAGCAATGCAAAGGTTATTTCACAATATCAATGTCTGCCTGTAATGCACAGCTGAGATCCCCTCCAACCAACGAGGAGGAATTCAGTGTTAGCTGCTCCCCAAAGGCAACTGCTGCAGCTCCATCAGAGCATTCAATCCTCAGAACCCAGCATGGTATGCAGTCGGGATGCTGACTGTCAAAATTTGGACCGTTGGCATCCCGACTGTCTAATCCCGGCAAGGGTCTAATGACAGGTGTCGAAATCCCTACGCCTGTCATTTTACCTACGCCGGGAGCCCGACGCCTGGCATACCGATCGGTAAGCCGGGCGCCGGACGCGGACAGCCGCAGGGGGGGTTAGGTTAGGGGCTCCCGGGGGGGACTTAGGGTTAGGCACCTCCCTGGATTGGTTAGGGTTAGGCTAGGGGAAAGGGGGCTTAGGCACCCACCCGGGAGACTTAGGTTTAGGCTGCGGGGAAGGGAGGTTAGGTCTAGGCACTAACAGGGGGGTTAGGGTTAGGCACTTGGGGGGAGGTTAGGGTTAGGGGGCGGTTAGGTTAGTCAATGGTTAAAATACTTACCTATCAGGATCTTCACTGCCGGTCTTCCAGCGTCTGGCGGTATTTTATACCGATCCCCCCAGCAAAGGTTGCCCAACATAACCTGGGGTCAATTAAGAAAAGCACTGACCCTTCAGTCAGCTCATCAGTGGTCAGTCAAGGCTGGGATACGAGAATAATGTACAATTTCAGCTAATTCTGAAACAAAAATGTAACAGATTTTCTCTCTCTATAATTAAATCAAACTTTGAAAAAAAAAATCTGCAGCAATATTTTAGGATACAGCAGTTTTATGTACTTATTACTACATGATCCTTAGTAAGTTACTTGGCAATAATTTAGAAAACTGCTTATATGACTTAACTGTAGCCAAGGACGTGCCAACCCCACGCCCCCTCCCCCCACACGTCTAATCGCTGAAATGTAGCAGCCAGTCAGTCCGGGGCAAACGCAAGATTTGGGGGATTTAGCTGCTTTAGATTTAACGCAGCAATTTGTTAAAAGACAAAGAAGTCAATTCAATTAGGAGCGAGTTTGGGAAGGCAAGATTATTTCATGAAACTCGCAGCCATCAAGTGAATGCGTGCACCCCAGAAATGCAAGATTCAACTAGTAATGGGCGTTTGCGGTACTCGCGGTGACATTGCGCGACTTTTGTACAAAAAGTGACCTGGGAGAAGTGCATGAAAAGGTGGAAAAACCAGCCCGGACCCCGAAAAAATGGCAACTGAGCAAACAGGGACCATATAGAAGGCTGCTAGTGGCCATAAGGAAAGTCCTGCTAGCCAGCAAGTGTTTTTAATCAAATTAAAGTCTTTTTATCATGTTGGGTATAGAAAAAAGTCTGTATAGTTATTTTTTTTGTGTTTTTATACAACTTTGGAAAGTTAGAATAAACACTTCTACCTCATCGACCAGTTCAAAAACCAATCTCACATCACTACAACACCTCCACGTACCTGTCCCCCATCATTTACACCTCCACATACCTGTCCCCCATCATTTACACCTCCACATACCTGTCCTACATCATTTACACCTCCACGTACCTGTCCCACATCATTTACACTTCCACATACCTGTCCCCCATCATTTACACCTCCACATACTGTACCTGTCCCACATCATTTACACCTCCACGTACCTGTCCCACATCATTTACACCTCCACATACCTGTCCCACATCATTTACACCTCCACATACCTGTCCCCCATCATCTACACCTCCACATACCTGTCCCCCATCATTTACACCTCCACATACCTGTCCCACATCATTTACACCTCTGCATACCTGTCCCACATCATTTACACCTCCACATACCTGTCCCACATCATTTACACCTCCACATACCTGTCCCACATCATTTACACCTCCACATACCTGTCCCACATCATCTACACCTCCACATACCTATCCCACATCAATTACACCTCCACATACCTGTCCCCCATCATTTACACCTCCACATACCTGTCCTACATCATTTACACCTCCACGTACCTGTCCCACATCATTTACACCTCCACATACCTGTCCCCATCATTTATACCTCCACATACATGTCCCACATCATTTACTCCTCCACATACCTGTCCCACATCATTTACACCTCCACATACCTGTCCTACATCATTTACTCCTCCACATACCTGTCCCACATCATTTACACCTCATACCTGTCCGCATCATTACACCTCCACATACCTGTCCCACATCATTTACACCTCCACATACCTGTCCCCATCATTTACACCTCCACATACATGTCCCACATCATTTACTCCTCCACATACCTGTCCCACATCATTTACACCTCCACATACCTGTCCTACATCATTTACTCCTCCACATACCTGTCCCCCATCATTTACACCTCCACATATCTGTCCCGGATCATTTACACCTTCACTTACCTGTCCCCCATGATTTACACCTCCACATACCGGTCCTACATCATTTACACCTCCATATACCTGTCTCACATCATTTACTCCTCCACATACCTGTCCCACATCATTTACACCTCCACATACCTGTCCCACATCATTTACACCTCCACATACCTGTCCTACATCATTTACACCTCCACATATCTGTCTCACATCATTTACACCTCCACATACCTGCTCCCCAACATTTACACCTCCACATACCTGTCCCACATCATTTACTCCTCCACATACCTGTCCCACATCATTTACTCCTCCACATACCTGCCCCATGTCATTTACACCTCCACATACCTGTCCCACATCATTTACACCTCCACATACCTGTCCCGGATCATTTACACCTTCACTTACCTGTCCCCCATGATTTACACCTCCACATACCGGTCCTACATCATTTACACCTCCATATACCTGTCTCACATCATTTACTCCTCCACATACCTGTCCCACATCATTTACACCTCCACATATCTGTCTCACATCATTTACACCTCCACATACCTGCTCCCCAACATTTACACCTCCACATACCTGTCCCACATCATTTACTCCTCCACATACCTGTCCCACATCATTTACACCTCCACATACCTGTCCCACATAATTTACACCTCCACATACCTGTCCCACATCATTTACACCTCCACATACCTGTCCCCCATCATCTACACCTCCACATACCTGTCCCCCATCATTTACACCTCCACATACCTGCCCCACATCATTTACACCTCCGCACACCAGTCCCACATCATTTATACCTCCGCATACCCATCCCACATGATTTACACCTCCACATACCCGTCCCCCATCATTTACACCTCCACATACCCGTCCCCCATCATTTACACCTCCACATACCTGTCCCCCATCATTTACACCTCCACATACCTGTCCCCCATCATTTACACCTCCACATATCTGTCCTACATCATTTACACCTCCATATTCCTGTCCCACATCATTTACTCCTCCACATACCTGTCCTACATCATTTACACCTCCATATACCTGTCCCACATCATTTACTCCTCCACATACCTGTCCCACATCATTTACACCTCCACATACTGTACCTGTCCCACATCATTTATACCTCCACATACCTGTCCTACATCATTTACACCTCCACGTATTTGTCTCACATCATTTACACCTCCACATACCTGTCCCCCATCATTTACACCTCCACATACCTGTCCCCCATCATTTACAACTCCACATACCTGTCCCACATCATTTACACCTCCACGTACCTGTCCCACATCATTTACACCTCCACACACCTGGCCCACATAATTGACACCTCCATATACCTGTCCCACATCATTTACACCTCCACATACCTGTCCCACATCATTTACACCTCCACATACCTGTCCCACATCATTTACACCTCCCACATACCTGTCCTACATCATTTACACCTCCATATACCTGTCCCACATCATTTACACCTCCACATACAGTCAGGTGCATAAATATTGGGACATTGACAGAATTTTCATATTTTGTCCTCTATTCACCACCACAATGGCTTTGAAATGAAACAAACAAGATGTGCTTTAACTGCAGACTTTCAGATTTAATTTGAGGGTAATTACATCCAAATCAGGTGAACGGTGTAGGAATTACAACGGTTTCTATATGTGCCTCCCACTTTTTAAGGGACCAAAAGTAATGGGACAAACTAAACAATCCTAAATCTAACTTTCACTTTTTAATACTTTGTTGCAAATCCTTTGCAGGAAATTACAGCCTTAAGTCTGGAACGCATAGACATCACCAGACGCTGGGTTTCATCCCTGGTGATGCTCTGCCAGGCCTCTACTGCAAATGTCTTCAGTTCCTGCTTGTTCTTGGGGCATTTTCCCTTCAGTTTTGTCTTCATCAAGTGAAAAGCATGCTCAATCGGATTCAGGTCAGGGGATTGACTTGGCCATTGCATAACATTCCACTTTTTTGCAGTATGCTTCGGGTCATTGTCCTTCTGCACTGTGAAGCACCGTCCAATGAGTTCTGAAGCATTTGACTGAATATGAGCATATAATATTGCCCGAAACACTCCATAATTCATTCTGCTGCTTTTGTCAGCAGTCACATCATCAATAAATACAAGGGAACCAGTTCCTTTGGCAGCCATACATGCCCACGCCATGTTCACTACCACCACCATGCTTCACTGATGAGGTGGTATGTTTTGGATCATGAGCAGTTCTTTTCCTTCTCCATATTCTTCTCTTCCCATCACTCTGGTACAAGTTGATTTTTGTCTCATCTGTCCATAGGATGTTGTTCCAGAACTGTAATGGCTTTTATAGATGTTGTTTGGCAAATTCTAATCTGGTCTGTTTTTGTGGCTCACCAATGGTTTACATCTTGTGGTGAACCCTCTATATTCACTCTTGTGAAGTCTTCTCTTGATTGTTGACTTTGACACATATACATCTACCTCCTGGAGAGTGTTCTTGATTTGCCCAACTGTTGTGAAGGGGTTTTTCTTCACCAGGGAAATAATTCTTCTGTCATCCACTACAGTTGTTTTCCGTGGTCTTCCGGTGTTGCTGATCTCTCCGGTGCGTTCTTTCTTTTTAAGAATGTTCCAAACAGGTGATTTGGCCACACCTAATGTTTTTGCTATCTCTCTGATGGGTTTGTTTTGATTTTTCAGCCTAATGATGGCTTGCTTCACTGATAGTGACAGCTCTTTGGATCTCATATTGAGAGTCGACAGCAACTGAATCCAAATGCAAATGTCACACCTAGAATCAACTCCAGACCTTTTACCTGCTTAATTGATAATGAAATAACGAGAGAATAGCCCACACCTGTCCATGAAATAGCTTCTGAGTTGATAGTCCCGTTACTTTTGGCCCCTTAAAAAGTGAGAGGCACATATAGAAACCGTTGTAATTCCTACACCGTTCACCTGATTTGGATGTAATTACCCTCAAATTAAATCTGAAAGTCTGCAGTTAAAGCACATCTTGTTTGTTTCATTTCAAAGCCATTGTGGTGGTGAATAGAGGCCAAAATATGAAAATTCTGTCAACGTCCCAATATTTATGCACCTGACTGTACCTGTCCCACATAATTTAACCCATTATTGAGCTTTTTGAAAAAATTCACCTGAAAACTGACAGGTCTTTATTGGCCAAATGTTGCTATGTAAACATCTCCCAAGAGCATGCGTACACATTGGGAGGGGTGTACTAGAGGATATGCGCAGTGTCCCAACATTTTTACCTTAAAATAAATATTTTCCCTACCTTTTCACCTGCTCAGGAGGGTGCGCCGGAAAAAAACATGAATTTCCTCTAGGAAATTAATTCGAGTTTGGAATTAAATTGCAAAAGTAATTTGCGGTGTAAGTTTGCCATGAGTATGGCTCACAGGACCCAAATCACACAGAATTGATTTGAACCCCAAAAATTGCCACTTTAAATGTAGCAGCTGCATTGCCAAAATCTCGCGGCTGCTGGCAACTGCAAAGCCCAGGATGTTACATTTTGGCCAACAATTAGGAATCTACTGCCTGCACTAAAAAAGCTGCAATGCAAAAGCCATAATGGACCTCACAGTGTTCTTCTCCTCCTCCTCCTGCGATGTCACTCATTGTCACCATGTCCTTTTCTCTGCCCCCAGCCGGCGGCCAGAAGTGTACGGTCTCCATCTCGGTCCTCCTGGCTCAGACTGTATTCCTGTTCCTCATCGCTCAGAAAGTTCCAGAGACCTCGCTGAGTGTCCCGCTTATCGGGAAGTAAGTGACACCTTACATAATTTTTTTCCCACTGCCTAACAATTAAAAAAGAAAAACGTCCTGGGGTCTATTAGATAAAGACTATATTATTGTTCAGAACTGACTTTGATGGTCACATTAGGCAGGTTTTGTTGGCTGCATGTCGCTAGACCAGAAGGGCCAGTTTTTGTCTTACGTTTAGATAGGTGGCATTAGACTAGGCAGGAACTGCAAAGCAATCGAATCTGTAGTTAATTAATTCCCTAATTGGCCAGTGACCAAATATTTTGACAGATCAATACTAATCCGACCAGATATGATTAGTAACTCTCAGCCTGGGGATACCCACATCGCAAAAGACACAATTGACCAACCAAATCTGCTGGTGTGCGTGTGTGTGGACCTTCGGAAATGGTTTGGATTGTTATAGGTACAAACAAAATCAGTTATTTTTGTGGACCCTTCCCCAGAAACTTATGGGTGATTGGTCAGATTGGGCATATTAATTGCAATAACATTTATATGTAGCTTGACGTCTGGGAAGATAAACAAGATGTTGATCTGAATGAAACGGCCAAGATGTCTGATCTTCCCAATTTGTATGTGGCTTGCTTGCCAAAAAGCCACTTCCCACAGTGGACCTGTCACCCACACACACAGTAGAGGGAGCCATTTTGTGGGCTGAGCTATTCACTGGGAACCAGTATCTCATGGACATAAATTGGTAGGCTCCATTACTGATTCAGCCCACATTACTTCTGACAATCCACTTTAATATGCAGGGACACCATAAACCTCTTCATGGGCATCAGTATCATAAATAGTCAAATTAAAATACTAAAGAACACAACCATCAATACTACACATACAGAATAAACCCTCACAAGAGTTAATTACAGCAAACTGCCTAGGCACAGACGAGGCAGCCATTTTGTGAGCTCAACCAATATTTATATGATATCACTAACCAGTGACATCAATGAACCAAAAAAAACATCCTTAGTGATGTCACCGGCTCTTAGGGAATGGATGTTATATTACCATCGCCTTAGTGACTTTATTAGCTCCTAGGGAACCGATAGGCTAGATTACCAGTGCCTCAGTGACTTCATTAGTTCTAAGGGAGCTGATAGGTTACGTGAAAAGGGGCATCTGTGATGTCATCAGCTATTAAGTAACTGATAGGATATATTACCAGGGGGCCATTCAAATTTAAATAATATATTCCAACTAGAGCTTTGTGAACCTATAAAATAGCTGATCTGTAAAAAAGCGCAGCTTTGAGTCACGCGGTGAGATCACTGACAATCCAGGTTTCTCTTACAGGTATTTAATCTTCGTCATGATCGTGTCGACGCTCATCGTCCTCAGCTGCGTCATTGTCCTCAATGTGTCTCTGCGGACGCCGAGCACACACAACCTGACTGTCGCCATCAAGCATGTGAGGAAATCCCCCCCCCCCTGCTCAGTCTTAGCTGCATGCCTGGGACCGTTCTAGCAGCATGAAGTATTGATCCGTACTAATAGCAGCACGTGGAGGAATCCATTGTGTGGGCCGAACCAATATTTGTGGGCAGGGGTGCGAGGCTGACCCAATGAAGCAGTGGAACGGACTCTAGGCCTGATACATTAGGGAACCCAACTGTGATTGCAATAGCGATTACGCCTGCAGTCTCACTGCGAAGACATGCTAATCCATTGCGATCGCTATGCCGTCGCAGCACTACACAAGGACGCCCACCTTACCTTACACACATCCGTAATGCTTAGTAAGACTGCGAAACCATTGGTAACATGGAGTACCATCACAGCCTCACACACACTTACACAGGCTCTGACCTTACTCAGGAATTACTAACCTCATCACACACAGTGATTACACAAGACTGAGACACCATCAGTAACATGGAGTACCATCACAGCCTTACACACACTTACACAGGCTCTGACCTTACTCAGGAATCACTAACCTCATCACACACAGTGATTACACAAGACTGAGATACCATCAGTAACATGGAGTACCATCACAGCCTCACACACACTTACACAGGCTCTGACCTTACTCAGGAATTGCTAATCTCATCGCACGCAGTGATTACACAAGACTGAGACACCATCAGTAACATGGAGTACCATCACATCCTCACACACACTTACACAGGCTCTGACCTTACTCAGGAATTACTAACCTCATCACACACAGTGATTACACAAGACTGAGACACCATCAGTAACATGGAGTACCATCACAGCCTTACACACACTTACACAGGCTCTGACCTTACTCAGGAGTTACTAAACTCATCACACGCAGTGATTACAAAAGACTGAGATACCATCAGTAACATGGAGTACCATCACAGCCTCACACACACTTACACAGGCTCTGACCTTACTCAGGAATTACTAACCTCATCACACACAGTGACTACACAAGACTGAGAAACCTTCAGTAACATGGAGTACCATCACAGCCTCACACACACTTACTCAAGAATTACTAACCTCATCACACGCAGTGACTTCACAAGACTGAGATACCATCAGTAACATGGAGTACCATCACAGCCTCACACAAACTTACACAGGCTCTGAGACGGACTTTACTCGGGAATTACTAACCTCATCATACGCAGTGATTACACAAGACTGAGAAACCATCAGTAACATGGAGTACCATCACAGCCTCACACACACTTACACAGGCTCTGACCTTACTCAGGAATTGCTAATCTCATCGCACGCAGTGATTACACAAGACTGAGATACCATCAGTAACATGGAGTACCATCACAGCCTCACACACACTTACACAGGCTCTGACCTTACTCAGGAATTACTAACCTCATCACACGCAGTGATTACACAAGACTGAGATACCATCAGTAACATGGAGTACCATCACAGCCTCACACACACTTACACAGGCTCTGACCTTACTCAGGAATTACTAACCTCATCACACACAGTGATTACACAAGACTGAGAGACCATCAGTACCATGGAGTACCATCACATCCTCACACACACTTACACAGGCTCTGACCTTACTCAGGAATTACTAACCTCATCACACGCAGTGATTACACAAGACTGAGATACCATCAGTAACATGGAGTACCATCACAGCCTCACACACACTTACACAGGCTCTGACCTTACTCAGGAATTACTAACCTCATCACACGCAGTGATTACACAAGACTGAGACACCATCAGTAACATGGAGTACCATCACAGCCTCACACACGCTTACACAGGCTCTGACCTTACTCAGGAATTACTAACCTCATCACACACAGTGATTACACAAGACTGAGAAACCATCAGTAACATGGAGTACCATCACATCCTCACACACACTTACACAGGCTCTGACCGTACTCAAGAATTACTAACCTCATCACACGCAGTGATTACACAAGACTGAGATACCATCAGTAACATGGAGTACCATCACAGCCTCACACACGCTTACACAGGCTCTGACCTTACTCAGGAATTACTAACCTCATCACACGCAGTGATTACACAAGATTGAGACACCATCAGTAACATGGAGTACCATCACAGCCTCACAAACGCTTACACAGGCTCTGACCTTACTCAGGAATTACTAGCCTCATCACACGCAGTGATTACACAAGACTGAGAAACCATCAGTAACATGGAGTACCATCACAGCCTCACACACACTTACACAGGCTCTGACCTTACTCAGGAATCACTAACCTCATCACACGCAGTGATTACACAAGACTGAGAAAGCATCAGTAACATGGAGTACCATCACATCCTCACACACACTTACACAGGCTCTGACCTTACTCAGGAATTACTAAACTCATCACAAGCAGTGATTACACAAGACTGAGATACCATCAGTAACATGGAGTACCATCACAGCCTCACAGACACTTACACAGGCTCTGACCTTACTCAGGAATTACTAACCTCATCACACACAGTGACTACACAAGACTGAGAAACCTTCAGTAACATGGAGTACCATCACAGCCTCACACACACTTACTCAGGAATTACTAACCTCATCACATGCAGTGACTACACAAGACTGAGATACCATCAGTAACATGGAGTACCATCACAGCCTCACACACACTTACACAGGCTCTGAGTCGGACTTTACTCGGGAATTACTAACCTCATCATACGCAGTGATTACACAAGACTGAGAAACCATGAGTAACATGAAGTACCATCACAGCCTCACACACACTTACACAGGCTCTGACCTTACTCAGGAATTGCTAATCTCATCGCACGCAGTGATTACACAAGACTGAGATACCATCAGTAACATGGAGTACCATCACAGCCTCACACACACTTACACAGGCTCTGACCTTACTCAGGAATTACTAACCTCATCACACACAGTGATTGCACAAGACTGAGATACCATCAGTAACATGGAGTACCATCACAGCATCATACACACTTACACAGGCTCTGACCTTACTCAGGAATTACTAACCTCATCACACGCAGTGACTACACAAGACTGAGAAACCATCAGTAACATGGAGTACAATCACATCCTCACACACACTTACACAGGCTCTGACCTTACTCAGGAATTACTAACCTCATCACACGCAGTGACTACACAAGACTGAGATACCATCAGTAATATGGAGTACCATCACAGCCTCACACACACTTACTCAGGAATTACTAACCTCATCACATGCAGTGACTACACAAGACTGAGATACCATCAGTAACATGGAGTACCATCACAGCCTCACACACACTTACACAGGCTCTGAGTCGGACTTTACTCGGGAATTACTAACCTCATCATACGCAGTGATTACACAAGACTGAGAAACCATGAGTAACATGAAGTACCATCACAGCCTCACACACACTTACACAGGCTCTGACCTTACTCAGGAATTGCTAATCTCATCGCACGCAGTGATTACACAAGACTGAGATACCATCAGTAACATGGAGTACCATCACAGCCTCACACACACTTACACAGGCTCTGACCTTACTCAGGAATTACTAACCTCATCACACACAGTGATTGCACAAGACTGAGATACCATCAGTAACATGGAGTACCATCACAGCATCATACACACTTACACAGGCTCTGACCTTACTCAGGAATTACTAACCTCATCACACGCAGTGACTACACAAGACTGAGAAACCATCAGTAACATGGAGTACAATCACATCCTCACACACACTTACACAGGCTCTGACCTTACTCAGGAATTACTAACCTCATCACACGCAGTGACTACACAAGACTGAGATACCATCAGTAATATGGAGTACCATCACAGCCTCACACACACTTACTCAGGAATTACTAACCTCATCACACGCAGTGATTACACAAGACTGAGATACCATCAGTAACATGGAGTACCATCACAGCCTCACACACACTTACACAGGCTCTGAGACGGACTTTACTCAGGAATTACTAACCTCATCATACGCAGTGATTACACAAGACTGAGAAACCATGAGTAACATGGAGTACCATCACAGCCTCACACACACTTACACAGGCTCTGACCTTACTCAGGAATTGCTAATCTCATTGCACGCAGTGATTACACAAGACTGAGATACCATCAGTAACATGGAGTACCATCACAGCCTCACACACACTTACACAGGCTCTGACCTTACTCAGGAATTACTAACCTCATCACACACAGTGATTGCACAAGACTGAGATACCATCAGTAACATGGAGTACCATCACAGCATCATACACACTTACACAGGCTCTGACCTTACTCAGGAATTACTAACCTCATCACACGCAGTGACTACACAAGACTGAGAAACCATCAGTAACATGGAGTACAATCACATCCTCACACACACTTACACAGGCTCTGACCTTACTCAGGAATTACTAACCTCATCACACGCAGTGACTACACAAGACTGAGATACCATCAGTAATATGGAGTACCATCACAGCCTCACACACACTTACTCAGGAATTACTAACCTCATCACACGCAGTGATTACACAAGACTGAGATACCATCAGTAACATGGAGTACCATCACAGCCTCACACACACTTACACAGGCTCTGAGACGGACTTTACTCGGGAATTACTAGCCTCATCATACGCAGTGATTACACAAGACTGAGAAACCATCAGTAACATCGAGTACCATCACAGCCTCACACACACTTACACAGGCTCTGACCTTACTCAGGAATTGCTAATCTCATCGCACGCAGTGATTACACAAGACTGAGATACCATCAGTAACATGGAGTACCATCACATCCTCACACACACTTACACAGGCTCTGACCTTACTCAGGAATTACTAACCTCATCACACGCAGTGATTACACAAGACTGAGATACCATCAGTAACATGGAGTACCATCACAGCCTCACAAACGCTTACACAGGCTCTGACCTTACTCAGGAATTACTAGCCTCATCACACGCAGTGATTACACAAGACTGAGAAACCATCAGTAACATGGAGTACCATCACAGCCTCACACACACTTACACAGGCTCTGACCTTACTCAGGAATCACTAACCTCATCACACGCAGTGATTACACAAGACTGAGAAAGCATCAGTAACATGGAGTACCATCACATCCTCACACACACTTACACAGGCTCTGACCTTACTCAGGAATTACTAACCTCATCACATGCAGTGATTACACAAGACTGAGATACCATCAGTAACATGGAGTACCATCACAGCCTCACAGACACTTACACAGGCTCTGACCTTACTCAGGAATTACTAACCTCATCACACACAGTGACTACACAAGACTGAGAAACCTTCAGTAACATGGAGTACCATCACAGCCTCACACACACTCAGGAATTACTAACCTCATCACATGCAGTGACTACACAAGACTGAGATACCATCAGTAACATGGAGTACCATCACAGCCTCACACACACTTACACAGGTTCTGAGTCGGACTTTACTTGGGAATTACTAACCTCATCATACGCAGTGATTACACAAGACTGAGAAACCATGAGTAACATGGAGTACCATCACAGCCTCACACACACTTACACAGGCTCTGACCTTACTCAGGAATTACTAACCTCATCACACACAGTGATTGCACTAGACTGAGATACCATCAGTAACATGGAGTACCATCACAGCATCATACACACTTACACAGGCTCTGACCTTACTCAGGAATGACTAACCTCATCACACGCAGTGACTACACAAGACTGAGAAACCATCAGTAACATGTAGTACAATCACATCCTCACACACACTAACACAGGCTCTGACCTTACTCAGGAATTACTAACCTCATCACACGCAGTGACTACACAAGACTGAGATACCATCAGTAATATGGAGTACCATCACAGCCTCACACACACTTACTCAGTAATTACTAACCTCATCACACGCAGTGATTACACAAGACTGAGATACCATCAGTAACATGGAGTACCATCACAGCCTCACACACACTTACACAGGCTCTGAGACGGACTTTACTCGGGAATTACTAACCTCATCATACGCAGTGATTACACAAGACTGAGAAACCATCAGTAACATGGAGTACCATCACAGCCTCACACACACTTACACAGGCTCTGACCTTACTCAGGAATTGCTAATCTCATCGCACGCAGTGATTACACAAGACTGAGATACCATCAGTAACATGGAGTACCATCACAGCCTCACACACACTTACACAGGCTCTGACCTTACTCAGGAATTACTAACCTCATCACACACAGTGATTACACAAGACTGAGATACCATCAGTAACATGGAGTACCATCACAGCATCATACACACTTACACAGGCTCTGACCTTACTCAGGAATTACTAACCTCATCACACGCAGTGACTACACAAGACTGAGAAACCATCAGTAACATGGAGTACCATCACATCCTCACACAGGCTCTGACCTTACTCAGGAATTACTAACCTCATCACACGCAGTGACTACACAAGACTGAGATACCATCAGTAACATGGAGTACCATCACAGCCTCACACACACTTACTCAGGAATTACTAACCTCATCACACGCAGTGATTACACAAGACTGAGAAACCATCAGTAACATGGAGTACCATCACAGCCTCACACACACTTACACAGGCTCTGAGTCGGACTTTACTCGGGAATTACTAACCTCATCATACACAGTGATTACACAAGACTGAGAAACCATCAGTAACATGGAGTACCATCACAGCATCACACACACTTACACAGGCTCTGACCTTACTCAGGAATTACTAACCTCATCACACGAAGTGATTACACCGGACTGAGAAACCATCAGTAACATGGAGTACCATCACAGCATCATACACAATTATACAGGAATTACTAACCTCATCACACGCAGTGACTACACAAGACTGAGATACCATCAGTAACATGGAGTACCATCACAGCCTCACACACACTTACACAGGCTCTGAGTCGGACTTTACTCGGGAATTACTAACCTCATCATACACAGTGACTTCACAAGACTGAGATACCATCAGTAACATGGAGTACCATCACAGCCTCACACACACTTACACAGCTCTGACCTTACTCAGGAATTACTAACCTCATCAGACGCAGTGATTACACAAGACTGAGAAACCATCAGTAACATGGAGTACCATCACAGCCTCACACACTTACACAGGCTCTGACCTTACTCAGGAATTACTAACCTCATCACATGCAGTGATTACACAAGACTGAGATACCATCAGTAACATGGAGTACCATCACAGCCTCACAGACACTTACACAGGCTCTGACCTTACTCAGGAATTACTAACCTCATCACACACAGTGACTACACAAGACTGAGATAACAAGGGATGTGGTAAGAACTTACCTTTGTTATCTCTGTTTCTACGAAGTCCATAGAGTCCACATGGTTGACCTTCGGTATAGGTTGGGAACCAAATCCGGGCACCACGCAGTTAAAGCTTTTAGCTCCCAGGATGCACTTGGGTCCACTCTCCCTATAACCCCACCCCCAGCCAGAGGCACCTCAGTTTGTAAGTAGCCAAAGGCCGGAGGAGGAGAGAAAAAGAGAGAAAAACTGGAACACTCGATAACCATACTCACAGAAATGGGAGACGGAAAACCGGTGACCAGTCACACAGCCCATTTGAAGCCAGATGCGTCAGGGCGGGCGCCCTGTGGACCCTATGGACTTCGTAGAAACAGAGATAACAAAGGTAAGTTCTTACCATATCTTTTGTTTTCTACTTCAGAGTCCATAGGGGGTCCACAGGGTTGACCTTGGGGATGTCCCAAAGCAGTTCAACCAAGGGAGGGGACGCTCCTGTGCTGAGAGGAGAATCCGCCGGCAAAAAGGAAGCATACTGAGAGGCAAAGGAAAACAATGCCTAGAACCTTAAAAAGGTGTGGACAGAAGACCACGTGGCCACCTAGCAAGGCAAAACAGCCAAGGCGCCACAGCGAGCCACCCACGAGGGTTACATGGCCTGAGAAAAAACAAGCAGCAACAACAGAAAGGCCTACCCATGGGTAGGCCCCTGAAGAAGACATACGAGGCCGTCCAGCCAACATATGGCCATAGGCCGGCCATCCTTTCCTGTTAAAACCAGAAATCTCAGACCACCAATAAGGAGTCCGATTTCCGTCAGGAACTTGAATGGATCACATAAATCCACAGAGGCCGGACCACAGTCAATGAGGCCACACCAGCCGAGAGGACTGGGGACTGAATGGCCGCACCATAAGTTCCAGAATAATATGGAACCTGAAAATCACTAAGAAGAAACACAGGGTGAGAGCAACTCACACCCTGACAAGATGCCCTCCAGAAGAGGGAGCCACATGAGAACGCTCCCAATTCCGACACTCACTTGGTTGATATAAACTCCCTGATAGAAAGAGAGAAAGCCAAAGCAATAGACCATGTAATGGCTATCACAACCAGCGGTTCCATTAACTTTCCCCGGAGTTAACGAAGAACCACTCCTAACTCCCAAGGAGTCCTTAGGGAGGACAAATGGAGGCATAATCCAGAAAACACTCCAAAGGATGAACTGGATATCAGAGCGGAGCAATTCCATATCCTAATCATACTGACAGTGTAGAGATCTGCACTGTCAGGAAGGCCAGGCCGAGGGTGAAACCCAAGCCAGCCGGAAGGAATGCCAGAATATCTGGAAATCCTGGACACCAGAGGATCGAACCGATAGGTATAATACCATAAGAATTATGGCTGCCACAGTTTGTGGTAGGTCCCAGCAAAAGCTGATCCATGTGCTCCAATCATTCCAACGATGACAAAGCCAGGGAAGCCGTAAGACCACTGTAGGGACGTAGTCTAAGACAAACGACCCAGGTCCAAGGCAAACCCCAGGACCCTGAGACAACAGGTCTGGGTAGTGAAGCATCAGGAATGGAGTATCGATGGAGAGACTCCGAAAAACCAAGTACCCCTGACATCTGGGGCAATCAGAAGCCACCAGCAGGAAAGCATCTCTGTCTCGATTGAAACACTTCCCTCGAGGAAGAATGGAGACTGGAGAACACAGGTACGCAAATTGGAAGAACCACTTCACCGACAAAGAGTCACTGAAGGTTGCTTCAGAATCCCCAGAGTTGGACTGTAACACCATAGTGTGATAGAGTCAGAAGGCCATGAGTGTCACCTCAGGAGGGCCCCCCCTTCCTGCTCACCAGGAGATGAAACCTCTCTTGGGGATGAGACTAGTCCCCGGGATGCACGTCGTAACGGCTGAGGACTCCCGCTTCCCAATGGAGAGCACCTGAAATGAACACTGTCGAGATGGTCGGGAGGAGACCCTCAGACAATGTCCGAATGTATGACATACCTGACATTGCCACCCAACGAACAGTATTGCTAAAAAGGAAGCCACTGTTCTGACCCTGTCGGACTGAACTTTTTCAGGTTCACCGGGAAACAAGGGCTATGCCAGAGTGAAGGCCCAAGACAGGCTAAAGTTCCAACAAGTTAATTGACAGGGTGGAATCGACAGACATGCAATTGCACTGAAATGGATGCGAACCAGACACTGTCCTTAGCAAAGAATACCCTGGACGAGATGGTCATAGTCACCCGAAAAGGGACCGACTTGCCTCCGGGGAGAGCAGCATCGTTTGAACAGTGATCAGACAGAAAAAACTTGTTCCATCTGGAGATAAGCCAATTATGGAAAGGCCTGGAATGGAACTAAGCCCATTCCACCCTTCCAAAGGCAGACACTGAATAGTGGACCATGCATCCCAGAGTGCAAAGACATATGTCGACTGCGCAGACATCCATGTACTCCTAATGGAAGAGTGGAGATGCCGTCTTACGCCAGAAGAATTCTCAGATTCTGAGAATCCAGCAGGGCTCCTAGGTGAAGAATACCCAGAGAGGGATGCAGGGAGGACTTTTTCCCCATTGATTAAACGTCTGCACCCTGAAGAAGCCACAGTCAACCTGACCCGGCTGTAAAGTACCCCAGTGATCCTGCTAAGAGCAGGAGGCCATCCAGGTACAGGAGCATTGGGATATACTGAACAGAAGAACTGTCAGAAAATCCAAAACGCTGGTAAACCCCTGTGGGGCTGAGAACAGTCCCAACAGGCAGAGCCCGAAAAACCGTAAGTGCTGTGATACAGCAAACCTCAGTCCATGCTGAGGCAAGGTCTCTGTAAGTGCCCGTAGGCACGCGTCCTGTATATCCAGTGATACCATAAAGTCCCCAGGTTTCAAACATAGTATGATGGAGCATAGGGATTGCCTCCTGAGCCCAGGTAGCTTTAGGAACTGGTTCAGGGAATTGAGACAGAGAATAGGCCAAAGAGGACCATTCAGCCACCGCACCAGAAAGAAAGCAGAACAACCAGTCCCTCGCTGAGAAAGTGGGGATGGCCCAATTAGCTCCGCTTACCCCAACAACTGTATAGCTTTCTGGATTCGTAAGGCCCTGTTCAGGTCCGAATAAGGGCCTGCGTACCATCACATGGAAATAGGCCGCCTGAGCAAAGAGAGGGCGTACCCTCCTACCCACGTAGCCGCAGCAACTAGACACTAGTACCGGGCGAACTGAGAAAATCGCCATCTCCCAGTGGTAGGCCTGTCTCGTCATGCTGACGATATATCCGTAGGTTCAGAAGCAGGATCGGCTGGCAGTCCAGGCCTGCTCGGTTGAAGAAACAGACCTTTAGGCTGACCCAGAGGACAAAAAGACTTAATAGACTTAGTCTGAGGCCATGTAGTGGGCATAGCTGAAGGCGGGAAATTTGTACTGCTACTGTCAAGGTCAGGACCCAACAAGATCTACCCTATAGATGGTATCTGCACCTCTGCATTCCCAGAGCGCAGCCATAGGGTATTACGGAGGATACCGTCGCAGCCAAATACATTTGAACCCCAGACGTGTTGGTGGGGAAAAAACATTACAAATGCATCAGCTCAGTATGCAATAGTATTATTAACCAACCATGCTATAGCCATGGTAGGATGGGTAACAACCCCTGAAAGCGAGTATACTGATTTCAGGCAGAGTTACTACCTACGGATCAGAAGAATCCGACCACGCAGGAATGGGATGCGTAGTAACGTCTGTAATCCGACGAGTAACACGCCCATCCACCCCATGAGGGGCTCGTGATGACCCTCAGGGAATTTGGGACAGGAGGCCAAACACTGTTGTAATACCTCATAACTGACAACAGCTAGAGTCCCGCCATGCGATCCCCCCGCTAGTCAGCAACAGGGAACCAGAAGGCACGCAATACTGATGGTGTATGATACAGGTGCGGCACGCAATACTGAGGGTGTATGATACAGGTGCAGGTCAACATTCACTCTAACCAGAATGGACCTGCCACCAGCCCAAAGCAGGGATAATAATACTTGAAATAGGCTTCCCCCCGTGTAAGAGGGAAAGAGCTCAAAACAGTATCCAGTTCACGCAGAGCCAACTGGGAAGTAACCACAGGGCGTCAACCACGCCACTTTGCGTTTCGTAGAAAACGACATCCACCCAGGGTGGCCGTGGGAATCCCTGCAAGGGGAATGACAGACTATGGTGGCACCAGGGGGAATTCATATACTGCGAAAAACCCCTGCAGGGAGCAGTAGTCTGTGTCACAGGGGAAGAGTGCAAGAAACTGCGAGATACCCTGAGATGAAAAGGGCAGTATGGTGAAGTAACCCCCAGGTGAGGTACAACAGTGGGGCCCACCCGGCGATCCGCAATTGAGAGGATCCCGAGAAAACAAACCGCCCAAGGGGGTCGTGAAAGGGGCCGGCACCAGATGACGCCACACACAGAACCCTTTATGAAACAAATCCTCCGCACTAACACCTGCAGCACATGACTTGCAGAATAGCAAAAATGGGTGCCGTATAACGCTCTATCTCCTGGTCAAACATATCTGACCAATCTTGGCGGAAATATCAAGCAGTGCTATACTGGTCCTGACTGATGCTAAAATTAGCCGCAGGGACCCATTTTCAGCGTATGCAACACACCGTTCCAACGAAAATGTGGCAACGTGCAGCACGCAACAGTATGTGACAAACCTCACAAATATCAACGAGTATATAAATGTGAGGTCTCAGAACCACCCTAAGTACAGCTGTATTAGGGCAGATAAAGAAAAGGGATAGATATACACTGACAGGTGAGAGAATTAAATACAGACAGTCAGCACTAGCATAAGTCACATACAATGCAGATATACACATATATACATAAACATGTCATATAATATACTGCACTATTACACTGCATGCAACTTACCCAGATTCAGTGTCTGGGAAGGCTACAGCGCTGTGTACACTGACCTGATGGTGAGGTACGCAGGGGGACTGGACTCACTTCCATCTCCGGAGCTCTGCTGCTGCACCACAAGAAAATGGCCGCTGGAGACCTCAGAAGAAGCGTGGCCCGCGGAGGAAGCAGCTCAGCGACGCCAGACTATACATACTGAAAGGCGCGCTGAGCTGAGGGGAGGAGCCGCTGTAACAGGAAAGCTTCCTCCCCTGGCCGGCTATTAACCTCCCGGGACGCCGGCTCCCAGCGCCGATCAGTAAGTCCCTGGTGGTCTAGTGGACACACGGGGTATGGGGGGCCCGCCGCCACTGCCGGCGCCTCCGGTCTGTCCCCGGAGACCGGAGGCACAGGACTGCATATTAAATACGCGGATCACCGCAAGCGGTGATCTGCGACCTTACCTGCTCCCCGTAGATCCGGCATCAGTCCTGGGCACCCGCAGAGTCCTGCTAGTACAGACTCTGGGGTCCCGCTGAGATCCCCAGATCTGTACTGGCGTCTCAGCGCCGGCGGGGTGATGGAGCGGCAGCTTAGACGTCCTATGGACAGTCCGACGCTGCCGCTCTGAAAGTCCAAAGTAAAAATAAAAAAACTCTGTACTTAGAATAAAATATATAGCTTAGGGGCTGTTAATCAGCTCCCCACTGCACTAAACGGTGACCCGACTCCGGCCGGGCACCAACTTAAACTGAGGTGCCTCTGGCTGGGGGTGGGGTTATAGGGAGAGTGGACCCAAGTGCATCCTGGGAGCTAAAAGCTTTAACTGCGTGGTGCCCGGATTTGGTTCCCAACCTATACCCAAGGTCAACCCTGTGGACCCCCTATGGACCCTGAAGTAGAAACCATCAGTAACATGGAGTACCATCACAGCCTCACACACACTTACACAGGCTCTGACCTTACTCAGGAATTACTAACCTCATCACACGCAGTGATTACACAAGACTGAGATACCATCAGTAACATGGAGTACCATCACAGCCTCACACACACTTACACAGGCTCTGACCTTACTCAGGAATTACTAACCTCATCACACACAGTGATTACATAAGACTGAGATACCATCAGTAACATGGAGTACCATCACAGCCTCACACACACTTACACAGGCTCTGACCTTACTCAGGAATTACTAACCTCATCACACGCAGTGATTACACAAGACTGAGATACCATCAGTAACATGGAGTACCATCACAGCCTCACACACACTTACACAGGCTCTGACCTTACTCAGGAATTACTAACCTCATCACACACAGTGATTACATAAGACTGAGATAACATCAGTAACATGGAGTACTATCACAGCCTCACACACACTTACACAGGCTCTGACCTTACTCAGGAATTACTAACCCCATCACACACAGTGACTACACAAGACTGAGATACCATCAGTAACATGGAGTACCATCACATCCTCACACACACTTACACAGGCTCTGACCTTACTCAGGAATTACTAACCTCATCATACGCAGTGATTACATAAGACTGAGATAACATCAGTAACATGGAGTACTATCACAGCCTCACACACACTTACACAGGCTCTGACCTTACTCAGGAATTACTAACCTCATCACACACAGTGATTACACAAGACTGAGAAACCATCAGTAACATGGAGTACCATCACATCCTCACACACACACTTACACAGGCTCTGACCTTACTCAGGAATTACTAACCTCATCACACGCAGTGATTACACAAGACTGAGAAACCATCAGTAACATGGAGTACCATCACAGCCTCACACACACTTACACAAGCTCTGACCTTACTCAGGAATTACTAACCTCATCACACACAGTGATTACACAAGACTGAGATACCATCAGTAACATGGACTACCATCACAGCCTCACACACACTTACACAGGCTCTGACCTTACTCAGGAATTACTAACCTTATCACACACAGTGATTACACAAGACTGAGAAACCATCAGTAACATGGAGTACCATCACATCCTCACACACACTTACACAGGCTCTGACCTTACTCAGGAATTACTAACCTCATCACACGCAGTGACTACATAAGACTGAGAGACCATCAGTAACATGGAGTACCATCACAGCCTCACACACACTTACACAGGCTCTGACCTTACTCAGGTATTACTAACCTCATCACACGCAGTGATTACACAAGACTGAGACACCATCAGTAACATGGAGTACCATCACATCCTCACACACACTTACACAGGCTCTGACCTTACTCAGGAATTACTAACCTCATCACACGCAGTGATTACACAAGACTGAGATACCATCAGTAACATGGACTACCATCACAGCCTCACACACACTTACACAGGCTCTGACCTTACTCAGGAATTACTAACCTCATCACACGCAGTGATTACACAAGACTGAGAAACCATCAGTAACATGGAGTACCATCACATCCTCACACACACTTACACAGGCTCTGACCTTACTCAGGAATTACTAACCTCATCACACGCAGTGACTACATAAGACTGAGAGACCATCAGTAACATGGAGTACCATCACAGCCTCACACCATCACAGCCTCACACACACTTATACAGGCTCTGACCTTACTCAGGAATTACTACCCTCATCACACGCAGTGATTACACAAGACTGAGAAACCATCAGTAACATGGAGTACCATCACAGCCTCACACACACTTACACAGGCTCTGACCTTACTCAGGTATTACTAACCTCATCACACGCAGTGATTACACAAGACTGAGACACCATCAGTAACATGGAGTACCATCACATCCTCACACACACTTACACAGGCTCTGACCTTACTCAGGAATTACTAACCTCATCACACGCAGTGATTACACAAGACTGAGATACCATCAGTAACATGGACTACCATCACAGCCTCACACACACTTACACAGGCTCTGACCTTACTCAGGAATTACTAACCTCATCACACGCAGTGATTACACAAGACTGAGAAACCATCAGTAACATGGAGTACCATCACATCCTCACACACACTTACACAGGCTCTGACCTTACTCAGGAATTACTAACCTCATCACACGCAGTGACTACATAAGACTGAGAGACCATCAGTAACATGGAGTACCATCACATCCTCACACACACTTACACAGGCTCTGACCTTACTCAGGAATTACTAACCTCATCACACACAGTGACTACACAAGACTGAGAGACCATCAGTAACATGGAGTACCATCACAGCCTCACACACACTTACACAGGCTCTGACCTTACTCAGGAATTACTAACCTCATCACACACAGTGACTACACAAGACTGAGAGACCATCAGTAACATGGAGTACCATCACATCCTCACACACACTTACACAGGCTCTGACCTTACTCAGGAATTACTAACCTCATCACACGCAGTGATTACACAAGACTGAGATACCATCAGTAACATGGAGTACCATCACAGCCTCACACACACTTACACATGCTCTGACCTTACTCAGGAATTACTAACCTCATCTCACACAGTGATTACACAAGACTGAGAAACCATCAGTAACATGGAGTACCACCACATCCTCACACACACTTACACAGGCTCTGACCTTACTCAGGAATTACTAACCCCATCACACGCAGTGATTACACAAGACTGAGAAACCATCAGTAACATGGAGTACCATCACATCCTCACACACACTTACACAGGCTCTGACCTTACTCAGGAATTACTAACCTCATCACACGCAGTGACTACACAAGACTGAGAAACCATCAGTAACATGGACTACCATCACAGCCTCACACACACTTACACAGGCTCTGACCTTACTCAGGAATTACTAACCTCATCACACGCAGTGATTACACAAGACTGAGACACCATCAGTAACATGGAGTACCATCACAGCATCACACACACTTACACAGGCTCTGACCTTACTCAGGAATTGCTAACTTCCACGCACGCTATGAGACCTCAGGCTGTGTATGGCATCATAGCCCCTGCAATGGTGCTCAAACGCACTGGCACGCCTGCTTTTTGTTGCCCACCCCCCCGGCACCACCCCCAAATGGTACTTCCTATCACTCTGCGATGGGTGTGTGTAGCTGTGTATCGCAGTCCCGATCGCAGTGGAGTGTTCGCACACTGCATTGCGCAGAACACAACAATCGGCCGATTGCGTGCGTAATCGCAGTTGAGATCCTTGCTGAATCAGGCCCTGTGTACTATAACATGACCTGCCTGTGCTGGACAAATGCATTAATGTGGAATAATGGAACCTACGCTTATATATGCAATAGTAAATTAGTGGAAAGTACCAGCGGTGCGGATCGTTGTGTTCTGGGTGGTAAGAGTCACGCTCGCAGGATCTGCTGTATGTATGCCACAGGTGCGTCTTATTCTCCTCTCTATTTGGGGAAGCTACGGAGACACTAATTAGTCTTCATTCTAGCACCCTACACCTGTCACAACCCGTGCAGTTCCTCTTTGCTGCCTGGGGTGTCGCTCTCTGCTCTGGTGCTTCTAGCACACACTGGTCTGTATATCAGAAGTCCGTTGCATCAGCTGATTGTGCTAGAAGCACCAGGCTAACTAATGGTGCATGAAAATTGCCTTGTACTCAGCTCCCCTCTTCTCGCTATTAATTTCAGATTTTACCAGCTTGAAACTGCTTCCTAACACTAATCTTATGCAGGGTACACACCTGACGGACGCACCGGCCGGCCCGCCAACCTATATGTCTGGCCGGGCATCACAACTGGGCCAGACATATTGTGATGTGTCTGACCCAGTTGTGATGTCATTGTTGGTGGCTCCTGCAACCATAACGGGTCGGTCGGTGGCTCATAAACACCAGCAGACGTGCGCAATATATCTTTCCCATATCCTATCGCATTTGCTGTGCCGTAAGGCCAACGCAGTATATCCGTGAATGACATTAATCACAGGTATAACGTGTGTACCCTTGTCCAGATGGAACAAACGATATAGAGTTAGTCAGCTGTAAGAACGATACATCGCGCAGTGCATACCCAGCATATACAGTCAGGGCACCGCACCACTGAGCCGGCCTCAGGTTATAACTCTGTCTGCTTTGCAGAGGCTGCTGGAGGTGCTACCGCGCTATCTGCGGATGAAGGTGGAGCCCTGCGAGGGGGAGGACGATACCCCCCGGGAGAGGAGGAAAAGCTCGCTGGGCATCATGCTGAAGGCCGAGGAGTACGTGCTGAGGAAGCCGCGGAGTGAGCTGATGTTCGAGAGGCAGCGAGAGCGGCATGGCATGAGCCGAGACGCCCGAGGCCACAGAGGTGAAGAGGAGGGATCCAAAGGCAGGAAGGGGAGGCAGTGGAGGTGGCGGATAGGTAAGGAGAGGGAGCAAGCTACAGGAACACCTGAGACTGGAGGAAGAACTGGTGGTACTGGGGTAAGAATGAGGACAGGCCCAAGAGCAGCAGTGAGCATGGCAGAATGGTGCCAAAGTGCAGGAGGATAGATTCTAGGGTGTAGATGGCAAGCAGTGTCAGGGTAGACCAGGAACTCTGCCATACTTACCCAGGCCGGGGTAACGGGGAAGGGACAGGATAGTGAGGCAGCCTATATAACCGATCATCTCCTTGCATTGCAGTTGATGGGTTTGATGTAGGGGTAACCACCCCGCTATTTAAGAACTTGGCCCACTGCGCCCCGGAAATAAAAGAGTGCGTGGAGGCGTGCAATTTCATCACGGCCAGCACGAAGGAGCAGAACAAGAGCGGAGCGGTGAGTACGACAACGCTTATAAACCGGCCTGTCCTAGAGGGCGACTCCCTGTCCCGACGAGCGCCGTCTTTGACGCTCATTCCAAAGAAAATGATGTGACTCCCATGCGCCAGGTACGCAGAGGACTCATGACAAACCTAGCGGCTGCCAGTAAGCAGGATTCTCCCCTTATTAGCGTCACCCCATATAAACTCCTTGTAATATCTCAGTCATCCAGTTGCCAGAATCTGCTGAAGGCAGCCGATGTGTGTCCATATTACTGTAATAAGACCCTCAGCTATTATCTGTCGGAATACCCTCAATATGAGGAAGATGGTAACTGGCAAATCTCTCTCTCTACTCCCCCAGGAAATGGAGAACTGGATCATGATTGGGAAGGTGCTGGACGTTCTCTGCTTTTGGGCAGCGCTACCTCTCTTTGTGGTGGGGACTCTAGCCATCTTTGCCATGGGACATTTCAACAACGTCCCGGAGCGACCCTTCGAGGGAGGAGACCACGAGTACCCGCCTTGTTCCACCGCCTTGGGCTAGAGTTCCGCGCCTTGCGGATTATTGCGGACTTCACAACCTCTGGGACATGTACTGCATGGGCAAAAATACCTGCACACCCGAACACACACAAACTTGTTGAACATCTCATTCCAAAACCACGGGCATTAATATGGATCTGTCCCCCCCCCCCCCCTCTGCTGCTACAGTATAGCAGCCTCCGCTCTCCTGGGAAGTCTTGCCACTAGATTGTGAGACTAAGCAGCGGGGGGCTTCACACCTATCCAGCCAGAAGAGCGTTAGCGAGGACGAGTGCTGATGTTGGGCCATAAACTCGGCAAACTTCAATGGACCTCACTTTGGTAACAGGGACGTGTTCATGCTGCAACAGGACAGAACTTTCCCCTAGTCTGTTACCACAAAGATGGAAGCACACGCTGTAGCGTTAAGATTTCCCTTCGTTGGAACTGCCTGGCCCAGGACAAAGCATACGAAACAGCCCCAGACCATTATCTCTCCTGCACCAAACGTTACAGCCGGCAGCCCGCATTCAGGCTCACAGCGGACAGTTCTTGTGCTGATGTTGCTTAAGGAGGTGATTTGCAACTCCGCAACCGAGGGCAGACAATTTATTGGCACTGCGTGTTTCAGCACTCGGCGCCATCGGACTGCGGGCTATAACCTTGCAGGTGACCAGCACCTGCTCCAAGACATTTCCAGGTCACAGTAACAGCACTTACAGGGCAAAAAGCTGGACGAACTGACGGGTTGGAAAAGTGGCATCCTATGGCACCATACTGGCACCACGTTGAAAGCCACTGGGCAGTACAACCCATTCTACTGCTAATGCGTGACTATGGAGCCAGCAAGGCTGTATGGGTGGATTGTCAATGAGTGAGGCTGCAATGCCCCAAACACACTGGTTAGGAGGGGTGCCCATGTGTTTTTTTCCACGCAGTGTACCTAGGACACGGCTCTGGGATGTGTCTGTGCCACGCAAAACACTGACTGTACATTTACATCAACAATGTGATTTAATAAAACATTAAAACTGCACAAAAAAATAATTTTATTTGCTATAATTCTTTCATTTCCCCCCCCAAAAACGATGCTGAACATATTCGTCCGCTGAGACTATGTCCAAGGGTCCCGGCTGATCGTTTTCCTCTGTTGTGGGGAAATCACCGGAGTCCTTGGCGGTGCCCGGGAGCGTTCAGTCTTAGTGGTGTAGGAGCTGGGAGCAGAAGCCGCCCAGTTTACCAACTGGCTGCCGAGTATCACAGGAAAGACACGATTAGGTTCTCTCTAACCCATCGGCAGCGAACTAGCCGCGGGTCCCGGAGTCCGCAGACACAAGTCTTACCAGGGACAACAAGGGGGGGGGAGCTAGAGGGTCAGTTTTGTGTTCCTGAAACTGGAGTTGTCTCTGTAATAAAATAAATAAGTATTAAAAATACAACACGAAAGGACTAATAATACTAATACAACTGACAGCATCGTGTATCTAGACCAGGATGAGAGCGCAGGGTCTTACTTTAGGCTGTCCGTGTGCGTTTTGTACTCCATGATTGTGTTCGGTGGGAGATTGAGGACCCTCCTCAGGGTGTCACGGATGCGGATAGTACTCAGCTGATCATTCGCAGTCTTGTTCCAGATAGAAAGGATGTCTTCCTGGGGGGTCAGAAACAGAGACACCGTGTTACTGGGGGGTCAGAAACAGAGACACCGTGTTACTGGGGGGTCAGAAACAGAGACACCGTGTTACTGGGGGGTCAGAAACAGAGACACCGTGTTACTGGGGGGTCAGAAAAAGAGACACCGTGTTACTGGGGGGTCAGAAACAGAGACACCATGTTACTGGGGGGTCAGAAACAGAGACACCGTGTTACTGGGGGGTCAGAAAAAGAGACACCGTGTTACTGGGGGGTCAGAACGGACAGCGGCAACGGGTGACAGGACAGCAGGTATTTAGGGGGGAGAAAGAGAATCTGGGCGTCTGAGAGAACATAAACCAGCAAGTGTAAGACACAGACACCTGTAATATCATGAAATGGGGATATGTACAGAGGGGTTGGGTATGAAATACCGACGGCTGCATGTCCGACAATGCAGAATCCAGACAGGGGAAGGTAAGTAACTTAACCCTCCCCTAACCCTCACTTGGGGGTGCCTACCGCTAACCTCCCTGGGGGTGCCTAACTCTAACCTCCCTGGGGGTGCCTACCCCTAACCTCCCTGGGAGTGTCTAACCCTAACCTCCTCCAGGTGGTGCCTAACCCTAACCTCCCCTTGCCGCACCCTAAACCTAACTCTCCCGGGGGGGTGCCTAACCCTAACCTCCCCCCGGTGGTGCTTAACCCTCCCCGGGGGGTGCCTAACCCTAATTTCCCCCTGGGGGTCCCTAAACCTGACATCCCCTTCCCCGGGCTAACGCGAATACTACGATCGGGATTCCGGCGGTAGGGATGCCGATGCTATTATCCTGATCCCATTCGGGAAAGCGGTGTCGGTATTTTGCTGGGCGTCGGTATATCAAACCCCACAATCTTCACTACATCCCAGCAGGAGACACACAGGGAGACCTAGTGGATACAGGGAGAGAAGGAGACACACAGGGAGACCTAGTGTATACAGGGAGAGCAGGAGACACACAGGGAGACCTAGTGTATACAGGGAGAGCAGGAGACACAGGGAGACCTAGTGGATACAGGGAGAGAAGGAGACACACAGGGAGACCTAGTGTATACAGGGAGAGCAGGAGACACACAGGGAGACCTAGTGTATACAGGGAGAGCAGGAGACACAGGGAGACCTAGTGGATACAGGGAGAGACGGAGACACACAGGGAGACCTAGTGGATACAGGGAGAGCAGGAGACACACAGGGAGACCTAGTGTATACAGGGAGAGCAGGATACACAGGGAGACCTAGTGGATACAGGGAGAGAAGGAGACACGCAGGGAGACCTAGTGGATACAGGGAGAGAAGGAGACACACAGGGAGACCTAGTGTATACAGGGAGAGCAGGAGACACACAGGGAGACCTAGTGTATACAGGGAGAGCAGGAGACACGCAGGGAGACCTAGTGTATACAGGGAGAGCAGGAGACACACAGGAAGACCTAGTGGATACAGGGAGAGACGGAGACACACAGGGAGACCTAGTGTATACAGGGAGAGCAGGAGACACGCAGGGAGACCTAGTGTATACAGGGAGAGCAGGAGACACACAGGGAGACCTAGTGGATACAGGGAGAGCAGGAGACACAGGGAGACCTAGTGGATACGGGGAGAGCAGCAGACACACAGGGAGACCTAGTGGATACGGGGAGAGCAGGAGACACGCAGGGAGACCTAGTGTATACAGGGAGAGCAGGAGACACGCAGGGAGACCTAGTGGATACAGGGAGAGCAGGAGACACACAGGGAGACCTAGTGGATACGGGGAGAGCAGCAGACACGCAGGGAGACCTAGTGGATACAGGGAGAGCAGGAGACACGCAGGGAGACCTAGTGTATACAGGGAGAGCAGGAGACACACAGGGAGACCTAGTGTATACAGGGAGAGCAGGAGACACAGGGAGACCTAGTGTATACAGGGAGAGCAGGAGACACAGGGAGACCTAGTGTATACAGGGAGAGCAGGAGACACGCAGGGAGACCTAGTGTATACAGGGAGAGCAGGAGACACACAGGGAGACCTAGTGGATACAGGGAGAGCAGGAGACACGCAGGGAGACCTAGTGGATACGGGGAGAGCAGGAGACACACAGGGAAACCTAGTGAATACAGGGAGAGCAGGAGACACACAGGGAGACCTAGTGTATACAGGGAGAGCAGGAGACACACAGGGAGACCTAGTGGATACGGGGAGAGCAGCAGACACACAGGGAGACCTAGTGTATACAGGGAGAGCAGGAGACACACAGGGAGACCTAGTGGATACAGGGAGAGCACGAGACACATAGGGAGACCTAGTGTATACAGGGAGAGCAGGAGACACACAGGGAGACCTAGTGTATACGGGGAGAGCAGGAGACACACAGGGAGACCTAGTGTATACAGGGGAGAGCAGGAGACACACAGGGAGACCTAGTGTATACAGGGAGAGAAGGAGACACACAGGGAGACCTAGTGGACAGAATGTAAGAGGAGAGATGGGCACACAGTGGGTAATAGAACGTAAGAGGAGAGACGTGCAAACAGTGGTAATAGAACGTAAGAGGACAGACGGGCACACAGTGGGTAATAGAACGTAAGAGGACAGACGGGCACACAGTGGTAATAGAATGTAAGAGGACAGACGGGCACACAGTGGTAATAGAATGTAAGAGGAGAGACATGCACACAGTGGGTAATAGAATGTAAGAGGAGAGACGGGCACACAGTGGTAATAGAATGTAAGAGGACAGACGGGCACACAGTGGGTAATAGAATGTAAGAGGAGAGACGGGCACACAGTGGGTAATACAATGTAAGAGGAGAGACGGGCACACAGTGGGTAATAGAATGTAAGAGGAGAGATGTGCACACAGTGGGTAATAGAATGTAAGAGGAGAGACGGGCACACAGTGGTAATAGAATGTAAGAGGACAGACGGGCACACAGTGGGTAATAGAATGTAAGAGGACAGACGGGCACACAGTGGTAATAGAATGTAAGAGGAGAGACATGCACACAGTGGGTAATAGAATGTAAGAGGAGAGACGGGCACACAGTGGGTAATAGAATGTAAGAGGAGAGACGGGCACACAGTGGTAATAGAATGTAAGAGGAGAGACGGGCACACAGTGGGTAATAGAATGTAAGAGGAGAGACGCGCACACAGTGGGTAATAGAATGTAAGAGGACAGACGGGCACACAGTGGGTAATAGAATGTAAGAGGAGAGACGGGCACACAGTGGGTAATAGAATGTAAGAGGAGAGACGGGCACACAGTGGTAATAGAATGTAAGAGGACAGACGGGCACACAGTGGGTAATAGAATGTAAGAAGAGAGACGTGCACACAGTGGGTAATAGAATGTAAGAGGAGAGACGTGCACACAGTGGGTAATAGAATGTAAGAGGACAGACGGGCACACAGTGGGTAATAGAATGTAAGAGGACAGACGGGCACACAGTGGGTAATAGAATGTAAGAGGACAGACGGGCACACAGTGGTAATAGAATGTAAGAGGACAGACGTGCACACAGTGGGTAATAGAATGTAAGAAGAGAGACGTGCACACAGTGGGTAATAGAATGTAAGAGGAGAGACGGGCACACAGTGGTAATAGAATGTAAGAGGACAGACGGGCACACAGTGGTAATAGAATGTAAGAGGAGAGAGGTGCACACAGTGGGTAATAGAATGTAAGAGGACAGACGGGCACACAGTGGGTAATAGAATGTAAGAGGACAGACGGGCACACAGTGGGTAATAGAATGTAAGAGGACAGACGGGCACACAGTGGGTAATAGAATGTAAGAGGACAGACGGGCACACAGTGGGTAATAGAATGTAAGAGGACAGACGGGCACACAGTGGTAATAGAATGTAAGAGGAGAGACGGGCACACAGTGGGTAATAGAATGTAAGAAGAGAGACGTGCACACAGTGGGTAATAGAATGTAAGAGGAGAGACGTGCACACAGTGGGTAATAGAATGTAAGAGGAGAGACGGGCACACGGTGGGTAATAGAATGTAAGAGGAGAGACGGGCACACAGTGGGTAATAGAATGTAAGAGGACAGACGGGCACACAGTGGGTAATAGAATGTAAGAGGAGAGACGGGCACACAGTGGTAATAGAATGTAAGAGGAGAGACGTGCACACGGTGGTAATAGAATGTAAGAGGAGAGACGTGCACACGGTGGTAATAGAATGTAAGAGGACAGACGTGCACACGGTGGGTAATAGAATGTAAGAGGAGAGACGTGCACACAGTGGGTAATAGAATGTAAGAGGAGAGACGTGCACACAGTGGGTAATAGAATGTAAGAGGAGAGACGTGCACACAGTGGGTAATAGAATGTAAGAGGACAGACGGGCACACAGTGGTAATAGAATGTAAGAGGAGAGACATGCACACAGTGGTAATAGAATGTAAGAGGAGAGACATGCACACAGTGGGTAATAGAATGTAAGAGGAGAGACGGGCACACAGTGGGTAATAGAATGTAAGAGGAGAGACGTGCACACAGTGGGTAATAGAATGTAAGAGGAGAGACGGGCACACAGTGGGTAATAGAATGTAAGAGGAGAGACGCGCACACAGTGGGTAATAGAATGTAAGAGGAGAGACGGGCACACAGTGGTAATAGAATGTAAGAGGAGAGACGGGCACACAGTGGTAATAGAATGTAAGAGGAGAGACGGGCACACAGTGGGTAATAGAATGTAAGAGGAGAGACGGGCACACAGTGGGTAATACAATGTAAGAGGAGAGACGGGCACACAGTGGGTAATAGAATGTAAGAGGAGAGATGTGCACACAGTGGGTAATAGAATGTAAGAGGAGAGACGGGCACACAGTGGTAATAGAATGTAAGAGGACAGACGGGCACACAGTGGGTAATAGAATGTAAGAGGACAGACGGGCACACAGTGGTAATAGAATGTAAGAGGAGAGACATGCACACAGTGGGTAATAGAATGTAAGAGGAGAGACGGGCACACAGTGGGTAATAGAATGTAAGAGGAGAGACGTGCACACAGTGGGTAATAGAATGTAAGAGGAGAGACGGGCACACAGTGGGTAATAGAATGTAAGAGGAGAGACGGGCGCACAGTGGGTAATAGAATGTAAGAGGAGAGACGCGCACACAGTGGGTAATAGAATGTAAGAGGACAGACGGGCACACAGTGGGTAATAGAATGTAAGAGGAGAGACGGGCACACAGTGGGTAATAGAATGTAAGAGGAGAGACGGGCACACAGTGGTAATAGAATGTAAGAGGACAGACGGGCACACAGTGGGTAATAGAATGTAAGAGGAGAGACGTGCACACAGTGGGTAATAGAATGTAAGAAGAGAGACGTGCACACAGTGGGTAATAGAATGTAAGAGGAGAGACGTGCACACAGTGGGTAATAGAATGTAAGAGGAGAGACGGGCACACAGTGGTAATAGAATGTAAGAAGAGAGACGTGCACACAGTGGGTAATAGAATGTAAGAGGAGAGACGTGCACACAGTGGGTAATAGAATGTAAGAGGACAGACGTGCACACAGTGGGTAATAGAATGTAAGAGGAGAGACGTGCACACAGTGGGTAATAGAATGTAAGAGGAGAGACGGGCACACAGTGGTAATAGAATGTAAGAGGACAGACGTGCACACAGTGGTAATAGAATGTAAGAGGACAGACGTGCACACAGTGGGTAATAGAATGTAAGAGGAGAGACGTGCACACAGTGGGTAATAGAATGTAAGAAGAGAGACGTGCACACAGTGGGTAATAGAATGTAAGAGGAGAGACGGGCACACAGTGGTAATAGAATGTAAGAGGACAGACGGGCACACAGTGGTAATAGAATGTAAGAGGAGAGAGGTGCACACAGTGGGTAATAGAATGTAAGAGGACAGACGGGCACACAGTGGGTAATAGAATGTAAGAGGACAGACGGGCACACAGTGGGTAATAGAATGTAAGAGGACAGACGGGCACACAGTGGTAATAGAATGTAAGAGGAGAGACGGGCACACAGTGGGTAATAGAATGTAAGAAGAGAGACGTGCACACAGTGGGTAATAGAATGTAAGAGGAGAGACGGGCACACAGTGGGTAATAGAATGTAAGAGGAGAGACGGGCACACGGTGGGTAATAGAATGTAAGAGGAGAGACGTGCACACAGTGGGTAATAGAATGTAAGAGGACAGACGGGCACACAGTGGGTAATAGAATGTAAGAGGACAGACGGGCACACAGTGGTAATAGAATGTAAGAGGAGAGACGGGCACACGGTGGTAATAGAATGTAAGAGGAGAGACGTGCACACAGTGGGTAATAGAATGTAAGAGGACAGACGTGCACACAGTGGTAATAGAATGTAAGAGGAGAGACGGGCACACGGTGGGTAATAGAATGTAAGAGGAGAGACGTGCACACAGTGGGTAATAGAATGTAAGAGGACAGACGGGCACACAGTGGGTAATAGAATGTAAGAGGACAGACGGGCACACAGTGGGTAATAGAATGTAAGAGGACAGACGGGCACACAGTGGGTAATAGAATGTAAGAGGGCAGACGGGCACACAGTGGGTAATAGAATGTAAGAGGACAGACGGGCACACAGTGGGTAATAGAATGTAAGAGGACAGACGGGCACACAGTGGGTAATAGAATGTAAGAGGACAGACGTGCACACGGTGGGTAATAGAATGTAAGAGGAGAGACGTGCACACAGTGGGTAATAGAATGTAAGAGGACAGACGGGCACACAGTGGGTAATAGAATGTAAGAGGAGAGACGTGCACACAGTGGGTAATAGAATGTAAGAGGAGAGACGGGCACACAGTGGGTAATAGAATGTAAGAGGACAGACGGGCACACAGTGGTAATAGAATGTAAGAGGAGAGACATGCACACAGTGGGTAATAGAATGTAAGAGGAGAGACGGGCACACAGTGGGTAATAGAATGTAAGAGGAGAGACGTGCACACAGTGGGTAATAGAATGTAAGAGGAGAGACGGGCACACAGTGGGTAATAGAATGTAAGAGGAGAGACGCGCACACAGTGGGTAATAGAATGTAAGAGGAGAGACGTGCACACAGTGGGTAATAGAATGTAAGAGGACAGACGGGCACACAGTGGGTAATAGAATGTAAGAGGAGAGACGGGCACACAGTGGTAATAGAATGTAAGAGGAGAGACGGGCACACAGTGGTAATAGAATGTAAGAGGAGAGACGGGCACACAGTGGTAATAGAATGTAAGAGGACAGACGGGCACACAGTGGGTAATAGAATGTAAGAGGAGAGACGGGCACACAGTGGGTAATAGAATGTAAGAGGAGAGACGGGCACACAGTGGGTAATAGAATGTAAGAGGAGAGACGGGCACACAGTGGTAATAGAATGTAAGAGGACAGACGGGCACACAGTGGGTAATAGAATGTAAGAGGAGAGACGGGCACACAGTGGGTAATACAATGTAAGAGGAGAGACGGGCACACAGTGGGTAATAGAATGTAAGAGGAGAGATGTGCACACAGTGGGTAATAGAATGTAAGAGGAGAGACGGGCACACAGTGGTAATAGAATGTAAGAGGACAGACGGGCACACAGTGGGTAATAGAATGTAAGAGGACAGACGGGCACACAGTGGTAATAGAATGTAAGAGGAGAGACATGCACACAGTGGGTAATAGAATGTAAGAGGAGAGACGGGCACACAGTGGGTAATAGAATGTAAGAGGAGAGACGTGCACACAGTGGGTAATAGAATGTAAGAGGAGAGACGGGCGCACAGTGGGTAATAGAATGTAAGAGGAGAGACGCGCACACAGTGGGTAATAGAATGTAAGAGGACAGACGGGCACACAGTGGGTAATAGAATGTAAGAGGAGAGACGGGCACACAGTGGTAATAGAATGTAAGAGGACAGACGGGCACACAGTGGGTAATAGAATGTAAGAGGAGAGACGTGCACACAGTGGGTAATAGAATGTAAGAAGAGAGACATGCACACAGTGGGTAATAGAATGTAAGAGGAGAGACGTGCACACAGTGGGTAATAGAATGTAAGAGGAGAGATGGGCACACAGTGGTAATAGAATGTAAGAGGACAGACGGGCACACAGTGGGTAATAGAATGTAAGAGGAGAGACGGGCACACAGTGGTAATAGAATGTAAGAAGAGAGACGTGCACACAGTGGGTAATAGAATGTAAGAGGAGAGACGTGCACACAGTGGGTAATAGAATGTAAGAGGAGAGACGGGCACACAGTGGGTAATAGAATGTAAGAAGAGAGACGTGCACACAGTGGGTAATAGAATGTAAGAGGAGAGACGTGCACACAGTGGGTAATAGAATGTAAGAGGAGAGACGGGCACACAGTGGTAATAGAATGTAAGAGGACAGACGTGCACACAGTGGGTAATAGAATGTAAGAGGAGAGACGTGCACACAGTGGGTAATAGAATGTAAGAGGAGAGACGGGCACACAGTGGTAATAGAATGTAAGAGGACAGACGGGCACACAGTGGTAATAGAATGTAAGAGGAGAGATGTGCACACAGTGGGTAATAGAATGTAAGAGGACAGACGGGCACACAGTGGTAATAGAATGTAAGAGGACAGACGGGCACACAGTGGTAATAGAATGTAAGAGGAGAGAGGTGCACACAGTGGGTAATAGAATGTAAGAGGACAGACGGGCACACAGTGGGTAATAGAATGTAAGAGGACAGACGGGCACACAGTGGGTAATAGAATGTAAGAGGACAGACGGGCACACAGTGGTAATAGAATGTAAGAGGAGAGACGGGCACACAGTGGGTAATAGAATGTAAGAAGAGAGACGTGCACACAGTGGGTAATAGAATGTAAGAGGAGAGACGGGCACACAGTGGGTAATAGAATGTAAGAGGAGAGACGGGCACACGGTGGGTAATAGAATGTAAGAGGAGAGACGTGCACACAGTGGGTAATAGAATGTAAGAGGACAGACGGGCACACAGTGGGTAATAGAATGTAAGAGGACAGACGGGCACACAGTGGTAATAGAATGTAAGAGGAGAGACGGGCACACGGTGGTAATAGAATGTAAGAGGAGAGACGTGCACACAGTGGGTAATAGAATGTAAGAGGACAGACGTGCACACAGTGGTAATAGAATGTAAGAGGAGAGACGGGCACACGGTGGGTAATAGAATGTAAGAGGAGAGACGTGCACACAGTGGGTAATAGAATGTAAGAGGACAGACGGGCACACAGTGGGTAATAGAATGTAAGAGGACAGACGGGCACACAGTGGGTAATAGAATGTAAGAGGACAGACGGGCACACAGTGGGTAATAGAATGTAAGAGGACAGACGGGCACACAGTGGGTAATAGAATGTAAGAGGACAGACGGGCACACAGTGGGTAATAGAATGTAAGAGGACAGACGGGCACACAGTGGGTAATAGAATGTAAGAGGACAGACGGGCACACAGTGGGTAATAGAATGTAAGAGGAGAGACCTGCACAGACTGATTTACGTGAACCCACCTGGAAGCGGATTGAGACCACCACCCCACATATTTCTTCTCCCACCATGAACTGTTCCCCGACCATTGCCAGGATAATGTTCTCCCAGAATCGTGATGCCAGACCCTTCCGCAAGCGGATAATCCATTTCCCACCATTCTTATTGGCTTCATCCTGAGGGAGAGAAACACCCAGATGATACTATATGGATTTCTCTAAGATAATCAGTGTTGGAAGGAGAATATCAGGGCCATGCCATTAGAGGGCGCCAGGATGCCCAGGTGACTGCCCTCCTAGGGGATATCTACAAATGAGACTCACCTCCCACATGGGTTTGATGCCATCTTTGAAGAGATGAAAGTCGCTGTATCCTGTAAGGTCTCCCGGGCGCACCAAATGGCTGTACACTCTCCAGAACTGCTCCACCTAAACACACCAGACACAGCATGTAAATACATAGCTGAAATAGTGGTCCTAAGGGTAGGGATGAAACATTAGGGAGAAGGGTTACATACATGACAGTGTGAGGATGCACAGCCACTGTGTGTACTGTACATACATGAGCTATTGTAACTGTGAGCAGACTGTGGTTCTGTGTGTACTGTACATACATGAGCTATTGTACATACAGCAACACAGTCTGCTCACAGTTACAATAGCTCATGTATGTACAGTACATACAGCAACAGTCTGCTCACAGTTACTGTACATACATGAGCCATTGTAACTGTGAGCAGACTGTGTGTACTGTACATACATGACATATAGTAACTGTGAGCAGACTGTGTTGCTGTGTGTACTGTACATACATGACATATTGTAACTGTGAGCAGACTGTGTTGCTGTGTGTACTGTACATACATGACAATGTAATAAAGTGTGAGGAGGCACAACCACTGTCTATACATGACAATGTAATAGTATGTAAGATGCACATCCACTGCGTGTACTGTACATACATGACATAATATAATATTGTGTGAGGAGGCACCCCATCTGTGTGTACTGTACATACATGACATAATAACGTGTGAGGAGGCACCCCAGCTGTGTGTACTGTACATACATGACATAATATAATATTGTGTGAGGAGGCACCCCAGCTGTGTGTACTGTACATACATGACATAATAACGTGTGAGGAGGCACCCCAGCTGTGTGTACTGTACATACATGACATAATATCGTGTGAGGAGGCACCCCAGCTGTGTGTACTGTACATACATGACATAATATCGTGTGAGGAGGCACCCCAGCTGTGTGTACTGTACATACATGACATAATAAAATATTGTGTGAGGAGGCACCCCAGCTGTGTGTACTGTACATACATGACATAATACAATATTGTGTGAGGAGGCACCCCAGCTGTGTGTACTGTACATACATGACATAATAACGTGTGAGGAGGCACCCCAGCTGTGTGTACTGTACATACATGACATAATATCGTGTGAGGAGGCACCCCAGCTGTGTGTACTGTACATACATGACATAATAACGTGTGAGGAGGCACCCCAGCTGTGTGTACTGTACATACATGACATAATACAATATTGTGTGAGGAGGCACCCCAGCTGTGTGTACTGTACATACATGATGTGAGGAGGAGGATACACACCCTGCTGCTGTATACTGCACCGGGCAATGCCACTTACCGAGGCCACTGTACCAAACTGCCGGATGTTCTGCTCATAGTTGTGGGTACTTGCGGGCCGGGAGGGTGTTCTCCGGGAATACCAGAAGGTGTAGCGGAACTGCAGCGGGTGCTCACACCAGGGACAGCGATTATCTCCTGCACACAGAAGTACCAGCTGTCAGTATCGCGTTACATGCTGTGTACATACCTGTATAAATGGCGGCCTGAGGCAAGTGCTTAGCTTCCCGGACACATACAGTCACAGTATCTAGTACACGGCACAGTGACATAAACTAGGAAGCATCCTATACATTACCTCCCTATTACCCTCTGTCATACGGCTCTGTGACATACAGTAAGGAGCATCCTATACATTACCTCCCTATTACCCTCTGTCATACGGCTCTGTGACATACAGTAAGGAGCATCCTATACATTACCTCCCCGTTACCCTCTGTCATACGGCTCTGTGACATACAGTAGGGAGCTTCCTATACATTACCTCCCCGTTACCCTCTGTCATACAGCTCTGTGACATACAGTAGGGGAGCATCCTATACATTACCTCCCTATTACCCTCTGTCATACGGCTCTGTGACATACAGCAAGGAGCATCCTATACATTACCTCCCTATTACCCTCTGTCATACGGCTCTGTGACATACAGTAGGGAGCATCCTATACATTACCTCCCCGTTACCCTCTGTCATACAGCTCTGTGACATACAGTAGGGAGCATCCTATACATTACCTCCCCGTTACCCTCTGTCATACGGCTCTGTGACTTACAGTAGGCAGCATCCTATACATTACCTCCCTATTACCCTCTGTCATACAGCTCTGTGACATACAGTAAGGAGCATCCTATACATTACCTCCCTATTACCCTCTGTCATACGGCTCTGTGACATACAGTAAGGAGCATCCTATACATTACCTCCCTATTACCCTCTGTCATCGGCTCTGTGACATACAGTAAGGAGCATCCTATACATTACCTCCCCGTTACCCTCTGTCATACGGCTCTGTGACATACAGTAAGGAGCATCCTATACATTACCTTCCCGTTACCCTCTGTCATACGGCTCTGTGACATACAGTAAGGAGCATCCTATACATTACCTTCCCGTTACGCTCTGTCATACGGCTCTGTGACATACAGTAAGGAGCATCCTATACATTACCTCCCTATTACCCTCTGTCATACGGCTCTGTGACATACAGTAAGGAGCATCCTATACATTACCTCCCCGTTACCCTCTGTCATACGGCTCTGTGACATACAGTAGGGAGCTTCCTATACATTACCTCCCTATTACCCTCTGTCATACGGCTCTGTGACATACAGTAAGGAGCATCCTATACATTACCTCCCTATTACCCTCTGTCATACGGCTCTGTGATATACAGTAGGGAGCATCCTATAAATTACCTCCCCACTGCCCTCTGTCATACGGCTCTGTGACATACAGTAGGGAGCATCCTATACATTACCTCCCCACTGCCCTCTGTCATACGGCTCTGTGACATACAGTAGCCAGCAAGTGGGGCAGTATCTGGGCTGGCTATCAGTGTCCAGCCAGCAAGTGGGGCTGTATCTGGGCTGGCTATCAGTGTCCAGCCAGCAAGTGGGGCAGTACCTGAGCTGGCTACTAGTGTCCAGCCAGCAAGTGGGGCAGTATCTGGGCTAGCTATCAGTGTCCAGCCAGCAAGTGGGGCAGTATCTGGGCTGGCTATCAGTGTCCAGCCAGCAAGTGGGGCAGTATCTGGGCTGGCTATCAGTGTCCAGCCAGCAAGTGGGGCAGTATCTGGGCTGGCTATCAGTGTCCAGCCAGCAAGTGGGGCAGTATCTGGGCTCAGTGTCCAGCCAGCAAGTGGAGCAGTATCTGGGCTGGCTATCAGTGTCCAGCTAGCAGATGGGGCAGTATCTGGGTTGGCTAACAGGGTCCAGCCAGCAAGTGGGGCAGAATTTGGCTGGCTGTTTCAAGCCTGCAAGTGGGGCAGAATTTGGGCTAGATATCAGTGTCCAGCCAGCAAGTGGAGCAGTATCTGGGCTGGCTAACAGTGTCCAGCTAGCAGATGGGGGCAGTATCTGGGCTGGCTAACAGGGTCCAGCCAGCAAGTGGGGCAGAATTTGGGCTGGCTAACAGTACCCAGCCAGCAGGTGGGGCAGTATCTGGGCTGGCTATCAGTGTCCAGCCAGCAGGTGGGGCAGTATCTGGGCTGGCTAACAGTGCCCAGCCAGCAGGTGGGGCAGTATCTGGGCTGGCTATCAGTGTCCAGCCAGCAGGTGGGGCAGTATCTGGGCTGGCTATCAGTGCCCAGCCAGCAGGTGGGGCAGTATCTGGGCTGGCTAACAGTGCCCAGCCAGCAGGTGGGGTAGTATCTGGGCTGGCTAACAGTGTCCAGCCAGCAGGTGGGGTAGTATCTGGGCTGGCTAACAGTGTCCAGCCAGCAGGTCGGGTAGTATCTGGGCTGGCTAACAGTGTCCAGCCTGCAGGTGGGGTAGTATCTGGGCTGGCTAACAGTGTCCAGCCAGCAAGTGAGGCAGTATCTGGGCTGGCTATCAGTGTCCAGCCAGCAAGTGGAGCAGTCTGGTTAACTGTAGGAGAATTTTCGGTTTTCAAACAAATGAGAACCTATGTAAGGAATAGCATGATTCAGAGCACACTAATAACCTGATGTCACTACAGGAACCAGAGCCTACAGACAGTGATTATGAGGAAGACGCAGACAACTGGGACTCTAACATTTTATAAAATGTTAATCTCAAATTTAAATCAATATAAGGTCAGGATTAAAACATTTCATTTTATGAGGAATTCCCCGACCGGGCTACTATATTTCCAGGGAGAATGCTGCAGATGTTCTCAATTAACCAAATATAGCACCGAGTCTATGGTCTAAGCTTCATAAGGCGCCAATAGTAATATCAAACCGGTCATTATTCACAAATAATATTATTTACATCATGTCCGTTTATCCACAATGACTATTTTACGAGCAAACCCAGTTACACAATACATGTAATGTTAGTAACGCTGCATACACACGTAAAGATTCTGGGCCTGATTCAGAGCCGGACGCTCTGAATGAGCGCCCGCTCTGAATCAGGGCGTTTTTTCTTTTTTTGCGAAGCGACCTCTTGGACGTTCGCATAGCTGTGGGTTACCACCCACAGTTTATGCGAGCGTCCATGATGATGGTCGCGATGGTCAAGACCATCGCGACCATCGGGCTTGCGACGAGACCCTTGCGGTAGGGTCTCGTTGACCGCAAGCCCTGGAGTGATTTTGGCTCTATCAGAGCCAAAATCACTCCCACTGACATCACTAGTGATGTCAGTGGGGCCGGACCCAGACGGTAGGCGTTCCCATGGGAACGCCTACGTCTGGGCAGCCACACCCCCAGCACGCCCAACAAAAGGGGCGTGCTGTCACTCACCATCGACAGCACGCCCCCTTTGGTGCGAGACCCATAGCGACGGCTTCTCCGTCGTTATTCGGGTCTCACGCATGCGCACGACGGAGGCGCCTCCGTTGTGCGCATGCGCACTTGGGCAACATCGACCCGCTTGCGAGCGGGTCTGAATCAGGCCCTCTGTCCAACCATCCAACTAGTTGATTGGTTGGAATAAAAATCTGGTAACGTATGGGAGTAACTGATGATCAGCAATTTGCTCCTAAATACCAGAAAACAGATGAAAATGACGTCAGACAAGTTTGTTAAATGTTTGATCTAAACAATTTGTTCAAACAACAGTTTTTGTCCGTTTTCCGGCGTTTGGGAGCAAATTGCTGATTGTCATTTGCTGTCATACATTACCAGATTTTCATTCCAACCAATCATCTAGTTGGATGGTTGGACAGATAATCTTTACGTGTGTATGCAGCTTTACAATAGTCACGTGAACTTGGCTCTGCTAAGAAATAAGTATAGTTTATATTTAATCTATTCACAACATTATTTCCCCTCCCCCCCCATAATATGGAAATATTTTCTTTGTTCCTCCATGTTGTTAATAAAGGACCTTGATGTAACTGGTGAGCAATGGTGGCTCCCTGTAGATCACCTCTCTTGAAGTAAGGCTCTAATGTAAGACTGTACACCTGAGGTTCTCAAACTCCGCCATTACAGTCCAGGTTTTAAGGATATCCATGCTTGAGTGACTTCATTAGTACCTCAATTTGATTTAAGCTGCACTCAAGCATGGGATATCCTTAAAACCTGGACTGTAACGGCAGAGTTTGGGTCGTACACATGGGTTATATCTCCAGCTGCTATAAGCCACGTGTGTGATGGACAGTGTGGAATATACATTGTTGGACAGTACAAATGGAGAATAAACCCCCCGGCTCCAGCCCAGGTGACTGATCAGGGGTTTCATGTCATGTCACTGTGGCTTGAAACCCATTCACACCGCAGGCTGGACCCAGGATATTGCTGGGGGGGGGCTTCCCTCAGCCGGCGCTTGGGGAGGACATCATCTCCAGGCATCCGGAATGCGGCACTATGTATGCAGTTAAAGGGACCCGGGACACCCGTTTACACTGCCCCGCAACCGGGATTCAACCCTTCTTGGCACCTGAATCACTGAGCGTACCCCCCCTCCCTGCACCCCGAGTACCCACCTAGCACCCTGCACCTGACACAACCTGTGCACCCTGTCTGCAGTGTCGCTCTGTACATTGATGCTTCTAGCACACTAAGCTGCAACAAACTGATGAGATTAAGCAGGGTGCTAGAAGCACCAGAGCAGAGAGCAAGACCCCATGTAGGAAAGAGGAACTTCACAGGTTAACAGGTGCAGGGTGCTAGAATGAACACTACAGCCCCCTGTACACTGAGAGTACTCCCCCTCCCCTGTACACCCCCAGTACACTGAGTACAGCCCCTCCCCTGTACAACCCCAGTACACCGAGTACCCCCCTCCCCTGTACACCCCCAGTACACTGAGTACACCCCCTCCCCTGTACACCCCCAGTACACTGAGTACACCCCCTCCCCTGTACACCCCCAGTACACTGAGTACACCCCCTCCCCTGTACACCCCCAGTACACCGAGAGTACCCCCCTCCCCTGTACACCCCCAGTACAGTGAGTACCCCCCTCCCCTGTACAACCCCAGTGCACCGAGAGTACCCCCCTCCCCTGTACACCCCCAGTACACTGAGTACACCCCCTCCCCTGTACACCCCCAGTACACCCCCTCCCCTGTACACCCCCAGTACACTGAGTACACCCCTCCCCTGTACACCCCCAGTACACTGAGTACACCCCCTCCCCTGTACACCACCAGTACACCGAGAGTACCCCCCCTCCCCTGTACACCGAGAGTACCCCCCTCCCCTGTACACCCCCAGTACACTGAGTACACCCCCTCCCCTGTACACCCCCAGTACACCCCCTCCCCTGTACACCCCCAGTACACTGAGTACACCCCTCCCCTGTACACCCCCAGTACACTGAGTACACCCCCTCCCCTGTACACCCCCAGTACACTGAGTACACCCCCTCCCCTGTACACCCCCAGTACACTGAGTACACCCCTCCCCTGTACACCCCCAGTACACTGAGTACACCCCCTCCCCTGTACACCCCCAGTACACCGAGAGTACCCCCCTCCCCTGTACACCCCCAGTACAGTGAGTACCCCCCTCCCCTGTACAACTGCAGTACACCGAGAGTACCCCCCTCCCCTGTACACCCCCAGTACAGTGAGTACCCCCCTCCCCTGTACAACCCCAGTACACCGAGAGTACCCCCCTCCCCTGTACACCCCCAGTACACTGAGTACACCCCCTCCCCTGTACACCCCCAGTACACTGAGTACACCCCCTCCCCTGTACACCCCCAGTACAGTGAGTACCCCCCTCCCCTGTACAACCCCAGTACACCGAGAGTACCCCCCTCCCCTGTACACCCCCAGTACACTGAGTACACCCCCTCCCCTGTACACCCCCAGTACACTGAGTACACCCCCTCCCCTGTACACCGAGAGTACCCCCCTCCCCTGTACAACCCCAGTACACCGAGAGTACCCCCCTCCCCTGTACACTGAGTACACCCCCTCCCCTGTACACCCCCAGTACACTGAGTACACCCCCTCCCCTGTACACCCCCAGTACAGTGAGTACCCCCCTCCCCTGTACAACCCCAGTACACCGAGAGTACCCCCCTCCCCTGTACACCCCCAGTACACTGAGTACACCCCCTCCCCTGTACACCCCCAGTACACTGAGTACACCCCCTCCCCTGTACACCGAGAGTACCCCCCTCCCCTGTACAACCCCAGTACACCGAGAGTACCCCCCTCCCCTGTACACTGAGTACACTCCCTCCCCTGTACACCCCCAGTACACTGAGTACACCCCCTCCCCTGTACACCGAGAGTACCCCCCTCCCCTGTACACCCCCAGTACACTGAGTACACCCCCTCCCCTGTACACCCCCAGTACACCGAGAGTACCCCCCTCCCCTGTACACCCCCAGTACAGTGAGTACCCCCCTCCCCTGTACAACCCCAGTACACCGAGAGTACCCCCCCTCCCCTGTACACTGAGTACACCCCCTCCCCTGTACACCCCCAGTACACCCCCTCCCCTGTACACCCCCAGTACACTGAGTACACCCCTCCCCTGTACACCCCCAGTACACTGAGTACACCCCCCTCCCCTGTACACCGAGAGTACCCCCCTCCCCTGTACACCGAGAGTACCCCCCTCCCCTGTACACCCCCAGTACACTGAGTACACCCCCTCCCCTGTACACCCCCAGTACACCCCCTCCCCTGTACACCCCCAGTACACTGAGTACACCCCTCCCCTGTACACCCCCAGTACACTGAGTACACCCCCTCCCCTGTACACCCCCAGTACACTGAGTACACCCCCTCCCCTGTACACCCCCAGTACACTGAGTACACCCCCTCCCCTGTACACCCCCAGTACACCCCCTCCCCTGTACACCCCCAGTACACTGAGTACACCCCTCCCCTGTACACCCCCAGTACACTGAGTACACCCCCTCCCCTGTACACCCCCAGTACACCGAGAGTACCCCCCTCCCCTGTACACCCCCAGTACACCGAGAGTACCCCCCTCCCCTGTACACCCCCAGTACAGTGAGTACCCCCCTCCCCTGTACAACTGCAGTACACCGAGAGTACCCCCACTCCCCTGTACACCCCCAGTACAGTGAGTACCCCCCCTCCCCTGTACAACCCCAGTACACCGAGAGTACCCCCCTCCCCTGTACACCCCCAGTACACTGAGTACACCCCCTCCCCTGTACACCCCCAGTACACTGAGTACACCCCCTCCCCTGTACACCCCCAGTACAGTGAGTACCCCCCTCCCCTGTACAACCCCAGTACACCGAGAGTACCCCCCTCCCCTGTACACCCCCAGTACACTGAGTACACCCCCTCCCCTGTACACCCCCAGTACACTGAGTACACCCCCTCCCCTGTACACCCCCAGTACAGTGAGTACCCCCCTCCCCTGTACAACCCCAGTACACTGAGAGTACCCCCCTCCCCTGTACACCCCCAGTACACTGAGTACACCCCCTCCCCTGTACACCCCCAGTACACTGAGTACACCCCCTCCCCTGTACAACCCCAGTACACCGAGAGTACCCCCTCCCCTGTACACTGAGTACACCCCTTCCCCTGTACACCCCCAGTACACTGAGTACACCCCTCCCCTGTACACCCCCAGTACACTGAGTACACCCCCTCCCCTGTACACCCCCAGTACACCCCCTCCCCTGTACACCCCCAGTACACTGAGTACACCCCCTCCCCTGTACACCCCCAGTACACCCCCTCCCCTGTACACCCCAGTACACTGAGTACACCCCCTCCCCTGTACACCCCCAGTACACTGAGTACACCCCCTCCCCTGTACACCCCCAGTACACCGAGGAGTACCCCCCTCCCCTGTACACCCCCAGTACACCGAGAGTACCCCCCTCCCCTGTACACCCCCAGTACAGTGAGTACCCCCCTCCCCTGTACAACTGCAGTACACCGAGAGTACCCCCCTCCCCTGTACACCCCCAGTACAGTGAGTACCCCCCTCCCCTGTACACCCCCAGTACACCGAGTACCCCCTCCCCTGTACACCCCCCCAGTACACTGAGTACACCCCCTCCCCTGTACACCCCAGTACACTGAGTACACCCCCTCCCCTGTACACCCCCAGTACACCGAGAGTACCCCCCTCCCCTGTACACCCCCAGTACACCGAGAGTACCCCCCTCCCCTGTACACCCCCAGTACAGTGAGTACCCCCCTCCCCTGCTTACAACTGCAGTACACCGAGAGTACCCCCCTCCCCTGTACAACCCCCAGTACAGTGAGTACCCCCCTCCCTGTACACCCCCAGTACACCGAGAGTACCCCCCTCCCCTGTACACCCCCAGTACACTGAGTACACCCCCTCCCCTGTACACCCCCAGTACACTGAGTACACCCCCTCCCCTGTACACCCCCAGTACAGTGAGTACCCCCCTCCCCTGTACAACCCCAGTACACCGAGAGTACCCCCCTCCCCTGTACACCCCCTCCCCTGTACACCCCCAGTACACTGAGTACACCCCCTCCCCTGTACACCGAGAGTACCCCCCTCCCCTGTACACCGAGAGTACCCCCCTCCCCTGTACACTGAGTACACCCCCTCCCCTGTACACCCCCAGTACACTGAGTACACCCCCTCCCCTGTACACCCCCAGTACAGTGAGTACCCCCCTCCCCTGTACAACCCCAGTACACTGAGAGTACCCCCCTCCCCTGTACACCCCCAGTACACTGAGTACACCCCCTCCCCTGTACACCCCCAGTACACTGAGTACACCCCCTCCCCTGTACAACCCCAGTACACCGAGAGTACCCCCCCTCCCCTGTACACTGAGTACACCCCTTCCCCTGTACACCCCCAGTACAGTGAGTACACCCCTCCCCTGTACAACTGCAGTACACCGAGAGTACCCCCCTCCCCTGTACACCCCCAGTACAGTGAGTACCCCCCTCCCCTGTACAACCCCAGTACACCGAGAGTACCCCCCTCCCCTGTACACCCCCAGTACACTGAGTACACCCCCTCCCCTGTACACCCCCAGTACACTGAGTACACCCCCTCCCCTGTACACCCCCAGTACAGTGAGTACCCCCCTCCCCTGTACAACCCCAGTACACCGAGAGTACCCCCCTCCCCTGTACACCCCCAGTACACCCCCTCCCCTGTACACCCCCAGTACACTGAGTACACCCCCTCCCCTGTACACCGAGAGTACCCCCCTCCCCTGTACACCGAGAGTACCCCCCTCCCCTGTACACTGAGTACACCCCCTCCCCTGTACACCCCCAGTACACTGAGTACACCCCCTCCCCTGTACACCCCCAGTACAGTGAGTACCCCCCTCCCCTGTACAACCCCAGTACACTGAGAGTACCCCCCTCCCCTGTACACCCCCAGTACACTGAGTACACCCCCTCCCCTGTACACCCCCAGTACACTGAGTACACCCCCTCCCCTGTACAACCCCAGTACACCGAGTACCCCCCTCCCCTGTACACTGAGTACACCCCCTCCCCTGTACACCCCCAGTACACTGAGTACACCCCCTCCCCTGTACACCCCCAGTACAGTGAGTACCCCCCTCCCCTGTACAACCCCAGTACACCGAGAGTACCCCCCTCCCCTGTACACCCCCAGTACACCCCCTCCCCTGTACACCCCCAGTACACTGAGTACACCCCCTCCCCTGTACACCGAGAGTACCCCCCTCCCCTGTACACCGAGAGTACCCCCCTCCCCTGTACACTGAGTACACCCCCTCCCCTGTACACCCCCAGTACACTGAGTACACCCCCTCCCCTGTACACCCCCAGTACAGTGAGTACCCCCCTCCCCTGTACAACCCCAGTACACTGAGAGTACCCCCCTCCCCTGTACACCCCCAGTACACTGAGTACACCCCCTCCCCTGTACACCCCCAGTACACTGAGTACACCCCCTCCCCTGTACAACCCCAGTACACCGAGAGTACCCCCCTCCCCTGTACACTGAGTACACCCCTTCCCCTGTACACCCCCAGTACAGTGAGTACCCCCCTCCCCTGTACAACTGCAGTACACCGAGAGTACCCCCCTCCCCTGTACACCCCCAGTACACTGAGTACACCCCCTCCCCTGTACACCCCCAGTACACTGAGTACACCCCCTCCCCTGTACACCGAGAGTACCCCCCTCCCCTGTACACTGAGTACACCCCCTCCCCTGTACACCCCCAGTACACTGAGTACACCCCCTCCCCTGTACACCCCCAGTACACTGAGTACACCCCCTCCCCTGTACAACCCCAGTACACCGAGAGTACCCCCCTCCCCTGTACACTGAGTACACCCCTTCCCCTGTACACCCCCAGTACAGTGAGTACCCCCCTCCCCTGTACAACTGCAGTACACCGAGAGTACCCCCCTCCCTCCTGAACACTGAGAGGGCACATTGAGGCTGGGGGTTAAGGATGACCGGTCTCCCTGCAATTTTATGACACAATTAGTTATAATAGACAGGACCCGCAGCTACTTCCGGCGCGCCGTGTGACGTCACCCAGCAGCAGCAGCGCCGGAAGTCCCGCTTCTCCCCCCTCACTGCCGGCACACACCGCACGCGGCTCGCACCTTGGATTGGGCGGCAGAGGTGACGTCATCCTCCGGGTCGGAGACGTCATCGGTCCCCGACAGCCCCATGTCCCGCGCTGCAGCCGCCGTATGTGTGTGTGACCCGGATCCTCCTTCCCGCGGCTGCTCTCCGACACCACGTTGCGTCGGCGGCTGCTGCTGCCCGGCTTACCGGCGTGCTGACGTCACAGCGTCACCAGGGGGCGTGGCTTCCGGGAGAGACATGTGATGTGGAGGGTGTAACACGTGACCGTTGGTGGGCGGAGGCTGGCTGTTGCCAGGGGGCAGTGTAGCGCCGCCTGCCCCGACCTCGGCCCATTGTAGTGCTGCTAACCCCCTGGTAATGTCTTATGGATAAGGGGGGAGATGTATCCGGCCTCCTGCGGGGTGGGGAATCTGTGCCTATAGCAACCAATCAGCTGGCAGCTAGCATTATCTACACTGTGCTAGATAAATGACAGCTGTAAGCTGATTGGTTGCTAGGGGCATTTGCTACATATTCCACAATTTGGTGGGCCAATCATGAAAAGTAGGGCGGGGCTATGCGACACACGCATCCTGCGCTGGGGCGGAGCATCGCTGCGCTCTCTGCCATACGTGGTGGGGGGACCATCCTACCTGTGGCATAACCGTAACCAACCAGCGGCCATCCATGGCCCATGACGCTCGTACATAGAGCCAGTCCCCATTACAGGGCCAGAAATAATATGAGATATGGTAAGAACTTACCCTTGTAATCTCTATTTCTACGAAGTCCATAGGGTTCCACAGGATACCTTGGGGTATAGGTGTGACGTCAGTCGCTGGGCACCATAGAGTTAAGCTTTTCAGCCTCTCAGGATGCACTAGGGTCCCTCAGGATGCACTAGGGTCCCCCTCCTATACCCCGAGCCAAGGCACCTCAGTTAGTTATCAAGCCATAGGCCGGAGGAGGAGAAGGAAGAGAGAGAAAAAAAGATCTGGACACATACAAGAATCACATTCTCACCAGAGGGAGACGGAAAACCGGTGACCAGAGCAAAGCCCATCTGCAGCACAGGTGCGACAGGGCGGGAGTCCTGTGGAACCCTATGGACTTCGTAGAAATAGAGATAACAAGGGTAAGTTCTTACCATATCTCATATTTTCTACTTCAGGGTCCATAGGGTTTCCACAGGATACCTTGGGGATGTCCCAAAGCAGTATCCTTTAAGGGTGGGGACGCTCCTGTGCAGAAAGGAGAATCCGCCGCCCGAAGGAAGCATCCTGAGAGGCGAAGGTGTCAAACCTGTAATACCTCACGAAGGTATGGACAGAGGACCACGTAGCAGCCTTGCAGATCTGAACTGCCGAGGCACCACGTCAAGCTGCCCACGAAGGACGTAGCAATCCTACGGTGAAACCTGTACCTTCAAAGAAGCAAGGCGAAGCCCATGATCTAGTCCCGCTTGCAGGAAGGCGAGAATCCGAGACAGATGAAACTCCTGCGGTGCATAACCTCTCGGTCGACACCACTGGAAGAACGTATGCCACACGCGATGGTATATCCTCGCGGAAGACGGTTTCCGAGCTCGTAACATGGTACGCACCACAGAGCTGGAAAACCCCCGGGACCTCAGCATGGCCGTCTCAACAGCCACGCCGTCAAAGACAGCCGAGTCAGGTCCGGGTGAAGGCAAGGACCCTGAGACAGAAGGTCCGGTCGTAGCGGCAACCGCAGAGGACTGTCTACGGACAGACCCTGAAGGTCTGAGAACCAGTGCCGTCTGGGCCATGCGGGAGCTATCAACAGGAGCGTCCCTCCTTCCTGTTTGAATTTCCGGATTACCCGTGGAAGAAGGGAGACCGGAGGGAACAGGTATGCGAACCGGAACGTCCACCGGACGGACAGAGCATCCACCAGAGACGCCCCTTCGTCTCTTGTGCGAGACCTGTACACCGACAACTTGTTGTTGTGCCGGGACGCCATGAGGTCGATCTCTGGAAGACCCCACCTATCCACCAGCAGTTGAAAAACGTCCGGGTGCAAGGACCATTCCCCTGGATGAACGTCCTGGCGACTTAGAAAGTCCGCCTCCCAATTTAGCACTCCCGGGATGAAGACCGCTGATATGGCCGGAAGATTGTGCTCCGCCCAAACCAGGATCCGAGAGACCTCTACGAGAGCCGCCCGACTGCGAGTTCCTCCTTGCCTGTTTATGTAGGCCACGGTGGTAGCGTTGTCCGACTGGACCTGCACAGGGTGACCCTGGAGAAACCGATGTGCCTGCTGGAGAGCATTGAAGACCGCACGGAGTTCCAAGATATTTATTGGAAGCTCCGCTTCTGTCGGCGTCCACCTGCCCTGGAACAAGTGTGGACCCGAAACTGCTCCCCAGCCCCGAAGACTGGCGTCCGTTGTCAACAGGACCCAATTTGGAACCCAGAACGGACGTCCCTTGTTGAGGTGGGTCGTCTGTAACCACCACGCAAGGGACAGGCGAACCTCCGGGGTGATCACAATCGTCTGGGACTTCAGAGACTGAGGCAGCCCGTTCCACTTGGACAGGATCAGGTACTGCAGAGGTCTGGAGTGAAACTGGGCGTATTCCACCATGTCGAACACCGACACCATGGAGCCCAGTAACCTCATCGCCGAGTGTAGGGACACCCGGCGGCTGTGCAGACAACTGCGCACCTTTGACTGTAAAGCAGAGATCTTGTCCTCCGTCACGAAGATCCTTTGCTGTCCCGAGTCCAATAAGGCTCCAAGATGCAGAATCCTCTGAGACGGGATTAGAGTGGACTTCTGCCAGTTGATTAGCCAGCCGTGCCGTTGCAGCAGTGCAATGGTCAGGTCCAAGTGGCGTAACAGGAGCTCTGGAGATCCTGCCACCAATAACAGGTCGTCCAAGTACGGCAACATGCGGACTCCCTGCAGCCGCAGAGAAGCCGCCATGATCGCCATCACCTTGGTGAAAACACGTGGTGCTGTCGCCAGGCCAAAAGGTAACGCCCGAAACTGGAAGTGGTCGCTGCGGATTGCAAACCTGAGGAACTGTTGATGGCGCAAAAGAATAGGGACATGCAGGTAAGCGTCCTGTATGTCCAATGACACCATGTAGTCCCCAGGTTCCAGCGCCAGAATGATGGACCGTAGGGTCTCCATCCGAAACTTCGGGACCCGCAAAGACTTGTTGAGTGCTTTGAGGTTGAGAATCGGACGATACGACCCATTGGGTTTCTGTACCAAAAATAGATTTGAATAGAAACCCTGGCCCCTCTGGGAGAATGGAACAGGTACTATAACTCCAGCCTGGAGCATAGTGTGCAATACCTTCCGCAGCTCTGTAGCCTTGTTCCGATCTGATGGTAGACCCGTGGTGAAGAATCGAGATGGAGAGGGCGTATCCGTGGGAAACCACCTCCAGAACCCAAGTGTCTGTCGTAGTGGCCGACCAACACTGGGCGAACTGCAGCAGGCGGCCTCCCACCCTGGGATCCCCCAAAGGGAGGCCCAGACCGTCAGGCCGCAGGCTTGTCATCTGGCTTGGGGTCCGGACGTCTGGTACTCCATGCCTGCTTCCGGGGCTTGGCCGATTTCTTAGGACCAGCCTGTCGAGGAAACGACTGTGGTTTGGGCCTGCCCTGGGCCCTAGATGACCGAAAGGATGATGGTCCAGAAGGAGCAGCGGGAGACAAGCCGATTTGGCTGCCGCCAGCGTAGCCACAATCTTATCCAGATCCGGACCGAAGAGAACTCCGGTAAACGGCAACACCTCCAGACCCTTTTTGGAATCTGTGTCCGCCTTCCAGGATCGCAGCCACAAGGTGCGACGAGCAGCCACCGCTGCTGAAGAAATTCTAGACACCAGAGTACTAATGTCTAGGGACGCCTCGTTGATATAAGTGGCCGAATCACGGAGATTACCAATCAACTCCGCCTGTTCGGCCGGACAGTCGGAATCAAAAGAAGCCTCTAATGAATCCGCCCAGCGCTCCATCGCTCTGGCAACCCAGCAAATGGCCATAGCCGGTCGTGCTGCCCCCCCCCCCCGCAAGGGAATAAGCGGACTTCAGGCAGATCTCCACCTTGCGGTCCATAGCATCCTTAAGGGAGGACATAGATGGCATCGGCAATGTGGCACTACGAACAAGACGGGTCACGTGAGAATCCACCTGTGGAGGGGATTCCCACTTTGCAAAATAATTATCCGCGAACGCATAAGCCACCGCCAGGCGTCTCTGCGGCTGGTATCTTTTGCCAGGCTGTTTCCACGCCTCCTCTAAATGGTCCACCAACTGACCCGAAAGAGGAAAGACTGTGGCATCGCCCTTCACATCTTTGAAAAAGGCATACTTAGATTTAGCCGCTGGGGGAACTTCGTCCTCAATCACCAAGGCTGTGCGGACCGCCCGAATAAGTCCAGGAATATATACTTTGGACTTAGCATCAGCGTCCTTAGTGTGGAGAGGTTCCTGATCGTAAGGATCCAGAATCTCCCCATCATCAGACGTCCCCTCATCATCCTCATAAGGAGCCGACAGAGACGCCACCGGCCGTTTATGCGGCCGCATCACAGACTCCCCTTGCAACACATCCGACAAGTGCTGTACAGAACTCGTCGGAGTTAACCCACGCTGGCTCCTGTGAAACCGGGAGCGGGGAAATAGGGAGACTGTGGGGTACCACCAATTGTCGTGGGAAACCCTGCATGGGTGACGACACCACTGACTGCTGGGATAAACCCATCGGTGTAAACGCGGACTGCGGAGCTAACTGGCCCACTAAGGCTGTAAGCGCCTGAGCGAAACAAGCCCAGGGCGGCTCCTGTACCGGTGCTGTAACCGTAAGAGGCCGCGCCATGGACAAGCACTGCCAGCAAAGGCCCTCCGCGCTACCCTCCCCCTCTTTACACGTAGTACACTGAAGCCGGAGGGGAAAATCACTTTCGGACATGATGGCACCACGTATGTGACCTCTCTCACCAATTATAACTTAAATAGGCGAGAGACCACCCTGCAGCACCGCACCGCAAGGGCTTAGCAGAAAGAACAGGGACAGTAATAAAGCTGACAGTTTAGAGAAAAGTTACAGGCAACAGCGCTAGCACAGTCACATACAATGCAAAGAAAATCAATTCCTGCACTAACAGCGCTGATCACTCAACTACGCAGACACAGGGCCTGGTAGGACACAGCGCTGCATACACAGACCAGACCACAGCGGAGGAGAGGTATGCGGGGGGACCCTGACCACGATGCTTCCGTCCAGCGCTTCCAGCAGCGTTCACCATGCATTCTGGAGAAGATGGCCGCCGAGGAGCAGAGAGGAGGCTGGCCTGGGGGAGGAGCGCTCCCACAGGACCAGTCGGCAGCGTGCAGAGAGGGCTGTGTGCAGCGGGGGAGGCGCCGGCTGTGTGACAGGGAAGGCGCGCTCCCCTGGCATGCATTTAACCCCTGGGATGCCACAGCGCTACCGCTCTGCTGCGGTCCGCTGTCCCAGGGGGTAGTGGAAAGCGCAGGTTGGTCGCCTGGCTTCACGCTGCAGCCAGTCCCCAGGGAGCCCCCTGCCTGGGGACTTAGGACCATGTGACCAGCGGGGACCCCTTGGATCCGGCCATGGTCCGGAACATCTGAGGTCACCACTAGCTGTGACCCCGGATCGGTACCGGCGTTCTGGTACCGGCGGGGGTGTAGGGAAGACAGCATGGACGTCAGGACTGACTGTCCATGCTGTACATCCAGATGTGTAGCCACAGCTGCACTGAAGAAAGCTTCAGGGGCTCTTCTAGCCCCCACTCCGACAGGTGCACCCGACTCCAGCCGGGCACCAAACTAAACAGGTGCCTTGGCTCGGGGTATAGGAGGGGGACCCTAGTGCATCCTGGAAGGCTGAAAAGCTTAACTCTATGGTGCCCAGCGACTGACATCACACCTATACCCCAAGGTATCCTGTGGAACCCTATGGACCCTGAAGTAGAAAAGGGCGTTACCCAGGTGCGGCACTAATGAGATAGGCCAACTGCAATCTGCCGCCGGCAATCTCTAGTCTAGATTGCCGGCACGGGATGGTAGTGGGCGGGGTTGATCGGATGCCTACTGGTCATCCCGTGGTTTTGTCAGCACAGTTCTGATATGAGGGGACGGGTGCCACCGTCCTGCAGTCGGCACGTTTATCCCAGGGACGGTTGATGAGAGGCGGGAGCTTGTGCGCAGCCTCCATGCCACCCCTCCTCTCTTGCTGGCAAATGCACAGAGTAGACTCCCAATGGTTTCTCAGGCGCCATCAGACATGCACAGCCATGGCCTAAAGTTTTGAGAATGACACAAGTGTTGGTTTTCACAAAGTTTGCCTAATCAATGCGTGGAGTTTGTCAGAATTTGTGGGTTTTGTTTGTCCACCCGCCTCTTGAGGATTGATCACAAGTTTTCAATGGAATTAGGGGAGTTTCCTGGCCATGGACCCAAAATTCCAATATTTTATTCCCCGAGCCACTTAGTGATCACTTTTGCCTTATGGCAAGGTGCTCCATCATGCTGGAAAAGGCATTGTTCCTCACCAAACTGTCCTTGCATGGTTGGGAGAAGTTGCTCTTGGAGGCTGTTTTGGTCCCATTCTTTATTCATGGCTGTGTTCTTAGGACAAATTGTGAGTGAGCCCACGCTCTTGGCTGAGAAGGAACCCCGCACATGTTGGGTGTTGCTGGGTGATGGGTGCTGTGCTGGGAGAGGGGTTCTGGATAAGAGAAGAGGAGTTAGCGGCGGTGCTAGGGGGCATCAGCCACAATCTTACCAATGGCATCAATTTGGTTAGGGCTGGCTCTGCAGGTAAAAGAGGACTGACAAGAGAATGAGGTAGGAAAAGAGGGAGGCTGGTGTAGAGGGAGGAGAGAAACAATATAGGCCGATGAGTGGAATGAGATGGATAACAAGTATGGGTATGGGGCAGGTAAAGTGGGAATGGGGAGTTAAAATGTTTAGGTTAGTAAAGACGGGGGGAGTAAAGGACTTGTTTTTTCATGTCAGTGTTGGCTGCCCTGCAGCTGACCCAGCATCTCCTGTAAAGGCTTGGCCTGGCTTCCTAGCCTGCATCTTAAGCATTGAGTTAGAACCGGACTTTGAACTGAATTTGGACTTTGGCCTAGTTTTGATCAAATTAAACAAGGGCTTGGTACATATGCTCCTCAGTGTGGAAACAGATGCATTGAAGCCATGTGGGCATAATATGGTAAAACTTCATGCCCAGGCTTAACTCTTGGCAGGCAGCATAAAGACATTGGGGTAGATGCATTATAGCATCCCGCATCGTGCCGCTATAGCTCTTCCTTCTTCGTCTCTTTACCGAGGTGGAGCAGGAAAGCAGCACTGACAAGATGTGTTAACATCTCCTCTGCCGGAGTGAAAACTCCCCCCTCAGGCGATTCCTTTTGGACCTCACAGAGCATCAGCATAGTGCTGCCGTGCTGTCTCCAGTAAATGACTTATTAGTGATATATAACGCTGCTCATTTGTTTGTGTTTCTTTTTTTATATTTTGTTATATCTTTATTTTGTTTCTGTTGCAAACGGAACTGAAAGCTGGTATTTAATCTTCCACCAGCTGTCTAACATACGTGACCTGACCAGTCAACTCACAAATGCTCCCTGCAACAGAGCCCGGCTTGGCGCAGTGGTAACTCAGGTCCGGTTGGCGTAGAGGCAAGCTGTGTAATGCTCAGTAGCCCTGGCGATATTTAGATGATACATTTTTCCGCGGCAAGAGGTGTTCTCTTATTGATTTGTTCTGTAGCCCCTCACGAGACAACTTTTTGACATATTCTGCAGAGCATATTATACTTTGAGCTGGAATAGACCTGGATTACAACACATTACACCTTATTTTATTACGTGCGACTGTAACAGGGTACTATAATTACAATCCTGAATATTGAATGACGAGCTGACACAAAAGACGTATACGAAAATATTATTTACTTAACATCAAATCAAGAGTCAATGATTTCCAGTTATATGCACCCTAAAGTCTTCACAGAGGAGCACCGACACAGCTGTTCATCCCACAGAAGAGACCTCCAAATGACTGTCTCACTTTGCACTCCATCAATAGCTTCTTATGTAAGAACTAATCGAGTCCTCTTTCTTAGATATTGGTTAACAATACTAACTTTAGACAGTAGATGGCAGTAATACTCTAGTCTAAGTATAAAATGTAAACTGTGCATTATATAATTATCTATTTCTTAGATTGATTGTTACTTCTGATAACAGCACAAAAGACAATTTATTGCAGTCTCTCTCAGTGGTTTCATACCATTTTGTAGTCTGATACTTCATGGTCTGGGAATGTGAAAGCCTGTACACATACACTATCCCATGTAAGCACTGACAATATGTAAATGTATACATGCACTGTTCAACCTGACCTGCTGATGTGTGTTTTAAAGCTTTCATTATAGGTAAAGCATGATATATATATATATATATATATATATATATAAATACATTAAGATCTTGTATAACCGATATAAACTTAATATCACCTGTGTTTCATATATAAATGTAATCTCACTTTAATTATACTTTATTATAAATGTGTGTTAATTAATTTACTCCTGTAATAGTAGTTCTCTTTGGCCTTGTTTTATGTATATAGACAAAGCTTTTCTTATTCTGTAGAGCATATGCATAGTAATTATCAGTATAAAGGCAGAATTTACTAAGCATCGCATTCACTATACCATACATTTTGCCAATTATCAGGTACATATAATCACCGGTATGTACCTAGAAATGCGCAGAGGACAGCTGTTCTGGTAATAGCTGTCCTTTGTGATAGAGGAATTTCCGGGTTTATCACCCAGTAGTCACTCTGGCGTCCTTCTGGGCATGTGCAGAATGACAGGCGCGCCGCAGGGGGTGCTGGGAGGGATCAGATTGGCTTATAGGCTTCAATTAGGTAACGTCACCAGGTCCAAGCTCCGGAATATATCGCATTCCGGAGCTTGGTGCATGTGGCAATGCGGCCAAAACTCAGAAAATATATATATTTTTTTCCAGTCTTTTCCGCATTTCAGGCTTTAGTACATACCGGCGTAGTACATGGATGGCAAGACTATCTTTCTAAAAAACTGTGAATATATTCCCGATCTTTGTCACCCTCTAGGCATACCAGTAATCATAGATAATATCTGTCACTATGAGGGCCACGCTAGGCACATGTCTCATCCACCATCATTGTATATTCGTAGGGCGCCACTAACCTCTGTGGTGCTGGAAAACAAATCATCCAATGTATAAAAGCAAGGGAGCAAGCGAAGGAGGGGAGACCACGGCAGCACAGGGGACTGGGAACCTCATTCAGAGCCGGTCGCACAGAGCGTGCGGTCGGTCTGAATGAGGGGAGGACGTCTTGAATTTTCAAGACGTCCCCCTTTGCGGTGGTAAGGCTGTGGGTTAACACCCACAGCCTTACGACCGCCTAAGGTGATGGTCGCGATGGTCAAGACCATCGCGACCATCGGGGCTTACGACGAGACCCTAGGGTAGGGTCTCCCTTGTCGTAAGCCCCGGAGATGTCAGTGGGGCCGCCCCCAAACGGTAGGCGTTCCCATGGGAACGCCCCCGTTTGGGCTGCCACCCCCCCACCCCGCCTTCCAAACGGGGCGAGCTGTCAATCAACATCGACAGCTCGCCCCATTTGGATCGAGACCCGCTACGACCGGCGCTGTCGGTGGCGCCGTCGTGCGCATGCTCTGTGGGGGGCCATCGGCCCGGTCCGTGCACATCGGCGCTAACAACCGGGCCTGAATGACCCCCTGGATGTGTGGAGTGGATCTGAGGACCGAGCCAAGGATGACACCAAGGCTGCGGCCTTAGGGAGCAGGCATGAGTGTGATATTGTCAGTGGGGAGAGACTGAAGGAGGGGATTTGACAGAGGAGGGAGGGGGTGACGAGATCCGATTTGGACATGTTGAGCCTTAGATTGCGTTGGGACATCCAAGCAGAGATGGCAGCTGCACAGAGGTGGTAGTGGAGGTAAGGATAGATAGAACATAAGAGAAGAGATATATGGCCTGATTTCGAGGTGCACGCAGCTGACAGATGTTGGAAGTACTGCGCACATGCGTCCTGGCGTACCATAGAGGACAGTGCCGCAAGGCGAAGAGAGTGCAGGAGAGGGCAATGAGAATCCACGTCAGAGAGTGATAACGGCAACTACATTGATGGAACTGTGTGTAGTATTCATTCTAGCACCCTGCATCCGTTACAACCAGTGCAGTTCCCCTTTCCGACCTGGGGTGTTGCTCTCTGTTCTGGTGCTTCTAGCACACTCTGATCTGTATCTTAGCAGTTTGTTGCATCAGCTGAGTGCTAGAAGCACCAGAGCAGAAAGTGACACCCCAGGCAGGAAAGGGACTGCGCGGGTTGTGTCAGGTGCAGGGTGCTAGAATGAACACTATATGTACAGAGGGCCGATGGTTAGCATACATCTCCCGTGTTTAGGGTCCTGCGATCTTGCTCACAGTCCCTCCTAGCTGTAGCTTGATTGATATTTTGCAGCGTTTTGGGGTGGCGGTGCAGGGGCGTAGCTGGCCACCGTTCCCAGAAAAAGGCCTCGTCTGTGCAGTACCGCCCATCTCTAAATCAGGCCCAGAGAATGAAGACAGCTGTAATAATTTGTATAGCAATCCATTTCATTCACAGGCATAGCAACACCCCCCCGCCCCCCTCCGCTCTCATGTCACGCGCTCTAATCCAATTTCGGCTGTTCAAACAGAGCGCGGTAGATGCGGTAAGCGATGACGCCACAGAGCTTGGAGCTGAGAACCTTGTCCGACAGCACCTGGTCCAATGCGTAACTCTGGAAGACAGATGTGATACAGCATAAGCATTCGGAATACAGGGACGGCAATCACACGGCTGTACAGAACAAGATCTGATAATGGCAGTCACCAGTATACAGGGACGGCAATCACACGGCTGTACAGAACATGATCTTCTAATGGCAGTCACCAGTACACAGGGACGGCAATCACACGGCTGTACAGAACAAGATCTGCTAATGGCTGTCACCAGTATACAGGGACGGCAATCACACGGCTGTACAGAACAAGATCTGCTAATGGCAGTCACCAGTACACAGGGACGGCAATCACACGGCTGTACAGAACAAGATCTGCTAATGGCAGTCACCAGTATACAGAGACGGCAATCACACGGCTGTACAGAACAAGATCTGCTAATGGCAGTCACCAGTATACAGGGACGGCAATCACACGGCCGTACAGAAAAAGATCTGCTAATGGCAGTCACCAGTATACAGGGACGGCAATCACACGGCTGTACAGAACATGATCTGCTAATGACAGTCACCAGTACACAGGGACGGCAATCACACGGCTGTACAGAACATGATCTGCTAATGGCAGTCACCAGTATACAGGGACGGCAATCACACGGCTGTACAGGACATGATCTGCTAATGGCAGTCACCAGTATACAGGGACGGCAATCACACGGCTGTACAGAACAAGATCTGCTAATGGCAGTCACCAGTATACAGGGACGGCAATCACACGGCTGTACAGGACATGATCTGCTAATGGCAGTCACCAGTATACAGGGACGGCAATCACACGGCTGTACAGAACAAGATCTGCTAATGGCAGTCACCAGTACACAGGGACGGCAATCACACGGCTGTACAGAACATGATCTTCTAATGGCAGTCACCAGTACACAGGGACGGCAATCACACGGCTGTACAGAACAAGATCTGCTAATGGCTGTCACCAGTATACAGGGACGGCAATCACACGGCTGTACAGAACAAGATCTGCTAATGGCAGTCACCAGTACACAGGGACGGCAATCACACGGCTGTACAGAACAAGATCTGCTAATGGCAGTCACCAGTATACAGAGACGGCAATCACACGGCTGTACAGAACAAGATCTGCTAATGGCAGTCACCAGTATACAGGGACGGCAATCACACGGCCGTACAGAAAAAGATCTGCTAATGGCAGTCACCAGTACACAGGGACGGCAATCACACGGCTGTACAGAACATGATCTTCTAATGGCAGTCACCAGTACACAGGGACGGCAATCACACGGCTGTACAGAACAAGATCTGCTAATGGCTGTCACCAGTATACAGGGACGGCAATCACACGGCTGTACAGAACAAGATCTGCTAATGGCAGTCACCAGTACACAGGGACGGCAATCACACGGCTGTACAGAACAAGATCTGCTAATGGCAGTCACCAGTATACAGAGACGGCAATCACACGGCTGTACAGAACAAGATCTGCTAATGGCAGTCACCAGTATACAGGGACGGCAATCACACGGCCGTACAGAAAAAGATCTGCTAATGGCAGTCACCAGTATACAGGGACGGCAATCACACGGCTGTACAGAACATGATCTGCTAATGACAGTCACCAGTACACAGGGACGGCAATCACACGGCTGTACAGAACATGATCTGCTAATGGCAGTCACCAGTATACAGGGACGGCAATCACACGGCTGTACAGGACATGATCTGCTAATGGCAGTCACCAGTATACAGGGACGGCAATCACACGGCTGTACAGAACAAGATCTGCTAATGGCAGTCACCAGTATACAGGGACGGCAATCACACGGCTGTACAGGACATGATCTGCTAATGGCAGTCACCAGTATACAGGGACGGCAATCACACGGCTGTACAGAACAAGATCTGCTAATGGCAGTCACCAGTACACAGGGACGGCAATCACACGGCTGTACAGAACATGATCTGCTAATGGCAGTCACCAGTATACAGGGACGGCAATCACACGGCTGTACAGGACATGATCTGCTAATGACAGTCACCAGTACACAGGGACGGCAATCACACGGCTGTACAGAACATGATCTGCTAATGGCAGTCACCAGTATACAGGGACGGCCGGCAATCACACGGCCGTACAGAACAAGATCTGCTAATGGCAGTCACCAGTATACAGGGACAGCAATCACACGGCCGTACAGAACATGATCTGCTAATGACAGTCACCAGTACACAGGGACGGCAATCACACGGCCGTACAGAACATGATCTGCTAATGGCAGTCACCAGTATACAGGGACGGCAATTACACGGCTGTACAGAACATGATCTGCTAATGGCAGTCACCAGTATACAGGGACGGCAATCACACGGCTGTACAGAACATGATCTGCTAATGACAGTCACCAGTACACAGGGACGGCAATCACACGGCTGTACAGAACATGATCTGCTAATGGCAGTCACCAGTATACAGGGACGGCCGGCAATCACACGGCCGTACAGAACAAGATCTGCTAATGGCAGTCACCAGTATACAGGGACAGCAATCACACGGCCGTACAGAACATGATCTGCTAATGACAGTCACCAGTACACAGGGACGGCAATCACACGGCCGTACAGAACATGATCTGCTAATGGCAGTCACCAGTATACAGGGACGGCAATTACACAGCTGTACAGGACATGATCTGCTAATGGCAGTCACCAGTATACAGGGACGGCAATCACACGGCTGTACAGAACATGATCTGCTAATGACAGTCACCAGTACACAGGGACGGCAATCACACGGCTGTACAGAACATGATCTGCTAATGGCAGTCACCAGTATACAGGGACGGCCGGCAATCACACGGCCGTACAGAACAAGATCTGCTAATGGCAGTCACCAGTATACAGGGACAGCAATCACACGGCCGTACAGAACATGATCTGCTAATGACAGTCACCAGTACACAGGGACGGCAATCACACGGCCGTACAGAACATGATCTGCTAATGGCAGTCACCAGTATACAGGGACGGCAATTACACAGCTGTACAGGACATGATCTGCTAATGGCAGTCACCAGTATACAGGGACGGCAATCACACGGCTGTACAGAACATGATCTTCTAATGGCAGTCACCAGTATACAGAGACGGCAATCACACGGCTGTACAGGATAAGATCTGCTAATGGCAATCACCAGTACACAGGGACGGCAATCACACGGCTGTACAGGATAAGATCTGCTAATGGCAGTCACCAGTACACAGGGACGGCAATCACACGGCTGTACAGAACAAGATCTGCTAATGGCAGTCACCAGTACACAGGGACGGCAATCACGCGGCTGTACAGAACAAGATCTGCTAATGGCAGTCACCAGTACACAGGGACGGCAATCACACGGCTGTACAGGACATGATCTGCTAATGGCAGTCACCAGTACACAGGGACGGCAATCACACGGCTGTACAGGACATGATCTGCTAATGGCAGTCACCAGTACACAGGGACGGCAATCACACGGCTGTACAGGACATGATCTGCTAAAGGCAGTCACCAGTATACAGGGACGGCAATCACACGGCTGTACAGGATAAGATCTGATAATGGCAGTCACCAGTATATAGGGACGGCAATCACACGGCTGTACAGGACATGATCTGCTAATGGCAGTCACCAGTACACAGGGACGGCAATCACACGGCTGTACAGGACATGATCTGCTAATGGCAGTCACCAGTACACAGAGACGGCAATCACGCGGCTGTACAGAACAAGATCTGCTAATGGCAGTCACCAGTACACAGGGACGGCAATCACGCGGCTGTACAGAACAAGATCTGCTAATGGCAGTCACCAGTACACAGGGACGGCAATCACGCTGCTGTACAGAACAAGATCTGCTAATGGCAGTCACCAGTATACAGGGACGGCAATTACACGGCTGTACAGGATAAGATCTGATAATGGCAGTCACCAGTATACAGGGACGGCAATCACACGGCTGTACAGAACAAGATCTGCTAATGGCAGTCACCAGTATACAGGGACGGCAATCACACGGCTGTACAGAACATGATCTGATAATGGCAGTCACCAGTACACAGGGACGGCAATCACACGGCCGTACAGGACATCATCTGCTAATGGCAGTAACCAGTATACAGGGACGGCAATCACACGGCTGTACAGAACATGATCTGCTAATGGCAGTCACCAGTACACAGAGACGGCAATCACGCGGCTGTACAGAACAAGATCTGCTAATGGCAGTCACCAGTACACAGGGACGGCAATCACACGGCTGTACAGAACAAGATCTGCTAATGGCAGTCACCAGTACACAGGGACGGCAATCACACGGCTGTACGGAACAAGATCTGCTAATGGCAGTCACCAGTACACAGGGACGGCAATCACACGGCTGTACGGAACAAGATCTGCTAATGGCAGTCACCAGTACACAGGGACGGCAATCACACGGCCGTACAGAACATGATCTGCTAATGGCAGTCACCAGTACACAGGGACGGCAATCACACGGCTGTACAGGACATGATCTGCTAATGGCAGTCACCAGTACACAGGGACGGCAATCACACGGCTGTACAGGACATGATCTGCTAATGGCAGTCACCAGTATACAGGGACGGCAATCACACGGCTGTACAGGATAAGATCTGCTAATGGCAGTCACCAGTACACAGGGACGGCAATCACACGGCTGTACAGAACAAGATCTGCTAATGGCAGTCACCAGTACACAGGGACGGCAATCACGCGGCTGTACAGAACAAGATCTGCTAATGGCAGTCACCAGTACACAGGGACGGCAATCACACGGCTGTACAGGACATGATCTGCTAATGGCAGTCACCAGTACACAGGGACGGCAATCACACGGCTGTACAGGACATGATCTGCTAATGGCAGTCACCAGTACACAGGGACGGCAATCACACGGCTGTACAGGACATGATCTGCTAATGGCAGTCACCAGTATACAGGGACGGCAATCACATGGCTGTACAGGATAAGATCTGATAATGGCAGTCACCAGTATACAGGGACGGCAATCACACGGCTGTACAGGACATGATCTGCTAATGGCAGTCACCAGTACACAGGGACGGCAATCACACGGCTGTACAGGACATGATCTGCTAATGGCAGTCACCAGTACACAGAGACGGCAATCACGCGGCTGTACAGAACAAGATCTGCTAATGGCAGTCACCAGTACACAGGGACGGCAATCACGCGGCTGTACAGAACAAGATCTGCTAATGGCAGTCACCAGTACACAGGGACGGCAATCACGCTGCTGTACAGAACAAGATCTGCTAATGGCAGTCACCAGTATACAGGGACGGCAATTACACGGCTGTACAGGATAAGATCTGATAATGGCAGTCACCAGTATACAGGGACGGCAATCACACGGCTGTACAGAACAAGATCTGCTAATGGCAGTCACCAGTATACAGGGACGGCAATCAAACGGCTGTACAGAACATGATCTGCTAATGGCAGTCACCAGTACACAGGGACGGCAATCACACGGCCGTACAGGACATCATCTGCTAATGGCAGTCACCAGTATACAGGGACGGCAATCACACGGCTGTACAGAACATGATCTGCTAATGGCAGTCACCAGTACACAGAGACGGCAATCACGCGGCTGTACAGAACAAGATCTGCTAATGGCAGTCACCAGTACACAGGGACGGCAATCACGCGGCTGTACAGGACATCATCTGCTAATGAAAGTCACCAGTATACAGGGACGGCAATCACACGGCTGTACAGAACAAGATCTGCTAACGGCAGTCACCAGTATACAGGGACGGCAATCACACGGCTGTACAGGACAAGATCTGCTAATGGCAGTCACCAGTACACAGGGACGGCAATCACACGGCTGTACAGAACATCATCTGCTAATGGCAGTCACCAGTACACAGCGACGGCAATCACACGGCTGTACAGATCATCATCTGCTAATGGCAGTCACCAGTACACAGGGACGGCAATCACACGGCTGTACGGAACATCATCTGCTAATGGCAGTCACCAGTACACAGGGACGGCAATCACACGGCTGTACGGAACATGATCTGCTAATGGCAGTCACCAGTACACAGGGACGGCAATCACACGGCTGTACAGAACAAGATCTGCTAATGGCAGTCACCAGTACACAGGGACGGCAATCACACGGCTGTACGGAACAAGATCTGCTAATGGCAGTCACCAGTACACAGGGACGGCAATCACACGGCTGTACGGAACATGATCTGCTAATGGCAGTCACCAGTACACAGGGACGGCAATCACACGGCTGTACGGAACATGATCTGCTAATGGCAGTCACCAGTACACAGGGACGGCAATCACACGGCTGTACGGAACATCATCTGCTAATGGCAGTCACCAGTACACAGGGACGGCAATCACACGGCCGTACAGAACATGATCTGCTATTGGCAGTCACCAGTACACAGGGACGGCAATCACACGGCTGTACAGAACAAGATCTGCTAATGGCAGTCACCAGTACACAGGGACGGCAATCACACGGCTGTACAGAACAAGATCTGCTAATGGCAGTCACCAGTACACAGGGACGGCAATGACACGGCCGTACAGAACAAGATCTGCTAATGGCAGTCACCAGTATACAGAACATGATCTGCTAATGGCAGTCACCAGCACACAGGGACGGCAATCACACGGCTGTACAGAACATGATCTGCTAATGGCAGTCACCAGTATACAGGGACGGCAATCACACGGCTGTACAGAACTTCATCTGCTAATGGCAGTCACCAGTATACAGGGACGGCAATCACACGGCTGTACAGGACAAGATCTGCTAATGGCAGTCACCAGTATACAGAGACGGCAATCACACGGCTGTACAGGACATCATCTGCTAATGGCAGTCACCAGTATACAGGGACGGCAATCACACGGCTGTACAGAACAAGATCTGCTAATGGCAGTCACCAGTATACAGGGACGGCAATCACACGGCTGTACAGAACAAGATCTGCTAATGGCAGTCACCAGTACACAGGGACGGCAATCACACGGCTGTACAGGACAAGATCTGCTAATGGCAGTCACCAGTACACAGGGACGGCAATCACACGGCTGTACAGAACATGGTCTGATAATGGCAGTCACCTGTATACAGGGACGGCAATCACACAGCTGTACAGGACATCATCTGCTAATGGCAGTCACCAGGATACAGGGACGGCAATCACACGGCTGTACAGAACAAGATCTGCTAATGGCAGTCACCAGTATACAGGGACGGCAATCACACGGCTGTACAGGACAAGATCTGCTAATGGCAGTCACCAGTATACAGGGACGGCAATCACATGGCTGTACAGGACAAGATCTGCTAATGGCAGTCACCAGTACACAGGGACGGCAATCACACGGCTGTACAGAACATGATCTGCTAATGGCAGTCACCAGTATACAGGGACACCAATCACACGCTGTACAGTACTAGATCTGATAATGGCGGTCACCAGTATACAGAGACGGCAATCACACGGCTGTACAGAACATGATCTGCTAATGGCTGTCACCAGTACACAGGGACGGCAATCACACGGCTGTACAGTACTAGATCTGATAATGGCGGTCACCAGTATACAGGGACGGCAATCACACGGCTGTACAGGACAAGATCTGCTAATGGCAGTCACCAGTACACAGGGACGGCAATCACACGGCTGTACAGAACATGATCTGATAATGGCAGTCACCAGTATACAGGGACGGCAATCACACGGCTGTACAGGACATCATCTGCTAATGGCAGTCACCAGTATACAGGGACGGCAATCACACGGCTGTACAGAACATGGTCTGCTAATGGCAGTCACCAGTACACAGGGACGGCAATCACACGGCTGTACGGGACAAGATCTGCTAATGGCAGTCACCAGTACACAGGGACGGCAATCACACGGCTGTACAGAACATCATCTGCTAATGGCAGTCACCAGTACACAGGGACGGCAATCACACGGCTGTACAGAACATCATCTGCTAATGGCAGTCACCAGCATACAGGGACGGCAATCACACCGCTGTACAGGACAAGATCTGCTAATGGCAGTCACCAGTACACAGGGACGGCAATCACACGGCTGTACAGGACATCATCTGCTAATGGCAGTCACCAGTACACAGGGACGGCAATCACACGGCTGTACAGAACATGATCTGCTAATGGCAGTCACCAGTATACAGGGACTGCAATCACACGGCTGTACAGAACATGATCTGCTAATGGCAGTCACCAGTATACAGGGACGGCAATCACACGGCTGTACAGGACAAGATCTGCTAATGGCAGTCACCAGTACACAGGGACGGCAATCACACGGCAGTACAGAACATGATCTGCTAATGGCAGTCACCAGTACACAGGGACGGCAATCACACGGCTGTACAGAACATCATCTGCTAATGGCAGTCACCAGTACACAGGGACGGCAATCACACGGCCGTCCAGAACAAGATCTGCTAATGGCAGTCACCAGTATACAGGACAAGATCTGCTAATGGCAGTCACCAGTACACAGGGACGGCAATCACACGGCTGTAGAGAACATCATCTGCTAATGGCAGTCACCAGTATACAGGGACGGCAATCGCACGGCTGTACAGGACAAGATCTGCTAATGGCAGTCACCAGTATACAGGGACGGCAATCACACGGCTGTACAGGACATCATCTGCTAATGGCAGTCACCAGTATTCAGGGACGGCAATCACACGGCTGTACAGAACATTATCTGATAATGGCAGTCACCAGTATACAGGGACAGCAATCACACGGCTGTACAGGACATCATCTGCTAATGGCAGTCACCAGTATACAGGGACGGCAATCACACGGCTGTACAGAACATGATCTGATAATGGCAGTCACCAGTATACAGGGACGGCAATCACACGGCTGTACAGAACAAGATCTGCTAATGGCAGTCACCAGTATACAGGGACGGCAATCACACGGCTGTACAGGACAAGATCTGCTAATGGCAGTCACCAGTACACAGGGACGGCAATCACACGGCTGTACAGAACATGATCTGCTAATGGCAGTCACCAGTATACAGGGACACCAATCACACGGCTGTACAGAACAAGATCTGCTAATGGCAGTCACCAGTATACAGGGACGGCAATCACACGGCTGTACAGAACATGATCTGCTAATGGCGGTCACCAGTACACAGGGACGGCAATCACACGGCTGTACAGAACAAGATCTGCTAATGGTGGTCACCAGTATACAGGGACGGCAATCACACGGCTGTACAGAACATGATCTGCTAATGGCAGTCACCAGTACACAGGGACGGCAATCACACGGCTGTACAGAACATCATCTGCTAATGGCAGTCACCAGTACACAGGGACGGCAATCACACGGCTGTACAGATCATCATCTGCTAATGGCAGTCACCAGTACACAGGGACGGCAATCACACGGCTGTACAGAACATGATCTGCTAATGGCAGTCACCAGCATACAGGGACGGCAATCACACGGCTGTACAGGACAAGATCTGCTAATGGCAGTCACCAGTACACAGGGACGGCAATCACACGGCTGTACAGAACATGATCTGCTAATGGCAGTCACCAGTATACAGGGACACCAATCACACGGCTGTACAGGACAAGATCTGCTAATGGCAGTCACCAGTACACAGGGACGGCAATCACACGGCTGTACAGAACATGATCTGATAATGGCAATCACACGGCTGTACAGGACATCATCTGCTAATGGCAGTCACCAGTACACAGGGACGGCAATCACACGGCTGTACAGGACAAGATCTGCTAATGGCAGTCACCAGTACACAGGGACGGCAATCACACGGCTGTACAGAACATCATCTGCTAATGGCAGTCACCAGTACACAGGGACGGCAATCACACGGCTGTACAGGACAAGATCTGCTAATGGCAGTCACCAGTACACAGGGACGGCAATCACACGGCTGTACAGAACAAGATCTGCTAATGGCAGTCACCAGTATACAGAGACGGCAATCACACGGCTGTACAGAACATGATCTGCTAATGGCAGTCACCAGTATACAGGGACGGCAATCACACGGCTGTACAGAACAAGATCTGCTAATGGCAGTCACCAGTACACAGGGACGGCAATCACACGGCTGTACAGAACATGATCTGATAATGGCAGTCACCAGTATACAGGGACGGCAATCACACGCTGTACAGGACATCATCTGCTAATGGCAGTCACCAGTATATAGGGACGGCAATCACACGGCTGTACAGAACATGATCTGCTAATGGCAGTCACCAGTACACAGGGACGGCAATCACACGGCTGTACAGGACAAGATCTGCTAATGGCAGTCACCAGTATACAGGGACGGCAATCACACGGCTGTACAGGACATCATCTGCTAATGGCAGTCACCAGTACACGGGGACGGCAATCACACGGCTGTACAGGACATGATCTGCTAATGGCAGTCACCAGTACACAGGGACGGCAATCACACGGCTGTACAGAACATCATCTGCTAATGGCAGTCACCAGCATACAGGGACGGCAATCACACGGCTGTACAGGACAAGATCTGCTAATGGCAGTCACCAGTACACAGGGACGGCAATCACACGGCTGTACAGAACATCATCTGCTAATGGCAGTCACCAGTACACAGGGACGGCAATCACACGGCTGTACAGATCATCATCTGCTAATGGCAGTCACCAGTACACAGGGACGGCAATCACACGGCTGTACAGAACATGATCTGCTAATGGCAGTCACCAGCATACAGGGACGGCAATCACACGGCTGTACAGGACAAGATCTGCTAATGGCAGTCACCAGTACACAGGGACGGCAATCACACGGCTGTACAGAACATGATCTGCTAATGGCAGTCACCAGTATACAGGGACACCAATCACACGGCTGTACAGGACAAGATCTGCTAATGGCAGTCACCAGTACACAGGGACGGCAATCACACGGCTGTACAGAACATGATCTGCTAATGGCAGTCACCAGTATACAGGGACACCAATCACACGGCTGTACAGGACAAGATCTGCTAATGGCAGTCACCAGTACACAGGGACGGCAATCACACGGCTGTACAGAACATGATCTGATAATGGCAATCACACGGCTGTACAGGACATCATCTGCTAATGGCAGTCACCAGTACACAGGGACGGCAATCACACGGCTGTACAGGACAAGATCTGCTAATGGCAGTCACCAGTACACAGGGACGGCAATCACACGGCTGTACAGAACATCATCTGCTAATGGCAGTCACCAGTACACAGGGACGGCAATCACACGGCTGTACAGGACAAGATCTGCTAATGGCAGTCACCAGTACACAGGGACGGCAATCACACGGCTGTACAGAACAAGATCTGCTAATGGCAGTCACCAGTATACAGAGACGGCAATCACACGGCTGTACAGAACATGATCTGCTAATGGCAGTCACCAGTATACAGGGACGGCAATCACACGGCTGTACAGAACAAGATCTGCTAATGGCAGTCACCAGTACACAGGGACGGCAATCACACGGCTGTACAGAACATGATCTGATAATGGCAGTCACCAGTATACAGGGACGGCAATCACACGCTGTACAGGACATCATCTGCTAATGGCAGTCACCAGTATATAGGGACGGCAATCACACGGCTGTACAGAACATGATCTGCTAATGGCAGTCACCAGTACACAGGGACGGCAATCACACGGCTGTACAGGACAAGATCTGCTAATGGCAGTCACCAGTATACAGGGACGGCAATCACACGGCTGTACAGGACATCATCTGCTAATGGCAGTCACCAGTACACGGGGACGGCAATCACACGGCTGTACAGGACATGATCTGCTAATGGCAGTCACCAGTACACAGGGACGGCAATCACACGGCTGTACAGAACATCATCTGCTAATGGCAGTCACCAGCATACAGGGACGGCAATCACACGGCTGTACAGGACAAGATCTGCTAATGGCAGTCACCAGTACACAGGGACGGCAATCACACGGCTGTACAGAACATCATCTGCTAATGGCAGTCACCAGTACACAGGGACGGCAATCACACGGCTGTACAGATCATCATCTGCTAATGGCAGTCACCAGTACACAGGGACGGCAATCACACGGCTGTACAGAACATGATCTGCTAATGGCAGTCACCAGCATACAGGGACGGCAATCACACGGCTGTACAGGACAAGATCTGCTAATGGCAGTCACCAGTACACAGGGACGGCAATCACACGGCTGTACAGAACATGATCTGCTAATGGCAGTCACCAGTATACAGGGACACCAATCACACGGCTGTACAGGACAAGATCTGCTAATGGCAGTCACCAGTACACAGGGACGGCAATCACACGGCTGTACAGAACATGATCTGATAATGGCAGTCACCAGTATACAGGGACGGCAATCACACGGCTGTACAGGACATCATCTGCTAATGGCAGTCACCAGTATATAGGGACGGCAATCACACGGCTGTACAGAACATGATCTGCTAATGGCAGTCACCAGTACACAGGGACGGCAATCACACGGCTGTACAGGACAAGATCTGCTAATGGCAGTCACCAGTATACAGGGACGGCAATCACACGGCTGTACAGAACATCATCTGCTAATGGCAGTCACCAGTACACAGGGACGGCAATCACACGGCTGTACAGGACAAGATCTGCTAATGGCAGTCACCAGTACACAGGGACAGCAATCACACGGCTGTACAGAACAAGATCTGCTAATGGCAGTCACCAGTATACAGAGACGGCAATCACACGGCTGTACAGAACATGATCTGCTAATGGCAGTCACCAGTACACAGGGACGGCAATCACACGGCTGTACAGAACAAGATCTGCTAATGGCAGTCACCAGTACACAGGGACGGCAATCCCACGCTGTACAGGACATCATCTGCTAATGGCAGTCACCAGTATATAGGGACGGCAATCACACGGCTGTACAGAACATGATCTGCTAATGGCAGTCACCAGTACACAGGGACGGCAATCACACGGCTGTACAGGACAAGATCTGCTAATGGCAGTCACCAGTATACAGGGACGGCAATCACACGGCTGTACAGGACATCATCTGCTAATGGCAGTCACCAGTACACAGGGACGGCAATCACACGGCTGTACAGGACATGATCTGCTAATGGCAGTCACCAGTACACAGGGACGGCAATCACACGGCTGTACAGAACATCATCTGCTAATGGCAGTCACCAGCATACAGGGACGGCAATCACACGGCTGTACAGGACAAGATCTGCTAATGGCAGTCACCAGTACACAGGGACGGCAATCACACGGCAGTACAGAACAAGATCTGCTAATGGCAGTCACCAGTACACAGGGACGGCAATCACACGGCTGTACAGAACATGATCTGCTAATGGCAGTCACCAGTACACAGGGACGGCAATCACACGGCTGTACAGAACAAGATCTGCTAATGGCAGTCACCAGTATACAGGGACGGCAATCACACGGCTGTACAGAACATGATCTGATAATGGCAGTCACCAGTATACAGGGACGGCAATCACATGGCTGTACAGGACAAGATCTGCTAATGGCAGTCACCAGTATGCAGGGACGGCAATCACACGGCTGTACAGAACAAGATCTGCTAATGGCAGTCACCAGTATACAGGGACGGCAATCACACGGCTGTACAGGACAAGATCTGCTAATGGCAGTCACCAGTATACAGGGGAAGGGATTCTTATTATGCATCACTGTCACATTGGAATATTTTTGAGTATTAATGTTAAGGGCATATTCAATTGGCCACAAGTTTTTGGTGCATATTAACAACTTGGCTATCGCGCCCAATTTCGGATTAACACAGCTGTATGTGCTCCCGATTCCTTGCATTATCCAAATGAAAAAAAAATGTTTGCGGTAATTCTTTTGCCAAAAACACGTGGGAATGTTTTAAAAAATATAGTAAAATAAACCCATACCCTAAAAAAAAATTCAAAGATATATTGGATAACAGTATATGGGGTAAATTTACTAAGAATCGAGTCTGAACGAGTTTGATTTTTTTTTAAACTCTATTTGCACTGCCGACATTTGGGTGATTTGATGCTTCTGAAACTCACAAATTTACTAAGAAGTGAGTTTATCTGGGATCCAGTTGGCCGATGGTGAAGCAGATCAAGATTTCTCACCCGAGTTGCAAGTTTAGATAATTTCTCACCCGAGTTTGCCGTGTCTTCTCTCCGCCAAACTCTCCCAAACAAGCAGCCTGCACAAATCAGTGAGATATGTGAAGGCTGCTTGTGTTATACCTGTCAAAAGAGGGTTAAATGTTAAAAAATGTGGGATCCCCCCAAAAAAGCATAACCAGCCCCGGGTTTCTCAGCCTGTCCTGGTTCCTAACAATACGGGGAAAAAAACCGAGTAGAGTTACCCCATATTTTAGGAACCAGCACTGGGCTGCTGAGCCTTTCCTGGTTTTAAAAATAGGGGTCCCCCTATTTTTAAAACCAGCACTGGACTCAAATCTGGCCGGGGTGTAATGCCACAGCCAAGGGACCCTTTCACCAGGTCTCCCCAGCCAAAGCATTATCACTCCAAGAGAGTCAGGCCAAGCCGGGGATCTCAGGGAGGTGGGGAGCCCCCAATAAAGGGCCCCCCCTCATTCAAGCACACCAGGCTTAGGCTGAAGCCCGGGGCTCCTCCCCGCACAACCGGGGCTGTGGGTACAGGGGCTGTGAAAATAGATAGAAACTATTGTTTTTTACAGTGGAACTACAGATGCCAGTTCTTTGGCACTTGTGGAACTACAAGTGCCAGTAGGCGTCCAGCACCCGTCCAACATCTTTTATCATATTATTCTGGCATTTGCAGAATATCACGACAAAATAAAATTTTTGGGGAAGGGGGGTCCCATGGGTTCTGAAATATGTCCCGACATTTTTACCATAAAATAATTTTTTTTTCCTGACTTTGCACCTGCTCTAGGGAAATAGCCACGCTAAATCTTATAGAAATTACCGCGGCTTCTCGCGGACAATTGAATATCAAAAAAACCTGTGGCCCGATCCCAGCTAATAACCTATAGGATAGGAACAATCACGTGGGATTAGTGCCACGTGATCTTAAGACCATAGAACTTCCCATACCCAAATACGTTGTAGGATGTATTTAAAGGATATACATGTTTTTAATCTATAGTATTTATGATACATTATGCCAGTGGTTCCCAAACTTTCTTTAATCATGGCACACTGTAGTATCAGTGCTGGGGGCAGGTAGCAGTTGTGGTACGAAGGGTTAAGGGCAAGCAGCAGTTGGGGTAGAGCTGGGGGTAAAGGCAGGGAGAAGTTGGGGTAGAGGTGGGGCTAAAGGAGAGTTAGGGCAGGCAGAGCTGGGGGTATAGTGGGGTAAGTGCAGACAGCAGTTGTGACAGTGCTGGGGGCAAGGAGGGGACTAGGGGCAGATAGTGCGGGGTATGAAGAGGGCAAGGGTAGATAGCAGCTGGGGCAGTACTGGGGGCAAGGAAGAGGTTTAGGGCAGGCAGTACTAAGGGTAGGGAGGAGATAAGGGTAGATAGCAGCTGGGGCAGAACTGAGGGCAAGGAAGAGGTTAGGGGAGGCAGTACTAAGGGTAGGGAGGGGATAAGGGTAGATAGCAGCTGGAGCAGTACTGGGGTAAGGAGGAGGTTAGGGACAGGCAGTGCTGGGGGTAAGGTGGGGAGTGCACACAGCTACACAGTCAGGGCTAGGGAAGGAATGCACACAGCTACACGGTCAGGGCTAGGGAAGGAATGCGCACAGTTACACGGTCAGGGCTAGGGAAGGAATGCACACAGTTATACAGTCAGGGCTAGGGAAGGAATGCGCACAGTTACACGGTCAGGGCTAGGGAAGGTATGCGCACAGTGACACGGTCAGGGCTAGGGAAGGAATGCGCACAGTGACACGGTCAGGGCTAGGGAAGGAATGCACACAGTTACACAGTCAGGGCTAGGGAAGGAATGCACACAGTTACACGGTCAGGGCTAGGGAAGGAATGCACACAGTGACACGGTCAGGGCTAGGGAAGGAATGCACACAGTTATACAGTCAGGGCTAGGGAAGGAATGCACACAGTGACACGGTCAGGGCTAGGGAAGGAATGCACACAGTGACACGGTCAGGGCTAGGGAAGGAATGCACACAGTTACACAGTCAGGGCTAGGGAAGGAATGCACACAGTGACACGGTCAGGGCTAGGGAAGGAATGCACACAGTGACACGGTCAGGGCTAGGGAAGGAATGCACACAGTGACACGGTCAGGGCTAGGGAAGGAATGCACACAGTGACACGGTCAGGGCTAGGGAAGGAATGCGCACAGTTACACGGTCAGGGCTAGGGAAGGAATGCACACAGTTATACAGTCAGGGCTAGGGAAGGAATGCACACAGTTATACAGTCAGGGCTAGGGAAGGAATGCGCACAGTGACACGGTCAGGGCTAGGGAAGGAATGCGCACAGTGACACGGTCAGGGCTAGGGAAGGAATGCACACAGTTATACAGTCAGGGCTAGGGAAGGAATGCACACAGTTACACGGTCAGGGCTAGGGAAGGAATGCACACAGTGACACGGTCAGGGCTAGGGAAGGAATGCACACAGTGACACGGTCAGGGCTAGGGAAGGAATGCACACAGTTATACAGTCAGGGCTAGGGAAGGAATGCACACAGTGACACGGTCAGGGCTAGGGAAGGAATGCACACAGTTATACAGTCGGGGTTAGGGAAGGAATGCACACAGTTATACAGTCGGGGTTAGGGAAGGAATGCACACAGTTATACAGTCAGGGCTAGGGAAGGAATGCACACGGTGACACAGTCAGGGCTAGGGAAGGAATGCACACGGTTATACAGTCAGGGCTAGGGAAGGAATGCACACGGTTACACAGTCAGGGCTAGGGAAGGAATGCACACAGTTACACAGTCAGGGCTAGGGAAGGAATGCACACAGTTACACAGTCAGGGCTAGGGAAGGAATGCACACAGTTACACAGTCAGGGCTAGGGAAGGAATGCACACAGTTATACAGTCAGGGCTAGGGAAGGAATGCACACAGTTATACAGTCAGGGCTAGGGAAGGAATGCACACAGTTATACAGTCAGGGCTAGGGAAGGAATGCACACAGTTATACAGTCGGGGTTAGGGAAGGAATGCACACAGCTACACGGTCAGGGCTAGGGAAGGAATGCACACAGTTATACGGTCAGGGCTAGGGAAGGAATGCACACAGTTATACAGTCGGGGTTAGGGAAGGAATGCACACAGTTATACAGTCGGGGTTAGGGAAGGAATGCACACAGTTATACAGTCGGGGTTAGGGAAGGAATGCACACAGTTATACAGTCGGGGTTAGAGAAGGAATGCACACAGTTATACAGTCGGGGTTAGGGAAGGAATGCACACAGTGACACAGTCAGGGCTAGGGAAGGAATGCACACAGTTACACAGTCAGGGCTAGGGAAGGAATGCACACAGTTACACAGTCAGGGCTAGGGAAGGAATGCACACGGTGACACAGTCAGGGCTAGGGAAGGAATGCACACGGTGACACAGTCAGGGCTAGGGAAGGAATGCACACGGTTATACAGTCAGGGCTAGGGAAGGAATGCACACAGTTACACAGTCAGGGCTAGGGAAGGAATGCACACAGTTATACAGTCAGGGCTAGGGAAGGAATGCACACAGTTATACAGTCGGGGTAAGGGAAGGAATGCACACAGCTACACGGTCAGGGCTAGGGAAGGAATGCACACAGTTACACGGTCAGGGCTAGGGAAGGAATGCACACAGTTATACAGTCAGGGCTAGGGAAGGAATGCACACAGATATACAGTCAGGGCTAGGGAAGGAATGCACACAGTGACACGGTCAGGGCTAGGGAAGGAATGCACACAGTTATACAGTCAGGGCTAGGGAAGGAATGCACACAGTTATACAGTCAGGGCTAGGGAAGGAATGCACACAGTTACACGGTCAGGGCTAGGGAAGGAATGCACACAGTTATACAGTCAGGGCTAGGGAAGGAATGCACACAGTTACACGGTCAGGGCTAGGGAAGGAATGCACACAGTTATACGGTCAGGGCTAGGGAAGGAATGCACACAGTTATACAGTCAGGGCTAGGGAAGGAATGCACACGGTTATACAGTCAGGGCTAGGGAAGGAATGCACACAGTGACACAGTCAGGGCTAGGGAAGGAATGCACACAGTTATACAGTCGGGGTTAGGGAAGGAATGCACACAGCTACACGGTCAGGGCTAGGGAAGGAATGCACACAGCTACACGGTCAGGGCTAGGGAAGGAATGCACACAGTTATACAGTCAGGGCTAGGGAAGGAATGCACACAGTTATACAGTCAGGGCTAGGGAAGGAATGCACACAGTTATACAGTCAGGGCTAGGGAAGGAATGCACACAGTTATACAGTCAGGGCTAGGGAAGGAATGCACACAGTGACACAGTCAGGGCTAGGGAAGGAATGCACACAGTTATACAGTCGGGGTTAGGGAAGGAATGCACACAGTTATACAGTCGGGGTTAGGGAAGGAATGCACACAGTTATACAGTCAGGGCTAGGGAAGGAATGCACACGGTGACACAGTCAGGGCTAGGGAAGGAATGCACACGGTTATACAGTCAGGGCTAGGGAAGGAATGCACACGGTTACACAGTCAGGGCTAGGGAAGGAATGCACACAGTTACACAGTCAGGGCTAGGGAAGGAATGCACACAGTTATACAGTCAGGGCTAGGGAAGGAATGCACACAGTTATACAGTCAGGGCTAGGGAAGGAATGCACACGGTGACACAGTCAGGGCTAGGGAAGGAATGCACACGGTTATACAGTCAGGGCTAGGGAAGGAATGCACACAGCTACACAGTCAGGGCTAGGGAAGGAATGCACACAGTTATACAGTCAGGGCTAGGGAAGGAATGCACACAGTTATACAGTCGGGGTTAGGGAAGGAATGCACACAGCTACACGGTCAGGGCTAGGGAAGGAATGCACACAGTTATACGGTCAGGGCTAGGGAAGGAATGCACACAGTTATACAGTCGGGGTTCGGGAAGGAATGCACACAGTTATACAGTCGGGGTTAGGGAAGGAATGCACACAGTTATACAGTCGGGGTTAGAGAAGGAATGCACACAGTTATACAGTCGGGGTTAGGGAAGGAATGCACACAGCTACACGGTCAGGGCTAGGGAAGGAATGCACACAGTTATACGGTCAGGGCTAGGGAAGGAATGCACACGGTTATACAGTCAGGGCTAGGGAAGGAATGCACACAGTTATACAGTCAGGGCTAGGGAAGGAATGCACACAGTGACACAGTCAGGGCTAGGGAAGGAATGCACACAGTTATACAGTCAGGGCTAGGGAAGGAATGCACACAGTTACACGGTCAGGGCTAGGGAAGGAATGCACACAGTGACACAGTCAGGGCTAGGGAAGGAATGCACACAGTGACACGGTCAGGGCTAGGGAAGGAATGCACACAGTTATACGGTCAGGGCTAGGGAAGGAATGCACACGGTGACACAGTCAGGGCTAGGGAAGGAATGCACACAGTGACACGGTCAGGGCTAGGGAAGGAAAGCACACGGTTATACAGTCAGGGCTAGGGAAGGAATGCACACAGTTACACGGTCAGGGCTAGGGAAGGAATGCACAGTGACACAGTCAGGGCTAGGGAAGGAATGCACTCAGTGACACAGTCAGGGCTAGGGAAGGAATGCACACAGTGACACAGTCAGGGCTAGGGAAGGAATGCACACAGTTACACGGTCAGGGCTAGGGAAGGAATGCACACGGTGACACAGTCAGGGCTAGGGAAGGAATGCACACAGCGACACAGTCAGGGCTAGGGAAGGAATGCACACAGTGACACGGTCAGGGCTAGGGAAGGAATGCACACAGTTATACAGTCAGGGCTAGGGAAGGAATGCACACAGTTATACAGTCAGGGCTAGGGAAGGAAAGCACACAGCTACACGGTCAGGGCTAGGGAAGGAAAGCACACAGTGACACGGTCAGGGCTAGGGAAGGAATGCACACAGTTATACAGTCAGGGCTAGGGAAGGAATGCACACAGTGACACGGTCAGGGCTAGGGAAGGAATACACATAGTGACACAGTGACACGGTCAGGGCTAGGGAAGGAATACACATAGTGACACAGTGACACGGTCAGGGCTAGGGAAGGAAAGCACACAGTTATACAGTCAGGGCTAGGGAAGGAATGCACACAGTGACACGGTCAGGGCTAGGGAAGGAATGCACACAGTGACACGGTCATGGCTAGGGAAGGAATGCACACAGTGACACGGTCAGGGCTAGGGAAGGAATGCAGACAGTTATACAGTCAGGGCTAGGGAAGGAATGCACACAGCTACACGGTCAGGGCTAGGGAAGGAATGCACACAGTTATACAGTCAGGGCTAGGGAAGGAATGCACACGGTTATACAGTCAGGGCTAGGGAAGGAATGCACACAGCTACACGGTCAGGGCTAGGGAAGGAAAGCACACAGTTATACAGTCAGGGCTAGGGAAGGAATGCACACAGTGACACGGTCAGGGCTAGGGAAGGAATGCACACAGTGACACGGTCATGGCTAGGGAATGAATGCACACAGTGACACGGTCATGGCTAGGGAAGGAAAGCACACAGTGACACAGCGCTAGGGAAGGAATGCACACAGTGACACAGTCAGGGCTAGGGAAGGAATGCACACAGTGACACAGTCAGGGCTAGGGAAGGAATGCACACAGTTATACAGTCGGGGTTAGGGAAGGAATGCACACAGCTACACGGTCAGGGCTAGGGAAGGAATGCACACAGTTATACGGTCAGGGCTAGGGAAGGAATGCACACAGTTATACAGTCAGGGCTAGGGAAGGAATGCACACAGTGACACAGTCAGGGCTAGGGAAGGAATGCACTCAGTGACACAGTCAGGGCTAGGGAAGGAATGCACACAGTTATACAGTCAGGGCTAGGGAAGGAATGCACACAGTGACACGGTCAGGGCTAGGGAAGGAATGCATACAGTTATACGGTCAGGGCTAGGGAAGGAATGCACACGGTGACACAGTCAGGGCTAGGGAAGGAATGCACACGGTTATACAGTCAGGGCTAGGGAAGGAATGCACACAGTTATACAGTCGGGGTTAGGGAAGGAATGCACACAGCTACACGGTCAGGGCTAGGGAAGGAATGCACACAGTTATACGGTCAGGGCTAGGGAAGGAATGCACACGGTTATACAGTCAGGGCTAGGGAAGGAATGCACACAGTTATACAGTCAGGGCTAGGGAAGGAATGCACACAGTGACACAGTCAGGGCTAGGGAAGGAATGCACACGGTTATACAGTCAGGGCTAGGGAAGGAATGCACACAGTGACACAGTCAGGGCTAGGGAAGGAATGCACACAGTGACACGGTCAGGGCTAGGGAAGGAATGCACACAGTTATACGGTCAGGGCTAGGGAAGGAATGCACACGGTGACACAGTCAGGGCTAGGGAAGGAATGCACACGGTTATACAGTCAGGGCTAGGGAAGGAATGCACACAGTTACACGGTCAGGGCTAGGGAAGGAATGCACAGTGACACAGTCAGGGCTAGGGAAGGAATGCACTCAGTGACACAGTCAGGGCTAGGGAAGGAATGCACACAGTTATACAGTCAGGGCTAGGGAAGGAATGCACACGGTGACACAGTCAGGGCTAGGGAAGGAATGCACACAGCGACACAGTCAGGGCTAGGGAAGGAATGCACACAGTGACACGGTCAGGGCTAGGGAAGGAATGCACACAGTTATACAGTCAGGGCTAGGGAAGGAATGCACACAGTTATACAGTCAGGGCTAGGGAAGGAATGCACACAGTTATACAGTCAGGGCTAGGGAAGGAATGCACACAGTTATACAGTCAGGGCTAGGGAAGGAATGCACACAGTGACACGGTCAGGGCTAGGGAAGGAATGCACATAGTGACACAGTCAGGGCTAGGGAAGGAATGCACACAGTTATACAGTCAGGGCTAGGGAAGGAATGCACACAGTTATACAGTCAGGGCTAGGGAAGGAATGCACACAGTTACACGGTCAGGGCTAGGGAAGGAATGCACACAGCTACACGGTCAGGGCTAGGGAAGGAAAGCACACAGTTATACAGTCAGGGCTAGGGAAGGAATGCACACAGTTATACAGTCAGGGCTAGGGAAGGAATGCACACAGCTACACGGTCAGGGCTAGGGAAGGAAAGCACACAGTGACACGGTCAGGGCTAGGGAAGGAATGCACATAGTGACACAGTCAGGGCTAGGGAAGGAATGCACACAGTTATACAGTCAGGGCTAGGGAAGGAATGCACACAGTTACACGGTCAGGGCTAGGGAAGGAATGCACACAGTTATACAGTCAGGGCTAGGGAAGGAATGCACACAGTTACACGGTCAGGGCTAGGGAAGGAATGCACACAGTTATACAGTCGGGGTTAGGGAAGGAATGCACACAGCTACACGGTCAGGGCTAGGGAAGGAAAGCACACAGTTATACAGTCGGGGTTAGGGAAGGAATGCACACAGTGACACGGTCAGGGCTAGGGAAGGAATGCACACAGTGACACGGTCATGGCTAGGGAAGGAATGCACACAGTTATACAGTCAGGGCTAGGGAAGGAATGCACACAGTTATACAGTCAGGGCTAGGGAAGGAATGCACACAGTGACACGGTCAGGGCTAGGGAAGGAAAGCACACAGTTATACAGTCAGGGCTAGGGAAGGAATGCACACAGTTATACAGTCGGGGTTAGGGAAGGAATGCACACAGCTACACGTTCAGGGCTAGGGAAGGAAAGCACACAGTTATACAGTTGGGGTTAGGGAAGGAATGCACACAGCTACACGGTCAGGGCTAGGGAAGGAAAGCACACAGTGACACGGTCAGGGCTAGGGAAGGAATGCACACAGTGACACGGTCATGGCTAGGGAAGGAATGCACACAGTGACACGGTCAGGGCTAGGGAAGGAATGCACACAGTGACACGGTCATGGCTAGGGAAGGAATGCACACAGTGACACGGTCAGGGCTAGGGAAGGAATGCACACAGTGACACGGTCAGGGCTAGGGAAGGAATGCACACAGTTATACAGTCAGGGCTAGGGAAGGAATGCACACAGTTACACGGTCAGGGCTAGGGAAGGAATACACATAGTGACACAGTGACACGGTCAGGGCTAGGGAAGGAATGCACACAGTTATACAGTCAGGGTAAGGGAAGGAATGCACACAGTGACACGGTCAGGGCTAGGGAAGGAATGCACACAGTTATACAGTCAGGGTTAGGGAAGGAATGCACACAGTGACACGGTCAGGGCTAGGGAAGGAATGCACACAGTGACACGGTCATGGCTAGGGAAGGAATGCACACAGTGACACGGTCAGGGCTAGGGAAGGAATGCACACAGTTATACAGTCAGGGCTAGGGAAGGAATGCACACAGTTATACAGTCAGGGCTAGGGAAGGAATGCACACAGTGACACGGTCAGGGCTAGGGAAGGAATGCACACAGTGACACGGTCAGGGCTAGGGAAGGAATGCACACAGTTATACAGTCAGGGTTAGGGAAGGAATGCACACAGTGACACGGTCAGGGCTAGGGAAGGAATGCACACAGTGACACGGTCATGGCTAGGGAAGGAATGCACACAGTGACACGGTCAGGGCTAGGGAAGGAATGCACACAGTTATACAGTCAGGGCTAGGGAAGGAATGCACACAGTTATACAGTCAGGGCTAGGGAAGGAATGCACACAGTGACACGGTCAGGGCTAGGGAAGGAATGCACACAGTGACACGGTCAGGGCTAGGGAAGGAATGCACACAGTGACACGGTCATGGCTAGGGAAGGAATGCACACAGTGACACGGTCAGGGCTAGGGAAGGAATGCACACAGTGACACGGTCAGGGCTAGGGAAGGAAAGCACACAGTGACACGGTCAGGGCTAGGGAAGGAATGCACACAGTGACACGGTCATGGCTAGGGAAGGAATGCACACAGTGACACGGTCATGGCTAGGGAAGGAATGCACACAGTTATACAGTCAGGGCTAGGGAAGGAATGCACACAGTTATACAGTCAGGGCTAGGGAAGGAATGCACACAGTTATACAGTCAGGGCTAGGGAAGGAATGCACACAGTTATACAGTCAGGGCTAGGGAAGGAATGCACACAGTTACACGGTCAGGGCTAGGGAAGGAATGCACACAGTGACACGGTCATGGCTAGGGAAGGAATGCACACAGTTACACGGTCAGGGCTAGGGAAGGAAAGCACACAGTGACACGGTCAGGGCTAGGGAAGGAATACACATAGTGACACAGTGACACGGTCAGGGCTAGGGGATATACACACAGTATTACATAGTCAGGGTAAGGGGTATACACAGTTACACAGTCAGGGATAGGGGATATATACACAGTTATTACACAGTCAGGGTCAGGGGACATACACACAGTTATTACACAGTCAGGGTCAGGGGACATACACACAGTTATTACACAGTCAGGGTTAGGGGATATACACACAGTATTACACAGTCAGGGTTAGGGGATATACACACAGTATTACACAATCAGGGCTAGGGGATATACACACAGTATTACACATCAGGGCTAGGGGATATACACACAGTTATTGCACAGTCAGGGTTAGGGGATATACACACAGTATTACACAGTCAGGGTTAGGGGATATACACACAGTATTACACAGTCAGGGTTAGGGGATATACACACAGTATTACACAGTCAGGGGTAGGGGATATACACACAGTATTACACAGTCAGGGTTAGGGGATATACACACAGTTATTGCACAGTGAGGGCTAGGGGATATACACACAGTATTACACAGTCAGGGCTAGGGGATATACACACAGTATTACACAGTCAGGGCTAGGGGATATACACACAGTATTACACAGTCAGGGTTAGGGGATATACACACAGTATTACATAGTCAGGGTAAGGGGTATACACAGTTACACAGTCAGGGATAGGGGATATATACACAGTTATTACACAGTCAGGGTCAGGGGACATACACACAGTTATTACACAGTCAGGGTTAGGGGATATACACACAGTATTACACAGTCAGGGTTAGGGGATATACACACAGTATTACACAGTCAGGGCTAGGGGATATACACACAGTATTACACATCAGGGCTAGGGGATATACACACAGTTATTGCACAGTCAGGGTTAGGGGATATACACACAGTATTACACAGTCATGGTTAGGGGATATACACACAGTATTACACAGTCAGGGTTAGGGGATATACACACAGTATTACACAGTCAGGGGTAGGGGATATACACACAGTATTACACAGTCAGGGTTAGGGGATATACACACAGTTATTGCACAGTCAGGGTTAGGGGATATATACACAGTATTACACAGTCAGGGCTAGGGGATATACACACAGTATTACACAGTCAGGGCTAGGGGATATACACACAGTATTACACAGTCAGGGCTAGGGGATATACACACAGCATTACACAGTCAGGGTTAGGGGATATACACACAGCATTACACAGTCAGGGTTAGGGGATATACACACAGCATTACACAGTCAGGGCTAGGGGATATACACACAGTATTACACAGTCAGGGTTAGGGGATATACACACAGCATTACACAGTCAGGGTTAGGGGATATACACACAGCATTACACAGTCAGGGTTAGGGGATATACACACAGCATTACACAGTCAGGGCTAGGGGATATACACACAGTATTACACAGTCAGGGCTAGGGGATATACACACAGTATTACACAGTCAGGGTTAGGGGATATACACACAGCATTACACAGTCAGGGCTAGGGGATATACACACAGCATTACACAGTCAGGGTTAGGGGATATACACACAGTATTACACAGTCAGGGTTAGGGGATATACACACAGTATTACACAGTCAGGGTTAGGGGATATACACACAGTATTACACAGTCAGGGTTAGGGGATATACACACAGTATTACACAGTCAGGGCTAGGGGATATACACACAGTATTACACAGTCAGGGTTAGGGGATATACACACAGTATTACACAGTCAGGGTTAGGGGATATACACACAGTATTACACAGTCAGGGTTAGGGGATATACACACAGTATTACACAGTCAGGGGTAGGGGATATACACACAGTATTACACAGTCAGGGTTAGGGGATATACACACAGTTATTGCACAGTCAGGGTTAGGGGATATATACACAGTATTACACAGTCAGGGCTAGGGGATATACACACAGTATTACACAGTCAGGGCTAGGGGATATACACACAGTATTACACAGTCAGGGCTAGGGGATATACACACAGTATTACACAGTCAGGGTTAGGGGATATACACACAGTATTGCACAGTCAGGGTTAGGGGATATACACACAGCATTACACAGTCAGGGTTAGGGGATATACACACAGCATTACACAGTCAGGGTTAGGGGATATACACACAGTATTACACAGTCAGGGCTAGGGGATATACACACAGTATTACACAGTCAGGGTTAGGGGATATACACACAGTTATTGCACAGTCAGGGTTAGGGGATATATACACAGTATTACACAGTCAGGGCTAGGGGATATACACACAGTATTACACAGTCAGGGTTAGGGGATATACACACAGTATTACACAGTCAGGGTTAGGGGATATACACACAGTATTACACAGTCAGGGTTAGGGGATATACACACAGTATTACACAGTCAGGGCTAGGGGATATACACACAGTATTACAAAGTCAGGGTTAGGGGATATACACACAGCATTACACAGTCAGGGCTAGGGGATATACACACAGTATTACACAGTCAGGGCTAGGGGATATACACACAGTATTACACAGTCAGGGTTAGGGGATATACACACAGCATTACACAGTCAGGGCTAGGGGATATACACACAGTATTACACAGTCAGGGCTAGGGGATATACACACAGTATTACACAGTCAGGGTTAGGGGATATACACACAGCATTACACAGTCAGGGCTAGGGGATATACACACAGTATTACACAGTCAGGGTTAGGGGATATACACTAGGGGTGTGCACCGGACACTTTTCGTGTTTTGTGTTTTGGTTTTGGATCTGGATCTTTCTTCGTGTTTTGGATCTGGATTGGTTTTGCCAAAACCACCCTTCCGTGTTTTGGGTTCTGGGTTTTGTGTTTTGGATCTGGATTTTTTCTTAAAAAATAAAAAAAACCCGCTAAAATCACATAAATGGGCCTTTTTTTGTTCCTACGCTATTAATAACCCCAATAACATTAATTTCCACTCATTTCCACTCTATTCTGAACACCTCACACCTCACAATATTGTTTTTAGGCCAAAAGGTTGTACCGAGGAAGCTGGATGACTATGCTAAGCGACACAAGGGGGCGGCACAAACACGTGGCCCATCTAGGAGTGGCACTGCAGTGGCAGACAGGAAGCCAATCAGCGTTATGGTGCCCATTTGCATGTAGCACGAACCCGGGAGATCCGTGCTACATGCATCTGTGTGATTGGCACAGAGCAATGACAGGTCCGTGAGACCCGTCTGTGCTGCTGTGGTAAAAAAAAAAAAAAAAAACCTGTGTAAAAAAAGAAAAAAATGGCGTGCACCCCCCCAAAAAAGAGCAACCAGCCCCGGGCATTAGTAACCCAGTGCTGGGTGTGCTTAAATACAGGGGACAAACGACGTAGGGGTCCCCTGTACTTAAGCACAACCAGCACCGGGCTAGTCAGAACCAGCGCTGGTTGCCAAAATACGGGGGACAAACGACGTAGGGGTCCCCTGTATTCTGCGCAACCAGCTCTGGGCTCTGATCCGGTCCTGGTTCTGGAAATATAGGGGACAAAAAATGAGTAGGGTTCCCCTGTATGTTCCAGAACCAGCACTGGACTTTTTCTAGCGGGGGGCTGATGCCACAGCCAGGGGAGCCCTTTCACCGGGCCCCCCAGCCGCAGCATCAACCCTGACCGCTAGTCAGCCCAGGCCGGGGATCCCTGGAGAGCTGGGGACCCCCCCAATAAAGGGGTCACCCTCTCCAGGGCACCCCAGGCCCAGGCTGATAGCCCGGGGCTATCCCCGCCACCCCTGGTGGCGGTGGGTGGCGGGTTGATTGTGTGGTGTGGTGTAAATAAAGAATATCAAACATTGTCTTTACAAGTAGAACTGCAAGTCCCAGCTAGCCTGCCCCGCATGCTGGTACTTGGAGAACCACAAGTACCAGCATGCAGGGCATTAAGGGCCCACTAGTACCTGTAGTTCACCTGTAAAAAAAATGTTTAAAAAAACACAGGACACACACACCGTGACAGTATAAGTTTATTAAACATACATACACACACACACATGTACACATACTCACCTATGTAACCTGTAGCATCGGTCCACTTGTCCGGTAAAGTATCCCTAGGGGACCTGTGAAAAAAAACATACTCACCATCTCCTATGCGAGGTTCTGTCCTCTTCGTTCCAAAGTAGGCATCCCCGGACTTGGCAAAAAAAAAAAACGAAAACGCGATCCACGAACTTAGTACCGTTCTATAGAACGGTACTTCCCGAATGAGAGCTTAGCGGCGGGGTATCACCATGGAAACCCCGCTGCTAAGCGTTCATTGGCTGAGAGAGGTCATCTCCCGTCTCTCAGCCAATGAACGGCTCCCTCCATTGTAGTCAATGGTGGGAACCGCAGGGTAAACTTTAATAACCTTGCGGCTCCCAGCATTGACTACAATGGAGGGAGCCGTTCATTGGCTGAGAGAGACGGGAGATGGCCTCTCTCAGCCAATGAACGCTTAGCAGCGGGGTTTCCATGGTGATACCCCGCCGCTAAGCTCTCATTCGGGAAGTACCGTTCTATAGAACGGTACTAAGTTCGTGGATCGCGTTTTCGTTTTTTTTTTTTTTGCCAAGTCCGGGGATGCCTACTTTGGAACGAAGAGGACAGAACCTCGCATAGGAGATGGTGAGTATGTTTTTTTTCACAGGTCCCCTATGGATACTTTACCGGACAAGTGGACCGATGCTACAGGGTTACATAGGTGAGTATGTGTACATGTGTGTGTGTGTGTGTGTGTATGTATGTTTAATAAACTTATACTGTCACGGTGTGTGTGTCCTGTGTTTTTTTTAAACATTTTTTTACAGGTGAACTACAGGTACTAGTGGGCCCTTAATGCCCTGCATGCTGGTACTTGTGGTTCTCCAAGTACCAGCATGCGGGGCAGGCTTGCTGGGACTTGCAGTTCTACTTGTAAAGACAATGTTTGATATTCTTTATTTACACCACACCACACAATCAACCCGCCACCCACCGCCACCAGGGGTGGCGGGGATAGCCCCGGGCTATCAGCCTGGGCCTGGGGTGCCCTGGAGAGGGTGACCCCTTTATTGGGGGGGTCCCCAGCTCTCCAGGGATCCCCGGCCTGGGCTGACTAGCGGTCAGGGCTGATGCTGCGGCTGGGGGGCCCGGTGAAAGGGCTCCCCTGGCTGTGGCATCAGCCCCCCGCTAGAAAAAGTCCAGTGCTGGTTCTGGAACATACAGGGGAACCCTACTCATTTTTTTCCCCTGTATTTCCAGAACCAGGACCGGATCAGAGCCCAGAGCTGGTTGCGCAGAATACGGGGGACCCCTACGTCGTTTGTCCCCCGTATTTTGGCAACCAGCTCTGGTTCTGACTAGCCCGGTGCTGGTTGTGTTTAAGTACAGGGGACCCCTATGTCGTTTGTCCCCTGTATTTAAGCACACCCAGCACTGGGTCACTAATGCCCGGGGCTGGTTGCTCTTTTTTTGGGGGGGAGGACGCCATTTTTTTCTCTTTTTACACAGGTTTTTTTTTTTTTATTTACCACAGCAGCACAGACGGGTCTCACGGACCCGTTAGTGCTCTGTGTCAATGACACAGATGCAAGTAGCACGGATCTCCTGGTCCGTGCGTGCATCTGTGTCATTGAAATACACAGCAGCACAGACGGGTCTCACTGACCCATCTGTGCTCTGTGTCACTGTCAATCACACAGATGCATGTAGCACGGATCTCACGAGTCCGTGCTACATGCAAATGAGCACCATAATGCTGATTGGCTGAGAGCCGTGACAGACGGCTCTGTCAGCCAATCAGCACTTTGCCCATTAAAGGCAAAGGCATTTTTTTTTAAATGGCCGCTCGAGGCAAAACCTCGAGATCCGACAGCAGATCTCGAGGTTTTGCCTCGGGAGAGGGATCCGGGGCAGACAGGGAGATCCGAGCTTGGGCTCGGATCGCCCCGGATCCCCGAAGTTCGGGTGGGTTCGGTTCTCAGGGAACCGAACCCGCTCATCCCTAATATACACACAGTATTACACAGTCAGGGCTAGGGGATATACACACAGTATTACACAGTCAGGGCTAGGGGATATACACACAGCATTACACAGTCAGGGCTAGGGGATATACACACAGTATTACACAGTCAGGGTTAGGGGATATACACACAGTATTACACAGTCAGGGTTAGGGGATATACACACAGTATTATCTGGCCTCCCCATCTCCCAACTCTCTCCTCTCCAGTCTGTCCTTAATGCTGCTGCTCGGCTCATCTTCCTCTGAAAACGCTCTGCATCTGCCTCCCCTCTCCTACAAGCCCTCCACTGGCTCCCCTTCCCTTTTAGAACCCAATTTAAGGTTCTCACACTCACAAAGCCCTCACCCAATCTTCTCCCATTTACATCTCGGATCTCATCTCCCTTCACTCTCCTGTCCACCTCTCATGGTAATTGATTACTTCCTCCCACTCCCGCCTCCAAGATTTTGCCCGTGCTGCTCCCCACCTCTGGAACTCTCTCCCGCTTCCCATCAGACTCTCCACTTCTCTTCAATCCTTCAAACGGGCTCTCAAGACCCACTAAGTCATCAAAGCCTTCCAGCTCTCATCCTAACTTGCTGCAACATGCTCCTTCCTCCCTGCCTACCCCATCTGTGTCACCCCTGTTTGTCTGCCCCGCCCCTTTAGAATGTAAGCTCTTACGAGCAGGGCCCTCTACCCTCTTGTGCTTCTCCTTACTCTACCTTCATCTACTTCTTACTCTCTGCCAGGGCACCTAACACTTGGTTGCTTTGCTTTGTTGCTTATCTGCACGCAGCTATACAGTCAGGGTTAGATGGGATGCACACAGTTACACAGTCAGGGTTAGATGGGATGCACACAGCTACACAGTCAGGGTTAGATGGGATGCACACAGCTACACAGTCAGGGTTAGATGGGATGCACACAGTTACACAGTCAGGGTTAGATGGGATGCACGCAGTTACACAGTCAGGGTTAGATGAGATGCACGCAGCTACACAGTCAGGGTTAGATGGGATACACGCAGCTACACAGTCAGGGTTAGGGGGATGCACACAGCTATACAGTCAGGGCTAGATGGGATGCACACAGTTACACAGTCAGGGTTAGATGGGATGCACACAGCTACACAGTCAGGGTTAGATGGGATGCACACAGCTACACAGTCAGGGTTAGATGGGATGCACACAGTTACACAGTCAGGGTTAGATGGGATGCACGCAGTTACACAGTCAGGGTTAGATGAGATGCACGCAGCTACACAGTCAGGGTTAGATGGGATACACGCAGCTACACAGTCAGGGTTAGGGGGATGCACGCAGCTATACAGTCAGGGTTAGATGGGATGCACACAGTTACACAGTCAGGGTTAGATGGGATGCACACAGCTACACAGTCAGGGTTAGATGGGATGCACACAGCTACACAGTCAGGGTTAGGGGGGATGCACACAGCTACACAGTCAGGGTTAGGGGGGATGCACACAGCTACACGGTCAGGGTTAGATGGGATGCACACAGCTACACGGTCAGGGTTAGGGGGGATGAACACAGCTACACAGTCAGGGTTAGATGGGATGCACACAGCTACACAGTCAGGGTTAGATGGGATGCACAGAGCTACACAGTCAGGGTTAGATGGGATGCACAGAGTTACACAGTCAGGGTTAGATGAGATGCACAAAGTTACACAGTCAGGGTTAGATGGGATGCACACAGCTACACAGTCAGGGTTAGATGAGATGCACACAGCTACACAGTCAGGGTTAGAAGGGATGCACACAGCTACACAGTCAGGGTTAGATGGGATGCACACAGCTACACAGTCCGGGTTAGGGGGGATGCACACAGTTACACAGTCAGGGTTAGATGGGATGTAAACAGCTACACAGTCAGGGTTAGATGGGATGCACACAGTTACACAGTCAGGGTTAGGGGGGATGCACACAGCTACACAGTCAGGGAGGGTTAGATGGGATGTACACAGCTACACAGTCAGGGTTAGATGGGATGCACACAGCTACACAGTCAGGGTTAGATGGGATGCACACAGCTACACAGTCAGGGTTAGATGAGATGCACACAGCTACACAGTCAGGGTTAGATGGGATGCACACAGTTACATAGTCAGTGTTAGGGGGGATGCACACAGCTACACAGTCAGGGAGGGTTAGATGGGATGCACACAGCTACACAGTCAGGGTTAGATGGGATGCACACAGCTACACAGTCAGGGTTATATGGGATGCACACAGCTACACAGTCAGGGTTAGATGAGATGCACACAGCTACACAGTCAGGGTTAGATGGGATGCACACAGCTACACAGTCAGGGTTAGGTGGGGTGCACACAGCTACACAGTCAGGGTTAGATGAGATGCACACAGCTACACAGTCAGGGTTAGATAGGATGCACACAGCTACACAGTCAGTGTTAGGGGGGATGAACACAGCTACACAGTCAGGGTTAGATGGGATGCACACAGCTACACAGTCAGGGTTAGGGGGATGCACACAGTTACACAGTCAGGGAGGGTTAGATGGGATGTACACAGCTACACAGTCAGGGTTAGATGGGATGCACACAGCTACACAGTCAGGGTTAGATGGGATGCACACAGCTACACAGTCAGGGTTAGATGGGATGCACACAGCTACACAGTCAGGGTTAGGGGGATGCACACAGCTACACAGTCAGGGTTAGGGGGGATGCACACAGCTACACAGTCAGGGTTAGATGGGATGCACACAGCTACACAGTCAGTGTTAGGGGGGATGCATACAGCTACACAGTCAGGGTTAGATGGGATGCACACAGCTACACAGTCAGGGTTAGATGGGATGCACACAGCTACACAGTCAGGGTTAGATGGGATGCACACAGCTACACAGTCAGGGTTAGATGGGATGCACACAGCTACACAGTCAGGGTTAAGGGGGATGCACACAGCTACACAGTCAGGGTTAGGGGGGATGCACACAGCTACACAGTCAGGGTTAGATGGGATGCACACAGCTACACAGTCAGTGTTAGGGGGGATGCACACAGCTACACAGTCAGGGTTAGAGGGGATGCACACAGCTACACAGTCAGGGTTAGGGGGATGCACACAGCTACACAGTCAGGGTTAGGGGGGATGCACACAGCTACACAGTCAGGGTTAGATGGGATGCACACAGCTACACAGTCAGTGTTAGGGGGGATGCACACAGCTACACAGTCAGGGTTAGATGGGATGCACACAGCTACACAGTCAGGGTTAGATGGGATGCACACAGCTACACAGTCAGGGTTAGGGGGGATGCACACAGCTACACAGTCAGGGTTAGATGGGATGCACACAGCTACACAGTCAGGGTTAGGGGGGATGAACACAGCTACACAGTCAGGGTTAGATGGGATGCACAGAGCTACACAGTCAGGGTTAGATGGGATGCACAGAGCTACACAGTCAGGGTTAGATGGGATGCACAGAGTTACACAGTCAGGGTTAGATGAGATGCACACAGTTACACAGTCAGGGTTAGATGGGATGCACACAGCTACACAGTCAGGGTTAGATGAGATGCACACAGCTACACAGTCAGGGTTAGATGGGATGCACACAGCTACACAGTCAGGGTTAGATGGGATGCACACAGCTACACAGTCCGGGTTAGGGGGGATGCACACAGCTACACAGTCAGGGTTAGATGGGATGTACACAGCTACACAGTCAGGGTTAGATGGGATGCACACAGTTACACAGTCAGGGTTAGGGGGGATGCACACAGCTACACAGTCAGGGAGGGTTAGATGGGATGTACACAGCTACACAGTCAGGGTTAGATGGGATGCACACAGCTACACAGTCAGGGTTAGATGGGATGCACACAGCTACACAGTCAGGGTTAGATGAGATGCACACAGCTACACAGTCAGGGTTAGATGGGATGCACACAGTTACATAGTCAGTGTTAGGGGGGATGCACACAGCTACACAGTCAGGGAGGGTTAGATGGGATGTACACAGCTACACAGTCAGGGTTAGATGGGATGCACACAGCTACACAGTCAGGGTTAGATGGGATGCACACAGCTACACAGTCAGGGTTAGATGAGATGCACACAGCTACACAGTCAGGGTTAGATGGGATGCACACAGCTACACAGTCAGGGTTAGGTGGGGTGCACACAGCTACACAGTCAGGGTTAGATGAGATGCACACAGCTACACAGTCAGGGTTAGATAGGATGCACACAGCTACACAGTCAGTGTTAGGGGGGATGAACACAGCTACACAGTCAGGGTTAGATGGGATGCACACAGCTACACAGTCAGGGTTAGGGGGATGCACACAGTTACACAGTCAGGGAGGGTTAGATGGGATGTACACAGCTACACAGTCAGGGTTAGATGGGATGCACACAGCTACACAGTCAGGGTTAGATGGGATGCACACAGCTACACAGTCAGGGTTAGATGGGATGCACACAGCTACACAGTCAGGGTTAGGGGCATGCACACAGCTACACAGTCAGGGTTAGGGGGGATGCACACAGCTACACAGTCAGGGTTAGATGGGATGCACACAGCTACACAGTCAGTGTTAGGGGGGATGCACACAGCTACACAGTCAGGGTTAGATGGGATGCACACAGCTACACAGTCAGGGTTAGATGGGATGCACACAGCTACACAGTCAGGGTTAGATGGGATGCACACAGCTACACAGTCAGGGTTAGATGGGATGCACACAGCTACACAGTCAGGGTTAGGGGGGATGCACACAGCTACACAGTCAGGGTTGGGGGGATGCACACAGCTACACAGTCAGGGTTAGATGGGATGCACACAGCTACACAGTCAGTGTTAGGGGGGATGCACACAGCTACACAGTCAGGGTTAGATGGGATGCAGGACCCGCTCAGTTTTAAAAACCGGGTCCCCAGATTCCTGTAGAGGGTATAAACGCCCTAAGCCGTATTTTGCGATCACCGCCCCTAGGCCAAACGTTTATTATTGAGAAAGTATGAAAAAAATATAACATTAAGTTAATCGTGCTTACTTGGTGGCGCTTCTGTTTGTCCACATATTTTATGATTGGCGGTCACCAGCTCTGGTTTTGCCTATCACATAAATAATATGGTTCATCCCTGGACCACCAACCCGTGGCAAGTGCCCCGCGTAACCCGGTTTGGTCACCACTGCATTATGCAATGTTGTTGGAGGTTTGAGCTTTAGTAAAGGGTGTGAAACATAGGAGAGACGGGTTTGTATGGGGCTAGACTGCCTGCTTATACCTGGATGGAGTGGGAGAGGCACCCACTAGTTCGAATTGTGTATCCCACAGTATTGAGGGCCTCCCGGACGAAGTCGTCAGCGGATTTCACGAAGACGTTCGTCGCCGTTCTGTTCGTCATGTTGGTGGAGACCACTAGAGGCATCACGCTCTGCGGAGAAAGAGGCAACATCTGCAGGGAGGTGTGCTGGTATATGTCCGCAACAATGTTACAGGGGGGAGGGGGGGGGTCTGCACCGAACTTGTACAGCACAGCAAATAGAGTACAGGGTTTATACACAATTTATGGGTCACGACTAACCTGAGGATCTTCCGTGACGAACACTTTACTGCTGCTGTAATCCACATCAGTCCTTCTTTATTGGGAGGGATGAAGGACAATCTAAAGGTACTCTAACCTCCTGAACCCCACCATATAACACCTGTTCCCATGAGGTCAGGCCTGGCGCTATATGTTGACACTTGCATATCTCCCAAATGTCTGATTTAGGCAGCACAGTACTGAGACCCAGGCTGCTAAGGGATGCCCCTCTAGTGACAGTGGGAGGTGCATGTGACATTGACTTGGCGGGAGGGGACGGTGGCTGAGAATGGCACTACTAGTCTGATGCGCTAAAGCCCCTCCCCCATTTAATGTAACCATGCCCCCTTGGTGTGCATGCATGCATGAGCTGGTCCGATCCGGAGCAATCAGATGTTTGGATATGCGCACTCACTAGTAAATGCAGAGTTAATTGATGCCACAAGAGGGCGCCGAATCCCAAGAGTAGCAGTTTCTGTTCTGCAGTGTGTGCAGCTGTCCTGGAAATAAATGAACATATTGTTGGGTACGGGATGCCGGCGCGCAGAATCCCGACAGGGTTAGGTAAGTACCCTAACCCCCCCTCCCTGCTGCCTAAATCCACCCCACCCCCAGTGCCTAAACCTAATCTTCCCCCATGCAGCCTAAACCCATCCCTTCCCCCCTAGTGCCTGACCCTAACCCCACCACTTACCGTCGGGATGCCAGTGCTGGTATTGTGACTGGTGTCGGGATTCCGGCGTGTATCTGCATGTGAATGTTATGTTACAGTGTCACAGCCGCTGACAGTGTAACGTAGCATTTTGCATGCAGACACACCCGCAGTGGCACGCAGAATATACGCATGGCGCAAATCATTTTTAATCCGCAGAAGCTGCTTGTGTGGCCTATTCGTGCTGCTTTGCAAATAAGACGCATTATAAGGGAAAAAAGCCGCACAAAAAGACTCTTGGCGCTACCGAGCCGTACAGCGCTCACGCGTTAGGTGTAATGTGACTTGTAGCGCACGGATCTGTATGTGGATGAATTACACCGCAGTAATGTACACTGTGTCTGACAGCTGCTGTATATATGTTATACTATTACCTGCACTGTGATCCCCTCAGATATGTACTCGCCATGTATACCGCGGGAAAAGAAATCCATGAAGACCTAGACGGGAGACGATGGGTTAATTTCACAAGTTTATTATCTGTATAAAAATGATACATGAACACAAAGCAGACATTGTATCATATATGTTACTATGTGTATCAGAATTTGTAAAATAATATTTGTATACTCTGAGTTCTGATGTCATTGCTATAATTCAGGTTCTGATGTCATTGTTTATATTCATATGTCATCGCTTACAATTGGTGATTTCTGATGTCATAATTGCAATTAGGGAGTTGTGATGTAATTGCTTATAATCAGGAAGTTCTGATGTCATCGCCTAATAATTGGTGATTTCTGATGTCATCATTTATAATCGGGGAGTGCTGAAGACATCGTTTATAATTCAGGTTTTGAAATCATTGCTTATAATCAGGGAGTTCTGATGTCATCACTTGAAATTGGAGAGTTCTGATGCCATCGCTTATAATCAGGGATTTCTGATGTCATCGCTTGAAATTGGAGAGTTCTGATGCCATCGCTTATAATCAGGGATTTCTGATGTCATCGCTTATAATCAGGGATTTCTGATGTCATCGCTTGAAATTGGAGAGTTCTGATGTCATCGCTTATAATCGGGAAGTTCTGATGGCAATGCTTATAATTGGGAAGTTCTGATGGCAACGCTTATAATCAGGAAGTTCTGATGGCAATGCTTATAATTTGATGAGTTCTGATGTCATAGCTTATAATTGGGGAGTTCTGATGTCATCACTTATAATCAGGAAGCTCTGATGTCTTTGCTGTAAATTAATGTGCGGAGAGGGGGAGCCAGTAGCACTGGGATTTACAGCTATAAGAGCTGCAGTGTGCATGTTCAGGATGGACCGGGTTGCACTACAGCGATTCTTGCTGCGGGGTGTCGTTCCAGACGCCCTGCTAGCCAGATGGAGGGGCCGTGGGTGAGCAGCTGTGCCGCCACAGGGCTCTGCGCTTTGTGTGGCTGCACTGCTTGCACACCCCTAGTTACAGTCCTGATATCGGTAGCCCGTGTCATCCAGTGTATTATGTAACTCTAGCTATGGCGGTAAATGTTGTAGCCATGAGCTCCTATGCACGCCATGTACACTGACAGCAGACGGCGGTTATTAATCCACCACCACGGAATGGAAAGATTTCACCCGCTCAACAATACAATGTTCATCAGAGCAGAAAAAGCGCCAACTCCGGGTAATATCAGTGCTGAGCGGAACCCCTTTGGATATAGACGTATTCAGTGACAAACGCATATTATATAAAAGACCAAACTTACACGTTGCAAAGGTAAAAAAAAGGTAAAAGCAAAATATTGTTATTGATCAGACAAGATGAAAGAATCTCTCTACAGCAGTGATCACAGCACGCAGTAAGACTCCTGACCCCCGGACCCCCCTTCAGACAACGTCGTTCATCAACGATGAAGTGTGGACATCCGCGCCAACCAGATATACCATATTATGCAAAGGCAAATATCCATCTCTGTGAGTATTCAGGTGGCGTAATGCACACGCCTCGCTCTGCCAACTCATTTCCCATCCGCAGCCGCCATCATAAGTATCGGCGCTTGCACCCATCCCATGCTAGGTGCAAAGATCCATCTGGAGCAGGTTTCCCGTCTCCATCCACATACCTCAAAACAAGCACAGAAGTCAGATTACACGCCTACGGCGCTCCCACGAGAAGCATCTGTTCCGTGCGTCCGCACGGTATCTGCCCTGAAACGCCCACTTCACAGACTAAGCAATCCGGCCACACAGACCAAACTCTCTGCTTCATGTCCTCTGCCGTGGTGCTTTGGGGTTGTGGTGCTTAATTGAATAGCGGCTATTTGAATTTGCCCCTTAGTGCAGTTAATGACAAAGGATACCACACTACCACGATTTCCAATGAGTATTGATTATCTCCTAACAACGCCTGCCGGAGTGTTATCAATCTCCCTGTTAGTGCTACAAGGGTTGGTTGAATATCTCCTGCTGGAATGGTACTGGACAGGGTGGAATTCCCTGGCAACTCCACCTTATGGGCCAGTGGTGTTCACAGACAATTTATCTTACACAGATTTGCATTTTGCCAGTCTTAAGGCAGAAGACGTCCGAAGATCCATGAAATATGGCCCATTTAGACTGACTTGAATAAAATGATTCCCTAAACTGATCTCAGAACAAGATATCTCAAAATCTATCGTGAATCCAAATTGGGCCATATATATTGTGATAGAAGCACTGGAGAAGTGTGGAATGGCTTCTATATTTGTCCCAGATTCCTGTCTTATGTCTTTTAAAACCCCCAGGAGAAGTCTGTTAGAAAAGCAGACTAGTAATGTCAGCTTCTGTGAAAAGCCGGAATGGGTCCTGGGGGTGTGGATGTGAGGAGAGGGAGGGTTCCATCCACAGGCCACTCCAGGTTTTGGGCCTTTCAGCCTGGTAGCAGGCTCATTAGGGCTTCCACCTGGAACTGGCTGATTTAAGCTGGGTTTGTTTGTGGCTGAGTGTCTCATACCTGGGGGTGCTGGCAGTCTAGACTGTCCAGAGACACTTTGTTAAAACCCTGTTAGTACTGTGCACGTGTTTTGTTGATGGTGAGGGCAATAGGCCCTACCATTGTTGTAGCAAGGGAATCTGCTGTGTAGTTAGTGCCCAGCCGGGCTAGGACTTATGTTTATGCTTTTGTTTAGATTTTTGTGTGTGGCACAAAAATGACTGGCGCCGACCAGTTTGTACGAGATTCCCAGACTTGTCTCCTGTTTCTACGGATGCTTTGTGTAAAGAGGGAGTCCATCTACCCCCGGAGAGGGACCCCTATCCCAACTGTGTCATATTTGGTGGAGAATGCAGGCAGACTCACTGAAGTTGCAGCCAGGAAAAAATGTCTATGTTTAAAATTTAAAGTGACAGACCCATTGTTTATGGTGGATATAACGTTGAAGTCCATGAAGGTGGCACCCACAGATGCTTAGAGAAGACAGAGTTTGCTTTCAGCCCACACCTAAAAGCAGCATGGAGGACGTTGTCAAAGCCTTGCACCAAGCTACGGCGGCTCAGCAGGAAGCTACCAGAGCTCAGCAGGAATCCACCCAGGTGCAACTATTGGCCTTGGAGGGGGCCCAGAGGCAGCAACAGGTTACCATTGAGGAAACCCACCAGGCCATAGCGGAAAACAGCCAGGCCTTAAAGGCGATGGTACAACACCTAGTAGCCCGGTCTGGTGATGCTACCACTGGTCCACCCACCACCACTCGCTCCATGCGTGCCAGTCACTTCCTACAGAAGATGACTTCGGTCGATTCATGTGGAAGCGTATCTCACCGCATTTGAGAGAACAGCAGAGAGGGAGAGTTAGCCCAAGGAACAATGGGCAAGTCTGGTGGCACCTTTCCTGTCTGGAGAGCCACAAAAGGCCTACTACAACTTATGCCTAGCTGATGCCAAAGACTATAAGAAATTGAAACGAGAGATCCTAACTCGTTTAGGAGTCAACCTGTTCATTCGTGCCCAACGAGTACACCACTGGAAGTTCCAAACGGAAAAGCCTCCATACTCACAGACGCATGACCTTGTCCATCTTACCACAAAATGGCTGCAGCCTAAGACACTAACAGGACCACAGATTATGTAAAGAGTTGTGATGGTCTACGGTCGCTACCTGCATTTCTGCGCAAGTGGGTGAGCCATGCAGACCCTAAATCCGCCGACCAGTTAGTCGGACTGGTGGAGAGGTACGTGGCAGCTGAGGAGCTGTTGAGTCTGCCCCACCGAGCCCCGATGACGCACCAGCGAACTCACATCGAGACTGGTAAGACTGTTCCAGGGGAGAAGGGTGCTGGGCGATGGAATGTACCTAAGACTGAGGGTGAGGAACGTGGAGACAGGCCAGCCAGGCCAGGAAGGTTCCTACCCTGTAAAAGACTAGGTTATAATGTGATTCAGTGTTTCCGATGTGGTGGTTTTGGCCATATTGCGGCTAATTGTTCACTTACCTCTGAACCTATGCAATGCGATACTGCTCATATTAACTGCAGGAAGTCTTTCTTTGCACAGCCAGCCTGTACTGCTGACCGGCAGGCTGAGACAGATAAGCACATGTGTGTACTCACTGTAGAAGGCAACCGAGTAGAGGCTCTGTTAGATTCTGGTAGCCTGGTTACACTTATGAAAGCTGAATTGGTGAACCCCTAGAAGTGTAAGGGGAAAACTGTTGGTGTGACCTGCGTACATGGGGATACTAGGTATTATATTACTGCAGAAGTGGACATCGAGACACCATGTGGTTCTGCGACAGTCTCTGTGGATTTGGTACATGGCTTAATGTATGATGCGATATTGGGGAGAGACTTTGCCCACTTCTGGAAGTTGTGGGAAAGCCGATTTGTTCCAGAAGTAAACAACCCCGACCCATTTGAGATAGTTACTGGTGCAGTAGAAGGGGGAGATTCTTCAGAGTCTGTGATGTTCCCTTTTTCTAGCATGGTTGGTGAACCTGAGAGTGATGGTGGCTCACCAGGCGGTGTGCCTCCCACTGAGGTGGGGAGTGTTGTTGAGCCCGTGGATCGCCTGCCTGATCTTGAGGTCAGGAGAGAGGTCTTTGCCATGGAGCAGTTGATTGACCCTACTCTAGTAAAAGCCAGGGAAAATGTAAAAGTAATTGATGGAAAACCCATAGACCCTGATAGTCCGTTGTCGTATCCTTGCATGGCGGTGTGCCAGGATTTTTTGTATCAAGTGACTAAAAAAGGGGAAGACATTGTGGAACAATTAATAGTTCCCAAGGCATACAGAAGAACAGTGCTAGACCTGGCTCATAGTCATATAATGGCAGGTCACCTAGGGGTAGAAAAAAAAACACTGAGCGGATCTTGCAGAGGTTTTTCTGGCCCGGGGTCCATAAAGAGGTATCTGACTATTGTGCGTCCTGTCCTGAATGTCAATATCATGCTCCGAGGCCGCATTTTAAAAGTCCACTTGTCCCGTAGCCTATTATTGAGGTTCCCTTCGAAAGAATAGCTATGGACTTGGTTGGACCATTAATGAAGTCTGCCTGGGGCCATCAATATATTCTAGTGATAATGGATTACGCTACCCGGTAGCGATACCAATGCTCAATACGTCAACAAAGACCATTGCTAGGGAATTAGGGCCTGATTCACAGCCGGATGGTCTTTCAGAGCGCTCGCTCTGAATCAGTGCCTGCCTATTGTATTTTTAGAGCGGCCTCCTGGCCGCTCGCATAGCTGTGGGTGACCACCCACAGCTAGTGCGATCGGCCAGGATGATGGTCGCGATGGTCAAGACCATCGCGACCATCGGACTTGCGATGAGACCCTTGTGGTAGGGTCTCATTGCTGCAAGTCCCAGTGGACTTCTTGCTCTTACAGAGCAAGAAGTCCACCCACTCACATCACTTGTGATGTCAGTTGGGCCGGCCCCAGACGGTAGGCATGGGAACGCCTCCGTCTGGGCAGCCACGCCCCCGGCACGCCCACCAAAGGGGGCGTGCTGTCACTCAACATCGACAGTACGCCCCCTTTGGTGCGAGACCCGGAGCGACGGTTTGCCCGTCGCTATCCGGGTCTCGCGCATGCGCACGACGGAGCCGGCTCTGTCAGGCACATGCGCACTGGGCCAACATCGACCAGCTTGCGAGCGCTCGGCGCTCACGAGCGGGTCTGAATCAGGCCCTTAGTCCATGTCTTTAGCAGGTTGGGAATACCTAAGGAAATCCTGACTGACCAAGGTACCCCATTTATGTTCAAAATCATGAGAGTTGTGCCGCCTGTTTAAAATTGATCAATTAAGAACCTCTGTGTACCATCCCCAGACCGATGGGTTAGTGGAGAGGTTTAATAAAACTTTAAAGCACATGCTAAGAAAAGTAGTGGACAAAGATGGTAGAGATTGGCATTACTTGTTACCTTATTTGCTGTTGGCCATAAGAGAGGTTCCCCAAACCTCCACACGGTTTTCCCCTTTTGATTTATTGTATGGAAGACATCCAAATACACAGCCTAACTATCATCCATAGCTCTAATATCTACACACTACCAAATACACAGCCCAACCATCATCCATAGCTCTAATATCTACACATTACCACATACACAGCCCAACCATCATCCATAGCTCTAATATCTACACATTACCACATACACAGCCCAACCATCATCCATAGCTCTAATATCTACACACTACCACATAAACAGCCCAACCATCATCCATAGCTCTAATATCTACACACTACCACATAAACAGACCAACCATCATCCATAGCTCTAATATCTACACACTACCACATACACAGACCAACCATCATCCATAGCTCTAATATCTACACACTACCACATACACAGCCCAACCATCGACCAAAGCTCGCATATCTACACACTATCACATACACAGCCCAACCATAATCCGAAGCTCTAATATATACACACTACCACATACACTACCCAACCATCACCAAAGCTCTAATATCTACCCACTACCAAATACACAGCCCAACCATCAAAGCTCTAATATCTACACACTACTACCATAAACACAGCCCAACCATAACCAAAACTCTCATATCTACACACTACCACATACACAGACCAACCATCATCCATAGCCCTAATATCTACACATTACCACATACACAGCCCAACCATCATCCATAGCTCTAATATCTACACACTACCACATACACAGCCCAACCATAACCAAAGCTCTAATATCTACACACTACCACATACACAGCCCAACCATCATCCATAGCTCTAATATCTACACACTACCACATACACAGCCCAGCCATAAACAAAGGTCTAATATCTACACACTACTACATACATAGCCCAACCATAACCAAAGCTCTAATATCTAAACACTACCACATACACAGACCAACCATCATCAAAGCTCTTATATCTACACACTACCACATACACAGCCCAACCATAACTAAAGCTCTAATATCTACACACTACCATCTACACAGTGCAACCATGAATTGCAAAGCTCTAATATGTACATACTACTACCACATACACAGCCCAACTATCTTCCAAAGGTCTAATAGCTACACACTACAACAGACACAGCCCAGCCATCGACCAAAGCTCGAATATCTACACACTATCACATACACAGCCCAACCATAATCCGAAGCTCTAATATATACACACTACCACATACACAACCCAACGATCTCCTAAGCTCTAATATCTACACACTACTACCACATACACAGCCCAACCATCATCAAAGCTCTAATATCTACACACTACCAAATACACAGCCCAACCATAACTAAAGCTCTAATATCTACACACTACCATCTACACAGCGCAACCATGAATTGCAAAGCTGTAATATCTACACACTACTACCACATACACAGCTCAACAATCTAGTTACTAAAATTGTGTTAAAAATGTGTTATATACAGTAGATGTTCTTACCTTAATTCACTAGTAAAAAGTTGTCAATTTCTAGAATTGTGTTTAAAATATTAGCCAGTACATAGAATGTAAGTGGTTAAAAAATGTTTGCTAAATTACTATTATATATGTACCTTTGTGGCACAGTACATTGTAACCATGCGATGCGGGCGAGTGCCAGCTTCGGACGAGATGTTAATGATCAGACCTTTCTTCCTATGGTGAAATCAAAGATAAAGGAAAGAAAGAGAATGAGACAAACAGCCATCATTCAAAGCTCTAATATCTACACACTACCAAATACACAGCCCAACCATCACACAAAGCTCTAATATCTACACACTACCAAATACACAGCCCAACCATCATCCAGAGCTCTAATATCTACACACTACCACATACACAGCCCAACCATCATCCAAACCTCTAATATCTACCATATACACAGCCCAACCATCATCCATAGCTATAATATCTACACACTACTACCACGTACACAGCCCAACCATCACCCAAAGCTCTAATATCTACACACTACCACATACACAGACCAACCATCACCCAAAGCTCTAATATCTACACACTACCACATACACAGCGCAACCATCATACATAGCTCTATTATCTACACACTACCACATACACAGCCCAACCATCATCCATAGCTCTAATATCTACACACTACCACATACACAGACCAACCATCATCCATAGCTCTAATATCTACACACTACCACATACACAGCCAAACCATCATCCGAAGCTCTAATATCTACACACTACCAAATACACAGACCAACCATCATCCATAGCTCTAATATCTACACACTACCACATACACAGCCCAACCATCATCCATAGCTCTAATATCTACACACTACTACCCCATACACAGCCCAACCATCACCCAAAGCTCTAATATCTACACACTACCACATACACAGACCAACCATTATCAAAGCTCTAATATCTACACACTACTACCACATACACAGCCCAACCATCATCCAAAACTCTAATATCTACACACTATCATCTACACAGCCCAACCATCAACCAAAGCTCTAATATCTACACACTACCAAATACACAGACCAACCATCATCCATAGCTCTAATATCTACACACTACCACATACACAGCCCAACCATCATCCATAGCTCTAATATCTACACACTACTACCCCATACACAGCCCAACCATCATCCATAGCTCTAATATCTACACACTACCAAATACACAGCCCAACCATTATCAAAGCTCTAATATCTACACACTACTACCACATACACAGCCCAACCATCATCCAAAACTCTAATATCTACACACTATCATATACACAGCCCAACCATCAACCAAAGCTCTAATATCTACACACTACCACATACACAGCCCCACCATCACCAAAGCTCTAATATCTACACGCTACCAAATACACAGACCAAGCATCATCCAAAGCTGTAATATCTCCACACTATCTTATACACAACCCAACCATCACTCAAAGCTCTAATATCTACACACTACCACATACACAGCCCAACCATCGACCAAAGCTTGAATATCTACACACTACCACATACACAGCCCAACCATCGTTCAATGTTCTAATATCTACACACTTCCACATACACAGCCCAACCATCACCCAAAGCTCTAATATCTACACACTACTACCACATACACAGCCCAACCATCACCCAAAGCTCTAATATCTACACACTAACACATACACAAACCAACCATCATCCATAGCTCTAATATCTACACACTACCACATACACAACACAACCATCATCCAAAGCTGTAGTATCTACACACTACAACATACACAGCCCAAGCATCCACCAAAGCTCTAATATCTACACACTACCACATACACAGCCCAACAATCATCCATAGCTCTAATATCTACACATTACCACATACACAGACCAAACCATCATCCATAGCTCTAATATCTACACATTACCTCATACACAGCCCAACCATCATCCACAGCTCTAATATCTACACACTACCACATACACAGACCAACCATCATCCATAGCTCTAATATCTACACACTACAACAGACACAGCCCAACCATCATCCATAGCTCTAATATCTACACACTACCACATACACAGACCAACCATCATCCATAGCTCTAATATCTACACACTACCACATACACAGCCAAACCAAAGCTCTAATATCTACACACTACCAAATACACAGACCAACCATCATCCATAGCTCTAATATCTACACACTACCACATACACAAACCAGCCATCATCAAAGCTCTTATATCTACACACTACTACCACATACACAGCCCAACCATAACTAAAGCTCTAATATCTACACACTACGATCTACACAGCGCTACCATGAATTGCAAAGCTGTAATATCTACATACTACTACCACATACACAGACCAACCATCTTCCAAAGGTCTAATAGCTACACACTACCACATACACAGCCCAACCATCATCCATAGCTCTAATATCTACACACTACAACAGACACAGCCCAACCATCGACCAAAGCTCGAATATCTACACACTATCACATACACAGCCCAACCATAATCCGAAGCTCTAATATATACACTCTACCACATACACTACCCAACCATCACCAAAGCTCTAATATCTACACACTACCACATACACAGCCCAACCATCAAAGCTCTAATATCTACACACTACTACCATAAACACAGCCCAACCATAACCAAAACTCTCATATCTACACACTACCACATACACAGACCAACCATCATCCATAGCTCTAATATCTACACATTACCACATACACAGCCCAACCATCATCTATAGCTCTAATATCTACACACTACCACATACACAGACCAACCATCATCCATAGCTCTAATATCTACACACTACCACATACACAGCCCAACCATCATCCATAGCACTAATATCTACACACTACTACCCCATACACAGCCCAACCATCACCCAAAGCTCTAATATCTACACACTACCACATACACAGACCAACCATTATCAAAGCTCTAATATCTACACACTACTACCACATACACAGCCCAACCATCATCCAAAACTCTAATATCTACACACTATCATATACACAGCCCAACCATCAACCAAAGCTCTAATATCTACACACTACCACATACACAGCCCAACCATCAACCAAAGCTCTAATATCTACACACTACCAAATACACAGACCAACCATCATCCATAGCTCTAATATCTACACACTACCACATACACAGCCCAACCATCATCCATAGCTCTAATATCTACACACTACTACCCCATACACAGCCCAACCATCATCCATAGCTCTAATATCTACACACTACCAAATACACAGCCCAATCATCATCCATAGCTCTAATATCTACACACTACCACATACACTGCCCAACCATTATCAAAGCTCTAATATCTACACACTACTACCACATACACAGCCCAACCATCATCCAAAACTCTAATATCTACACACTATCATATACACAGCCCAACCATCAACCAAAGCTCTAATATCTACACACTACCACATACACAGCCCCACCATCACCAAAGCTCTAATATCTACACGCTACCAAATACACAGACCAAGCATCATCCAAAGCTGTAATATCTCCACACTATCATATACACAACCCAACCATCACTCAAAGCTCTAATATCTACACACTACCACATACACACCCCAACCATCGACCAAAGCTTGAATATCTACACACTACCACATACACAGCCCAACCATCGTTCAATGCTCTAATATCTACACACTTCCACATACACAGCCCAACCATCACCCAAAGCTCTAATATCTAAACACTACTACCACATACACAGCCCAACCATCACCCAAAGCTCTAAAATCTACACACTACCACATACACAGACCAACCATCATCCAGAGCTCTAATATCTACACACTACCACATACACAACACAACCATCATACAAAGCTGTAGTATCTACACACTACAACATACACAGCCCAAGCATCCACCAAAGCTCTAATATCTACACACTACCAAATACACAGACCAACCATCATCCATAGCTCTAATATCTACACACTACCACATACACAGCCCAACCATCATCCATAGCTCTAAAATCTACACATTACTACCCCATACACAGCCCAACCATCATCCATAGCTCTAATATCTACACACTACCAAATACACAGCCCAACCATCATCCATAGCTCTAATATCTACACACTACCACATACACAGCCCAACCATTATCAAAGCTCTAATATCTACACACTACTACCACATACACAGCCCAACCATCATCCAAAACTCTAATATCTACACACTATCATATACACAGCCCAACCATCAACCAAAGCTCTAATATCTACACACTACCACATACACAGCCCCACCATCACCAAAGCTCTAATATCTACACGCTACCAAATACACAGACCAAGCATCATCCAAAGCTGTAATATCTCCACACTATCATATACACAACCCAACCATCACTCAAAGCTCTAATATCTACACACTACCACATACACAGCCCAACCACCGACCAAAGCTTGAATATCTACACACTACCACATACACAGCCCAACCATCGTTCAATGCTCTAATATCTACACAATTCCACATACACAGCCCAAACATCACCCAAAGCTCTAATATCTACACACTACTACCACATACACAGCCCAACCATCACCCAAAGCTCTAATATCTACACACTACCACATACACAGACCAACCATCATCCATAGCTCTAATATCTACACACTACCACATACACAACACAACCATCATCCAAAGCTGTAGTATCTACACACTACAACATACACAGCCCAAGCATCCACCAAAGCTCTAATATCTACACACTACCACATACACAGCCCAACAATCATCCATAGCTCTAATATCTACACATTACCACATACACAGACCAAACCATCATCCATAGCTCTAATATCTACACATTACCTCATACACAGCCCAACCATCATCCATAGCTCTAATATCTACACACTACCACATACACAGACCAACCATCATCCATAGCTCTAATATCTACACACTACAACAGACACAGCCCAACCATCATCCATAGCTCTAATATCTACACACTACCACATACACAGACCAACCATCATCCATAGCTCTAATATCTACACACTACCACATACACAGCCAAACCAAAGCTCTAATATCTACACACTACCAAATACACAGACCAACCATCATCCATAGCTCTAATATCTACACACTACCACATACACATACCAGCCATCATCAAAGCTCTAATATCTACATACTACTACCACATACACAGCCCAACCATCGACCAAAGCTCGAAAATCTACACACTATCACATACACAGCCCAACCATAATCCGAAGCTCTAATATATACACACTACTACCACGTACACAGCCCAACCATCACCCAAAGCTCTAATATCTACACACTACCACATACACAGACCAACAATCACCCAAAGCTCTAATATCTACACACTACCACATACACAGACCAACCATCACCCAAAGCTCTAATATCTACACACTACCACATACACAGCCCAACCATCAAAGCTCTAATATCTACACACTACTACCATAAACACAGCCCAACCATAACCAAAACTCTCATATCTACACACTACCACATACACAGACCAACCATCATCCATAGCTCTAATATCTACACATTACCACATACACAGCCCAACCATCATCTATAGCTCTAATATCTACACACTACCACATAAACAGACCAACCATCATCCATAGCTCTAATATCTACACACTACTACATACACAGCCCAACCATCATCCAAAGCTCTAATATCTACACACTACCACATACACAGCCCAACCATCATCCAAAACTCTAATATCTACACACTACCACATACACAGACCAACCATCAACCACAACTCCAATATCTACACACTGCCACATACACAGTCAAACCATCATCCAAAGCTGTAATATCTACACACTACCATATACACAGCCCAAGCATCATCCAAAGCTTTATTATCTACACACTAACACATACACGGCCCAAGCATAATCCCCAGCTGTAATATCTACGCAGTATCACATACACAGCCCAACCATCGAACAAAGCTCTAAAATCAACACACTACCACATACACAGCCCAACCATCAAACAAAGCTCTAATATATACACACTACCACATACACAGCCCAACCATCATCCAAAACTCTAATATCTACACACTACCACATACACAGACCAACCATCAACCACAACTCTAATATCTACACACTGCCACATACACAGCCCAACCATAATCCGAAGCTCTAATATATACACACTACCACATACACTACCCAACCATCACCAAAGCTCTAATATCTACACACTACCAAATACACAGCCCAACCATCATCCAAAGCTGTAATATCTACACACTACCATATACACAGCCCAAGCATCATCCAAAGCTTTATTATCTACACACTAACATATACACAGCCCAAGCATAATCCCCAGCTGTAATATCTACGCAGTATCACATACACAGCCCAACCATCGAACAAAGCTCTAAAATCAACACACTACCACATACACAGCCCAACCATCAACCAAAGCTCTAATATATACACACTACCACATACACAGCCCAACCATCATCCAAAACTCTAATATCTACACACTACCACATACACAGACCAACCATCAACCACAACTCTAATATCTACACACTGCCACATACACAGCCCAACCATAATCCGAAGCTCTAATATATACACACTACCACATACACTACCCAACCATCACCAAAGCTCTAATATCTACACACTACCAAATACACAGCCCAACCATCAAAGCTCTAATATCTACACACTACTACGATAAACACAGCCCAACCATAACCAAAACTCTCATATCTACACACTACCACATACACAGACCAACCATCATCCATAGCTCTAATATTTACACATTACCACATACACAGCCCAACCATCATCTATAGCTCTAATATCTACACACTACCACATACACAGACCAACCATCATCCATAGCTCTAATATCTACACACTACCACATACACAGCCCAACCATCATCCAAAGCTCTAATATCTACACACTACCACATACACAGCCCAACCATCAACCAAAGCTCTAATATATACACACTACCACATACACAGCCCAACCATCATCCAAAACTCTAATATCTACACACTACCACATACACAGACCAACCATCAACCACAACTCTAATATCTACACACTGCCACATACACAGTCAAACCATCATCCAAAGCTGTAATATCTACACACTACCATATGCACAGCCCAAGCATCATCCAAAGCTTTATTATCTACACACTAACACATACACAGCCCAAGCATAATCCCCAGCTGTAATATCTACGCAGTATCACATGCACAGCCCAACCATCGAACAAAGCTCTAAAATCTACACACTACCACATACACAGCCCAACCATCAACCAAAGCTCTAATATATACACACTACCACATACACAGACCAACCACTTTCCAAAGGTTTAATAGCTACACACTACCACATACACAGCCCAACCATCATCCATAGCTCTAATATCTACACACTACAACAGACACAGCCCAACCATCGACCAAAGCTTGAATATCTACACACTACCACATACACAGCCCAACCATAATCCGAAGCTGTAATATATACACACTACCACATACACTACCCAACCATCACCAAAGCTCTAATATCTACACACTACCAAATACACAGCCCAACCATCAAAGCTCTAATATCTACACACTACTACCATAAACACAGCCCAACCATAACCAAAACTCTTATATCTACACACTACCACATACACAGACCAACCATCATCCATAGCTCTAATATCTACACATTACCACATACACAGCCCAACCATCATCTATAGCTTTAATATCTACACACTACCACATACACAGACCAACCTTCATCCATAGCTCTAATATCTACACACTATCACATACACAGCCCAACCATTATCAAAGCTCTAATATCTGCACACTACTACCACATACACAGCCCAACCATCATCTAAAGCTCTAATATCTACACAATACCACATACACAGAGACCAACCATGATCCATAGCTGAAATATCTACACACTACCAAATACACAGTCCAACCATCACCAATAGCTCTAATATCTACACACTACCACATACACAGACCAACCATCATCCAAAACTCTAATATCTACACACTATCATATACACAGCCCAACCATCATCCAAACCTCTAATATCTACCATATACACAGCCCAACCATCATCCATAGCTATAATATCTACACACTACTACCACGTACACAGCCCAACCATCACCCAAAGCTCTAATATCTACACACTACCACATACACAGACCAACCATCATCCAAAGCTCTAATATCTACACACTACCACATACACAGCCCAACCATCATCCATAGCTCTAATATCTACACACTACTACCACGTACACAGCCCAACCATCACCCAAAGCTCTAATATCTACACACTACTACCACATACACAGCCCAACCATCACCCAAAGCTCTAATATCTACACACTACCACATACACAGACCAACCATCATCCATAGCTCTAATATCTACACACTACCACATACACAACACAACCATCATCCAAAGCTGTAGTATCTACACACTACAACATACACAGCCCAAGCATCCACCAAAGCTCTAATATCTACACACTACAACAGACACAGCCCAACCATCATCCATAGCTCTAATATCTACACACTACCACATACACAGACCAACCATCATCCATAGCTCTAATATCTACACACTACCACATACACAGCCAAACCAAAGCTCTAATATCTACACACTACCAAATACACAGACCAACCATCATCCATAGCTCTAATATTTACACACTACCACATACACATACCAGCCATCATCAAAGCTCTTATATCTACACACTACTACCACATACACAGCCCAACCATAACTAAAGCTCTAATATCTACACACTACGATCTACACAGCGCAACCATGAATTGCAAAGCTCTAATATCTACATACGACTACCACATACACAGACCAACCATCTTCCAAAGGTCTAATAGCTACACACTACCTCATACACAGCCCAACCATCATCCATAGCTCTAATATCTACACACTACAACAGACACAGCCCAACCATCAACCAAAGCTCTAATATATACACACTACCACATACACAGCCCAACCATCATCCAAAACTCTAATATCTACACACTACCACATACACAGACCAACCATCAACCACAACTCTAATATCTACACACTGCCACATACACAGTCAAACCATCATCCAAAGCTGTAATATCTACACACTACCATATGCACAGCCCAAGCATCATCCAAAGCTTTATTATCTACACACTAACACATACACAGCCCAAGCATAATCCCCAGCTGTAATATCTACGCAGTATCACATGCACAGCCCAACCATCGAACAAAGCTCTAAAATCTACACACTACCACATACACAGCCCAACCATCAACCAAAGCTCTAATATATACACACTACCACATACACAGACCAACCACTTTCCAAAGGTTTAATAGCTACACACTACCACATACACAGCCCAACCATCATCCATAGCTCTAATATCTACACACTACAACAGACACAGCCCAACCATCGACCAAAGCTTGAATATCTACACACTACCACATACACAGCCCAACCATAATCCGAAGCTGTAATATATACACACTACCACATACACTACCCAACCATCACCAAAGCTCTAATATCTACACACTACCAAATACACAGCCCAACCATCAAAGCTCTAATATCTACACACTACTACCATAAACACAGCCCAACCATAACCAAAACTCTTATATCTACACACTACCACATACACAGACCAACCATCATCCATAGCTCTAATATCTACACATTACCACATACACAGCCCAACCATCATCTATAGCTTTAATATCTACACACTACCACATACACAGACCAACCTTCATCCATAGCTCTAATATCTACACACTACCACATACACAGCCCAACCATTATCAAAGCTCTAATATCTGCACACTACTACAACATACACAGCCCAACCATCATCTAAAGCTCTAATATCTACACAATACCACATACACAGAGACCAACCATGATCCATAGCTGAAATATCTACACACTACCAAATACACAGTCCAACCATCACCAATAGCTCTAATATCTACACACTACCACATACACAGACCAACCATCATCCAAAACTCTAATATCTACACACTATCATATACACAGCCCAACCATCATCCAAACCTCTAATATCTACCATATACACAGCCCAACCATCATCCATAGCTATAATATCTACACACTACTACCACGTACACAGCCCAACCATCACCCAAAGCTCTAATATCTACACACTACCACATACACAGACCAACCATCATCCAAAGCTCTAATATCTACACACTACCACATACACAGCCCAACCATCATCCATAGCTCTAATATCTACACACTACTACCACGTACACAGCCCAACCATCACCCAAAGCTCTAATATCTACACACTACTACCACATACACAGCCCAACCATCACCCAAAGCTCTAATATCTACACACTACCACATACACAGACCAACCATCATCCATAGCTCTAATATCTACACACTACCACATACACAACACAACCATCATCCAAAGCTGTAGTATCTACACACTACAACATACACAGCCCAAGCATCCACCAAAGCTCTAATATCTACACACTACAACAGACACAGCCCAACCATCATCCATAGCTCTAATATCTACACACTACCACATACACAGCCAAACCAAAGCTCTAATATCTACACACTACCAAATACACAGACCAACCATCATCCATAGCTCTAATATTTACACACTACCACATACACATACCAGCCATCATCAAAGCTCTTATATCTACACACTACTACCACATACACAGCCCAACCATAACTAAAGCTCTAATATCTACACACTACGATCTACACAGCGCAACCATGAATTGCAAAGCTCTAATATCTACATACGACTACCACATACACAGACCAACCATCTTCCAAAGGTCTAATAGCTACACACTACCTCATACACAGCCCAACCATCATCCATAGCTCTAATATCTACACACTACAACAGACACAGCCCAACCATCGACCAAAGCTCGAATATCTACACACTATCACATACACAGCCCAACCATAATCTGAAGCTCTAATATATACACACTACCACATACACTACCCAACCATCACCAAAGCACTAATATCTACACACTACCATATACACAGCCCAACCATCAAAGCTCTAATATCTACACACTACTACCATAAACACAGCCCAACCATAACCAAAACTCTCATATCTACACACTACCACATACACAGACCAACCATCATCCATACCTCTAATATCTACACATTACCACATACACAGCCCAACCATCATCTATAGCTCTAATATCTACACACTACCACATACAAAGACCAACCGTCATCCATAGCTCTAATATCTACACACTACCACATACACAGCCCCACCATCACCCAAAGCTCTAATATCTACACACTACCACATACACAGACCAACCATCATCCATAGCTCTAATATCTACACACTACCACATACACAACACAACCATCATCCAAAGCTGTAGTATCTACACACTACAACACACACAGCCCAAGCATCCACCAAAGCAATAATATCTACACACTACCAAATACACAGACCAACCATCATCCATAGCTCTAATATCTACACACTACCACATACACAGCCCAACCATCATCCATAGCTCTAATATCTACACACTACTACCCCATACACAGCCCAACCATCATCCATAGCTCTAATATCTACACACTACCAAATACACAGCCCAACCATCATCCATAGCTCTAATATCTACACACTACCACATACACAGCCCAACCATTATCAAAGCTCTAATATCTACACACTACTACCACATACACAGCCCAACCATCATCCAAAACTCTAATATCTACACACTATCATATACACAGCCCAACTATCAACCAAAGCTCTAATATCTACACACTACCACATACACAGCCCCACCATCACCAAACCTCTAATATCTACACGCTACGAAATACACAGACCAAGCATCATCCAAAGCTGTAATATCTCCACACTATCATATACACAACCCAACCATCACTCAAAGCTCTAATATCTACACACTACCACATACACAGCCCAACCATCGACCAAAGCTTGAATATCTACACACTACCACATACACAGCCCAACCATCGTTCAATGCTCTAATATCTACACACTTCCACATACACAGCCCTACCATCACCCAAAGCTCTAATATCTACACACTACTACCACATACACAGCCCAACCATCACCCAAAGCTCTAATATCTACACACTACCACATACACAGACCAACCATCATCCATAGCTCTAATATCTACACATTACCACATACACAGACCAAACCATCATCCATAGCTCTAATATCTACACATTACCTCATACACAGCCCAACCATCATCCATAGCTCTAATATCTACACACTACCACATACACAGACCAACCATCATCCATAGCTCTAATATCTACACACTACAACAGACACAGCCCAACCATCATCCATAGCTCTAATATCTACACACTACCACATACACAGACCAACCATCATCCATAGCTCTAATATCTACACACTACCACATACACAGCCAAACCAAAGCTCTAATATCTACACACTACCAAATACACAGACCAACCATCATCCATAGCTCTAAAATCTACACACTACCACATACACATACCAGCCATCATCAAAGCTCTTATATCTACACACTACTACCACATACACAGCCCAACCATAACTAAAGCTCTAATATCTACACACTACGATCTACACAGCGCAACCATGAATTGCAAAGCTCTAATATCTACATACTACTACCACATACACAGACCAACCATCTTCCAAAGGTCTAATAGCTACACACTACCACATACACAGCCCAACCATCATCCATAGCTCTAATATCTACACACTACAACAGACACAACCACACCATCGACCAAAGCTCGAATATCTACACACTATCACATACACAGCCCAACCATAATCCGAAGCTCTAATATATACACACTACTACCACGTACACAGCCCAACCTTCACCCAAAGCTCTAATATCTACACACTACCACATACACAGACCAACCATCACCCAAAGCTCTAATATCTACACACTACCACATACACAGCCCAACCATCAAAGCTCTAATATCTACAAACTACTACCATAAACACAGCCCAACCATAACCAAAACTCTCATATCTACACACTACCACATACACAGACCAACCATTATCCATAGCTCTAATATCTACACATTACCACATACACAGCCCAACCATCATCTATAGCTCTAATATCTACACACTACCACATACACAGACCAACCATCATCCATAGCTCTAATATCTACACACTACCACAAACACAGCCCAACCATCATCCAAAGCTCTAATATCTACACACTACCACATGCACAGCCCAACCATCAACCAAAGCTCTAATATATACACACTACCACATACACAGCCCAACCATCATCCAAAACTCTAATATCTACACACTACCACATACACAGACCAACCATCAACCACAACTCTAATATCTACACACTGCCACATACACAGTCAAACCATCATCCAAAGCTGTAATATCTACACACTACCATATACACAGCCCAAGCATCATCCAAAGCTTTATTATCTACACACTAACACATACACAGCCCAAGCATAATCCCCAGCTGTAATATCTACGCAGTATCACATACACAGCCCAACCATCGAACAAAGCTCTAAAATCAACACACTACCACATACACAGCCCAACCATCAACCAAAGCTCTAATATATACACACTACCACATACACAGCCCAACCATCATCCAAAACTCTAATATCTACACACTACCACATACACAGACCAACCATCAACCACAACTCTAATATCTACACACTGCCTCATACACAGCCCAACCATAATCCGAAGCTCTAATATATACACACTACTACATACAATACCCAACCATCACCAAAGCTCTAATAACTACACACTACCAAATACACATTCCAACCATCAAAGCTCTAATATCTACACACTACTACGATAAACACTGCCCAACCATAACCAAAACTCTCATATCTACACACTACCACATACACAGACCAACCATCATCCATAGCTCTAATATTTACACATTACCACATACACAGCCCAACCATCATCTATAGCTCTAATATCTACACACTACCACATACACAGACCAACCATCATCCATAGCTCTAATATCTACACACTACCACATACACAGCCCAACCATCATCCAAAGCTCTAATATCTACACACTACTACCCCATACACAGCCCAACCATCACCCAAAGCTCTAATATCTACACACTACCACATACACAGACCAACCATTATCAAAGCTCTAATATCTACACACTACTACCACATACACAGCCCAACCATCATCCAAAACTCTAATATCTACACACTACCACATACACAGACCAACCATTATCAAAGCTCTAATATCTACACACTACTACCACATACACAGCCCAACCATCATCCAAAACTCTAATATCTACACACTATCATATACACAGCCCAACCATCAACCAAAGCTCTAATATCTACACACTACCACATACACTGCCCAACCATTATCCATAGCTCTAATATCTACACACTACCACATACACAGCCCAACCATCATCCATAGCTCTAAAATCTACACATTACTACCCCATACACAGCCCAACCATCATCCATAGCTCTAATATCTACACACTACCAAATACACAGCCCAACCATCATCCATAGCTCTAATATCTACACACTACCACATACACAGCCCAACCATTATCAAAGCTCTAATATCTACACACTACTACCACATACACAGCCCAACCATCATCCAAAACTCTAATATCTACACACTATCATATACACAGCCCAACCATCAACCTAAGCTCTAATATCTACACACTACCACATACACAGCCCCACCATCACCAAAGCTCTAATATCTACACGCTACCAAATACACAGACCAAGCATCATCCAAAGCTGTAATATCTCCACACTATCATATACACAACCCAACCATCACTCAAAGCTCTAATATCTACACACTACCACATACACAGCCCAACCATCGACCAAAGCTTGAATATCTACACATTACCACATACACAGCCCAACCATCGTTCAATGCTCTAATATCTACACACTTCCACATACACAGCCCAAACATCACCCAAAGCTCTAATATCTACACACTACTACCACATACACAGCCCAACCATCACCCAAAGCTCTAATATCTACACACTACCACATACACAGACCAACCATCATCCATAGCTCTAATATCTACACACTACCACATACACAACACAACCATCATCCAAAGCTGTAGTATCTACACACTACAACATACACAGCCCAAGCATCCACCAAAGCTCTAATATCTACACACTACCACATACACAGCCCAACAATCATCCATAGCTCTAATATCTACACATTACCACATACACAGACCAAACCATCATCCATAGCTCTAATATCTACACATTACCTCATACACAGCCCAACCATCATCCATAGCTCTAATATCTACACACTACCACATACACAGACCAACCATCATCCATAGCTCTAATATCTACACACTACAACAGACACAGCCCAACCATCATCCATAGCTCTAATATCTACACACTACCACATACACAGACCAACCATCATCCATAGCTCTAATATCTACACACTACCACATACACAGCCAAACCAAAGCTCTAATATCTACACACTACCAAATACACAGACCAACCATCATCCATAGCTCTAATATCTACACACTACCACATACACATACCAGCCATCATCAAAGCTCTAATATCTACATATTACTACCACATACACAGCCCAACCATCGACCAAAGCTCGAATATCTACACACTATCACATACACAGCCCAACCATAATCCGAAGCTCTAATATATACACACTACTACCACGTACACAGCCCAACCATCCTCCAAAGCTCTAATATCTACACACTACCACATACACAGACCAACAATCACCCAAAGCTCTAATATCTACACACTACCACATACACAGACCAACCATCACCCAAAGCTCTAATATCTACACACTACCACATACACAGCCCAACCATCAAAGCTCTAATATCTACACACTACTACCATAAACACAGCCCAACCATAACCAAAACTCTCATATCTACACACTACCACATACACAGACCAACCATCATCCATAGCTCTAATATCTACACATTACCACATACACAGCCCAACCATCATCTATAGCTCTAATATCTACACACTACCACATAAACAGACCAACCATCATCCATAGCTCTAATATCTACACACTACTACATACACAGCCCAACCATCATCCAAAGCTCTAATATCTACACACTACCACATACACAGCCCAACCATCATCCAAAACTCTAATATCTACACACTACCACATACACAGACCAACCATCAACCACAACTCTAATATCTACACACTGCCACATACACAGTCAAACCATCATCCAAAGCTGTAATATCTACACACTACCATATACACAGCCCAAGCATCATCCAAAGCTTTATTATCTACACACTAACACATACACGGCCCAAGCATAATCCCCAGCTGTAATATCTACGCAGTATCACATACACAGCCCAACCATCGAACAAAGCTCTAAAATCAACACACTACCACATACACAGCCCAACCATCAACCAAAGCTCTAATATATACACACTACCACATACACAGCCCAACCATCATCCAAAACTCTAATATCTACACACTACCACATACACAGACCAACCATCAACCACAACTCTAATATCTACACACTGCCACATACACAGCCCAACCATAATCCGAAGCTCTAATATATACACACTACCACATACACTACCCAACCATCACCAAAGCTCTAATATCTACACACTACCAAATACACAGCCCAACCATCATCCAAAGCTGTAATATCTACACACTACCATATACACAGCCCAAGCATCATCCAAAGCTTTATTATCTACACACTAACATATACACAGCCCAAGCATAATCCCCAGCTGTAATATCTACGCAGTATCACATACACAGCCCAACCATCGAACAAAGCTCTAAAATCAACACACTACCACATACACAGCCCAACCATCAACCAAAGCTCTAATATATACACACTACCACATACACAGCCCAACCATCATCCAAAACTCTAATATCTACACACTACCACATACACAGACCAACCATCAACCACAACTCTAATATCTACACACTGCCACATACACAGCCCAACCATAATCCGAAGCTCTAATATATACACACTACCACATACACTACCCAACCATCACCAAAGCTCTAATATCTACACACTACCAAATACACAGCCCAACCATCAAAGCTCTAATATCTACACACTACTACGATAAACACAGCCCAACCATAACCAAAACTCTCATATCTACACACTACCACATACACAGACCAACCATCATCCATAGCTCTAATATTTACACATTACCACATACACAGCCCAACCATCATCTATAGCTCTAATATCTACACACTACCACATACACAGACCAACCATCATCCATAGCTCTAATATCTACACACTACCACATACACAGCCCAACCATCATCCAAAGCTCTAATATCTACACACTACCACATACACAGCCCAACCATCAACCAAAGCTCTAATATATACACACTACCACATACACAGCCCAACCATCATCCAAAACTCTAATATCTACACACTACCACATACACAGACCAACCATCAACCACAACTCTAATATCTACACACTGCCACATACACAGTCAAACCATCATCCAAAGCTGTAATATCTACACACTACCATATGCACAGCCCAAGCATCATCCAAAGCTTTATTATCTACACACTAACACATACACAGCCCAAGCATAATCCCCAGCTGTAATATCTACGCAGTATCACATGCACAGGCCAACCATCGAACAAAGCTCTAAAATCTACACACTACCACATACACAGCCCAACCATCAACCAAAGCTCTAATATATACACACTACCACATACACAGACCAACCACTTTCCAAAGGTTTAATAGCTACACACTACCACATACACAGCCCAACCATCATCCATAGCTCTAATATCTACACACTACAACAGACACAGCCCAACCATCGACCAAAGCTTGAATATCTACACACTACCACATACACAGCCCAACCATAATCCGAAGCTGTAATATATACACACTACCACATACACTACCCAACCATCACCAAAGCTCTAATATCTACACACTACCAAATACACAGCCCAACCATCAAAGCTCTAATATCTACACACTACTAACATAAACACAGCCCAACCATAACCAAAACTCTTATATCTACACACTACCACATACACAGACCAACCATCATCCATAGCTCTAATATCTACACATTACCACATACACAGCCCAACCATCATCTATAGCTTTAATATCTACACACTACCACATACACAGACCAACCTTCATCCATAGCTCTAATATCTACACACTACCACATACACAGCCCAACCATTATCAAAGCTCTAATATCTGCACACTACTACCACATACACAGCCCAACCATCATCTAAAGCTCTAATATCTACACAATACCACATACACAGAGACCAACCATGATCCATAGCTCAAATATCTACACACTACCAAATACACAGTCCAACCATCACCAATAGCTCTAATATCTACACACTACCACATACACAGACCAACCATCATCCAAAACTCTAATATCTACACACTATCATATACACAGCCCAACCATCATCCAAACCTCTAATATCTACCATATACACAGCCCAACCATCATCCATAGCTATAATATCTACACACTACTACCACGTACACAGCCCAACCATCACCCAAAGCTCTAATATCTACACACTACCACATACACAGACCAACCATCATCGAAAGCTCTAATATCTACACACTACCACATACACAGCCCAACCATCATCCATAGCTCTAAAATCTACACACTACTACCACGTACACAGCCCAACCATCACCCAAAGCTCTAATATCTACACACTACTACCACATACACAGCCCAACCATCACCCAAAGCTCTAATATCTACACACTACCACATACACAGACCAACCATCATCCATAGCTCTAATATCTACACACTACCACATACACAACACAACCATCATCCAAAGCTGTAGTATCTACACACTACAACATACACAGCCCAAGCATCCACCAAAGCTCTAATATCTACACACTACAACAGACACAGCCCAACCATCATCCATAGCTCTAATATCTACACACTACCACATACACAGACCAACCATCATCCATAGCTCTAATATCTACACACTACCACATACACAGCCAAACCAAAGCTCTAATATCTAACCACTACCAAATACACAGACCAACCATCATCCATAGCTCTAATATTTACACACTACCACATACACATACCAGCCATCATCAAAGCTCTTATATCTACACACTACTACCACATACACAGCCCAACCATAACTAAAGCTCTAATATCTACACACTACGATCTACACAGCGCAACCATGAATTGCAAAGCTCTAATATCTACATACGACTACCACATACACAGACCAACCATCTTCCAAAGGTCTAATAGCTACACACTACCTCATACACAGCCCAACCATCATCCATAGCTCTAATATCTACACACTACAACAGACACAGCCCAACCATCGACCAAAGCTCGAATATCTACACACTATCACATACACAGCCCAACCATAATCTGAAGCTCTAATATATACACACTACCACATACACTACCCAACCATCACCAAAGCACTAATATCTACACACTACCATATACACAGCCCAACCATCAAAGCTCTAATATCTACACACTACTACCATAAACACAGCCCAACCATAACCAAAACTCTCATATCTACACACTACCACATACACAGACCAACCATCATCCATACCTCTAATATCTACACATTACCACATACACAGCCCAACCATCATCTATAGCTCTAATATCTACACACTACCACATACAAAGACCAACCGTCATCCATAGCTCTAATATCTACACACTACCACATACACAGCCCCACCATCACCCAAAGCTCTAATATCTACACACTACCACATACACAGACCAACCATCATCCATAGCTCTAATATCTACACACTACCACATACACAACACAACCATCATCCAAAGCTGTAGTATCTACACACTACAACACACACAGCCCAAGCATCCACCAAAGCAATAATATCTACACACTACCAAATACACAGACCAACCATCATCCATAGCTCTAATATCTACACACTACCACATACACAGCCCAACCATCATCCATAGCTCTAATATCTACACACTACTACCCCATACACAGCCCAACCATCATCCATAGCTCTAATATCTACACACTACCAAATACACAGCCCAACCATCATCCATAGCTCTAATATCTACACACTACCACATACACAGCCCAACCATTATCAAAGCTCTAATATCTACACACTACTACCACATACACAGCCCAACCATCATCCAAAACTCTAATATCTACACACTATCATATACACAGCCCAACTATCAACCAAAGCTCTAATATCTACACACTACCACATACACAGCCCCACCATCACCAAACCTCTAATATCTACACGCTACGAAATACACAGACCAAGCATCCTCCAAAGCTGTAATATCTCCACACTATCATATACACAACCCAACCATCACTCAAAGCTCTAATATCTACACACTACCACATACACAGCCCAACCATCGACCAAAGCTTGAATATCTACACACTACCACATACACAGCCCAACCATCGTTCAATGCTCTAATATCTACACACTTCCACATACACAGCCCTACCATCACCCAAAGCTCTAATATCTACACACTACTACCACATACACAGCCCAACCATCACCCAAAGCTCTAATATCTACACACTACCACATACACAGACCAACCATCATCCATAGCTCTAATATCTACACATTACCACATACACAGACCAAACCATCATCCATAGCTCTAATATCTACACATTACCTCATACACAGCCCAACCATCATCCATAGCTCTAATATCTACACACTACCACATACACAGACCAACCATCATCCATAGCTCTAATATCTACACACTACAACAGACACAGCCCAACCATCATCCATAGCTCTAATATCTACACACTACCACATACACAGACCAACCATCATCCATAGCTCTAATATCTACACACTACCACATACACAGCCAAACCAAAGCTCTAATATCTACACACTACCAAATACACAGACCAACCATCATCCATAGCTCTAAAATCTACACACTACCACATACACATACCAGCCATCATCAAAGCTCTTATATCTACACACTACTACCACATACACAGCCCAACCATAACTAAAGCTCTAATATCTACACACTACGATCTACACAGCGCAACCATGAATTGCAAAGCTCTAATATCTACATACTACTACCACATACACAGACCAACCATCTTCCAAAGGTCTAATAGCTACACACTACCACATACACAGCCCAACCATCATCCATAGCTCTAATATCTACACACTACAACAGACACAACCACACCATCGACCAAAGCTCGAATATCTACACACTATCACATACACAGCCCAACCATAATCCGAAGCTCTAATATATACACACTACTACCACGTACACAGCCCAACCTTCACCCAAAGCTCTAATATCTACACACTACCACATACACAGACCAACCATCACCCAAAGCTCTAATATCTACACACTACCACATACACAGCCCAACCATCAAAGCTCTAATATCTACAAACTACTACCATAAACACAGCCCAACCATAACCAAAACTCTCATATCTACACACTACCACATACACAGACCAACCATTATCCATAGCTCTAATATCTACACATTACCACATACACAGCCCAACCATCATCTATAGCTCTAATATCTACACACTACCACATACACAGACCAACCATCATCCATAGCTCTAATATCTACACACTACCACAAACACAGCCCAACCATCATCCAAAGCTCTAATATCTACACACTACCACATGCACAGCCCAACCATCAACCAAAGCTCTAATATATACACACTACCACATACACAGCCCAACCATCATCCAAAACTCTAATATCTACACACTACCACATACACAGACCAACCATCAACCACAACTCTAATATCTACACACTGCCACATACACAGTCAAACCATCATCCAAAGCTGTAATATCTACACACTACCATATACACAGCCCAAGCATCATCCAAAGCTTTATTATCTACACACTAACACATACACAGCCCAAGCATAATCCCCAGCTGTAATATCTACGCAGTATCACATACACAGCCCAACCATCGAACAAAGCTCTAAAATCAACACACTACCACATACACAGCCCAACCATCAACCAAAGCTCTAATATATACACACTACCACATACACAGCCCAACCATCATCCAAAACTCTAATATCTACACACTACCACATACACAGACCAACCATCAACCACAACTCTAATATCTACACACTGCCTCATACACAGCCCAACCATAATCCGAAGCTCTAATATATACACACTACCACATACACTACCCAACCATCACCAAAGCTGTAATAACTACACACTACCAAATACACAGCCCAACCATCAAAGCTCTAATATCTACACACTACTACGATAAACACTGCCCAACCATAACCAAAACTCTCATATCTACACACTACCACATACACAGACCAACCATCATCCATAGCTCTAATATTTACACATTACCACATACACAGCCCAACCATCATCTATAGCTCTAATATCTACACACTACCACATACACAGACCAACCATCATCCATAGCTCTAATATCTACACACTACCACATACACAGCCCAACCATCATCCAAAGCTCTAATATCTACACACTACCACATACACAGCCCAACCATCAACCAAAGCTCTAATATATACACACTACCACATACACAGCCCAACCATCATCCAAAACTCTAATATCTACACACTACCACATACACAGACCAACCATCAACCACAACTCTAATATCTACACACTGCCACATACACAGTCAAACCATCATCCAAAGCTGTAATATCTACACACTACCATATACACAGACCAAGCATCATTCAAAGCTTTATTATCTACACACTAACACATACACAGCCCAAGCATAATCCCCAGCTGTAATATCTACGCAGTATCACATGCACAGCCCAACCATCGAACAAAGCTCTAAAATCTACACACTACCACATACACAGCCCAACCATCAACCAAAGCTCTAATATATACACACTACCACATACACAGACCAACCATCTTCCAAAGCTGTAATATCTACACATTACCACATACACAGCCCAACCATCATCTATAGCTCTAATATCTACACACTACCACATACAAAGACCAAACGTCATCCATAGCTCTAATATCTACACACTACCACATACACAGCCCCACCATCATCCATAGCTCTAATATCTACACACTACTAAATACACAGCCCAACCATCGACCAAAGCTCGAATATCTACACACTATCACATACACAGCCCAACCATAATCCGAAGCTCTAATATATACACACTACCACATACACTACCCAACCATCACCAAAGCTCTAATATCTACACACTACCACATACACAGCCCAACCATCAAAGCTCTGATATCTACACACTACTACCATAAACACAGCCCAACCATAACCAAAACTCTTATATCTACACACTACCACATACACAGACCAACCATCATCCATAGCTCTAATATCTACACATTACCACATACACAGCCCAACCATCATCTATAGCTTTAATATCTACACACTACCACATACACAGACCAACCATCATCCATAGCTCTAATATCTACACACTACCACATACACAGCCCAACCATTATCAAAGCTCTAATATCTGCACACTACTACCACATACACAGCCCAACCATCATCTAAAGCTCTAATATCTACACAATACCACATACACAGAGACCAACCATGATCCATAGCTCAAATATCTACACACTACTAAATACACAGTCCAACCATCATCCATAGCTCTAATATCTACACACTACCACATACACTGACCAACCATCATCCAAAACTCTAATATCTACACACTATCATATACACAGCCCAACCATCAACCAAAGCTCTAATATCTACACACTACCACATACACAGCCCCACCATCACCAAAGCTCTAATATCTACACGCTACCAAATACACAGCCCAAGCATCATCCAAAGCTGTAATATCTACACATTACCACATACACAGCCCAACCATCATCTATAGCTCTAATATCTACACACTACCACATACAAAGACCAACCGTCATCCATAGCTCTAATATCTACACACTACCACATACACAGCCCCACCATCACCCAAAGCTCTAATATCTACACACTACCACATACACAGATCAACCATCATCCATAGCTCTAATATCTACACACTACCACATACACAACACAACCATCATCCAAAGCTGTAGTATCTACACACTACAACATACAAAGCCCAAGCATCCACCAAAGCAATAATATCTACACACTACCAAATACACAGACCAACCATCATCCATAGCTCTAATATCTACACACTACCACATACACAGCCCAACCATCATCCATAGCTCTAATATCTACACACTACTACCCCATACACAGCCCAACCATCATCCATAGCTCTAATATCTACACACTACAAAATACACAGCACAACCATCATCCATAGCTCTAATATCTACACACTACCACATACACAGCCCCACCATCACCAAAGCTCTAATATCTACACGCTACCAAATACACAGCCCAAGCATCATCCAAAGCTGTAATATCTACACACTACCACATACACAGCCCAACCATCATCCAAACCTCTAATATCTACCATATACACAGCCCAACCATCATCCATAGCTATAATATCTACACACTACTACCACGTACACAGCCCAACCATCACCCAAAGCTCTAATATCTACACACTACCACATACACAGACCAACCGTCATCCAAAGCTCTAATATCTACACACTACCACATACACAGCCCAACCATCATCCATAGCTCTAATATCTACACACTACTACCACGTACACAGCCCAACCATCACCCAAAGCTCTAATATCTACACACTACTACCACATACACAGCCCAACCATCACCCAAAGCTCTAATATCTACACACTACCACATACACAGACCAACCATCATCCATAGCTCTAATATCTACACACTACCACATACACAACACAACCATCATCCAAAGCTGTAGTATCTACACACTACAACATACACAGCCCAAGCATCCACCAAAGCTCTAATATCTACACACTACAACAGACACAGCCCAACCATCATCCATAGCTCTAATATCTACACACTACCACATACACAGACCAACCATCATCCATAGCTCTAATATCTACACACTACCACATACACAGCCAAACCAAAGATCTAATATCTACACACTACCAAATACACAGACCAACCATCATCCATAGCTCTAATATCTACACACTACCACATACACATACCAGCCATCATCAAAGCTCTTATATCTACACACTACTACCACATACACAGCCCAACCATAACTAAAGCTCTAATATCTACACACTACGATCTACACAGCGCAACCATGAATTGCAAAGCTCTAATATCTACATACTACTACCACATACACAGACCAACCATCTTCCAAAGGTCTAATAGCTACACACTACCTCATACACAGCCCAACCATCATCCATAGCTCTAATATCTACACACTACAACAGACACAGCCCAACCATCGACCAAAGCTCGAATATCTACACACTATCACATACACAGCCCAACCATAATCTGAAGCTCTAATTTATACACACTACCACATACACTACCCAACCATCACCAAAGCTCTAATATCTACACACTACCACATACACAGCCCAACCATCAAAGCTCTAATATCTACACACTACTACCATAAACACAGCCCAACCATAACCAAAACTCTCATATCTACACACTACCACATACACAGACCAACCATCATCCATACCTCTAATATCTACACATTACCACATACACAGCCCAACCATCATCTATAGCTCTAATATCTACACACTACCACATACAAAGACCAACCGTCATCCATAGCTCTAAAATCTACACACTACCACATACACAGCCCCACCATCATCCAAAGCTCTAATATCTACACACTACCACATACACAGACCAACCATCATCCATAGCTCTAATATCTACACACTACCACATACACAACACAACCATCATCCAAAGCTGTAGTATCTACACACTACAACATACACAGCCCAAGCATCCACCAAAGCTCTAATATCTACACACTACCAAATACACAGACCAACCATCATCCATAGCTCTAATATCTACACACTACCACATACACAGCCCAACCATCATCCATAGCTCTAATATCTACACACTACTACCCCATACACAGCCCAACCATCATCCATAGCTCTAATATCTACACACTACCAAATACACAGCCCAACCATCATCCATAGCTCTAATATCTACACACTACCACATACACAGCCCAACCATTATCAAAGCTCTAATATCTACACACTACTACCACATACACAGCCCAACCATCATCCAAAACTCTAATATCTACACACTATCATATACACAGCCCAACCATCAACCAAAGCTCTAATATCTACACACTACCACATACACAGCCCCACCATCACCAAAGCTCTAATATCTACACGCTACCAAATACACAGACCAAGCATCATCCAAAGCTGTAATATCTCCACACTATCATATACACAACCCAACCATCACTCAAAGCTCTAATATCTACACACTACCACATACACAGCCCAACCATCGACCAAAGCTTGAATATCTACACACTACCACATACACAGCCCAACCATCGTTCAATGCTCTAATATCTACACACTTCCACATACACAGCCCAACCATCACCCAAAGCTCTAATATCTACACACTACTACCACATACACAGCCCAACCATCACCCAAAGCTCTAATATCTACACACTACCACATACACAGACCAACCATCATCCATAGCTCTAATATCTACACACTACCACATACACAACACAACCATCACCCAAAGCTGTAGTATCTACACACTACAACATACACAGCCCAAGCATCCACCAAAGCTCTAATATTTACACACTACCACATACACAGCCCAACAATCATCCATAGCTCTAATATCTACACATTACCACATACACAGACCAAACCATCATCCATAGCTCTAATATCTACACATTACCTCATACACAGCCCAACCATCATCCATAGCTCTAATATCTACACACTACCACATACACAGACCAACCATCATCCATAGCTCTAATATCTACACACTACCACATACACAGCCAAACCAAAGCTCTAATATCTACACACTACCAAATACACAGACCAACCATCATCCGTAGCTCTAATATCTACACACTACCACATACACATACCAGCCATCATCAAAGCTCTTATATCTACACACTACTACCACATACACAGCCCAACCATAACTAAAGCTCTAATATCTACACACTACGATCTACACAGCGCAACCATGAATTGCAAAGCTCTAATATCTACATACTACTACCACATACACAGACCAACCATCTTCCAAAGGTCTAATAGCTACACACTACCACATACACAGCCCAACCATCATCCATAGCTCTAATATCTACACACTACAACAGACACAGCCCAACCATCGACCAAAGCTCGAATATCTACACACTATCACATACACAGCCCAACCATAATCCGAAGCTCTAATATATACACACTACTACCACGTACACAGCCCAACCATCACCCAAAGCTCTAATATCTACACACTACCACATACACAGACCAACCATCACCCAAAGCTCTAATATCTACACACTACCACATACACAGCCCAACCATCAAAGCTCTAATATCTACACACTACTACCATAAACACAGCCCAACCATAACCAAAACTCTCATATCTACACACTACCACATACACAGACCAACCATCATCCATAGCTCTAATATCTACACATTACCACATACACAGCCCAACCATCATCTATAGCTCTAATATCTACACACTACCACATACACAGACCAACCATCATCCATAGCTCTAATATCTACACACTACCACATACACAGCCCAACCATCAACCAAAGCTCTAATATCTACACACTACCACAGGCACAGCCCAACCATCAACCAAAGCTCTAATATATACACACTACCACATACACAGCCCAACCATCATCCAAAACTCTAATATCTACACACTACCACATACACAGACCAACCATCAACCACAACTCTAATATCTACACACTGCCACATACACAGTCAAACCATCATCCAAAGCTGTAATATCTACACACTACCATATACGCAGCCCAAGCATCATCCAAAGCTTTATTATCTACACACTAATACATACACAGCCCAAGCATAATCCCCAGCTGTAATATCTACGCAGTATCACATACACAGCCCAACCATCGAACAAAGCTCTAAAATCAACACACTACCACATACACAGCCCAACCATCAACCAAAGCTCTAATATATACACACTACCACATACACAGCCCAACCATCATCCAAAACTCTAATATCTACACACTACCACATACACAGACCAACCATCAACCACAACTCTAATATCTACACACTGCCTCATACACAGCCCAACCATAATCCGAAGCTCTAATATATACACACTACCACATACACTACCCAACCATCACCAAAGCTCTAATATCTACACACTACCAAATACACAGCCCAACCATCAAAGCTCTAATATCTACACACTACTACGATAAACACAGCCCAACCATAACCAAAACTCTCATATCTACACACTACCACATACACAGACCAACCATCATCCATAGCTCTAATATTTACACATTACCACATACACAGCCCAACCATCATCTATAGCTCTAATATCTACACACTACCACATACACAGACCAACCATCATCCATAGCTCTAATATCTACACACTACCACATACACAGCCCAACCATCATCCAAAGCTCTAATATCTACACACTACCACATACACAGCCCAACCATCAACCAAAGCTCGAATATCTACACACTATCACATACACAGACCAACCATCATCCAAAACTCTAATATCTACACATTACCACATACACAGACCAAACCATCATCCATAGCTCTAATATCTACACATTACCTCATACACAGCCCAACCATCATCCATAGCTCTAATATCTACACACTACCACATACACAGACCAACCATCATCCATAGCTCTAATATCTACACACTACAACAGACACAGCCCAACCATCATCCATAGCTCTAATATCTACACACTACCACATACACAGACCAACCATCATCCATAGCTCTAATATCTACACACTACCACATACACAGCCAAACCAAAGCTCTAATATCTACACACTACCAAATACACAGACCAACCATCATCCATAGCTCTAAAATCTACACACTACCACATACACATACCAGCCATCATCAAAGCTCTTATATCTACACACTACTACCACATACACAGCCCAACCATAACTAAAGCTCTAATATCTACACACTACGATCTACACAGCGCAACCATGAATTGCAAAGCTCTAATATCTACATACTACTACCACATACACAGACCAACCATCTTCCAAAGGTCTAATAGCTACACACTACCACATACACAGCCCAACCATCATCCATAGCTCTAATATCTACACACTACCACATACACAGCCCCACCATCACCAAAGCTCTAATATCTACACGCTACCAAATACACAGCCCAAGCATCATCCAAAGCTGTAATATCTACACATTACCACATACACAGCCCAACCATCATCTATAGCTCTAATATCTACACACTACCACATACAAAGACCAACCGTCATCCATAGCTCTAATATCTACACACTACCACATACACAGCCCCACCATCACCCAAAGCTCTAATATCTACACACTACCACATACACAGATCAACCATCATCCATAGCTCTAATATCTACACACTACCACATACACAACACAACCATCATCCAAAGCTGTAGTATCTACACACTACAACATACAAAGCCCAAGCATCCACCAAAGCAATAATATCTACACACTACCAAATACACAGACCAACCATCATCCATAGCTCTAATATCTACACACTACCACATACACAGCCCAACCATCATCCATAGCTCTAATATCTACACACTACTACCCCATACACAGCCCAACCATCATCCATAGCTCTAATATCTACACACTACAAAATACACAGCACAACCATCATCCATAGCTCTAATATCTACACACTACCACATACACAGCCCCACCATCACCAAAGCTCTAATATCTACACGCTACCAAATACACAGCCCAAGCATCATCCAAAGCTGTAATATCTACACACTACCACATACACAGCCCAACCATCATCCAAACCTCTAATATCTACCATATACACAGCCCAACCATCATCCATAGCTATAATATCTACACACTACTACCACGTACACAGCCCAACCATCACCCAAAGCTCTAATATCTACACACTACCACATACACAGACCAACCGTCATCCAAAGCTCTAATATCTACACACTACCACATACACAGCCCAACCATCATCCATAGCTCTAATATCTACACACTACTACCACGTACACAGCCCAACCATCACCCAAAGCTCTAATATCTACACACTACTACCACATACACAGCCCAACCATCACCCAAAGCTCTAATATCTACACACTACCACATACACAGACCAACCATCATCCATAGCTCTAATATCTACACACTACCACATACACAACACAACCATCATCCAAAGCTGTAGTATCTACACACTACAACATACACAGCCCAAGCATCCACCAAAGCTCTAATATCTACACACTACAACAGACACAGCCCAACCATCATCCATAGCTCTAATATCTACACACTACCACATACACAGACCAACCATCATCCATAGCTCTAATATCTACACACTACCACATACACAGCCAAACCAAAGCTCTAATATCTACACACTACCAAATACACAGACCAACCATCATCCATAGCTCTAATATCTACACACTACCACATACACATACCAGCCATCATCAAAGCTCTTATATCTACACACTACTACCACATACACAGCCCAACCATAACTAAAGCTCTAATATCTACACACTACGATCTACACAGCGCAACCATGAATTGCAAAGCTCTAATATCTACATACTACTACCACATACACAGACCAACCATCTTCCAAAGGTCTAATAGCTACACACTACCTCATACACAGCCCAACCATCATCCATAGCTCTAATATCTACACACTACAACAGACACAGCCCAACCATCGACCAAAGCTCGAATATCTACACACTATCACATACACAGCCCAACCATAATCTGAAGCTCTAATTTATACACACTACCACATACACTACCCAACCATCACCAAAGCTCTAATATCTACACACTACCACATACACAGCCCAACCATCAAAGCTCTAATATCTACACACTACTACCATAAACACAGCCCAACCATAACCAAAACTCTCATATCTACACACTACCACATACACAGACCAACCATCATCCACACCTCTAATATCTACACATTACCACATACACAGCCCAACCATCATCTATAGCTCTAATATCTACACACTACCACATACAAAGACCAACCGTCATCCATAGCTCTAAAATCTACACACTACCACATACACAGCCCCACCATCATCCAAAGCTCTAATATCTACACACTACCACATACACAGACCAACCATCATCCATAGCTCTAATATCTACACACTACCACATACACAACACAACCATCATCCAAAGCTGTAGTATCTACACACTACAACATACACAGCCCAAGCATCCACCAAAGCTCTAATATCTATACACTACCAAATACACAGACCAACCATCATCCATAGCTCTAATATCTACACACTACCACATACACAGCCCAACCATCATCCATAGCTCTAATATCTACACACTACTACCCCATACACAGCCCAACCATCATCCATAGCTCTAATATCTACACACTACCAAATACACAGCCCAACCATCATCCATAGCTCTAATATCTACACACTACCACATACACAGCCCAACCATTATCAAAGCTCTAATATCTACACACTACTACCACATACACAGCCCAACCATCATCCAAAACTCTAATATCTACACACTATCATATACACAGCCCAACCATCAACCAAAGCTCTAATATCTACACACTACCACATACACAGCCCCACCATCACCAAAGCTCTAATATCTACACGCTACCAAATACACAGACCAAGCATCATCCAAAGCTGTAATATCTCCACACTATCATATACACAACCCAACCATCACTCAAAGCTCTAATATCTACACACTACCACATACACAGCCCAACCATCGACCAAAGCTTGAATATCTACACACTACCACATACACAGCCCAACCATCGTTCAATGCTCTAATATCTACACACTTCCACATACACAGCCCAACCATCACCCAAAGCTCTAATATCTACACACTACTACCACATACACAGCCCAACCATCACCCAAAGCTCTAATATCTACACACTACCACATACACAGACCAACCATCATCCATAGCTCTAATATCTACACACTACCACATACACAACACAACCATCATCCAAAGCTGTAGTATCTACACACTACAACATACACAGCCCAAGCATCCACCAAAGCTCTAATATTTACACACTACCACATACACAGCCCAACAATCATCCATAGCTCTAATATCTACACATTACCACATACACAGACCAAACCATCATCCATAGCTCTAATATCTACACATTACCTCATACACAGCCCAACCATCATCCATAGCTCTAATATCTACACACTACCACATACACAGACCAACCATCATCCATAGCTCTAATATCTACACACTACAACAGACACAGCCCAACCATCATCCATAGCTCTAATATCTACACACTACCACATACACAGACCAACCATCATCCATAGCTCTAATATCTACACACTACCACATACACAGCCAAACCAAAGCTCTAATATCTACACACTACCAAATACACAGACCAACCATCATCCGTAGCTCTAATATCTACACACTACCACATACACATACCAGCCATCATCAAAGCTCTTATATCTACACACTACTACCACATACACAGCCCAACCATAACTAAAGCTCTAATATCTACACACTACGATCTACACAGCGCAACCATGAATTGCAAAGCTCTAATATCTACATACTACTACCACATACACAGACCAACCATCTTCCAAAGGTCTAATAGCTACACACTACCACATACACAGCCCAACCATCATCCATAGCTCTAATATCTACACACTACAACAGACACAGCCCAACCATCGACCAAAGCTCGAATATCTACACACTATCACATACACAGCCCAACCATAATCCGAAGCTCTAATATATACACACTACTACCACGTACACAGCCCAACCATCACCCAAAGCTCTAATATCTACACACTACCACATACACAGACCAACCATCACCCAAAGCTCTAATATCTACACACTACCACATACACAGCCCAACCATCAAAGCTCTAATATCTACACACTACTACCATAAACACAGCCCAACCATAACCAAAACTCTCATATCTACACACTACCACATACACAGACCAACCATCATCCATAGCTCTAATATCTACACATTACCACATACACAGCCCAACCATCATCTATAGCTCTAATATCTACACACTACCACATACACAGACCAACCATCATCCATAGCTCTAATATCTACACACTACCACATACACAGCCCAACCATCAACCAAAGCTCTAATATCTACACACTACCACATGCACAGCCCAACCATCAACCAAAGCTCTAATATATACACACTACCACATACACAGCCCAACCATCATCCAAAACTCTAATATCTACACACTACCACATACACAGACCAACCATCAACCACAACTCTAATATCTACACACTGCCACATACACAGTCAAACCATCATCCAAAGCTGTAATATCTACACACTACCATATACGCAGCCCAAGCATCATCCAAAGCTTTATTATCTACACACTAATACATACACAGCCCAAGCATAATCCCCAGCTGTAATATCTACGCAGTATCACATACACAGCCCAACCATCGAACAAAGCTCTAAAATCAACACACTACCACATACACAGCCCAACCATCAACCAAAGCTCTAAGATATACACACTACCACATACACAGCCCAACCATCATCCAAAACTCTAATATCTACACACTACCACATACACAGACCAACCATCAACCACAACTCTAATATCTACACACTGCCTCATACACAGCCCAACCATAATCCGAAGCTCTAATATATACACACTACCACATACACTACCCAACCATCACCAAAGCTTTAATATCTACACACTACCAAATACACAGCCCAACCATCAAAGCTCTAATATCTACACACTACTACGATAAACACAGCCCAACCATAACCAAAACTCTCATATCTACACACTACCACATATACAGACCAACCATCATCCATAGCTCTAATATTTACACATTACCACATACACAGCCCAACCATCATCTATAGCTCTAATATCTACACACTACCACATACACAGACCAACCATCATCCATAGCTCTAATATCTACACACTACCACATACACAGCCCAACCATCATCCAAAGCTCTAATATCTACACACTACCACATACACAGCCCAACCATCAACCAAAGCTCGAATATCTACACACTATCACATACACAGACCAACCATCATCCAAAACTCTAATATCTACACATTACCACATACACAGACCAAACCATTATCCATAGCTCTAATATCTACACATTACCTCATACACAGCCCAACCATCATCCATAGCTCTAATATCTACACACTACCACATACACAGACCAACCATCATCCATAGCTCTAATATCTACACACTACAACAGACACAGCCCAACCATCATCCATAGCTCTAATATCTACACACTACCACATACACAGACCAACCATCATCCATAGCTCTAATATCTACACACTACCACATACACAGCCAAACCAAAGCTCTAATATCTACACACTACCAAATACACAGACCAACCATCATCCATAGCTCTAAAATCTACACACTACCACATACACATACCAGCCATCATCAAAGCTCTTATATCTACACACTACTACCACATACACAGCCCAACCATAACTAAAGCTCTAATATCTACACACTACGATCTACACAGCGCAACCATGAATTGCAAAGCTCTAATATCTACATACTACTACCACATACACAGACCAACCATCTTCCAAAGGTCTAATAGCTACACACTACCACATACACAGCCCAACCATCATCCATAGCTCTAATATCTACACACTACAACAGACACAACCACACCATCGACCAAAGCTCGAATATCTACACACTATCACATACACAGCCCAACCATAATCCGAAGCTCTAATATATACACACTACTACCACGTACACAGCCCAACCTTCACCCAAAGCTCTAATATCTACACACTACCACATACACAGACCAACCATCACCCAAAGCTCTAATATCTACACACTACCACATACACAGCCCAACCATCAAAGCTCTAATATCTACAAACTACTACCATAAACACAGCCCAACCATAACCAAAACTCTCATATCTACACACTACCACATACACAGACCAACCATTATCCATAGCTCTAATATCTACACATTACCACATACACAGCCCAACCATCATCTATAGCTCTAATATCTACACACTACCACATACACAGACCAACCATCATCCATAGCTCTAATATCTACACACTACCACAAACACAGCCCAACCATCATCCAAAGCTCTAATATCTACACACTACCACATGCACAGCCCAACCATCAACCAAAGCTCTAATATATACACACTACCACATACACAGCCCAACCATCATCCAAAACTCTAATATCTACACACTACCACATACACAGACCAACCATCAACCACAACTCTAATATCTACACACTGCCACATACACAGTCAAACCATCATCCAAAGCTGTAATATCTACACACTACCATATACACAGCCCAAGCATCATCCAAAGCTTTATTATCTACACACTAACACATACACAGCCCAAGCATAATCCCCAGCTGTAATATCTACGCAGTATCACATACACAGCCCAACCATCGAACAAAGCTCTAAAATCAACACACTACCACATACACAGCCCAACCATCAACCAAAGCTCTAATATATACACACTACCACATACACAGCCCAACCATCATCCAAAACTCTAATATCTACACACTACCACATACACAGACCAACCATCAACCACAACTCTAATATCTACACACTGCCTCATACACAGCCCAACCATAATCCGAAGCTCTAATATATACACACTACCACATACACTACCCAACCATCACCAAAGCTCTAATAACTACACACTACCAAATACACAGCCCAACCATCAAAGCTCTAATATCTACACACTACTACGATAAACACTGCCCAACCATAACCAAAACTCTCATATCTACACACTACCACATACACAGACCAACCATCATCCATAGCTCTAATATTTACACATTACCACATACACAGCCCAACCATCATCTATAGCTCTAATATCTACACACTACCACATACACAGACCAACCATCATCCATAGCTCTAATATCTAAACACTACCACATACACAGCCCAACCATCATCCAAAGCTCTAATATCTACACACTACCACATACACAGCCCAACCATCAACCAAAGCTCTAATATATACACACTACCACATACACAGCCCAACCATCATCCAAAACTCTAATATCTACACACTACCACATACACAGACCAACCATCAACCACAACTCTAATATCTACACACTGCCACATACACAGTCAAACCATCATCCAAAGCTGTAATATCTACACACTACCATATACACAGCCCAAGCATCATCCAAAGCTTTATTATCTACACACTAACACATACACAGCCCAAGCATAATCCCCAGCTGTAATATCTACGCAGTATCACATGCACAGCCCAACCATCGAACAAAGCTCTAAAATCTACACACTACCACATACACAGCCCAACCATCAACCAAAGCTCTAATATATACACACTACCACATACACAGACCAACCATCTTCCAAAGCTGTAATATCTACACATTACCACATACACAGCCCAACCATCATCTGTAGCTCTAATATCTACACACTACCACATACAAAGACCAAACGTCATCCATAGCTCTAATATCTACACACTACCACATACACAGCCCCACCATCATCCATAGCTCTAATATCTACACACTACTAAATACACAGCCCAACCATCGACCAAAGCTCGAATATCTACACACTATCACATACACAGCCCAACCATAATCCGAAGCTCTAATATATACACACTACCACATACACTACCCAACCATCACCAAAGCTCTAATATCTACACACTACCACATACACAGCCCAACCATCAAAGCTCTAATATCTACACACTACTACCATAAACACAGCCCAACCATAACCAAAACTCTTATATCTACACACTACCACATACACAGACCAACCATCATCCATAGCTCTAATATCTACACATTACCACATACACAGCCCAACCATCATCTATAGCTTTAATATCTACACACTACCACATACACAGACCAACCATCATCCATAGCTCTAATATCTACACACTACCACATACACAGCCCAACCATTATCAAAGCTCTAATATCTGCACACTACTACCACATACACAGCCCAACCATCATCTAAAGCTCTAATATCTACACAATACCACATACACAGAGACCAACCATGATCCATAGCTCAAATATCTACACACTACTACATACACAGTCCAACCATCATCCATAGCTCTAATATCTACACACTACCACATACACTGACCAACCATCATCCAAAACTCTAATATCTACACACTATCATATACACAGCCCAACCATCAACCAAAGCTCTAATATCTACACACTACCACATACACAGCCCCACCATCACCAAAGCTCTAATATCTACACGCTACCAAATACACAGCCCAAGCATCATCCAAAGCTGTAATATCTACACATTACCACATACACAGCCCAACCATCATCTATAGCTCTAATATCTACACACTACCACATACAAAGACCAACCGTCATCCATAGCTCTAATATCTACACACTACCACATACACAGCCCCACCATCACCCAAAGCTCTAATATCTACACACTACCACATACACAGATCAACCATCATCCATAGCTCTAATATCTACACACTACCACATACACAACACAACCATCATCCAAAGCTGTAGTATCTACACACTACAACATACAAAGCCCAAGCATCCACCAAAGCAATAATATCTACACACTACCAAATACACAGACCAACCATCATCCATAGCTCTAATATCTACACACTACCACATACACAGCCCAACCATCATCCATAGCTCTAATATCTACACACTACTACCCCATACACAGCCCAACCATCATCCATAGCTCTAATATCTACACACTACAAAATACACAGCACAACCATCATCCATAGCTCTAATATCTACACACTACCACATACACAGCCCCACCATCACCAAAGCTCTAATATCTACACGCTACCAAATACACAGCCCAAGCATCATCCAAAGCTGTAATATCTACACACTACCACATACACAGCCCAACCATCATCCAAACCTCTAATATCTACCATATACACAGCCCAACCATCATCCATAGCTATAATATCTACACACTACTACCACGTACACAGCCCAACCATCACCCAAAGCTCTAATATCTACACACTACCACATACACAGACCAACCGTCATCCAAAGCTCTAATATCTACACACTACCACATACACAGCCCAACCATCATCCATAGCTCTAATATCTACACACTACTACCACGTACACAGCCCAACCATCACCCAAAGCTCTAATATCTACACACTACTACCACATACACAGCCCAACCATCACCCAAAGCTGTAATATCTACACACTACCACATACACAGACCAACCATCATCCATAGCTCTAATATCTACACACTACCACATACACAACACAACCATCATCCAAACCTCTAATATCTACCATATACACAGCCCAACCATCATCCATAGCTATAATATCTACACACTACTACCACGTACACAGCCCAACCATCACCCAAAGCTCTAATATCTACACACTACCACATACACAGACCAACCGTCATCCAAAGCTCTAATATCTACACACTACCACATACACAGCCCAACCATCATCCATAGCTCTAATATCTACACACTACTACCACGTACACAGCCCAACCATCACCCAAAGCTCTAATATCTACACACTACTACCACATACACAGCCCAACCATCACCCAAAGCTCTAATATCTACACACTACCACATACACAGACCAACCATCATCCATAGCTCTAATATCTACACACTACCACATACACAACACAACCATCATCCAAAGCTGTAGTATCTACACACTACAACATACACAGCCCAAGCATCCACCAAAGCTCTAATATCTACACACTACAACAGACACAGCCCAACCATCATCCATAGCTCTAATATCTACACACTACCACATACACAGACCAACCATCATCCATAGCTCTAATATCTACACACTACCACATACACAGCCAAACCAAAGCTCTAATATCTACACACTACCAAATACACAGACCAACCATCATCCATAGCTCTAATATCTACACACTACCACATACACATACCAGCCATCATCAAAGCTCTTATATCTACACACTACTACCACATACACAGCCCAACCATAACTAAAGCTCTAATATCTACACACTACGATCTACACAGCGCAACCATGAATTGCAAAGCTCTAATATCTACATACTACTACCACATACACAGACCAACCATCTTCCAAAGGTCTAATAGCTACACACTACCTCATAAACAGCCCAACCATCATCCATAGCTCTAATATCTACACACTACAACAGACACAGCCCAACCATCGACCAAAGCTCGAATATCTACACACTATCACATACACAGCCCAACCATAATCTGAAGCTCTAATTTATACACACTACCACATACACTACCCAACCATCACCAAACCTCTAATATCTACACACTACCACATACACAGCCCAACCATCAAAGCTCTAATATCTACACACTACTACCATAAACACAGCCCAACCATAACCAAAACTCTCATATCTACACACTACCACATACACAGACCAACCATCATCCATACCTCTAATATCTACACATTACCACATACACAGCCCAAACATCATCTATAGCTCTAATATCTACACACTACCACATACAAAGACCAACCGTCATCCATAGCTCTAAAATCTACACACTACCACATACACAGCCCCACCATCACCCAAAGCTCTAATATCTACACACTACCACATACACAGACCAACCATCATCCATAGCTCTAATATCTACACACTACCACATACACAACACAACCATCATCCAAAGCTGTAGTATCTACACACTACAACATACACAGCCCAAGCATCCACCAAAGCTCTAATATCTACACACTACCAAATACACAGACCAACCATCATCCATAGCTCTAATATCTACACACTACCACATACACAGCCCAACCATCATCCATAGCTCTAATATCTACACACTACTACCCCATACACAGCCCAACCATCATCCATAGCTCTAATATCTACACACTACCAAATACACAGCCCAACCATCATCCATAGCTCTAATATCTACACACTACCACATACACAGCCCAACCATTATCAAAGCTCTAATATCTACACACTACTACCACATACACAGCCCAACCATCATCCAAAACTCTAATATCTACACACTATCATATACACAGCCCAACCATCAACCAAAGCTCTAATATCTACACACTACCACATACACAGCCCCACCATCACCAAAGCTCTAATATCTACACGCTACCAAATACACAGACCAAGCATCATCCAAAGCTGTAATATCTCCACACTATCATATACACAACCCAACCATCACTCAAAGCTCTAATATCTACACACTACCACATACACAGCCCAACCATCGACCAAAGCTTGAATATCTACACACTACCACATACACAGCCCAACCATCGTTCAATGCTCTAATATCTATACACTTCCACATACACAGCCCAACCATCACCCAAAGCTCTAATATCTACACACTACTACCACATACACAGCCCAACCATCACCCAAAGCTCTAATATCTACACACTACCACATACACAGACCAACCATCATCCATAGCTCTAATATCTACACACTACCACATACATAACACAACCATCATCCAAAGCTGTAGTATCTACACACTACAACATACACAGCCCAAGCATCCACCAAAGCTCTAATATTTACACACTACCACATACACAGCCCAACAATCATCCATAGCTCTAATATCTACACATTACCACATACACAGACCAAACCATCATCCATAGCTCTAATATCTACACATTACCTCATACACAGCCCAACCATCATCCATAGCTCTAATATCTACACACTACCACATACACAGACCAACCATCATCCATAGCTCTAATATCTACACACTACAACAGACACAGCCCAACCATCATCCATAGCTCTAATATCTACACACTACAACAGACACAGCCCAACCATCGACCAAAGCTCGAATATCTACACACTATCACATACACAGCCCAACCATAATCCGAAGCTCTAATATATACACACTACTACCACGTACACAGCCCAACCATCACCCAAAGCTCTAATATCTACACACTACCACATACACAGACCAACCATCACCCAAAGCTCTAATATCTACACACTACCACATACACAGCCCAACCATCAAAGCTCTAATATCTACACACTACTACCATAAACACAGCCCAACCATAACCAAAACTCTCATATCTACACACTACCACATACACAGACCAACCATCATCCATAGCTCTAATATCTACACATTACCACATACACAGCCCAACCATCATCTATAGCTCTAATATCTACACACTACCACATACACAGACCAACCATCATCCATAGCTCTAATATCTACACACTACCACATACACAGCCCAACCATCAACCAAAGCTCTAATATCTACACACTACCACATGCACAGCCCAACCATCAACCAAAGCTCTAATATATACACACTACCACATACACAGCCCAACCATCATCCAAAACTCTAATATCTACACACTACCACATACACAGACCAACCATCAACCACAACTCTAATATCTACACACTGCCACATACACAGTCAAACCATCATCCAAAGCTGTAATATCTACACACTACCATATACGCAGCCCAAGCATCATCCAAAGCTTTATTATCTACACACTAATACATACACAGCCCAAGCATAATCCCCAGCTGTAATATCTACGCAGTATCACATACACAGCCCAACCATCGAACAAAGCTCTAAAATCAACACACTACCACATACACAGCCCAACCATCAACCAAAGCTCTAAGATATACACACTACCACATACACAGCCCAACCATCATCCAAAACTCTAATATCTACACACTACCACATACACAGACCAACCATCAACCACAACTCTAATATCTACACACTGCCTCATACACAGCCCAACCATAATCCGAAGCTCTAATATATACACACTACCACATACACTACCCAACCATCACCAAAGCTCTAATATCTACACACTACCAAATACACAGCCCAACCATCAAAGCTCTAATATCTACACACTACTACGATAAACACAGCCCAACCATAACCAAAACTCTCATATCTACACACTACCACATACACAGACCAACCATCATCCATAGCTCTAATATTTACACATTACCACATACACAGCCCAACCATCATCTATAGCTCTAATATCTACACACTACCACATACACAGACCAACCATCATCCATAGCTCTAATATCTACACACTACCACATACACAGCCCAACCATCATCCAAAGCTCTAATATCTACACACTACCACATACACAGCCCAACCATCAACCAAAGCTCGAATATCTACACACTATCACATACACAGACCAACCATCATCCAAAACTCTAATATCTACACATTACCACATACACAGACCAAACCATTATCCATAGCTCTAATATCTACACATTACCTCATACACAGCCCAACCATCATCCATAGCTCTAATATCTACACACTACCACATACACAGACCAACCATCATCCATAGCTCTAATATCTACACACTACAACAGACACAGCCCAACCATCATCCATAGCTCTAATATCTACACACTACCACATACACAGACCAACCATCATCCATAGCTCTAATATCTACACACTACCACATACACAGCCAAACCAAAGCTCTAATATCTACACACTACCAAATACACAGACCAACCATCATCCATAGCTCTAAAATCTACACACTACCACATACACATACCAGCCATCATCAAAGCTCTTATATCTACACACTACTACCACATACACAGCCCAACCATAACTAAAGCTCTAATATCTACACACTACGATCTACACAGCGCAACCATGAATTGCAAAGCTCTAATATCTACATACTACTACCACATACACAGACCAACCATCTTCCAAAGGTCTAATAGCTACACACTACCACATACACAGCCCAACCATCATCCATAGCTCTAATATCTACACACTACAACAGACACAACCACACCATCGACCAAAGCTCGAATATCTACACACTATCACATACACAGCCCAACCATAATCCGAAGCTCTAATATATACACACTACTACCACGTACACAGCCCAACCTTCACCCAAAGCTCTAATATCTACACACTACCACATACACAGACCAACCATCACCCAAAGCTCTAATATCTACACACTACCACATACACAGCCCAACCATCAAAGCTCTAATATCTACAAACTACTACCATAAACACAGCCCAACCATAACCAAAACTCTCATATCTACACACTACCACATACACAGACCAACCATTATCCATAGCTCTAATATCTACACATTACCACATACACAGCCCAACCATCATCTATAGCTCTAATATCTACACACTACCACATACACAGACCAACCATCATCCATAGCTCTAATATCTACACACTACCACAAACACAGCCCAACCATCATCCAAAGCTCTAATATCTACACACTACCACATGCACAGCCCAACCATCAACCAAAGCTCTAATATATACACACTACCACATACACAGCCCAACCATCATCCAAAACTCTAATATCTACACACTACCACATACACAGACCAACCATCAACCACAACTCTAATATCTACACACTGCCACATACACAGTCAAACCATCATCCAAAGCTGTAATATCTACACACTACCATATACACAGCCCAAGCATCATCCAAAGCTTTATTATCTACACACTAACACATACACAGCCCAAGCATAATCCCCAGCTGTAATATCTACGCAGTATCACATACACAGCCCAACCATCGAACAAAGCTCTAAAATCAACACACTACCACATACACAGCCCAACCATCAACCAAAGCTCTAATATATACACACTACCACATACACAGCCCAACCATCATCCAAAACTCTAATATCTACACACTACCACATACACAGACCAACCATCAACCACAACTCTAATATCTACACACTGCCTCATACACAGCCCAACCATAATCCGAAGCTCTAATATATACACACTACCACATACACTACCCAACCATCACCAAAGCTCTAATAACTACACACTACCAAATACACAGCCCAACCATCAAAGCTCTAATATCTACACACTACTACGATAAACACTGCCCAACCATAACCAAAACTCTCATATCTACACACTACCACATACACAGACCAACCATCATCCATAGCTCTAATATTTACACATTACCACATACACAGCCCAACCATCATCTATAGCTCTAATATCTACACACTACCACATACACAGACCAACCATCATCCATAGCTCTAATATCTACACACTACCACATACACAGCCCAACCATCATCCAAAGCTCTAATATCTACACACTACCACATACACAGCCCAACCATCAACCAAAGCTCTAATATATACACACTACCACATACACAGCCCAACCATCATCCAAAACTCTAATATCTACACACTACCACATACACAGACCAACCATCAACCACAACTCTAATATCTACACACTGCCACATACACAGTCAAACCATCATCCAAAGCTGTAATATCTACACACTACCATATACACAGCCCAAGCATCATCCAAAGCTTTATTATCTACACACTAACACATACACAGCCCAAGCATAATCCCCAGCTGTAATATCTACGCAGTATCACATGCACAGCCCAACCATCGAACAAAGCTCTAAAATCTACACACTACCACATACACAGCCCAACCATCAACCAAAGCTCTAATATATACACACTACCACATACACAGACCAACCATCTTCCAAAGCTGTAATATCTACACATTACCACATACACAGCCCAACCATCATCTGTAGCTCTAATATCTACACACTACCACATACAAAGACCAAACGTCATCCATAGCTCTAATATCTACACACTACCACATACACAGCCCCACCATCATCCATAGCTCTAATATCTACACACTACTAAATACACAGCCCAACCATCGACCAAAGCTCGAATATCTACACACTATCACATACACAGCCCAACCATAATCCGAAGCTCTAATATATACACACTACCACATACACTACCCAACCATCACCAAAGCTCTAATATCTACACACTACCACATACACAGCCCAACCATCAAAGCTCTAATATCTACACACTACTACCATAAACACAGCCCAACCATAACCAAAACTCTTATATCTACACACTACCACATACACAGACCAACCATCATCCATAGCTCTAATATCTACACATTACCACATACACAGCCCAACCATCATCTATAGCTTTAATATCTACACACTACCACATACACAGACCAACCATCATCCATAGCTCTAATATCTACACACTACCACATACACAGCCCAACCATTATCAAAGCTCTAATATCTGCACACTACTACCACATACACAGCCCAACCATCATCTAAAGCTCTAATATCTACACAATACCACATACACAGAGACCAACCATGATCCATAGCTCAAATATCTACACACTACTAAATACACAGTCCAACCATCATCCATAGCTCTAATATCTACACACTACCACATACACTGACCAACCATCATCCAAAACTCTAATATCTACACACTATCATATACACAGCCCAACCATCAACCAAAGCTCTAATATCTACACACTACCACATACACAGCCCCACCATCACCAAAGCTCTAATATCTACACGCTACCAAATACACAGCCCAAGCATCATCCAAAGCTGTAATATCTACACATTACCACATACACAGCCCAACCATCATCTATAGCTCTAATATCTACACACTACCACATACAAAGACCAACCGTCATCCATAGCTCTAATATCTACACACTACCACATACACAGCCCCACCATCACCCAAAGCTCTAATATCTACACACTACCACATACACAGATCAACCATCATCCATAGCTCTAATATCTACACACTACCACATACACAACACAACCATCATCCAAAGCTGTAGTATCTACACACTACAACATACAAAGCCCAAGCATCCACCAAAGCAATAATATCTACACACTACCAAATACACAGACCAACCATCATCCATAGCTCTAATATCTACACACTACCACATACACAGCCCAACCATCATCCATAGCTCTAATATCTACACACTACTACCCCATACACAGCCCAACCATCATCCATAGCTCTAATATCTACACACTACAAAATACACAGCACAACCATCATCCATAGCTCTAATATCTACACACTACCACATACACAGCCCCACCATCACCAAAGCTCTAATATCTACACGCTACCAAATACACAGCCCAAGCATCATCCAAAGCTGTAATATCTACACACTACCACATACACAGCCCAACCATCATCCAAACCTCTAATATCTACCATATACACAGCCCAACCATCATCCATAGCTATAATATCTACACACTACTACCACGTACACAGCCCAACCATCACCCAAAGCTCTAATATCTACACACTACCACATACACAGACCAACCGTCATCCAAAGCTCTAATATCTACACACTACCACATACACAGCCCAACCATCATCCATAGCTCTAATATCTACACACTACTACCACATACACAGCCCAACCATCACCCAAAGCTCTAATATCTACACACTACTACCACATACACAGCCCAACCATCACCCAAAGCTCTAATATCTACACACTACCACATACACAGACCAACCATCATCCATAGCTCTAATATCTACACACTACCACATACACAACACAACCATCATCCAAACCTCTAATATCTACCATATACACAGCCCAACCATCATCCATAGCTATAATATCTACACACTACTACCACGTACACAGCCCAACCATCACCCAAAGCTCTAATATCTACACACTACCACATACACAGACCAACCGTCATCCAAAGCTCTAATATCTACACACTACCACATACACAGCCCAACCATCATCCATAGCTCTAATATCTACACACTACTACCACGTACACAGCCCAACCATCACCCAAAGCTCTAATATCTACACACTACTACCACATACACAGCCCAACCATCACCCAAAGCTCTAATATCTACACACTACCACATACACAGACCAACCATCATCCATAGCTCTAATATCTACACACTACCACATACACAACACAACCATCATCCAAAGCTGTAGTATCTACACACTACAACATACACAGCCCAAGCATCCACCAAAGCTCTAATATCTACACACTACAACAGACACAGCCCAACCATCATCCATAGCTCTAATATCTACACACTACCACATACACAGACCAACCATCATCCATAGCTCTAATATCTACACACTACCACATACACAGCCAAACCAAAGCTCTAATATCTACACACTACCAAATACACAGACCAACCATCATCCATAGCTCTAATATCTACACACTACCACATACACATACCAGCCATCATCAAAGCTCTTATATCTACACACTACTACCACATACACAGCCCAACCATAACTAAAGCTCTAATATCTACACACTACGATCTACACAGCGCAACCATGAATTGCAAAGCTCTAATATCTACATACTACTACCACATACACAGACCAACCATCTTCCAAAGGTCTAATAGCTACACACTACCTCATAAACAGCCCAACCATCATCCATAGCTCTAATATCTACACACTACAACAGACACAGCCCAACCATCGACCAAAGCTCGAATATCTACACACTATCACATACACAGCCCAACCATAATCTGAAGCTCTAATTTATACACACTACCACATACACTACCCAACCATCACCAAAGCTCTAATATCTACACACTACCACATACACAGCCCAACCATCAAAGCTCTAATATCTACACACTACTACCATAAACACAGCCCAACCATAACCAAAACTCTCATATCTACACACTACCACATACACAGACCAACCATCATCCATACCTCTAATATCTACACATTACCACATACACAGCCCAACCATCATCTATAGCTCTAATATCTACACACTACCACATACAAAGACCAACCGTCATCCATAGCTCTAAAATCTACACACTACCACATACACAGCCCCACCATCACCCAAAGCTCTAATATCTACACACTACCACATACACAGACCAACCATCATCCATAGCTCTAATATCTACACACTACCACATACACAACACAACCATCATCCAAAGCTGTAGTATCTACACACTACAACATACACAGCCCAAGCATCCACCAAAGCTCTAATATCTACACACTACCAAATACACAGACCAACCATCATCCATAGCTCTAATATCTACACACTACCACATACACAGCCCAACCATCATCCATAGCTCTAATATCTACACACTACTACCCCATACACAGCCCAACCATCATCCATAGCTCTAATATCTACACACTACCAAATACACAGCCCAACCATCATCCATAGCTCTAATATCTACACACTACCACATACACAGCCCAACCATTATCAAAGCTCTAATATCTACACACTACTACCACATACACAGCCCAACCATCATCCAAAACTCTAATATCTACACACTATCATATACACAGCCCAACCATCAACCAAAGCTCTAATATCTACACACTACCACATACACAGCCCCACCATCACCAAAGCTCTAATATCTACACGCTACCAAATACACAGACCAAGCATCATCCAAAGCTGTAATATCTCCACACTATCATATACACAACCCAACCATCACTCAAAGCTCTAATATCTACACACTACCACATACACAGCCCAACCATCGACCAAAGCTTGAATATCTACACACTACCACATACACAGCCCAACCATCGTTCAATGCTCTAATATCTACACACTTCCACATACACAGCCCAACCATCACCCAAAGCTCTAATATCTACACACTACTACCACATACACAGCCCAACCATCACCCAAAGCTCTAATATCTACACACTACCACATACACAGACCAACCATCATCCATAGCTCTAATATCTACACACTACCACATACATAACACAACCATCATCCAAAGCTGTAGTATCTACACACTACAACATACACAGCCCAAGCATCCACCAAAGCTCTAATATTTACACACTACCACATACACAGCCCAACAATCATCCATAGCTCTAATATCTACACATTACCACATACACAGACCAAACCATCATCCATAGCTCTAATATCTACACATTACCTCATACACAGCCCAACCATCATCCATAGCTCTAATATCTACACACTACCACATACACAGACCAACCATCATCCATAGCTCTAATATCTACACACTACAACAGACACAGCCCAACCATCATCCATAGCTCTAATATCTACACACTACCACATACACAGACCAACCATCATCCATAGCTCTAATATCTACACACTACCACATACACAGCCAAACCAAAGCTCTAATATCTACACACTACCAAATACACAGACCAACCATCATCCGTAGCTCTAATATCTACACACTACCACATACACATACCAGCCATCATCAAAGCTCTTATATCTACACACTACTACCACATACACAGCCCAACCATAACTAAAGCTCTAATATCTACACACTACGATCTACACAGCGCAACCATGAATTGCAAAGCTCTAATATCTACATACTACTACCACATACACAGACCAACCATCTTCCAAAGGTCTAATAGCTACACACTACCACATACACAGCCCAACCATCATCCATAGCTCTAATATCTACACACTACAACAGACACAGCCCAACCATCGACCAAAGCTCGAATATCTACACACTATCACATACACAGCCCAACCATAATCCGAAGCTCTAATATATACACACTACTACCACGTACACAGCCCAACCATCACCCAAAGCTCTAATATCTACACACTACCACATACACAGACCAACCATCACCCAAAGCTCTAATATCTACACACTACCACATACACAGCCCAACCATCAAAGCTCTAATATCTACACACTACTACCATAAACACAGCCCAACCATAACCAAAACTCTCATATCTACACACTACCACATACACAGACCAACCATCATCCATAGCTCTAATATCTACACATTACCACATACACAGCCCAACCATCATCTATAGCTCTAATATCTACACACTACCACATACACAGACCAACCATCATCCATAGCTCTAATATCTACACACTACCACATACACAGCCCAACCATCAACCAAAGCTCTAATATCTACACACTACCACATGCACAGCCCAACCATCAACCAAAGCTCTAATATATACACACTACCACATACACAGCCCAACCATCATCCAAAACTCTAATATCTACACACTACCACATACACAGACCAACCATCAACCACAACTCTAATATCTACACACTGCCACATACACAGTCAAACCATCATCCAAAGCTGTAATATCTACACACTACCATATACGCAGCCCAAGCATCATCCAAAGCTTTATTATCTACACACTAATACATACACAGCCCAAGCATAATCCCCAGCTGTAATATCTACGCAGTATCACATACACAGCCCAACCATCGAACAAAGCTCTAAAATCAACACACTACCACATACACAGCCCAACCATCAACCAAAGCTCTAATATATACACACTACCACATACACAGCCCAACCATCATCCAAAACTCTAATATCTACACACTACCACATACACAGACCAACCATCAACCACAACTCTAATATCTACACACTGCCTCATACACAGCCCAACCATAATCCGAAGCTCTAATATATACACACTACCACATACACTACCCAACCATCACCAAAGCTCTAATATCAACACACTACCAAATACACAGCCCAACCATCAAAGCTCTAATATCTACACACTACTACCATAAACACAGCCCAACCATAACCAAAACTCTCATGTCTACACACTACCACATACACAGACCAACCATCATCCATAGCTCTAATATTTACACATTACCACATACACAGCCCAACCATCATCTATAGCTCTAATATCTACACACTACCACATACACAGACCAACCATCATCCATAGCTCTAATATCTACACACTACCACATACACAGCCCAACCATCATCCAAAGCTCTAATATCTACACACTACCACATACACAGCCCAACCATCAACCAAAGCTCTAATATATACACACTACCACATACACAGCCCAACCATCATCCAAAACTCTAATATCTACACACTACCACATACACAGACCAACCATCAACCACAACTCTAATATCTACACACTGCCACATACACAGTCAAACCATCATCCAAAGCTTTATTATCTACACACTAACACATACACAGCCCAAGCATAATCCCCAGCTGTAATATCTGCACACTACAACAGACACAGCCCAACCATCGACCAAAGCTCGAATATCTACACACTATCACATACACAGCCCAACCATAATCCGAAGCTCTAATATATACACACTACCACATACACTACCCAACCATCACCAAAGCTCTAATATCTACACACTACCACATACACAGCCCAACCATCAAAGCTCTAATATCTACACACTACTACCATAAACACAGCCCAACCATAACCAAAACTCTCATGTCTACACACTACCACATACACAGACCAACCATCATCCATAGCTCTAATATCTACACATTACCACATACACAGCCCAACCATCATCTATAGCTCTAATATCTACACACTACCACATACACAGACCAACCATCATCCATAGCTCTAATATCTACACACTACCACATACACAGCCCAACCATTATCCATAGCTCTAATATCTACACACTACTACCCCATACACAGCCCAACCATCACCCAAAGCTCTAATATCTACACACTACCACATACACAGACCAACCATTATCAAAGCTCTAATATCTACACACTACTACCACATACACAGCCCAAAGATCATCGATAGCTCTAATATCTACACACTACCACATACACAGACCAACCATCATCCATAGCTCTAATATCTACACACTACCACATACACAGCCCAACCATCAACCAAAGCTCTAATATCTACACACTACCACATGCACAGCCCAACCATCAACCAAAGCTCTAATATATACACACTACCACATACACAGCCCAACCATCATCCAAAACTCTAATATCTACACACTACCACATACACAGACCAACCATCAACCACAACTCTAATATCTACACACTGCCACATACACAGTCAAACCATCATCCAAAGCTGTAATATCTACACACTACCATATACGCAGCCCAAGCATCATCCAAAGCTTTATTATCTACACACTAATACATACACAGCCCAAGCATAATCCCCAGCTGTAATATCTACGCAGTATCACATACACAGCCCAACCATCGAACAAAGCTCTAAAATCAACACACTACCACATACACAGCCCAACCATCAACCAAAGCTCTAATATATACACACTACCACATACACAGCCCAACCATCATCCAAAACTCTAATATCTACACACTACCACATACACAGACCAACCATCAACCACAACTCTAATATCTACACACTGCCTCATACACAGCCCAACCATAATCCGAAGCTCTAATATATACACACTACCACATACACTACCCAACCATCACCAAAGCTCTAATATCTACACACTACCAAATACACAGCCCAACCATCAAAGCTCTAATATCTACACACTACTACGATAAACACAGCCCAACCATAACCAAAACTCTCATATCTACACACTACCACATACACAGACCAACCATCATCCATAGCTCTAATATTTACACATTACCACATACACAGCCCAACCATCATCTATAGCTCTAATATCTACACACTACCACATACACAGACCAACCATCATCCATAGCTCTAATATCTACGCACTACCACATACACAGCCCAACCATCATCCAAAGCTCTAATATCTACACACTACCACATACACAGCCCAACCATCAACCAAAGCTCTAATATATACACACTACCACATACACAGCCCAACCATCATCCAAAACTCTAATATCTACACACTACCACATACACAGACCAACCATCAACCACAACTCTAATATCTACACACTGCCACATACACAGTCAAACCATCATCCAAAGCTTTATTATCTACACACTAACACATACACAGCCCAAGCATAATCCCCAGCTGTAATATCTACACACTACAACAGACACAGCCCAACCATCGACCAAAGCTCGAATATCTACACACTATCACATACACAGCCCAACCATAATCCGAAGCTCTAATATATACACACTACCACATACACTACCCAACCATCACCAAAGCTCTAATATCTACACACTACCACATACACAGCCCAACCATCAAAGCTCTAATATCTACACACTACTACCATAAACACAGCCCAACCATAACCAAAACTCTCATATCTACACACTACCACATACACAGACCAACCATCATCCATAGCTCTAATATCTACACATTACCACATACACAGCCCAACCATCATCTATAGCTCTAATATCTACACACTACCACATACACAGACCAACCATCATCCATAGCTCTAATATCTACACACTACCACATACACAGCCCAACCATTATCCATAGCTCTAATATCTACACACTACTACCCCATACACAGCCCAACCATCACCCAAAGCTCTAATATCTACACACTACCACATACACAGACCAACCATTATCAAAGCTCTAATATCTACACACTACTACCACATACACAGCCCAACCATCATCCAAAACTCTAATATCTACACACTATCATATACACAGCCCAACCATCAACCAAAGCTCTAATATCTACACACTACCACATACACAGCCCAACCATCAACCAAAGCTCTAATATCTACACACTACCAAATACACAGACCAACCATCATCCATAGCTCTAATATCTACAAACTACCACATACACAGCCCAACCATCATCCATAGCTCTAATATCTACACACTACTACCCCATACACAGCCCAACCATCATCCATAGCTCTAATATCTACACACTACCAAATACACAGCCCAACCATCATCCATAGCTCTAATATCTACACACTACCACATACACAGCCCAACCATTATCAAAGCTCTAATATCTACACACTACTACCACATACACAGCCCAACCATCATCCAAAACTCTAATATCTACACACTATCATATACACAGCCCAACCATCAACCAAACCCCTAATATCTACACACTACCACATACACAGCCCCACCATCACCAAAGCTCTAATATCTACATGCTACCAAATACACAGACCAAGCATCATCCAAAGCTGTAATATCTCCACACTATCATATACACAACCCAACCATCACTCTAAGCTCTAATATCTACACACTACCACATACACAGCCCAACCATCGACCAAAGCTTGAATATCTACACACTACCACATACACAGCCCAACCATCGTTCAATGCTCTAATATCTACACACTTCCACATACACAGCCCAACCATCACCCAAAGCTCTAATATCTACACACTACTACCACATACACAGCCCAACCATCACCCAAAGCTCTAAAATCTACACACTACCACATACACAGACCAACCATCATCCATAGCTCTAATATCTACACACTACCACATACACAACACAACCATCATACAAAGCTGTAGTATCTACACACTACAACATACACAGCCCAAGCATCCACCAAAGCTCTAATATCTACACAATACCAAATACAAAGACCAACCATCATCCATAGCTCTAATATCTACACACTACCACATACACAGCCCAACCATCATCCATAGCTCTAATATCTACACACTACTACCCCATACACAGCCCAACCATCATCCATAGCTCTAATATCTACACACTACCAAATACACAGCCCAACCATCATCCATAGCTCTAATATCTACACACTACCACATACACAGCCCAACCATTATCAAAGCTCTAATATCTACACACTACTACCACATACACAGCCCAACCATCATCCAAAACTCTAATATCTACACACTATCATATACACAGCCCAACCATCAACCAAAGCTCTAATATCTACACACTACCACATACACAGCCCCACCATCACCAAAGCTCTAATATCTACACGCTACCAAATACACAGACCAAGCATCATCCAAAGCTGTAATATCTCCACACTATCATATACACAACCCAACCATCACTCAAAGCTCTAATATCTACACACTACCACATACACAGCCCAACCATCGACCAAAGCTTGAATATCTACACACTACCACATACACAGCCCAACCATCGCTCAATGCTCTAATATCTACACACTTCCACATACACAGCCCAACCATCACCCAAAGCTCTAATATCTACACACTACTACCACATACACAGCCCAACCATCACCCAAAGCTCTAATATCTACACACTACCACATACACAGACCAACCATCATCCATAGCTCTAATATCTACACACTACCACATACACAACACAACCATCATCCAAAGCTGTAGTATCTACACACTACAACATACACAGCCCAAGCATCCACCAAAGCTCTAATATCTACACACTACCACATACACAGCCCAACAATCATCCATAGCTCTAATATCTACACATTACCACATACACAGACCAAACCATCATCCATAGCTCTAATATCTACACATTACCTCATACATAGCCCAACCATCATCCATAGCTCTAATATCTACACACTACCACATACACAGACCAACCATCATCCATAGCTCTAATATCTACACACTACAACAGACACAGCCCAACCATCATCCATAGCTCTAATATCTTCACACTACCACATACACAGACCAACCATCATCCATAGCTCTAATATCTACACACTACCACATACACAGCCAAACCAAAGCTCTAATATCTACACACTACCAAATACACAGACCAACCATCATCCATAGCTTTAATATCTACACACTACCACATACACATACCAGCCATCATTAAAGCTCTTATATCTACACACTACTACCACATACACAGCCCAACCATAACTAAAGCTCTAATATCTACACACTACGATCTACACAGCGCAACCATGAATTGCAAAGCTCTAATATCACATACTACTACCACATACACAGCCCAACCATCGACCAAAGCTCGAATATCTACACACTATCACATACACAGCCCAACCATAATCCGAAGCTCTAATATATACACACTACTACCACGTACACAGCCCAACCATCACCCAAAGCTCTAATATCTACACACTACCACATACACAGACCAACAATCACCCAAAGCTCTAATATCTACACACTACCACATACACAGACCAACCATCACCCAAAGCTCTAATATCTACACACTACCACATACACAGCCCAACCATCAAAGCTCTAATATCTACACACTACTACCATAAACACAGCCCAACCATAACCAAAACTCTCATATCTACACACTACCACATACACAGACCAACCATCATCCATAGCTCTAATATCTACACATTACCACATACACAGCCCAACCATCATCTATAGCTCTAATATCTACACACTACCACATAAACAGACCAACCATCATCCATAGCTCTAATATCTACACACTACCACATACACAGCCCAACCATCATCCAAAGCTCTAATATCTACACACTACCACATGCACAGCCCAACCATCATCCAAAGCTCTAATATCTACACACTACCACATACACAGCCCAACCATCATCCAAAACTCTAATATCTACACACTACCACATACACAGACCAACCATCAACCACAACTCTAATATCTACACACTGCCACATACACAGTCAAACCATCATCCAAAGCTGTAATATCTACACACTACCATATACACAGCCCAAGCATCATCCAAAGCTTTATTATCTACACACTAACACATACACGGCCCAAGCATAATCCCCCGCTGTAATATCTACGCAGTATCACATACACAGCCCAACCATCGAACAAAGCTCTAAAATCAACACACTACCACATACACAGCCCAACCATCAACCAAAGCTCTAATATATACACACTACCACATACACAGCCCAACCATCATCCAAAACTCTAATATCTACACACTACCACATACACAGACCAACCATCAACCACAACTCTAATATCTACACACTGCCACATACACAGCCCAACCATAATCCGAAGCTCTAATATATACACACTACCACATACACTACCCAACCATCACCAAAGCTCTAATATCTACACACTACCAAATACACAGCCCAACCATCATCCAAAGCTCTAATATCTACACACTACCACATACACAGCCCAACCATCAAAGCTCTAATATCTACACACTACTACCATAAACACAGCCCAACCATAACCAAAACTCTCATATCTACACACTACCACATACACAGACCAACCATCATCCATAGCTCTAATATCTACACATTACCACATACACAGCCCAACCATCATCTATAGCTCTAATATCTACACACTACAACATAAACAGACCAACCATCATCCATAGCTCTAATATCTACACACTACCACATACACAGCCCAACCATCATCCAAAGCTCTAATATCTACACACTACCACATGCACAGCCCAACCATCATCCAAAGCTCTAATATCTACACACTACCACATACACAGCCCAACCATCATCCAAAACTCTAATATCTACACACTACCACATACACAGACCAACCATCAACCACAACTCTAATATCTACACACTGCCACATACACAGTCAAACCATCATCTAAAGCTGTAATATCTACACACTACCATATACACAGCCCAAGCATCATCCAAAGCTTTATTATCTACACACTAACACATACACGGCCCAAGCATAATCCCCAGCTGTAATATCTACGCAGTATCACATACACAGCCCAACCATCGAACAAAGCTCTAAAATCAACACACTACCACATACACAGCCCAACCATCAACCAAAGCTCTAATATATACACACTACCACATACACAGCCCAACCATCATCCAAAACTCTAATATCTACACACTACCACATACACAGACCAACCATCAACCACAACTCTAATATCTACACACTGCCACATACACAGCCCAACCATAATCCGAAGCTCTAATATATACACACTACCACATACACTACCCAACCATCACCAAAGCTCTAATATCTACACACTACCAAATACACAGCCCAACCATCATCCAAAGCTGTAATATCTACACACTACCATATACACAGCCCAAGCATCATCCAAAGCTTTATTATCTACACACTAACATATACACAGCCCAAGCATAATCCCCAGCTGTAATATCTACGCAGTATCACATACACAGCCCAACCATCGAACAAAGCTCTAAAATCAACACACTACCACATACACAGCCCAACCATCAACCAAAGCTCTAATATATACACACTACCACATACACAGCCCAACCATCATCCAAAACTCTAATATCTACACACTACCACATACACAGACCAACCATCAACCACAACTCTAATATCTACACACTGCCACATACACAGCCCAACCATAATCCGAAGCTCTAATATATACACACTACCACATACACTACCCAACCATCACCAAAGCTCTAATATCTACACACTACCAAATACACAGCCCAACCATCAAAGCTCTAATATCTACACACTACTACGATAAACACAGCCCAACCATAACCAAAACTCTCATATCTACACACTACCACATACACAGACCAACCATCATCCATAGCTCTAATATTTACACATTACCACATACACAGCCCAACCATCATCCATAGCTCTAATATCTACACACTACCACATACACAGCCCAACCATCATCCAAAGCTCTAATATCTACACACTACCACATACACAGCCCAACCATCAACCAAAGCTCTAATATATACACACTACCACATACACAGCCCAACCATAACCAAAACTCTTATATCTACACACTACCACATACACAGACCAACCATCATCCATAGCTCTAATATCTACACATTACCACATACACAGCCCAACCATCATCTATAGCTTTAATATCTACACACTACCACATACACAGACCAACCTTCATCCATAGCTCTAATATCTACACACTACCACATACACAGCCCAACCATTATCAAAGCTCTAATATCTGCACACTACTACCACATACACAGCCCAACCATCATCTAAAGCTCTAATATCTACACAATACCACATACACAGAGACCAACCATGATCCATAGCTCAAATATCCACACACTACCAAATACACAGTCCAACCATCATCAATAGCTCTAATATCTACACACTACCACATACACAGACCAACCATCATCCAAAACTCTAATATCTACACACTATCATATACACTGCCCAACCATCAACCAAAGCTCTAATATCTACACACTACCACATACACAGCCCCACCATCACCAAAGCTCTAATATCTACACGCTACCAAATACACAGCCCAAGCATCATCCAAAGCTGTAATATCTACACACTACCACATACACAGCCCAACCATCATCCAAACCTCTAATATCTACACACTACCACATACACAGCCCAACCATCATCCATAGCTCTAATATCTACACACTACTACCACGTACACAGCCCAACCATCACCCAAAGCTCTAATATCTACACACTACTACCACATACACAGCCCAACCATCACCCAAAGCTCTAATATCTACACACTACCACATACACAGACCAACCATCATCCATAGCTCTAATATCTACACACTACCACATACACAACACAACCATCATCCAAAGCTGTAGTATCTACACACTACAACATACACAGCCCAAGCATCCACCAAAGCTCTAATATCTACACACTACAACAGACACAGCCCAACCATCATCCATAGCTCTAATATCTACACACTACCACATACACAGACCAACCATCATCCATAGCTCTAATATCTACACACTACCACATACACAGCCAAACCAAAGCTCTGATATCTACACACTACCAAATACACAGACCAACCATCATCCATAGCTCTAATATTTACACACTACCACATACACATACCAGCCATCATCAAAGCTCTTATATCTACACACTACTACCACATACACAGCCCAACCATAACTAAAGCTCTAATATCTACACACTACGATCTACACAGCGCAACCATGAATTGCAAAGCTCTAATATCTACATACTACTACCACATACACAGACCAACCATCTTCCAAAGGTCTAATAGCTACACACTACCTCATACACAGCCCAACCATCATCCATAGCTCTAATATCTACACACTACAACAGACACAGCCCAACCATCGACCAAAGCTCGAATATCTACACACTATCACATACACAGCCCAACCATAATCTGAAGCTCTAATATATACACACTACCACATACACTACCCAACCATCACCAAAGCACTAATATCTACACACTACCACATACACAGCCCAACCATCAAAGCTCTAATATCTACACACTACTACCATAAACACAGCCCAACCATAACCAAAACTCTCATATCTACACACTACCACATACACAGACCAACCATCATCCATACCTCTAATATCTACACATTACCACATACACAGCCCAACCATCATCTATAGCTCTAATATCTACACACTACCACATACAAAGACCAACCGTCATCCATAGCTCTAATATCTACACACTACCACATACACTGCCCCACCATCACCCAAAGCTCTAATATCTACACACTACCACATACACAGACCAACCATCATCCATAGCTCTAATATCTACACACTACCACATACACAACACAACCATCATCCAAAGCTGTAGTATCTACACACTACAACATACACAGCCCAAGCATCCACCAAAGCAATAATATCTACACACTACCAAATACAGAGACCAACCATCATCCATAGCTCTAATATCAACACACTACCACATACACAGCCCAACCATCATCCATAGCTCTAATATCTACACACTACTACCCCATACACAGCCCAACCATCATCCAAAACTCTAATATCTACACACTATCATATACACAGCCCAACCATCAACCAAAGCTCTAATATCTACACACTACCACATACACAGCCCCACCATCACCAAACCTCTAATATCTACACGCTACCAAATACACAGACCAAGCATCATCCAAAGCTGTAATATCTCCACACTATCATATACACAACCCAACCATCACTCAAAGCTCTAATATCTACACACTACCACATACACAGTCCAACCATCGACCAAAGCTTGAATATCTACACACTACCACATACACAGCCCAACCATCGTTCAATGCTCTAATATCTACACACTTCCACATACACAGCCCAACCATCACCCAAAGCTCTAATATCTACACACTAATACCACATACACAGCCCAACCATCACCCAAAGCTCTAATATCTACACACTACCACATACACAGACCAACCATCATCCATAGCTCTAGTATCTACACACTACCCCATACACAACACAACCATCATCCAAAGCTGTAGTATCTACACACTAGAACATACACAGCCCAAGCATCCACCAAAGCTCTAATATCTACACACTACCACATACACAGCCCAACCATCATCCATAGCTCTAATATCTACACACTACCACATACACAGACCAACCATCATCCATAGCTCTAATATCTACACACTACAACAGACACAGCCCAACCATCATCCATAGCTCTAACATCTACACACTACCACATACACAGACCAACCATCATCCATAGCTCTAATATCTACACACTACCACATACACAGCCAAACCAAAGCTCTAATATCTACACACTACCAAATACACAGACCAACCATCATCCATAGCTCTAAAATCTACACACTACCACATACACATACCAGCCATCATCAAAGCTCTTATATCTACACACTACTACCACATACACAGCCCAACCATAACTAAAGCTCTAATATCTACACACTACGATCTACACAGCGCAACCATGAATTTTAAAGCTCTAATATCTACATACTACTACCACATACACAGACCAACCATCTTCCAAAGGTCTAATAGCTACACACTACCACATACACAGCCCAACCATCATCCATAGCTCTAATATCTACACACTACAACAGACACAACCACACCATCGACCAAAGCTCGAATATCTACACACTATCACATACACAGCCCAACCATAATCCGAAGCTCTAATATATACACACTACTACCACGTACACAGCCCAACCTTCACCCAAAGCTCTAATATCTACACACTACCACATACACAGCCCAACCATCAAAGCTCTAATATCTACACACTACTACCATAAACACAGCCCAACCATAACCAAAACTCTCATATCTACACACTACCACATACACAGACCAACCATCATCCATAGCTCTAATATCTACACATTACCACATACACAGCCCAACCATCATCTATAGCTCTAATATCTACACACTACCACATACACAGACCAACCATCATCCATAGCTCTAATATCTACACACTACCACAAACACAGCCCAACCATCATCCAAAGCTCTAATATCTACACACTACCACATATACAGACCAACCATCAACCACAACTCTAATATCTACACACTGCCACATACACAGTCAAACCATCATCCAAAGCTGTAATATCTACACACTACCATATACACAGCCCAAGCATCATCCAAAGCTTTATTATCTACACACTAACACATACACAGCCCAAGCATTATCCCCAGCTGTAATATCTACGCAGTATCACATACACTGCCCAACCATCGAACAAAGCTCTAAAATCAACACACTACCACATACACAGCCCAACCATCAACCAAAGCTCTAATATATACACACTACCACATACACAGCCCAACCATCATCCAAAACTCTAATATCTACACACTACCACATACACAGACCAACCATCAACCACAACTCTAATATCTACACACTGCCTCATACACAGCCCAACCATAATCCGAAGCTCTAATATATACACACTACCACATACACTACCCAACCATCACCAAAGCTCTAATATCTACACACTACCAAATACACAGCCCAACCATCAAAGCTCTAATATCTACACACTACTACGATAAACACTGCCCAACCATAACCAAAACTCTCATATCTACACACTACCACATACACAGACCAACCATCATCCATAGCTCTAATATTTACACATTACCACATACACAGCCCAACCATCATCTATAGCTCTAATATCTACACACTACCACATACACAGACCAACCATCATCCATAGCTCTAATATCTACAAACTACCACATACACAGCCCAACCATCATCCAAAGCTCTAATATCTACACACTACCACATACACAGCCCAACCATCAACCAAAGCTCTAATATATACACACTACCACATACACAGCCCAACCATCATCCAAAACTCTAATATCTACACACTACCACATACACAGACCAACCATCAACCACAACTCTAATATCTACACACTGCCACATACACAGTCAAACCATCATCCAAAGCTGTAATAGTTACACACTACCATATACACAGCCCAAGCATCAACCAAAGCTTTATTATCTACACACTAACACATACACAGCCCAAGCATAATCCCCAGCTGTAATATCTACGCAGTATCACATGCACAGCCCAACCATCGAACAAAGCTCTAAAATCTACACACTACCACATACATAGCCCAACCATCAACCAAAGCTCTAATATATACACACTACCACATACACAGACCAACCATCTTCCAAAGGTTTAATAGCTACACACTACCACATACACAACCCAACCATCATCCATAGCTCTAATATCTACACACTACAACAGACACAGCCCAACCATCGACCAAAGCTTGAATATCTACACACTACCACATACACAGCCCAACCATAATCCGAAGCTCTAATATATACACACTACCACATACACTACCCAACCATCACCAAAGCTCTAATATCTACACACTACCAAATACACAGCCCAACCATCAAAGCTCTAATATCTACACACTACTACCATAAACACAGCCCAACCATAACCAAAACTCTTATATCTACACACTACCACATACACAGACCAACCATCATCCATAGCTCTAATATCTACACATTACCACATACACAGTCCAACCATCATCTATAGCTTTAATATCTACACACTACCACATACACAGACCAACCATCATCCATAGCTCTAATATCTACACACTACCACATACACAGCCCAACCATTATCAAAGCTCTAATATCTGCACACTACTACCACATACACAGCCCAACCATCATCTAAAGCTCTAATATCTACACAATACCACATACACAGAGACCAACCATGATCCATAGCTCAAATATCTACACACTACCAAATACACAGTCCAACCATCATCCATAGCTCTAATATCTACACACTACCACATACACTGACCAACCATCATCCAAAACTCTAATATCTACACACTATCATATACACAGCCCAACCATCAACCAAAGCTCTAATATCTACACACTACCACATACACAGCCCCACCATCACCAAAGCTCTAATATCTACACGCTACCAAATACACAGCCCAAGCATCATCCAAAGCTGTAATATCTACACATTACCACATACACAGCCCAACCATCATCTATAGCTCTAATATCTACACACTACCACATACAAAGACCAACCGTCATCCATAGCTCTAATATCTACACACTACCACATACACAGACCCACCATCACCCAAAGCTCTAATATCTACACACTACCACATACACAGACCAACCATCATCCATAGCTCTAATATCTACACACTACCACATACACAACACAACCATCATCCAAAGCTGTAGTATCTACACACTACAACATAGAAAGCCCAAGCATCCACCAAAGCAATAATATCTACACACTACCAAATACACAGACCAACCATCATCCATAGCTCTAATATCTACACACTACCACATACACAGCCCAACCATCATCCATAGCTCTAATATCTACACACTACTACCCCATACACAGCCCAACCATCATCCATAGCTCTAATATCTACACACTACCAAATACACAGCACAACCATCATCCATAGCTCTAATATCTACACACTACCACATACACAGCCCCACCATCACCAAAGCTCTAATATCTACACGCTACCAAATACACAGCCCAAGCATCATCCAAAGCTGTAATATCTACACACTACCACATACACAGCCCAACCATCATCCAAACCTCTAATATCTACCATATACACAGCCCAACCATCATCCATAGCTATAATATCTACACACTACTACCACGTACACAGCCCAACCATCACCCAAAGCTCTAATATCTACACACTACCACATACACAGACCAACCATCATCCAAAGCTCTAATATCTACACACTACCACATACACAGCCCAACCATCATCCATAGCTCTAATATCTACACACTACTACCACGTACACAGCCCAACCATCACCCAAAGCTCTAATATCTACACACTACTACCACATACACAGCCCAACCATCACCCAAAGCTCTAATATCTACACACTTCCACATACACAGACCAACCATCATCCATAGCTCTAATATCTACACACTACCACATACACAACACAACCATCATCCAAAGCTGTAGTATCTACACACTACAACATACACAGCCCAAGCATCCACCAAAGCTCTAATATCTACACACTACAACAGACACAGCCCAACCATCATCCATAGCTCTAATATCTACACACTACCACATACACAGACCAACCATCATCCATAGCTCTAATATCTACACACTACCACATACACAGCCAAACCAAAGCTCTAATATCTACACACTACCAAATACACAGACCAACCATCATCCATAGCTCTAATATCTACACACTACCACATACACATACCAGCCATCATCAAAGCTCTTATATCTACACACTACTACCACATACACAGCCCAACCATAACTAAAGCTCTAATATCTACACACTACGATCTACACAGCGCAACCATGAATTGCAAAGCTCTAATATCTACATACTACTACCACATACACAGACCAACCATCTTCCAAAGGTCTATTAGCTACACACTACCTCATACACAGCCCAACCATCATCCATAGCTCTAATATCTACACACTACAACAGACACAGCCCAACCATCGACCAAAGCTCGAATATCTACACACTATCACATACACAGCCCAACCATAATCTGAAGCTCTAATATATACACACTACCACATACACTACCCAACCATCACCAAAGCTCTAATATCTACACACTACCACATACACAGCCCAACCATCAAAGCTCTAATATCTACACACTACTACCATAAACACAGCCCAACCATAACCAAAACTCTCATATTTACACACTACCACATACACAGACCAACCATCATCCATACCTCTAATATCTACACATTACCACATACACAGCCCAACCATCATCTATAGCTCTAATATCTACACACTACCACATACAAAGACCAACCGTCATCCATAGCTCTAAAATCTACACACTACCACATACACAGCCCCACCATCACCCAAAGCTCTAATATCTACACACTACCACATACACAGACCAACCATCATCCATAGCTCTAATATCTACACACTACCACATACACAACACAACCATCATCCAAAGCTGTAGTATCTACACACTACAACATACACAGCCCAAGCATCCACCAAAGCTCTAATATCTACACACTACCAAATACACAGACCAACCATCATCCATAGCTCTAATATCTACACACTACCACATACACAGCCCAACCATCATCCATAGCTCTAATATCTACACACTACTACCCCATACACAGCCCAACCATCATCCATAGCTCTAATATCTACACACTACCAAATACACAGCCCAACCATCATCCATAGCTCTAATATCTACACACTACCACATACACAGCCCAACCATTATCAAAGCTCTAATATCTACACACTACTACCACATACACAGCCCAACCATCATCCAAAACTCTAATATCTACACACTATCATATACACAGCCCAACCATCAACCAAAGCTCTAATATCTACACACTACCACATACACAGCCCCACCATCACCAAAGCTCTAATATCTACACGCTACCAAATACACAGACCAAGCATCATCCATAGCTGTAATATCTCCACACTATCATATACACAACCCAACCATCACTCAAAGCTCTAATATCTACACACTACCACATACACAGCCCAACCATCGACCAAAGCTTGAATATCTACACACTACCACATACACAGCCCAACCATCGTTCAATGCTCTAATATCTACACACTTCCACATACACAGCCCAACCATCACCCAAAGCTCTAATATCTACACACTACTACCACATACACAGCCCAACCATCACCCAAAGCTCTAATATCTACACACTACCACATACACAGACCAACCATCATCCATAGCTCTAATATCTACACACTACCACATACACAACACAACCATCATCCAAAGCTGTAGTATCTACACACTACAACATACACAGCCCAAGCAACCACCAAAGCTCTAATATTTACACACTACCACATACACAGCCCAACAATCATCCATAGCTCTAATATCTACACATTACCACATACACAGACCAAACCATCATCCATAGCTCTAATATCTACACATTACCTCATACACAGCCCAACCATCATCCATAGCTCTAATATCTACACACTACCACATACACAGACCAACCATCATCCATAGCTCTAATATCTACACACTACAACAGACACAGCCCAACCATCATCCATAGCTCTAATATCTACACACTACCACATACACAGACCAACCATCATCCATAGCTCTAATATCTACACACTACCACATACACAGCCAAACCAAAGCTCTAATATCTACACACTACCAAATACACAGACCAACCATCATCCGTAGCTCTAATATCTACACACTACCACATAGACATACCAGCCATCATCAAAGCTCTTATATCTACACACTACTACCACATACACAGCCCAACCATAACTAAAGCTCTAATATCTACATACTACGATCTACACAGCGCAACCATGAATTGCAAAGCTCTAATATCTACATACTACTACCACATACACAGACCAACCATCTTCCAAAGGTCTAATAGCTACACACTACCACATACACAGCCCAACCATCATCCATAGCTCTAATATCTACACACTACAACAGACACAGCCCAACCATCGACCAAAGCTCGAATATCTACACAGTATCACATACACAGCCCAACCATAATCCGAAGCTCTAATATATACACACTACTACCACGTACACAGCCCAACCATCACCCAAAGCTCTAATATCTACACACTACCACATACACAGACCAACCATCACCCAAAGCTCTAATATCTACACACTACCACATACACAGCCCAACCATCAAAGCTCTAATATCTACACACTACTACCATAAACACAGCCCAACCATAACCAAAACTCTCATATCTACACACTACCACATACACAGACCAACCATCATCCATAGCTCTAATATCTACACATTACCACATACACAGCCCAACCATCATCTATAGCTCTAATATCTACAAACTACCACATACACAGACCAACCATCATCCATAGCTCTAATATCTACACACTACCACATACACAACCCAACCATCAACCAAAGCTCTAATATCTACACACTACCACATGCACAGCCCAACCATCAACCAAAGCTCTAATATATACACACTACCACATACACAGCCCAACCATCATCCAAAACTCTAATATCTACACACTACCACATACACAGACCAACCATCAACCACAACTCTAATATCTACACACTGCCACATACACAGTCAAACCATCTTCCAAAGCTGTAATATCTACACACTACCATATACGCAGCCCAAGCATCATCCAAAGCTTTATTATCTACACACTAACACATACACAGCCCAAGCATAATCCCCAGCTGTAATATCTACGCAGTATCACATACACAGCCCAACCATCGAACAAAGCTCTAAAATCAACACACTACCACATACACAGCCCAACCATCAACCAAAGCTCTAATATATACACACTACCACATACACAGCCCAACCATCATCCAAAACTCTAATATCTACACACTACCACATACACAGCCCAACCATAATCCGAAGCTCTAATATATACACACTACCACATACACTACCCAACCATCACCAAAGCTCTAATATCTACACACTACCAAATACACAGCCCAACCATCAAAGCTCTAATATCTACACACTTCTACGATAAACACAGCCCAACCATAACCAAAACTCTCATATCTACACACTACCACATACACAGACCAACCATCATCCATAGCTCTAATATTTACACATTACCACATACACAGCCCAACCATCATCTATAGCTCTAATATCTACACACTACCACATACACAGACCAACCATCATCCATAGCTCTAATATCTACACACTACCACATACACAGCCCAACCATCATCCAAAGCTCTAAAATCTACACACTACCACATACACAGCCCAACCATCAACCAAAGCTCTAATATATACACACTACCACATACACAGCCCAACCATCATCCAAAACTCTAATATCTACACACTACCACATACACAGACCAACCATCAACCACAACTCTAATATCTACACACTGCCACATACACAGTCAAACCATCATCCAAAGATTTATTATCTACACACTAACACATACACAGCCCAAGCATAATCCCCAGCTGTAATATCTACGCAGTATCACATGCACAGCCCAACCATCGAACAAAGCTCTAAAATCTACACACTACCACATACACAGCCCAACCATCAACCAAAGCTCTAATATATACTCACTACCACATACACAGACCAACCATCTTCCAAAGGTTTAATAGCTACACACTACCACATACACAGCCCAAACATCATCCATAGCTCTAATATCTACAAACTACAACAGACACAGCCCAACCATCGACCAAAGCTTGAATATCTACACACTACCACATACACAGCCCAACCATAATCCGAAGCTCTAATATCTACACACTACTACCATAAACACAGCCCAACCATAACCAAAACTCTTATATCTACACACTACCACATACACAGACCAACCATCATCCATAGCTCTAATATCTACACATTACCACATACACAGCCCAACCATCATCTATAGCTTTAATATCTACACACTACCACATACACAGACCAACCATCATCCATAGCTCTAATATCTACACACTACCACATACACAGCCCAACCATTATCAAAGCTCTAATATCTGCACACTACTACCACATACACAGCCCAACCATCATCTAAAGCTCTAATATCTACACAATACCACATACACAGAGACCAACCATGATCCATAGCTCAAATATCTACACACTACAACAGACACAGCCCAACCATAATCCGAAGCTCTAATATATACACACTACCACATACACAGCCCAACCATCATCCAAAACTCTAATATCTACACACTACCACATACACAGACCAACCATCAACCACAACTCTAATATCTACACACTGCCACATACACAGTCAAACCATCATCCATAGCTGTAATATCTACACACTACCATATACACAGCCCAAGCATCATCCAAAGCTTTATTATCTACACACTAACACATACACAGCCCAAGCATAATCCCCAGATGTAATATCTACGCAGTATCACATACACAGCCCAACCATCGAACAAAGCTCTAATATCTACACACTACCACATACACAGACCAACCATCATCCAAAACTCTAATATCTACACACTATCATATACACAGCCCAACCATCAACCAAAGCTCTAATATCTACACACTACCACATACACAGCCCCACCATCACCAAAGCTCTAATATCTACATGCTACCAAATACACAGCCCAAGCATCATCCAAAGCTGTAATATCTACACACTACTACATACACAGCCCAACCATCATCCAAACCTCTAATATCTACCATATTCACAGCCCTACCATCATCCATAGCTATAATATCTACACACTACTACCACGTACACAGCCCAACCATCACCCAAAGCTCTAATATCTACACACTACCACATACACAGACCAACCATCATCCAAAGCTCTAATATCTACACACTACCACATACACAGCCCAACCATCATCCATAGCTCTAATATCTACACACTACTACCACGTACACAGCCCAACCATCACCCAAAGCTCTAATATCTACACACTACTACCACATACACAGCCCAACCATCACCCAAAGCTCTAATATCTACACACTACCACATACACAGCCCAACCATCATCCATAGCTCTAATATCTACACACTACTACCACATACACAACACAACCATCATCCAAAGCTGTAGTATCTACACACTACAACATACACAGCCCAAGCATCCACCAAAGCTCTAATATCTACACACTACAACAGACACAGCCCAACCATCATCCATAGCTCTAATATCTACACACTACCACGTACACAGACCAACCATCATCCATAGCTCTAATATCTACACACTATCACATACACAGCCAAACCAAAGCTCTAATATCTACACACTACCAAATACACAGACCAACCATCATCCATAGCTCTAATATCTACACACTACCACATACACATACCAGCCATCATCAAAGCTCTTATATCTACACACTACTACCACATACACAGCCCAACCATAACTAAAGCTCTAATATCTACACACTACGATCTACACAGCGCAACCATGAATTGCAAAGCTCTAATATCTACATAATACTACCACATATACAGACCATCCATCTTCCAAAGGTCTAATAGCTACACACTACCTCATACACAGCCCAACCATCATCCATAGCTCTAATATCTACAGACTACAACAGACACAGCCCAACCATCGACCAAAGCTCGAATATCTACACACTATCACATACACAGCCCAACCATAATCTGAAGCTCTAATATAGACACACTACCACATACACTACCCAACCATCACCAAAGGCTCTAATATCTACACACTACCACATACACAGACCAACCATCACCCAAAGCTCTAATATCTACACACTACCACATACACAGCCCAACCATCAAAGCTCTAATATCTACACACTACTACCATAAACACAGCCCAACCATAAACAAAACTCTCATATCTACACACTACTACATACACAGACCAACCATCATCCATAGCTCTAATATCTACACATTACCACATACACAGCCCAACCATCATCTATAGCTCTAATATATACACACTACCACATACACAGACCAACCATCATCCAAAGCTCTAATATCTACACACTACCACATGCACAGCCCAACCATCAACCAAAGCTCTAATAAATACACACTACCACATACACAGCCCAACCATCATCCAAAACTCTAATATCTACACACTACCACATACACAGACCAACCATCAACCACAACTCTAATATCTACACACTGCCACATACACAGTCAAACCATCATCCAAAGCTGTAATATCTACACACTACCATATACACAGCCCAAGCATCATCCAAAGCTTTATTATCTACACACTAACACATACACAGCCCAAGCATAATCCCCAGCTGTAATATCTACGCAGTATCACATACACAGCCCAACCATCATCCAAAACTCTAATATCTTCACATTACCACATACACAGACCAACCATCAACCACAACTCTAATATCTACACACTGCGACATACACAGCCCAACCATAATCCGAAGCTCTAATATATACACACTACCACATACACAGCCCAACCATCATCCAAAACTCTAATATCTACACACTACCACATACACAGACCAACCATCAACCACAACTCTAATATCTACACACTGCCACATACACAGTCAAACCATCATCCATAGCTGTAATATCTACAAACTACCATATACACAGCCCAAGCATCATCCAAAGCTTTATTATCTACACACTAACACATACACAGCCCAAGCATAATCCCCAGATGTAATATCTACGCAGTATCACATACACAGCCCAACCATCGAACAAAGCTCTAAAATCAACACACTACCACATACACAGCCCAACCATCAACCAAAGCTCTAATATATACACACTACCACATACACAGCCCAACCATCATCCAAAACTCTAATATCTACACACTACCACATACACAGACCAACCATCAACCACAACTCTAATATCTACACACTGCGACATACACAGCCCAACCATAATCCGAAGCTCTAATATATACACACTACCACATACACTACCCAACCATCACCAAAGCTCTAATATCTACACACTACCAAATAAACAGCCCAACCATCAAAGCTCTAATATCTACACACTACTACGATAAACACAGCCCAACCATAACCAAAACTCTCATATCTACACACTACCACATACACAGACCAACCATCATCCATAGCTCTAATATTTACACATTACCACATACACAGCCCAACCATCATCTATAGCTCTAATATCTACACACTACCACATACACAGACCAACCATCATCCATAGCTGTAATATCTACACACTACCACATACACAGCCCAACCATCATCCAAAGCTCTAATATCTACACATTACCACATACACAGCCCAACCATCAACCAAAGCTCTAATATATACACACTACCACATACACAGCCCAACCATCATCCAAAACTCTAATATTTACTCACTACCACATACACAGACCAACCATCAACCACAACTCTAATATCTACACACTGCCACATACACAGTCAAACCATCATCCAAAGCTGTAATATCTACTCACTACCATATACACAGCCCAAGCATCATCCAAAGCTTTATTATCTACACACTAACACATACACAGCCCAAGCATAATCCCCAGCTGTAATATCTACGCAGTATCACATGCACAGCCCAACCATCGAACAAAGCTCTAAAATCTACACACTACCACATACACAGCCCAACCATCAACCAAAGCTCTAATATCTACACACTACTACCACATACACAGACCAACCATCTTCCAAAGGTCTAATAGCTACACACTACCACATACACAGCCCAACAATCATCCATAGCTCTAATATCTACACACTACAACAGACACAGCCCAACCATCGACCAAAGCTTGAATATCTACACACTACCACATACACAGCCCAACCATAATCCGAAGCTCTAATATATACACACTACCACATACACTACCCAACCATCACCAAAGCTCTAATATCTACACACTACCAAATACACAGCCCAACCATCAAAGCTCTAATATCTACACACTACTACCATAAACACAGCCCAACCATAACCACAACTCTTATATCTACACACTACCACATACACAGACCAACCATCATCCATAGCTCTAATATCTACACATTACCACATACACAGCCCAACCATCATCTATAGCTTTAATATCTACACACTACCACATACACAGACCAACCATCATCCATAGCTCTAATATCTACACACTACCACATACACAGCCCAACCATTATCAAAGCTCTAATATCTACACACTACTACCACATACACAGCCCAACCATCATCTAAAGCTCTAATATCTACACAATACCACATACACAGACCAACCATCATCCATAGCTCAAATATCTACACACTACCAAATACACAGTCCAACCATCATCCATAGCTCTAATATCTACACACTACCACATACACAGACCAACCATCATCCAAAACTCTAATATCTACACACTATCATATACACAGCCCAACCATCAACCAAAGCTCTAATATCTACATACTACCACATACACAGCCCCACCATCACCAAAGCTCTAATATCTACACGCTACCAAATACACAGCCCAAGCATCATCCAAAGCTGTAATATCTACACACTACCACATACACAGCCCAACCATCATCCAAACCTCTAATATCTACCATATACACAGCCCAACCATCATCCATAGCTATAATATCTACACACTACTACCACGTACACAGCCCAACCATCACCCAAAGCTCTAATATCTACACACTACCACATACACAGACCAACCATCATCCAAAGCTCTAATATCTACACACTACCACATACACAGCCCAACCATCATCCTTAGCTCTAATATCTACACACTACTACCACGTACAGAGCCCAACCATCACCCAAAGCTCTAATATCTACACACTACCACATACACAGACCAACCATTACCCAAAGCTCTAATATCTACACACTACCACATACACAACGCAACCATCATACATAGCTCTATTATCTACACACTACCACATACACAGCCCAACCATCATCCATAGCTCTAATATCTACACACTACCACATACACAGCCCAACCATCATCCATAGCTCTAATATCTACACACTACCACATACACAGCCAAACCATCATCCAAAGCTCTAATATCTACACACTACTACCCCATACACAGACCAACCATCATCCAAAGCTCTAATATCTACACACTACCACATACACAGCCCAACCATCACCAAAGCTCTAATATCTACACACTACCACATACACAGCCCAACCATCAAAGCTCTAATATCTACACACTACTACCATAAACACAGCCCAACCATAACCAAAACTCTCATATCTACACACTACCACATACACAGACCAACCATCATCCATACCTCTAATATCTACACATAAACCACATACACAGCCCAACCATCATCTATAGCTCTAATATCTACACACTACCACATACAAAGACCAACCGTCATCCATAGCTCTAATATCTACACACTACCACATACACAGCCCAACCATCATCCAAAGCTCTAATATCTACACACTACCACATGCACAGCCCAACCATCAACCAAAGCTCTAATATATACACACTACCACATACACAGCCCAACCATCATCCAAAACTCTAATATCTACACACTGCCACATACACAGTCAAACCATCATCCAAAGCTGTAATATCTACACACTACCATATACACAGCCCAAGCATCATCCAAAGCTTTATTATCTACACACTAACACATACACAGCCCAAGCATAATCCCCAGCTGTAATATCTACGCAGTATCACATACACAGCCCAACCATCATCCAAAACTCTAATATCTACACATTACCACATACTCAGACCAACCATCAACCACAACTCTAATATCTACACACTGCGACATACACAGCCCAACCATAATCCGAAGCTCTAATATATACACACTACCACATACACAGCCCAACCATCATCCAAAACTCTAATATCTACACACTACCACATACACAGACCAACCATCAACCACAACTCTAATATCCACACACTGCCACATACACAGTCAAACCATCATCCAAAGCTGTAATATCTACACACTACCATATACACAGCCCAAGCATCATCCAAAGCTTTAGTATCTACACACTACCATATACACAGACCAACCATCAACCACAACTCTAATATCCACACACTGCCACATACACAGTCAAACCATCATCCAAAGCTGTAATATCTACACACTAACACATACACAGCCCAAGCATAATCCCCAGCTGTAATATCTACGCAGTATCACATACACAGCCCAACCATCGAACAAAGCTCTAAAATCAACACACTACCACATACACAGCCCAACCATCAACCAAAGCTCTAATATATACACACTACCACATACACAGCCCAACCATCATCCAAAACTCTAATATCTACACACTACCACATACACAGACCAACCATCAACCACAACTCTAATATCTACACACTGCGACATACACAGCCCAACCATAATACGAAGCTCTAATATCTACACACTACCAAATACACAGCCCAACCATCAAAGCTCTAATATCTACACACTACTACGATAAACACAGCCCAACCATAACCAAAACTCTCATATCTACACACTACCACATACACAGACCAACCATCATCCATAGCTATAATATTTACACATTACCACATAAACAGCCCAACCATCATCTATAGCTCTAATATTTACACATTACCACATACACAGCCCAACCATCATCTATAGCTCTAATATCTACACACTACCACATACACAGACCAACCATCATCCATAGCTCTAATATCTACACACTACCACATACACAGCACAACCATCATCCATAGCTCTAATATCTACACACTACCACATACACAGCCCAACCATTATCAAAGCTCTAATATCTACACACTACCACATACACAGCCCAACCATCATCCAAAACTCTAATATCTACACACTATCATATACACAGCCCAACCATCAACCAAAGCTCTAATATCTACACACTACCACATACACAGCCCCACCATCACCAAAGCTCTAATATCTACACGCTACCAAATACACAGACCAAGCATCATCCAAAGCTGTAATATCTCCACACTATCATATACACAACCCAACCATCACTCAAAGCTCTAATATCTACACACTACCACATACACAGCCCAACCATCGACCAAAGCTTGAATATCTACACACTACCACATACACAGCCCAACCATCGTTCAATGCTCTAATATCTACACACTTCCACATACACAGCCCAACCATCACCCAAAGCTCTAATATCTACACACTACTACCACATACACAGCCCAACCATCACCCAAAGTTCTAATATCTACACACTACCACATACACAGACCAACCATCATCCATAGCTCTAATATCTACACACTACCACATACACAACACAACCATCATCCAAAGCTGTAGTATCTACACACTACAACATACACAGCCCAAGCATCCACCAAAGCTCTAATATCTACACACTACCACATACACAGCCCAACAATCATCCATAGCTCTAATATCTACACATTACCACATACACAGACCAAACCATCATCCATAGCTCTAATATCTACACATTACCTCATACACAGCCCAACCATCATCCATAGCTCTAATATCTACACACTACCACATACACAGACCAACCATCATCCATAGCTCTAATATCTACACACTACAACAGACACAGCCCAACCATCATCCATAGCTCTAATATCTACACACTACCACATACACAGACCAACCATCATCCATAGCTCTAATATCTACACACTACCACATACACAGCCAAACCAAAGCTCTAATATCTACACACTACCAAATACACAGACCAACCATCATCCGTAGCTCTAATATCTACACACTACCACATACACATACCAGCCATCATCAAAGCTCTTATATCTACACACTACTACCACATACACAGCCCAACCATAACTAAAGCTCTAATATCTACACACTACGATCTACACAGCGCAACCATGAATTGCAAAGCTCTAATATCTACATACTACTACCACATACACAGACCAACCATCTTCCAAAGGTCTAATAGCTACACACTACCACATACACAGCCCAACCATCATCCATAGCTCTAATATCTACACACTACAACAGACACAGCCCAACCATCGACCAAAGCTCGAATATCTACACACTATCACATACACAGCCCAACCATAATCCGAAGCTCTAATATATACACACTACTACCACGTACACAGCCCAACCATCACCCAAAGCTCTAATATCTACACACTACCACATACACAGACCAACCATCACCCAAAGCTCTAATATCTATACACTACCACATACACAGCCCAACCATCAAAGCTCTAATATCTACACACTACTACCATAAACACAGCCCAACCATAACCAAAACTCTCATATCTACACACTACTACATACACAGACCAACCATCATCCATAGCTCTAATATCTACACATTACCACATACACAGCCCAACCATCATCTATAGCTCTAATATATACACACTACCACATACACAGACCAACCATCATCCAAAACTCTAATATCTACACACTACCACATACACAGACCAACCATCAACCACAACTCTAATATCTACACACTGCGACATAAACAGCCCAACCATTATCCGAAGCTCTAATATATACACACTACCACATACACTACCCAACCATCACCAAAGCTCTAATATCTACGCACTACCACATACACAGCCCAACCATTATCAAAGCTCTAATATCTACACACTACTACTACATACACAGACCAACCATCATCCATAGCTCTAATATCTACACATTACCACATACACAGCCCAACCATCATCTATAGCTCTAATATCTACACACTACCACATACACAGACCAACCATCATCCATAGCTCTAATATCTACACACTACCACATACACAGCCCAACCATCATCTATAGCTCTAATATCTACACATTACCACATACACAGCCCAACCATCATCTATAGCTCTAATATCTACACACTACCACATACACAGACCAACCATCATCCAAAGCTCTAATATCTACACACTACCACATGCACAGCCCAACCATCAACCAAAGCTCTAATATATACACACTACCACATACACAGCCCAACCATCATCCAAAACTCTAATATCTACACACTACCACATACACAGACCAACCATCAACCACAACTCTAATATCTACACACTGCCTCATACACAGCCCAACCATAATCCGAAGCTCTAATATATACACACTACCACATACACTACCCAACCATCACCAAAGCTCTAATATCTACACACTACCAAATACACAGCCCAACCATCAAAGCTCTAATATCTACACACTACTACGATAAACACAGCCCAACCATAACCAAAACTCTCATATCTACACACTACCACATACACAGACCAACCATCATCCATAGCTCTAATATTTACACATTACCACATACACAGCCCAACCATCATCTATAGCTCTAATATCTACACACTACCACATACACAGACCAACCATCATCCATAGCTCTAATATCTACACACTACCACATACACAGCCCAACCATCATCCAAAGCTCTAATATCTACACACTACCACATACACAGCCCAACCATCAACCAAAGCTCTAATATATACACACTACCACATACACAGCCCAACCATCATCCAAAACTCTAATATCTACACACTACCACATACACAGACCAACCATCAACCACAACTCTAATATCTACACACTGCCACATACACAGTCAAACCTTCATCCAAAGCTGTAATATCTACACACTACCATATACACAGCCCAAGCATCATCCAAAGCTTTATTATCTACACACTAACACATACACAGCCCAAGCATAATCCCCAGCTGTAATATCTACGCAGTATCACATGCACAGCCCAACCATCGAACAAAGCTCTAAAATCTACACACTACCACATACACAGCCCAAACATCAGCCAAAGGTCTAATATATACACACTACCACATACACAGACCAACCATCTTCCAAAGGTTTAATAGCTACACACTACCACATACACAGCCCAACCATCATCCATAGCTCTAATATCTACACACTACAACAGACACAGCCCAACCATCGACCAAAGCTTGAATATCTACACACTACCACATACACAGCCCAAACATAATCCGAAGCTCTAATATATACACACTACCACATACACTACCCAACCATCACCAAAGCTCTAATATCTACACACTACCAAATACACAGCCCAACCATCAAAGCTCTAATATCTACACACTACTACCATAAACACAGCCCAACCATAACCAAAACTCTTATATCTACACACTACCACATACACAGACCAACCATTATCCATAGCTCTAATATCTACACATTACCACATACACAGCCCAACCATCATCTATAGCTTTAATATCTACACACTACCACATACACAGACCAACCATCATCCATAGCTCTAATATCTACACACTACCACATACACAGCCCAACCATTATCAAAGCTCTAATATCTGCACACTACTACCACATACACAGCCCAACCATCATCTAAAGCTCTAATATCTACACAATACCACATACACAGAGACCAACCATGATCCATAGCTCAAATATCTACACACTACCAAATACACAGTCCAACCATCATCCATAGCTCTAATATCTACACACTACCACATACACAGACCAACCATCATCCAAAACTCTAATATCTACACACTATCATATACACAGCCCAACCATCAACCAAAGCTCTAATATCTACACACTACCACATACACAGCCCCACCATCACCAAAGCTCTAATATCTACACGCTACCAAATACACAGCCCAAGCATCATCCAAAGCTGTAATATCTACACACTACTACATACACAGCCCAACCATCATCCAAACCTCTAATATCTACCATATACACAGCCCAACCATCATCCATAGCTCTAATATCTACACACTACCACATACACAGCCCAACCATCATCCATAGCTCTAATATCTACACACTACTACCACGTACACAGCCCAACCATCACCCAAAGCTCTAATATCTACACACTACTACCACATACACAGCCCAACCATCATCCAAAGCTCTAATATCTACACACTACCACATACACAGACCAACCCTCATCCATAGCTCTAATATCTACACACTACCACATACACAACACAACCATCATCCAAAGCTGTAGTATCTACACACTACAACATACACAGCCCAAGCATCCACCAAAGCTCTAATATCTACACACTACAACAGACACAGCCCAACCATCATCCATAGCTCTAATATCTACACACTACCACATACACAGACCAACCATCATCCATAGCTCTAATATCTACACACTACCACATACACAGCCAAACCAAAACTCTAATATCTACACACTACCAAATACACAGACCAACCATCATCCATAGCTCTAATATCTACACACTACCACATACACATACCAGCCATCATTAAAGCTCTTATATCTACACACTACTACCACATACACAGCCCAACCATAACTAAAGCTCTAATATCTACACACTACGATCTACACAGCGCAACCATGAATTGGAAAGCTCTAATATCTACATACTACTACCACATACACAGACCAACCATCTTCCAAAGGTCTAATAGCTACACACTACCACATACACAGCCCAACCATCATCCATAGCTCTAATATCTACACACTACAACAGACACAGCCCAACCATCGACCAAAGCTCGAATATCTACACACTATCACATACACAGCCCAACCATAATCTGAAGCTCTAATATATACACACTACCACATACACTACCCAACCATCACCAAAGCTCTAATATCTACACACTACCACATACACAGCCCAACCATCAAAGCTCTAATATCTACACACTACTACCATAAACACAGCCCAACCATAACCAAAACTCTCATATCTACACACTACCACATACACAGACCAACCATCATCCATACCTCTAATATCTACACATAAACCACATACACAGCCCAACCATCATCTATAGCTCTAATATCTACACACTACCACATACAAAGACCAACCGTCATCCATAGCTCTAATATCTACACACTACCACATACACAGCCCAACCATCATCCAAAGCTCTAATATCTACACACTACCACATGCACAGCCCAACCATCAACCAAAGCTCTAATATATACACACTACCACATACACAGCCCAACCATCATCCAAAACTCTAATATCTACACACTACCACATACACAGACCAACCATCAACCACAACTCTAATATCTACACACTGCCACATACACAGTCAAACCATCATCCAAAGCTGTAATATCTACTCACTACCATATACACAGCCCAAGCATCATCCAAAGCTTTATTATCTACACACTAACACATACACAGCCCAAGCATAATCCCCAGCTGTAATATCTACGCAGTATCACATGCACAACCCAACCATCGAACAAAGCTCTAAAATCTACACACTACCACATACACAGCCCAACCATCAACCAAAGCTCTAATATCTACACACTACTACCACATACACAGACCAACCATCTTCCAAAGGTCTAATAGCTACACACTACCACATACACAGCCCAACAATCATCCATAGCTCTAATATCTACACACTACAACAGACACAGCCCAACCATCGACCAAAGCTTGAATATCTACACACTACCACATACACAGCCCAACCATAATCCGAAGCTCTAATATATACACACTACCACATACACTACCCAACCATCACCAAAGCTCTAATATCTACACACTACCAAATACACAGCCCAACCATCAAAGCTCTAATATCTACACACTACTACCATAAACACAGCCCAACCATAACCAAAACTCTTATATCTACACACTACCACATACACAGACCAACCATCATCCATAGCTCTAATATCTACACATTACCACATACACAGCCCAACCATCATCTATAGCTTTAATATCTACACACTACCACATACACAGACCAACCATCATCCATAGCTCTAATATCTACACACTACCACATACACAGCCCAACCATTATCAAAGCTCTAATATCTACACACTACTACCACATACACAGCCCAACCATCATCTAAAGCTCTAATATCTACACAATACCACATACACAGACCAACCATCATCCATAGCTCAAATATCTACACACTACCAAATACACAGTCCAACCATCATCCATAGCTCTAATATCTACACACTACCACATACACAGACCAACCATCATCCAAAACTCTAATATCTACACACTATCATATACACAGCCCAACCATCAACCAAAGTTCTAATATCTACATACTACCACATACACAGCCCCACCATCACCAAAGCTCTAATATCTACACGCTACCAAATACACAGCCCAAATATCATCCAAAGCTGTAATATCTACACAAACCACATACACAGCCCAACCATCATCCAAACCTCTAATATCTACCATATACACAGCCCAACCATCATCCATAGCTATAATATCTACACACTACTACCACGTACACAGCCCAACCATCACCCAAAGCTCTAATATCTACACACTACCACATACACAGACCAACCATCATCCAAAGCTCTAATATCTACACACTACCACATACACAGCCCAACCATCATCCTTAGCTCTAATATCTACACACTACTACCACGTACAGAGCCCAACCATCACCCAAAGCTCTAATATCTACACACTACCACATACACAGACCAACCATTACCCAAAGCTCTAATATCTACACACTACCACATACACAGCGCAACCATCATACATAGCTCTATTATCTACACACTACCACATACACAGCCCAACCATCATCCATAGCTCTAATATCTACACACTACCACATACACAGCCCAACCATCATCCATAGCTCTAATATCTACACACTACCACATACACAGCCAAACCATCATCCAAAGCTCTAATATCTACACACTACTACCCCATACACAGACCAACCATCATCCAAAGCTCTAATATCTACACACTACCACATACACAGACCAACCATTATCAAAGCTCTTATATCTACACACTACTACCACATACACAGCCCAACCATCATCCAAAACTCTAATATCTACACACTATCATCTACACAGCCCAACCATCAACCAAAGCTCTAATATCTACACACTACCAAATACACAGACCAACCATCATCCATAGCTCTAATATCTACACACTACCACATACACAGCCCAACCATCATCCATAGCTCTAATATCTACACACTACTACCCCATACACAGCCCAACCATCATCCATAGCTCTAATATCTACACACTACCAAATACACAGCCCAACCATCATCCATAGCTCTAATATCTACACACTACCACATACACAGCCCAACCATTATCTAAGCTCTAATATCTACACACTACTACCACATACACAGCCCAACCATCATCCAAAACTCTAATATCTACACACTATCATATACACAGCCCAACCATCAACCAAAGCTCTAATATCTACACACTACCACATACACAGCCCTACCATCACCAAAGCTCTAATATTTACACGCTACCAAATACACCGACCAAGCATCATCCAAAGCTGTAATATCTCCACACTATCATATACACAACCCAACCATCACTCAAAGCTCTAATATCTACACACTACCACATACACAGCCCAACCATCGACCAAAGCTTGAATATCTACACACTACCACATACACAGCCCAACCATCGTTCAATGCTCTAATATCTACACACTTCCACATACACAGCCCAACCATCACCCAAAGCTCTAATATCTACACACTACTACCACATAAACAGCCCAACCGTCAGCCAAAGCTCTAATATCTACACACTACCACATACACAGACCAACCATCATCCATAGCTCTAATATCTACACACTACCACATACACAACACAACCATCATCCAAAGCTGTAGTATCTACACACTACCACATACACAGCCCAAGCATCCACCAAAGCTCTAATATCTACAAACTACCACATACACAGCCCAACAATCATCCATAGCTCTAATATCTACACACTACCACATACACAGACCAAACCATCATCCATAGCTCTAATATCTACACATTACCACATACACAGCCCAACCATCATCCATAGCTCTAATATCTACACACTACCACATACACAGACCAACCATCATCCATAGCTCTAATATCTACACACTACAACAGACACAGTCCAACCATCATCCATAGCTCTAATATCTACACACTACCACATACACAGACCAACCATCATCCATAGCTCTAATATCTACACACTACCACATACACAGCCAAACCAAAGCTCTAATATCTACACACTACCAAATACACAGACCAAGCATCATCCGTAGCTCTAATATCTACACACTACCACATACACAGCCCAAGCATCCACCAAAGCTCTAATATCTACAAACTACCACATACACAGCCCAACAATCATCCATAGCTCTAATATCTACACACTACCACATACACAGACCAAACCATCATCCATAGCTCTAATATCTACACATTACCACATACACAGCCCAACCGTCATCCATAGCTCTAATATCTACACACTATCACATACACAGCCCAACCATAATCCGAAGCTCTAATATATACACACTACCACATACACTACCCAACCATCACCAAAGCTCTAATATCTACACACTACCACATACACAGCCCAACCATCAAAGCTCTAATATCTACACACTACTACCATAAACACAGCCCAACCATAACCAAAACTCTCATATCTACACACTACCACATACACAGACCAACCATCATCCATAGCTCTAATATCTACACATTACCACATACACAGCCCAACCATCATCTATAGCTCTAATATCTACACACTACCACATACACAGACCAACCATCATCCATAGCTCTAATATCTACACACTACCACATACACAGCCCAACCATCATCCAAAGCTCTAATATCTACACACTACCACATACACAGCCCAAACATCATCCAAAACTCTAATATCTACACACTACCACATACACAGACCAACCATCAACCACAACTCTAATATCTACACACAGCCACATACACAGTCAAACCATCATCCAAAGCTGTAATATCTACACACTACCATATACACAGCCCAAGCATCATCCAAAGCTTTATTATCTACACACTAACACATACACAGCCCAAGCATAATCCCCAGCTGTAATATCTACGCAGTATCACATACACAGCCCAACCATCGAACAAAGCTCTAAAATCTACACACTACCACATACACAGCCCAACCATCAACCAAAGCTCTAATATATACACACTACCACATACACAGCCCAACCATCATCCAAAACTCTACTATCTACACACTACCACATACACAGACAAACCATCAACCACAATTCTAATATCTACACACAGCCACATACACAGCCCAACCATAATCCGAAGCTCTAATATATACACACTACCACATACACTACCCAACCATCACCAAAGCTCTAATATCTACACACTACCAAATACACAGCCCAACCATCAAAGCTCTAATATCTACACACTACTACGATAAACACAGCCCAACCATAACCAAAACTCTCATATCTACACACTACCACATACACAGACCAACCATCATCCATACCTCTAATATTTACACATTACCACATACACAGCCCAACCATCATCTATAGCTCTAATATCTACACACTACCACATACACAGACCAACCATCATCCATAGCTCTAATATCTACACACTACCACATACACAGCCCAACCATCATCCAAAGCTCTAATATCTACACACTACCACATACACAGCCCAACCATCAACCAAAACTCTAATATCTACACACTATCATATACACAGCCCAACCATCAACCAAAGCTCTAATATCTACACACTACCACATACACAGCCCTACCATCACCAAAGCTCTAATATCTACACGCTACCAAATACACCGACCAAGCATCATCCAAAGCTGTGATATCTCCACACTATCATATACACAACCCAACCATCACTCAAAGCTCTAATATCTACACACTACCACATACACAGCCCAACCATCGACCAAAGCTTGAATATCTACACACTACCTCATACACAGCCCAACCATCATTCATAGCTCTAATATCTACACACTACAACAGACACAGCCCAACCATCGACCAAAGCTCGAATATCTACACACTATCACATACACAGCCCAACCATAATCTGAAGCTCTAATATATACACACTACCACATACACAGACCAACCATCAACCACAACTCTAATATCTACACACAGCCACATACACAGCCCAACCATAATCCGAAGCTCTAATATATTCACACTACCACATACACTACCCAACCATCACCAAAGCTCTAATATCTACACACTACCAAATACACAGCCCAACCATCAAAGCTCTAATATCTACACACTACTACGATAAACACAGCCCAACCATAACCAAAACTCTCATATCTACACACTACCACATACACAGACCAACCATCATCCATACCTCTAATATTTACACATTACCACATACACAGCCCAACCATCATCTATAGCTCTAATATCTACACAGTACCACATACACAGACCAACCATCATCCATAGCTCTAATATCTACACACTACCACATACACAGCCCAACCATCATCCAAATCTCTAATATCTACACACTACCACATACACAGCCCAACCATCAACCAAAACTCTAATATCTACACAATACCATATACACAGCCCAACCATCAACCAAAGCTCTAATATCTACACACTACCACATACACAGACCAACCATCAACCACAACTCTAATATCTACACACTGCCACATACACAGTCAAACCATCATCCAAAGCTTTAATATCTACACACTACCATATACACAGCCCAAGCATCATCCAAAGCTTTATTATCTACACACTGACACATACACAGCCCAAGCATAATCCCCAGCTGTAATATCTACGCAGTATCACATGCACAGCCCAACCATCGAACAAAGCTCTAAAATCTACACACTACCACATACACAGCCCAACCATCAACCAAAGCTCTAATATATACACACTACCACATACACAGACCAACCATCTTCCAAAGGTCTAATAGCTACACACTACCACATACACAGCCCAACCATCATCCATAGCTCTAATATCTCCACACTACAACAGACACAGCCCAACCATCGACCAAAGCTTGAATATCTACACACTATCACATACACAGCCCAACCATAATCCGAAGCTCTAATATATACACAATACCACATACACTACCCAACCATCACCAAATCTCTAATATCTACACACTACCAAATACACAGCCCAACCATCAAAGCTCTAATATCTACACACTACTACCATAAACACAGCCCACCCATAACCAAAACTCTTATATCTACACACTACCACATACACAGACCAACCATCATCCATAGCTCTAATATCTACACATTACCACATACACAGCCCAACCATCATCTATATCTTTAATATCTACACACTACCACATACACAGACCAACCATCATCCATAGCTCTAATATCTACACACTACCACATACACAGCCCAACCATTATCAAAGCTCTAATATCTACACACTACTACCACATACACAGCCCAACCATCATCTAACGCTCTAATATCTACACAATACCACATACACAGACCAACCATCATCCATAGCTCTAATATCTACACACTACCAAATACACAGTCCAACCATCATCCATAGCTCTAATATCTACACACTACCACATACACAGACCAACCATCATCCAAAACTCTAATATCTACACACTATCATATACACAGCCCAACCATCAACCAAAGCTCTAATATCTACACACTACCACATACACAGCCCCACCATCACCAAAGCTCTAATATCTACACGCTACCAAATACACAGCCCAAGCATCATCCAAAGCTGTAATATCTACACACTATCATATACACAACCCAACCATCACTCAAAGCTCTAATATCTACACACTACCACATACACAGCCCAACCATCGACCAAAGCTCGAATATCTAAACACTATCATATACTCAGCCCCACCATCCTCCAAAGCTTTAATATCTACACACTACCACATACACAGCCCAACCATCGTTCAATGCTCTAATATCTACACACTACCACATACACAGCCCAACCATCATCCAAAACTCTAATATCTACACACTACTACCACATACACAGCCCAACCATCATCCAAAGCTCTAATATCTACACACTACCACATACACAGACCAACCATCATCCATAGCTCTAATATCTACACACTACCACATACACAACACAACCATCATCCAAAGCAGTAGTATCTACACAATATAACATACACAGCCCAAGCATCCACCAAAGCTCTAATATCTACACACTACAACAGACACAGCCCAACCATCATCCATAGCTCTAATATCTACACACTACCACATACACAGACCAACCATCATCCATAGCTCTAATATCTACACACTACCACATACACAGCCAAACCAAAGCTCTAATATCTACACACTACCAAATACACAGGCCAACCATCATCCATAGCGCTAATATCTACACACTACCACATACACATACCAGCCATCATCAAAGCTCTTATATCTACACACTACTACCACATACACAGCCCAACCATAACTAAAGCTCTAATATCTACACACTACGATCTACACAGCGCAACCATGAATTGCAAAGCTCTAATATCTACATACTACTACCACATACACAGACCAACCATCTTCCAAAGGTCTAATAGCTACAAACTACCTCATACACATCCCAACCATCATCCATAGCTCTAATATCTACACCCTACAACAGACACAGCCCAACCATTGACCAAAGCTCGAATATCTACACACTATCACATACACAGCCCAACCATAATCTGAAGCTCTAATATATACACACTACCACATACACTACCCAACCATCACCAAAGCTCTAATATCTACACACTACCACATACACAGCCCAACCATCAAAGCTCTAATATCTACACACTACTACCATAAACACAGCCCAACCATAACCAAAACTCTCATATCTACACACTACCACATACACAGACCAACCATCATCCATACCTCTAATATCTACACATAAACCACATACACAGCCCAACCATCATCTATAGCTCTAATATCTACACACTACCACATACAAAGACCAACCGTCATCCATAGCTCTAATATCTACACACTACCACATACACAGCCCAACCATCATCCAAAGATCTAATATCTACACACTACCACATGCACAGCCCAACCATCAACCAAAGCTCTAATATATACACACTACCACATACACAGCCCAACCATCATCCAAAACTCTAATATCTACACACTACCACATACACAGACCAACCATCAACCACAACTCTAATATCTACACACTGCCACATACACAGTCAAACCATCATCCAAAGCTGTAATATCTACACACTACCATATACACAGCCCAAGCATCATCCAAAGCTTTATTATCTACACACTAACACATACACAGCCCAAGCATAATCCCCAGCTGTAATATCTACGCAGTATAACATACACAGCCCAACCATCATCCAAAACTCTAATATCTACACATTACCACATACACAGACCAACCATCAACCACAACTCTAATATCTACACACTGCGACATACACAGCCCAACCATAATCCGAAGCTCTAATATATACACACTACCACATACACAGCCCAACCATCATCCAAAACTCTAATATCTACACACTACCACATACACAGACCAACCATCAACCACAACTCTAATATCTACACACTGCCACATACACAGTCAAACCATCATCCAAAGCTGTAATATCTACACACTACCATATACACAGCCCAAGCATCATCTAAAGCTTTATTATCTACACACTAACACATACACAGCCCAAGCATAATCCCCAGCTGTAATATCTACGCAGTATCACATACACAGCCCAACCATCGAACAAAGCTCTAAAATCAACACACTACCACATACACAGCCCAACCATCAACCAAAGCTCTAATATATACACACTACCACATACACAGCCCAACCATAATCCGAAGCTCTAATATATACACACTACCACATACACTACCCAACCATCACCAAAGCTCTAATATCTACACACTACCAAATACACAGCCCAACCATCAAAGCTCTAATATCTACACACTACTACGATAAACACAGCCCAACCATAACCAAAACTCTCATATCTACACACTACCACATACACAGACCAACCATCATCCATAGCTCTAATATTTACACATTACCACATACACAGCCCAACCATCATCTATAGCTCTAATATCTACACACTACCACATACACAGACCAACCATCATCCATAGCTCTAATATCTACACACTACCACATACACAGCCCAACCATCATCCAAAGCTCTAATATCTACACACTACCACATACACAGCCCAACCATCAACCAAAGCTCTAATATATACACACTACCACATACACAGCCCCACCATCATCCAAAACTCTAATATCTACACACTACCACATACACAGACCAACCATCAACCACAACTCTAATATCTACACACTGCCACATACACAGTCAAACCATCATCCAAAGCTGTAATATCTACTCACTACCATATACACAGCCCAAGCATCATCCAAAGCTTTATTATCTACACACTAACACATACACAGCCCAAGCATAATCCCCAGCTGTAATATCTACGCAGTATCACATGCACAGCCCAACCATCGAACAAAGCTCTAAAATCTACACACTACCACATACACAGCCCAACCATCAACCAAAGCTCTAATATCTACACACTACTACCACATACACAGTCCAACCATCTTCCAAAGGTCTAATAGCTACACACTACCACATACACAGCCCAACAATCATCCATAGCTCTAATATCTACACACTACAACAGACACAGCCCAACCATCGACCAAAGCTTGAATATCTACACACTACCACATACACAGCCCAACCATAATCCGAAGCTCTAATATATACACACTACCACATACACTACCCAACCATCACCAAAGCTCTAATATCTACACACTACCAAATACACAGCCCAACCATCAAAGCTCTAATATCTACACACTACTACCATAAACACAGCCCAACCATAACCAAAACTCTTATATCTACACACTACCACATACACAGACCAACCATCATCCATAGCTCTAATATCTACACATTACCACATACACAGCCCAACCATCATCTATAGCTTTAATATCTACACACTACCACATACACAGACCAACCATCATCCATAGCTCTAATATCTACACACTACCACATACACAGCCCAACCATTATCAAAGCTCTAATATCTACACACTACTACCACATACACAGCCCAACCATCATCTAAAGCTCTAATATCTACACAATACCACATACACAGACCAACCATCATCCATAGCTCAAATATCTACACACTACCAAATACACAGTCCAACCATCATCCATAGCTCTAATATCTACACACTACCACATACACAGACCAACCATCATCCAAAACTCTAATATCTACACACTATCATATACACAGCCCAACCATCATCCAAAGCTCTAATATCTACATACTACCACATACACAGCCCCACCATCACCAAAGCTCTAATATCTACACGCTACCAAATACACAGCCCAAGCATCATCCAAAGCTGTAATATCTACACACTACCACATACACAGCCCAACCATCATCCAAACCTCTAATATCTACCATATACACAGCCCAACCATCATCCATAGCTATAATATCTACACACTACTACCACGTACACAGCCCAACCATCACCCAAAGCTCTAATATCTACACACTACCACATACACAGACCAACCATCATCCAAAGCTCTAATATCTACACACTACCACATACACAGCCCAACCATCATCCTTAGCTCTAATATCTACACACTACTACCACGTACAGAGCCCAACCATCACCCAAAGCTCTAATATCTACACACTACCACATACACAGACCAACCATTACCCAAAGCTCTAATATCTACACACTACCACATACACAGCGCAACCATCATACATAGCTCTATTATCTACACACTACCACATACACAGCCCAACCATCATCCATAGCTCTAATATCTACACACTACCACATACACAGCCCAACCATCATCCATAGCTCTAATATCTACACACTACCACATACACAGCCAAACCATCATCCAAAGCTCTAATATCTACACACTACTACCCCATACACAGACCAACCATCATCCAAAGCTCTAATATCTACACACTACCACATACACAGACCAACCATTATCAAAGCTCTTTTATCTACACACTACTACCACATACACAGCCCAACCATCATCCAAAACTCTAATATCTACACACTATCATCTACACAGCCCAACCATCAACCAAAGCTCTAATATCTACACACTACCAAATACACAGACCAACCATCATCCATAGCTCTAATATCTACACACTACCACATACACAGCCCAACCATCATCCATAGCTCTAATATCTACACACTACTACCCCATACACAGCCCAACCATCATCCATAGCTCTAATATCTACACACTACCAAATACACAGCCCAACCATCATCCATAGCTCTAATATCTACACACTACCACATACACAGCCCAACCATTATCAAAGCTCTAATATCTACACACTACTACCACATACACAGCCCAACCATCATCCAAAACTCTAATATCTACACACTATCATATACACAGCTCAACCATCAACCAAAGCTCTAATATCTACACACTACCACATAGAAAGCCCTACCATCACCAAAGCTCTAATATCTACACGCTATCAAATACACCGACCAAGCATCATCCAAAGCTGTAATATCTCCACACTATCATATACACAACCCAACCATCACTCAAAGCTCTAATATCTACACACTACCACATACACAGCCCAACCATTGACCAAAGCTTGAATATCTACACACTACCACATACACAGCCCAACCATCGTTCAATACTCTAATATCTACACACTTCCACATACACAGCCCAACCATCACCCAAAGCTCTAATATCTACACACTACTACCACATACACAGCCCAACCGTCACCCAAAGCTCTAATATCTACACACTACCACATACACAGACCAACCATCATCCATAGCTCTAATATCTACACACTACCACATACACAACACAACCATCATCCAAAGCTGTAGTATCTACACACTACCACATACACAGCCCAAGCATCCACCAAAGCTCTAATATCTACAAACTACCACATACACAGCCCAACAATCATCCGTAGCTCTAATATCTACACACTACCACATACACAGACCAAACCATCATCCATAGCTCTAATATCTACACATTACCACATACACAGCCCAACCATCATCCATAGCTCTAATATCTACACACTACCACATACACAGACCAACCATCATCCATAGCTCTAATATCTACACACTACAACAGACACAGCCCAACCATCATCCATAGCTCTAATATCTACACACCACCACATACACAGACCAACCATCATCCATAGCTCTAATATCTACACACTACCACATACACAGCCAAACCAAAGCTCTAATATCTACACACTACCAAATACACAGACCAACCATCATCCGTAGCTCTAATATCTACACACTACCACATACACAGCCCAAGCATCCACCAAAGCTCTAATATCTACAAACTACCACATACACAGCTCAACAATCATCCATAGCTCTAATATCTACACACTACCACATACACAGACCAAACCATCATCCATAGCTCTAATATCTACACATTACCACATACACAGCCCAACCATCATCCATAGTTCTAATATCTACACACTATCACATACACAGCCCAACCATAATCCGAAGCTCTAATATATACACACTACCACATACACTACCCAACCATCACCAAAGCTCTAATATCTACACACTACCACATACACAGCCCAACCATCAAAGCTCTAATATCTACACACTACTACCATAAACACAGCCCGACCATAACCAAAACTCTCATATCTACACACTACCACATACACAGACCAACCATCATCCATAGCTCTAATATCTACACATTACCACATACACAGCCCAACCATCATCTATAGCTCTAATATCAACACACTACCACATACACAGACCAACCATCATCCATAGCTCTAATATCTACACACTACCACATACACAGCCCAACCATCTTCCAAAGCTCTAATATCTACACACTACCACATACACAGACCAACCATCATCCAAAGCTCTAATATCTACACACTACCAGATACACAGCCCAACCATCATCCTTAGCTCTAATATCTACACACTACTACCACGTACAGAGCCCAACCATCACCCAAAGCTCTAATATCTACACACTACCACATACACAGACCAACCATTACCCAAAGCTCTAATATCTACACACTACCACATACACAGCGCAACCATCATACATAGCTCTATTATCTACACACTACCACATACACAGCCCAACCATCATCCATAGCTCTAATATCTACACACTACCACATACACAGCCCAACCATCATCCATAGCTCTAATATCTACACACTACCACATACACAGCCAAACCATCATCCAAAGCTCTAATATCTACACACTACTACCCCATACACAGACCAACCATCATCCAAAGCTCTAATATCTACACACTACCACATACACAGACCAACCATTATCAAAGCTCTTATATCTACACACTACTACCACATACACAGCCCAACCATCATCCAAAACTCTAATATCTACACACTATCATCTACACAGCCCAACCATCAACCAAAGCTCTAATATCTACACACTACCAAATACACAGACCAACCATCATCCATAGCTCTAATATCTACACACTACCACATACACAGCCCAACCATCATCCATAGCTCTAATATCTACACACTACTACCCCATACACAGCCCAACCATCATCCATAGCTCTAATATCTACACACTACCAAATACACAGCCCAACCATCATCCATAGCTCTAATATCTACACACTACCACATACACAGCCCAACCATTATCTAAGCTCTAATATCTACACACTACTACCACATACACAGCCCAACCATCATCCAAAACTCTAATATCTACACACTATCATATACACAGCCCAACCATCAACCAAAGCTCTAATATCTACACACTACCACATACACAGCCCTACCATCACCAAAGCTCTAATATCTACACGCTACCAAATACACCGACCAAGCATCATCCAAAGCTGTAATATCTCCACACTATCATATACACAACCCAACCATCACTCAAAGCTCTAATATCTACACACTACCACATACACAGCCCAACCATCGACCAAAGCTTGAATATCTACACACTACCACATACACAGCCCAACCATCGTTCAATGCTCTAATATCTACACACTTCCACATACACAGCCCAACCATCACCCAAAGCTCTAATATCTACACACTACTACCACATACACAGCCCAACCGTCACCCAAAGCTCTAATATCTACACACTACCACATACACAGACCAACCATCATCCATAGCTCTAATATCTACACACTACCACATACACAACACAACCATCATCCAAAGCTGTAGTATCTACACACTACCACATACACAGCCCAAGCATCCACCAAAAATCTAATATCTACAAACTACCACATACATAGCCCAACAATCATCCATAGCTCTAATATCTACACACTACCACATACACAGACAAAACCATCATCCATAGCTCTAATATCTACACATTACCACATACACAGCCCAACCATCATCCATAGCTCTAATATCTACACACTACCACATACACAGACCAACCATCATCCATAGCTCTAATATCTACACACTACAACAGACACAGCCCAACCATCATCCATAGCTCTAATATCTACACACTACCACATACACAGACCAACCATCATCCATAGCTCTAATATCTACACACTACCACATACACAGCCAAACCAAAGCTCTAATATCTACACACTACCAAATACACAGACCAACCATCATCCGTAGCTCTAATATCTACACACTACCACATACACAGCCCAAGCATCCACCAAAGCTCTAATATCTACAAACTACCACATACACAGCCCAACAATCATCCATAGCTCTAATATCTACACACTACCACATACACAGACCAAACCATCATCCATAGCTCTAATATCTACACATTACCAAATACACAGCCCAACCATCATCCATAGCTCTAATATCTACACACTATCACATACACAGCCCAACCATAATCCGAAGCTCTAATATATACACACTACCACATACACTACCCAACCATCACCAAAGCTCTAATATCTACACACTACCACATACACAGCCCAACCATCAAAGCTCTAATATCTACACACTACTACCATAAACACAGCCCAACCATAACCAAAACTCTCATATCTACACACTACCACATACACAGACCAACCATCATCCATAGCTCTAATATCTACACATTACCACATACACAGCCCAACCATCATCTATAGCTCTAATATCTACACACTACCACATACACAGACCAGCCATCATCCATAGCTCTAATATCTACACACTACCACATACACAGCCCAACCATCATCCAAAGCTCTAATATCTACACACTACCACATACACAGCCCAAACATCATCCAAAACTCTAATATCTACACACTACCACATACACAGACCAACCATCAACCACAACTCTAATATCTACACACAGCCACATACACAGTCAAACCATCATCCAAAGCTGTAATATCTACACACTACCATATACACAGCCCAAGCATCATCCAAAGCTTTATTATCTACACACTAACACATACACAGCCCAAGCATAATCCCCAGCTGTAATATCTATGCAGTATCACATACACAGCCCAACCATCGAACAAAGCTCTAAAATCTACACACTACCACATACACAGCCCAACCATCAACCAAAGCTCTAATATATACACACTACCACATACACAGCCCAACCATCATCCAAAACTCTAATATCTACACACTACCACATACACAGACAAACCATCAACCACAACTCTAATATCTACACACAGCCACATACACAGCCCAACCATAATCCGAAGCTCTAATATATACACACTACCACATACACTACCCAACCATCACCAAAGCTCTAATATCTACACACTACCAAATACACAGCCCAACCATCAAAGCTCTAATATCTACACACTACTACGATAAACACAGCCCAACCATAACCAAAACTCTCATATCTACACACTACCACATACACAGACCAACCATCATCCATACCTCTAATATTTACACATTACCACATACACAGCCCAACCATCATCTATAGCTCTAATATCTACACACTAAGACATACACAGACCAACCATCATCCATAGCTCTAATATCTACACACTACCATATACACAGCCCAACCATCAGCCAAAGCTCTAATATCTACACACTACCACATACACAGCCCAACCATCAACCAAAACTCTAATATCTACACACTATCATATACACAGCCCAACCATCAACCAAAGCTCTAATATCTACACACTACCACATACACAGCCCTACCATCACCAAAGCTCTAATATCTACACGCTACCAAATACTCCGACCAAGCATCATCCAAAGCTGTAATATCTCCACACTATCATATACACAACCCAACCATCACTCAAAGCTCTAATATCTACACACTACCACATACACAGCCCAACCATCGACCAAAGCTTGAATATCTACACACTACCTCATACACAGCCCAACCATCATTCATAGCTCTAATATCTACACACTACAACAGACACAGCCCAACCATCGACCAAAGCTCGAATATCTACACACTATCACATACACAGCCCAACCATAATCTGAAGCTCTAATATATACACACTACCACATACACAGACCAACCATCAACCACAACTCTAATATCTACACACAGCCACATACACAGCCCAACCATAATCCGAAGCTCTAATATATTCACACTACCACATACACTACCCAACCATCACCAAAGCTCTAATATCTACACACTACCAAATACACAGCCCAACCATCAAAGCTCTAATATCTACACACTACTACGATAAACACAGCCCAACCATAACCAAAACTCTCATATCTACACACTACCACATACACAGACCAACCATCATCCATACCTCTAATATTTACACATTACCACATACACAGCCCAACCATCATCTATAGCTCTAATATCTACACACTACCACATACACAGACCAACCATCATCCATAGCTCTAATATCTACACACTACCACATACACAGCCCAACCATCATCCAAATCTCTAATATCTACACACTACCACATACACAGCCCAACCATCAACCAAAACTCTAATATCTACACACTACCATATACACAGCCCAACCATCAACCAAAGCTCTAATATCTACACACTACCACATACACAGACCAACCATCAACCACAACTCTAATATCTACACACTGCCACATACACAGTCAAACCATCATCCAAAGCTTTAATATCTACACACTACCATATACACAGCCCAAGCATCATCCAAAGCTTTATTATCTACACACTGACACATACACAGCCCAAGCATAATCCCCAGCTGTAATATCTACGCAGTATCACATGCACAGCCCAACCATCGAACAAAGCTCTAAAATCTACACACTACCACATACACAGCCCAACCATCAACCAAAGCTCTAATATATACACACTACCACATACACAGACCAACCATCTTCCAAAGGTCTAATAGCGACACACTACCACATACACAGCCCAACCATCATCCATAGCTCTAATATCTACACACTACCACATACACAGACCAACCATCATCCATAGCTCTAATATCTACACACTACAACAGACACAGCCCAACCATCATCCATAGCTCTAATATCTACACACCACCACATACACAGACCAACCATCATCCATAGCTCTAATATCTACACACTACCACATACACAGCCAAACCAAAGCTCTAATATCTACACACTACCAAATACACAGACCAACCATCATCCGTAGCTCTAATATCTACACACTACCACATACACAGCCCAAGCATCCACCAAAGCTCTAATATCTACAAACTACCACATACACAGCTCAACAATCATCCATAGCTCTAATATCTACACACTACCACATACACAGACCAAACCATCATCCATAGCTCTAATATCTACACATTACCACATACACAGCCCAACCATCATCCATAGTTCTAATATCTACACACTATCACATACACAGCCCAACCATAATCCGAAGCTCTAATATATACACACTACCACATACACTACCCAACCATCACCAAAGCTCTAATATCTACACACTACCACATACACAGCCCAACCATCAAAGCTCTAATATCTACACACTACTACCATAAACACAGCCCGACCATAACCAAAACTCTCATATCTACACACTACCACATACACAGACCAACCATCATCCATAGCTCTAATATCTACACATTACCACATACACAGCCCAACCATCATCTATAGCTCTAATATCAACACACTACCACATACACAGACCAACCATCATCCATAGCTCTAATATCTACACACTACCACATACACAGCCCAACCATCTTCCAAAGCTCTAATATCTACACACTACCACATACACTGACCAACCATCATCCAAAGCTCTAATATCTACACACTACCAGATACACAGCCCAACCATCATCCTTAGCTCTAATATCTACACACTACTACCACGTACAGAGCCCAACCATCACCCAAAGCTCTAATATCTACACACTACCACATACACAGACCAACCATTACCCAAAGCTCTAATATCTACACACTACCACATACACAGCGCAACCATCATACATAGCTCTATTATCTACACACTACCACATACACAGCCCAACCATCATCCATAGCTCTAATATCTACACACTACCACATACACAGCCCAACCATCATCCATAGCTCTAATATCTACACACTACCACATACACAGCCAAACCATCATCCAAAGCTCTAATATCTACACACTACTACCCCATACACAGACCAACCATCATCCAAAGCTCTAATATCTACACACTACCACATACACAGACCAACCATTATCAAAGCTCTTATATCTACACACTACTACCACATACACAGCCCAACCATCATCCAAAACTCTAATATCTACACACTATCATCTACACAGCCCAACCATCAACCAAAGCTCTAATATCTACACACTACCAAATACACAGACCAACCATCATCCATAGCTCTAATATCTACACACTACCACATACACAGCCCAACCATCATCCATAGCTCTAATATCTACACACTACTACCCCATACACAGCCCAACCATCATCCATAGCTCTAATATCTACACACTACCAAATACACAGCCCAACCATCATCCATAGCTCTAATATCTACACACTACCACATACACAGCCCAACCATTATCTAAGCTCTAATATCTACACACTACTACCACATACACAGCCCAACCATCATCCAAAACTCTAATATCTACACACTATCATATACACAGCCCAACCATCAACCAAAGCTCTAATATCTACACACTACCACATACACAGCCCTACCATCACCAAAGCTCTAATATCTACACGCTACCAAATACACCGACCAAGCATCATCCAAAGCTGTAATATCTCCACACTATCATATACACAACCCAACCATCACTCAAAGCTCTAATATCTACACACTACCACATACACAGCCCAACCATCGACCAAAGCTTGAATATCTACACACTACCACATACACAGCCCAACCATCGTTCAATGCTCTAATATCTACACACTTCCACATACACAGCCCAACCATCACCCAAAGCTCTAATATCTACACACTACTACCACATACACAGCCCAACCGTCACCCAAAGCTCTAATATCTACACACTACCACATACACAGACCAACCATCATCCATAGCTCTAATATCTACACACTACCACATACACAACACAACCATCATCCAAAGCTGTAGTATCTACACACTACCACATACACAGCCCAAGCATCCACCAAAAATCTAATATCTACAAACTACCACATACATAGCCCAACAATCATCCATAGCTCTAATATCTACACACTACCACATACACAGACAAAACCATCATCCATAGCTCTAATATCTACACATTACCACATACACAGCCCAACCATCATCCATAGCTCTAATATCTACACACTACCACATACACAGACCAACCATCATCCATAGCTCTAATATCTACACACTACAACAGACACAGCCCAACCATCATCCATAGCTCTAATATCTACACACTACCACATACACAGACCAACCATCATCCATAGCTCTAATATCTACACACTACCACATACACAGCCAAACCAAAGCTCTAATATCTACACACTACCAAATACACAGACCAACCATCATCCGTAGCTCTAATATCTACACACTACCACATACACAGCCCAAGCATCCACCAAAGCTCTAATATCTACAAACTACCACATACACAGCCCAACAATCATCCATAGCTCTAATATCTACACACTACCACATACACAGACCAAACCATCATCCATAGCTCTAATATCTACACATTACCAAATACACAGCCCAACCATCATCCATAGCTCTAATATCTACACACTATCACATACACAGCCCAACCATAATCCGAAGCTCTAATATATACACACTACCACATACACTACCCAACCATCACCAAAGCTCTAATATCTACACACTACCACATACACAGCCCAACCATCAAAGCTCTAATATCTACACACTACTACCATAAACACAGCCCAACCATAACCAAAACTCTCATATCTACACACTACCACATACACAGACCAACCATCATCCATAGCTCTAATATCTACACATTACCACATACACAGCCCAACCATCATCTATAGCTCTAATATCTACACACTACCACATACACAGACCAGCCATCATCCATAGCTCTAATATCTACACACTACCACATACACAGCCCAACCATCATCCAAAGCTCTAATATCTACACACTACCACATACACAGCCCAAACATCATCCAAAACTCTAATATCTACACACTACCACATACACAGACCAACCATCAACCACAACTCTAATATCTACACACAGCCACATACACAGTCAAACCATCATCCAAAGCTGTAATATCTACACACTACCATATACACAGCCCAAGCATCATCCAAAGCTTTATTATCTACACACTAACACATACACAGCCCAAGCATAATCCCCAGCTGTAATATCTATGCAGTATCACATACACAGCCCAACCATCGAACAAAGCTCTAAAATCTACACACTACCACATACACAGCCCAACCATCAACCAAAGCTCTAATATATACACACTACCACATACACAGCCCAACCATCATCCAAAACTCTAATATCTACACACTACCACATACACAGACAAACCATCAACCACAACTCTAATATCTACACACAGCCACATACACAGCCCAACCATAATCCGAAGCTCTAATATATACACACTACCACATACACTACCCAACCATCACCAAAGCTCTAATATCTACACACTACCAAATACACAGCCCAACCATCAAAGCTCTAATATCTACACACTACTACGATAAACACAGCCCAACCATAACCAAAACTCTCATATCTACACACTACCACATACACAGACCAACCATCATCCATACCTCTAATATTTACACATTACCACATACACAGCCCAACCATCATCTATAGCTCTAATATCTACACACTAAGACATACACAGACCAACCATCATCCATAGCTCTAATATCTACACACTACCATATACACAGCCCAACCATCAGCCAAAGCTCTAATATCTACACACTACCACATACACAGCCCAACCATCAACCAAAACTCTAATATCTACACACTATCATATACACAGCCCAACCATCAACCAAAGCTCTAATATCTACACACTACCACATACACAGCCCTACCATCACCAAAGCTCTAATATCTACACGCTACCAAATACTCCGACCAAGCATCATCCAAAGCTGTAATATCTCCACACTATCATATACACAACCCAACCATCACTCAAAGCTCTAATATCTACACACTACCACATACACAGCCCAACCATCGACCAAAGCTTGAATATCTACACACTACCTCATACACAGCCCAACCATCATTCATAGCTCTAATATCTACACACTACAACAGACACAGCCCAACCATCGACCAAAGCTCGAATATCTACACACTATCACATACACAGCCCAACCATAATCTGAAGCTCTAATATATACACACTACCACATACACAGACCAACCATCAACCACAACTCTAATATCTACACACAGCCACATACACAGCCCAACCATAATCCGAAGCTCTAATATATTCACACTACCACATACACTACCCAACCATCACCAAAGCTCTAATATCTACACACTACCAAATACACAGCCCAACCATCAAAGCTCTAATATCTACACACTACTACGATAAACACAGCCCAACCATAACCAAAACTCTCATATCTACACACTACCACATACACAGACCAACCATCATCCATACCTCTAATATTTACACATTACCACATACACAGCCCAACCATCATCTATAGCTCTAATATCTACACACTACCACATACACAGACCAACCATCATCCATAGCTCTAATATCTACACACTACCACATACACAGCCCAACCATCATCCAAATCTCTAATATCTACACACTACCACATACACAGCCCAACCATCAACCAAAACTCTAATATCTACACACTACCATATACACAGCCCAACCATCAACCAAAGCTCTAATATCTACACACTACCACATACACAGACCAACCATCAACCACAACTCTAATATCTACACACTGCCACATACACAGTCAAACCATCATCCAAAGCTTTAATATCTACACACTACCATATACACAGCCCAAGCATCATCCAAAGCTTTATTATCTACACACTGACACATACACAGCCCAAGCATAATCCCCAGCTGTAATATCTACGCAGTATCACATGCACAGCCCAACCATCGAACAAAGCTCTAAAATCTACACACTACCACATACACAGCCCAACCATCAACCAAAGCTCTAATATATACACACTACCACATACACAGACCAACCATCTTCCAAAGGTCTAATAGCGACACACTACCACATACACAGCCCAACCATCATCCATAGCTCTAATATCTCCACACTACAACAGACACAGCCCAACCATCGACCAAAGCTTGAATATCTACACACTATCACATACACAGCCCAACCATAATCCGAAGCTCTAATATATACACACTACCACATACACTACCCAACCATCACCAAATCTCTAATATCTACACACTACCAAATACACAGCCCAACCATCAAAGCTCTAATATCTACACACTACTACCATAAACACAGCCCACCCATAACCAAAACTCTTATATCTACACACTACCACATACACAGACCATCCATCATCCATAGCTCTAATATCTACACATTACCACATACACAGCCCAACCATCATCTATATCTTTAATATCTACACACTACCACATACACAGACCAACCATCATCCATAGCTCTAATATCTACACACTACCACATACACAGCCCAACCATTATCAAAGCTCTAATATCTACACACTACTACCACATACACAGCCCAACCATCATCTAAAGCTCTAATATCTACACAATACCACATACACAGACCAACCATCATCCATAGCTCTAATATCTACACACTACCAAATACACAGTCCAACCATCATCCATAGCTCTAATATCTACACACTACCACATACACAGACCAACCATCATCCAAAACTCTAATATCTACACACTATCATATACACAGCCCAACCATCAACCAAAGCTCTAATATCTACACACTACCACATACACAGCCCCACCATCACCAAAGCTCTAATATCTACACGCTACCAAATACACAGCCCAAGCATCATCCAAAGCTGTAATATCTACACACTATCATATACACAACCCAACCATCACTCAAAGCTCTAATATCTACACACTACCACATACACAGCCCAACCATCGACCAAAGCTCGAATATCTACACACTATCATATACTCAGCCCCACCATCCTCCAAAGCTTTAATATCTACACACTACCACATACACAGCCCAACCATCGTTCAATGCTCTAATATCTACACACTACCACATACACAGCCCAACCATCATCCAAAACTCTAATATCTACACACTTCCACATACACAGCCCAACCATCACCCAAAGCTCTAATATCTACACACTACTACCACATACACAGCCCAACCATCACCCAAAGCTCTAATATCTACACACTACCACATACACAGACCAACCATCATCCATAGCTCTAATATCTACACACTACCACATACACAACACAACCATCATCCAAAGCTGTAGTATCTACACACTACCACATACACAGCCCAAGCATCCACCAAAGCTCTAATATCTACACACTACCACATACACAGCCCAGCCATCATCCATAGCTCTAATATCTACACACTACCACATACACAGACCAACCATCATCCATAGCTCTAAAATCTACACACTACCACATACTCAGCCCAACCATCATCCAAATCTCTAATATATACACACTACCACATACACAGCCCAACCATCATCAAAGCTCTTATATCTACACACTACCACATACACAGCCCAACCATAACTAAAGCTCTAATATCTACACACTACGATCTACACAGCGCAACCATGAATTGCAAAGCTCTAATATCTACATACTACTACCACATACAGAGACCAACCATCTTCCAAAGGTCTAATAGCTACACACTACAACAGACACAGCCCAACCATCATCCATAGCTCTAATATCTACACACTACAACAGACACAGCCCAACCATCGACCAAAGCTTGAATATCTACACACTATCACATACACAGCCCAACCATAATCCGAAGCTCTAATATATACACACTACCACATACACTACCCAACCATCACCAAAGCTCTAATATCTACACACTACCAAATACACAGCCCAACCATCAAAGCTCTAATATCTTCACACTACTACCATAAACACAGCCCAACCATAACCAAAACTCTCATATCTACACACTACCACATACACAGACCAACCATCATCCATAGCTCTAATATCTACACATTACCACATACACAGCCCAACCATCATCTATAGCTCTAATATCTACACACTACCACATACACAGACCAACCATCATCCATAGCTCTAATATCTACACACTACCACATACGCTGCCCAACCATCATCCAAAGCTCTAATATCTACACACTACCACATACACAGCCCAACCATCAACCAAAGCTCTAATATATACACACTTCCACATACACAGCCCAACCATCATCCAAAACTCTAATATCTACACACTACCACATACACAGACCAACCATCAACCAAAACTCTAATATCTACACACTGCCACATACACAGACCAACCATCATCCAAAGCTGTAATATCTACACACTACCATATACACAGCCCAAGCATCATCCAAAGCTTTATTATCTACACACTAACACATACACAGCCCAAGCATAATCCCCAGCTGTAATATCTACGCAGTATCACATACACAGACCAACCATCGAACAAAGCTCTAAAATCTACACACTACCACATACACAGCCCAACCATCAACCTAAGCTCTAATATATACACACTACCACATACACAGCCCAACCATCATCCAAAACTCTAATATCTACACACTTCCACATACACATCCCAACCATCAACCAAAGCTCTAATATATACACACTACCACATACACAGCCCAACCATCATCCAAAACTCTAATATCTACACACTACCACATACACAGACGAACCATCAACCAAATCTCTAATATCTACACACTATCATATACACAACACAACCATCATCCAAAGCTGTAATATCTACACACTACCATATACACAGCCCAAGCATCATCCAAAGCTTTATTATCTACACACTAACACATACAGTACACATCCTAAGCATCATCCAAAGCTGTAATATCTACGCAGTATCACATACACAGCCCAACCTTCGAACAAAGCTCTAAAATCTACACACTACCACATACACAGCCCAACCATCATCAAAGCTCTAATATCTACACACTACTACCATATACACAGCCCAACCATCGTTCAAAGCTCTAATATCTACACATTACCACATACACAGCCCAATCATCATCCAAAGCTCTAATATCTACACACTAACATATACACAGCCCCACCATCCCCCAAACCTTTAATATCTACACACTACCACATACACAGCCCAAGCATCATCCAAAGCTGTAATATCAACACACTATCATATACACAGCCCCTCCATCAGTCAATGCTCTAATGTCTACACACTACCACATACAGAGCCCAACCATCATCCAAAACTCTAATATCTACACACTACTACATACACTGCCCAACCATCACCCAATGCTCTAATATCTACACACTACCACATACACAGCCCAAGCATCATCAAAGCTCTAATATCTACACACTACCACATGCACAGCCCAACCATCACCCAAAGCTCTAATATCTACACACTACCACATACACAGCCCAACCGTCATCAAAGCTCTAATATCTACACACTACCACATACACAGCCCAACCGTTATCCAAATCTCTAATATATACACACTACCACATACACAGCCCAACCATCACCAAAGCTCTAATATCTACACACTACCACATACACAGCTCAACCGTTATCCAATTCTCTAATATATACACACTACCACATACACAGCCCAACCAGTACCAAATACACAGCCCAACCATCAACAGCTCTAATATCTACACACTACCACATACACAGCCAAACCATCTACCAAAGCTCTAATATCTACACACTACCACATACACAGCCCAACCACTACCACATACACAGCCGAACCATCAACCAAAGCTCTAATATCTACACACTACCACATACACAGCCGAACCATCAACCAAAGCTCTAATATCTACACACTATCATATACACAACACAACCATCACCCAAAGCTCTAATATCTACACACTACCACATACACAGACCAACCATCATCCAAAGCTCTAATATCTACACACTACCACATACACAGCCCAACCATCATCCTTAGCTCTAATATCTACACACTACTACCACGTACAGAGCCCAACCATCACCCAAAGCTCTAATATCTACACACTACCACATACACAGACCAACCATTATCCAAAGCTCTAATATCTACACACTACCACATACACAGCGCAACCATCATACATAGCTCTATTATCTACACACTACCACATACACAGTCCAACCATCATCCATAGCTCTAATATCTACACACTACCACATACACAGCCCAACCATCATCCATAGCTCTAATATCTACACACTACCACATACACAGCCAAACCATCATCCAAAGCTCTAATATCTACACACTACTACCCCATACACAGACCAACCATCATCCAAAGCTCTAATATCTACACACTACCACATACACAGACCAACCATTATCAAAGCTCTTATATCTACACACTACTACCACATACACAGCCCAACCATCATCCAAAACTCTAATATCTACACACTATCATCTACACAGCCCAACCATCAACCAAAGCTCTAATATCTACACACTACCAAATACACAGACCAACCATCATCCATAGCTCTAATATCTACACACTACCACATACACAGCCCAACCATCATCCATAGCTCTAATATCTACACACTACTACCCCATACACAGCCCAACCATCATCCATAGCTCTAATATCTACACACTACCAAATACACAGCCCAACCATCATCCATAGCTCTAATATCTACACACTACCACATACACAGCCCAACCATTATCTAAGCTCTAATATCTACACACTACTACCACATACACAGCCCAACCATCATCCAAAACTCTAATATCTACACACTATCATATACACAGCCCAACCATCAACCAAAGCTCTAATATCTACACACTACCACATACACAGCCCTACCATCACCAAAGCTCTAATATTTACACGCTACCAAATACACCGACCAAGCATCATCCAAAGCTGTAATATCTCCACACTATCATATACACAACCCAACCATCACTCAAAGCTCTAATATCTACACACTACCACATACACAGCCCAACCATCGACCAAAGCTTGAATATCTACACACTACCACATACACAGCCCAACCATCGTTCAATGCTCTAATATCTACACACTTCCACATACACAGCCCAACCATCACCCAAAGCTCTAATATCTACACACTACTACCACATAAACAGCCCAACCGTCAGCCAAAGCTCTAATATCTACACACTACCACATACACAGACCAACCATCATCCATAGCTCTAATATCTACACACTACCACATACACAACACAACCATCATCCAAAGCTGTAGTATCTACACACTACCACATACACAGCCCAAGCATCCACCAAAGCTCTAATATCTACAAACTACCACATACACAGCCCAACAATCATCCATAGCTCTAATATCTACACACTACCACATACACAGACCAAACCATCATCCATAGCTCTAATATCTACACATTACCACATACACAGCCCAACCATCATCCATAGCTCTAATATCTACACACTACCACATACACAGACCAACCATCATCCATAGCTCTAATATCTACACACTACAACAGACACAGCCCAACCATCATCCATAGCTCTAATATCTACACACTACCACATACACAGACCAACCATCATCCATAGCTCTAATATCTACACACTACCACATACACAGCCAAACCAAAGCTCTAATATCTACACACTACCAAATACACAGACCAAGCATCATCCGTAGCTCTAATATCTACACACTACCACATACACAGCCCAAGCATCCACCAAAGCTCTAATATCTACAAACTACCACATACACAGCCCAACAATCATCCATAGCTCTAATATCTACACACTACCACATACACAGACCAAACCATCATCCATAGCTCTAATATCTACACATTACCACATACACAGCCCAACCGTCATCCATAGCTCTAATATCTACACATTATCACATACACAGCCCAACCATAATCCGAAGCTCTAATATATACACACTACCACATACACTACCCAACCATCACCAAAGCTCTAATATCTACACACTACCACATACACAGCCCAACCATCAAAGCTCTAATATCTACACACTACTACCATAAACACAGCCCAACCATAACCAAAACTCTCATATCTACACACTACCACATACACAGACCAACCATCATCCATAGCTCTAATATCTACACATTACCACATACACAGCCCAACCATCATCTATAGCTCTAATATCTACACACTACCACATACACAGACCAACCATCATCCATAGCTCTAATATCTACACACTACCACATACACAGCCCAACCATCATCCAAAGCTCTAATATCTACACACTACCACATACACAGCCCAAACATCATCCAAAACTCTAATATCTACACACTACCACATACACAGACCAACCATCAACCACAACTCTAATATCTACACACAGCCACATACACAGTCAAACCATCATCCAAAGCTGTAATATCTACACACTACCATATACACAGCCCAAGCATCATCCAAAGCTTTATTATCTACACACTAACACATACACAGCCCAAGCATAATCCCCAGCTGTAATATCTACGCAGTATCACATACACAGCCCAACCATCGAACAAAGCTCTAAAATCTACACACTACCACATACACAGCCCAACCATCAACCAAAGCTCTAATATATACACACTACCACATACACAGCCCAACCATCATCCAAAACTCTACTATCTACACACTACCACATACACAGACAAACCATCAACCACAATTCTAATATCTACACACAGCCACATACACAGCCCAACCATCACCAAAGCTCTAATATCTACACACTACCAAATACACAGCCCAACCATCAAAGCTCTAATATCTACACACTACTACGATAAACACAGCCCAACCATAACCAAAACTCTCATATCTACACACTACCACATACACAGACCAACCATCATCCATACCTCTAATATTTACACATTACCACATACACAGCCCAACCATCATCTATAGCTCTAATATCTACACACTACCACATACACAGACCAACCATCATCCATAGCTCTAATATCTACACACTACCACATACACAGCCCAACCATCATCCAAAGCTCTAATATCTACACACTACCACATACACAGCCCAACCATCAACCAAAACTCTAATATCTACACACTATCATATACACAGCCCAACCATCAACCAAAGCTCTAATATCTACACACTACCACATACACAGCCCTACCATCACCAAAGCTCTAATATCTACACGCTACCAAATACACCGACCAAGCATCATCCAAAGCTGTAATATCTCCACACTATCATATACACAACCCAACCATCACTCAAAGCTCTAATATCTACACACTACCACATACACAGCCCAACCATCGACCAAAGCTTGAATATCTACACACTACCTCATACACAGCCCAACCATCATTCATCGCTCTAATATCTACACACTACAACAGACACAGCCCAACCATCGACCAAAGCTCGAATATCTACACACTATCACATACACAGCCCAACCATAATCTGAAGCTCTAATATATACACACTACCACATACACAGACCAACCATCAACCACAACTCTAATATCTACACACAGCCACATACACAGCCCAACCATAATCCGAAGCTCTAATATATTCACACTACCACATACACTACCCAACCATCACCAAAGCTCTAATATCTACACACTACCAAATACACAGCCCAACCATCAAAGCTCTAATATCTACACACTACTACGATAAACACAGCCCAACCATAACCAAAACTCTCATATCTACACACTACCACATACACAGACCAACCATCATCCATACCTCTAATATTTACACATTACCACATACACAGCCCAACCATCATCTATAGCTCTAATATCTACACACTACCACATACACAGACCAACCATCATCCATAGCTCTAATATCTACACACTACCACATACACAGCCCAACCATCATCCAAATCTCTAATATCTACACACTACCACATACACAGCCCAACCATCAACCAAAACTCTAATATCTACACAATACCATATACACAGCCCAACCATCAACCAAAGCTCTAATATCTACACACTACCACATACACAGACCAACCATCAACCACAACTCTAATATCTACACACTGCCACATACACAGTCAAACCATCATCCAAAGCTTTAATATCTACACACTACCATATACACAGCCCAAGCATCATCCAAAGCTTTATTATCTACACACTGACACATACACAGCCCAAGCATAATCCCCAGCTGTAATATCTACGCAGTATCACATGCACAGCCCAACCATCGAACAAAGCTCTAAAATCTACACACTACCACATACACAGCCCAACCATCATCCAAAGCTCTAATATATACACACTACCACATACACAGACCAACCATCTTCCAAAGGTCTAATAGCTACACACTACCACATACACAGCCCAACCATCATCCATAGCTCTAATATCTCCACACTACAACAGACACAGCCCAACCATCGACCAAAGCTTGAATATCTACACACTATCACATACACAGCCCAACCATAATCCGAAGCTCTAATATATACACACTACCACATACACTACCCAACCATCACCAAATCTCTAATATCTACACACTACCAAATACACAGCCCAACCATCAAAGCTCTAATATCTACACACTACTACCATAAACACAGCCCACCCATAACCAAAACTCTTATATCTACACACTACCACATACACAGACCAACCATCATCCATAGCTCTAATATCTACACATTACCACATACACAGCCCAACCATCATCTATATCTTTAATATCTACACACTACCACATACACAGACCAACCATCATCCATAGCTCTAATATCTACACACTACCACATACACAGCCCAACCATTATCAAAGCTCTAATATCTACACACTACTACCACATACACAGCCCAACCATCATCTAACGCTCTAATATCTACACAATACCACATACACAGACCAACCATCATCAATAGCTCTAATATCTACACACTACCAAATACACAGTCCAACCATCATCCATAGCTCTAATATCTACACACTACCACATACACAGACCAACCATCATCCAAAACTCTAATATCTACACACTATCATATACACAGCCCAACCATCAACCAAAGCTCTAATATCTACACACTACCACATACACAGCCCCACCATCACCAAAGCTCTAATATCTACACGCTACCAAATACACAGCCCAAGCATCATCCAAAGCTGTAATATCTACACACTATCATATACACAACCCAACCATCACTCAAAGCTCTAATATCTACACACTACCACATACACAGCCCAACCATCGACCAAAGCTCGAATATCTACACACTATCATATACTCAGCCCCACCATCCTCCAAAGCTTTAATATCTACACACTACCACATACACAGCCCAACCATCGTTCAATGCTCTAATATCTACACACTACCACATACACAGCCCAACCATCATCCAAAACTCTAATATCTACACACTACTACCACATACACAGCCCAACCATCATCCAAAGCTCTAATATCTACACACTACCACATACACAGACCAACCATCATCCATAGCTCTAATATCTACACACTACCACATACACAACACAACCATCATCCAAAGCAGTAGTATCTACACAATACAACATACACAGCCCAAGCATCCACCAAAGCTCTAATATCTACACACTACAACAGACACAGCCCAACCATCATCCATAGCTCTAATATCTACACACTACCACATACACAGACCAACCATCATCCATAGCTCTAATATCTACACACTACCACATACACAGCCAAACCAAAGCTCTAATATCTACACACTACCAAATACACAGGCCAACCATCATCCATAGCGCTAATATCTACACACTACCACATACACATACCAGCCATCATCAAAGCTCTTATATCTACACACTACTACCACATACACAGCCCAACCATAACTAAAGCTCTAATATCTACACACTACGATCTACACAGCGCAACCATGAATTGCAAAGCTCTAATATCTACATACTACTACCACATACACAGACCAACCATCTTCCAAAGGTCTAATAGCTACACACTACCTCATACACATCCCAACCATCATCCATAGCTCTAATATCTACACACTACAACAGACACAGCCCAACCATTGACCAAAGCTCGAATATCTACACACTATCACATACACAGCCCAACCATAATCTGAAGCTCTAATATATACACACTACCACATACACTACCCAACCATCACCAAAGCTCTAATATCTACACACTACCACATACACAGCCCAACCATCAAAGCTCTAATATCTACACACTACTACCATAAACACAGCCCAACCATAACCAAAACTCTCATATCTACACACTACCACATACACAGACCAACCATCATCCATACCTCTAATATCTACACATAAACCACATACACAGCCCAACCATCATCTATAGCTCTAATATCTACACACTACCACATACAAAGACCAACCGTCATCCATAGCTCTAATATCTACACACTACCACATACACAGCCCAACCATCATCCAAAGATCTAATATCTACACACTACCACATGCACAGCCCAACCATCAACCAAAGCTCTAATATATACACACTACCACATACACAGCCCAACCATCATCCAAAACTCTAATATCTACACACTACCACATACACAGACCAACCATCAACCACAACTCTAATATCTACACACTGCCACATACACAGTCAAACCATCATCCAAAGCTGTAATATCTACACACTACCATATACACAGCCCAAGCATCATCCAAAGCTTTATTATCTACACACTAACACATACACAGCCCAAGCATAATCCCCAGCTGTAATATCTACGCAGTATAACATACACAGCCCAACCATCATCCAAAACTCTAATATCTACACATTACCACATACACAGACCAACCATCAACCACAACTCTAATATCTACACACTGCGACATACACAGCCCAACCATAATCCGAAGCTCTAATATATACACACTACCACATACACAGCCCAACCATCATCCAAAACTCTAATATCTACACACTACCACATACACAGACCAACCATCAACCACAACTCTAATATCTACACACTGCCACATACACAGTCAAACCATCATCCAAAGCTGTAATATCTACACACTACCATATACACAGCCCAAGCATCATCTAAAGCTTTATTATCTACACACTAACACATACACAGCCCAAGCATAATCCCCAGCTGTAATATCTAAGCAGTATCACATACACAGCCCAACCATCGAACAAAGCTCTAAAATCAACACACTACCACATACACAGCCCAACCATCAACCAAAGCTCTAATATATACACACTACCACATACACAGCCCAACCATAATCCGAAGCTCTAATATATACACACTACCACATACACTACCCAACCATCACCAAAGCTCTAATATCTACACACTACCAAATACACAGCCCAACCATCAAAGCTCTAATATCTACACACTACTACGATAAACACAGCCCAACCATAACCAAAACTCTCATATCTACACACTACCACATACACAGACCAACCATCATCCATAGCTCTAATATTTACACATTACCACATACACAGCCCAACCATCATCTATAGCTCTAATATCTACACACTACCACATACACAGACCAACCATCATCCATAGCTCTAATATCTACACACTACCACATACACAGCCCAACCATCATCCAAAGCTCTAATATCTACACACTACCACATACACAGCCCAACCATCAACCAAAGCTCTAATATATACACACTACCACATACACAGCCCCACCATCATCCAAAACTCTAATATCTACACACTACCACATACACAGACCAACCATCAACCACAACTCTAATATCTACACACTGCCACATACACAGTCAAACCATCTTCCAAAGCTGTAATATCTACTCACTACCATATACACAGCCCAAGCATCATCCAAAGCTTTATTATCTACACACTAACACATACACAGCCCAAGCATAATCCCCAGCTGTAATATCTACGCAGTATCACATGCACAGCCCAACCATCGAACAAAGCTCTAAAATCTACACACTACCACATACACAGCCCAACCATCAACCAAAGCTCTAATATCTACACACTACTACCACATACACAGTCCAACCATCTTCCAAAGGTCTAATAGCTACACACTACCACATACACAGCTCAACAATCATCCATAGCTCTAATATCTACACACTACAACAGACACAGCCCAACCATCGACCAAAGCTTGAATATCTACACACTACCACATACACAGCCCAACCATAATACGAAGCTCTAATATATACACACTACCACATACACTACCCAACCATCACCAAAGCTCTAATATCTACACACTACCAAATACACAGCCCAACCATCAAAGCTCTAATATCTACACACTACTACCATAAACACAGCCCAACCATAACCAAAACTCTTATATCTACACACTACCACATACACAGACCAACCATCATCCATAGCTCTAATATCTACACATTACCACATACACAGCCCAACCATCATCTATAGCTTTAATATCTACACACTACCACATATACAGACCAACCATCATCCATAGCTCTAATATCTACACACTACCACATACACAGCCCAACCATTATCAAAGCTCTAATATCTACACACTACTACCACATACACAGCCCAACCATCATCTAAAGCTCTAATATCTACACAATACCACATACACAGACCAACCATCATCCATAGCTCAAATATCTACACACTACCAAATACACAGTCCAACCATCATCCATAGCTCTAATATCTACACACTACCACATACACAGACCAACCATCATCCAAAACTCTAATATCTACACACTATCATATACACAGCCCAACCATCAACCAAAGCTCTAATATCTACATACTACCACATACACAGCCCCACCATCACCAAAGCTCTAATATCTACACGCTACCAAATACACAGCCCAAGCATCATCCAAAGCTGTAATATCTACACACTACCACATACACAGCCCAACCATCATCCAAACCTCTAATATCTACCATATACACAGCCCAACCATCATCCATAGCTATAATATCTACACACTACTACCACGTACACAGCCCAACCATCACCCAAAGCTCTAATATCTACACACTACCACATACACAGACCAACCATCATCCAAAGCTCTAATATCTACACACTACCACATACACAGCCCAACCATCATCCTTAGCTCTAATATCTACACACTACTACCACGTACAGAGCCCAACCATCACCCAAAGCTCTAATATCTACACACTACCACATACACAGACCAACCATTACCCAAAGCTCTAATATCTACACACTACCACATACACAGCGCAACCATCATACATAGCTCTATTATCTACACACTACCACATACACAGCCCAACCATCATCCATAGCTCTAATATCTACACACTACCACATACACAGCCCAACCATCATCCATAGCTCTAATATCTACACACTACCACATACACAGCCAAACCATCATCCAAAGCTCTAATATCTACACACTACTACCCCATACACAGACCAACCATCATCCAAAGCTCTAATATCTACACACTACCACATACACAGACCAACCATTATCAAAGCTCTTTTATCTACACACTACTACCACATACACAGCCCAACCATCATCCAAAACTCTAATATCTACACACTATCATCTACACAGCCCAACCATCAACCAAAGCTCTAATATCTACACACTACCAAATACACAGACCAACCATCATCCATAGCTCTAATATCTACACACTACCACATACACAGCCCAACCATCATCCATAGCTCTAATATCTACACACTACTACCCCATACACAGCCCAACCATCATCCATAGCTCTAATATCTACACACTACCAAATACACAGCCCAACCATCATCCATAGCTCTAATATCTACACACTACCACATACACAGCCCAACCATTATCAAAGCTCTAATATCTACACACTACTACCACATACACAGCCCAACCATCATCCAAAACTCTAATATCTACACACTATCATATACACAGCTCAACCATCAACCAAAGCTCTAATATCTACACACTACCACATAGAAAGCCCTACCATCACCAAAGCTCTAATATCTACACGCTATCAAATACACCGACCAAGCATCATCCAAAGCTGTAATATCTCCACACTATCATATACACAACCCAACCATCACTCAAAGCTCTAATATCTACACACTACCACATACACAGCCCAACCATTGACCAAAGCTTGAATATCTACACACTACCACATACACAGCCCAACCATCGTTCAATACTCTAATATCTACACACTTCCACATACACAGCCCAACCATCACCCAAAGCTCTAATATCTACACACTACTACCACATACACAGCCCAACCGTCACCCAAAGCTCTAATATCTACACACTACCACATACACAGACCAACCATCATCCATAGCTCTAATATCTACACACTACCACATACACAACACAACCATCATCCAAAGCTGTAGTATCTACACACTACCACATATACAGCCCAAGCATCCACCAAAGCTCTAATATCTACAAACTACCACATACACAGCCCAACAATCATCCATAGCTCTAATATCTACACACTACCACATACACAGACCAAACCATCATCCATAGCTCTGATATCTACACATTACCACATACACAGCCCAACCATCATCCATAGCTCTAATATCTACACACTACCACATACACAGACCAACCATCATCCATAGCTCTAATATCTACACACTACAACAGACACAGCCCAACCATCATCCATAGCTCTAATATCTACACACCACCACATACACAGACCAACCATCATCCATAGCTCTAATATCTACACACTACCACATACACAGCCAAACCAAAGCTCTAATATCTACACACTACCAAATACACAGACCAACCATCATCCGTAGCTCTAATATCTACACACTACCACATACACAGACCAAACCATCATCCATAGCTCTAATATCTACACATTACCACATACACAGCCCAACCATCATCCATAGTTCTAATATCTACACACTATCACATACACAGCCCAACCATAATCCGAAGCTCTAATATATACACACTACCACATACACTACCCAACCATCACCAAAGCTCTAATATCTACACACTACCACATACACAGCCCAACCATCAAAGCTCTAATATCTACACACTACTACCATAAACACAGCCCGACCATAACCAAAACTCTCATATCTACACACTACCACATACACAGACCAACCATCATCCATAGCTCTAATATCTACACATTACCACATACACAGCCCAACCATCATCTATAGCTCTAATATCTACACACTACCACATACACAGACCAACCATCATCCATAGCTCTAATATCTACACACTACCACATACACAGCCCAACCATCATCCAAAGCTCTAATATCTACACACTACCACATACACAGACCAACCATCATCCAAAGCTCTAATATCTACACACTACCAGATACACAGCCCAACCATCATCCTTAGCTCTAATATCTACACACTACTACCACGTACAGATCCCAACCATCACCCAAAGCTCTAATATCTACACACTACCACATACACAGACCAACCATTACCCAAATCTCTAATATCTACACACTACCACATACACAGCGCAACCATCATACATAGCTCTATTATCTACACACTACCACATACACAGCCCAACCATCATCCATAGCTCTAATATCTACACACTACCACATACACAGCCCAACCATCATCCATAGCTCTAATATCTACACACTACCACATACACAGCCAAACCATCATCCAAAGCTCTAATATCTACACACTACTACCCCATACACAGACCAACCATCATCCAAAGCTCTAATATCTACACACTACCACATACACAGACCAACCATTATCAAAGCTCTTATATCTACACACTACTACCACATACACAGCCCAACCATCATCCAAAACTCTAATATCTACACACTATCATCTACACAGCCCAACCATCAACCAAAGCTCTAATATCTACACACTACCAAATACACAGACCAACCATCATCCATAGCTCTAATATCTACACACTACCACATACACAGCCCAACCATCATCCATAGCTCTAATATCTACACACTACTACCCCATACACAGCCCAACCATCATCCATAGCTCTAATATCTACACACTACCAAATACACAGCCCAACCATCATCCATAGCTCTAATATCTACACACTACCACATACACAGCCCAACCATTATCTAAGCTCTAATATCTACACACTACTACCACATACACAGCCCAACCATCATCCAAAACTCTAATATCTACACACTATCATATACACAGCCCAACCATCAACCAAAGCTCTAATATCTACACACTACCACATACACAGCCCTACCATCACCAAAGCTCTAATATCTACACGCTACCAAATACACCGACCAAGCATCATCCAAAGCTGTAATATCTCCACACTATCATATACACAACCCAACCATCACTCAAAGCTCTAATATCTACACACTACCACATACACAGCCCAACCATCGACCAAAGCTTGAATATCTACACACTACCACATACACAGCCCAACCATCGTTCAATGCTCTAATATCTACACACTTCCACATACACAGCCCAACCATCACCCAAAGCTCTAATATCTACACACTACTACCACATACACAGCCCAACCGTCACCTAAAGCTCTAATATCTACACACTACCACATACACAGACCAACCATCATCCATAGCTCTAATATCTACACACTACCACATACACAACACAACCATCATCCAAAGCTGTAGTATCTACACACTACCACATACACAGCCCAAGCATCCACCAAAGCTCTAATATCTACAAACTACCACATACACAGCCCAACAATCATCCATAGCTCTAATATCTACACACTACCACATACACAGACCAAACCATCATCCATAGCTCTAATATCTACACATTACCACATACACAGCCCAACCATCATCCATAGCTCTAATATCTACACACTACCACATACACAGACCAACCATCATCCATAGCTCTAATATCTACACACTACAACAGACACAGCCCAACCATCATCCATAGCTCTAATATCTACACACTACCACATACACAGACCAACCATCATCCATAGCTCTAATATCTACACACTACCACATACACAGCCAAACCAAAGCTCTAATATCTACACACTACCAAATACACAGACCAACCATCATCCGTAGCTCTAATATCTACACACTACCACATACACAGCCCAAGCATCCACCAAAGCTCTAATATCTACAAACTACCACATACACAGCCCAACAATCATCCATAGCTTTAATATCTACACACTACCACATACACAGACCAAACCATCATCCATAGCTCTAATATCTACACATTACCAAATACACAGCCCAACCATCATCCATAGCTCTAATATCTACACACTATCACATACACAGCCCAACCATAATCCGAAGCTCTAATATATACACACTACCACATACACTACCCAACCATCACCAAAGCTCTAATATCTACACACTACCACATACACAGCCCAACCATCAAAGCTCTAATATCTACACACTACTACCATAAACACAGCCCAACCATAACCAAAACTCTCATATCTACACACTACCACATACACAGACCAACCATCATCCATAGCTCTAATATCTACACATTACCACATACACAGCCCAACCATCATCTATAGCTCTAATATCTACACACTACCACATACACAGACCAGCCATCATCCATAGCTCTAATATCTACACACTACCACATACACAGCCCAACCATCATCCAAAGCTCTAATATCTACACACTACCACATACACAGCCCAAACATCATCCAAAACTCTAATATCTACACACTACCACATACACAGACCAACCATCAACCACAACTCTAATATCTACACACTGCCACATACACAGTCAAACCATCTTCCAAAGCTGTAATATCTACTCACTACCATATACACAGCCCAAGCATCATCCAAAGCTTTATTATCTACACACTAACACATACACAGCCCAAGCATAATCCCCAGCTGTAATATCTACGCAGTATCACATGCACAGCCCAACCATCGAACAAAGCTCTAAAATCTACACACTACCACATACACAGCCCAACCATCAACCAAAGCTCTAATATCTACACACTACTACCACATACACAGTCCAACCATCTTCCAAAGGTCTAATAGCTACACACTACCACATACACAGCTCAACAATCATCCATAGCTCTAATATCTACACACTACAACAGACACAGCCCAACCATCGACCAAAGCTTGAATATCTACACACTACCACATACACAGCCCAACCATAATCCGAAGCTCTAATATCTACACACTACCAAATACACAGCCCAACCATCAAAGCTCTAATATCTACACACTACTACCATAAACACAGCCCAACCATAACCAAAACTCTTATATCTACACACTACCACATACACAGACCAACCATCATCCATAGCTCTAATATCTACACATTACCACATACACAGCCCAACCATCATCTATAGCTTTAATATCTACACACTACCACATACACAGACCAACCATCATCCATAGCTCTAATATCTACACACTACCACATACACAGCCCAACCATTATCAAAGCTCTAATATCTACACACTACTACCACATACACAGCCCAACCATCATCTAAAGCTCTAATATCTACACAATACCACATACACAGACCAACCATCATCCATAGCTCAAATATCTACACACTACCAAATACACAGTCCAACCATCATCCATAGCTCTAATATCTACACACTACCACATACACAGACCAACCATCATCCAAAACTCTAATATCTACACACTATCATATACACAGCCCAACCATCAACCAAAGCTCTAATATCTACATACTACCACATACACAGCCCCACCATCACCAAAGCTCTAATATCTACACGCTACCAAATACACAGCCCAAGCATCATCCAAAGCTGTAATATCTACACACTACCACATACACAGCCCAACCATCATCCAAACCTCTAATATCTACCATATACACAGCCCAACCATCATCCATAGCTATAATATCTACACACTACTACCACGTACACAGCCCAACCATCACCCAAAGCTCTAATATCTACACACTACCACATACACAGACCAACCATCATCCAAAGCTCTAATATCTACACACTACCACATACACAGCCCAACCATCATCCTTAGCTCTAATATCTACACACTACTACCACGTACAGAGCCCAACCATCACCCAAAGCTCTAATATCTACACACTACCACATACACAGACCAACCATTACCCAAAGCTCTAATATCTACACACTACCACATACACAGCGCAACCATCATACATAGCTCTATTATCTACACACTACCACATACACAGCCCAACCATCATCCATAGCTCTAATATCTACACACTACCACATACACAGCCCAACCATCATCCATAGCTCTAATATCTACACACTACCACATACACAGCCAAACCATCATCCAAAGCTCTAATATCTACACACTACTACCCCATACACAGACCAACCATCATCCAAAGCTCTAATATCTACACACTACCACATACACAGACCAACCATTATCAAAGCTCTTTTATCTACACACTACTACCACATACACAGCCCAACCATCATCCAAAACTCTAATATCTACACACTATCATCTACACAGCCCAACCATCAACCAAAGCTCTAATATCTACACACTACCAAATACACAGACCAACCATCATCCATAGCTCTAATATCTACACACTACCACATACACAGCCCAACCATCATCCATAGCTCTAATATCTACACACTACTACCCCATACACAGCCCAACCATCATCCATAGCTCTAATATCTACACACTACCAAATACACAGCCCAACCATCATCCATAGCTCTAATATCTACACACTACCACATACACAGCCCAACCATTATCAAAGCTCTAATATCTACACACTACTACCACATACACAGCCCAACCATCATCCAAAACTCTAATATCTACACACTATCATATACACAGCTCAACCATCAACCAAAGCTCTAATATCTACACACTACCACATAGAAAGCCCTACCATCACCAAAGCTCTAATATCTACACGCTATCAAATACACCGACCAAGCATCATCCAAAGCTGTAATATCTCCACACTATCATATACACAACCCAACCATCACTCAAAGCTCTAATATCTACACACTACCACATACACAGCCCAACCATTGACCAAAGCTTGAATATCTACACACTACCACATACACAGCCCAACCATCGTTCAATACTCTAATATCTACACACTTCCACATACACAGCCCAACCATCACCCAAAGCTCTAATATCTACACACTACTACCACATACACAGCCCAACCGTCACCCAAAGCTCTAATATCTACACACTACCACATACACAGACCAACCATCATCCATAGCTCTAATATCTACACACTACCACATACACAACACAACCATCATCCAAAGCTGTAGTATCTACACACTACCACATATACAGCCCAAGCATCCACCAAAGCTCTAATATCTACAAACTACCACATACACAGCCCAACAATCATCCATAGCTCTAATATCTACACACTACCACATACACAGACCAAACCATCATCCATAGCTCTGATATCTACACATTACCACATACACAGCCCAACCATCATCCATAGCTCTAATATCTACACACTACCACATACACAGACCAACCATCATCCATAGCTCTAATATCTACACACTACAACAGACACAGCCCAACCATCATCCATAGCTCTAATATCTACACACCACCACATACACAGACCAACCATCATCCATAGCTCTAATATCTACACACTACCACATACACAGCCAAACCAAAGCTCTAATATCTACACACTACCAAATACACAGACCAACCATCATCCGTAGCTCTAATATCTACACACTACCACATACACAGACCAAACCATCATCCATAGCTCTAATATCTACACATTACCACATACACAGCCCAACCATCATCCATAGTTCTAATATCTACACACTATCACATACACAGCCCAACCATAATCCGAAGCTCTAATATATACACACTACCACATACACTACCCAACCATCACCAAAGCTCTAATATCTACACACTACCACATACACAGCCCAACCATCAAAGCTCTAATATCTACACACTACTACCATAAACACAGCCCGACCATAACCAAAACTCTCATATCTACACACTACCACATACACAGACCAACCATCATCCATAGCTCTAATATCTACACATTACCACATACACAGCCCAACCATCATCTATAGCTCTAATATCTACACACTACCACATACACAGACCAACCATCATCCATAGCTCTAATATCTACACACTACCACATACACAGCCCAACCATCATCCAAAGCTCTAATATCTACACACTACCACATACACAGACCAACCATCATCCAAAGCTCTAATATCTACACACTACCAGATACACAGCCCAACCATCATCCTTAGCTCTAATATCTACACACTACTACCACGTACAGATCCCAACCATCACCCAAAGCTCTAATATCTACACACTACCACATACACAGACCAACCATTACCCAAATCTCTAATATCTACACACTACCACATACACAGCGCAACCATCATACATAGCTCTATTATCTACACACTACCACATACACAGCCCAACCATCATCCATAGCTCTAATATCTACACACTACCACATACACAGCCCAACCATCATCCATAGCTCTAATATCTACACACTACCACATACACAGCCAAACCATCATCCAAAGCTCTAATATCTACACACTACTACCCCATACACAGACCAACCATCATCCAAAGCTCTAATATCTACACACTACCACATACACAGACCAACCATTATCAAAGCTCTTATATCTACACACTACTACCACATACACAGCCCAACCATCATCCAAAACTCTAATATCTACACACTATCATCTACACAGCCCAACCATCAACCAAAGCTCTAATATCTACACACTACCAAATACACAGACCAACCATCATCCATAGCTCTAATATCTACACACTACCACATACACAGCCCAACCATCATCCATAGCTCTAATATCTACACACTACTACCCCATACACAGCCCAACCATCATCCATAGCTCTAATATCTACACACTACCAAATACACAGCCCAACCATCATCCATAGCTCTAATATCTACACACTACCACATACACAGCCCAACCATTATCTAAGCTCTAATATCTACACACTACTACCACATACACAGCCCAACCATCATCCAAAACTCTAATATCTACACACTATCATATACACAGCCCAACCATCAACCAAAGCTCTAATATCTACACACTACCACATACACAGCCCTACCATCACCAAAGCTCTAATATCTACACGCTACCAAATACACCGACCAAGCATCATCCAAAGCTGTAATATCTCCACACTATCATATACACAACCCAACCATCACTCAAAGCTCTAATATCTACACACTACCACATACACAGCCCAACCATCGACCAAAGCTTGAATATCTACACACTACCACATACACAGCCCAACCATCGTTCAATGCTCTAATATCTACACACTTCCACATACACAGCCCAACCATCACCCAAAGCTCTAATATCTACACACTACTACCACATACACAGCCCAACCGTCACCTAAAGCTCTAATATCTACACACTACCACATACACAGACCAACCATCATCCATAGCTCTAATATCTACACACTACCACATACACAACACAACCATCATCCAAAGCTGTAGTATCTACACACTACCACATACACAGCCCAAGCATCCACCAAAGCTCTAATATCTACAAACTACCACATACACAGCCCAACAATCATCCATAGCTCTAATATCTACACACTACCACATACACAGACCAAACCATCATCCATAGCTCTAATATCTACACATTACCACATACACAGCCCAACCATCATCCATAGCTCTAATATCTACACACTACCACATACACAGACCAACCATCATCCATAGCTCTAATATCTACACACTACAACAGACACAGCCCAACCATCATCCATAGCTCTAATATCTACACACTACCACATACACAGACCAACCATCATCCATAGCTCTAATATCTACACACTACCACATACACAGCCAAACCAAAGCTCTAATATCTACACACTACCAAATACACAGACCAACCATCATCCGTAGCTCTAATATCTACACACTACCACATACACAGCCCAAGCATCCACCAAAGCTCTAATATCTACAAACTACCACATACACAGCCCAACAATCATCCATAGCTTTAATATCTACACACTACCACATACACAGACCAAACCATCATCCATAGCTCTAATATCTACACATTACCAAATACACAGCCCAACCATCATCCATAGCTCTAATATCTACACACTATCACATACACAGCCCAACCATAATCCGAAGCTCTAATATATACACACTACCACATACACTACCCAACCATCACCAAAGCTCTAATATCTACACACTACCACATACACAGCCCAACCATCAAAGCTCTAATATCTACACACTACTACCATAAACACAGCCCAACCATAACCAAAACTCTCATATCTACACACTACCACATACACAGACCAACCATCATCCATAGCTCTAATATCTACACATTACCACATACACAGCCCAACCATCATCTATAGCTCTAATATCTACACACTACCACATACACAGACCAGCCATCATCCATAGCTCTAATATCTACACACTACCACATACACAGCCCAACCATCATCCAAAGCTCTAATATCTACACACTACCACATACACAGCCCAAACATCATCCAAAACTCTAATATCTACACACTACCACATACACAGACCAACCATCAACCACAACTCTAATATCTACACACAGCCACATACACAGTCAAACCATCATCCAAAGCTGTAATATCTACACACTACCATATACACAGCCCAAGCATCATCCAAAGCTTTATTATCTACACACTAACACATACACAGCCCAAGCATAATCCCCAGCTGTAATATCTATGCAGTATCACATACACAGCCCAACCATCGAACAAAGCTCTAAAATCTACACACTACCACATACACAGCCCAACCATCAACCAAAGCTCTAATATATACACACTACCACATACACAGCCCAACCATCATCCAAAACTCTAATATCTACACACTACCACATACACAGACAAACCATCAACCACAACTCTAATATCTACACACAGCCACATACACAGCCCAACCATAATCCGAAGCTCTAATATATACACACTACCACATACACTACCCAACCATCACCAAAGCTCTAATATCTACACACTACCAAATACACAGCCCAACCATCAAAGCTCTAATATCTACACACTACTACGATAAACACAGCCCAACCATAACCAAAACTCTCATATCTACACACTACCACATACACAGACCAACCATCATCCATACCTCTAATATTTACACATTACCACATACACAGCCCAACCATCATCTATAGCTCTAATATCTACACACTAAGACATACACAGACCAACCATCATCCATAGCTCTAATATCTACACACTACCACATACACAGCCCAACCATCAGCCAAAGCTCTAATATCTACACACTACCACATACACAGCCCAACCATCAACCAAAACTCTAATATCTACACACTATCATATACACAGCCCAACCATCAACCAAAGCTCTAATATCTACACACTACCACATACACAGCCCTACCATCACCAAAGCTCTAATATCTACACGCTACCAAATACACCGACCAAGCATCATCCAAAGCTGTAATATCTCCACACTATCATATACACAACCCAACCATCACTCAAAGCTCTAATATCTACACACTACCACATACACAGCCCAACCATCGACCAAAGCTTGAATATCTACACACTACCTCATACACAGCCCAACCATCATTCATAGCTCTAATATCTACACACTACAACAGACACAGCCCAACCATCGACCAAAGCTCGAATATCTACACACTATCACATACACAGCCCAACCATAATCTGAAGCTCTAATATATACACACTACCACATACACAGACCAACCATCAACCACAACTCTAATATCTACACACAGCCACATACACAGCCCAACCATAATCCGAAGCTCTAATATATTCACACTACCACATACACTACCCAACCATCACCAAAGCTCTAATATCTACACACTACCAAATACACAGCCCAACCATCAAAGCTCTAATATCTACACACTACTACGATAAACACAGCCCAACCATAACCAAAACTCTCATATCTACACACTACCACATACACAGACCAACCATCATCCATACCTCTAATATTTACACATTACCACATACACAGCCCAACCATCATCTATAGCTCTAATATCTACACACTACCACATACACAGACCAACCATCATCCATAGCTCTAATATCTACACACTACCACATACACAGCCCAACCATCATCCAAATCTCTAATATCTACACACTACCACATACACAGCCCAACCATCAACCAAAACTCTAATATCTACACACTACCATATACACAGCCCAACCATCAACCAAAGCTCTAATATCTACACACTACCACATACACAGACCAACCATCAACCACAACTCTAATATCTACACACTGCCACATACACAGTCAAACCAGCATCCAAAGCTTTAATATCTACACACTACCATATACACAGCCCAAGCATCATCCAAAGCTTTATTATCTACACACTGACACATACACAGCCCAAGCATAATCCCCAGCTGTAATATCTACGCAGTATCACATGCACAGCCCAACCATCGAACAAAGCTCTAAAATCTACACACTACCACATACACAGCCCAACCATCAACCAAAGCTCTAATATATACACACTACCACATACACAGACCAACCATCTTCCAAAGGTCTAATAGCTACACACTACCACATACACAGCCCAACCATCATCCATAGCTCTAATATCTCCACACTACAACAGACACAGCCCAACCATCGACCAAAGCTTGAATATCTACACACTATCACATACACAGCCCAACCATAATCCGAAGCTCTAATATATACACACTACCACATACACTACCCAACCATCACCAAATCTCTAATATCTACACACTACCAAATACACAGCCCAACCATCAAAGCTCTAATATCTACACACTACTACCATAAACACAGCCCACCCATAACCAAAACTCTTATATCTACACACTACCACATACACAGACCATCCATCATCCATAGCTCTAATATCTACACATTACCACATACACAGCCCAACCATCATCTATATCTTTAATATCTACACACTACCACATACACAGACCAACCATCATCCATAGCTCTAATATCTACACACTACCACATACACAGCCCAACCATTATCAAAGCTCTAATATCTACACACTACTACCACATACACAGCCCAACCATCATCTAAAGCTCTAATATCTACACAATACCACATTCACAGACCAACCATCATCCATAGCTCTAATATCTACACACTACCAAATACACAGTCCAACCATCATCCATAGCTCTAATATCTACACACTACCACATACACAGACCAACCATCATCCAAAACTCTAATATCTACACACTATCATATACACAGCCCAACCATCAACCAAAGCTCTAATATCTACACACTACCACATACACAGCCCCACCATCACCAAAGCTCTAATATCTACACGCTACCAAATACACAGCCCAAGCATCATCCAAAGCTGTAATATCTACACACTATCATATACACAACCCAACCATCACTCAAAGCTCTAATATCTACACACTACCACATACACAGCCCAACCATCGACCAAAGCTCGAATATCTACACACTATCATATACTCAGCCCCACCATCCTCCAAAGCTTTAATATCTACACACTACCACATACACAGCCCAACCATCGTTCAATGCTCTAATATCTACACACTACCACATACACAGCCCAACCATCATCCAAAACTCTAATATCTACACACTTCCACATACACAGCCCAACCATCACCCAAAGCTCTAATATCTACACACTACTACCACATACACAGCCCAACCATCACCCAAAGCTCTAATATCTACACACTACCACATACACAGACCAACCATCATCCATAGCTCTAATATCTACACACTACCACATACACAACACAACCATCATCCAAAGCTGTAGTATCTACACACTACCACATACACAGCCCAAGCATCCACCAAAGCTCTAATATCTACACACTACCACATACACAGCCCAACCATCATCCATAGCTCTAATATCTACACACTACCACATACACAGACCAACCATCATCCATAGCTCTAATATCTACACATTACCACATACACAGCCCAGCCATCATCCATAGCTCTAATATCTACACACTACCACATACACAGACCAACCATCATCCATAGCTCTAAAATCTACACACTACCACATACTCAGCCCAACCATCATCCAAATCTCTAATATATACACACTACCACATACACAGCCCAACCATCATCAAAGCTCTTATTTCTACACACTACCACATACACAGCCCAACCATAACTAAAGCTCTAATATCTACACACTACGATCTACACAGCGCAACCATGAATTGCAAAGCTCTAATATCTACATACTACTACCACATACAGAGACCAACCATCTTCCAAAGGTCTAATAGCTACACACTACAACAGACACAGCCCAACCATCATCCATAGCTCTAATATCTACACACTACAACAGACACAGCCCAACCATCGACCAAAGCTTGAATATCTACACACTATCACATACACAGCCCAACCATAATCCGAAGCTCTAATATATACACACTACCACATACACTACCCAACCATCACCAAAGCTCTAATATCTACACACTACCACATACACAGACCAACCATCATCCATACCTCTAATATTTACACATTACCACATACACAGCCCAACCATCATCTATAGCTCTAATATCTACACACTACCACATACACAGACCAACCATCATCCATAGCTCTAATATCTACACACTACCACATACACAGCCCAACCATCATCCAAATCTCTAATATCTACACACTACCACATACACAGCCCAACCATCAACCAAAACTCTAATATCTACACACTACCATATACACAGCCCAACCATCAACCAAAGCTCTAATATCTACACACTACCACATACACAGACCAACCATCAACCACAACTCTAATATCTACACACTGCCACATACACAGTCAAACCAGCATCCAAAGCTTTAATATCTACACACTACCATATACACAGCCCAAGCATCATCCAAAGCTTTATTATCTACACACTGACACATACACAGCCCAAGCATAATCCCCAGCTGTAATATCTACGCAGTATCACATGCACAGCCCAACCATCGAACAAAGCTCTAAAATCTACACACTACCACATACACAGCCCAACCATCAACCAAAGCTCTAATATATACACACTACCACATACACAGACCAACCATCTTCCAAAGGTCTAATAGCTACACACTACCACATACACAGCCCAACCATCATCCATAGCTCTAATATCTCCACACTACAACAGACACAGCCCAACCATCGACCAAAGCTTGAATATCTACACACTATCACATACACAGCCCAACCATAATCCGAAGCTCTAATATATACACACTACCACATACACTACCCAACCATCACCAAATCTCTAATATCTACACACTACCAAATACACAGCCCAACCATCAAAGCTCTAATATCTACACACTACTACCATAAACACAGCCCACCCATAACCAAAACTCTTATATCTACACACTACCACATACACAGACCATCCATCATCCATAGCTCTAATATCTACACATTACCACATACACAGCCCAACCATCATCTATATCTTTAATATCTACACACTACCACATACACAGACCAACCATCATCCATAGCTCTAATATCTACACACTACCACATACACAGCCCAACCATTATCAAAGCTCTAATATCTACACACTACTACCACATACACAGCCCAACCATCATCTAAAGCTCTAATATCTACACAATACCACATACACAGACCAACCATCATCCATAGCTCTAATATCTACACACTACCAAATACACAGTCCAACCATCATCCATAGCTCTAATATCTACACACTACCACATACACAGACCAACCATCATCCAAAACTCTAATATCTACACACTATCATATACACAGCCCAACCATCAACCAAAGCTCTAATATCTACACACTACCACATACACAGCCCCACCATCACCAAAGCTCTAATATCTACACGCTACCAAATACACAGCCCAAGCATCATCCAAAGCTGTAATATCTACACACTATCATATACACAACCCAACCATCACTCAAAGCTCTAATATCTACACACTACCACATACACAGCCCAACCATCGACCAAAGCTCGAATATCTACACACTATCATATACTCAGCCCCACCATCCTCCAAAGCTTTAATATCTACACACTACCACATACACAGCCCAACCATCGTTCAATGCTCTAATATCTACACACTACCACATACACAGCCCAACCATCATCCAAAACTCTAATATCTACACACTTCCACATACACAGCCCAACCATCACCCAAAGCTCTAATATCTACACACTACTACCACATACACAGCCCAACCATCACCCAAAGCTCTAATATCTACACACTACCACATACACAGACCAACCATCATCCATAGCTCTAATATCTACACACTACCACATACACAACACAACCATCATCCAAAGCTGTAGTATCTACACACTACCACATACACAGCCCAAGCATCCACCAAAGCTCTAATATCTACACACTACCACATACACAGCCCAACCATCATCCATAGCTCTAATATCTACACACTACCACATACACAGACCAACCATCATCCATAGCTCTAATATCTACACATTACCACATACACAGCCCAGCCATCATCCATAGCTCTAATATCTACACACTACCACATACACAGACCAACCATCATCCATAGCTCTAAAATCTACACACTACCACATACTCAGCCCAACCATCATCCAAATCTCTAATATATACACACTACCACATACACAGCCCAACCATCATCAAAGCTCTTATTTCTACACACTACCACATACACAGCCCAACCATAACTAAAGCTCTAATATCTACACACTACGATCTACACAGCGCAACCATGAATTGCAAAGCTCTAATATCTACATACTACTACCACATACAGAGACCAACCATCTTCCAAAGGTCTAATAGCTACACACTACAACAGACACAGCCCAACCATCATCCATAGCTCTAATATCTACACACTACAACAGACACAGCCCAACCATCGACCAAAGCTTGAATATCTACACACTATCACATACACAGCCCAACCATAATCCGAAGCTCTAATATATACACACTACCACATACACTACCCAACCATCACCAAAGCTCTAATATCTACACACTACCAAATACACAGCCCAACCATCAAAGCTCTAATATCTACACACTACTACCATAAACACAGCCCAACCATAACCAAAACTCTCATATCTACACACTACCACATACACAGACCAACCATCATCCATAGCTCTAATATCTACACATTACCACATACACAGCCCAACCATCATCTATAGCTCTAATATCTACACACTACCACATACACAGACCAACCATCATCCATAGCTCTAATATCTACACACTACCACATACGCTGCCCAACCATCATCCAAAGCTCTAATATCTACACACTACCACATACACAGCCCAACCATCATCCAAAACTCTAATATCTACACACTACCACATACACAGACCAACCATCAACCAAAACTCTAATATCTACACACTGCCACATAGACAGACCAACCATCATCCAAAGCTGTAATATCTACACACTACCATATACACAGCCCAAGCATCATCCAAAGCTTTATTATCTACACACTAACACATACACAGCCCAAGCATAATCCCCAGCTGCAATATCTACGCAGTATCACATACACAGACCAACCATCGAACAAAGCTCTAAAATCTACACACTACCACATACACAGCCCAACCATCAACCAAAGCTCTAATATATACACACTACCACATACACAGCCCAACCATCATCCAAAACTCTAATATCTACACACTTCCACATACACATCCCAACCATCAACCGAAGCTCTAATATATACACACTACCACATACAGAGCCCAACCATCATCCAAAACTCTAATATCTACACACTACCACATACACAGACGAACCATCAACCAAATCTCTAATATCTACACACTATCATATACACAACACAACCATCATCCAAAGCTGTAATATCTACACACTACCATATACACAGCCCAAGCATCATCCAAAGCTTTATTATCTACACACTAACACATACAGTACACATCCTAAGCATCATCCAAAGCTGTAATATCTACGCAGTATCACATACACAGCCCAACCTTCGAACAAAGCTCTAAAATCTACACACTACCACATACACAGCCCAACCATCATCAAAGCTCTAATATCTACACACTACTACCATATACACAGCCCAACCATCGTTCAAAGCTCTAATATCTACACATTACCACATACACAGCCCAATCATCATCCAAAGCTCTAATATCTACACACTAACATATACACAGCCCCACCATCCCCCAAACCTTTAATATCTACACACTACCACATACACAGCCCAAGCATCATCCAAAGCTGTAATATCAACACACTATCATATACACAGCCCCTCCATCAGTCAATGCTCTAATGTCTACACACTACCACATACAGAGCCCAACCATCATCCAAAACTCTAATATCTACACACTACTACATACACTGCCCAACCATCACCCAATGCTCTAATATCTACACACTACCACATACACAGCCCAAGCATCATCAAAGCTCTAATATCTACACACTACCACATGCACAGCCCAACCATCACCCAAAGCTCTAATATCTACACACTACCACATACACAGCCCAACCGTCATCAAAGCTCTAATATCTACACACTACCACATACACAGCCCAACCGTTATCCAAATCTCTAATATATACACACTACCACATACACAGCCCAACCATCACCAAAGCTCTAATATCTACACACTACCACATACACAGCTCAACCGTTATCCAATTCTCTAATATATACACACTACCACATACACAGCCCAACCAGTACCAAATACACAGCCCAACCATCAACAGCTCTAATATCTACACACTACCACATACACAGCCAAACCATCTACCAAAGCTCTAATATCTACACACTACCACATACACAGCCCAACCACTACCACATACACAGCCGAACCATCAACCAAAGCTCTAATATCTACACACTACCACATACACAGCCGAACCATCAACCAAAGCTCTAATATCTACACACTATCATATACACAACACAACCATCACCCAAAGCTCTAATATCTACACACTACCACATACACAGCCCAACTATTTAATTATAACACCCAAACAGCCCAAATATCAACCAAACAGTATATATAGCACAACCATTAACCAAATCAATAACATCTACACAGAATGTAGGTGGCTTGCTGGATGCCGACGGTCTTAATATCAGTATTCCGACCGTCGGTATCCCGAATGTAAGTATCAGGGTGCAGGGGGAGGGTAGCATCAGCTAGCGGGGTGAGGCTGAGGCCCTAGGGAGAGGGTTTGGGTTAGGCATCGGGGAGGGATGGTTAGTATTAGGGTGTGGGTAGGGGGAGGTTAGGTTTAGGCACTAAGGGGGAGGTTAGGCTTAGGCACCGGGGAGGGGGTGTTAGTTTTAGGGTGCGGGGAGGGGGAGGTTAGGTTTCGGCACTAAGTGGAAGGTTAGGCTTAGGCACCGGGGAGGGGGTGTTAGGTTTAGGGTGTGGGGAGGGGGAGGTTAGGTTTAGGCTCTAGGGGGGGGAGGGTTAGGCACCGGGAAGGGTGGGTTAGGGTAGGGGTTAGGCTTAGAAAGTTACTTACCATTGACTGCTATGGGTGTCGGAATTCTGGCTTTCGGTATATCATACCCAACCCCATCTACACAGCACAATCATCAACCCAAAGCAAACTTGCCAACTTTATAAATTTAATTCTAAGTGGGGGTTTCGGGCAGGTGAAGCGGTCATGGGGCCATGAATCCTGTCACGTCTGACCCTGCACTTTGCTGTGCAATGCCCTGATTTGTGCCACAAATCAAATAATCAAGCCCCATAATCATTCACTATTCCAGGAAAGTATAAGCATGACAGCACAACCATCAATCAAATCACTATCATCTACACAACCATGATACTATCATCTACACAACCATGGCACTATCATCTACACAACCATGGCACTATCATCTACACAACCATGGCACTATCATCTACACAACCATGACACTATCATCTACACAACCATGACATTATCATCTACACACCCATGACACGATCATCTACACACCCATGACACGATCATCTACACACCCATGACACATCATGACTGCAAAACCAGCAAATGAAAATACCATACCTCTCCACCATCTTTGGCAGCACAACTCGTGTCATCTAGATAAAACAAAAAATCACATTGCAACAATACTGTAATAGTGACTGAATACTGTACAGAAACAGACTCATACCTTCCTTCTGTCTGTGTCACCCTGCCGGGGGAGGGACAGACTCATAGCTCCCTTCTGTCTGTGTCACCCTGCAGGGGGAGGGACAGGCTCATAGCTCCCTTCTGTCTGTGTCACCCTGCAGGGGGAGGGACAGGCTCATAGCCCCCTTCTGTCTGTGTCACCCTGCAGGGGGAGGGACAGGCTCATAGCTCCCTTCTGTCTGTGTCACCCTGCAGGGGGAGGGACAGGCTCATAGCTCCCTTCTGTCTGTGTCACCCTGCAGGGGGAGGGACAGGTACATAGCTCCCTTCTGTCTGTGTCACCCTGCAGGGGGAGGGACAGGTACATAGCTCCCTTCTGTCTGTGTCACACTGCAGGGGGAGGGACAGGCTCATAGCTCCCTTCTGTCTATGTCACTGTGTCACCCTGCCGGGGGAGGGACGGGCTCATAGCTCCCTTCTATCTGTGTCACCCTGCAGGGGGAGGGACAGGCTCATATCCCCCTTCTGTCTATGTCACCCTGTCGGGGGAGGGACAGGCCCATAGCTCCCTTCTGTCTGTGTCACCCTGAAGGGGGAGGGTCAGAATAATATTCCATGCTATGCATCAGGTGAAAAGAAATTTGGCCACTTACCTGCACCATTGACAGTACATTGCAGTTAATGATATCCATTATTTGCTAAGAGGAATAGAAAACAGTACAAATGTCATTGTGTTGTCTGCAGATCACTGGATGCAATATACCATAAAGTGCCTGTGTGCTTGCTCAGATTGTTTCATTTCAAACCGAAATAATGAACTTCTATGAGCAAAACAGAGAAAATTCCAAACATGCACTTTCCAAACGCCGACAGCAGCGTTTAGGTGCCCGCAGCGCTCAGTGATAACCCGCTCCTTCTGAAATCCGTTACATATCGGTTTTAAGGGCTCATTAGAAGCAGAGACAGTTAGAAGTGCTGTCAAAATAACTTTCGACCATGTGCCGGTGGCGATGAGCATGTGTTCATGTGCAGCTGCTGCTTGTGCTCTTTAAGTACATTCGGGTCATTTCGGGACAGTGATACAGATGGAAACAACTTGTTTTTAACCTGTAGTAATTTCATCTCCCAAAACAGAAAGGCATCTGTCTTGTCACAGTCCCAGCACCATCTGGCTGATGTCCGACAAAGCAAACCATTAGGTCCAGCGGGTAAAATAAGTATTGAACACATCAACATTTTTCTCAGTAAATATATGTGTAATGGGGCTATTGTAATGATATTTTCACCAAATGTCAGCAACAACCCATGCAATCCACACATGCAAAGAAATCAAATCATAGATGTAAAGTTATGTGTAATAATGTGAAATGACACATGGAACACATGAAGAAAGGGAGGTGCAAAAAGGCATCGAAAGCCAAGACACCAGCTGAAATCTATCAGTAATTAGAAAGCAATCCTGCCCCTTTGTCAGTACAAATTAATAAGTTGGTTCAGTCCCAATTGATGGCCTATAAAAAGGTGTCTCATTACCAAGGTGTCACACAAGAAACATCTCATGATGGGTTAAAGCAAAGAGCTCTCTCAACACCTTCGCAACCTTATTGTTGCAAAACATACTGATGGCATTGGTTACAGAAGGATTTCAAAACTTCTAAATGTTCCAGTGAGCACTGTTGGAGCCATAATCTGGAAGTGGAAAGAACATAATTTCACCATAAACCGGCCATGATCAGGTGCTCCTCGCAAGATTTCTGACAGGGGAGTGAAAAGAATAATCAGAAGAGTTGTCCAAGAGCCATGGACCACTTGTGGAGAGCTTCAGAAAGACCTGGAATTAGCAGGTACAATTGTTTCAAAGAAAACAATAAGTAATGCACTCAACCGCCATGACCTGTATGCACGCTCAGCACGCAAGACTCCATTGCTGAAGAAAAAGCATGTTGAAGCTCGTTTAAAGTTTGCTGCACAATATTAGACAAGCCTGTGAAATACTTGGAGAATATAAGGGCCTGATTTAGACCCGCCCGAGAGCGCATAGCGCTCGCAAGCGGGTCGATGGTGGGCCAGTGCACAAGCGCGGCGTGAGCAATACGTGTGCGCAAGCCCCGTTGCGAGTGAGAAATCACTTGCTCCAGGGTTCGCAACAAAACGGGGCGGCTGTCAATGTTGATCGACAGCTCGCCCCGTTTTGTAGGCGGGGAGGGGGGGTGGCTGAACAAACGGAGGCGTTCCTGAAGGAACGCCTGCCGTTTGTGGGTGGCCCTACTGACATCACGAGTGATGTCAGTAGTGGACTTCCTGCTCTATTAGAGCAGGGAGTCCACTTGGGCTTACGAGACCTGAGACCCTACCACAGGGTCTCCTCGCAAGCCCGATGGTCGCGATAATTGTGACCGTCTCCTTCCCGTTCGCACTAGCTGTGTGGAAAAAAAAAATCCTCCCCACCCTGATTCAGAGCGTGCGCTCGCAAATAGCGAGTGCCTCTGAATCAGGCCCATAGTCTGGTCAGATGTGACCAAAATGTAACTCTTTGGATGCCATAATACACACCATGTTTGGAGGAGAAATGGCACTGCACATCACCCCAAAAACACCATACCAACAGTGAAGTTTGTAGGTGGGAACATCATGGTGTGGAGCTGTTTTTCAGGATTCTTGAATCCAATTGAAAATCTATGGGAAGAACCAAAGATCAGAGGGCCTGATTCAGAGCCAGACACTATTTGCGGCCGCTCGTTCACAAAAAGGGGCTGGCTATTTAAATTAAGCGCTCGCTCTTTGCGGTCTGTTGACGCCTCTATGTCTGAACGAGCGAACGAAACATGCGCTCACTATTTTGGAAAAAACGCCCCCTGGCCGCTCGCATCATACGTCATCTCCGCTATTTATTAGATTAATCAAGTACATTGAAAGGCGTATGAACTTCTCGCAGTGCTTGTGGTAGCATTTTCCTACCGCAATCAGTTCAGGCTAAAAGACAACCAAGTGACGTGGTCGATGACGCTGCTTTGTTAATTATGCACACCCTTAAAACGCCCGTTTTGACCGTTTGGCACGCCTGCGTTCGGATCTCCACTCCCTGTTTTCAAGCACCTTCCCCTGTTACCACCCACAAACGCCTCATCCTGTCACTCAAATTAGCAGGCATTCGCTATTTTGCGAGCACACAATTTTCGATCGCACTGACTGGTTCGCGCATGCGTACTAAAACCCATACGCATGCGCAGATGTGCGAACATCGCTCGGAGTGAACGAGCGGCCGCTTACGAGCGGCTCTGAATCAGGCCCAGAGGCCCAGAGTTCATAGAAGAGGCCACGGAACCTTCGAGATTTGAAGATTGTATGGAAGAATGGGCCAAAATCACACCTGAGCAATGCATGCGACTAGTTTCTCCATACAGGAGGCGTCTTGAAGCCGTCATTACCCTCAAAGGCTTTTGTACGAAGTATTAAATAGATTTCAGTAAGCGTGTTCAATACTTTTTCCCTGGGTCATGACTCATTTCACATTATTATTATTAACTTAATTTATGGACATCTATGGTTTGATTTCTTTGCATGTGTGGATCGCATGGGTTGTTACTGACATTTGGTGATAATTTCATTACAATAGCCCCAATACAAATACATTTACTGAGAAAAATGTTGATGTGTTCAATACTTATTTTACCCGCTGTATAAAAGGATTGTGTTGGAACCTGTACTACCACAATCCTTCTTCAGTTGTCTTCCCCATGAGGACGCTCTCGCTGGAGTAACCCTCTAAAGAGGTGTCTGGCTGGGCAGGGGAGTAGCCAGAACTTTATGGGCCCCATAGCAGCATTTTGAAGGGGCCTCTGCCACATTGCTTCTAGAAAGACACCTTTCTGCATAGCAGTTGTTCACTTTATGCCCTATAGTAGTGCCCTAGTTAATTATATGCCCCATAGTTGTGCCTTAGTTCTTTTATGCCCCAATGTAATGCACTCATTCATTGTATGCAATACAATAGTGCCCTGGTTCATTGCATGCACCATAGTTGTGCCCTTGTTCACATTATACCACACATTGCCCAAAGTTCATATTATGCCACATTGTAGTGCCCCCAGCTCACCATACTGAATGCTACATTGCCTTGATAGCAGTACATATTATACTACATGTTCCATCCAGGTCAACTTATTACACAGATTGTCCCCAGTACATATTATGCCACATTGTCGTGCCCCCAGTTTGTAATATGCCACATTGCAGTGCCCCCAGTTAATTTTAAGCGACACTATAGTATCTACAGTTTATATCAGACTTGCCTACCTTTAGGCTGTCCCTTCCGGGAGGGGACAGCCTGGACGACACTCTGTACACAGCAGGTGGGCGGAGCGGGGGGCGTGGCAGCTCAACACATCATCGTGGCCCCGCCCCCCGCTGTGCAGAGCCCATAATACAGGCACTGTACTGCGGGGGGCGGGGCTTCGATTACACGATTTAATGCGAATCGCGTCATCTGATCCCCTGGGCTGCATACTAAGTGGCCGGCAACGGGGGGTGCGGGACGGCTGCGGCTGGTTCCAGGAGACTTGCCTTGTCTTCCAGGTGGTCAGGAGCGGCGCCCGATTTTCGGGAGGCTCCCGATCAAATCGGGAGGGTAGGCAAGTATGGTTTATATTATGCCACACTCCAGTGCCCCCGGTTCATACTGTGCCATTACAGTGCCGCCAGTATATTATAATATGCACTACACACCTCTTTTACCTTTTATAATGTCTATTACACACACCATTAGCTGAAAATGGAATGTCTCTACATTAGGCAGCCTTATCCTACATAAAAGTCTGGTAAGGGATTTTATCCCATTTACCTCTTATCTTCACCTTGTTTGCCAATGGCGACACTTCACGTGCTCCATCCCTATTGGCAGCTTTTTAATCTTATACAACTTCACGTCTGCAGGGCCTTCAGATAAGATTGTAGCTTATTGTAAGTACAAAGGCGAGAGGAGGGGGCAGTAACCAACCAACTCCTGCATCCTAATGCAGAAAATTCCCTTTATAGTGGATATTTTCTTAATTACAGCACACTGTCCATTTCAGGGACATTTCTAATCTTTGAGTTCAGCCCCCACCCCCCAGCTCACTTCACAAAGGCTGTACTCGGGGCCAGACTGACCCACAGGGGAGCAGGGGAAATCCCCAGCGGGTCCCCACTGCGTGGAATCCTCTCTTCCCTTATGCATCTGGTTTCAGATTTTGCACTGTAATAATATATTGTTACTCTACTAGTGGGTGAGTTACTGGCAGAGTGGGACCATGGACTGGTGACTGATATGGGTCCCTACTGCTGCATTCCCTACAGTGGGTCCTTCTTGCCCCAGTCCAACACTGGAGAAGCCTGCTCTAGGACAGTGCCATGCTCACTGGTTAGCTCAGCTGTACCTGTGATGGTGACACAGGAGTGTGGGAGATGCATCATCTTAGTGTGGAGCTTTACTGAGAGGTAGAGACGGACCGCCAATTACTATGAGCACAAATGAGTCCCTCTTTCAGGCTGAGCAAAGGGACAAACCCAATTTCTTAGCAGGCAATTCCAGGACTTGGTAAACAATGACCTGGGTCTGGGGCCTCTTAAGCCTCTGGTTCCCATAGCAACGATACCAGCTTCACCCACTATAGTTCCGCTCATGCGTCTGGATCTAAGGCAGGATCCGAGGAGGTGGTCTACTCTCTCGAGCGTTAAGAATTGATCACCAAAAATTAGGCAGTCTCCTGTACACTCCGGGAGAGAAGGACACTACGTGCAACAAGCTCTCCAATGGCTCAGTACTTCCAACTAGGGATGTGCAGGCTCAGTTCTACTCGGTTCCGTTCGTTTTTTTTTACCGAATCTTATTGGGTATCAGCTGCCACGAGTTTTGGATAGCCAATAAGATTCGGTAAAAAAAAACGAACGGAACCGAGTAGAACCGAGCCTGCACATTCCTGCTTCCAACATCATCTAATTTGTACTCCTCAAACTCACAAAGCCCCCAGCCTCTCCTCCCGCCAAACTTATGTTACTCGGTGGTCCTTCCTGCCCTCTCTGTTACTGGTCCTCACTCCTAATAATAATAATAATAATTAATGCAAATATATCCTAATTCACTATAAAATACTTGAATCATAAATCTTAAATTAAAATCTTGACTTTATCTCAACAATAATAAGTCCCACTAATCGGCACTCACCTTATTTATGTCAGGTACATTAAGAAATTGACAATATTTACCATGGTAAACCATCCCAACATTATTTACTGCAACAAGAGAAAACCACACAGTTGTTATAATATACAGTACAATGTACATGTAATATCAGGAGCATAGAAACAAGAGATATCCATACTATACATGTCACATATAGAGACCCAGCACTGTCTGATCCTGTCCTGATAATAACCAGCCAAGATATCTCTGTATATTATATCATCACACTTGCCTACCCTCCCAATTTTAGCAGGAGGCTCCCGATTTTTAATGAAGCCTCCCGCTCCCCCGCAAAGTATACATCAACTCCCGGATTTTATTATTAGTTTTTTTAACTTCGGAGCGCGCATGTGTGAGTCCTGGCATGCCGGGGGCGGGGCCTGCTAGACAGCAGTGAGATCGTCGGGATCGGTAAACAGCGGCGCTGCGGTGCTCTGATCAGAGGTGCCGGTGTGCACAGTTCAGCAGCAGCGGTGGCCTTTTCTCCTGCCACGGTGGCCTGGCTTAACATAAGTAGAAGTATTATTAAAGGGAAGTGAATAGTGGCTAGTGGTGGTGGTGAGTGCCATAGGCATTAACTGCACTCCGAAAGGGCCCTCACTGACAGCCATCCATTTAATCATGGATGGCTGTTAGTGAGTGCCCGTTTAGAGTGCAGTTAATGCCTAGACACACCCCTTGCTCGCGGCGCATTCTACTCCCATCTGCAATCTCCCTGAAAGTGTTTTTCAAAAGTAGGCAACTATGTATTATATATAGGGCCCTATTTTTATAACGTTATTTGTACTAAAATAAAGTGAAAAAGGCTGTTTTGTGTTTTCACACCCTTTTCACCTTATTTTAGTATTACCTATAGTTATTACAGGGCAATTGGAGTAGAATTCGTAAAATTCTACTCCAAGCCTTATTATCACTTATTTTTAGTAATCAGATCGCATTTCCCATAACTGTAATGGGAAATGTGATCCGACCATAGTTACTAAAAATACATTGTGAAAAAATACTGGGGAAAGCCCTGTGATAATAACACCACCTGGAGGTGGCGTTATCCAGGGTCTCCCCGGTTACCGGACTCCTGCTCTGCTCTAACGGGCAGAGCCTGGAGCCGGCCCCAGTGATCAGCTGTGTGGTCTAAACAGACCACAAGCTGATCTCTGCTAAACAGACCACACGCTGATACACTGCAAAGAAAAGAAAAAAAAAATAGTCCAGGGACCAGTGATCGGGGCTCCGGGTGATGTCCTCCCTCCGGTCAGCTGGTCTCCAATGGTGCACTGAGACCCGGTCGTTACTTGACCAGGTCCCAGTGCAGTATGGGATGTCAGCTGACCAGAGCCACGGAGGACATCACCGGAGCACCGATGACTGCAGGTAAGTGTAATTAATCAAGGGGGTCACAGGGAGGGGTCTGTGATCGCAGGGGCGGGGCTTAGCGACGGTCGGTTGGTGCATGCGTCGGCACTTGTCACGGTATTTTTTGCGAAAATACCGTGATAAGTGTGCGGAGGGGATTCGCAGGAACAGAACTTTATCGCAAGCTCTGTCCCTGCAAGGGATTTGTAGTAAATTGCCTGAATTCGCAATGCGAATTTAGTCGGTAATATCACACTACATTCTGCATTACAAATACGGATTGTAGTAAATAGAGCCTAAAGAGACCCAGTACTGTCTGATCCTGTCCTGATAATAATAACCAGTCAGGAAATCTCTGTATATTATATATAGAGACCCAGCACTGTCTGATCCTGTCCTGATAATAATAACCAGTCAGGAGATCTCTGTATATTATATATAGAGACCCAGCACTGTCTGATCCTGTCCTGATAATAATAACCAGTCAGGAAATCTCTGTATATTATATATAGAGACCCAGCACTGTCTGATCCTATCCTGATAATAATAACCAGTCAGGAAATCTCTGTAGATTATACATAGAGACCCAGCACTGTCTGATCCTGTCCTGATAATAATAACCAGTCAGGAAATCTCTGTATATTATATATAGAGACGCAGCACTGTCTGATCCTGTCCTGATAATAATAACCAGTCAGGAAATCTCTGTATATTATATATAGAGACCCAGCGCTGTCTGATCCTGTCCTGATAATAACCAGTCAGGAGATCTCTGTATATTATATATAGACCCAGCACTGTCTGATCCTGTCCTGATAATAACAAGTCAGGAGATCTCTGTATAATATATATATATATATATATATATATATATATATCTATCATAGTTGCCTACCTTTAATACTCTCTTCCCGGGAGAAGCCCCGGTAAGAGAAGCAGCAGGGGTCCGACGGGGGCAGGGCTTGATGATTCGCGTCATTAAGCCCCGCCCCCTCGTGGTAAAATTGCCGCGATTGGGTACAATTTACATAGTGGGCGGGGCCAAATGCTGTGATCATGCAGAACCACGGCTTAAGCCCCCCCCTTCACGGAGACCCGATATCGCCTCGGGTATTCTCCTCATTCTGCCCACTTCACTAGGAAGTGGGCAGAATGCGGGAGAAATGCCTACCCTTCCGGGGGTGCGGGGGGTTACCCGAAAAATCGTGAGCCTCCCGCGAAAACCGGGAGGGTAGGCATGTATGATTATATATATATATATATATATATATATATATATATAGATAGATAGATAGATAGATAGAGAGAGAGAGAAAGACCCAGCACTGTGTGATATTGATAATAATAACCAGTCAGGAGATCTCTGTATATTATATATAGAGATCCAGCACTGTCTGAACCTGTCCTGATAATAATAGCCAGTCAGGAGAACTCTGTACATTATATATAGAGACCCAGCACTGACTGATCCTGTCCTGATGATAATAACCAGTCAGGAGATCACTGTATATTATATATAGAGACCCAGCACTGTCTGATCCTGTCATGATAATAATAACCAGTCAGGAGATCTCTGTATATTATATATAGAGACCCAGCACTGTCAGATCCTGTCCTGATAATAATAACCAGTCAGGAGATCTCTGTATATTATATATAGAGACCCAGCACTGTCAGATCCTGTCCTGATAATAATAACCAGTCAGGAGATCTCTGTATATTATATATAGAGACCCAGCGCTGTCTGATCCTATCCTGATAATAATAACAACCAGTCAGGAGATCTCTGTATATTATATATAGAGACCCAGCGCTGTCTGATCCTGTCCTGATAATAATAACCAGTCAGGAGATCTCTCTGTATATTATATATAGAGACCCAGCACTGTCTGATCCTGTCCTGATGATAATAACCAGTCAGGAGATCACTGTATATTATATATAGAGACCCAGCACTGTCTGATCCTGTCCTGATGATAATAACCAGTCAGGAGATCACTGTATATTATATATAGAGACCCAGCACTGTCTGATCCTGTCCTGATAATAATAACCAGTCAGGAGATCCCTGTATATTATATCAGCACTGTCTGATCCTGCATCATCTGATATTTAGAATATTCTGTCACCACAAGGAAGACTGGTATTACCAAGAATCCCAATGTCCAAGTCCTTCAAACTCTCCTCAACAATGGAGTAAATTTCAGGTCCTCCTGTGAAATCCACCTGGATTATCCTGGTCTTACATCCAGCTCGTTTCTCTGTGGAGTTAAGATGTGATTTTCTATAAGATTGTTCAATTAATATTATGTAAATGATCTCTTTTATTGGACAGTTTTGAAGCGCTCTATTGAACGATTCCTATTATGCATTGGTGAAAGAGTGAACTGTTTGAATTGTTTTTGTTCATTTGAAAATCTTAATAAAAACAGAATACATTAAAAAAAGATGTGAGATGGATATTTGTCAGCCAGTCACAAAATCTGTGTAATTCCTAAATGTCCCGAATTAAAGGGATGATATGGCAAGCCTAATATATATATATTATATATATATATATATTATATATATATATATATATGTATAGCTAGAGAGATATTATAGTGTAGAAACCTCTGCCTGTATCTAAGTGTGTAACAGAAACAGCTATCATAAATGTGTCTATCTAGAACTACAGCAGAGGGCGTCACGCGGGTACTCTTCCTAATCTCTCACCTATCCCTTCTGCAACTTTTTGAAGCTTTTGAAGATTCCGGCTGATGAGGACGATGTCAAATCCCCTCTGGGCCAACTGTGATAAAGGAACATTATGTGTTAGAGAGACACGATAGCCAGACAGACAAACAGACATATAGACAAACTAATATATACTGACCTGCTCCGCATAGGCCTTTCCTATCCCGTCTGTCGCACCGGTTACCACTGTGTAGGGTATGAAAAGATCGTTGTTATACACAGCATGTTGGGTTCTGCTGTGCTGCTATGAAAAGCTGTAGTCTTATCTGTTTGTTGGTGTGGAGCGTTGGATGGAGATGTTGGTGTGCAGCGTTGGATGGGGATGTTGGTGTGGAGCGTTGGATGGGGATGTTGGTGTGGAGCGTTGGATGGGGATGTTGGTGTGGGGCATTGGTTGGATGGGGATGTTGGTGTGGAGCATTGGATGGGGTTATTGGTGTGGAGCGTTGGATGGGGTTGTTGGTGTGGAGCGTTGGATGGGGTTGTTGGTGTGGAGCGTTGCATGGGGTTGTTGGTGTGGAGCGTTGGATGGGGTTGTTGGTGTGGAGCGTTGGATGGGGATGTTGGTGTGGAGCGTTGGATGGGATTGGTGTGTTGCGTTGGATGGGGTTGGTGTGGAGCATTGGTTGGAGTTGTTGGTTTGGATCATTGGATGGGGTTGTTGGTGTGGAGCATTGGATGGGGTTGTTGGTTTGGAGTGTTGGATGGGCATGTTGGTATGGAGCGTTAAATGGGGTAGGTGTGGAGCATTGGATGGGGATGTTGGTGTGGAGCATTGAATGGAGTTGCTGTGGAGCGTTGGATGAGAATGTTGAGGTTGAGCGTTGGATGGGGTTGGTGTGGAGCATTGGTTGGATGGGGATGTTTGTGTGGGGCAATGGATGGGGATGTTGCTGTGGAGTGTTGGATGGGGTTGGTGTGGAGCATTGGTTGGATGGGGATGTTGGTGTGGAGCGTTGGATGGGGTTGTTGGTGTGGAGTGTTGGATGGGGATGTTGGTGTGGAGCATTGGATAGGAATGTTGGTGTGGAGCATTGGATGGGGATGTTGGTGTGGAGCATTAAATGGGGTTGGTGTGGAGCGTTGGATGGGGATGTTGGTGTGGATCATTGAATGTGGTTGGTGTGGAGCGTTAGATGGGGATGTTGAGGTGGAGCGTTGGATGGAGTTGTTGGTGTGGACAATGCTGTATGGGGATGTTGTGTGGAGTCACGTTGTGTTGGTCTTATGGTCAGATATCTTTTTACCTTGGTGGAGGCCTAATGTTGTTGGTGTAAGATCTGTTGCTCTAGCCTGAAAGTGGAGTATTTCAGCAGAAAACTTTCCCACGCAGGCTTTTTGTCAGTCAGTGGTAGTTAATAATTATTAGAATAATGATTATATGCATTTTGATGAGAAATACAATAGTCTATTAATAGAAAAAATTCTGTGGAGGTGGTTGAGCAATACTTGGTTGGCCTAAAGAGACTTCTCTGGAATGGTTACACATTAACTCACTGATTGGCCCGGCCGCTCTCTGCAGTTGTGCTCACAGATGAGACATAGGTGGCTGTGAGTCAGGTTTGGTGACACTCTCTGGTGCGGACAATATTGACATTAACCTGACAAGGCTCCGATACTGTGTGGGGACCACAACAGTGATAAATGAAGGCTGCTCCATGGTATGAAGAGACCTACACTTCAGATACTGTAACCTCATGGTCCACGGCTCCTATCACACTTATGTAAGATCACTGGAAGGAAGTATGCACCCCAGATGCAAGACTTAGCACCTGCCGAAAGTGGGGGCACAAACAAGCTTGGCCTTTTGCTGACAGAAGTGTAACAAAACATTACCTCCATGAGCAGGATCTATGCTCCACCAATAGCCATTGTATATGATTTTTGGTGGGGTCAGCCGCTCGATACTTACCTCTTTTAGAGTGCAGTAATTGCTACAGTGCTTGGCTATACAATGAGGTACATTTATTTCTAGCAGTTATTTGTCTAAGTGATGTTTGCATGCACAGAGCTCACGGGTGTGCCCAGCTGGTAAATAAGGCGGCCTCCGGTTAAAGCCAAATGAATTAAACATTAACCCAATATCCTCACTTTTATTGGCAGCAGTGGAATTGCCTAATCCTTGGCTGGCACCCAGGTGAAGCTTTAGGGGACTGTATATGAGAAAGTGTCTACAGCTCAGCAAGCACCTGGTACACTGACTGACACCAGATTGCAACAGCAGCGGCCGAGCTAGTTCTTGGTTCCAAAGTGGACGCTCCCCTGGAAGCAGGCACTGAAATCCATGCAGAAACACAGCAGTACCACCACAGGATTAGGGAGAGGCAGCGCCAGGATTTGTGCCAGTTCAGGGGCGTGGGTTTTGACCCGGTGGCCTGATTTTAGTTGTAGGACTGGAGGCGCCCTAGTGATGTAGGTGACAGGATGAAGAGGAAATGAACGAACATTGTAGGAAATGGGCCGAGTCAGGATAAGTAAGGAATGGAACATTAAATAACTGTAGCTACACTGCTGGCAGCACTTGGCCCAGATAGAACCATATACTGTATTATTTGTGTGTTGTCCGTTTCCCCTTGTGGCACTATGGACACTTTGTGGCATCATATATAAAAAAAATGATACAAATATTAGTAATAATAATAATAATAATATTAATAATAACAGAATGCCATGCAAGGTAGCCCCAATACAGCCTAACAGCAAGCATTCAGTAGTCATCCAATATTCAGAAAATCCATATTTCTGATAATAAAAAATCCACAATATCACAGATCTCTTCCCACTCCCGCCCATGCTGCTCCCTACCTCTGGAACTCTCTCCCTATCAGACTCTCCATCTCTCTTCAAAGCTCCAAACTGGTTTTCAAGACCCACTACTTCATCAAAGCCATCCAGCTCTCATCCTTACCTCCTGCTCTATGCTGCTCGCTTGCTGCCTCTCCCCTCTGTGTCTCTCCGATCTGTCGGACTCCTCCCCTTTAGACTGTAAGCTCTCATGAGCAGGGCCCTCTACCCTCATGTGCATCGCCTTCCCTTACTTATACCATGACCTCCTCCCCACTGCCGGCATAGCACCCAACTCTCGGACTCCGCCGCCCTGTGGCTTATTTGAGTATTATGACCACTGATGCAGCAATGTTTATAAACCTTGTCCATGTCCTGCAATGTACTATATTGTAAGTCACTTTCTTCTTGTTTTATTCATACTGTTTCTGTACTCTGTAAGGTGCTGCAGAGCCCTTGTGGGACCACATAAATGAAGGATAATAATAATATTGAAAATATGGACTGGTTGTGTCCAGGGTTACACAGTTTCATGCTAGCATAAAGTTGTTAGCAAAAGGGATTAGTAATAAGCTCCAAGCGGCATGATCACACAGAATCTCATGCACACTTTTAAGGGGCCTATCCATTACACGACTTTATGAACGATCCGACCAAAGCCAGGAGGTTTTGGTCGCATTGTTCAGAAAGTCGTCTAATGGATAGCCGGCAAAGATCAGCGATGCGCGTGCACGCTGGGTCCTTGACGACCCAGACTATCTACGAAACATGCTGGTCAACCTGACGACGATAGTCAGGTTCCACATGTTGCCAGATAGGAGGTCGGGATCCTGCACTGAATGACATTCAGCGAACGCCGTTCAGTGTGGGCACCACACCCGGCGACCTGAAGGACTGAACGCTAGTCGTTCAGTTTTTCAGGTCGCGTAATGGATAGGCCCCAATAGGGACTTAGGGGGTCTATTTACTAAGCAGTGTTAGGAGACGGAGTGAAAAGTGATAAGGTGCCAGCCAATCAGCTCCTAACTGCCATCTCACAGGCTGTGTTTGAAAAATGACAGTTGGGAGCTGATTGGCTGGTACCTTATCACTTTTCACTCTGTCTCCTAACACTGCTTAGTACATAGACCCCTTAATGTAAGGCCATCTGAATAAACTCCTTTTGAAGCCGCAATCGGTGTTCATCGTTCATAAGCAGCCTCTCTAGAGTCAGCAGCAAATTCCCCTGTTATACAGAGTCTGTCTTACTTTGTGGATGTATAGTTAATAAAGGTCTCAATTGTATATTAATCCTTTATAGTAAATGACACAAAGTTACCACTGTTTTGTCCACCATGGCAAGAAGTACTGTATGGCAATTTTTCCTTTCCACATCTAAAAAGTCTCTGATTTCGGTGGTACCCAGGAAGTCCATATCTGAAGTTGATTTTTCTTTTTTTGCTATTATCAGAAAACCTGAAATAAGGATCTATAAATAATTGTAATAGATCATCCAGTTTTAATAAAGAGACAATTCTCCCATTTATCTCAGGCATTATGTGGCAGCCATAGACATATCCCCAATTTTCTTCTCGGTCCCTCTTCTGTGTCTTACTTTAGGGTCTAGGGGGTATATTTACTAAAGTCTAGGTGGAGATGTTGCCCATAGCAACCTATCAGATTCTAGCTATTATCTTCTAGAAGATGCTAGATAAATAAGTAGAGTATGATTGGTTGCTATGGGCAAAATCTCCACTTCTAAAAACCTGCACTCTAGTAAATATACCCCTTATAATGAATTCCCTACCTAAGTATCCATTCTGGGTATCCTTAATTCATAAAAGACTAATGCATGGTTTTGACTTGTTTATGAAATGTCTAATTTATACAAAAATTCCTTAGTAAGTGTAGAATCTTCCCTTTTGGATTGTTATTCTTGCAAATCTTGTGGCGACTACTGTCATAATTGAGGTACAGTAGTTGCCGGAATGCTCCCAGTGAAAATAATTATACCTGACCAAAAGTGCAGCATGCAAATAACTGATGTGCATAATTGCAATTGAAATGTTAAACAGTGTGTTTAATTAAAGTGCTGTCCCAATTCCATACAAAAGTCACATTGATACTAGTGTAAAAGACTGTGAGTGGAGGGCAGTGGTGAGATTTTAAGTGCCAATTTCAAGGCAACACCAAACTTGTTTTACCTTTCGCAGGCTATTACATTTGAGCTGTCATCTATATAATTGCCATAGAGACCCAGGTTCACCCCAAATAGGCTGTAGCATATGTAGAATAAAAAGCTATATAATTGTGTTGTCACATGACAATAAAAAAATAATAATCATGTGACACTTCCCCAGCTGAACTATCCTTTTTTGAGGAAAGATTCAACTGCTTAAATACCTGACTTATAGGGCACAGCATATGGAATTCTCAAAACATTCTAGAAATAGTTTGGCAAAACTCAGGGCAAAGTAGGTTCCCATGGCAGTTCCTAGTGCTGGTAATTCATTCTTTAAAAAAAAACTATGAATCAAAAATAAAATGATTGTGTTGGTACTTTTTTAAATAAAGATTAAACTGCTGAAATACCTGCCTTCTGGGCACAGCTTATGTAGTTCTCAAAACATTCTATTTAAGGTTTGGCAAAACTCAGGGCAAATCTGGTTCCCATGGCAGTGCCTAGTGTCTGTGACCTTTTAAATTTGGGACACAAACATGTCGGGAAGCGTCAGCTTTTTAAAGCCGCCACTTAGTAAATAAACTCCCCCCAGATGTAAAGCGTATTTCCATCCTCGCATCCATTCATTCTTTGTTTGCACTTTGCTGTAGAATGTGCAATTTGTTATAGCAGATGTACTGCTATCCTGTAAGTAGTATTTTTTTGTTTTTTATACACTGTTTGCCTGGTGCCTTTAATAAACTGTTCAAAAGGTAATAAAAAACAAGGAGGAGATTTTTATAGCTGAATCAGTGTCCTTGAGTTCTCTGTGTAATCCCTTTTACTATCAACTTTATGCTGGCAAAGGATTGTGTAACTGTGGATACAATCAACCGTCCGTACTTTGAATGTTAACCCTGTGGAAGCAAAGGGGACTGTGATATTATGGATTATTATTGGCAGAACTTTGGATAGCATGAAGATTGGATGACTTTTAAGCACCTTATTAGATTACAGTTTTAACTACTCAGGGGACTTATATAATGAATTCATTTATTTATCACATTCTAATAATGATAATGAATTAAAGTTTAATGTGGTGAGCTTTATAAGACTCTAGGGATCCATGGGCTCTATCGGGAAGCAGCAGATGTTTTTTTTATTAGTGGTATTCCTGGCATGGTGATATTTTTTTCCTGGATAACAAGTAGTATTTTTCTTTGAGTATCTGACAGTGAGAGCCCTGGAACCATTTTGGACCCTGAGCCGCTACAGGCTTGGGGAGATCAGGCAGAGTATGTCAGCTGGCTGAGATTGTTATTCTCCCGATGGCTGGAAGGAAAACCGGTGAGCACCAGGCCATGGATAAGGAATATAACAGCGCTGGAGAAATTACTAGTTAGATTTAGTTCTTGTCTGATTGATACTCTGACTTCTCAGAACAAGCAGACTGGCTGGCTGGTGAGTTTGTTGCTAACTGGCTAAAGGGGGTGAAGAGCTTCCGAACCCAAAAGTGGACCTACTCAGCATTTCAACTGGAGAGGGATCCCCGGCCTGGGCTGACAGCGGTCAGGGGTAATGTTTCAGTCAGGGGCGTAGGGAAAGCGGTGTACGGTGGAGCCACACACTGTGCCCTTTGCTGCACCACTACTGCATGACTGAGTGCGCTGGTCTCTGAAGTGATCGGAGGCTAAGGAAGCCTTCGATCGCTTCAGACGCCAGCATTCCCAGTGATGCAGTGCATGGGTGATGTCATGACGTCACACGCGTGCTGAGGAACCTGCACGGCTGCATCTGCTGGATCTAGTTAGACCCAGTCAGTGTGGCAGCTAGAACAGCCTGGATGATGGTTGCAATAGATCAGGTAAGTACAGGTGGGGGGGTGAGCACTACTTTAAGGGACAGAACTAAAGGGGATGCACTACTTTAAGGGACAGAACTATGGGGGGTGCACTACTTTAAGGGACAGAACTATGGGGGTGGCACTACTTTAACTAACAGAACTAAAGGGGATGCACTACTTTGAGGTACAGAACTATGGGGGGTGCACTACTTTAAGGGACAGAACTATGGGGGGTGCACTACTTTAAGGGACAGAACTAAAGGGGATGCACTACTTTAAAAGACAGAACTATGGGGGGTGCACTACTTTAAGGGACAGAACTATGGGGGGTGCACTACTTTAAGGGACAACTATGGGGGGTGCACTACTTTAAGGGACAACTATGGGGGGTGCACTACCTTAAGGGATAGAACTACGTGGGTGGCACCACTTTAAGGGACAGAACTATGGGGGAGCACTACTTTAAGGGACAGAACTATGGGGGTGCACTACTTTAAGGGACAGAACTATGGGGGGTGCACTACTTTAAGGGATAGAACTACGGGGGTGGCACCACTTTAAGGGACAGACCTATGGGGGAGCACTACTTTAAGGGATAGAACTATGGGGGAGCACTACTTTAAGGGACAGAACTATGGGGGTGGCACTACTTTAAGGGATAGAACTACGGGGGTGGCACCACTTTAAGGGACAGAACTATGGGGGAGCACTACTTTAAGGGATAGAACTATGGGGGAGCACTACTTTAAGGGACAGAACTATGGGGGAGCACTACTTTAAGGGATAGAACTACGGGGGTGGCACCACTTTAAGGGACAGAACTATGGGGGAGCACTACTTTAAGGGATACAACTATGGGGGAGCACTACTTTAAGGGACAGAACTATGGGGGAGCACTACTTTAAGGGACAGAACTATGGGGGTGCACTACTTTAAGGGACAGAACTATGGGTGGCACTACTTTAAGGGATAGAACTATGAGGGGGGACTACTTTAAGGGGCAGAACTATGGGGGGTGCACTACTTTAAGGGATAGAACTACGGGGGTGGCACCACATTAAGGGACAGAACTATGGGGGAGCACTACTTTAAGGGATAGAACTATGGGGGAGCACTACTTTAAGGGCCAGAACTATGGGGGTGCACTACTTTAAGGGACAGAACAATGGGGGAGCACTACTTTAAGGGATAGAACTATGGGGGTGCACTACTTTAAGGGACAGAACTATGGGGGGGCACTACTTTAAGGGATAGAACTATGGGGGGGACTACTTTAAGGGGCAGAACTATGGGGGGCACTACTTTAAGGGACAGAACTATGGGGGGGCACTACTTTAAGGGACAGAACTATGGGCGGGCACTACTTTAAGGGATAGAACTACGGGGGGGGGCACTACTTTAAGGGACAGAACTATGGGGGAGCACTACTTTAAGGGACAGAACTATGGGGGAGCACTACTTTAAGGGACAGAACTATGGGGCGGGCACCACTTTAAGGGACAGTACTACATAGGCACTACTTTAAGGGACAGAACTATGGGGGAGCACTACTTTAAGGGATAGAACTATGGGGGGGACTACTTTAAGGGGCAGAACTATGGGGGTACACTACTTTTGGGGATAGAACTACAGGGCGTACACTACTTTAAGGGATAGAACTATGGGGGAGCACTACTTTAAGGGACAGAACTAAAGGGGATGCACTACTTTAAGGGACAGAACTATGGGGGGTGCACTACTTTAAGGGACAGAACTAAAGGGGATGCACTACTTTAAAAGACAGAACTATGGGGGGTGCACTACTTTAAGGGACAGAACTATGGGGGTGCACTACTTTAAGGGATAGAACTACGGTGGTGGCACCACTTTAAGGGACAGAACTATGGGGGAGCACTACTTTAAGGGATAGAACTATGGGGGAGCACTACTTTAAGGGACAGAACTATGGGGGTGGCACTACTTTAAGGGATAGAACTACGGGGGTGGCACCACTTTAAGGGACAGAATTATGGGGGAGCACTACTTTAAGGGATAGAACTATGGGGGAGCACTACTTTAAGGGACAGAACTATGGGGGTGCACTACTTTAAGGGACAGAACTACGGGGGAGCACTACTTTAAGGGATAGAACTACGGGGGTGGCACCACTTTAAGGGACAGAACTATGGGGGAGCACTACTTTAAGGGACAGAACTATGGGGGAGCACTACTTTAAGGGACAGAACTATGGGGGTGCACTACTTTAAGGGACAGAACTATGGGGGGGCACTACTTTAAGGGATAGAACTACGGGGGTGGCACCACTTTAAGGGACAGAACTATGGGGGAGCACCACTTTAAGGGATAGAACTATGGGGGAGCACTACTTTAAGGGATAGAACTATGGGGGAGCACTACTTTAAGGGACAGAACTATGGGGGTGGCACAACTTTAAGGGATAGAACTACGGGGGTGGCACCACTTTAAGGGACAGAACTATGGGGGAGCACTACTTTAAGGGATAGAACTATGGGGGAGCACTACTTTAAGGGACAGAACTATGGGGGAGCACTACTTTAAGGGATAGAACTACGGGGGTGGCACCACTTTAAGGGACAGAACTATGGGGGAGCACCACTTTAAGGGATAGAACTATGGGGGAGCACTACTTTAAGGGACAGAACTATGGGGGAGCACTACTGTAAGGGACAGAACTATGGGGGTGCACTACTTTAAGGGACAGAACTATGGGGGGGCACTACTTTAAGGGATAGAACTATGGGGGGGACTACTTTAAGGGGCAGAACTATGAGGGGTACACTACTTTAAGGGATAGAACTATGGGGGTGGCACCACTTTAAGGGACAGAACTATGGGGGAGCACTACTTTAAGGGATAGAACTATGGGGGAGCACTACTTTAAGGGACAGAACTATGGGGGTACACTACTTTAAGGGATAGAACTATGGGGGGGACTACTTTAAGGGGCAGAACTATGGGGGGCACTACTTTAAGGGACAGAACTATGGGGGGGCACTACTTTAAGGGACAGAACTATGGGCGGGCACTACTTTAAGGGATAGAACTACGGGGGGGGGCACTACTTTAAGGGACAGAACTATGGGGGAGCACTACTTTAAGGGACAGAACTATGGGGGAGCACTACTTTAAGGGACAGAACTATGGGGCGGGCACTACTTTAAGGGACAGTACTACATAGGCACTACTTTAAGGGACAGAACTATGGGGGAGCACTACTTTAAGGGATAGAACTATGGGGGGGACTACTTTAAGGGGCAGAACTATGGGGGTACACTACTTTTGGGGATAGAACTACAGGGCGTACACTACTTTAAGGGATAGAACTATGGGGGAGCACTACTTTAAGGGACAGAACTAAAGGGGATGCACTACTTTAAGGGACAGAACTATGGGGGGTGCACTACTTTAAGGGACAGAACTATGGGGGGTGCACTACTTTAAGGGACAGAACTAAAGGGGATGCACTACTTTAAAAGACAGAACTATGGGGGGTGCACTACTTTAAGGGACAGAACTATGGGGGTGCACTACTTTAAGGGATAGAACTACGGGGGTGGCACCACTTTAAGGGACAGAACTATGGGGGAGCACTACTTTAAGGGATAGAACTATGGGGGAGCACTACTTTAAGGGACAGAACTATGGGGGTGGCACTACTTTAAGGGATAGAACTACGGGGGTGGCACCACTTTATGGGACAGAACTATGGGGGAGCACTACTTTAAGGGATAGAACTATGGGGGAGCACTACTTTAAGGGTCAGAACTATGGGGGTGCACTACTTTAAGGGACAGAACTATGGGGGAGCACTACTTTAAGGGATAGAACTACGGGGGTGGCACCACTTTAAGGGACAGAACTATGGGGGAGCACTACTTTAAGGGATAGAACTATGGGGGAGCACTACTTTAAGGGACAGAACTATGGGGGAGCACTACTTTAAGGGACAGAACTATGGGGGTGCACTACTTTAAGGGACAGAACTATGGGGGGGCACTACTTTAAGGGATAGAACTACGGGGGTGGCACCACTTTAAGGGACAGAACTATGGGGGAGCACCACTTTAAGGGATAGAACTATGGGGGAGCACTACTTTAAGGGATAGAACTATGGGGGAGCACTACTTTAAGGGACAGAACTATGGGGGTGGCACTACTTTAAGGGATAGAACTACGGGGGTGGCACCACTTTAAGGGACAGAACTATGGGGGAGCACTACTTTAAGGGATAGAACTATGGGGGAGCACTACTTTAAGGGACAGAACTATGGGGGTGCACTACTTTAAGGGACAGAACTATGGGGGAGCACTACTTTAAGGGATAGAACTATGGGGGAGCACTACTTTAAGGGACAGAACTATGGGGGTGCACTACTTTAAGGGACAGAACTACGGGGGAGCACTACTTTAAGGGATAGAACTACGGGGGTGGCACCACTTTAAGGGACAGAACTATGGGGGAGCACTACTTTAAGGGACAGAACTATGGGGGAGCACTACTTTAAGGGACAGAACTATGGGGGTGCACTACTTTAAGGGACAGAACTATGGGGGGGCACTACTTTAAGGGATAGAACTACGGGGGTGGCACCACTTTAAGGGACAGAACTATGGGGGAGCACCACTTTAAGGGATAGAACTATGGGGGAGCACTACTTTAAGGGATAGAACTATGGGGGAGCACTACTTTAAGGGACAGAACTATGGGGGTGGCACAACTTTAAGGGATAGAACTACGGGGGTGGCACCACTTTAAGGGACAGAACTATGGGGGAGCACTACTTTAAGGGATAGAACTATGGGGGAGCACTACTTTAAGGGACAGAACTATGGGGGAGCACTACTTTAAGGGATAGAACTACGGGGGTGGCACCACTTTAAGGGACAGAACTATGGGGGAGCACCACTTTAAAGGATAGAACTATGGGGGAGCACTACTTTAAGGGACAGAACTATGGGGGAGCACTACTGTAAGGGACAGAACTATGGGGGTGCACTACTTTAAGGGACAGAGCTATGGGGGGGCACTACTTTAAGGGATAGAACTATGGGGGGGACTACTTTAAGGGGCAGAACTATGAGGGGTACACTACTTTAAGGGATAGAACTATGGGGGTGGCACCACTTTAAGGGACAGAACTATGGGGGAGCACTACTTTAAGGGATAGAACTATGGGGGAGCACTACTTTAAGGGACAGAACTATGGGGGTACACTACTTTAAGGGATAGAACTATGGGGGGGACTACTTTAAGGGGCAGAACTATGGGGGGCACTACTTTAAGGGACAGAACTATGGGGGGGCACTACTTTAAGGGACAGAACTATGGGCGGGCACTACTTTAAGGGATAGAACTACGGGGGGGGGCACTACTTTAAGGGACAGAACTATGGGGGAGCACTACTTTAAGGGACAGAACTATGGGGGAGCACTACTTTAAGGGACAGAACTATGGGGCGGGCACTACTTTAAGGGACAGTACTACATAGGCACTACTTTAAGGGACAGAACTATGGGGGAGCACTACTTTAAGGGATAGAACTATGGGGGGGACTACTTTAAGGGGCAGAACTATGGGGGTACACTACTTTTGGGGATAGAACTACAGGGCGTACACTACTTTAAGGGATAGAACTATGGGGGAGCACTACTTTAAGGGACAGAACTAAAGGGGATGCACTACTTTAAGGGACAGAACTATGGGGGGTGCACTACTTTAAGGGACAGAACTATGGGGGGTGCACTACTTTAAGGGACAGAACTAAAGGGGATGCACTACTTTAAAAGACAGAACTATGGGGGGTGCACTACTTTAAGGGACAGAACTATGGGGGTGCACTACTTTAAGGGATAGAACTACGGGGGTGGCACCACTTTAAGGGACAGAACTATGGGGGAGCACTACTTTAAGGGATAGAACTATGGGGGAGCACTACTTTAAGGGACAGAACTATGGGGGTGGCACTACTTTAAGGGATAGAACTACGGGGGTGGCACCACTTTATGGGACAGAACTATGGGGGAGCACTACTTTAAGGGATAGAACTATGGGGGAGCACTACTTTAAGGGTCAGAACTATGGGGGTGCACTACTTTAAGGGACAGAACTATGGGGGAGCACTACTTTAAGGGATAGAACTACGGGGGTGGCACCACTTTAAGGGACAGAACTATGGGGGAGCACTACTTTAAGGGATAGAACTATGGGGGAGCACTACTTTAAGGGACAGAACTATGGGGGAGCACTACTTTAAGGGACAGAACTATGGGGGTGCACTACTTTAAGGGACAGAACTATGGGGGGGCACTACTTTAAGGGATAGAACTACGGGGGTGGCACCACTTTAAGGGACAGAACTATGGGGGAGCACCACTTTAAGGGATAGAACTATGGGGGAGCACTACTTTAAGGGATAGAACTATGGGGGAGCACTACTTTAAGGGACAGAACTATGGGGGTGGCACTACTTTAAGGGATAGAACTACGGGGGTGGCACCACTTTAAGCGACAGAACTATGGGGGAGCACTACTTTAAGGGATAGAACTATGGGGGAGCACTACTTTAAGGGACAGAACTATGGGGGTGCACTACTTTAAGGGACAGAACTATGGGGGAGCACTACTTTAAGGGATAGAACTACGGGGGTGGCACCACTTTAAGGGACAGAACTATGGGGGAGCACTACTTTAAGGGATAGAACTATGGGGGAGCACTACTTTAAGGGACAGAACTATGGGGGAGCAATACTTTAAGGGACAGAACTATGGGGGTGCACTACTTTAAGGGACAGAACTATGGGGGGGCACTACTTTAAGGGATAGAACTATGGGGGGGGACTACTTTAAGGGGCAGAACTATGAGGGGTACACTACTTTAAGGGATAGAACTACGGGGGTGGCACCACTTTAAGGGACAGAACTATGGGGGAGCACTACTTTAAGGGATAGAACTATGGGGGAGCACTACTTTAAGGGACAGAACTATGGGGGTACACTACTTTAAGGGATAGAACTACAGGGGGCACTACTTTAGGGGATAGAACTATGGGGTGGCACTACTTTAAGGGATAGAACTATGGGGGGGACTACTTTAAGGGGAAGAACTATGGGGGGGCACTACTTTAAGGGATAGAACTACAGGGGGTATACTACTTTAAGAGACAGAACTATGGGGGTGCACTACTTTAAGGGATAGAACTACGTGGGGTGGCACTACTTTAAGGGACAGAACTATGGGGGTACACTACTTTAGGGGATAGAACTACAGGGCGTACACTACTTTAAGGGACAGAACTATGGGGGTACACTACTTTAAGGGATAGAACTACAGGGGGCACTACTTTAAGGGACAGTACTATTTAAAGGGACAGAACTATGGGGGGCACTACTTTAAGGGATAGAACTACGGGGGGTACACTACTTTAAGGGATAGAACTTCGGGGGGGCACTACTTTAAGGGGAAGAACTTTAAGGGGCAGAACTACAGGGGCACTACTTTAAGGGGTACTACTTTAAGGGGAACTACTTTAAGGGGCACAACTACAGGGGCACTACTTTAAGGGGCACAACTACAGGGGCACTACTTTAAGGGACAGAAATACAGGGGCACTACTTTAAGGGGCACAACTACTGGGGGTACTGCATATGGGCACCACTACAGGGGGCACAGCATATGGGCAACACTACACGGGGCACAGCATATGGGCACAGCTACAGAGGGTATTGCATATGGGCACTACTACAGAGGGCCCTGCATAAGGGGTACTACTACAGGAGTGATACGGAAAGAGGATGGAAAGCTGGGGCAGGAGGATGGAGAAGATGGGGAAGAAGGCGGAATATATTTAGCCCTCCATGCCCCACTTTGAATCGGTCCCTATACTTTATTTTTACTTCTCTTTACTTTAATCCCATATGGACCCGCCTCCTCCCTGGAACACTTGAGGGGGGGGGCGCCATAGCACCCTGGCTACACACTACTCCTCTGGTTTTGGTGATAGGGTTTCCCTCACTGTGGCATTACCCCCTGCTAGAAAGGGTCCGGTTCTGGTTATGTTAATTACAGGGGAACCCTACGCTTTTTTCCCCTGTAATTCCAGAACCAGGACCATCTCAGAGCCTGGTGCTGGTTGCACTAAGAACAGGGGACCCCTTCGCATTTGCTCCCCTGTATTTACACAACCAGGACTGGCTATGAAAAGTCTGGGGCTGGTTGTGCTTCTAACACTTGTTAACACTTAACAAGCTTTTTGCAATAAGATACATACATCTGTGTCAAATAGAACTGCTCATGCTGAAAATGAAAGCATGAAGCAGGTCAACTCATTTGGGGATTTGACGTTCGTTTTGGAGTGGGATTTGGTGTTCGATTTGTACAGAACATACAAAATCGAACATTAAATCCATTCTTAACATGAAACAAAACAGAATTTGATTTGAAAATCGAATGCATAATAGAATCTTAGTAAATTTGAGATTTGCTAAGCGATTTTGCCGTTCGATTTCAGGAGATTGGAGAGATTCCTAAAAATGTATCTCAAATCGAACTTTAGTAAATGTACCCCCTGGTCACCGAGTGGTAGAGGTAAGTGCATTTCACTTAATATAGAATAATTAAAAACATTTTAAATATATGCACTATACATACACTGTGCCCGGTGCCCTGCTTTACATACTGTACTGCAGCTTGGGATCTGCTTTTTCTGGCTTAGTGCTGCACATACATGATATAAAAGTAGTGTCAGTTCTGGCCTATGTGTGTTGTGACACCGTCGGATTAGGGGTCCCTCTCCTGGGTAGAGGACTCCTTCCTTACACACACAGCAGCTGGGAAACAGTACACCAGTCTGGATTTGAGTACAAGCTGGTCGGCTCCAGTCTTTATTGTGCAAAACAGAAGTAACATAAAGAAAACATAAACATAAATCCTAGCCCTCTCTGGGCTCTAACTATACAAATAAATTCCCTTACTACCAAGCCTGGTAGGGCCTAACACCCTGACCAGCAACAAAAGTACAGCACAGCACTTACAGAAAGCACCAAGTGTCTCGGAGCAAACTTTCTGCCTGCTTTCCCAGGTGACACTCAGCCCCAAACAAACCAAGCATATCTTGGCCACTCTCAGCTGGAAGCCCTAATGAGCCTGTTACCAGGCTGAAAGGCCCAAAACCTGGAGTGGCCATGGGTGGAGCCCTCCCTCTCCTCTCACCCACAACCCGCAGGACCCAAACCGGCTTTTCAAAAAGCCGAGACTCAAGCCTGCTACATTGCAGACTTTCTCCTGGGGGTTTAAAACACAGGACAGGAATCTGGGACAAATGTACCTGCCACAGACCACTTTACCAGTGATCCTATCACATATCCCCCCCTTTGTTTCGACCTGTGGGGCGGAACAACTGAAGCCCCCAAACAATGAACGCGTGACAACGGTCTGCATTGGCCAGCTGGCTTCCTGGCCTGTGTTCCACTGAAAATGTAAAAGTTTGTAACGCCAAGAACCATCTCGTAATTCTCGCATTACTGTCCTTATTTTCGGACATCCACTTCAGAGGGGCATGGTCAGTGATCAATCTAAACTTTCTTCCCTCCAAGTAGTACCTGAGATGCCCATTTTATGGCCAAGGCCTCCTTTTCCACTGTGGCATAGTTTCTCTCATGTACATTCAACTTTCTGCTTAGATAGAAAGTAGGGTGTTCCTCACCCTCCTTGTTCTGGGACAGGACCGCTCCTATACCTACTTCTGATGCATCGGTTTGTACTATGAATTCCCTGTCAAAATTAGGAGTCATCAGGACTGGTTGGGAACACAACGCTACTTTCAACTCCTGAAAAGCTTTTTCTGCCTCAGGACTCCATTCCACCATGACTTTTTGTTTGCCTTTGGTCAGGTCAGCCAGTGGGATAAACCTCCTGTAGTACCCTGTAATTCCCAAGAAGGCTCTCGTCTGCTTCTTATTCAGAGGCCGTGGCCAGTTTTGTATGGCCTCAACCTTATTGAGCTGAGGCTTTATCAGGCCTCTGCCAATGGTGTATCACAGATATTTTACTTCCTCCATGCCTAGACAACACTTTTTTGGGTGGCTGTCAAACCTGCCTTATAGATGGAGTCCAACACTGCTTGTACCCTGGGTAAGTGAGACTGCCAATCAGGACTATGAATGACCACGTCATCCAGATAAGCAGCCGCATACCGTCGACGGGGCCTTAGAATCCTATCCATCATTCTTTGGAAGGTAGCAGGTGCCCCATGTAGCCTGAAGGGCAACATCTTGTACTGAAACAAGCCCTCTGGTGCTGAAAAAACTGTCTTTTCTTTGGCGCTCTCGGTTAACGGCAGTAGCCAATATCCTTTGGTTAGGTCAAGAGTGGTTAAATACCTCGCCGTCCCTAGTCTCTCAATCGGTTCATCCACTCTTGGCATCAGGTAGGCATCGAATTTTGAAACACTGTTCAACTTTCGGAAGTCATTGCAGAAACGCACACTACCATCGGGCTTTGGAATCAACACAATGGGACTTGACCATTCACTATGTGATTCTTCAATAACCCATAACTCTAGCATATTTTTAATTTCTTTTGACACCGATTCTCTTTGTGCTTCTGGTAACCTATAGGGTTTTAGATTAACTTTAACCCCTGGGTCAGTGATTATGTCATGTTTAATGACCGAGGGTTTCCCAGGTACGTCAGAGAACAGCACCCTATATCTGATCAGAAACTCCTTGACCTCTTGTTGTTGAATTGCCGACAGGGTTTTGCCACTGTCACTTCGGGAACTAAGGGCCCTAGATTTACTGGAGGGGCTCGGACGGCTGACAGTACCATTCTATCTTTCCAGGGCTTTAAAAGATTTATATGGTATATCTGTTCCGGCTTTCTTTTCCCCGGCTGGTAAACTATGTAATTGACCTGTCCCACTTTTTCTAAGATTTCAAAGGGCCCTTGCCATTTAGCCAAAAGTTTACTTTCCACAGTGGGAACCAACACTAACACTCTGTCCCCAGGAGCAAAGCTGCGTAACCGAGCATTGCGGTTGTATACCCTCTGCTGTGCCTGTTGAACCTGTTCCAAGTGCTCTCTCACTATCGGCACTACCGCAGCAATTCTTTCCTGCTTTTGAGAAACATGCTCAATCACTGTTTTGTAAGGACTAGACTGCCCCTCCCACGTCTCTTTGGCAATGTCTAGTAACCCCCTTGGGTGTCTCCCATACAACAAGTCGAAGGGTGAAAACTCGGTGGAGGACTGGGGAACCTCTCTTATGGCCAACAGTAAATATGGCAATAAGTAATCCAAATCCCTACCATCCTTGTCGACCACTTTCCTAAGCATGCGTTTTAACGTCTTGTTAAACCTCTCGACCAGCCCATCGGTTTGGGGGTGATAGACGGAAGTTCTTAACTGTTCAATTTTGAACAGGCGGCATAACTCTTTCATGACTTTTGACATAAACGGTGTACTCTGGTCAGTCAGTATCTCCTTAGGTATACCCAGCCTGCTAAAGACATGAACTAGCTCTCTGGCAATGGTCTTGGTTGATGTATTGCACAAAGGGATCGCTTCCGGGTACCTGGTAGCGTAATCCATTATTACCAGAATATACTGGTGGCCCCTGGCAGACTTCATTAAGGGTCCAACCAAATCGTTGGCTATTCTTTCAAATGGCACCTCTATAATAGGCAATGGGACTAGTGGACTTTTAAAATGTGGTCTGGGAGAATGATACTGACACTCAGGGCAGGATGCGCAAAAGTCAGATACCTCTTTATGGAGCCCGGGCCAGAAAAACCTCTGCATTATTCACTCAGTGGTTTTCTCTACCCCTAGATGGCCTGCCGTTATATGACCATGGGCCAGATCCAACACTGTCTTCTGTAGGCTTTGGGAACTATTAGTTATTCCACAATATCTTCCCCCTTCCTAGTCACCTGATATAACAAATCCTGACACATTGCCATTTGGGGATAGGACAAAGGACTATCAGGGTCTACGGGTTTACCATCAACTACTTTTACATTCTCCCTGGCTTTTACCAAAGTAGGGTCATTCAACTGCTCCACGGCAAAGACCTCTCTTCTGACCTCTAAATCAGGCAGATGATCAACTGGCCCAACAACACTTCCCACCTCAGTGGGAGGCACATCAATTGGCGAGCCACCCTCATGCTCCGCATTCTCTGGTTTGCCAATCATACTAGAAAAAGGGAATCTCTCTGACTCAGAAGAAACTCCCTCCTCTACTACATCGACAACCTTCTCAAATGGGTTGGGGTTGGTCACTTCTGGAACAAAACGGCTTTCCCACAACTTCCAGAAGTGAGCAAAGTCTCTCCCCAATATTGCATCGTACATCAGACCATGCACAAAAACCCACAGAGACTATAGCAGAACCACATGGTGTCTCGATGTTCACTTCGGCAGTAACATAATATCGAGTATCCCCATGTATGCAGGTCACACCAACAGTTTTTCCCTTACGCCCCAAGGGGTTCACCAGCTCAGCTTTCATAAGTGTCACCAAGCTACCAGAGTCTAACAGAGCCTCTACACGGTTTCCTTCTACAGTGAGTACACACATGTACTTATCTGTCTCAGCCTGCTGGTCAGCAGTACAGGCTGACTGTGCAAAGAAAGACATCCTGCAGTTAATATGAGCAGTATCACATTGCATAGGTTCAGAGGTAAGAGAACAATTAGCGGCAATATGGCCGAAGCCACCACATCGGAAACACTGAGTCATATTAATGTCTAGTCGTTTACGGGGTAAGAACCTTCCCGGCCTGGCTGGCCTGTCTCCAGGTTCTACACCCTCAGTCTTAGGTACATTCCACCGCCCAGCACCCTTCTCCCCTGGAATAGTCTTACCAGTGTCCATGGGAGTTCGCCGGTGCGCCATCGGGGCTTGGTGGGGCATACTCATCAGCTCCTCAGCCGCCATGTACCTCTCCACCAGCTCGACCAACTGGTCCGCGGACTTAGGGTCTGCATGGCTCACCCACTTGCGCAGAGTCGCAGGTAACGATCGCATGTACCGGTCACGACCCTTTCCACGATCTGTGGTCCCATCAGCATCTCGGGCTGTAGCCATTTTGAGGATAGATGGATGAGGTCATGCATCTGTGAACGTGGAGGCTTGTCCATATGGAACTCCCAGCGGTGGACCTGTTGGGCACGAACAAAGGTGGTGACTCCTAAGAGAGTTAGGATCTTCTGTTTTAGTTTTTTATAGTCCTTTGCATCAGCCAGGCATAAGTCGCAATAGGCCTTTTGTGGCTCCCCAGCCAGAAAAGGTGCCACCAGACTTGCCCACTGCTCCTTCGGCCAACTCTCCCTTTCGGCCGTTCTTTCAAATGCGGTGAGATATGCCTCCACATCATTGCCCAAAGTCATCTTTTGGAGGAAGTGACTGGCTCGTATGGAGTGAGTGGTGGTGGGATGACTAGTATTAGCATCTCTGGGCCGGGCGACCAGGTGCTGTACCACCTCTTTTATGGCCTGGCTGTTTTCCGCTAAGGCCTGGTGGTTTTCCTCGATGGTGACCTGTTGTTGCCTCTGGGCGATCTCCAAGGCCAATAGTTGCATCCTAGTGGATTCCTGCTGAGCCCTGGTAGCTTCTTGCTGAGCTGCCGTAGCCTGAAGCGGGGCTTTTACAACATCCTCCATTTTACCTCCAGGCACTGGTTGGAAGCTGAACCTTGCCTGTCTGAGCATTGGCTGACGCAACCTCTATGGAACTCCAGGTACACAGTGTTATTTCCACACTGACAAATTGGGTGTCTGTCCCTTTAATTTTTAAACGGAAAGTTTTCCTCTCGCTGCAACTTCAGTGTGTGTGGTGCCCGCATTCTCCACCATATTGTGACACCGTCGGATTAGGGGTCCTTCTCCTGGGTAGAGGACTCCTTCCTTACACACACAGCAGCTGGGAAACAGTACACCAGTCTGGATTCGAGTACAAGCTGGCTGGCGCTAGTCTTTATTGTGTAAAACCAAAGTAACATAAAGAAAACATAAACATAAATCCTAGCCCTGTCTGGGCTCTAACTATACAAATAAATTCCATTACTACAAGAACCTGGTAGGGCCTAACACCCTGACCAGCAACAAAAGTACAGCACAGCACTTACAGAAAGCACCAAGTGTCTCGGAGCAAACTTTCTGCCTGCTCTCCCAGGTGAGACTCAACCCCAAACAAACCAAGCATATCTTGGCCACTCTCAGCTGGAAGCCCTAATGAGCCTGTTACCAGGCTGAAAGGCCCAAAACCTGGAGTGGCCGTGGGTGGAGTCCTCCCTCTTCTCTCACCCACAAGCCACAGGACCCAAACCGGCTTTTCAAAAAGCGGAGACTCAAGCCTGCTACACTGCAGACTTTCTCCTGGGGGTTTAAAACACATAGGACAGGAACCTGGGACAAATGTACCTGCCACAGACCACTTTATCAGTGATCCTATCACAGTGTGTACATGTTACTGTGTAGTAGTGTCTGTACTGGGCTGTGTGTGTATATATGACATGGTGTAGTAGTGTATGTACTGGGCTGTGTGTGTATATATGACATGGTGTAGTAGTGTATGTACTGGGCTGTGTGTGTGTATATATGACATGGTGTAGTAGTGTATGTACTGGGCTGTGTGTATATATGACATAGTGTAGTAGTGTCTGTACTTGGCTATGTGTGTGTATATATGACATGGTGTAGTAGTGTATGTACTGGGCTGTGTGTATATATGACATGGTGTAGTAGTGTATGTGCTGGGCTGTGTGTGTGTATATATGACATAGTGTAGTAGTGTCTGTACTTGGCTATGTGTGTGTATATATGACATGGTGTAGTAGTGTCTGTACTGGGCTGTGTGTGTATATATGATATGGTGTAGTAGTGTCTGTACTGGGCTGTGTGTATATATGACATGGTGTAGTAGTGTCTGTACTGGGCTGTGTGTATATATGACATGGTGTAGTAGTGTATGTACTGGGCTGTGTGTATATATGGCATGGTGTAGTAGTGTATGTACTGGGCTGTGTGTGTGTATATATGACATGGTGTAGTAGTGTCTGTACTTGGCTGTGTGTGTATATATATATGACATAGTGTAGTAGTGTCTGTACTGGGCTGTGTGTGAGTATATATGACATGGTGTAGTAGTGTATGTACTGGGCTGTGTGTGTATATATGACATGGTGTAGTAGTGTCTGTACTGGGCTGTGTGTGTATATATGACATGGTGTAGTAGTGTCTGTACTGGGCTGTGTGTGTATATATGACATAGTGTAGTAGTGTCTGTACTTGGCTATGTATGTGTATATATGACATGGTGTAGTAGTGTCTGTACTGGGCTGTGTGTGTATATATGACATGGTGTAGTAGTGTATGTACTGGGCTGTGTGTGTATATATGACATGGTGTAGTAGTGTATGTACTGGGCTGTGTATGTGTATATATGGCATGGTGTAGTAGTGTATGTACTGGGCTGTGTGTGTGTATATATGACATGGTGTAGTAGTGTCTGTACTGGGCTGTGTGTGTATATATGACATGGTGTAGTAGTGTAGGTACTGGGCTGTGTGTGTGTGTGTATGACATGGTGTAGTAGTGTCTGTACTGGGCTGTGTGTATATATATGACATGGTGTAGTAGTGTAGGTACTGGGCTGTGTGTGTGTATAGATGACATGGTGTAGTAGTGTAGGTACTGGGCTGTGTGTGTGTATATATGACATGGTGTAGTAGTGTATGTACTGGGCTGTGTATGTATATATGACATGGTGTAGTAGTGTATGTACTGGGCTGTGTGTGTGTATATATGACATAGTGTAGTAGTGTCTGTACTGGGCTGTGAATGTGTATATATAAATGACATGGTGTAGTAGTGTATGTACTGGGCTGTCTGTGTATATATGACATGGTGTAGTAGTGTATGTACTGGGCAGTGTGTGTATATATGACATGGTGTAGTAGTGTATGTACTGGGCTGTGTGTGTATATATGACATAGTGTAGTAGTGTCTGTACTTGGCTATGTGTGTGTATATATGACATGGTGTAGTAGTGTATGTACTGGGCTGTGTGTATATATGACATGGTGTAGTAGTGTCTGTACTGGGCTGTGTGTGTATATATATATATGACATAGTGTAGTAGTGTCTGTACTGGGCTGTGTGTGTATATATGACATGGTGTAGTAGTGTCTGTACTGGGCTGTGTGTATATATGACATGGTGTAGTAGTGTCTGTACTGGGCTGTGTGTATATATGACATGGTGTAGTAGTGTATGTACTGGGCTGTGTGTATATATGGCATGGTGTAGTAGTGTATGTACTGGGCTGTGTGTGTGTATATATGACATGGTGTAGTAGTGTCTGTACTGGGCTGTGTGTGTATATATATATGACATAGTGTAGTAGTGTCTGTACTGGGCTGTGTGTGAGTATATATGACATGGTGTAGTAGTGTATGTACTGGGCTGTGTGTGTGTATATATGACATGGTGTAGTAGTGTATGTACTGGGCTGTGTGTGTATATATGACATGGTGTAGTAGTGTCTGTACTGGGCTGTGTGTGTATATATATATGACATAGTGTAGTAGTGTCTGTACTGGGCTGTGTGTGTGTATAAATGACATGGTGTAGTAGTGTATGTACTGGGCTGTGTGTGTATATATGACATGGTGTAGTAGTGTATGTACTGGGCTGTGTGTGTATATATGACATGGTGTAGTAGTGTCTGTACTGGGCTGTGTGTATATATGACATGGTGTAGTAGTGTATGTACTGGGCTGTGTGTGTATATATGACATGGTGTAGTAGTGTATGTACTGGGCTGTGTGTGTATATATGACATAGTGTAGTAGTGTCTGTACTTGGCTATGTGTGTGTATATATGACATGGTGTAGTAGTGTATGTACTGGGCTGTGTGTGTATATATGACATAGTGTAGTAGTGTCTGTACTTGGCTATGTGTGTGTATATATGACATGGTGTAGTAGTGTATGTACTGGGCTGTGTGTATATATGACATGGTGTAGTAGTGTATGTGCTGGGCTGTGTGTGTGTATATATGACATAGTGTAGTAGTGTCTGTACTTGGCTATGTGTGTGTATATATGACATGGTGTAGTAGTGTATGTACTGGGCTGTGTGTATATATGACATGGTGTAGTAGTGTCTGTACTGGGCTGTGTGTGTGTATATATGACATGTTATAGTAGTGTCAGTACTGGGCTGTGTGTATATATGACATGGTGTAGTAGTGTATGTACTGGGCTGTGTGTGTGTATATATGACATGGTGTAGTAGTGTCTGTACTGGGCTGTGTGTGTATATATGACATGGTGTAGTAGTGTATGTACTGGGCTGTGTGTATATATGACATGGTGTAGTAGTGTATGTACTGGGCTGTGTGTATATATATGACATGGTGTAGTAGTGTATGTACTGGGCTGTGTGTATGTATATATGACATGGTGTAGTAGTGTCTGTACTGGGCTGTGTGTGTATATATATATATGACATAGTGTAGTAGTGTCTGTACTGGGCTGTGTGTGTATATATGACATGGTGTAGTAGTGTCTGTACTGGGCTGTGTGTATATATGACATGGTGTAGTAGTGTCTGTACTGGGCTGTGTGTATATATGACATGGTGTAGTAGTGTCTGTACTGGGCTGTGTGTATATATGGCATGGTGTAGTAGTGTATGTACTGGGCTGTGTGTGTGTATATATGACATGGTGTAGTAGTGTCTGTACTGGGCTGTGTGTGTATATATATATATGACATAGTGTAGTAGTGTCTGTACTGGGCTGTGTGTGTATATATGACATGGTGTAGTAGTGTCTGTACTGGGCTGTGTGTATATATGGCATGGTGTAGTAGTGTATGTACTGGGCTGTGTGTGTGTATATATGACATGGTGTAGTAGTGTCTGTACTGGGCTGTGTGTGTATATATATATGACATAGTGTAGTAGTGTCTGTACTGGGCTGTGTGTGTGTATATATGACATGGTGTAGTAGTGTTTGTACTGGGCAGTGTTTGTGTGTATATATATGACATGGTGTAGTAGTGCCTGTACTGGGCTGTGTGTGTATATATGACATGGTGTAGTAGTGTATGTACTGGGATGTGTGTATATATATGACATGGTGTAGTAGTGCCTGTACTGGGCTGTGTGTGTGTATATATGGCATGGTGTAGTAGTGTCAGTACTGGGTTGTGTGAGTATATATGACATGGTGTAGTAGTGTCTGTACAGGGTTGTGTGTGTGTATATATATATATATATATATATAAAATGATATATATATATATATATATATATATGACATAGGGTAGTAGTGTCTGTACTGGGTTGTGTGTGTATATATATATATATATATATATATATATGACCTGGGGCTCTATTTACTACAATCCGCATATTGAATGCGGATTGTAGTGTGATATTACCGAGTGAATTCGCATTGCGAATTCAGGCAATATCACAGGGATTTACTATAAATCCCTTGCAGGGACAGAGCTTGCGATAAAGCTCTGTCCCTACGGATCCCATCCGCACTCTAGTCGCGGTATTTTCGGAAAAAATACAGCGACTAAGAGCCCGCGCATGCGCCGACCGACCACCGCTACTACCACCCCACCGACGCTAAGCCCCGCCCCCGGCGCTAAACCCCGCCCCCGCGATTGCAGACCCCCGCCACCCCCCCCTCCCCCCCCCCGCGACCCCCCCTCCCTTCATTACACTTACCTGCATCCTCCTGGCCTCCGGTGGTCTTCTCCGGGCTTCCCGATCAGGTGATCTCCCATACTGCACTGGGGCCTGATCACCTGATGACCGGGCCCCAGTGCACTGTGGGAGACCAGCTGACCGGAGAGGAGCCATCACCGGAGGCCCGATCAGCGGTCCCTGGATTCAGGTAAGTAAAAAAAAAAATGTTTAATTTTTTTTTTCTTTTTTTTACAGCAATCAGCTTGCGGTCTGCTTAGACCACACAGCTGCAGCTGATTACTGGTACCGGCTCCCGCCTCTGCTCTCCCCGTTAGAGCAGAGTGGGAGCCCGGTAACCGGGGGAGACCCTGGATAACGCCACCTCCAGGTGGCGTTATTATCACTTGGCTTCCCCCGGTATTTTTTTACAATTTATTTTTAGTAACTTGCACACAGATCACATTTCCCATTACAATTATGGGAAATGCGATCTGCTTTACTAAAAATAAGTGATACTGGGGGTTGGAGTAGAATTTTACTAATTCTACTCCAATTGCCCTGTAATAACTACAGGTGAAACTAAAATTATGTGAAAAGGGTGTGAAAACACCCTTTTTCACTTTATTTTAGTAAAAATAATGTTAAGAAATAGAGCCCATAGTGTAGTAGTCTCAGTACTGGGCTGTGTGTGTATATATGGCATGGTGTAGTAGTGTCTGTACTGGGCTGTATGTGTATATATGGAATGGTGTAGTAGTGTCTGTACTGGGCTATGTGTGCATATATGACATGGTGTAGTAGTGTCAGTACTGGGCTGTGTGTATTTATATATGACATGGTGTAGTAGTGTCTGTACTGAGCTGTGTATATATATGGCATGGTGTAGTAGTTGATGTACTGTGCTGTGTGTATATATATATATATATATATATATGGCATGGTGTAGTAGTGTCTGCACTGGGCTGTGTGTGTATATATGACATGGTGTAGTAGTGTCTGCACTGGGCTGTGTGTGTATATATGACATGGTGTAGCAGTGTCTGTACTGGGCTGTGTGTGTGTATATATGACATGATGTAGTAGTGTCAGTACTGGGCTGTGTGTGTGTATATATGACAAGGTGTAGTAGTGACTGTACTGGGCTGTGTGTGTGTATATATGACATGGTGTAGTAGTGTATGTACTGGGCTGTGTGTGTATATATGACAAGATGTAGTCGTGTCTTTACTGGGCTGTGTGTGTATATATGACATGGTGTAGTAGTGTATGTACTGGGCTGTGTGTGTATATATGGCATGGTGTAGTAGTGTATGTACTGGGCTGTGTGTGTATATATGACATGGTGTAGTAGTGTCTGTACTGGGCTGTGTGTATATATGACATGGTGTAGTAGTGTAAGTACTGGGCTGTGTGTGTGTATATATGGCATGGTGTAGTAGTGTCTGTACTAGGCTGTGTGTATATGACATGGTGTAGTAGTGTATGTACTGGGCTGTGTGTGTATATATATATATATATATATATATATGGCATGGTGTAGTAGTGTCTGTACTGGGCTGTGTGTATATATGACATGGTGTAGTAGTGTATGTACTGGGCTGTGTGTGTATATATGGCATGGTGTAGTAGTGTCTGTACTGGGCTGTGTGTGTGTATATATGACATGGTGTAGTAGTGTCTGTACTGGGCTGTGTGTGTGTGTATATGACATGGTGTAGTAGTGTATGTACTGTGCTGTGTGTGTGTATATATGACATGGTGTAGTAGTGTCTGTACTGGGCTGTGTGTATATATGACATGGTGTAGTAGTGTCGGTACAGGGCTATGTGTGTATATATGACATGGTGTAGTAGTGTCAGTACTGGGCTGTGTGTGTGTATATATGGCATGGTGTAGTAGTGTCTGTACTGGGCTGTGTGTATATGACATGGTGTAGTAGTGTCTGTACTGGGCTGTGTGTATATATGACATGGTGTAGTAGTGTCTGTACTGGGCTGTGTGTGTATATATGACATGGTATAGTAGTCTATGTACTGGGCTGTGTGTGTATATATGACATGGTATAGTAGTCTATGTACTGGGCTGTGTGTGTATATATGACATGGTGTAGTAGTGTCAGTACTGGGCTGTGTGTGTATATATATAACATGGTGTAGTAGTGTCAGTACTGGGCTGTGTGTGTGTATATATGACATGGTGTAGTAGTGTCTGTACTGGGCTGTGTGTGTATATATGACATGGTGTAGTAGTGTCTGTACTGGGCTGTGTGTGTGTATATATGACATGGTGTAGTAGTGTATGTACTGGGCTGTGTGTGTGTATGTGGATATGGTGTAGTAGTGTCTGTACTGGGCTGTGTGTGTATATATGACATGGTGTAGTAGTGTCTGTACTGGGCTGTGTGTGTATATATGACATGGTGTAGTAGTGTCTGTACTGGGCTGTGTGTGTGTATATATGACATGGTGTAGTAGTGTATGTACTGGGCTGTGTGTGTGTATATATGACATGGTGTAGTAGTGTATGTACTGGGCTGTGTGTGTGTATATATGACATGGTGTAGTAGTGTATGTACTGGGCTGTGTGTATATATGACATGGTGTAGTAGTGTCTGTACTGGGCTGTGTGTGTGTATATATGACATGGTGTAGCAGTGTCTGTACTGGGCTGTGTATGTGTATATATGACATGGTGTAGTAGTGTATGTACTGGGCTGTGTGTGTATATATGACATGGTGTAGTAGTGTCTGTACTGGGCTGTGTGTATATATGACATGTTGTAGTAGTGTCAGTACAGGGCTGTGTGTGTGTATATATATATGGCATGGTGTAGTAGTGTCTGTACTGGGCTGTGTGTATATATGACATGGTGTAGTAGTGTATGTACTGGGCTGTGTGTGTATATATTGCATGGTGTAGTAGTGTCTGTACTGGGCTGTGTGTGTGTGTGTATGACATGGTGTAGTAGTGTCTGTAGTGGGCTGTGTGTGTGTATATATGACATGTTATAGTAGTGTCAGTGCTGGGCTGTGTGTATATATGACATGGTGTAGTAGTGTCTGTACTGGGCTGTGTGTGTATATGACATGGTGTAGTAGTGTCTGTACTGGGCTCTGTGTGTATATATGACATGGTGTAGTAGTGTATGTACTGGGCTGTGTGTGTATATATGACATGGTGTAGTAGTGTCTGTACTGGGCTGTGTGTGTATATGACATGGTGTAGTAGTGTCTGTACTGGGCTGTGTGTGTATATATGACATGGTGTAGTAGTGTCTGTACTGGGCTGTGTGTGTATATATGACATGGTGTAGTAGTGTCTTTACTGGGCTGTGTGTGTATATGACATGGTGTAGAAGTGTATGTACTGGGCTGTGTGTGTATATATGTGGTGTAGTAGTGTCAGTACTGGGCTGTGTGTGTATATATATATGACATGGTGTAGTAGTCAGTACTGGGCTGTGTGTGTGTATATATGACATGGTGTAGTAGTGTCTGTACTGGGCTGTGTGTATATATGACATGGTGTAGTAGTGTCTGTACTGGGCTGTGTGTATATATGACATGGTGTAGTAGTGTATGTACTGGGCTGTGTGTGTTTATATATGACATGGTGTAGTAGTGTCTGCGCTGTGTGTGTATATATGACATGGTGTAGTAGTGTATGTTCTGGGCTGTGTGTGTGTATATGACATGGTGTAGTAGTGTCTGTAATGGGCTGTGTGTGTATATATGACATGGTGTAGTAGTGTCTGCACTGGGCTGTGTGTGTGTGTGAATGACATGGTATAGTAGTGTATGTACTGGGCTGTGTGTGTATATATGATTTGGTGTAGTAGTGTCTGTACTGGGCTGTGTGTGTATATATTACATGGTGTAGTAGTGTCTGTACTGGGCTGTGTGTATATATGACATGGTGTAGTAGTGTCAGTACTGGGCTGTGTGTATATATGACATGGTGTAGTAGTGTCTGTACTGGGCTGTGTGTATATATGACATGGTGTAGTAGTGTCAGTACTGGGCTGTGTGTATATATGACATGGTGTAGTAGTGTCAGTACTGGGCTGTGTGTGTGTATATATGGCATGGTGTAGTAGTGTCTGTACTGGGCTGTGTGTGTGTATATATGACATGTTATAGTAGTGTCAGTACTGGGCTGTGTGTATATATGACATGGTGTAGTAGTGTCTGTACTGGGCTGTGTGTATATATGACCTGGTGTAGTAGTGTATGTACTGGGCTGTGTGTATATATGACCTGGTGTAGTAGTGTATGTACTGGGCTGTGTGTATATATGACATGGTGTAGTAGTGTCTGTACTGGGCTGTGTGTGTATATAAGACATGGTGTAGTAGTGTCTTTGCTGGGCTGTGTGTGTATATGACATGGTGTAGTAGTGTATGTACTGGGCTGTGTGTGTATATATGTGGTGTAGTAGTGTCAGTACTCGGCTGTGTGTGTATATATATGACATGGTGTAGTAGTGTCAGTACTGGGCTGTGTGTGTGTATATATGACATGGTGTAGTAGTGTCTGTACTGGGCTGTGTGTATATATGACATGGTGTAGTAGTGTATGTACTGGGCTGTGTGTGTGTATATATGACATGGTGTAGTAGTGTCTGGGCTGTGTGTGTATATATGACATGGTGTAGTAGTGTATGTACTGGGCTGTGTGTGTATATATGACATGGTGTAGTAGTGTCTGTACTGGGCTGTGTGTGTATATATGACATGGTGTAGTAGTGTCTGTACTGGGCTGTGTGTGTATATATGACATGGTGTAGTAGTGTCTTTACTGGGCTGTGTGTGTATATGACATGGTGTAGTAGTGTCTGTACAGGGTTGCGTGTGTATATATGACATGGTGGAGTAGTGTCGGTACTGGGCTGTGTGTATATATGATATGGTGTAGTAGTGTCTGTACTGGGGTGTGTGTGTATATATGACATGGTGTAGTAGTGTCTGTACTGGGCTGTGTGTGTATATATGACATGATGTAGTAGTGTCTATCCTGGGCTGTGTGTGTATATATGACATGGTGTAGTAGTGTCAGTACTGGGCTGTGTGTGTATATATGACATGGTGTAGTAGTGTCTGTACTGGGCTGTGTGTGGGTATATATGACATGGTGTAGTTGTGTCTGTACTGGGGTGTGTGTGTATATATGACATGGTGTAGTAGTGTCTGTACTGGGCTGTGTGTGTATATATGACATGGTGTAGTAGTGACTGTACTGGGCTGTGTGTGTGTATATATGACTTGGTGTAGTCCTGTCTGTACTGGGCTGTGTGTGTATATATGGCATGGTGTAGTAGTGTATGTACTGGGCTGTGTGTGTATATATGACATGATGTAGTAGTGTCTGTACTGGGCTGTATGTATATATGACATGGTGTAGTAGTGTATGTACTGGGCTGTGTGTGTGTATATATGGCATGGTGTAGTAGTGTCTGTACTGGGCTGTGTGTATATGACATGGTGTAGTAGTGTATGTACTGGGCTGTGTGTGTATATATATATATGGCATGGTGTAGTAGTGTCTGCACTGGGCTGTGTGTGTATATGACATGGTGTAGTAGTGTCTGTACTGGGCTGTGTGTGTATATGACATGGTGTAGCAGTGTCTGTACTGGGCTGCGTGTGTATATATGACATGGTGTAGTAGTGTCTGTACTGGGCTGTGTGTATATATGACATGGTGTAGTAGTGTCGGTACTGGGCTATGTGTGTATATATGGCATGGTGTAGTAGTGTATGTACTGGGCTGTGTGTGTATAAATGACATGGTGTAGTAGTGTATGTACTGGGCTGTGTGTATATATGACATGGTGTAGTAGTGTATGTACTGGGCTGTGTGTGTATATATGACATGTTATAGTAGTGTCAGTACTGGGCTCTGTGTGTGTATATATGACATGGTGTAGTAGTGTCAGTACTGGGCTGTGTATGTGTATATATGGCATGGTGTAGTAGTGTCAGTACTGGGCTGTGTGTATATAATATGACATGGTGTAGTAGTGTCAGTACTGGGCTGTGTGTGTGTATATATGACATGGTGTAGTAGTGTCAGTACTGGGCTGTGTGTGTGTATATATGACATGGTGTAGTAGTGTCACTACTGGGCTGTGTGTGTGTATATATGACATGGTGTAGTAGTGTCAGTACTGGGCTGTGTATATATGACATGGTGTAGTAGTGTCTGTACTGGGCTGTGTGTGTATATATGACATGGTGTAGTAGTGTCTGTAGTGGGCTGTGTGTGTTTATATATGTCATGTTATAGTAGTGTCAGTACTGGGCTGTGTATGTGTATATATGGCATGGTGTAGTAGTGTCAGTACTGGGCTGTGTGTGTGTATATATGACATGGTGTAGTAGTGTAAGTACTGGGCTGTGTGTGTGTATATATGACATGGTGTAGTAGTGTCTGTACTGGGCTGTGTATATATGACATGGTGTAGTAGTATCTGTACTGGCCTGTGTGTGTATATATGACATGGTGTAGTAGTGTCTGTACTGGGCTGTGTGTGTATATATATGACATGGTGTAATAGTGTTTGTACTGGGCTGTGTGTGTATATATGACATGTTATAGTAGTGTCAGTACTGGGCTGTGTGTGTGTATATATGACATGGTGTAGTAGTGTCAGTACTGGGCAGTGTATGTGTATATATGGCATGGTGTAGTAGTGTCAGTACTGGCCTGTGTGTGTATATGACATGGTGTAGTAGTGTATGTACTGGGCTGTGTGTGTATATATGACATTGTGTAGTAGTGTATGTACTGGGCTCTGTGTGTATATATGACATGGTGTAGTAGTGTATGTACTGGGCTGTGTGTGTATATATGTCATGGTGTAGTAGTGTCGGTACTGGGCTATGTGTGTATATATGACATGGTGTAGTAGTGTCAGTACTGGGCTGTGTGTGTGTATATATGGCATGGTGTAGTAGTGTCTGTACTGGGCTGTGTGTATATGACATGGTGTAGTAGTGTATGTACTGGGCTGTGTGTGTATATATGACATGGTGTAGTAGTGTCTGTACTGGGCTGTGTGTGTATATATGACATGGTGTAGTAGTGTCTGTACTGGGCTGTGTGTATATGACATGGTGTAGTAGTGTCTGTACTGGGCTGTGTGTGTATATATGACATGGTGTAGTAGTGTCTGTACTGGGCTGTGTGTGTATATATGACATGGTGTAGTAGTGTCTGTACTGGGCTGTGTGTGTATATATGACATGGTGTAGTAGTGTCTGTACTGGGCTGTGTGTGTATATATGACATGGTGTAGTAGTGTATGTACTGGGCTGTGTGTGTATATATCACATGTTATAGTAGTGTCAGTACTGGGCTGTGTGTATATATGACATGGTGTAGTTGTGTCTGTACTGGGCTGTGTGTGTATATGACATGGTGTAGTAGTGTCTGTACTGGGCTGTGTGTGAATATGACATGGTGTAGTAGTGTATGTACTGGGCTGTGTGTGTATATATGACATGGTGTAGTAGTGTCTGTACTGGGCTGTGTGTGTATATGACATGGTGTAGTAGTGTCTGTACTGGGCTGCGTGTGTATATATGACATGGTGTAGTAGTGTCTGTACTGGGCTGTGTGTATATATGACATGGTGTAGTAGTGTCGGTACTGGGCTATGTGTGTATATATGACATGGTGTAGTAGTGTCAGTACTGGGCTGTGTGTGTGTATATATGGCATGGTGTAGTAGTGTCTGTACTGGGCTGTGTGTATATGACAAGGTGTAGTAGTGTCTGTACTGGGCTGTGTGTATATATGACATGGTGTAGTAGTGTCTGTACTGGGCTGTGTGTGTGTATATATGGCATGGTGTAGTAGTGTCTGTACTGGGCTGTGTGTATATGACATGGTGTAGTAGTGTCTGTACTGGGCTGTGTGTGTGTATATATGACATGGTGTAGTAGTGTATGTACTGGGCTGTGTGTATATATGACATGGTGTAGTAGTGTCTGTACTGGGCTGTGTGTGTGTTTATGACATGGTGTAGTAGTGTATGTACTGGGCTGTGTGTGTGTATATATGACATGGTGTAGTAGTGTCTGTACTGGGCTGTGTGTGTGTATATATGACATGGTGTAGTAGTGTCTGTACTGGGCTGTGTGTGTATATATGACATGGTGTAGTAGTGTATGTACTGGGCTGTGTGTGTGTGTATATATGACATGGTGTAGTAGTGTATGTACTGGGCTGTGTGTATATATATGACATGGTGTAGTAGTGTATGTACTGGGCTGTGTGTGTGTATATATGACATGGTGTAGTAGTGTCTGTACTGGGCTGTGTGTGTATATATGACATGGTGTAGTAGTGTCTGTACTGGGCTGTGTGTGTGTATATATGACATGTTATAGTAGTGTCAGTACTGGGCTGTGTGTATATATGACATGGTATAGTAGTCTATGTACTGGTCTGTGTGTGTATATATGACATGGTGTAGTAGTGTCTGTACTGGGCTATGTGTATATATATGACATGGTGTAGTAGTGTATGTACTAGGCTGTGTGTGTGTATATATGACATGGTGTAGTAGTGTATGTACTGGGCTGTGTGTATATATATATAACATGGTGTAGTAGTGTCAGTACTGGGCTGTGTGTGTGTATATATGACATGGTGTAGTAGTGTCTGTACTGGGCTGTGTGTGTATATATGACATGGTGTAGTAGTGTCTGTACTGGGCTGTGTGTGTATATATGACATGGTGTAGTAGTGTCTGTACTGGGCTGTGTGTGTGTATATATGACATGGTGTAGTAGTGTATGTACTGGGCTGTGTGTGTGTATATATGACATGGTGTAGTAGTGTCTGTACTGGGCTGTGTGTGTGTATATATGACATGGTGTAGTAGTGTATGTACTGGGCTGTGTGTGTGTGTGTGTGTATATATGACATGGTGTAGTAGTGTATGTACTGGGCTGTGTGTGTGTATATATGACATGGTGTAGTAGTGTCTGTACTGGGCTGTGTGTGTGTATATATGACATGTTATAGTAGTGTCAGTACTGGGCTGTGTGTATATATGACATGGTGTAGTAGTGTCTGTACTGGGCTGTGTGTGTGTATATATGACATGGTGTAGTTGTGTCTGTACTGTGGTGTGTGTGTATATATGACATGGTGTAGTAGTGTCTGTACTGGGTTGTGTGTGTATATATGGCATGGTGTAGTAGTGTCTGTACTGGGCTGTGTATGTGTGTAGGGGGCTGGAGTGTCATCAGAGCCACTTACCTGCCCAGCCTCCGTACTTCCTCAGGTCAGTCCTCCACCACCTGGAGAGAACGTGAATTGTGAATCCCTTCAGTAGCTTCCATGACAGTTTCAGTACCAGGTACGATAGAGCCAGCGGCCCTAAGATGGAGAGCCCCTGAGACAGCAGAGAGTCCGCCATCCTCTCCGTCTCCTGTCCCTATAAGAGGTTACACAGGGATTGCAGTGAAGGTAGTATGTGTCGGTGGCCGTCCCTCCCCCGGCTAATGACAAGATGTCACTGCCAAAACTTTCCTCCAATGATACACAGGATCAGATAGAGATGCCTCGTTCCCTGCGCTGGCACTCACCCATCTTGGAACACTGCCCTGTGTGATCCCTGGTAAATGATCTGTATATCTTCATCTGAACAGGGTCACAGAGAAGTGGCACAACTACTGTTTTGTACAGAGCCATAACTAGACTTTTTGTTGCACTGTGCCAGAGAGAGCATTGACACTCCCACCCTGCCCCCTATTTTTCAAAATAGGGACATAAGATGGTGCACCAGAAAAAGGTCCATGGCCTGATGGGGAAGGGCCCGGGAAGAGATAGGGGAGGCCAGGAGATGGTGGGGATAAATAGTGACATAATATAGTGCACCTGAGAGAGGGCCATGGCCTCATGAGGAAGGGCCAGGGAGGAGATAGGGGAGGCCAGGAGATGCTGGGGATAAATAGGGACATAATATAGTGCACCTGAGAGAGGGCCATGGCCTCATGGGGAAGGGCCAGGGAAGAGATAGGGGAGGCCAGGAGATGCTGGGGATAAATAGGGACATAATATAGTGCACCTGAGAGAGGGCCATGGCCTCATGGGGAAGGGCCAGGGAAGAGATAGGGGAGTTCTGGAGATGCTGGGGATAAATAGGGACATAATATAGTGCACCTGAGAGAGGGCCATGGCCTCATGGGGAAGGGCCAGGGAAGAGATAGGGGAGGCCGGGAGATGCTGGGGATAAATAGGGACATAATATAGTGCACCTGAGAGAGGGCCATGGCCCCATGGGGAAGGGCCAGGGAAGAGATAGGGGAGGCCAGGAGATGCTGGGGATAAATAGGGACATAATATAGTGCTCCTGAGAGAGGGCCATGGCCTCATGGGTAAGGGCCAGGGAAGAGATAGGGGAGGCCAGGAGATGCTGGGGATAAATAGGGACATTATATAGTGCACCTGAGAGAGGGCCATGGCCTCATGGGGAAGGGTCAGGGAAGAGATAGGAGAGGCCAGGAGATGCTGGGGATAAATAGGGACATAATATAGTGCACCTGAGAGAGGGCCATGGCCTCATGGGGAAGGGCCAGGGAAGAGATAGGGGAGGCCAAGGGATGCTGGGGATAAATAGTGACATAATATAGTGCACCTGAGAGAGGGCCATGGCCTCATGGGGAAGGGCCAGGGAAGAGATAGGGGAGGCCAGGAGATGCTGGGGATAAATAGGGACATAATATAGTGCACCTGAGAGAGGGCCATGGCCTCATGGAGAAGGGCCAGGGAAGAGATAGGGGAGTTCTGGAGATGCTGGGGATAAATAGGGACATAATATAGTGCACCTGAGAGAGGGCCATGGCCTCATGGGGAAGGGCCAGGGAAGAGATAGGGGAGGCCGGGAGATGCTGGGGATAAATAGGGACATAATATAGTGCACCTGAGAGAGGGCCATGGCCCCATGGGGAAGGGCCAGGGAAGAGATAGGGGAGGCCAGGAGATGCTGGGGATAAATAGGGACATAATATAGTGCTCCTGAGAGAGGGCCATGGCCTCATGGGTAAGGGCCAGGGAAGAGATAGGGGAGGCCAGGAGATGCTGGGGATAAATAGGGACATTATATAGTGCACCTGAGAGAGGGCCATGGCCTCATGGGGAAGGGTCAGGGAAGAGATAGGAGAGGCCAGGAGATGCTGGGGATAAATAGGGACATAATATAGTGCACCTGAGAGAGGGCCATGGCCTCATGGGGAAGGGCCAGGGAAGAGATAGGGGAGGCCAAGGGATGCTGGGGATAAATAGTGACATAATATAGTGCACCTGAGAGAGGGCCATGGCCTCATGGGGAAGGGCCAGGGAAGAGATAGGTTAGGCCAGGAGATGCTGGGGATAAATAGAGACATAATATAGTGCACCTGAGAGAGGGCCATGGCCTCATGGGCAGGGCCGCCATCAGGGGGGGACTGCCGGGACTAGAGTCCCGGGCCCGGAGTAGAGGGGAGCCCGATCTTGCTGCCGGGATGCCAGATCTGAAGGAGGCACCTCTCTTCCATTGTTTCTGCTATGATCGTCCCCCGGCCCGCCCACCAGGCTGCTGTATGGACACTCATGAAGAAGGATAGCTGGGGGCTGGCTTCGGGTGTAGAGGAGCCCTATGCACCGGACGCCGGCTCCCAGCTATCCTTCTTCATGAGTGTCCATACGGCAGCCTGATGGGCGGTCCATATGCAGTGGGCGGAGATGTGCTGCAGTACCTGCATGTGGGGATGTGCTATTGGAGGAGCGGGAGCCACGCGCGAGTGCGCTGCAGACTGGAAGTGGAGGCAGGCGCAGCAGTGATGGATTGCTTAGCCCGCCCCTCCTTCTCCCCAACCCAACAATGCTGGCTATCAGGGCGGCGGGCCGCGGGAGTCGGGACAGCTCAAAACTGACGGGGAGGGCCAATGGAGGTGTCTCCATTAAGCACTCACAAACAGCAGCATCTTGCAGGTAGAGGACCCTGGTCTCTGCTTTCATAAGGAGCGCAGCTCTTCTTGTACACATGCTGCACCCCCTGTGCTGATCTCCTCTGCCACCTGCTCGGCCCAGCTTCCTCCAATGTGTTTGTCTAAATGTCACCCCCTCAAACTGTAGTGTGACTATCTCTGTGCCCCCTCCCAGGTCCCAGTTTTTGTTTCCCCATGTCCTCCACCCCAGTATATTTGTCATCAAGTCACCCCCCCCCCCCCGAAACTCCAATGTGTATCACCATGTTATACCCCCAGGCCACAGTGTGTCTCTCTGACCCCCCAGGCCACAGTGAATATCTCCATGTCCCCCCAGGTGTGCGTCACCATGTCCCCCCAGGCCACAGTGTGTCTCCCTGACCCCTCCCCCAGTGTATATCTCCATGTCCCCCCAGGCCACAGTGTCTCCCTGACCCCTCCCCCAGTGTATATCTCCATGTTCCCCCAGGCCCTAGTGTGTCTCCCTAACCCCCCCAGACTTCAATGTGTGTCTCTATGTCTCCCCAGGCCCAGTGTGTTTGTCACCATGTCCCCCCAGCCCCAGTATGAATGTCACCCCCCAGGCTCCAATGTGTGTCACCATGTCCCCCCAGCCCCAGTATGAATGTCACCCCCCAGGCCCCAATGTATGTCACCATGTCATCCCCCCAGTCCCCAGTGTGTATGTCTCCATGTCCAGGCCCTAATGTGTCTCTTATCATCCTTATGTGTGTCTGCCCTTTCCTTTTCCTCTTTTGCCTGTGTCATCCACATTACTACTCCTAATATATATCCACCCCCCCACACACACACACACCATTTACCCACAACCACCCACCCTGTGTCTTCACAAACTGCTGTTCCTCTTGTCCTGCACCTTCTCCCACCTCCCTCTTTCTTCATCCACTTCTGCCCACTTTACCCCTTACCTTCCTCATCTGCCTCTTCTGCTGCTGAAGGTGATGGAGATGGCACGCTGCTGGCATGCGGTAAGAAGCGACATGGAGACACCTGAGGATGGAAGGTACCACAATCTTCTTGCAGTGATTCTTACCTAGTGTTAAAAACTGGGAACAGTTCAAATGCAATCCAGTCGTGAGGGAGAGGGGGCACCAATATCTTTCTTGTCTCCAGTTGATTGGGACGAAGTTACGCCACTGGGGAGGACACTGGTCACTGGGAGAAAACAAGCCTTCCCTGTGCATTGGCCCTCTGGGAATTGTTCCTGCAGGCCCGCTGCGTTTCACCTATATTTGACGTCACTTGTGATGCCATATAGGGGTGGAGTGGCACAACGCTATACCATGCCCTAGAACGCCAAGTGAGCGAAGATTGCATTGCAGAAAAGAGGACAGAAAGACAAGCCATAGAAGAATAACAAAAAAGCAGATCACAATCTTAAAGAGAAATAGGAGGTTTGTTGTTGTAGGGATAAGATAAAGGCATGGGAGGGGGGGCCCTACCTATTTTGTCAGTCCCGGGCCCCACAATTTCTGATGGCAGCCCTGCTCATGGGGAAGGGCCAGGGAAGAGATAGGGGAGGCCAGGAGATGCTGGGGATAAATAGAGACATAATATAGCGCACCTGAGAGAGGGCCATGGCCTCATGGGGAAGGGCCAGGGAAGAGATAGGAGAGACCAGGAGATGCTGGGGATAAATAGGGACATAATATAGTGCACCTGAGAGAGGGCCATGGCCTCATGGGGAAGGGCCAGGGAAGAGATAGGGGAGGCCAGGAGATGCTGGGGATAAATAGGGACATAATATAGTGCACCTGAGAGAGGGCCATGGCCTCATGGGGAAGGGCCAGGGAAGAGATAGGGGAGGCCAAGGGATGCTGGGGATAAATAGTGACATAATATAGTGCACCTGAGAGAGGGCCATGGCCTCATGGGAAAGGGCAAGGGAAGAGATAGGGGAGGCCAGGAGATGCTGGGGATAAATAGGGACATAATATAGTGCACCTGAGAGAGGGCCATGGCCTCATGGGGAAGGGCCAGGGAAGAGATAGGAGAGGCCAGGAGATGCTGGGGATAAATAGGGACATAATATAGTGCCCCTGAGAGAGGGCCATGGCCTCATGGGGAAGGGCCAGGGAAGAGATAGGGGAGGCCAGGAGATGCTGGGGATAAATAGGGACATAATATAGTGCACCTGAGAGAGGGCCATGGCCTCATGGGGAAGGGCCAGGGAAGAGATAGGAGAGACCAGGAGATGCTGGGGATAAATTGGGACATAATATAGTGCACCTGAGAGAGGGCCATGGCTTCATGGGGAAGGGTCAGGGAAGAGATAGGGGAGGCCAAGTGATGCTGGGGATAAATAGGGACATAATATAGTGCACCTGAGAGAGGGCCATGGCCTCATGGGGAAGGGCCAGGGAAGAGATAGGGGAGGCCAGGAGATGCTGGGGATAAATAGGGACATAATATAGTGCACCTGAGAGAGGGCCATGGCCTCATGGTGAAGGGCCAGGGAAGAGATAGGAGAGGCCAGGAGATGCTGGGGATAAATAGGGACATAATATAGTGCACCTGAGAGAGGGCCATAGCCTCATGGGGAGGGGCCAGGTAAGAGATAGGGGAGGCCAGGAGATGCTGGGGATAAATAGGGACATAATATAGTGCACCTGAGAGAGGGCCATGGCCTCATGGGGAATTGCCAGGGAAGAGATAGGGGAGGCCAGGAGATGCTGGGGATAAATAGGGACATAATATAGTGCACCTGAGAGAGGGCCATGGCCTCATGGGGAAGGGCCAGGGAAGAGATAGGGGAAACCAGGAGATGCTGGGGATAAATAGGGACAAAATAGTGCACCTGATAGAGGGCCATGGCCTCATGGGGAAGGGCCAGGGAAGAGATAGGGGAGGCCAGGAGATGCTGGGGATAAATAGAGACATAATATAGCGCACCTGAGAGAGGGCCATGGCCTCATGGGGAAGGGCCAGGGAAGAGATAGGAGAGACCAGGAGATGCTGGGGATAAATAGGGACATAATATAGTGCACCTGAGAGAGGGCCATGGCCTCATGGGGAAGGGCCAGGGAAGAGATAGGGGAGGCCAGGAGATGCAGGGGATAAATAGGGACATAATATAGTGCACCTGAGAGAGGGCCATGGCCTCATGGGGAAGGGCCAGGGAAGAGATAGGGGAGGCCAAGGGATGCTGGGGATAAATAGTGACATAATATAGTGCACCTGAGAGAGGGCCATGGCCTCATGGGAAAGGGCAAGGGAAGAGATAGGGGAGGCCAGGAGATGCTGGGGATAAATAGGGACATAATATAGTGCACCTGAGAGAGGGCCATGGCCTCATGGGGAAGGGCCAGGGAAGAGATAGGAGAGGCCAGGAGATGCTGGGGATAAATAGGGACATAATATAGTGCACCTGAGAGAGGGCCATGGCCTCATGGGGAAGGGCCAGGGAAGAGATAGGGGAGGCCAGGAGATGCTGGGGATAAATAGGGACATAATATAGTGCACCTGAGAGAGGGCCATGGCCTCATGGGGAAGGGCCAGGGAAGAGATAGGAGAGACCAGGAGATGCTGGGGATAAATAGGGACATAATATAGTGCACCTGAGAGAGGGCCATGGCTTCATGGGGAAGGGTCAGGGAAGAGATAGGGGAGGCCAAGGGATGCTGGGGATAAATAGGGACATAATATAGTGCACCTGAGAGAGGGCCATGGCCTCATGGGGAAGGGCCAGGGAAGAGATAGGGGAGGCCAGGAGATGCTGGGGATAAATAGGGACATAATATAGTGCACCTGAGAGAGGGCCATGGCCTCATGGTGAAGGGCCAGGGAAGAGATAGGAGAGGCCAGGAGATGCTGGGGATAAATAGGGACATAATATAGTGCACCTGAGAGAGGGCCATAGCCTCATGGGGAGGGGCCAGGGAAGAGATAGGGGAGGCCAGGAGATGCTGGGGATAAATAGGGACATAATATAGTGCACCTGAGAGAGGGCCATGGCCTCATGGGGAATTGCCAGGGAAGAGATAGGGGAGGCCAGGAGATGCTGGGGATAAATAGGGACATAATATAGTGCACCTGAGAGAGGGCCATGGCCTCATGGGGAAGGGCCAGGGAAGAGATAGGGGAAACCAGGAGATGCTGGGGATAAATAGGGACAAAATAGTGCACCTGAGAGAGGGCCATGGCCTCATGGGGAAGGGCCAGGGAAGAGATAGGGGAGGCCAAGGGATGCTGGGGATAAATAGGGACATAATATAGTGCACCTGAGAGAGGGCCATGGCCTCATGGGGAAGGGCCAGGGAAGAGATAGGGGAGGCCAGGAGATGCTGGGGATAAATAGGGACATAATATAGTGCACCTGAGAGAGGGCCATGGCTTCATGGGGAAGGGCCAGGGAAGAGATAGGGGAGGCCAAGAGATGCTGGGGATAAATAGGGACATAATATAGTGCACCTGAGAGAGGGCCATGGCCTCATGGGGAAGGGCCATGGAAGAGATAGGGGAGGCCAGGAGATGCTGGGGATAAATAGGGACATAATATAGTGCACCTGAGAGAGGGCCATGGCCTCATGGTGAAGGGCCAGGGAAGAGATAGGAGAGGCCAGGAGATGCTGGGGATAAGAGTAGAGGAAGCTACAAATGAGAATGATAATAAACAGGAAAATTAACAGGCCAAAACAGCGCCCCCTGCCCTGCGGTGCCCCGTGCCATGGCACTGATCGAACCACCCTAGTTACAGCCCTGGTCTCATAGTACCCAATTGCCAGCCTCCCAGGTGCTTGCCGGTGTGATAGCAGGGATGCTGTTACCTTTGGTGAAAAGCACGGACATCTTCATTGGAGAAATACAGGGTAAAGATTAAAGTCCCAGGGCTCTATTCATTATGTTAATTATCGGGGTGCAACTGGACCCCGATGATTAACATTTCAAATTGCCGCGAGCGCTGGAGCAATTTATCATCGCTCCGGCGTGGAGACAGCTGTTCCGAAAATCAGCTGTCTCCTCGAGTCTTTTTATCGCTCCTTTCAGAGCAGTGAAACTAGTGCGGCTATGTGACCTAGAGCTGACGCAGGCGCACAAAAGCCCCGGGGTCAGGCAGAAGGAATCTGTGATATCTCCTGTTTTACCCTTTGGATGAATGGCCTGAAAATTTAATTTCTACAAGAGCAGGTGAACATGTTCATTTGTAGAAATTAGGTGATAATGAATAGAGGGCCTGATTCAGACCCGCTCGCGAGCGCTATGCGCTCGCAAGCGGGTCGATGGTGGCCCAGTGCGCATGCGCGTGACCCGGATAGCGACGGGCAAACCGTTGCTCCGGGTCTCGTACCAAAGGGGGCGTGCTGTCGATGTTGAGTGACAGCACGCCCCCTTCGGTGGGCGGGCCGGGGGCATGGCTGCCCAGATGGAGGCGTTCCCATGGGAACGCCTACCGTTTGTGGCCGGCCCCACTGACATCACAAGTGATGTCAGTGGGAGTGCTTTCGGCTCTGTTAGAGCCGAAAGCACTCTGTGGCTTGCGGCAACGAGACCCTACCACAAAGGTCTCGTTGCAAGCCCGATGGTCACGATGGTCTTGACCATCGCGACCATCTTCCTGGCTGCTCGCTATAGCTGTGGGTGGTCACCCACAGCTATGCGAGCGGCCAGGAGGACGCTCTTAAAAACCAGAGGGCCTGCCCCGATTCAGAGCGAGCGCTCTGTCAGAGCGTCCGGCTCTGAATCAGGCCCTGAGCCCTTAAAGTTAGTCCCACATCATTCTCATTATTTTGTTTTCAAAAGTGACGTTTGTTTGTTAACCAAACCAAGCGGGACTGCTGGGGGTCCCCGGTGATCTTTTGGACTAGTAGGGGAGAGATATTAAAGTGGTATTTTTTTTGCCCCTTTTTTGCTGGGGAGGATGAGTGAGGACTTGTCCTCTGCAGTCTAACTGTATCTCCGGAGGACAAGGCCCACTCGTTCTCCGCAGCGAAGGGGTTAAGGATTATACATTTGTAATTTGTCTATCCCACAGGTTCTCAAACTCGGTCCTCAGCACCCCAAACAGTACATGTTTTCCAGGTCTCCTCACAAAATCACAAGTGAGATAATGACAGTAGCTCGACCTGTGGATCTTTTAAAATGTGTCAGTGAGTAATGAATTCACCTGCGCACCTGCCAGGTGACCTGGAAAACATGAACTGTGTGGAGTTCATTAATTAAGAGGTTAATGTAGGGTTAAATATTTGCTTTCTGTTGCCATGCAGTGGGCGGCATGTCACTCGCGCAGGGTGAACGTAAGTGAATGCCAAGGTGGCTTGCCTGTAATGTTCCCGGAGTTTGTCCTTTACCCTGCTTTTAAAGTCCTGAAATGCTTTTTATTTACCTCCTCCACAGAGCGGGTGATGGCAGACACTGCACCCAGTTATGGGTCATTTATTTTCACACGGACAGCTGGGCAGCTTTGCCGTGTTTCATGTCCCCCACGAGCGTTTCCACCGTGTTGTTAAAACAGAAATTTCAACCTCTTGGTACATAAAAGTCGTCTGATTGTATTTCTTTGTGCATGGCCTGGAGTGTCTGGTTAGCTAAGAGGAGGTGGTTCCTGGCATACTCAGTGCTGGTCCCCTCCTCTCTCTTGTGGTGCCGCGGTGGGTGATGCGGCAGTAGATTTTGGCTTATTGCCAGAATCTACTGCTCATGCTGAGGTCTCCGGGAAAATGGCACCCGCGTCATTTTCCCTGGGACAGCAGTACTGCGCATGCAGAAAATGGATGCTGCCCTTTTTCCAGTGACTTTTGATGCTCTGCACTACTGGAGACAACGGACAGGTAAGTGTAAAGAGTTAATGGGTGCAGGGTGTGCTGTGTTGGCCCCCCTGGACCCAGGGGCACACCCTGCACCCATTATAGATACACCCCTGGTAGAAGGTGTACTGGGCCTGGTTTATAGGTGTACGCTAAGGCAGCCATGACGGCGTCTTTTGCCGCAGCGTGACTGCGTCTTTATGGTGATGCCGCAGCCAATGGTATTCGCACATAGATGACCGCATGACTGTAGCGCCAATCTGACGATTTATGTATCAAGACGCGCCATTGGTCACACATTGGTCTCATCATCGTATATTGTCCCAGTCCTATGGAGGCGCAGAATGTCCGTCTGAACATAGCCACAGAAGTCAGTGCAACTGCAAAACAAAAGCCGCAGTCGCTGACCGTAACACGCCCGCTTCTGGCTAGCTGCCCCCCCCCAGTTACCACCCACGAATGCCAACGGAAATTGGCTCTCACTGCGCCCAAATTCATTCTGTGGGACGCGTGCGCAGGCTGAAAACGTCGGCAGCTTGCATGCAACGTCTACTTAGCGTGCATTCTCTATCAGGTCCATTATCTGGCTGGCAAGAGATAGTGGGCGGCAGGATGTGGTTGGCAGGAATCAGTTGAGTTACTGATGGTTAGTTATGTGATACCCTGTAAAGACCCTCATATTTGTGAACATTTATATGTTGCCCTGTGCCATACTTGCCTACCCTCCCGATTTGGTCGGGAGCCTCCCGAAAATCGGGTGCCGCTCCCGACCTTCCGGGAAAGCAGGCAATTCTCCCGGCTGCCGCCCATCCCTCCTAACCCCCCCCACAATAACCCCTTCATCCCCTGCGGCGGGGGGGTGCGGTGACACGATTCGAGTCATTTTGGCCCTGCCCCCTGCTTCACAATTCCTATTTTTATTGGCATTGTGTAGTGGGGTCGGGTCCAAACTGATGCGATTGCGTGACCCCGCCCTCGCCACACCCACAAGTACTGTCATCCGCCCAGCCGCTTCCCTTTGTCCCGGCCACGCCCCCCCAACCTGCCGATCTGGCTGCTCCCTCCCAGAAGTAGCAGCCAGAACGTCGGCAGGTATGCCCTGAGCTGGAGAATGTTCTGGAACTGAAGTGAGGAGGTACACTAGGACAAAGGAAATCTGGCAGTGTGCGCTTCACTAGTGAGCTCAGACTAAGGTCCCCATTTACAAACGAAGTATAACCCCTTTAGCGCTCGCTAAAGAGGTTATACCGTTTTGCTGTATTTAGTAAACAGCTGTAATCTTAGATTACCGCTGTTTGTACAGCATCGCTCTCGCCATCTAAAAGATGGCGAGAGCGATGTGGGCCCCATTGCCGGCAATGGAGACCCGGCGGTGCCTTTCCGGCTTCAACGAAGCCTTCCAGGCACTGCCGGGTCTCCCTGTCATGCACATGGGCAGACGGACCGTCGCGCATGCGCATGACCCTGGAGCCCCGTCGCTGGCAGCGTTAGGCTGCCAGCAGCCCAGCAGAGGACCTCGTCGAGGACGAGGATTCCGCTGGACTTCGCGGGACCTCGCCGGAGGGGTAAGTATTACTAAATACCAGTGGAATTTTCGTTTGTATCACAGTGATACTAAACGAAAATTGCCGCTGGTATTTCACTTCGTTTGTAAATGGGGCACTAAAAACTGGAACTAATAGGGGAGGAGTGAGAAGGACCCTGAAACTGGCTGAGAAAGCACATGTCTGGTGTGTGAGGGGACTGAGAAGTAGGCTGTGTGGAGCAGCACCTGGGATTGTTTGCAGGGCTGTGACCAGAAACCAAGCCGTGGAGTGAAGAAGCTGTACTGCCAGGTCAGAGGACGCAGTGGGCAGCAAGGAGCCGGCAATATGAAGTAAGAGACTCCCAGTGAGACAGAGCAAGAAGGAGCAGGTGCAGTGATCGCAGGCACAGTGATATCCTAAAGTGTATTGTGGCTCCCATTGGGGTAGATGTATGAAGCCTAGAAGCGGTATCAGCGAACGTTATGTGCGCTGATACCGCTTCTCCCCGATGTATGATCGGGGGTCTGGGTGGTAAATGACAGGGATGCTATGCTCCCCTGTCATTATTGGCGCTGCTATCTACAAGATAGCAGCGCCGAGCGGCAGGGCCATGTACGAACGGTCATACCGCATGACCGGCCGGCTGTAGCTGTCGTTATCGACAGCTACACCCTGGCGCTAGCCTATCCCCACAGCAGGGACAGCGCTGTCCCTGCTGGGGCTGCTGCCGGCTCCAGGGCTGCACGCGGGGATCTCGCGATACTTGCGAGATCCCGCGCATGCTCAGTGGAGCCGGACCGGGACAGAGACACAGCGCATCAGCACTAGGCTGATGCGCTGCTGTCTCTAACGGGTAGCGCCGGAGGGGGGAGTTAACGCTCCCCCTCTCCGGCTGATGAGATGTTTATACATCTCATCGGTAGTGCTTCCTGCCTCGCCTCGGTAAACGTTAAGTGCCGCTATCATACATCTACCACATTATCTATTATGAAAGACTCAGTAAGGCACAGTGAGTAACAACCCTTAGAGCACTATAAACTGAACTTTATCCAAGATTTATTTTCCCTCCCTTTGCTACCAAGGGATATTTACCTTAAGAAAGCAAAGCAACCAGCTACCAGTCTATAGTAACCAGTGGTGTGCATTGTATGTGACTTGGGATTCATGCTGTATAATGAACTGCTCAGAATAACAGCCTGCATAGGGCCTGATTCAGAGCTGAACGCTCTAACCAGAGCGCTCGCTCTGAATCAGGGCCCTCCTCCATGAAATTGGAGCGGCCTCCTGGACGCTCGTATAGCTGTGGGTGACCACCCACAGCTATAGCGAGCGTCCATGATGATGGTCGCGATGGTCTTGACCATCGCGACCATCGGGCTTGCGACGGAGACCCTGCGGTAGGGTCAGTGGCGTAAGTTCATCCCAGACACCCGGAGACAAGTTATAATTTGGTGCCCCCCCGTCACAGCCGCTGACACTGTAATGTAGCAATTTGCATGCAGACAGGCTATAGACAGACGAAGGTAGCAGCTGATGGTCTGACATGGAGCTCTCCAATAGTGTATGGTGGCTTCTCAGGTGCCGGGAAGGGGTGCCATGTATTGGGAGGCTGTGACGGTACACTCCGGGTACGTAGTTACAGCCCTAAGTGGGGTGAATATTTTGTGGATAATGGAGGAGGTGCCCCTTCAGAGCTGGAGCCCGGCGGCAGACGCCTCCATTGTCTCCCATAGTAATGCCCCTGGGTAGGGTCTCGCTGCCGCAAGCCCTGGAGTGATTTTGGCTCTATCAGAGCCATAAATCACTCCCACTGATATCACTAGTGATGTCAGTGGGGCCGGCTTGAGACGGTAGGCGTTCCCATGGGAATGCCTCCATCTGGCAGCCACGCCCCCGGCACGTCCACCAAAGGGGGCGTGCTGTCAATCAACATCGACAGCACGCCCCCTTTGGTGCGAGACCCGGAGCGATGGAAAGGCCGTCGCTCCCCGGGTCTCGCGCATGCGCACGACGGAACTCCCTCCATCATGCGTAGTGGGGAACATCGACCCGCTTGCGAGCGTACTGCCGCTCGCGAGCGGGTCTGAATGACACCCATAGTACACAGTTAACCTAACTGAAATACTTTACCCCTTTGAGCTCAATCCAAGAACAGAACTGTGTGATATATATTCTGTTAGCAGACAACCATAGAGAACAGGGTGTTACTCCCTTTGCATACAGTTATCAAGGACAGAACAGTGTATATATATATATATATATATATATATATTTTTATTTTTTTTCTAGCAACCGGAAGTCATTCTTTTTTTCTTTGTAAAATTGCTAGAACTTATTCTGAAACTTATACTGTGTGTGAAACTGAGTTTACTGTTAACAAAGTCATATTGCTTAACTGTGTATTTATATTGAATTAACATTACAGTGATCTATCATTCAGGCAAAATAAAACATTTTGGGCCAAATGTAATAGGGTGAGAGTTTAGAAAAGTGAGAGTTTTTGACACTTTTTAAACTTTGCCAATGTAATAGAGTCCAAAAACAAAGTAACAGAGCGAACTTGCATGTTTTTTTAGACTTAAAAAACTCTCAAGCACTGGTGTGCTAGGGGGAGACAGGTGGCTGGCTGGAAGTGATTAGTGGTAGATGGATGGCTGGCAGGAGGTGGTTGGCTGGCAGGAGATGGTTGGTTGGCTTAAGGTGGTTGGCTGCAGGAGTAGTTTGCTTGGCAGCAGGTGGGAAGAGGTGTTCTGGTGTGAGATAATAGTAATGGGGCCATGGAAAAAAAAATTATGTATCTTAGCCTGATAGTGCAGGGTGTCTAAAGGTGGCTGGATGGCCGGAATTGGTTGGATGGCAGGAATTGGTTGGGTGCAGGTGGTTGCATGGCTGGAGGTTGTTGGCTGGCAGGAGGTAGTTGTGTATCTGTATAAATAGTTGGGTGGCAGGAGCTGGTTGGGTGTGTAGAGGTGGTTGGCTGGCTGGAGGTGGTTAGGTGGCAGGAATTTCTTAGGGGATTGTGGTTGGGTGGCTGGAGGTGGTTAGGTGGCAGGAATTTCTTAGGGGATTGTGGTTGGCTGGCTGGAGGTGGTTAGGTGGCAGGAATTTCTTAGGGGATTGTGGTTGGGTGGCTGGGGGTAGTTGGCCTGCAGGAAGTGGTTGTGTAGTTATAGCTGGTTGGGTGTGTAGAGGTGATTGGCTGGCAGGAGGTGGTTAGGTGGCAGGAATTTCTTGGGAGATTGTGGTTGTGTGGCTGGATATAGTTGTCTTGCAGGAAGTGGTTGTGTAGTTATAGCTGGTTGGGTGTGTAGAGGTGATTGGCTGGAGGAGTTTGGCTGGCTGGAGGTGATTTGCTTGGAGAAGACTGTTGGCTGGCTGGAAGTGGTTGGGCAATAGAAGGCAATTAGGTACAGTAGCTGCAGGAGTTTGGCTGGTAGGAGGAGGTTGCCTTGCAGGAGATTGTTGGGTAGCTTGAGGTGGTTGGGTGGCTGAAGGTAGTTGGTGTTGTTCCTAGGTGTGAGATATTTACTCAGTGTGGAGGTGTTCCTAATATTTACAAGAGACACTTTCCAAAAGGCAGCATGGGTAGTTAGCAGAGGGTCACCCTGGTGTAGGGAGACCTTTATTAACACTTTTTCATAGGAATTAAATGAGTACATTTCCACCTTCAATGTGAGTAAGGGATACTGACCGATTCCACTGACCCAAGATGCTGAAGGATGGCCAATGTTCAGCAACCCGTCCCTTCACAGTATCTGGCATTCAGTCTCCTGATGCCAAATTCGGGATGGGTACATAGGATCGACAGTCACTATGTCAATCCTAGAATGCAGATGTCGGCGTGTAGACAGCATTTTAACCGAATCGGCAAATACAGCTGTAAACATGCAGCCCCGGCTTCCACCTGCCAGAGAGACGTTTGTTTTTCCAGGACCAATCATCACACTGACCTCACGGAGGAGGGACCTTACGTTTCGTGTAATGACCGGTGATCGCTGCTATACCCATTTCTAAATAAGGCTCTCATGGTGTATTTACCTGTTAGTGGATGGACTGTATATACAGTAATTATATATCATGTGCTCATTTTGTCCCGTTGTTGTGATCTATGGATTTTTTTTAAATTGCCATTTTTTCGTATGACTGCAGTCAGTTCATGTTGCCTTTTAATACGTTGTATATACATTTTATTATATTGCACTTAGTGACACAATGGAGCGCATCCATCGATATCCCCTTTTCCTTTCGGAATTTGCTGCTGGCGGCGACATCAGTCAACGTAATTCCATCAGCGCACCTGAGCCCCAGTTTCTTTTCAGTGATATATGTGCATATTGTGGATATGTTCCTGTCACAGGGCTAAGTCGTGGGACCTCCTTCAGTCCTGTGGGCGGTCCATGGGGCATGTCCATCGGGTCACTCCCACCACTGACAGCTTCAGCGGTTCCAGGCTGTGTTGGATGGTCGGCAGTTGCTACTGCTGCTCCTGTCCTGTGTGCTGCAGGAGCGCCCTCTAGGGCTGGGTGCAAGGAGATACATTTTTTGGTCATCTGGCCAAGGACCTCAACTTGGTGTCAGTATAAGCTTACTCTGTGCACCATACTGGTGCCCAGAGTATGCGGTCTCCTGTCTGCGCTCCAGTGTTACTGCCTGTTTTGAATACTGATTGAACCTCCGTGTACTATCATTGTGAACCTCAGCCTGTGAACCCCGACCTTGGCTTGTCTTTCTGTTTTGCCCTCTGCTGGTGACCCTGATCTTTGGCTTGTCCTACCATTCTGATTTTCCTCCGCTGATGCAGTACCTCACTAGCACTCCCGCACTGTCACCTCTAGGGGGCATTTAGAGCGCTGCAACCTTTGGATTCCCAGCAGCAAGGTACATCCTGACTTGCAGCAGTTCTTGGTGTGGAGACAACGCCGATAAGTAAAACTGGTAATATTTATTCTTTATACTGAGATCAGTTCTCAAAGTGTGCCGGTATACTACGGTATGGTATACTGGAACTGATCCACCCTCCGAAACATCTGGAGAGGCATATATGGAAAAAGCGCCGCCCCTGCTGCCTTCTCCATATGCCGGACGCCCCCTCCCTGCAAGCCAGAGCTCGCTCCTAAGCTCCGCCTTCCGGCTCCCGCAGTGGGTGTTGGGAGAGACACAGCAGAGCGAGGAGTGTTAGGAGGGCGGCGGGCGCAGGAGCGGGGCCTCAGGTAATTACGGTTTGTTTGTTCAATGACATTATGTGTAAGGGGCACTACTGGCTTGGGCATTGTATAGGGGCACCACTACTATTGTGGACAATGTATAGGGGGCACTACTACTGTGAGCAATGTATATGGGGCACTACTACAAGGGGCATTACTACTGTGGGCATTGCATAGGGGGCACTACGGTGGTTATTGCATAGGGGCACTACTACTGTGTGAATTGTATAGGGGGCACTACTACAGTGGACAAAATATATAGGGTACACTACAACTGTGGGCATTGTATAAGGGGTACTATGGTGTGGTACACTAATGAAAGGGGCATGCCTTAAGGACACATTCCTTTAGAATAATATGAATTACTGACCTGGTCCTTCCTGTATCCCTATTATTATTGTACCTTGCTGGAAACCTTCCTGCTTGGGTTTCCCAGGGAACCTGTTAGATGTACATTTGGCTGTAACTGGAGAAACGCGTAGTGCATGACGACGTTCAGACTCCACCAGTAAACCCAGCAATTCTGTGGTTGAATACTGTGAAATTATTAGTCAACAATACATTTTTGTCACTGTAGCTCCCAGTGGTCAAAGTGTGGCAGTATGACATACCGCCACTTCCCGGTCCCACTTCATTTTAGCCGCAGTAGAAAATACACCACCGCTGGAACAACGCCGGCAACATGTAGAGATGTGTCCCGCAGGGACAAAGCATTTGGTCACGGATGCACTGTAAGCAGCACGCCCTGGCTGCCAGCCAATCACGGGGCTCGCAGCTGCCAGCCAATCGCGGGGCTCGCAGCCGCCAGCCAATCGCGGGGCTCGCAGCCGCCAGCCAATCGCGGGGCTCGCAGCTGCCAGCCAATGAGAAGCTGCCAAGCAGCAGCTTCTCATTGGCTCATACTGGCGCCGGATAGTGTAAACTGCAGTGCACTGTCTACTGCAGCAGCCACGAGGACCCGGTGCTCCCGGGGGGCTCCATCCATTCCAGCAGCGCAGGTCAGAGGGGAGTAGAGAGAGGGGAGGATGTCAAAGGGGGAATAGAGAGAGGGGCAGACAGAGGCAGGCAGTTAGTATTGTAGGGGGTGAAAGAGAGGGAATCAGTGACAAGGGCAGGGTGTGAGAGAGGGGAGCAGGCAGGGAGAAGTGGGGGGTGGGTGAGAAGTACAATGGGGTGATATGGAAGCAGGGGCCCAAGGGTGAAGTGGGGGGGGGGAGATTCATTCTCCATACCCCCACCTTTAAATTCCCACTTCGAGCACTGGTAGCTCCCCTATAGGAAGTGGATTCAGGCAAAAAATGCAAAGGAGTTACTTGTTGTATAACTGTATTTCTAGTCATTCGGATCATGCCTGATGTATACAGTATTCTGTATTGCAATGCGGCAGAAAGTGACGACTGTTCGGCCATTTTTGGAGGCAGCCTGATTTTCTAAACATAAAAATGTTGGCTGGTATGGTCTCATATCATAGGGCTGGTTTGTCAGTGAAGTAGAAATCTGCAGCTTATTAGTACAAGTTAATGCCGGGCATGCATTGCCAGATAAAATGCCTGTCAGACCGACAGACATTTTATCTGGCAGCCTATCAGCCTGCGGATATCGCGGGCATACACTGTGAGATAGCTCACAGTGTATCGGCCCCGACATCTGCGCTCCGCCCCCCGGGGAGGAGACATTTCCCCATTCCTTCCATGGCAATGAACATGGGAAATGTCTGTCTGTGGGCTGCGGCCAACATTTTGCCTTGCAGATATCGCATCGGACGGGCATGGTGGACGATCCGGCATGCCCGACTGAGCGATATTTAACCCTCGGTCGTCCACACACACTACAATTATCTGGGCGACCCGCGGATATCGGCCCGATCATTGTAGAGTGTTTGCCCAGCATTAGGTGGGTGCTCTGTAAGGGCTGAGAGGATAAATATGGATCTGGCATTTACAGGTCATTACGTCCAGTTTGCGTTATGTAAAGAGCCCAAAGACAGCTGCAAAAATGCATTAGGTGCTCTAATTTTGACCTATTCTGACCCATATGAACACTTACATCTACTCAGGATTACTTCCCTGCACCCAGCAAAGAACATCCACATCGGCTTTCTCACTATACAGCCGTCTGTACACAGAGGGCCTGATTCAGAGCTGAACGCTCTGACCAGAGCGCTCGCTCTGAATCAGGGCCCTCCTACCTGAAAATGGAGCGTCCTCCTGGCCACTCGCATAGCTGTGGGTGACCACCCACAGCATATGCGAGCGGCCAAAAAGATGGTCGCGATGGTCTTTGACCATCAGGCTTGCGACGAGACCCTGCGGTAGGGTCTCGCTGCCGCAAGCCCAGGAGTGATTTTGGCTCTATCAGAGCCAAAATCACTCCCACTGACATCATTACTGATGTCAGTGGGGCCGGCTTCAGACAGTAGGCGTTCCCATGGGAACGCCTCCGTCTGGCAGCCACGCCCCCGGCACGCCCACCAAAGGGGGCGTGCTGTCAATCAACATCGACAGCACGCCCCCTTTGGTGCGAGACCCGGAGCGACGGAGAGCCCGTCGCTATCCGGGTCTCGCGCATGCGCACGACGGAGCTCCCTCCATTGTGCGCATGCGCAGTGGGGCAACATCGACCCGCTTGCGAGCGTCCTTTGCTCGCGAGCGGATCTGAATGACCCCCACAGTTCCAGGCCGAGCTTACATCCAAGCCTGCACCGATATCTATTTTACCCGGCCGGAATAAGTTATGGAGCACATAGCGCCGTCCTTCCTTCCGTGATTACCAAAGTCACAGGCACTATCCGGTAAGAACTGCCAGTGCACGCTGTTTGGATTTTTCCCCATATGCGAGACTGGCGCACAGCCCGCTATCAGCGCAGCCGGTATAACGACTCGCACTGGTCACATTGTGACGGGCTATATATTATCTGGGGATTAAGTATCGCTCTGTATACCTGTATATCCATTATCCGGAGAGTTTTTATTTTAATCATTGCAAAAGCAACTGGACTTTTCAACTCACTTTCTTCGTCATTCAGTATAAGAATCATTTTACTTGTAACTTATGTTTTTATTTCATGAGTGTTTCATTGTATAGGTTTATATTGTTACATGTCATAATTTTGTACATTAACACTTAACTGTCTAAGGGCCTGATTCAGAGCCGCTCATAAGTGGCCGTTCGCTCGTTCGGAGCGATGTTTTCACATCTGCGCATGCGTACGGATTTTAATACGCATGCGCGAACCAGTCAGTGCGGCCAGAAATCGTTTGTTCGCTATATAGCGAGGGCCTGCTACTTTGAGTGACAGGAGGAGGCGTATGTGGGTGGTAACAGGGGAAGGTGCTTGAAAACGGGGAGTGGAATTAAGAACGCTGGCGTGCTTAAAGGTCAAAACGGGGTTTTATGGGTGTGCATAATTTAAACAGCAGCGTCATTGACCACGTCACCTGGTTGTTTTATAGCCAGAACTGCTCGCAAGATTGTGGTAGGAAAAACCAGCCACAAGAATAACGAGCAGTTCATACGCTGTTCGATGTAATCGATTAATCTATTAAATAGCGGACATGACGTATGATACGAGCGGCCAGGGGGCGTTTTTTACAAAATAGCGTTCAGACATGGAGGCGTCAACAGACAGCAAAGAGCGAACGGTTCATTTGAATAGCCACCCCCTTTTTCTGAACGAACGTCCGCAAATTGCGAACGGCTCTGAATCAGGCCCTAATTACAGTGGTATTTATATCTGCTTTTTATAAAAAAAATCCAGGGTCATTATTCCGTTTTAATTCGATTCTGTATAACTATTATTAATATTATTTACGGACTCCCATTTGAGGATAAAGCTCCCGGCTCGTTACTGCTGTGTAGCTGCATTGCGGAACAGGACACGAATAACTTCTCAAGAGAATCGGTCTCTTCTTAATACTTTATTCTGGGATCACCAATCGCGGGCCCCCGGGTAGAGCGACAGGCGTCAGCGCTGCCTCATCATCCCGCCGCTACGCGCTACTGCTTTTTTGATTTCCCCATTAACTTGCTGAATCTTATACCAAAGCGTGCTAGAATACCGAAGGAGAAGGCGGAGTGTGGGAGGAAGTGTTCCAGGACGTAACTCTGCGGAGAGAAGAGAGAGGGAGGGGTTATTACACCATAGCATCGCACAGAGGGAGACCAGGGCCTAAACATACTAACCGGGTCGGTTTTGGTTCGATTCCCAAACAGGCTGGGCAAAATTTACTAGGCGGCGGTTTGACGACGGTTTCTATTCTATTCTAAACCCCGGCAGTTTGGTTTTGCAGCGGTTTCTAAATGACAGACCTGTTCTATTCTATTCTAAAATGTGTTTTGACTGTGGTTTGGCGGCGGTTTTGCTATCTGCAGATTTACTAAGGCCAAAACCGCTGCAAAACTGCCATCAAAACACATTTTAGAATAGAATAAAACAGGGCGGTCATTTAGAAACTGCTGCAAAACCGCCACCAAACCTCCGGGGTTTAGAACAGAATAGAAACCACCACCAAACCCCCAGGGTTTAGAATAGAATAGAAACCGCCACCAAACCGCCACTTAGTAAATTTTGCCCGCTGTGTCTAAAGAAACATGACTATTTATCATCTGTCAGGTTTAAGCTTAACGGAAATCCGGCATGGATGGCCATTAGTTTCGGCAGCTCTACAGTTGCTCAGTTTTGACCTTTTCCAAGCAAAACTGAGGTCATATAGAAGTTCAAATAATGGTCGCAGAAATGACGGAGAAACCTTCCAAACAATAGACCGACCTGCAGGGTGTTTGGGAGAAGCACTGCACAGATTATTATCATCTGTGCAGGCTTCATTATGTTTAAAATATTTGTAACATTATTTGACCTTTTAAACAAATGCATGGGGGGCGAACTGAATAACTGAATCTCTACATCTGTGTTGGTATGTGAAATTAGGGGGGGGGGTAAAACAACATTGGGTTCCTCCTATTTTACAATACCCAGCACAGGGCTAAACCAGCTGCTGGGGGGAGGTTGACACTATAGCAGGGAAACACTCAGCATGGGGTCTCCCTGCCATAACGACAAACAGCCCGAAACTGGTCAGCCCAGGACTGGAATTCCTCGGAAAGTTGGTATCCTAAAAATAAAATGGGGATCCCCCTCCCGTTGAACAACCAGCCCCCCTCCAGGTCTATTCCAGGCACAACCTGGGTAGTGGCTGAAGGGTTATTAGTAAACAAAATAGATTATATTCGTTACATGTGGATTACAAGAGCCAGCAAGTCAGCCCCAGCAAGATGGTATTTGTGGAACAACAAGTGCCAATATGCCCAGACATTAAGGGCTCGCTGGCACCTGTGAGTAACATATTAAAATAACCACAGTACTCACACACTGCATAAAAACCCTGACACATCCCAATCCTCTTCGTTCCAAGTTGGAATCCAGTTGTCTTGGTAAAATAACAACCCACGCAGAACCCCACGGACACACTCTGTACAGTGCTAACGCGAAATGACAGGTTAGTAGCAGACACTGCCATTGAAATACATGGGGACGTACTGATTTTCTAGGTAAAACATCTACTGGCACCAGTCATCTGATATAGAAATACCAGTGCTGTATGACTATAGTGATTTTCTAGGTATATTGTCATTAACTAATATTGGCAAAATCCAGAGTGACTTAAGTTCTGGCCATATAACTATATATTAACTCCTAGATACATGGAATGCTGTTTAGGGTCTGTTTTAGTTTTTTTATTGGTGTGGATGAGGTTACTGGGGGGTGGGGTGCAATCAGTTACTACACATGTTTGCTTCACTATATATTTAGTAGGGCACAGGCTGCAGGCCTGTTACAAGGCTGCATAGGTTTTTATTTCAAAGTGTTTTCTTTTTCTAAGTGGTATTACATGCACAGCATAAAGTTAGACAGGAGTTAAAAAGGAGGAACACAGGAGGACAACATTTAAAAAGAACTCTTTGCATCTTGGAAACATTTGAAAATCATCTTCTGAGCTTCTGGATACCCTGTAACTCAGCCACCAGCTCTCATTATAACTTGGACACACCTATTGCCTACACCCTGCTTTAGCATTGCAAGCACCTACCACTTAGTTTGCTGCAATTTTTATATGTATGTTTTTCGACTCTACACTGTTTAAATCATTCCTGTACCACTCCCAATTTATCTCCTATACCACTGTAGATCTTTAAGAATACTTTATCCTAAATTTAAAGTCCTGCAACTTTAACAGCTCCAAACTCATTTTGTTTATTATATACCTTTGAAGTTGTGCCTTTACATCTACCAGCACTGTTTTTCCTTTTATCTGATTTTTAGACATTTTAACTGTACTGTTCCTGTATCTCACTCTCATCACTACTACTGCTGTTTCTCTCCCAATATCCTCATCTACACTATGGCCCGTATTCAATTTGAGGCGAAAAGCCGGAATCCGCGGAAAAGTTTTGCTGATGACGTAATTTCGCCAGGCGGAAAAGTATCGCCGTATTCAATCTGAAAGACTTTCTGCCTATGCGGAAAGTCAATGCAATTTAATAGGCGGAAAAGTTTCACCTATGAATAGCAGGCGGAAAAAAGTGCAGAATTGGGATTTTGGGGTGCAACCTTGCGGGAATCCCCATGCAGCCTTCAGACAGTCCCCCAAAGGTAAACAGTGTTAAAAAAATTTAAAAAGACACTTAACACCCCAAAAAAAATCACTTTGAATTTGGGGGCACAAAGATAAAAACTAGCGAACTTGAATCTGAGGGGTCCCCAAGTATGCCCCAGGTGTTTTTTTTCATTGCAGGTGTTTGCGGCAGGTAGATTTTTAATGATTTTTTTCAACTTAACTTTATCAACTTTTAAATATGCTGACCCCCATTTTCAAGTACCCCAAATTTGCTGGGATAAGTTATTTTCTGCAAAAAATACTCCTGAATGCTATTCTGCATCACGTATACAAAAACGCTATTTAGCAGCTATTGAGCCTGTTTAAAGACAACAAATACCTTCAGCAAGCTAAATCGGGGGGTACCATAGCTAACCCCCATGTCAGAGCATCTTTTGGGGGGTGTCAGGCTGATTTCCCCAAATCCGACAGTACTTTCCGCCTGCTCAAGTTTCGCCAGGTCCCATTTTCGCCTACTTTCAAATTGAATATGGGGATAGGCGGGCACATGCACGATACTTTTCCACCTACAAAACACGCGATGTAGGCAAAAAAGTCCAGGAGGCGGAAAAGTATCGCGGGTCCGCTCTAATTGAATACAGCTCTATGTCTCTCTTCTTCTGCTCCCCCATCACTCAGAAGCTACATAACGCTCTCCTCTACCACCAGTTCCCATCTCTTTCCTCCCTCAATAGTCTCCTTCACCTTCTCCCCCTCCTTCCTCTCCTCTGTCTCCCTTCATCCATTCTAGTACCCTCCACCGTATCTCCCATAACTCCATTATTATTTACTCCTATTCCACCATGGTCCTGCTATTCCACCACTAAGCCCTGCACCCTCCCTTTTCTCCAAGTTACCTCTCCTCTTCTCTACACACCACACTAAGCCTCCACCTTGCCCACCACCTGCTGTCACCCTTCCTCATTCAGAAGCCCACCAAATACCCACACTATCCTTATCCCCCTGCTCTAAATCAATCTCAATCCCACACTACAGCAACCCTAACAATATCCTCCTTCTCTCTCCTCTTAACTCTGTCCCTCTCTCCTGTCTCCACTGGAAAGCCAGTTATGTCTAAAATCAACTGGTCCCCGTCCATGACAGCTTCATCTCCAACTCCTTGAATCACCTAGCCATCACCAAATCCTGGACTTATCCATCTGACACCACTTCTCCTGCAGCTATCTGCTTTGGGGGGCCTCACATTCTCTCACACTCCATGGCCTGGAGGTTGCCACGGTGTTGGGGTCCTTCTATCGTCTGGTCACTCCCACCAACTCTTACCTTCTAAATTCTCCATTTTATTAATTCCATTTAATGCTCATGGACATTCGCCTCTTCCAACTTTTTCGAGTAGCTGCCTTTCTTCGTCCCCCTGGACTTAGCTCAAAATTCCTTGATATCTTTGCTTCCTGGCTCCTAATCTTCAAATGGGCTCTCAAGACCCCTTTCTTCCTCAAAGCTTTCCAGCGCTCATCCTAACCCACTACTCCATGTTCCTTCCTCACAATCCAGCCCATCTGTGTCACCCCTGTTTGTCTGACCCCTCCCCTTTAGAATGTAAGCTCTCACAAGCAGGGCCCTCTTCCCTCATGTGCTTCTCCTTCCCTTACTTATACTTTAATATTACAACAGCACCAAATACTTGGTTGCTGACACCCTGCTGATGATTTAGGTGTTATGCAGCAATGTTTATAAATCATGTATTTGTCCTGTATTTTTTGTTCTGCTAATAACTGTTTTTCTTGTGTGCTTATTTGTTTATATACTCTGTAAGGCACTGCAGAACCCTTTTGGCGCCATAAAAAGGATAATAATAATTGGCTAAAAGCGTGGGAACGGTTGCTATGGTAGGTCTATTGTTTGGGCGGGTTTTCTGTCGTTTTATAGTCGGTTTTTAAAACCAACCATTGGTCTATGTTAAAGTATCGATTGTTGGTCTGAAGTTCTAAAGTTGGGTTTCTGGTTGGTTTGTCGTTGATTTTGGGTGGTTTGCAAAATAGATGGTAAGTCGCCCGTAAAATCCAAAAACAACTTTTAGTAAATTTACCATCAAGACCTATATCCAGAATGTATCGCAGACACAAACACACAAATGGCTTACTTGTATAGAGTGAGAGAGGCAGCCGCTGGTCCGACTGGTGTACCCCACTGTGTTCAGGGATTCCTGGGCGAAATCATCTGCATTTTTCACAATAATATTCTCCTCCAGGTTATACAACATGTTGGTGGAGACCAGCAGAGGCAGCACAGACTGCGGGGAGACAGTAAGAGCTATCACTTGCCTGCACACAACAAACTATGGGGGTCATTCAGACCCACTCGCGAGCGGCAGTACGCTCGCAAGCGGGTCGATGTTCCCCACTGCGCATGCGCACGATGGAGGGAGCCCGTCCCAACGAGCGACGGGCTTTCCATCGCTCCGGGTCTCGCACCAAAGGGGGCGTGCTGTCGATGTTGATTGACAGCACGCCCCCTTTGGTGGGCGTGCCGGGGGCGTGCCTGCCAGACGGAGGCATTCCCATGGGAACGCCTACCGTCTGGAGCCAGCCCCACTGACATCACTAGTGATGTCAGTGGGAGTGATTTTGGCTCTGATAGAGCCAAAATCACTCCAGGGCTTGCGGCTGGGAGACCCTACCGCAGGGTCTCCTTCGCAAGTCTGATGGTCGCGATGGTCAAGACCATCGCGACCATCTTTTAGGACCCTCGAATATGCTGTGGGTGGAGGAGGGCCCTGATTCAGAGCGAGCGCTCTGGTCAGAGCGTTCGGCTCTGAATCAGGCCCTATGTACATATACATACACACAGTACTGTGCAAAAGTTTTAGGCAGGTGTGGAAAAAATGCTGCCAAAAATAGAAGTGTTAATAGTTTATTTTTATCAATTAAAATGCAAAGTGAATGAACAGAAGTGGAATCTAAATCGAATGAACATTTGGTGTGGCCACCCTTTGCCTTCAAAATCAAGCATAAATTCTTCTAGGTACACTTGCACACAGTTTTTGATGGAACGCGGCAGGGAGGTTGTTCCAAACATCTTGGAGAAGTAACCACAGATCTTCTGTGGATGTAGGCTTGCTCAAATCCTTCTGTCTCTTCATGTAATCCCAGACAGACTCGATGATGTTGAGATCAGGGCTCTGTGGGGGCCATATCATCACTTCCAGGACTCCTTGTTCTTCTTAATGACATTGGCTGTATGTTTGGGGTTGTTGTTCTGCTGCAGAATACATTTGGAGCCAATCAGACGCCTCCCTGATGGTAATGCATGATGGATAAGTACCTGCCTGTGTTCCTCAGCATTGATGACACCATTAATCCTGACCAAATCCCCAACTCCATTTGCTGAAATGCTGCCCCAAACTTGCAAGGAGCCTCCACCATGCTTCACTGTTGCCTGCAGACACTCACCTTCTGTTACAGCCAAATAATTCAACTTTTGACTCATCAGTCCAGAGCACCTGCTGCCATTTTTCTGCACCACAGTTCCTATGTTTTTGTGCATAGCTGAGTCGCTTGGCCTTGTTTCCACGTCGAAGGTATGGCTTTTTGCCCGCAATTCTTCCATGAAGACCACTTCTGGCCAGACTTCTCCAAACAGTAGATGAGTCTACCTGGGTCCCACTGGTTTCTGCCAGTTCTGAGCTGATGGCACTGCTGGACATCATCTGATTTCAAAGAAAAGAAAGCATGATACATCTTTCATCTGATGCACTAAGTTTCCTTGGCCGACCACTGCGTCTACGGTCCTCAACGTTGCCCGTTTCTTTGTTCTTCTTCAAAAGAGCTTGAACAGGACATCTTGATACCCCGGTCTGCTTTGAAATCTTTGCCTGGGAGAGACCTTGCTGCTGCAGTATAACTACTTTGTGTCTTGTTGCTGTGCTCAGTCTTGCCATAGTGTATGACCTGTCACAACCTCACCTTTGTAGCAGAGTTTGGCTGTTCCTCACCCAGTTTTAAGACTCCTACACAGCTGTTTCTGTTTCAGTTAATGATTGTGTTTCAACCTACATATGAAAATGATGATCATTGTCACCTGTTAGGTACGATTGGTTAATCATACACCTGACTATAATCTGACAAAATCCCTGACTGTGTGCAAGTGTACCTAGAAGAATTGATGCTGTTTTGAAGGCAAAGGGTGGTCACACCAAATATTGGTTTGATTAGATTTATTTTCTGTTCATTCACTTTGCATTTTGTTAATTGATAAAAATAAACTATTAACACTTGAAAGCATTCTCACTGTGCAGATTTTTTTCCACACCTGCCTAAAAAACTTTTGCACAGTATTGTATATATAAATTTATGCACACACATATATTCATGTACACACACACTAGAGATGTGAGCGGACCTCCGTGTTTTGGTTTTGCCCAAGCAAACTTCAAGTATTTTATAACCTTCAAAATGTATAAAAACAGCTAAAATCATTTAATTTGGGACGGTTTTTGTTCCTATACTATTATTAACATCACTAACATTAACTTCCAGTCAATTTTGACCACCACTCACAGTGGTATGCAGTCAGGATGCCGACGGTCTAAATGCCGACTGTCTGCATCCCGACTGTCTAATCCCGGCAATGTCTAATGACAGGCGTCGAAATCCAGACGCCTGTCATTTTACCTACGCCGGGAGCCCGACACCCGGCATACAGATCAAAGGTAAGCCGGATGCGGACAGACGCGGGGGGGGGGAGGTTTAAGGGCTTCCGGGACAGGGGGATTTAGGATTAGGCACCCCCCCAGGAGGGTTAGGGACAGGCACCCCTGGGGGGAGGTTACGGTTAGGCAACCCTAAGGGAGGGTTAGTGTTAGGGGGGGGTTTAAGTTAGTGAATAGGAAAATACTTACCTGTCGGGATCTTCACTGCCGGTCTTCCAGCATCGAACCGCTATGCCCCCCCCCCCTTAGGAAAAAAAAATAGAAAATAAAGTATTTGCAGTGCCACAAAGAGGGGGGTGCTGTGAGGAGGCACAAGCAGTGTGATGGCTCCAGCCTCCTTGGTCCCAATGCAACCCAGGGGGGCGGCAATGGACCTGGGACCCTGCCAGGCCCTTTCAAGTATCAAGGGCAACTTGTACCTGCTCCTCACGCCCCTAGGCTCGCCTACACACACACACACACACACACACACCCATTACCTGTACTGTTATCCCATACGGTTTATATTCAGCGTGGAGACCACGGGAAAAGTAGTCCACAAAGGCCTTAGGGAGATAGAAAGTTGACCGTTATTACAAGTGGAGGGGAACTATATGCTGGAGCAAGTTCTGTCAGGGAAATCGGTTTATTGTATCAGGAAAAGCGGCGAGGCGAGTTTCAGAAAGTATATTTTGATTTTAATATTTTGCCCTTAATAATAACAACAGCTCCTTCCAGTTATCACCATGAGCTGTGCCATGATTATCAATTAAATTTCCTTTATTTCATTTATTGTTTTATTTAATTAATTTAAAAAGTGACATCCATTGAAAGCATTAGAAAAAAAAAAAAAAAGGTTATATTTTTGGCCAATTTGATTCACACATTTCACTGACAAAAAAAAATAAAATAAAAATTCTAAAAATGTCCCAAAAACATTTTTTTTTTCTTTAAATAAATTTATATATATTTGTTTAAGTACATGGCATTGCCCGAGTTTAAGTCTTCAAGTTATTGAGTTTTATTATGTGATGTCGTCCAAATCCATCCAGTGGAAGGCCAAGAACAGGCTCCCTGGGCCAAAGTTCTGCCCGGCTCACTCTGCCGTGAGGTCCAACCGGGACCCCCAACCACTCCATTAGATTTTTTTTACTGACTTACCTATCAATCATGAACAAGCAGACACCACATTGTGTTTTTATCCCCATAGGGAGACACAATTTATTATCATTTTATTGCACTTCTGCACTTAAAATTGAATTGTGTAGCGCTAAAACCCTTTATCATTGTCTCATATATAGCAGCCTTACGCGAGGCCCGAGCAGCCTTACAGTGGAAAAATGGAGACCTTGGGGAATGGAATGCTGGCTATAATGGATGGTGTAGTCACATAATAATAATAATATTATAGATACCTTTGTGGCACAATACACAGTGACCAATGCTAAAGGGCGATTGCCAGCTTCAGATGCCAAGTTTATTATCAGACCTTTCTTCCTAGGAAAGAGGATAACAAACTTCAGTTACTGTAGAGAAATATAATAGTTTACACATTGGCAACATGTAACTACCACACGTATTATATGTTTTTATCTGACCCCAGAAAGTTTTACCTTGCTAACCAGCCCTTATGAATTTACTTTCCCTGCTCGGAAAAAGGAATGTTAGACCACTAAAAGTTTCATATGTAAAAACTCAGCTGTCTAACGGGGGGGATGATTCAGCCGGAGCTGGATGATATAGCGTAACATAACTAAGGTTTTATAATGACATTAAAAAAAAAAAAGAAAACTGGTCACCAATATCCCCTCACAAGTTTGCATGAAGGCTGCACACCGCAGCCTCAGGGGTTGGTATAATTGAAACCTGCCCCCAGTCCCCCTCTCCAGTGAATATACGCCGCATGCATGCAAACTGCAACTATTCACTGCTTGAATGCCAAGGAGAGCAGAGGGTGAGAGGGGACTCCCCACCTCCTCCCCACCATAGGACACTGCAGCCCACAGGATGGATTGTGGGACAGTTCCCAAATTGAAGGACTGTTGGATGAGGAGCCTTCTACGCTGCCCCCATCCATGTTAGTCAGAGCCTTTTGTCTCTAGTACCCACCGTGTATCTGTCAGGAGGCCTGACCTCCAACATGTTCTACTGCGCATATGGAGCTTCTCCGCAGCGTCCATGTTAGACTGACGTGCCCTGAGACTCTCCCCAGCATTACAGCTATGCAAAGCCCAACAGTTGGCCCAGACACTCTGTATTACCACTGTTTGTCTAGTGGAGCACAACGTCACATACCACCAGGGTGTATTTCCACCTGGTGCACTACAACACCAGGCATACCCAATCTCTCTAGACTGCATCGAATACCCAGTGGTATTGCAGCTGCTTTATCCCTGTATCTACAACGACCTGTACTCGGGGACGGACTGGGGCTATAGATCAGCCCTGGCAGTCTGCCCTGTGTGTGCGCCTTAGGCGATCGCGAAGGGGGGCGTGGCTAAGTTTCAAGGGGGCGTGCCATGAGTCACAGGGGCCTGGCCTTGCAGCATGGCCCCAACTGTTCCTGACTGAGCAGAGTGCACTGGCCCATCACTGCCGCCGGGCCACCCCTTCTGCCTGAGCTCACATTGTGAATCCGGCGGCGGTTGTGGAAGGCGGAGACACTTCCATCTTCCTCAAACCGGCCATTTGCCAGAAGTGCCAGATGGCCAATCTGGCTCTGCTTGTATTTCTGCCTGGTTAATAAACCTAAGCACTGGTTAACATGTCCCACGTGTGGACTAACCACCACCAGCACCTTTGCTGTGCACTTCACCAATCCTGCATGCACCATCAGTACTCCCATGGTGTGAGAGTACTATTATTCTGCTATTAGGTTACTGATCCCTGTGTCCTAACCTTGGTCACTCTGCTAATAGTTCCACCAATATCGGAACGGTTGGGAGTTATTTCAGGTAAGAGTAAATTAGAAACATACCGTGCCACCATTTGTGGAAGTACAATTCGGGTCATCTGGAAAGAAAGAGAGAAGGGCATTATTTAACCCTGTAGGGAAAGGGACAGGCTCATAGCTTACTTCTGCATGGGTCACAGACTTACGTGCACTGCTGACAGGATGTTGCAGTTAATAACGTCAGTTACTTTCTGATGAATGACAAAAAAATATATGAATAAAACCAAGTTACTCCATACCTCCCTACATTATGATATAGCAGGACAAATATGACCATGTCCCTTATCCCCCTCCAAACACAAACCACACCATGCAAATCTACAATGGAGATGCAGTTAAAGCAGGAGACGTTATGGAAGGTTACTAGCAAATCTGGTGATAATCCAAGTCCTGAAGATGTAGGTAGAGCTATGGAGACAATTGGTCTAGCAGTGGAATCACATGTTTATTCCAGTGTCCATGGTAAGGATGATATGTGGGTAACTCTGCAAATGGCTTATGAAAATAAAGGATTAATGAGAAGAATTAAATTGAGGTGCACATTGTATGCTACAAAGCTTAGAGCATGTAAGAACTTGAACGAATACATAGACAGAATTTTACCCATCTCTCAGCAATTGACTTCAGTTGGCATCGCAACAGATGACAAGAAGGTTGAAATGGCGATGCTGCAAAATCTTATGCAAGAGTACGACTCCTAGGCAGTAGCATTCAAGACAAGTACTACGAAGCTAACCACAGTGACTGTATGTGGTAAATTATTGCATTTTCACTGTATACTGGTACCTACAGAAACAAGTGCAAAAAATTCTGTTTTACTGTCAAAAATGTCAAAGTGCAAAAAGCCGAAGTATAGATGTTTCAAATGTCACAAGTTGGGACATAAGGCCTCAGAATGCAGATTAAATGTATCAAGTGGTACCTTAACACTGAAATGTGACAACGGGAATAAGTTAACTTTAATTGTAGCAGACTGCAACCTAAGGACTGCTGGTACATGGACTTAAGAGCCACAAGGCATTTCAGCTGTAATGAAAGTTGGTTCAAACCATTAAGGCCGTGTTAGTCAATTATAGTCAGAGGTATATCAGGCAAGGTCCTACATGCCCCAAAAGTCGGGACAATTACTATATACTTAATAGTGAAAGGCAAGGTAATTGTCACAGATGTGGAAGACATATTATTTGTGCCTAACCCAGGAACTAATCTAATTGCCATACGTGTACTTGAGAGGAGAGGAAAGAGAGTCCAATTTTCGAAAGGTCGGTGTGTTGTTTACAACTAAAGAGGTTCCAACAACGGCATACCCTAGACAGTGGAATGTCGTGCAATGGTAGCTGCTGAATCCAATCAATCAATGGAGCTGTGGCACAGGCAGCTAGGACACCTAGGCTAAGACAATGTACAGGAGCTTCAAAGTGGTATGGCAACTGGGCTGTCAATGGACAGTCCTGTAAGACCACCATGTGAGATGTGCTCGGGAGGTGAAACGTGTTTGCTTGCCCAAGTACCGTTGGAGTTAGTACATACTGATGTATGTGGACCAATGGAGGTAGATTCAATGAGTGGGAAATGTTACTTTGTGAAACTCATCGATGATGCTACAAGGATGAAACAATAGCAAAGTAACAAATAACTTCAACGTGTACAAGAGTCTCGTAGAAAACCAAACAGGTCTGAAACTGAAACTACTAAGCTCTGACAATGATGAAGAATACGATAATAAAGATATGGCCAACTGTCTTAGAGAAAATGGCGCACAGCATTAGCTAACTATCGACCTATGCACTGGAACAGAATTGCGTAACTGAAAAAGCAAATAGGACAATAGTTGAAAAATAATGAGCTATGATGAGTGATGCGGGTCTTCACAAGAGATTTTGGGGCGAAGTCGTATGAACAGCTGTTCTCCTCAAAGATCGATCACCTACAGTGGCAGTCATGGACAAGAGACTATTGTAGGTGTGGACTGGTGGAGGGTCAAATATCAGTCACCTATGTGTATTTCCAATATTTTCGGAGCTTGACTACGGGAACATTCGCCATCTTCAGATGGCGTTTGTTCCCACACCCTATAGGAAAGGAGTCCTGGATTTTGAAGAGGGATCCATCCAGATTCTTCCGCCACTGCCCAGCTCCTCCCACCAGACGCTGGGGCTTTGTGCGCCTCGTGAACTCTAGTAACAGGGATCTGTAACAGCTATTTTTTATTTTTTTAAGATATTTTTAAGAAAACACTTTACATAGCAATATGGGTCCCATTGGGATGTAATCAGGAAGCCGCCGGCTTCCCGAAAGTGAAAGTCCAGAATGGAACTAATGATAGGGGTCTAAATACAGACACCTATCATTAGCCCTCACGCCGAAATCCCGACCCCAAACGTAGGTAAGCCGGGCACCAGGAGCTGTTAGCCGTGGGGGGGGTTGAGGTTTAGGGACTCCTGTGGGGACTTAGGGTAAGGCACCCCCTGGGAGGGTTATTCTTGGGGAAGGGGGGATTAGCGTCAGGCACCCCCGGGGGGGTTAGGTTTAGGGTGCAGAGAGGGGTGGGTTAGGTTTAGGCACTAGGGGGGAGGTTAGGGGTAGGGACCACTAAGGGAGGGTTGGGGGGGAGGGCTAGGGATAGGGTTAATACTTACCCTGTTGGGATCGCCATCTGCGGCGATATTTCATCTGCCGGGCTTAGGTCCGACGGTATAACATACCAATTCTGTCCCATTACCTCTGTAGTTTGCAAACAAGATGTTACCAATTTACATTGGCTATACTGTGCCGCTGTGATAATACGGCTTTTCTGGGAATGCTTTGCAGATGTGCGCAGGTGTGAGCCATCTACAGCATATGCAGCGGTGTACCTGAAAGCCCATACACAGTTACAGTTTCACTTATCTCCAGAATTAAAAAGAGGCTGTGCTCAGGAAAAACTCCAACTTATAGACAGTTTCTCAAACACACACCTCCAATCAACCCACTGGCCAAACAACATACCAGCTGACCAACACCTAAACTAATCTGCCTAGCAACAAGGCTGTCAAACCAGCCAATCAGCAAAAAACAAAACAAAACAGGATTCTTATCTATTCTCAAGCTTATTCAGCTTTCACCTGCCATTCATGCTCTACACCAGGGGTGGGGAACCTTTTTTTCTTTCGAGGGGCCATAAATGTAACATTATTTGCGGGTCTGGTGTAGGCCACGTGATGTCACACATGGGCAGGGCCACAATCGCCGGTGATTACAGCAATGCCAGGAGCATCCTGAGGATGCTCTGGGGAGCTGTAAGGGCAGCGGTGTGACTGTCTGAAGCGTCCTACGGAAGCTCCAGGCGGCACTTCTGCATAGATTCTGGCTGCAGTGCGCCATTCTAGGCACCCTGCTAGCCAGATGAGGCTAGCATAAAAAAAAAGCTCTGAGGGCCAGACCAAATGATTCCGAAGGCCTTATACGGCCCCTGTGCCTGAGGTTCCCCGTCTCTGCTCTACACCATTAAATAAATTTATATATAATACTTACCTGGTTTACATCGGGAACATCGAGAAACTTACATCCCACGTCACTATAGACCATGCCAACATTATTCACTGTAACAGAGAAGCAAGTCATTAACTTGGTGATAGCACTACGTAAGGTGACAGAAAATATATGAAAAAGGGAAATAAAAGGAGGTGGAGACAGAGAAGCAATAGAATGACAGAGACAGAGGACAGGATGTACTAAGCATCGCATTCCGCCACTTATCAGGTACATACCGGTGTTAATTACGCCGCTATGTACATAGAAATGCGATTAAAGTCACAAAGGACAGCTCTCCCGATAAGCGACAGAGAGACTAATGGGATTATGAGCCAGAAGTCCCTCAGGTGTCCTGCGGCGCACGCACAGAATGACGCGTGCGCCGCAGGGGACACTGGGAAGGACCCGATAGGATCCCTCCCAGGGCAGAATGCAAAAAGAAGCCCATAAGCTTCTACTGGGCAATGTCATACAAAGACGGCGCTGCCCACCAGGTTGAAGCTCCGGAATGTATCGCAGTCCGGCGCTTGGTACATATGGAAAATGCGGCCAAATTCTGCAAACAACAGTTTTCTGATTTTTTTGGCCACATTTATCCCACCCAGAGTGAGAGAGGAGGAAAAAGATATTTAGCCAGAGTTGGGAGAGATAGAGGACCTCATTCAGAGTCGGTCGCAAGCGCCGATGCGCTCGCAACCAACTCGATGGTCAGTCCTGCGCGTGCGCAAGCTCACAGCGAGAGAGAAACTCTCTCGCTCTGGAGCTCGCCACCAAAGGGGCGGCTGTCAATGATGATCGACAGCTCGCCCCATTGGGTATGCGGGCCGGGGGGGGGGGTGGTCAGCACAAACGGAGGCCATTTGTGGGCGGCCGCACTGACATCATCAATGATGTCAGTGGGGAGCTTCCTGTTCAAACAGAGCAGGAAGCTCCCAGGGGCTTACAAGTGCCAAGACCCAACCTTAGGGTCTTGTCTTAAGCCCCGATGGTCGCGATGGTGATGACTATCGCGACCATCACCCTGGTCGCAAGCTAAGCTGTGGTTGGTAACTAACAACTTAGCTAGCGACCAGGAGGCAGCACTTTAAAAAAATTAAGCGTCCGCCCTCATTCAGAGAGATCGATCGCTTCTTGCGACCGCCTCTGAATGAGGGCCAGAGTGTGGGTAATTGCAATAGGAGGGGAAAAACAGAGTGGGATAGGGAAAGTGACAGAGAGAGGGAGAGAAGGAGGAAGGAGGAGAGAAAGAGAGCAGCAGAGAAAGAGGGAGGAAAAAAGTGTGACAGAGAAAGGGGGGATAGAGTGCAAGGGAGAGAAAAAAAGAGTGACAGAAAGAGGGGGGATAGAGAAAGAAGGGGGAGAGAGTGCAAGAGAGAAAAAAGAGTGACAGAGAAAGGAGGGGAGAGAGTGCAAGGGAGAGAAAAAAGAGGGATAGAAAAAGAGGGGGTAGAGAGTGCAAGAGAGAAAAAAGAGTGACAGAGAAAGGAGGGGAGAGAGTGCAAGGGAGAGAAAAAAGAGGGATAGAGAAAGAGGGGGGAGGGAGTGCAGGGGAGAGAAAAAAGAGGGATAGAGAAAGAGGGGGGAGAGAGTACAGGGAGAGAAAAAAGAGGGATAGAGAAAGAGGGGGGAGAGAGTGCAAGGGAGAGAAAAAAGAGTGACAGAGAAAGAGGGGGAAGAGAGTGCAAGGGAGAGAAAAAAGAGGGCTAGAGAAAGAAGGGGGAGAGAGTGCAAGAGAGAAAAAAGAGTGACAGAGAAAGGAGGGGAGAGAGTGCAAGGGAGAGAAAAAAGAGGGATAGAGAAAGAGGGGGGAGAGAGTGCAAGGGAGAGAAAAAAGAGGGATAGAGAAAGAGGGGGAGAGAGTGCAAGGGAGAGAAAAAAGAGGGATAGAGAAAGAGGGGGGAGAGAGTGCAAGGGAGAGAAAAAAGAGGGATAGAGAAAGAGGGGGGAGAGAGTGCAAGGGAGAGAAAAAAGAGGGATAGAGAAAGAGGGGGAGAGAGTGCAAGGGAGAGAAAAAAGAGGGATAGAGAAAGAGGGGGGAGAGAGTGCAAGGGAGAGAAAAAAGAGGGATAGAGAAAGAGGGGGGATCAAGAAAGAGAAGTGAGAGAAAAACTGGTGGAAGAGAGGAAAGGGAAGGGGAGAAAGGATGAGTGTGGGGGGGAGAGGAATAATGATCAGGGGAAAGAGTTGTAGAGGGTAAGAGAGAGGGAAGTTTTGCATAGTTATCACGGTCCTCCTCCTGGTGAGGGCTATAATTGAATGTCACAGTAGCCTGCCTTCCCCGGGGGCCTTCTGTAGTGCTTCCCCATACAGAGCATGGCGATATCTATTTGCCCTGGGCAGCTGTGTTACACGTACTGCTCATGTCCTCCCCTCATGTAATCTCAGAATAGAGTCATTTGGGGGGAGCCCACAGGAAAATAAATACTTTATTATTAAAATAGATGGATAAAATAAAGCTGATTTTTAAAAATGTAAATTTTTGTTTTTTTTTGTTGGTATTATTTACTAACTTTACTTATTTTTAAACATCGTTTTGACGCCCAGATACGCCTGCACCACTCCCCCCGTTCACAAGCACCTTTCCCTGTTACCACCCACAAACGGCGCTGTCACTCAAAGTAGCGCTCAGTCTTTGTTCTACGAGCGCACGATTCCCGATCGCAGTGACTGGTTCGCGCACGCACACTGCGATGCATATGCACGATATGAACCATCGGCAACTACGAGCGAACGCTTCTTAGCGTCCTGGTCTGAATCAGGACCACTGTTCCTATAACTCCTAAGCATGCTTGTTTACTTTTTGTGGCACCCCTCCAGAAGATCTCCCAAAGGGAGGTCCAGAGTGCCGTTTGGGGGCGTGATCATGTGATCCCCGCCATAACGTCAATCCCGGGAAAATGCACAGCACTACGCAGTAACGTATGGGGTTTAAGGACATTCGCTCTACTTTCCTGGGAGAACTCACCAAAATGAGGGAGCCTGACCAGAGTACACTCATGGGTGCAGGACTGGATCTCCTGGTCACTACGTGAGGCGCTATAGAGACCTGGTGGAGAGGTGGGCGCTGATTGCGCGGCTGCCATTTATTTCAGATTCATAGCTGCACTAACATGCAAACGCTGGTCTCAGCCTTCCCCTCGTGTACTGGCGAGCGCCGGACATTGCAAGCCCTGGACAATGCAAATCTGCAGATGGACTCAAACACTCCGCCATCGGTGCATCATCGCGACCACCGCCGATACTTGCGGCACCCTATGAATGCGCAGTATCTCCTTACGAACTTCAACGGCCTCTGTGGCTGCGCCTCTGCATTTCAGAACGCAGCTGCGTTCACCGGCAAATAGCAGTAGCAAATAATCGCTCAACTGCGCAAACAGCGACTCTGTGTCCATCTCTGAATCAGACCCAATGTGCTTTACCCACAATGTCAGATAAAACAACACCAAATGCTGGCTTGATAGCTACCAAGGATTCCAATGTCCAGGTCCTTTAAACCCTCTTCGATCTTGGGATAGATTTCAGGTCCTCCGGTGAAATCCGCCTGGATTATCTTGGTTCTCCGTCCTGTCTGGAGCTCTGTGGAGGTAACACACACACAGGGGTCACAGACGATCCCAGCAGCCTGGCGCAGATCCCTATATTATTGCATGCCTGAACCAGATGGGCGCGCACAGTGGAACGGATCGCCCCAAACCTGGGATTTCAGTCCACTAATAAAATAATAATACTACAGTAGTACAAATTAAAAATGTGAAAATAAACATTACAACATTTGAAGAAAAATAAAGTTGTAAAAAAATATTGTTATTGGGAAAAAAAAAAAAAATTCCATGAAACCGCCCTGTGGCGTCGTTTTCAGGCTATCACCTCTTAGCTTATAAATGACCTGCTGCATTAAATATTCGGCATAATCTCTGTATCTTACTCTATATCTCCCCCACTGTAAGAACAGTTATCGTCACAGTGGACGTCACTAGCAAAATATCATTTTGTATATTTTATTTTAAATTCAACATGTTGTTTTATTAGAATCACAATCTTTCTTTTGTTATTTAAGGTACATAAGTGTCACAGCTCACTGGAGCCCAGCTCCTTCTTACCGGGCCCGGCGGCACTGGTCTTCCTGGGTGCAGCAGTGGCTCTGTAACGGGAGGATGCCGGTCTTCGGCACCCGCCACTGTGAGGTTCTTCCTCACTGCCGGTGGTCCCTCTCCCCAGCTGCTGCCGGCATCTCCCCTCTGCTTTAGCTACTGCTGCGGGCAGTTTTGGTCCCTGTGGCTGCAGCTCCCATAGGGATGTACGCAGCGCTACGTTTGAAATTTATAAGGGCATGCATGCTAAAACATGACATCATGTTGGTGCTACATTTGAATCTCTTCTGCTAGAATTCCCAGCACACTTACCTGTGTTCTGATCCGGTCCATCTGACCTGATTCTGCCCATCCCCTGGTACCGCACTGCCCGCCTGGTTCTGAGCTGTTTCTGGCGACTGCCATCGAGTATGCCTCACAGTGACCAGTCCTTCTGCCTGCCTTTGTATCCAACAGCCTGTACGTACGAACTAGAGATGTGCGCCGACCCTCGTGTTTTGGTTTTGGATCTGGATCTCCCCTGGTTTTGGATCTGAATCTGGTTTTGGAATTTTTTCATTAGTGTTTTGTTTTTGTGTTTTGGTTTTGGATCTGGATTTTTCTTAAAAAATCATAAAAACAGCTAAAATCACACAAAATGGTCCTGTTTTTGTTCCTACAGTATAATTAACTTCAATAAGATTTGTTTCCAGTAATTTGCAATCAATTTTGACCACCTCACAATATTATTTGCTTCATCTAGTTAAGGCCAAAAGGTTGCATCCAGCTAGCTGGCTGACTAAGCTAAGTGACACAGTGGGCGGCACTAACAGTTCAGTTTCTAATTTCCAACATGGATACAGTGTGTTATACAGTGTGGGTTGGATACACCAATAGTGCACTTAGTGTGACAGCAGTGTCAGCAGAGCAGGGCTGCTGACGTTGTCCTCAGTACATGGAATGGCAGTGCTGCAGTACTGGCAGTGTCCTCAGTGCAGGGTGCCAGGGATGTTGGCAGTGCGGAGGTACCAGCAGTGTCTTTAGTGCAGGTGTTCTGGCTGTGTCGGCAGTGCGGGGGTGCAGCAGTGTGTTAGTGCATGTTTGCTGGCTGTGTCGGCAGTGCAGGGGTGCCAGCGGTGTCTTTAGTGCAGGTTTGCTGGCTGTGTCGGCAGTGCAGGGGTGCCAGCTGTGTCTTTAGTGCAGGTTTGCTGGCTGTGTCGGCAGTGCAGGGGTGCCAGCGGTGTCCTCAGTGCAGGTTTGCTGACTGTGTCGGCAGTGCAGGGGTGTTCGCAATGCAGGGTGTCGGCAGAGCGGGGGTGACAGCGATGTCCTCAGTGCAGGTTTTCTGACTGTGTCGGCAGTGCAGGGGTGCTGGTGGTGTCCTCACTGTGGGAGTGTCGACAGTGTCAGCAGTCTGAGGGTCGCTGACAGTGTCCTCAGTACGTTGGGCAGCAGTGCATGAATGTTGGCAGCGGTGGTGTCGGCAGTGGGGGATAGTGCCAGTGGGGGTGTCGGCAGTGTCGGCAGCGGGGGGTGCCGGCGGTGTCAGGCGACGGGGGATGGCGGGTGCCATCTTTTTTCCCTCCTTTGTAGTGTTTTCAATGGGCCTAACGCTGATTGGCTGAGAGCCGTGACAGACGGCTCTCTCAGCCAATCAGCGTTAAGCCGCTCAAAACAAAACCTCGCGACTCGACAGAGGGGTTGCGAGGTTTTGCCTCGGGTCAAGGATCCGGGGCAGGCAGGGTGATCCGAGCTGCGCTCGGATCGCCCCGGATCCCCGAAATTTGTGTGGGTCCGGTACTCAGAACCGGACCGGCTCATCTCTAGTAGGAACCCAGGGAAAAGGACCATGACATGCATATGGGGTGCAGAGTAGCCCAAAACCCCTTGCTGGGACCCTGCCACTAATACATTAGACTCTGCTCCACTATTCTGGGTCCAAGCCAATCCTATTGTGCAGTCAGCATCCATGCCATCCTAATGAGAGTTGTGACAGTCGACATTGTAAAGCATCATGTTTAAACATATAATGCCAACACCATTATAATTCTCTAATCACCAATGCAACAGTGCCGGTATTCTCCTGTAGATATAATGCAGTCGAGATATTGACTGTCCCCCTGAGCTCTGTTAAGTTCTCCTTACAGTGAGGTGCCTAAAACTCGAGCTAGAGTGAGAGAGAGGGGGAGGGAGAGAGAGGGGGAGGGAGAGAGAAGGGGAGGGAGAGAGAGGGGGAGTGAGAGAGAGGGGGAGGGAGAGAGAGGGGGAGGGGGAGAGAGAAGGGGAGGGAGAGAGAGGGGGAGGGAGAGAGAAGGGGAGGGAGAGAGAGGGGGAGGGAGAGAGAGGGGGAGGGAGAGAGAAGGGGAGAGAGAGGGGGAGGGAGAGAGAGGGGGAGGGAGAGAGAGGGGGAGGGAGAGAGAAGGGGAGAGAGAGGGGGAGAGAGAGAGAAGGGGAGAGAGAGGGGGAGGGAGAGAGAGGGGGAGGGAGAGAGAGGGGGAGATCAGCGGAATCTCTCAAGGTCTCACCTATTCCTTCCGCAACTCTTTGAAGCTTCTTCAGAGTCCGACTGACGAGGACGATATTGAGTCCCCTCCGGGCCAGCTATGGACGAAACACATGGGTGTGATAGAGAATCGATATTCAGGTGAACGACAGACGAGCAGATATATACTGACCTCCTCAGCGAAGGCTTTTCCTATCCCATCGGTCGCTCCTGTTACCACTATCGGTCAATAAAAAAAATATAGATATATAGTTGATAAATATAGAAAAGCCAAGAGCAGTGACTAAGTACAGTCTCAATTACATTTTTGCAGAGAGCAACCTGTTAATCATCATTAACAAGTTTAAATGGATTGGGTACAGGATACGAGCGCTCAGGATCCCGCCAGGGTTACGATACTGTTGTGTATAGATCCCCTCTGTTTGTTTGTGCTAATCTCTTGAACCACTGGATAGATTTGGATGGGGGTTTTCGCTATTTAACAGCTTCTCAAACTCGGTCCTCAGGACCCCAAACAGTGCATGTTTTCCAGGTCTACTCCCAGAATCACAAGTTAAATAATTAGCTTCACCTGTGAACCTGCTAAAAAAAGTGTCAGTGAATAATGAATACACCTGTGCACCTGCTGGGTGACCTGGAAAACATGAACTGTGTGGGGTCCTGAGGACCGAGTTTGATAAACCCCTGTACTATTCTATAAAGCATTGGTTGAGGAAAGTTTAGGTGTATGAACCATTCAACTGTGATAAAAGGGAGCAGAAAAAAAAAACCACTTGCACCAAGCTGCTGTATAGGAGCCGCCCATGGTGATAAAATAGCAAGACAGAATCTCAAACGGAAGCTCGGAATGAAGCAAGTCACTGACAAAACTGTTGTGCTGTGTGAGTAACGGACTGCTGCAGGGTTCGAGGGCAGCTCTCCGATTGGCTCTCTGAGACAGTAGGAGCCAATCAGAGCTAGTAATGTACCCCTATTGCTTAGCAGCAGCCTAGAGAGGGGAGGGAGTCAGGGACTGAGCAGGGTCACGTCTGAGACAGACAGAGAGTGAGAGACAGCCCCAACAAACCCATGAAGTTGCCCTGATGCAGACACAGTAGCCAGGAAAGAGCCAGGGGAAGCATAATTATCAGGATGAGCAGTGTGATTAATTAGTACAACACAGGGCATAGCCCTCTCCTTGAAAAGCAAATTTGTCTACTATGAAATGTAGACCAATTTTTTCGGTCAATGATGATTGGAAGGAATTGGATTGTAAACCTTGTTTCATCTTTTTTGAGGACCCCTACTCAATCTGACTCCAGTAACAGGGAGTGGCTATCATTGGCACCTGTGGGCCTGGTGGTCACTTTCTGTCTTTGGTATATAAAGTTACTGAAGATGCCCGGCTGTGTTTGGCCCTGACTTCCGCAGTAGGTATTCCAGTGCATGAAACACCAGTAGTAGGACCACCACTCGCATAGAAAGGCCACGACCTGAACCTTTCCTTGCCACTGTGTGTGGTGTATGGCATGTTGGCAATTTTACTTTTGTCATTGGTAACTTTACCTTTCATAGTTAGAGGTGGTTTTTTTTTTTTTACGATTGTAGAATACTGTTTAGATGTGAGGTGCCATTTACACCTTCTCTCCCCCTGTCTACCTTTGGTAGAGTTTGGAGAAGTACAGGGTGTCTATAATTAGACCTATTCCAAGCAGTCTATAGCAAAAACTTCTTATCGGAATGTCGCCAAATTCTCAGTACGTCTTAATGAAGCCATGGGAAGGAAATTCACGCCATAAAAATGAGTTGGCGTTTTTCCGCTAGCTAGTTCTCAGATATGCAAATACCCATTAGCACGTCTTATAAGTCTTTTCATTCTCATTTTTTGTAAGCTAAGAATCATTTTTTATTTTATCAACCAGTTTAAGCTCTTTTAAACTTGTTTTGCGAATGGTAATTAGGGCTGCAACCATTTATGATTGTGGATAGCAATTGTCCCTCATCTGTTAATTAGCGCTGCGAGCTTTGGGGGGGGGGTCCATTGGCCAGCTCCGACGCCCACATTACATAAAGTAACCCAAGAAAAGCACAGAGCCCAGGATCATTGGGGGGGGGGGGGGGGGGGGTGTAGGGCAGATCATTTTTAAAGAGGCGCCTCGCTCACAACATGTTGAGAGGAGCAGTGCGCACATGACCCGTGTGTGTCCCCATACAGCCCTGCGCCCGCTGCACCACCTGCCAATGCTGCCATGTCCCATTTGCTGCTGCCGACTGGTAAAGGTAATTTGTATATGTGATGCCTTAGAAGCACGGTTGTTCTATAAAACCAGGAGTAAACCTACCGTTGTTGAATTTAACTACCACCACACAGTGACCGTACAATGAGATAGGGAAAGGAGGGACTGTTACCTTTATTCAAAGACTGGAGATTTATTTTATTTATTTTGATG